>JAEQBH010000419.1:0-1238218 GCA_016808115.1 Tetrastigma voinierianum | reverse complement strand
AAAAATATTTGTTTCTCGTATTCAAATATTGTTCTTTTTTCTTTATCCTTCTCGTAAATGGTTTCGCTTCGAATTCATTTAACTCTCTATTCTCGAACTGCCGGAGAAAAGCTTTAAATGTCTTAATGGTACTCCATTTCAAGAGATGGCAACAAAAGATGTTATTCTATCTCACGACCTTGAACTGCAAGATTCCTTAATGAGGATATCCTAAATTAGACGCTGAGAGACAGATAAAGAAAAGTCAATACTGGTGGATGCATGGAATCACTGGATTTCCCGTGTGGCAACTATGTCCTCAACAAATTGAAAATACTTATAACGCTTCCATAGAATCGTAATCAGATACAAAATACAATGCACTTATTGCTGAAGACACAAAATCAATAAGTGGATATGTATTCACATCAAGGGGCGGCAAAGGTTCGGAAATCATCCAAACAAACTTGTATTGCTAGATCCACTATATATGGAATCGCACTTATCGCTTGGATAAGTTTCACAGTTGTCGAGTGGCTTCGAATTTCTTGGAAGATATTCCTAATCGTCTAAACCGCGCCCGTTGTATGTATACATTGTGATAGTCACAAAGAATTGGAAGGACAAGGAATGTCGCTTATGACCCAAGTCTCGACACATACGTCGAAGACATGACACAAGAAGACAACTTATTTCTAGTGGAATTATCACCATTGACTATGTGAAGTCAAAAGATACATTAAGTGATCCATTGACAAAAGGCCTAACTAGAGAGATGGCTGCAAAACATCAAGGGAAATGAGTTTAGCGCCCTAAACAAGTCATCATACGACACCCTACCTAGTCGACCGGAGATCCCAGATCTAGGTTCAAAGGGACAACTATTATGAAGACAGATAGAGTACTGGCCAAATTTGTTTTACCCATTCCCTAGTGATAAAGACAAAAGATAATATGTGAAGGTTAAGAAAAAGCTTTAATGATTATGAACCATATGTTCATAACCACCTATGGAGCGTGAAGGAGAAGCCGCTTCGTGAGAACTGGGTAAAGGTCGAATTCTCTAAAACACTCATGAGACCAAAGTGTTCATAATAAACGAACACAACTATGAGAACCAATTTTGTTTGAAAAATAGTCAGGATTTCTATTACCTGTGCTTACACCGAGCGTCGACTTCCGCCTGTTATTGATCAAGCTCCATCGATTGACCGAGTAAGCCCGATAGTCATCAAGGAAAGTTCAAAGTCTCGACTACTTCTATCTTGATGCAACGCTTCTCATGGAATAATCGACTTTTGCATCTCATGCATACACTGGAGTATTGATATCATAACTTTTCATCTGCGCGGGATCATGGGACTTCTGGGTATTCACAAAATCCTTAAGTGAATGAAAAAAATGTGTCCCTTATCGAACAGACACATTGTTTGGTTCATACCTTTTCGAACCGACATGTCTGTTCGTGGAGACACTTTCTGGGTTATTTATACTCCCGTTTTTCCCATTTTTAACAATAACAAAATATTCTCCTCACTTCACTGCATATCATTAAATTTTTAAAAGGACAGTCTCAAGTAAGTCGAAGTTCGTCAGGTCCTCCTACTACGTACCACACGAGGAACGAGAGATCCGCTCTATCCTCGGGAGACGATTGTCCATCATCCCCGATACAAATCGAGGGGTCAATTCGCCTCAGCCAACACGCTTTTCGCTGGGCCTTGACCGCTTCTAATCGTCTGCTTGCAATCGTAGGTTTGTTTCAAAATATTTTGTTTCAAGCTTCTCGTTTGAACGAACACGAAGAACTACAACTTTTTGTTCAGGATTTAAATACAAAAGTCATGAAAGTTCAAGATTTTAATACTAATTTTCCTCAATAAATTCTACATAGCGCTGGGAGAAGCTTTGCAGCCTACTAGCGAGGTTGGTGGTTTGGGTTTCAAGGACTTAGAAGCATTTAATCAGGCTTTTCGGGTGAGAGTCGTTAAGAATCCAGTGTTACTTGTCAGAAGAGTTCTAATAGAAGCCTATTTTAAAAATTGTAGTTTCTTGGAAGCTACGTATGGGAATAATGCCTCTTATGTTTGGAGAACTTTGGTTTGGGGAAAAGAGCTGTTAGATAGGGGTTGTCGTTGGAGAGTGGGTTCAAGAGAGAATATTGGGGTTTTGGATGATTACTGATTATTTGGTAAAAATGGAATTGGTTTCGCTAACCCTCCCTACATCCCTAATGGATGTTTTTGCTGCACTTTGAGGCTTGCCAATGGGGAGTGGAACAAAGACTTTCTAGAGATGCTTTTTGAGCCTAATGATGTGCTTAGAATCCTTTCCTTGCCTATGGGGTCTTTGGAAAATGATGATGAGCTGATTTTGAGTCATTCTATGGATGGTCACTATAGCGTAAGGAGCCGGTACAAAGAAGCTTTAGCAGCTAAAGATCTTACTGAAGCTTCATATCCCAATGAAAGCTAAGCCTAGTGGAAATTTATACGGAATCTTAATGTCCCTCCTAAGGTAAAGCTTTTTGCGTGAAGGGTGTGTAAAAACTTGTTCTCGGTGCACTATAATTTGTCTAAAAGGGGTATGTCAATCAACCCTTTTTGCTTTAGGTGTGGTTTGGCACCGGAACTTGTTTCTCGTTGCTTGTGGAATTTCCCTTCTGTGAAACCAACTTGGAAGAGGTGAAGCACTACGATTCAACCAAGGTGCATGATGTTTAGGACCCTTTAGAGCACTTGGTGCTGATTGCTAAAAAAAATCTCCTCTCTGGATTTTGAACACTTTTTGGTGCTATCTTTGTAGATTTGGAATGTTAGAAACTCCCAACTGCATGACAGTAGTCATTTGCCTTCTCCTTTCCTTGTTGGTTGGGCAAGTGTCTACCTTTCTGGGTTTCATAAGTGCCATGTGACTATAGGGTATTAGAAACCTCTTAATAATATAAAATGGTGTCTACCTGAGAAAGGAATGGTGAAAATAAATACATATGCAGCTCTTGATTTGACTAACAAGGCTGTAAGCTTCGCGCTATCTAAAGGATGATGAAGGAAGGGTTTTGGGAGCAACTCATGAGTGGTGAAATCTGCCCATATCAGTTAATGTTGCAAAAGATAAAGCTCTTCTACTTGGGGCTAGACTGGCTAGGAGTTACAGGTAGATAGTTTTCTTTTGGAGTCATATTGTCTTCAAGTGATTATTGATGCCAAAAAGGGAGGCATTCCCTTGTGTGACTTTGGTAACATCCTAAAGGATGTGGTTAGAGAAGCTAATGGCCTCAATTTATGTGGTTTCTCTCATGTTTGTGTGGGGAATGTCCATGCACATGTTTTAGCAAAAACACTATCTCCTGTAAGTCATTTGCTCTTTTGGAAAGGTTGTTCCTCTTGTAAGTCAAGCAGTTGTGCTGATTTACTCTATCTGTGTTTTTAGCCTTCTCTTGCTGTTAATGGATTTTCCTTTTTTAAAAAATAAATAAAAATAAAAATCATTTTCTTCTTAATTGGGTTTCAAAAGTGGTTCAGATTTGGCTGGTGTTAACTCTAAGTTCGTTCTTGAATTACGGGCATGCATAACTAAAATTTGAAGATGTTAGTCAAGTAATGTAGGAGACTATTTATATTATTTTACTCAAAATTTTTGTCATACAATTATCTAACAGAGGGAGGATTCATATTCTTGAAGTTACCATTATTTATGTTGTAATTAATCAAAAATTTAATTGCTTAACTCATGAAATTTGGTTTCTGTAGTTCATCTTCTTATTAAGAAGATTTCATAATGGAAGAACGTCTTTTAAAAAGAAATTGTTTCTTTTAGAAATTTTGACAAAAATTAACCTGGTCTTAATAATGTATTCATAATCATATCATGGATGTCTGATTCTTCTCAGGCCTCCAATTTACTGAAGATATCGATAATGTATTGGTGAATAAACGATGTGATAATTGAATTAAGTAGCCTTCAATTATGCATTGAAGATATTGGTGAATAAACGATGTGATAATTGAATTAAGAAGCCTTCAATTATGCATTGAAGATATCAATAATGTATTGGTGATTAAACGATGTGAAGAATAAATGTATATACAAGTCATGGCAAGATGAAGTAAAGTTAAAACTAAATGCAAGTATCATGAAAAAACCAAGTAACATTAAAAATGGTTCATATTGATGCCAACAAAAGAATTAACCAAAAATTAAAGTTGGCCTTCAATGATGTGTTCGCGGCCATATCATGATGTCTAATTCTTTTTGTGCCTTCAATTATGTATTATAAATATTAATAATGCATTGGTTGGTAAACAACGTGAAAATTAAAGAAAAATCATCTTGTTGGGCCTTTCAAAACAAACCTTCAATTATGCAATGAAGATATCAATACGTATTGGTGATGAACGATGAAGATTGGAATGTGTGTCATGACAAGACTAAGTGTAAACCCCTTTTTTTTAATGTGTCCTTTTTATTATTATAATTTTAATATTTTAATTTTTCTAGACTCATCTAATAGAGAAACATGGGAGCATGGGATGATCCTAATATAAAAAGAAAGAAAAGATGTCTTGAGGAGGGGAAAAATGAGAAGGCAAAAAGGGAGAAAAGAATGAGAGAAAGGGGAGAGGATTTCTAGAGAAAGAGTGGGATCCTTTTGGGATGGGGAGAGACCAAGCAGGGGGAAGGAAAGAGATTCAGAGAATCTTCGAAGGGATGTCTCAAGTCGGGCGAAAAAGGAACTAGTTGGAGAAAGGTAAGAATGCTATGATCTTTTACTTGTTTTTTCGAATTATTTTATTGTTTTGAGGTCTCTTGATACATGTATGATTGTGGGCTTTAATAATTTAATAATCTTTAGTCCATTAAATTAGTTCAAAGATATTTAGGCTCAGCACATTAAATTAAGTCCAACATACTTAGACCCAACACATTAAATTGGTCTAACATACTTAAGCTCAACCCATTAAATTAGGTCCAACATACTTAGGCTCAACCCATTTACTTATACCCAATCCATTATATTCCAATTCACTTACTTAGACTCCAACCCATTATATTCTAACTTACTTACTTAAACGCAACCCATTAAGTCTAACTCATATAAGCCCAACTCATGAAGTCCTTCGATCAAGCCCTTTGACCACATCCTCTGACCAGCTCTTCCATCAAACTCTCAACCTTAACTTATTCAAATTCTCAATTTCTCATTTTTTAAAATTCAATTTTTCAATTTTAAAACTCAAGCCTTCAAAAATTCAAGTTCTAAATTTTCCTTTCTCAATTTTTAAAAATTCAAGTGTCCAATTTTCAAAATTCAAATTCCTAATTTCTTATTTTCTAAAAATTTAATTTTTCAATTTTAAATTCAATTTCAATTTACAATTTCACTTTTAAAAAAAAAAAAGCTCTTTAATTTTCAATTTACTACTTCAATTTCAAATTTCAAAGTGTCATAATTTCAAAATTCAACTCCCAATTTCAAATTTCAAATTTCTTAATTCCAAATCTTAAATTGATAAAATCTGCTATTAATTTCAACCACTTCCAAAAATCTAAATTCAAAATTTTCAAACTTCACCATTTCAAAATTTCAATTTCCAAAATTTCAAACTTCCAATTTTCAAAACTTCAATTTCAAATCAATTTTCTAAAATTCCAAACACATGATTAATTCTACAGTTCCTATAAAATGGAATCTTGTGGAGTTAATTTGTGTAACTGGACTTGGGTGGGGCCCGACATCTCATGTATCCTTTTAACAAATAATTTGACTTCTGATCTATAACCAATTTCTAATTTAATGTCCATATTTTGTATTTTGTTATTGTACTAACATTGTTTCCTAATTGATACGCTGACATGCCGCCGTACGTTTTCTCTATCTAACTTTGCTTATTTATTTATTAATTTATTTATCTATCTATCCATTTATATATATCTAGTGTGATGTTGTATCATATTGCTTATCATTTGGTGTCCATTGATCGATTAGTCAAAAGTCATATTTTCTTTAGCTCGCTTAGCAGAGACCCGACTTGGGTGGGCTTGGGGAGGGTCACACGCTCCATCATACCTTCCCACTAAGTAACCCGACCTGACCTAGACCTGGTCTTCCCACACCGCCTTTTTCTTATCATGAGTCATATTTAGATTTTTCTTTCTTATTTTGTTTTCCCCTTTTAAAATAAAAACAAAAATAAGTGGCGACTCCAAACCATTTTTAAAATGGTTTTCAAAGAAATAAAACGAGTACGCCTTTTCGTGAGATTTACAATAGCCAAAAAATGCGAGGTTCATAAAATGGCGACCAGCATGAGGGGTCAAGGTTAAATACAAATTGAGGGAAATGTGGCTTTTGATTAATTGATTGATAGATACCTCTTTTTGTGCTTTTTGTATACTTGATTATTGGTTGCACATTCAGAGATTTGATTTGTTCATTGTACCTTTCACATGCTTGATTGTTGTATTATTAATATTAGTCGTCAATTTTATCAGGGGCTTTTAGTCATCTTGTTATGTTACTGCTTCTCAGGGTATTAATCTATTCACTTTGACAATATTTTATCATCATGGTAGATTCCACTTGTTTTGATGTGCATAGCATGTTGACTTCTTCTACCATATGATATTTTATCCGTCTGCATGTATACTCTATTGTCGCATACTCTAATCGTATTGACATTGTTGATTATATTGGTTGGAGTATTTTATCTTTAGAGAATGTGGATTCTTGTTTTATGATTACTCTACTCATCCTTACATATGTACATTATGATTGATTTCTTATCTCTATTTTCTCTTTGACATGTTGATTTTATCTTATCAGGTAGATAACTCCTTTGCATGTTGCTCTTGTTATATGTTCACCTTGCTCATCTTATATATCTTCTTAGATTGTCTGTAGATTTGGGAATGATATATTTGTTCATTGCGTGGATCGTTTTGTCGCATGAATTTTCCTTCTTGTTTGATTGCATGTCTTGCCTATTGTGTGATAGATGCAGATCGTCCTCTATTCTAAACTCCCTTAGTCTCTCGGACTGACCTTCTTTTCTTTTGTCTCAGGTTTGATTGTTTGGTCGAGACTTGTCAGCTTCCTTACTTACTTGTCAACCAAGCAGTGATTAAGAGTAAGGCTCCAGCTATGAGCTATATCTATGTTCGGGAGCATTCTAAAGGTAATGATATATTGATGTTGATCGTAGTCCGATCTTTGGAATTTATATAGCCTAAAAGCTGATTTCTAGGATATTTGTGTAACTAGTACTTTCTTTCAGGTTTCGCTCGCTAGGTTTTCAAATGCATCCACATCCCACGGCACCTTTTAGATCGTCTTTTGAATGTTTGAGAGTTGTGAGCCTAATGCTACCCACAGAGCCTTTGCCATTATGACCCAACACTTGGATCCTCTCTTTTTAGAGCCACCTTGACCTTATAGGTTGAGCTTAGATCCTTTTTTAGGATTCCTTATCCTACACATGGGTGCATATGTGAGCCTCTATAGCCACTTTAGTCATAGTTGGGTCCAGTGTTCCCTCCTTTGGTCTCTAGTGAGGTGTGCTTGGAGATCAATATGAGTTCGAGTTCCAGTTAGACCGCCTTTCATAGTTGTGTTGGGTCTATCCCTTTGTACAAGTCTGCATTTAGTGTTCGCTGGTGCTTTCGCAATGCTCTTTATCTTCTCCCTCTACACCTTTCAAGATTCACTTTTTGCTTCAGCTCGGGGGTTTCACTTAGAGTTAGAGCTTAGTGCACGCTCACTTGTTTGAGCACTTGGATCATAAAATGACATGGAGTCGCAAACAAATACCATAGATCAATTCACCACAGCTATAGATTCAGCTCAAGAGGCCCTATCCAAATTCTTTAGACGAGGATGGACGAAAGAATAGGTCTGAAGGGACCTAGACTCGAGGAGATTATACAACTTTGATCAAACACCACCACGCCTTATGTGCCTACGCTATCCCGATTTCTAAGGACTTACATGCCCATCGGGATAGATGAGGGTGTCCAATAGGACCATTGTTCGGGGATGACAATGATGTAATTGACCTACGGTTAGTTCACTTACTAGTTTTCGTATTCGATATAAAGAGATTCACTAGTATTAGATGTCCTCAAGCACACCTCCTCGAACTTTTTACGGTTTAGTCATGAGAGCCCTCGGTAGAAATGATGGACACTAATAATTATTTCCATTATCTGAGTGGTCTTGTACATCAATGGTTTGCATTGTTAGACCTATCTGCATAGAGGACTCGGGATGACTCGCACACTAGTTCTTACATGGCGCATTCCCCGCACTCGCCATTAATGTATCGAGAAGAGAGATTGACACTCCGAGACAAGGATCAAATGGAGATGGTAGTTTTTTTTTCTCACTCGCCAAAAGTAGAAGATGGCGTAGGATTATTTGCTGGATCGGCCTTGGAGAGATAGTGGATAAGGATGGTAGCGCAGGAGACTACGCCTCAGATCATAGCACTGACGGGATTCCATTCACAAACTCACCTTATTGACTTCCAAATTTCTCTTTCGTGTGGAGAAGGGTAATGCTAGAGGCTCGTGGTCGATTCTTCCCTAGAGATCCTAAGGGAAGGAACCATTACTAGGGCAAAGTCTGGGGATAATGTTCATACAGCTTTCTTCTTCGAGACAAAAGAGGGTCACCAAGCTTGTCGCCGAAAGAAACTCCACGATCTATCGCATATTAACTTACTGACATTACCACACACAATAATTCCACTACTCTAATTCATTTGTTTTGACAAGCTAGCATCATACTACACCACAGTCTGACTATACAACCCAGCTCCATGGGAGTTTTTCCACCACATTGCATAGAGTTAGATCTCAACAAACTCGTTTCTCATTTGCTCCGAGGATGTCACGATGTTTTTCTCATTTAGACATGCCATTGAGTCGGGCTCTTCAGAGGCTTGTAGATTCTAGATTATTGATACCCTTAGAGCCTATACCACTTCCTCAAAAAACGCCACCCCAGTTTAGGTTGGACTTATATTGCTCTTACCATCAGAGTCAGGGACATTAGACAGATCGATGTATAACTCTTCGACATGCCATTCAAGAAGTCATTGATCGAGGATCTATTAGTGTGGAGCAGTTAGGCACGGGTGTAGACCCCATAATAGCTCATTCTAATTGTGTGGTTCCCTTTGTATCTGACCATCATTCCACTAGCCATGTTAAGGATGATGACGCACATATGATAAGCTTCGACGGTCCCGGGTCAGAGCCTTTCATAGGGGAGAGAGATCTTTTGAGGGATGTTAGTGGCTTTAAAATTCGAGACGGATAGGAAATTATTTGGTCTAGCCTAAGATAGATGTACAGACAAATGGATAGCCATCACATTTAAGCTATGGAGATTCATCTTTGGATATATTTGGGGTTTGCTTCCTTCTCATGGTCTAGACGGGCTTCATCATTTTTACTTCAAATTTTGTTGGGATATTTTTGCTTCCACCAGTGATGTAGGTCTAAGCACTATTAGCCATACAATGGTAGCCCACCATCTTCTTTTGATATATTGTTGGGATTTATCCCTTATTTCTTTTTTTTTTCATGTATGGATTGGAGCATTTTGAGTATTTGTTTTACTCGTGGAGGTGAAGAAGCCCATTATGCATTTCATATACCTTATATTATAGCCTATAGTAGAGAGATGTTCAGACCATTTAGGAGTAGACTTATATCATTGAGAGTGGATCTTAGAGGGAGACAAGAGGATTGGCTGATTCATTACTCTTAGGACCTTCCTGGCCGTGGATTCGCTGAGGAAGTATGACACTGAGATCATGGTCAGAGGACGGGCGGCCATCATTTCCAAGGCAAATTTACACCTATCACCCTTTGCTATGAACATTTAAACCGTTGCTTGCCCTAAGCTTCACATGAGCATTACAAACTTTCATTTCTTATAGCCTTGCTTACTTTGTACACTCGGGGATAGGGGTCCTTGCTGTATGCGGTGTTGTTTTTAGGAGTTTCATGAGCCATTGACTTATCACTCACCTTTTCACTATTATGTGGTCATATCAAGATTTATCCTATCATACCTCATTGCTTTATATTCATCACTTTATCCTTGCTTTGCTTTCATGTTCTTTTACTCATCTTGAGTGATGATCTTTTACATCTCATTGCATAAGGATGGTCATACCATTTCTCCATTCTCATCTTATAAATAAGGATCTCGAAACTCTAGTTAAGAGGGTTATTCTATCAAAGAGAGCTTCTGCACAATATTGTTCGAGAATATATCTATCTATGTATGATGAAATAAAAACAAAAGAAAATAAATAAATAAATGAGAAAGAAAAAAAAAAAGAAAAGAAAATAAGTGCTTGCACACGCATATAATATGTTTCTCGCGGGACATGTATCAATTCAGATGGTTGTTCTTCGAGTTTTAATTAATTTCAGAGTTCATATGTGAGCTTTCTTAGCCCTATATCCTTTTAGGTCTATTTGAATATATTTTGACAGTAAGAGATAGATGACTTATCCTTTGGACTCTAGGTTATTGTCTCTTTACATCATCTCATCTATTGATGATTTGACCATTCTCTATATTTTGATTTAAGAGGATTGCTACTTAGTTTTCTTTTCTTTTGATCTCATTGCTTTTCATCTTTTTATCACATCCATATTAGCCTACATCACTTTTCTTTCCATTGATCCACATTTCCATGTGAGATACATCATCCCCACCACCCATATATATCACGTTGCTCAGCCTATACCATTCCTTGATCCATTATCACTGTTGACACATTCACGTTGTTTCTTGATTTCCCTATTGATGTGTCTACATTAGACATTGTTAGGCCCATGGCTTATGAGATCTTTTGGATATTATGCATATTACACATGAGGGTAAGGGATTTGATCATTGGGTATTTGAGCCTAGTTTTCCTTCGATTCTATTACCTTACCTCACTCTACATTATGGTCCGAAATATAAGACCTCACCCCGAGGCTAAGTGAGATCAATACATTTTCATCAACCTCTACTTAGGTGCGCTTGAGATCCAGCAATGTATGGTGTCACCATGCTCCTTCTTCTAGAGATGCTTTGATTATCGAGGTCGATTCAATGGCAAAGACATTGGTTGATCATGATCATTTGATGTTGTTCAACCTTCACTTAAAGGTATACCGCATTTTAGATATGTTCATTTGGTGGAGGTTAGACTTTGAGCCCACATGGTTGTCTTGTTGATAATGGCCATCGATTCACGGGGTACGTTGTTGGCCACGCTTTCATTTCAGATGATCTCTCTTTTATTTTCCAGGGCTCCAGCTTCATAGTTTTCGTATCAAACATGTGATTCTCGATGGATTTACCTTAGGGAGCTTTTTTTCATCCATATACTTTCGGTGCTACATCGCATGATTACTTCCTGCCCTCACAGATATTTGAGGCTACACATCAATTCCTATACTAGGTATATCCCCATTTTCTTTGATCGAGACGAGTCCCAAGGGCGTAGCCTTTTCGAGGTTGACCGTTTTTATTAACTCGATAGTCTTATCGATTTATTTGATATAGCATCATTTAGGGCAAAGCGTCATTTTGAGTTTCGTGATTCGCTTGCTAATATGATTCCTCGTAGCATGTTGTCGAGGGGACTGCTTGACTATCAGACACTCCAATCTCCTCGTGAGAGTACATTATGATACATGGACAATCCCTAGTAGGGTACTTTCGAGATGATCATTTGTCCTTCTGGGATTAGTGGATTACCCTGAGATATATCGATGATCACTGTAGGGTATGGGATAGTCCCTACAATTTGTAGACCCTACATACTGGCGTATATCCCTCTATTTTGAGATTATCATATTTGATTGAGTTGTATCGAGACCCACTTCTTCTTTTTAAATCATCTGGCCCTTTATCAGCTGGATTATTCGTATGAGATCGATCCAATGTATTTTCTTCAAGATGTCGATAGATTCCTCATGATGACTTCTTGGTGGTCTACGTTCACAATGCCATGTGTTGATTTTACCGTCAGTGTATTTCCTCGTAGTTAAGATTTTTAGATTTATGAGATCTCGCCGATTTTCACTAGAGACATGATTCCACTCCTGGGATCGTTCTGAATCCTCGATGCTCTTTAGTTGTATCTATGTTGTTGATTACCACCGGAGCGCATTGTTGCCGAAGTTCGAGGCGTTAGAGATTACTAAGCAACTCTTATATCCGTGTTTTGAGCTATTCAACTTGATCGATGATTTGGTGTCACGTAGTATGTGATTCGATATATTTTCCTACTACTAAACCTTTTTAGCAAAGATAGAGATATATTTCTAGCGCATTTTGAGCTTGATATCATTATATTGTGGAGACTCTGATCAAGATCTCACCATTTTTAAGAAATAAGTGTCTGGGATGTAAGTGGTGGTGGTCTTAGATTTGAGTTAGACAGTTCTGATACATGTCTTCATTCTTGATAGCATTGATTAATACAATGACTTTCCAAAAGATAGTGGTTTCAATTTTTTTTTTTTTTTGATTTGCTATGAGGGCACTATTACAAAGATGTGCATATTTTGACATTTAGATTGATATTTACTGTAGCTTCGGATCGATATAAACAATAACACGGTGACAAGGTGCTGATCATCATTCGACAGGTATACTTCAAATCGATTACTGTATCTTATGTTGATTTCATGGTCACATCCATTTGTTGTTACTTGTGAATTATTGTACTAGGGCATACCCCTTTCTAGAGGTTATTGACTGCTTTGATTTACTTCTTGAACATTAGATCTATTTATCTATTCGTGGAGTCATCGCTAGATTTTTCTTCTTACGTAGCTTGGCTGTGGGCATACCCTTTTTCAATGAGTCTACTCAGAGTCACCTCTTTCATATGATCTTCTTTGGCTGTTTTAGGTTATGTAACTCTTTCTTTTAGTCTTGGTTTGATTTTTAGGTGTTTCAAACAGAGGTTTCACTTCATCGATCATTCGTGAGCATCCCTCCTTCTCTCTCTTAAACCATCTTAGATCCTCGCTCAAAGAGTCGTATCTTCATTTTAGGCATCCCCTTATTAAATATCTTAAGCTGGGGCATACAGTGCCCCATCTTTCAGTATTTTAGCTTCATCATATCTTACATGTTTAGTTTGTATTTTTTAGATGTTATTTCCTTAGTCTTAGTTAGGTTATTCGCTTCTTTTCTTCTAGATTGGTTTATTAGGAGCATCCTCATTTCTTCGTAGATTATCTTAGATCCTCTTCGTAGAGAGTCGATCTTCATTTTAGACATCCCCTATTTATAATCTTCTTCAGCGCATGCCCGCATTTCACCGAATATGTCATTTTCATCACATCCCCGAAGTTGTTCATTGCATCCACAACTCAGAGTTGTTAATCAGCTTTAGCTAGGTTTTATATCCTCTCGCTTGTAGCTTTCATTTGATCATTTATTTCCTTTATTCTACTTATCGTGAACATCCCTCCTTCTTCGTAGATTATCTAGATCCTCTTAGAGAGTCGGCTCATTTTAGGCATCCCTCTATTTACGATCTTCTGGGGCGTACAAAGGCCCACTATCAATATTTCATTTTCATCATAGCTCTGAGTTGTTTATTGCATCCACAGCTTAGAGTTGTTCATCATGTTTAGTTTCGAGTTTTATATCATCTCGTTTTATTTTTCATTAGATCATTTACTTCCTTTATTCTAGTTTATCAGGACCATCCCTATTTCTTTAAAGATTATCTTAGATCCTCTTCGTAGAATCGATTTTCATTTTAGGAATCCCTATTTACAATCTTCTTTTAGGCGAGATAAAGGCCCACATCATCGTGATATTTCATTTTCTCATCACAGCCCGGAGCCGTTTCTATTTGCATCCACAAATTCTGCAGCTCATCATGTTTAGTTTCGAGTTTTATATTCTCTCATTTTAGCTTTCATTTGATCATTTATTTCCTTTATTCTAGTTTATCAAGAGCATCCCTCCTTCTTCATATATTATCTTAGATCCTCTTTCAAATAGTCGATCTTCATTTTAGGGCATCCCCCTATTTACGATCTTCTTTGGGCGTACAATGCCCGCATAATCGAGTATTTCATTATCACACCCGACACACACCCACAAATTCCTGCAGTTGTTCATCATGTTTAGTTTCGAGTTTTATATCCTCTCATTTTAGTTTTTCATTAGATCATTTATTTCCTTTATTCTAGTTCATCAAGAGCATCCCTCCTTCTTTAGAGATTATCTTAGATCCTCTTTCAAATTGTAGATCTTTATTTTAGGGTGTCTCCCTATTTACGATCTTCTTTAGGCTTACAATGCCCACATTATCGAGTATTTCATTTTCATTACAAATTTCTAAGTCGCTCATTTTACCCACAACCCGGTATCGCTCATTTCATCCACACCTCAGTCATTCATTTCCATCCATAACCCTAAGTTGTTCATTTCCATCCATAGCCCCAGTTGCCCATTGCATCACGGCACTCTGTAGGTATTCATTGTGTCACGCCTCGAGTCAGCTCATTCCCATCTACGTGTACTCGAAATGCTTATTACATCACAACTCTGAGTTGTTCATCAGATCATATCTCGAGAGCCGCTCATTCCATTTTCTATTAGATTCTCAGGTCATCATTTTTTTTTCTATCCTCCTTAGTGGTGAGCATATGGATCATTATGGACATCTTTTGAGTTTCTCATTCTGTTTGGGGCTTGCTTAGAGGATCTGGCGCTTTATCTTATCTTCTCCTTAAAGGTCTTTTTCATGTTTTAACAATGTAGATTCTATTATGTGTGTTTGTTTTTTCATTCCTTGGTGGTCCAACTATTACTTATTTCGATGGATTCTCGGCCACTTTTGAGACCATTTGAGGGAGTTTTGACTCACATTGTGACTTTTTAGTGGCTTAGATATTTTCTTTGTTGCTTGCTCAAGTGTTTTTAGAACCCCTTTAGTCAGCTTGAATTTGAGTGAGCTAGTGTCCTCCTTGACACTTTTTTGGGGGTCTCCTTTTTTCTTCAATAGAGTTCACCTCACTTCACTCACTTTTCAAACTTTCGTTTCACTTCATCGTTCGTGTTCGTTTCCCTCGTGAACTCTCTCAAATATGGTTATATTTGTAAACCCATTTTTTTTAATGTGTCCTTTTTATTATTTTTATTTTTTGTATTTTAATTTTTCTGAGCTCATCTAATAAAGACACATGGGAGCATGGGATCCTCTAATTTCTGTAAGGAGAGGAATTATAAAAAGAAAGAAAAGATGTCTCTGAGGAGAAAACCGAGAAGGCAAAAAGGAGAAAAGAACGAGAGAAAGGAGATAATTTATAGAGAGAGAGTGGGATCCTTTTAGGAAGGGGAGAGACCAAGCCGTTGGGAAGGAAAGAGATTCAAAAGAATCTTCGAAGGGATGTCTCTAGGGGCGGAAAAGGAACTAGTTGGAGAAAGGTAAGAATGCTATGATCTTTTACCTGTTTCTTCGAATCATTTTGTTGTTTTGAGGTCTCTTGATACGTGTATGTATTGTAGTGAAATAATCCTTAATAATCCCCTGGATTCTCGTGTTGATATTGGATTTGGAATTCCTGATAATAAATTTACGTTAACCTAGAAGAATCCTGTGGGTTTTGTCTTATGGGTTTAGTCTCATTAACTGCAATTTTTTTTTTCTTCTCTCACTAGTTTGTTGGGTAGTGTACCATGGTGGAGAATCATATTGGTGTTGTTTGTAACTAAAGTGCGTGGAGGTGAGCTTGTTGAGGACTACGTGTAAATGGAAAAGGAAAACCCACAGCCATGTCAAAGAGACATGTGTCATGAACTCACTCTCTAGACCCCAACATCCTATGGGAAGGATCCCATGGCACAAAGAGGAACCTCAAGCCCATATAAGAAGAGGGAATGTTCTTAGAGACCGCGAGACTTCTTTGACCGTAGTTATATGAAGGTTCCAGAAGACCCCGGAGAAGTCTACACGATTGTAAAAAGATTGCCGGGAAGTGTCCACTACGTGTGTTAATGTGGAAGAAAGTGGAAGGATGTGGAAGACCATGGAGTGTGGGAGAGTGGTCTAGAATCTTACATGGTAGTCTTGTAAATACATGTACATGGTAGAACACTCTAGAATTCTCTAGGTTAGTAGAGAACCTTCATAGGTTCTACATACTTCCATTGATGTGTATATAAGGAGGTGGTGGCCTCCTTTGTAAACCACCCACCTAACTCAACCACCCACCAAGTTGAGAGCTTCTCTAAGCATTGTAAAGAGTTCTTCAATAGAGAGTTTCTTTCTTCCAAGTGTTCTCTTGAGTTTTATTCGCTTCCAAGGCATGGGTAGAAGCCGAGCATAGCAAGCAAGGCAAGCGGGAGGCCAGCTTAGCAACATTCCAGGGGCGAGTTGTCTAAGTGTCATACAGAGCTTAGCAGAAGACTAAGTCTCGGTACACATACTACATGAGAGAGGGAATGTGGGAAGGGAGACCGACTTTGTGAGTGATAGTAATGTAAGAGAGCCTGGGTGGGAGATTTTGATTTTGCATAGGGTTGCCCATATTTTTTTTTTTTTTTCTTCTTTCAGTTTATTCATCTTTACTCCAAACCTTTTTTACCTTCCTCGTAATTTTTATTTTAATGTAATCCCACCTCCTATATTTCACTTCGCTTAACATTCTATTTTCAATTTATTAGAAATTCTTTCATCTATTATTTTTTTTATTATTATTATCCTAACAAATTTCTTTACTCTTTTAAGTATTTGATAATCTATTAGCTCTTTTTAACCTTTAGTCCATTAAATTAGTTCAACATACCAGGAGCACATTTAATTAGGTCCAACATACTTAGTCACCCATTAAATGAGGTCCAAGATACTTAGGTCAACCCATTAAATTAGGTCCAACATACTTAGGCTCAGCCTATTAAATTAAGTCCAACATACTTAAGCCTAGCCCATTATATTCCAATCCACTTACTTATACCCAACTTATTATATTCCAACCCACTTACTTAGACCCTACCTATTATATTTCAACTCATTTACTTAGACTCAACTCATTAGGTTTATAACTCATCTAAGTCCAATTCATTAGGTCCTTTTACCAACTCATTAGGACTTAATCAAGAAAATCGTATCACATCTTAAGCCTAACTCACAGTCTTTCGATCAAGCTCCTTTAACCACATCCTTTGACCAATTTCTTAACCCACAAACTCCCAACCTTAACTTATTCAAATTTCCAATTTCTCATTTTTTTAAATTCAATTTTTCAATTTTAAAACTCAAACCTTCAAAAATTCAAATTCTAAATTTTCCTTTCTCAATTTTTAAAAATTCAAGTGTCTAGTTTTCCAAATTCAAATTCTTAATTTTTCATTTTCTAAAATTTAATTCCCCCAATTTGTAATTTCAATTTTTAAAGTTTTCAATTTCAAATCTCAAAGTGTTATAATTTCAAAATTCAAATCTCTCAATTTCTAATTTCTAATTTTTTAATTCCAAATCTTAAATGATAAAATTCCCCCAATTTGTAATTTCAATTTTTAAAGTTTTCTATTTCAAATCTCAAAGTGTTATAATTTCAAAATTCAAATCTCTCAATTTCTAATTTCTAATTTTTTAATTCCAAATCTTAAATGATAAAATTCAAGTTATTAATTTCGAAATCCAATTTCCGAAAATCTAAATTCAAAATTTTCAAACTTCAAATTCATTTCAAAATATTCAATTTCCAAAATTTCAAACTTCCAATTTTCAAAACTTCAATTTCAAATCAATTTTCAAAACTTCAATTTCAAATAAATTTTCAAAAATTCCAAACACATGACTAATTCTATAGTTCCTATAAAATTGAATCTTGTGGAGTTACTTTGTATAACATATAAATAGCCTTGGTGAGCCCGATATCTCATGTATCATTTTAACAAATAATTTGACTTCTAATTCAGAACCAATTTCTAATTTAATGTCCATATTTTGTATTTGTTATTACACTAAATACGGTTTCCTAATTGATAGTGTTTTTGACATACCGCCTCAGTACACATTTTTCACATATCTAACTTATTTATTTATTAATCTTATTTATCTACTTATTCATTTATATATCTCGGTAAATCTGTATTGTTATTGCTTGTCTTTGATATCCATTGATCGATTAGTCAAAAGCCATATTTTCTTTAGTTTGCTTAGTAGAAACCCGACTTTAGGGGCTTGTAGGTGATACGCGTCTATCAGATTTCCTTCCTCGGGAGTAAGTAACCTCGAGCCCCAAACCTAACCTTGTTTTTCCTGCACCTACATTTTCTTATCATGAACATAATTTAAGGTTTTTCTTTCTTATTTTGTTTTTCATTTTAAAATTAAAAAAAAAAAAAAAAAAAAAACCCTGGTGACTCCAAAACCATTTTTAAAATGGTTTTTCAAAGAAATAATAACAAGTCTCACATTTTTAATGTGAAATACATAATAGTCAAAAATGCGGAATTCACATCAAGTAAAAGTGAATAATAAATGCAAGTATCATGCCTAAAACCAAGTAACTTTAAAATGTATCATATTGATGTTTTCACTTTTTGCTTTTTTGTTTTTCCTTATTCATTATCTTTTTGAAGAGAAAAACTAAGAGTCTGATTTGAAGTGTGCTTGTTTTCTAACTTCAAGAAATAGGCAAAGTAACCTAGGAATGAATGATAATTGGTATTAATGGATCCTGCTTATGTTGTGTTAGAGATGTTATATTAAATAGGTCAACCCAAATTCAACAAGAATTAATAATCATGTAGAAAATATAAACTCAAGTATTATCTCATAATTAACAGGTAATTAAGGCATCATGCATGTAACTCGTTTAACTCACTTAATAGTAAAACATTCTTAGCAATAATCAAGTTATGTAAATTTTGTATATGTATATACAATTAGCATCTCAAATTTATGAGTCAATTGATTTATTACCTAAAAACGAAATTTAAATAATTTAAATATAACTCAAATAACCTAAAAATATAACTAGATTAATTAGTAGGATTATTATGGTTATTAAGTCTAACATTAGTATGGCTAGAGTAAGTTATATTTCAATACCCAGGAATGCTTAAGGTAGTGCAGAGGGTTATTAAGGTAGAACCTTAGGTAACTGAAATCTAATCGTTTTGCTCTACTCGAATTAATGCTGGATTTTTTGAAACATTATGTCTAAAATAATATTATTTGTAAATCAATAACCAAAAATACACTCTTCCCAATCATGCTTATGATTGAAATTTTTGTATGTATTTAATCCGTCATATGGGTACCATGAATTTTGGCCCAACATCCCCACTCAGAAGGTCCAAATAGATCAAAGCCCAAGAGAGGTCCGAACATCTCTACACGAACATGGATCCAGGCCTAAAGTCCGCTAAAGGAACATTCACGGGCCCCGTCCACCAGCACACCGATTAGTACCCAAAGTGCTATTTCGAAATCCTATTCAAGATAAGTTTTTGAAAGTGGCGCATCTAACTATATAAATTAAGCCAATTGGCATGTGCAGCCATTTAGTGCTACCGATTTGGTTTCGAGGTTATTTTTGGTAATTTTCAGTTTTGCGAGCCTCAACCACAATTTCGTTTGATGTCATGTTGCTGAATGTTGAGAATTCACGGTGATTTCATCAACCAAAACTAAGAAATGTCAAGTGGAAGTGATGAAAAGTTGATGCAGAGGCAAAGCAGGAGGCAGGAGGCAAACCAGATTTTCGCTATGCATTGCGAAAATTTCGAAGAACCGATAGCGAAAAATTCCCAATCCAAACAAATTTTGCTTATAGTACATTTTTCGCCATCATAGCGAGTTACCGTGCATAGCTTAAATTGAATTTCGCTTATGCCTTCATTTTTCACTGATATAGCTAATTTATCATAAATTTTCGCTATGATAGTGAAATTCACTGCATAGCGAAAATCATACCCCTGTGTTTTTTATTCCAAACGACCTCGTTTTGTTTAATTACCATTTTGTCCCTATTGTAATCATATATTTTAGGCATTTTTGGTATTTCACACACCGATCGGGCTATATAAGCCACTCCTATAACTTTTGTAACCCTAACTTTATTTTTATTTCAAGCTTTCCAGCAGCTTTGGTTTTTAGGTTACATTTTGCTCTCTTTCTCTTTTCTCATTCTTTGGCTGCCAAACACACCCTCGAGACGACAACTCAAGCGGATGCTGCCAAGCCTCAAAGCCTTGAAGAGCAGGGGCCAGCCTGGTCTGTGGTTCGCAAAGTCCTCATGCTTTAAATGAAACAGTAATCGTGATTATGGTTCCAAACTTTCCAAACTCTAGTGGTTTAATACTATTTAATGTCTTTCCTTGGTCAATACTTGTCATGTTCGAGGGTTCGTGCATTCTTAATGGTGTATGCACCGACATTCTTAGATGTCATTTACGTGCCATTGAAATGAGGTTAAATGCTATGTTTTCAAACTGACTGGAACATTGAATGCTCAATATAGGTTTGAACTCAAATAGGAGTGATTTTAGGGTTAGCTTTTATAGCTAAACAAAGATCCCGCTTTGGCTGACTATATGTCATTTATTCTAATGCGAGGAAATAACCCGAGGGCACTTTAATAACCCCATTTTATCAAGCCAGACCTAAGCCTTCAAGGTCACCATTTCACACTTCATTTTGGCCATTTCGCTTAACCAATGAACAACCAATCTCCCCGTTTACCCAAATCCAAAATCCAAATAAAGTCTCACCATTTTCAAACACGATATGAATCATTCGTGATGAAAACCCATCCTGTTCGAATTCCTAGACCGCTATAGCACCGCAAAGAGCTTGACCACGGCAAGTGTTAGGAGGAATATGGTGTTCAAACATTGCTTGATTCCGGATCACCCTACCGTGGGCACTAATCAACCACCTTTAAGAAGATGGCCTACGTTGAGTTCCCGACCGATTCCTTGCAACTTGAAAAGTTATCCTCCCAAACCTCACACGAAACCGGCGCCTCTTTAAGATGATCAACCGATCTTTGAGATGAAAACTTCAGCAACTGGTTACCCAAAGGAAAACAGCTGAAGCGTAGGAGACGACTCCGCTCCCTTCCACTGGGGAATCCACCACCCACTTCCCATAGAAGGTGGATCTTCCCATAGAAAGTGGAGGATGATCCTTCTTCATAAAAGGGGGAAGCAACGCTAAGAAAGGGGGTATGTGAAAATATACGCCTAAGAATTGACTGGAAGAACGCTCCCAATCTCCTTAACTAACTTAAGCATCGAAGAGAGTCACGCAAGACACCACTGTCATCCTTGTTTGTTTTGTAGGTTTTTGTCAAGTAGTTCACGCTAGCCGACGATCCGCGGACTCTAAGAACTGAAACAACACCGGGCGCCCCGTGGGAACGACTAAGTAAAAGTCGCAACCCAAGAGCGTGCGAGGCTTCACCGATTATGAAGCAATCCCTCATACTCCGAAGAATCGGTAGTTCCTGCTCATTCATCCAAACACGTGATCCGGGCCACTACGGCCGCAAACCCGTCCCGAAGACCATTCCTTCATGCAATACGATATGAGACTAAATAGAGGAATGTGATCAAACAAATGGCTGAATTGCAAAGTCGTGCTGACCACTTACAGTAAGAAAACGATCACTTAAGGGCTAGTCTTGAAGGAGAACGGCTTGAAAATGCACGAGGGGGCAGGCACCCATCACCCCCGGTTAAACAAAGTAAAGGCAAGGAGCCTATCCCGCCAGACGATAGCAACGCAACAGTCAATGATGAGTTATCTTCTAGTAGCTCTCCGCTTCCAGATCTGTCACCCCAAAGAACAACGTGGAGGCCAAATCAAGGAAGAGGCCCCCACGCCATTCCAGCCGATCCGTCAGCGGCATGCCTCGCCAAATACGGAGAGAATTTAGCAGAGAGAGGCGACAGTCAGATCACGCCCCTGAAGACGTACCCACGTGGCAGAGGGGAGCAGCACCATCACTTATGTTCGGGTACCTCACCTTCAGAGCTACACCAGCCCAGTATATGCCTGCACCCACTACTGTTCGGGGACCAGAAGATATGTTGTCCTCCCCGTTAGGCCAGCACATCTTAAGCTACGAGCCACCGCGTGGCTTTTTCATACAGCCATTTTCCATGTATGATGGCTCGACCAGATGACCACACGTCGCACTTCAATCGCGATGATACTCACGCGGAGACAATCGCTTATTATGCAAAGTGTTCCCCGACCATCCGTATGGGCCCGTCTCACCGGGTTCAACAAACTCCCGCGGGGATCTATAAACACGTTTAGTAAGCTGTGGGCGGCATTTGTTTCCTAGTATCTATGCTCGATTCAACAGAAGGGAAACATCAGTTCTCTACAAACCATCCTCAAACGGGAAGATGAGTCCATCCGTGATTTCACAAGGATATTTGGGGGGGTCGTCCAACAAATTGATTCATATAGTATGGATGTGGTCCTCCAAAATTTTTAGAGGAGCTTCGGGCCGACCACACCATTCTTCCATTCGCTATCCTTAGATCCGCCTGTGACAATGGAAGAATTATACATACGGGAGGATAGATATTCAACATTGGAAGATAAGATCCCGTCGCCTCCTGCATCGTGGATGATCACCCGCCCAAATTAGCATGCTCGCCACTGATGAGTCAAAAACTCATTGGATTTTAATCCATTTTTCTAATTTTATATTACAATATGAATGTTGATTAATGCGTAAACATGGATATTTTACTCAAATATAATTTTGTCGAGAATTACATGCACTAAAAGCCCCAAAGAAGAACCTAAAGAAACCAAATTTAATATAGCAAAGCCGCAATCGAGAATTAAAGTCGCAACAAGGAAATCTTCGCGAAGCATCTGTGTCACGACACCACTCAAGACTAGCTCCTGAGGGAGAAATGGGCACGATCAAGCCAAGTCGCGACAAGAAAGTGAGGTTGCACCATAACACAAAGCACCTAGCAATAGACGCTATACTCAAGGAAGAGCTATCGAGACAAAAAGGAACATCTGGCAGCATCCAGGTCGCGACGCCAAATGAAGATACGCAGTCGCAAACATAAACTAAAGGTCGCGATTTGATCTCGTTGATGTAGCTTCATACGATAAGGTCTCTCGCTGAAAACCGTGGTCAGAACTAGTTCTTAATCGAAAATCCCAACCTCGAGGTCGCGACCAATCATTCAGGTCTCAACTACATTTGAGCAACCGACAAAACCTATCGAAAAAGACCATGGGTGGTCGCGACGCCATTTTGAGGTCGCACCGAAATAAAGATCGAGAAAGGAAAATGGCTGCAATGAAAAATGTGGGATTGCGATCAAAAAGGAAGACAAGGAACAATCGAGGTCGCGACCTAGTTTTCCGTCGCTACCAGTACCGTACTAATGAGGACGTAAGATCATAAAGAGGTCGTACGAAAAAGAAGTCATAACCTAGAACTGAGAAGGTGGCAACAAGAATGAGGTCGCGACCTGAAATTAAGGTCGTGACGCAGAATGCAGCAGAAGGCAAAAAGAGCCAGGTCGCGACGTGGAACTGTGGTCGAGACGTCAACTCCTGAAAACAATTAATTCAACGAGGTCGCGACTCCATTTTGAGGTCGCGACCACTAATCAAGGCAACTGCAAGGAATCTAGTCACAACTGAAGATGCCAGTCGCACCGAACAAGTGTAATGAGAGAATTCAAACGCGACGCATCTTGAGGTCGTGATCTAAATGAAGAACTCGGGCCTTTCTTTAGAAATCCACCTAGAGCTTTGGAATCCCAATTTTGGATGCGCTTATAATAGCCTTTATAAGTTTTAGTAAAGCAGCTCCCGTCTTCAATACCCAGAAATAGGAAGAGGAGAAGGACTCACTGTATGTTTTTAGAATATATTTTTTTATTTTCTTTTCTTTTATTTTCTTTTTCTGGATCTGAACCAGCTGACTCGTAGAAAAGTTGAAGCCGGATTTAATTTCGATTTTCTCTTACAATTAATGCTTAAAATTAATGGAGTCTTGACAAATTTCGAATTGCTTCTTTCTACTTATTACACTACAAGGTGTACTTGATCAATGATCCATTGTTGATTATGATGCAGTAATTAGAACGCCGCTTCACTAGATTGAATTTACCGTTAGTTACAGTCTTTTCTGTATAATTTAGGGAGAAATATTTGGATTGAAATTTATTTGATTGATGTTGCTCTTGAATCGACATCGCCCCAATGATAGTGATATTACCATTTCAAGGATCAAGCTCCCGCTCCGATCGTGAGGCCTCGTGAAATGCAGATGGAGATTCCTGAGAGCTTGGAACATTCCACTTGTGGGTATGATAGACTATCATTGATGAATTACTAAGCCAAAGTTCACTCCTCGATAAATCTTTTCACCTATAATCATGTCGAGGGGAATATTTATCAATGTAAATAATCAGAGACTTCACCTTAATCTGAGGGGAAGTTCCTAACCCTGTGTTAGCAGAAATCTAATCAAGGGAAAGGAAGAACCATTAGATTTAAAGGATGAGTCATCAATTGTGTTGTAGGCTTGCAAGAACTCCCCGCAAGTGGAAGCAAGAAAATCCGCAAAATTTCAAGAAATGGGTGTGAAGTAATGAAAGAAAAATACCCAGATCTTGCAAAAAGGTCAAAATATGAAGTAGCCGGTTGCATCCTTGTCTTTGAGAAAAGCAGGGCCTCAACTTTCGCTGAATATGGAGAACCAATTACATTGTAAGGCATCTTGACAAATCCACATCCAAAGAATGTATCGTAGTACGGTCGCTTCACAAGATTCTCGATAGGTTCATTTCATAGAGAACTCCATTCAAATTCTAAGATTTGATCTTTATTTTTAGTTGGTAACATTTAATTTCCTTTTACATTCCTATGTATCTTCTAGGACTATTATCTTCTAGACTAAACAATCACTATCCAATTTCTGGAGTTCAAATATTAGTGTGGACCTTAAGTAGTCAGTATTGATTCAAATTCTCGCCAACTGTGGAATGATATCTGGACTTACATCCAAATTTTTACTACTTATATGACCTGTGCACTTGCAATGTCATAGACTAAACCCAATTCTAAGCCCTAAACATAAAGCCATTTTTACTAATTTGATGCAATTTATCCAATTAAACATCGCTGCAATGAGAGTGTAAGGCTTTTGTAGCAGTGTTAAAATTGAGGGGTTTTAGTCTATATAATCAAAGGCAAACAAGTTTTATGGTCTACACGGATTGAAAGAATTTGACAAATCAATATTCTACCAAAAGGGAAATGCTAATCTCGACATTTTTCTTTTCAATTTTATAAAGGAAACACAAAATAGTTTCACCGGGAAGTGGCGTGACAAAACCACTTATGCTTCTCTCTTAGAAAGCTTAATCGAAAATTATTTATCAATACCATCGACTACATGTAATCTTAATATATCTCTATTTCGTGAAGGGGTATTCGCACACGGGCCGTAGTCGATCTGTCTACTTGATACCGAGCTGAAAGAACACTGAGGAATTCATTGAAAAAGTAAAAGTATAGAGAAGTAACTATGGCAGATGAAAGAATTAATCAAAACAGCTTGAACAAGAGACAATGTTACAGAGACTTCAAAGGCATGATACTACGGAGGATTTTCGAGACCGCTTTTCATCCAAGGTAATACTCCAACAAAGCTAGACAACCTACTGTGGAAGCCAACAACTCAAAATAAACCATTTCTTTAATCACAATGTTCAAGAAGACACCATAAAGTTACCCTACCGGCGACCCTAATGAGCACTTGGGTAGATTCTCAGATGGCCAATACTGTAAAGTTGAATGGTGTAAGACCGTATGATCAAGTCGTAAACTCTTCCCCTTTTCCTTAAGAGACATTGTACCACCTAGTTTGATTCCTACCATACGGGCTTAGTGAATACTTGGGAGGAGCCTGCAGTTTTATTCAAGTAGATTTTTTTCCCCTTCTCTCACCATAATCGTAGAGAAGGAAGGAGATTAGTGTGTCTTAATCAAGGAAGATGAAAGCCTATATACAATTGGGGAAGGTTCAAAAGATCGTTGAAGAGATGTCCTATGCATAGTATCAGATCTCAAGACACACAAATGCCCACATCTTCTATCACTCAATGAATGATACCTCCAAGGGCATTATCGATGCTTCAGGGGGCATTCAAAGAAAAGTGTATGAGGCGGGACTTGATAGAGGACTCAAGCCAGTGCAATATGAAGAATCCATCCGAATCTTCTGTGTGAGTAACAGTAGAGTAAAGGGAGTGGTCATCAACTTAACAAATGACAAACATGGAAGCAAAGTTAGATGCAATCATGCACAGGATGGATAGACAAGAGAAGAGGTGGTTGCATTCCCGTCTAAGAGATAGGAGCAAAGTAGATAGAGAAGGAATGAGAAGAAGTGTCGAGGACTAGTCGAAGAGGATCCCTACTGTGTCAGAGGAGGCCGATACTTGAACGAACAAAGGAGCTACTAATATTTCAAGTCCAACTCAACTTACCTACACACTATAATCCTAAGACTGGGGAACCATGAGAACTTCTCATGGCGGAGGAGTGAGACAGGCCCAAGACACGCGTAATTACCAAAGAAGGGTATCAATCCAACAAGGTTCCGGAAGAAGAATCAGGAAAGAGCGTAAATGAATATCGTGGTCAAAAGAGGGCCTACCAAGAATAGATGTCATAGCCTATGTATAACAAGTTAAGCCGAGCGAACCTCCAGTCGTGGTTTACTGAGCTGGAAAATTTCAAATCCAACATTCATATGTTTCAAGCAAACATAGGTGCATCACTAAAGAACTTGGAAACACAGAGGGCACTTGCCCCCGAATATGCAACTGCACGCGGTGCATTCCTAGTGACACTCGTAAA
This sequence comes from Tetrastigma voinierianum, assembly GCA_016808115.1. Taxonomy (NCBI): domain Eukaryota; kingdom Viridiplantae; phylum Streptophyta; class Magnoliopsida; order Vitales; family Vitaceae; genus Tetrastigma; species Tetrastigma voinierianum. Next base: position 1,211,315 of record JAEQBH010000419.1, on the reverse strand, counting down.
AACCCAAAGGATCGCATGGCAATTCGGGGCCGAGAAGTGGGAAGGAAGTGAGCAACAGCAGTAGAAAAGAAAAGAAGGAAAAGACTGATGAAGAACAAGAAGCAACTGGAAGGAAAGAAGAGAAGAATATGGTCGAAAAAGACAAATGTATGCGTAAAATCAAAAGCTAACCGAAAGGTACTGAGAAGAGTTGTGAGCCAAAAAAATGGAGAAAGTACAAGCTTTACACCCCTCGCAGCACTATTTCCCCGAGAGGCTTCAAAGCAAGGAGGGAAGAGCAATTTCTAAATTCTCGAAATATTCAAGAAAATAGAAATCAATATCCCTTTCAGAGGAAATCAATCAAATGCCGAATTACGAAAATTTCTCCGGGCGAGATACCGAGTAAGAAAAAGATTGTTAAGGAAGGAATAGTGAACTTGATCGGCTACTTATGAAGGCAGCTTATCTAGGAGAAGTCTTCCAAAGAAATGAAGGACCTGTAGTAGCTTTACCATTCCTCGCTCCATAGGAAATATGAATTCAAGAAGGCCTTATGACTCGTGCCATCAACTTGATGCCTCTATCAGTAGTGCAGAGATTGAGTTTGGGGGAACTCATCCCAAAAGCAATTACATTACAGATGGCTGATAGATCCATGGCACGACTAAAAGGTGTTCTTGAAGATGTGCTTCTCAAGGTGGGGAAATTTATCTTTCCTGTGGACTTTGTGATCATGAAAAGGGAAGAGGATACCCAAGTTCCTTTATCATGTGAAGACCCTTCTTAGCAATCGGAGCCGCTGACATGTACAAAAAGGGTGAGCTGACCTTATGTAGATGAAGCAGGTACTTTAACCTTAACAAGATCTTGGAAACAACCTGATGTCATGCAAAGATTTGCATGGGCCAGAGAAAATGGGGGTGAAATAGTCCATCGTTGTTAAACTCGACCTGAATGTAATCTTCACTATTCTATCAATGAAATTGAGATGAATTTCCAAAGATCTGAGAGTATTGGATTATGAATTATTGCCTTCCACCAAGTAAAATAAAGAAGCAGCCTTGAGCTTGAATGAAACAATCGCTAGCAACATGTATAAATAAGGAACGTAGAAGTCATTAATAAGAGACTAGTGTATGGGCACATTAGTTAATTGCTACCATTTGAAATATGCTTTCTAGAACTGTAAAAGGAAACCAATAATCATATCAGCCAGATTTAATCGAAATTGAAGAACAAAAGTCATGTAAATTCCGAGGAAGTACAAGGAAGCTATTACTGTCAATCGAGGATCTAGTGCGGCATCACCCCTCCATTCAGACAAAGACAAGATATTGCCGAATGATTATGCAAGGACTTCATTGAACACCAAAGAGGCCTTCAATCTGCCATGAAGATGTTGTCGTAAAGGAAAGCTTAAATGGCTGAATGTGGTTTTATATATGCACATCGTATACCGCGGTGAGCCCAACCATGGTTCCTAAAAAGTGTGGATTTAATTGGGATCAAATGAGGAGAATGAGTTAATCTTACAAGAACAATGACAAGATGAAGGGTGTGCATAGATTATAGAAATTGAATACCGCAACGTAGCGATCATTTTCCTCGCCTTTCATCGATCAAATGTTAGATAAAGCAATAGACACCTTCATTTCGCTTTCTCGATGAATATTCGATATAATCAAATTGCCATTACACCTGAGGACCAGGAGAAAACCAATTTTACATGTCCATTTGGTACTTTGCTTTTGTAGTTAATGTCATTTATTGCGTAACGCCCGCTTACATTCCAAAGGTGCATGATGTCCATATTCTCGCATTTGACATAGGAAGTTATGGAGATCTTCATGGATGATTTCACAGCTGTACCTGATCCAGCTTTGAAATTACTGCAGATAAATTGGGGATTAGTATTTATAGTGCTGCATGCGAATCTAGCACTAAATTGGGGAAATGTCATTTTATGGTAACATAAGGCATTGTCCTTAGACACATGATTTCCGCAAATGTATCGGAAGTAGACCACAAAGGTTTCAATTATAAAAAATCTTATGCCACCAACAATAATCAAGGGAATAAGAAGTTTCTTGGGACATGCTGGTTTTTACAGAAGATTTATCAAAGACTTCTCTAAAATTGCTAGGCCATTATGTAGATTGCTGGAAAAAGATGCCAAGTTTAAGTTTGATGAGTCCTGCCAGAGGTCTTTTGAAGAGATCAGATCAAAATTAGTTGAAGCTCCCATCATGGTAAAACCAGACTGGAACAAGTAGTTCAAATCACGTGTGATGACTATGCAATGGGAGTCAGATGGGGACGTAGAACTCGACAAGATGTTTAAGGCGATATATTATGCCAAAGAAAACCTTAAATGAAGCTCAAGAGAATTAATTAACTACTAAAAAGAGATGTCATTCATAGTATTTGCATGTGAAAAAAATTTAGGCCATACATATCAGTCCCATGTCATTATCCATACTGATCATGCTGCAATTAAATATCTGATGGCAAAGAAAAAAGCAAAGCCAAGACTGATCAGGTGGGTATTATTACAGGAATTTGATCTGGAGATCAAAGACAAGAAAGGTTGTGACAATGTGATAGCTGATCATTTGTCAAGAGTGGAAAAACCTGCTATACAAAAAGAAGAAAAAGAAATAACATAACATTTTCCAGATGAGCAGTTATTCCAATTGTCACTCCAATCACCTTGGTATAGCCGGAGACAGAACTTCTTAGCACGTGGTTATGCCACCAACTCAACTACCAACAGAGAAAAATTGATTGACAAATGATTTTACACCGATGGACCCACTATTGTTTAAAAAGAGGAGCTGATGATAATCGGAGGTGTGCACCGTAAAGTGAATGGGCAAGATCTAGTATGAATGTCATGCATCATCATATGGAGGACACTCAGAGACAAAACAAATTTCACAAAATTCTCCAATCGTGCTTTTATTTGCCTACTATTTTCAAGGATTGTTTTGAATGGGTGAAACTTTGTGATCAATGCCAAAGAATGAGAAATGTTAGCAAAAGGCATGAAATGCCCCTGCAAGGTATCCTGGTGGTGCAGTTATTTGATGTTTGGGGAATGGACTTTATGGGCCCTTTCCACCTTCAGTTGGAAATTTATGCATACTTCTAGCTGTGGATTATGTATCCAAATGGGTTGAGGCAACAAATTTTGTCACAAAATGATGCTAATACAGATGGGTTTTACAAAAGAATATTTGAGTGCATTCTGGGGCACCCGTAATCCATCATCAAGTGATTTGAGGAGTCTAATTTATAAATAAGATGTTTGATAAATCCATGAGCATATGGAATCAAACACATTATAAGCTCTGGTTTATCATCCTCAAAACAAATGGGCAAGCTTGAGATTTAATGTGGAGATAAAGAAAATTCTCAAAACCGTAAGCTCCAATAGAAGATCGGTTCAAAACTTGACGATGCACCACACTACAGACTACTTATAAAACCCCATTGCAAATGTCCCCATACAGATTGTCTATGGTAAACCTTGTCACCTTCCTCGAATTGGAATACAAAGCTATGTGTGGGCTATCAAGGTTAAACTTTTGATTTCAAGCACGCTAAAGAAGAAAGCGTTACTTCAAATTAAAATGAATCGAAGAACTCGAGGAATGAAGCCTATGATAATGCAAAATTTACAAAGATAAAACAAAGAAATGGCATGATCAAAGGATTCCTGAGAGAGAATTTAAGGCAGAGATCAAGTCTTTGTTATTCACCTGCACTAAACTCTTTCCAGTGGTGCTCGAAATCAAAATGGAGGGACCATACACAAGAGGTATCAAGTACAACCTTGGAGCAAAGTTGATTACTAAGAACCAACAATGAAGAGGAATTCAAAAGTCACGGTCGTGAGATTGAAGCACAACCTTGAAGAAATTCATTACAAAATGATTCCTTAGTTTTGAGTGAGAAAAATCGAGGAAACAAGGATTTATTAGCAAAGAAGTCTGAACTATGACTCAAACGAGCAGCTTGCGGGGAGTAACCCATCATGGCCATTTTTAAGTTTGAGCTTTGTGCTAGAAATTTTGATTTTTTAGTAAGCTTGGTGTGATTTTATTACACGTTTAATGTGTATGTTCTTTTCATAGACAATAAAAAATGTGTACAAGAAGGAATTTCACATCCAAACTTCCAACAAGATGCAGACAAAAAGAGGGCGTGATACTCTTCTCTCGATTAATGTTATTTGTCTGCATAAAGCATGATTGAATTAAATTCTAAATTTCGATTAAATTTTAAATTCGTTGCATTATTGAGTTGATTTGGTGAATGTCTAAATGTCGAGGATGAATTGTACTTGTTTTGATTGGATTTATTGAATTGAACTTGTTTGAAAGGGAATTGTTAGAATTAGGATTAAAAAAATTTTAGGTCGTAACATTAATTCCTCTGTTGAGACCACATCTCAGTCACTATTACACGATTAAGTCGCGACCCAAAATGGTTAACTCCCAATGAATTTAGGTCTTAACTTTTTGAATGGGGTGTAGCGACAGTTACGAGGGGAGTTAATGAAACGCATTAGTGTGGTGACTCAAAATTTAATGTTGCAACTCCCCATTCAGCAATCATAACCTCGAGCCCATCAAAACAAGTGTGAAGCCAAAAAGCCATTTCATACAAAAACTTCAATTCATCTTCAATTTTTTTCTTTTCTCCAACTCTTCTACTTCCACTTCCTATTTCTTCGAATCTCCAAACCCTAAGCCCAAAGTGCGAACCGGTTACCCTCAAAAATTTTCATTCATGGATGCAAATCAAAACGATAATCTGGATCTTAACGGAATGATCAAGAGATTCGCATTTGCAGTATGTCCAGCGGAAGAAAAGGCCGCCTGGAACTCTAACCGAGATTGTTATTAATGCAACTGTAAACCCACTGAATCGAGGAACTAGTTTAGGGTCACGATTTTCGAAAAAGGAATTCAAAGGATATTCAATACCTCTTAAGGAAAACGATCAAACTTCCTTAAAGCTTCCCTCCTTTCTTAAAAATCTCCTATTGGAAATAGCCCAGAGCGCTTTGATCCAGACAATTTCACTTAAATCCTTCATTGCTAATATTAAAGAGAGATTTAAGAGCTTCTTCATTCCCCTGAGAACCAAGGTCACTATAAAAGGATGGGAAAACACAAACAAAATGAACAAATGAAAATGAAGAAAAAAGGGGGATGAGGAAAAGATGAGTTCCAAGGGTGCAAATGTTGAGCGTATGGAATGAAATGAGCCCAAACAAACCAATTCCAATCATGACTCCAAAGACGCTCTATCATTAAAAGATGGATGACGTGGGAAGAGAATTGGAAGAAGGATTAACTTAACTCCCATCATCCGTAGAGGAACTCTATTGCAGGAGGGAAGGAAAAAGCCCACCTTTTGTCAGTCCGCTTCTTCTATCAACCCTTTCTTCCTCAAGCACATTCGTGATCGTGAAACTCGATAAAGTTTTAGCCACAAACTTTTAGAAGGTGCTGCATAGGGTGTTAGATCATGAATAGAGAATTTTCCTCCGGATTAGATACAATATTAATTGTATTGCATTAGTATTTGTATAGTTAAAAGAGATCGATTATGTAGTATTAAGTGTTTGATATTTGAATTTATCAATAAATGAAATTCCACTGCTTAATAAAGTGATTTGTTTCGTTGGATTCATGAACCGATTATGAATTCTGTTGTTTGTGGCTATTCATTATTTGTCTCGCAATAAATTATCTATATCTTCGAGCTTTATTTCAGACAATGACACAATGATCACTAATGATCCAAAACGATAATCAGAAGAGAAAGGTTAGAGCAGAACTATGGAACCCGGGAGCTACAGGTTGCGCTTTAGCTCGAACTGTGCTTAAATTGCGTAATCAGAAAATATGCTGATTGAAAGAACAAATAAAATGATTGAATTTTGAGTATAAACAACTAAGTCCACACAAATCTTGGAAAAACTATGCACAGGTCTGGAAAATCCTTAATACTTTAAGAGGAATTAGAAACATCTTCTGGGATGATCCAAACTCAAAAGCATATGGTCCTAGAACTTGTTAGATTATTGGTTGAGCTGAAATCCTAGGCAGAAACAACTAACAAGAAATGATAGAGGTCATCCTTGGAAGTTTGAACCTCTTCAAGCCTACCATTATTATATGCAAAAGCATACACTCTAGTTCCATGATTGAGCTCTAAAGCCTAATTTCTTTCCAAATAAAGAAGAATCAAGACTCGAATTCTTCTTAGAATTAATACCAGCTTAAAGAACCCCAAAATTACCCATTAAAAGGAAAGTTTACTTATGCAGGGAACAAGTCTGGGGGGAAAATATTTCTAGACAAGGACGGCTGAGGAAAAATCAATCAAGAAACTGTAATAAAGGAAAAGAAATTGAAATGAATGTTTTTCATTTTGTGGCCTATCTCTCTGAACAATTAAGTTCGTAGGGGTGTTTCAACACCTAGTACCCTAATGCCACTGTATGGGAGTCATAGCCCAAAAGTTCCCTTCTTAAGAGGATAAAGCCTAAGAAGACATTAAAACATTGCATTATTTCACTGAACCGAAAGTTCCAAAGTGAAAGGAACTGTTTCGATAAGTTGAAGAAGGAGAGCTTACAAGAAGAGGAAAAAAAGATGAAAGATGAAGGTCATTATACGTAGCAAAGAATGTAACTGCAATCAGATCCTAAAATTTTCCATTTATCTACCTAATTACTCTGCTTCAACATTACAAGCCCGAAAGACCTTTTGATCTTGAAGGTTGAGTTTGCTACATTAGTGGAGATCAATATGAAAAACAAGTTCATGGGACTTAAATTAGTTTCTAAGGAGAATTCAAGATTAACTAATTTCACAAAAAGATGAATAAAGAAGACCTACACACACTCACGTAACAAGATTTATTGACTGGTATGTTTACATGCAAATTTCATCAACTTATTTGTGATGGAGGTTGAAAACATTTCCTTTTTCTCAATTGATGACTGAATTTGAGATAATACTGCAACCTTCTTGTTTAAGTCAAATGGTAAAATAAGAAAGACTGTGGTTTCAATCAGAAAAATGTCCTTAAAAATAAAGCTCAATTGTTTGACGACAAACAATTCTTTCTTTTCTTTGCTTGGGGACAAGCAAAATTTTAAGTTTTGGGGAATTTGATGAGTCAAAAACTCATTGGATTTTTAATCCATTTTTCTAATTTATATTACAATATGAATGTTGATTAATATGCAGAAACATGGATATTTGACTCAAATAAAATTTTGCTGAGAATTACTGCAGAATTAAAAGCCCCAGAAAGAACCCAAAGAAACCTACTTAATAGCAGGTGAAGCTCGCAATCTGAAGAATTGAAGCCTAAATACAAATCTTCAAATGCTATTTCCGGTGTCACGACACCACCAAGACTAGTCTTGAGGGAGAAATGGAAGGCTGCATCAAGCCAAGTCGCGACAAGAAAGTGAGGTTGCGACCAGAAATACCAAAGCACCCAGCACAGACGTTATACTCAAGGAAGAGTTGTTGGAGATTGCATGAACATTCAAGGAAGAATCTGAGGTCGCAACACCAATCTGAGGTCGCGACGCCAAATGAAGACAACACAGGTCGCAACATAAACTTAAGGTCGCGACGTTGATCTGTTGATGAAGCCATAGATGAGGTCTCTACAGAAAAACTGTGGTTGTAACTAGTTCTTAATTGGAAAACTCAACTCGAGGTCGCGACTCAATCATTCAGTCATAACTACATTCGAAAGTAACTGCGACAAAACCTACCGTAGTTAGAGCAACCATAAGGTTGCGACGCCATTTTGAGGTCGCGACCGGAAATAAAGACTGGAGAAAGGAAAATGGTTGCAATGAAAAAAATGTGGGATTGCGACCAGAAGGAAGACAAGGAATATCAATTGAGGTCGTGACCTAGTTTTCTGGTCTCGACTAAAAATTTGGTACTAATGAGGACAGAAGATCAAGTAAAGAGGTCTCAGCTAGAAAAAGAAGTCATAACCTAGAACTTAGAAGGTGGCAACAAGAATGAGGCCGCGACTTGAAATTAAGGTCGTGACGAATGTTGAAGGCAAAAGAGCTTAGGTCACATTGGAACTCCGTGGTCGACGCCAACTCCTAAAAACAATTAAATCAACGAGGTCGCGACTCCATTTTGAGGTCGCAACCACTAATCAAGGCAATTTGCGAAGTGAACTACCACAACTGAAGATGTCAGGTCGCAATTGAACAAGTGTAAATGAGAGAATTCAGGTCGCGACTCCATCTTGAGGTCGTGACCTAAAAACAGCAAACTGGGCCTTTCTTTTAGGAAATCCACCTAGAGCTTGGAATCAGGCCCAATTTTGGATAGTTATAAATAGCCTTTATAAGTTTTAGTAAAGCAGCTCCCATCTTCAATACCTTGAACTGGGAAGAGGAGAAGGACTCACTGTATATTTTTAGAATAGATTTTTTATTTTCTTTTCTTTTATTTTCTTTTTCTCGGATCTCAAACTTCGAAGGACTGCAAACGTTGAAGTCGGGATTTAATTTCGATTGTCTCTTACAATTATCGTTGAAATTAATGAGTCTTGACAAATTTCGGAATTCGTTCTTTCGCTATTACAATTACAAGGTGTACTTGATCAATGATCCATTGTTGATTGTGGGATGTGTGCGAATTAGAACGCCACTTCACTAGATCGATTTACCATTAGTTATGTTTTTTTCTCGTATAATTTAGAGAGAAATATTCGGGATTGGAATTTATTTGATCGATGTTGTTCTTTTGAATCGATCGCCTCCCAATGATAGTACATAATACCATTTCAAGGATTGTTTCGTCCGATTTCCGTGAGGCCTCAAGTGGGACAATAAAAGCATGAAGATTCCCGAGAGCTTGTAACATTCCACTATGGGTATGATAGACTATCATCGGATGAATTACTAAGCTCAAAGTTCACCTCGATAAATTCCTTCCACTCATAATCGATGTCGAGGAATATTTATCAATGTAATAATCGAGACTTCACTTTAATCTCGAGGGAAGTTCCTAACCCCGTGGTTAGCGTAAATCTAATCAAGTAGCTTGACGAACCATTAGATTTAAAGGATGAGTCATCAATTGAGCGTAGAAGTTTTGCAAGAACTCCCGTGAAGGGAAGCAAGAAACGCAAAGCCCCAAGAAATGGGTGTGAAGTATTGAGAAAGAAAAATTTTATCTTGCAAAAAGGTCAAAATACAGAAATGGGTTAGATCCTTGTCTTTTGAGAAAAGCAGGGGCCTCTAACCAGTGAATATGGAGAAATCCAATTACATTGTAAGGCATCTTGGACAAATCCACATCCAACGTAGAGTATGGTCGCTTTCACAAGATTCTCCTTGATAGTGTTCATTTCTCATAGAGAACTTATTCAAATGCAAGATTTGATCTTTACTTTACTGGTAACATTTAATTTCCTTTTACATTCTATGTATCTTCTAGACTATTATCTTCTAGACTAAACAATCACTATCCACTCGAGTTCAAATAACGTGGACCTTAAGTAGTCGAGAAGTTGGATTCCAAATTCTTGTCAACTTCATGGAATGATATCTCGACTTTATATCCAAATTTTTACATTTCTCAGATGACTACAAGTACTCAGAATGCCATGTAATTAAACCCAATTCTATTCCCTAAACATAAAGCCGCTTTTACTCATTCAAGCAATTTATCCAATTAAACATCGCCGCAAGAGATATGCCTTGTAGCAAGGTTAAAATTGAGGGGTTTTAGTCTATATAATCAAAGTACCACAAAATCAGCCTAAAACCTGAGTGAGTAAGAGCCAAAACGCCCCGAGACTAATCAAAGGAAGAGGGAACTCCAGAATGCACCTCGAACATCTAGGTATGACAGCCCTTCGGCTCATCCGGGATCATCCCGAATTCCAATGGTCCACACCCATTCAGTCCGATCCCGCACAACGCAACCAGTCTTTGAGGTGTGACTACCACAGGGACCACGAGCATGAGACCAACCGATGTCGAAGCCTAAAGTTTCTGGTGGAAAAATTGATCAGGGCAAGTCACCTTAGGAGGTATATCCTAGAGATGGTCCACGCATCTGAGGCCACCCTTACGATCGAGAGAATAGTGGTCGGCACAAAGCTCCCACCTGAGCCTCGGCCCACCATCAACTATATACTCGGGCACCCAAATGACCCATCAATATCGCCTAAGTAATTTAAGAAGAGCATGTCATGCGGTGTATTTCCACCGCCCGTGCCCGAATAAATACAATCCACGCCAGCAAGAGCGTGAACGCAACAGCCAAATATCAGGCTCCATATTTCCCATTAACCCGGCCCAGGTCTGTCACACCATGATGCAATTTACTCACCTTGTGTGTTAATGATTTGATGTGCAATGTGGTATCACAATCCACAAGCTGGATCTACTGCGAATCTCACCCTGCGATCTCGAAAAAGTGCATGAACATCTCCTTGGATAGGTTGAGTTCGACTGGCAGAATCCTATTCGGCTTCAATGAGGCAACCATAGTGACAATGGGTGACATTACCCTCCCCGTTAGAGCAGGGCCGATGGTCTAACAGGTTCTGTTTTCAGTTGTTAAAGACCTGGGTCCATACAACGCCATTGCTCGCCGAGCACGGGCTACATGTAACAAAGTCAGGCCATCCACCTACCACCAAATGATCGCTATTCGACCAAAGATCGGGCAAGTTTGATCTTTCGAGCACTACCAGCGTACCCAAGCAAAGGCTACTCAGTCAGTCGCACGGAGCGTGAGAAAACTGGAGCCTCCCATAATCCAAATTTCATACTCGTGCCTCTAATAGCAACTATAGATCGCCGCCCGGCGCATGAAGACAGGAGCAATTAGTCATAACCCCCTAGAATCGATGTCCTCATCGAGTCTAGCGGGATAAATCCAATCTACATTAGTTCCTCCTGATCCAAAGATGAAGAAAGACCGTTACGTTTTGTTCCATACGGATGTGTTCGTCACTCACTCGCATGACCGCGATTAATTCCGTTCACGCCTTCACAACCTAATGTCATTTCTTCGCCGTGCCAATCGATGTAGACCAGCTTTCACCCTGACCGATATCAAGTTATTCGCTTTAAGTGGATAAACTTCTGTACGGGTTCATCTGAGAAATAAAATAATCGAATGGTTGGCTAATGTGGTAGGGTCCTGGTGCGCGAATGGAAGAGTGTGCGTGATCATACCATAAAAACGAGCTACCCGAAGACAGCTCTCTTTACTCCTGATAGATTACTGATGTCACCAAGTACGGGATGTCGCTATTTCTAAACGCCTTCTCGGGATATCATCAAATACCCATGCATCCTCCAAACGCAGAGAAGACAGCTTTCATCACACCATACGGCATGTTCTGCTACAATGTAATGTTGTTTGGCTTAAGAAATGCAGGGGCAACTTATCAGAGGCTGGTAACCAAAATGTTTAGAGAATCACGAAAGACCATGAGGTTATATCACGCATATCGGTAAAATCCAAAACGCCCTCGACCATGCTAAACACTCAGAAGAGACTTTGAACTCCTAAGGGCATACCTAATGAAGCTCAACTCCTTCAAATGCACCTTCATGTCAAGGCCGATTCTCAGCTTCATGGTAACTCGCCGAGGGCATCGTTTCATCCCCGCTCAACTTAAAGCCATTTTGGAATCCCCAGCTCTCGCCTCGAGAAAAGAGGTACACCAGCCGATCAAGTCGGTCACGCCCTAGGCTAAGGATTCAGCTTTAGGACCGTCTATAGCCATTCTTGCTACTCTTCAAGGGGGCCAACCAATGGATGAATGAGGAATGATGAAGCCCTTAATGCTACTTCAAATATACCTCACCTCTAACTCGCAGTCTTAAGGCAAACACTTTCATGTACTCTAGCATTTGCATGTATCGCAAGTGCTTCACTGCTTAAAGAAGATGAGAATAAAGTGCCAGAGGCTAGTTTTTTTGTCGTAGTAATCTTTGATCGACACGTAAACCTCAAACAAATGCCCCACCTTCAAGCAAGCAAGATTAGCTCCAAAGAACTAAGAAGCTCTGCCCGTACTTCCAGGCACACCTCATTGTTGTGTTAATTGACCTTCCTTCAAAGACCATTCATGCTCTCGACTATCTAAGAGGATGGCTCGGGCGCATGCATTGAACTGAAATAATTTGCATTCTAGATAAACCAACCAGCTGTAAAAGGACAGTTCCGAGGATTTTCTAGTAGAAATTCCCCAATCAGGAGTGAGCTGAGTAGCATGACATGGTAGATCTTTAATGTGGATGGAGCATCCCGCCAAACTCGGAGCCAGACGGGGTTTTCAACCCTAAATCTCCGACTGTGGAGAATAGCAAGCTTATCCGCCAGTTTCAACACCTTTAATAACGAGTCAAAATAATGGCCATATTAGCCGATTGAACTAGCGCCATCGTGGTTCGCGCGGGATGTGCTTCCATTCTGAGCGATTCGCAGCTTTGTTGTGGTAGTAATGAAGAATATGAATCGCAAGACCCTCAATACAAATACGTATCCTTAGTTAAATAATGCTGACAACTTTTCAGCCTGTAAGCTTGAGAATATGTCACTGTGGATCGTGAACGAAAGAGGACGTCAGCCGCCATTGCCGCTTCATTTCCAATAACATAAACAATGATCCTGCCCATCTATTACCAACCGGATTCGTCAATTGTCACTACCCGAGTAAGCCAGGTGGACGAAGTCTCCTCTTCCTAGATGGACCCCATAGTTCAGTATATCAACACGGGAGAACTCCCAGATGATAGAAACAAAGCCCACAAGGTCCAAATCCAGGCGGCCAAGTTCTCTTTGGTTAATGGGCAGTTATTTAAACGATCCCTGGACGAGCCATACTTGAAGTGCCTAAATGCTCGAACAAGGACAATATGTATTAGCCGAATTACATGAAGGGATAAGTGGGAATCATCCAGGCGATAGAACATTAGCACACAAAGCCCATACTCAAGGGTATTATTGGCTAATTATGAGATCTGACGCTGTCGACTATGTTCGAAAATGTGATCGATGCCAGCGACTAGCCCCTTTCTCGAGATCACCCGCTCATGATTTAATTTCCATTACGAGCCCTTAGCCATTCGCCCAATGGGGCATTGACATAGTCAGGCCACTTCCTATTGCCTTGGCTTAGAAGAAATTATTACTGGTAACGATTGATTATTTCAACATGTGGATAGAAGCCGAAGCTTTTGCATCAATCATGATAAGTGATGTCACTCGCTCATCTTAGAAGAACATCGTCATTCGCTCGATATACCCCAATCAATTGTGTCCGATAACGAGCCTTAATTCGACAGCCGGGTATACAGAAACTTATGCTAAGAATTGAAGATAAAGAATCTATACTCCACTCTGCGGTATCCGTAGAGCAATGGCCAAGCGGAGGCCTCAAATAAAACCATACTGACCACCTTAAAGAAACAGTTAGATTCAGCTGGGCAAGTGGGTGGATGAACTCCCCGGTACTATGGGGCCTCAGAGGAACGGCAAACGTCGGGTCAACCTAAGATATCCCCTTCGCACTCACTCTATGGATGGAAGCCATAGCTCAATGTAACCCATGCCCACGCTTCGAACTGACTTACCCGAACAATCACACGTTGAAACTATGATCAAAGATCTAGACACGGCAGATGAACTGCGCAAAGTAGCAAATTTGTGCAACAGTATACCACAATCGTATTCAGCAAACCTTACAATAAGCGAGTGAAACCCCGATGTTTCCAACCGGACCTTGTCTTGAGAAAATTTTTCGAAATATAGCCAACCTCACAACCGGGAAATTCTGTGCAAACCTGGAAGGACCATATATCAGACACAAATCGAGAATCAGACTGGCGTTTTGGCCACTATCAATAAAGAATGACCAATTTCTAACTTTGCTCATATCCCCAAGTGTCATAACAAAAGTCCTATAAGGTTGATGTCCTACTGGCCCAGTATGGTTAATGCCCAACCGGGTTCACTAAAGTCCGAATAAGGTTGATGTCCCATCGGCCCAAGATGGCGATGCCCCAATAGTTCATAACGTAAGTCCTGATAAGGTTAATGTCCCACTCGCCCAAGATGGCTGGATGCCTAAACCGTTCATTTCAAAGTCCGATAATGTCCCGGCTTCTACTTCAAGATGGCGTCGATGCCCAACTAGTTCGTTACAAAGTCCGGATAAGGTTGATGTCCTGCCGGCCCAGTATGATTGATGCCCAGTTGGTTCGTTACAAAGTCCGGATAAGGTTGATGTCCTGCCGGTCCAGTATGCTTGATGCCCAGCTGGTTCGTTACAAAGTCCAGATAAGGTTGATGTCCTGCCGACCCGCAGAGATGGTCGATGCCCAAATTGATTCAAGCATAAATCTCGAAAAGGTCGATGTCATGTCAATCTGTAAGATGGTCGATACCCAGCTGATTCATTAAGATATCCAGACAAGGAAGTAATAGAAGAAAGGTCAATGAACCTAGCTAGCCGGGGTGATCATCTAGAACTGAGCAATGTTCTACCCAAGGTACACCATTTCTTACTCGGATAAATTAACTTAGTTTTGAAGTAAAGCACCCATATTAGATTAGTAAACATCACATGCTTCATTATTGATAACATATGCTTTATTACTGAACTTGGTTTCAAAACAACAACGAAAGTCGGGGTGGCAATACATAGGCAAAGAAATAGAACTCAATGAGCGACTATGAAATACAACCATGAAACACCATGTCCATCACTCTCCCTAGTTATTCTGAGAAAGTAGGTTCTTTACCCGACCCAACCTCGGCGACAGAAGGATGCTCACCCGCCTTGTTATTACCCGTCTCAAGCACTACAACAGAGCCCTCAAGTAAAGGGCTGTCGCTTCATCAGAAGACATCGCGGGCGCCTCACAGGGACAATGCTCGGGGGCATCAAGGATTAATAAAAACTCGAGATAATCTGACGTGTCCAAGATCCCGTCTAGAACTTCTAGGTTGGCAACACAACATTATGTACAGTGCCACGCTGTTCATACCCATAGTTAAAAATCATGTCCAAGCCTCCTCGTGAAGCCTCCCTGGGGTGGCCCTGTTCTAAGGGCCTCACCCGATAGCAAATGATTTTAATCCTCTACAAGTCCCGAGTTCTAAAGAGACCTGCCTGCCTGCTAGGACGACTAATCTCGGGCCGCCTCTCCTTCCGCCTTAACTTCCTCCTCGCAAAGAGCCAAGGCACTTTTTTGGCACCTTAGCCAATTCGGACTCCACCCTAGCCCTAGCATTCCCTGTCGCATCGGCATCCATGCGTGCCATCAAGGCATCATGACGGGCAGCATCTCTCTCGGTCTCGGTACGAGCCATCCTTTCAACACTTCCTTTAGCCTCATTCTCCCAACATCGGGAGCTTGACTCCGCTTCAGCCAAGGAAGCGCTCAACACCCTGTGGTCAAAATGACCACCAGCATAGAGCTCAACCCCACACATCCTCACCAGCCCGGAACTCTGTCGGGTAGGTCATGTTTCGGATGGTTGTGACCGCCTGCGAAATAGCACATTAGAATACAATCATGACTAAGTAATGATGTTAGAGCAAGACGTAACAGTTATGAACGCACTAGCTCTGCCGACCTGATTTAAGTTGCATCAGGTATCAAGATGCCATCTTCGACCGCCTTACTCAGATCTTCCTTACAAGTGTAAAGTGCAAGAATCAAACGGCATATTTTTCAATTTCTTCCCGCCTTGCATCTCAACTAACATCCGTTACTGCTTCGAGTACAATTAGTACTCTTAAACGGCGACGGATTCGCCCTCGGGTTGAATGGCTCCAACGCCCGATAATTTCAGAGTCTTCTGCACTCCTGTGAGCGATACTTCCTCCATAGGGTTTGGCCCCACATGGAGGAATATAAGAATATAGTGCCAGTTCGATCGGGTGAGCAACGGCCCATCACAACCGCCCAGACAACATGGCCCGATGGTCGGTTAGCAAATTGATCTCAAGGAATATCCTGTGCTTCTCATGACTCTGAGGTCCCCTTCTTCTAACTGTGACAAATAAGTAGTCTCCACATCCGGTTGACCATGAAAGCCCATCTCAGGCAAGTCCATAACGACTATAGCCTGCTCTTCTAGACCCCCGTCATCCGAGTGTTGATCAGCCTCACCCATAGCCTCGGGGGTAACATCGGTTGTCGGGTTGAAACTGGCACCCCCATTTTCGCTTCTGCGTGCCAAAGTTATGAATGAGGTCAGCCATGTCGTCCTCCTCTTCTTCTTCTTCACTAGCAGGCGGGAGACTCGATATCAGAGCAACCCAGGGGACAAAATCTTCCACTCGCGCTGCTGCCCCACCGCTCGCACGCCCGCCTTCCCTTCGATACTGGGGCGTGATGGGAACCCTTTTCGTAGCGAAGTCGATCGACTCCGCCATCTTATCAACCTCCTTAGATGCTCAGGGGGCAACGCCAAGATCCTCTCTAGCCAAAGACAACTGCTCGGGCCGAAGACTGATTGCCAATTCCCGACCAACCACTTCAGTCTCAGAAGCGTGCGTTGGGGACGAACTGCTCGGGATTAAAGTTAGAAGGTCAACAATAACATAGTGCTCACCCTCCACTACTTCTATGGGAAGAGGGCGAGGAATAACTGGAAGAGTATAAGGAGAGGGATTGCGACTCAATTCACGAAGATTCTTCATAGTTAGAAGAATTTCGTGATGTCGTTCTCGCTCGAAAATCTCTAACAACTTCTGAATCTTCCAGAAGCTAGCTTTTTCTACCCAGTTTACCAATCTACCTCTCCTACTTTTCCCTGCAATAAAAAACGTTTATTAAGAAAATATGTAGGGCAAACATACAACGACTCACAAATCTCGAAACTCGAACACACTTGGGAATGACATTCCTGCTCATGTGAATGGAGGTCGTGGAGCCCGGGTCTCATGCCACGCCCCCAACCAAGACGACGCCGCTCAATCTTAAAGTGAACAAGAAGCCCCATAACAACTGTAGCCCAGGCAACGGGCCGATAAAGATAGCGCCATGCACCAGCCTTTAACGTAAATAAAGAAAACCTCCACCATCCAAATATCTAGTCAGTAAAGGAGGTTTGCACCCATCCGGCCAAACTGATGATATTCGGTAGATAAGCAGCAAGCTACATCCGAAAAGTGTAAATCGCTTGATTGGGGAGACGCAACGAAAGCCGGCTCCTGGGCTATGAGTCGCTTCCTAGCAAAATATATTACCATCTTCCTTATCGATAGTGGATTCAGCCAGACCGTCCGGTAACTCAAAATCAATATTATCATGAATATGGCAGTATGACCTCAACTCCTCCATGTGTATTAAAGGAGATAATGCTACTATAAGGCGTATCCCTGCCAAGCCCTCTCTCAAGGCCAAGGTTCGACTAGTAGAAGTCTTTCTGACTCAGCCATACTATATGCATAACAAAAGGATGTATTAAAGAGAAGTCAGTTTCATGCCATAATACCAAATCGGTAAAAGGGCTAGAACACACACGAACCCACCAAGCCAGGAAAAACCCCTAGCCTAAAATACCCAAAATGACCTCTTTACGCCGCCTGACATATGCCGACGACTGGAACCTAACATACTCGGAACCAAAACAAGGCTTACCTGGTAGGTAGGGACAAACGAACGCCCGAAATAAGAAAACTAACTGCAAACCACGCAACCCCACAACAAAATATCCGCAGCAGCTCTTGAGCATAAGAGAAACAAGCAAAGGGTGAAGATACGATAGGAGCAGGTAAAATCCACTTATTATTCCCTAAGAATAAGGCGTCTAGCCTCTACGGATGCATTTAATGCACCGTTGAACACATCACTCTTCCAATCGATTCGAATCCCGGGAAGCGCTTCAATTTATTAGTGGCATTGAATCCAGTACGACTGTGCTCGTGGCCCCGTGCTGCGACCCTTTATGCCTTTTTCGATGGATCGCTTAGGTCAAACAACCTAGTCAATCTAATCAGAACCACAATGAATGATCCGTCCTCGAGTACATCAGCGTCAGACGCCATAACCCTAGTTCCAACGCATGCTAGTATCAGTCAGATGCCATAACCCTTGAAGTTTGTTGACGCTAGTGACAAATTAGCCGAACACAACAAAAATAATACGAAACATAACACAAAAATTTCCCGAATCAATATTTCATTAATTACACCAAGCGGTGTCTACAAGTACATAACCCATTCGGGCTGAAAACTGAGCCTAAAACAAGTACATAACCCATCCAGGCGGAAAACTAAGCCTAAAACAATTACATAACCCATCCAGGCTGAAAATTGAGCCTAAAACAATTACATAACCCATCCGAGCTGAACACTGAGTCAAAGAAAAAGAACGAGAACTTGAGGAAAAAGAAAAAACAGAGAGAACGGGAACTAGAGGAAAAAGAAAAGCAAGAAGAAAAAGCCGAGGAAAAAGTCGCTACTGCAGAGTCTAAAAAAGAACCATCACGTAGAGGATGTTAAAAAGAAAAAGCCCTTGGCCGCTCTAAGAATATAATCAACAGTGCCAAAACAGAGGGGCATACAAGGGGGCTTATCTCTGAACATGGAGAAACAGAGTTTCGTCGATGTCGAGGAGGCTTTCTCCCTCCAAATTCACGAACCACCCAAGGGAGCTTATCTCTGAACATAGAGAAACGGGGTTTCATCGATGTCGAAGAGGCTTTCTCCCTCCAAATTCACGAACCACCCAAGGAGGCATATGAGGCTCGAAAATATCCCTCCATAGGTAAATTAGCAAGCTCCGAGACGTCTTTTATCGGGCCGACCTCCTCGCAACATCACATTCAGCCCAAAGAGTAATTAGAAAAGCTCAGTGCTAACATCATCCGCCAACTACAAGCCATACATAAATCACTGAAAATTCAAAACTAGTCAGTGAGATAAATGCTCAACACCCCAAGATCCTTTTACAGGTTATAACCTGCGGAAAACTCAAAAGTCGCATTTCCAAATGTGATACTAGAAATAAGAATACTCCCGAAAACGCCGCGACGCTGGATGCAATCATTAATGGTCCCCATTCCCGACAACAATCGTCACAAACACAGTATTTTTCCAACCAGGGAAGATCGAACTCCCTAAACGGAAAAATGGTATCAGGTACCATGAATTTCGGGCCCAACATCCCCACTCAGAAGGCCCGAACGGATCAAAGCGTAAGAGAGGCCCAAACGTCTCTACGCGAACATGGATCCAGGCCTAAAGTCCAGCCAGTGGACATCTACGTCCTCATTAGGCCGGCTGCCACCTTTAAGAATATGGTCGGCCAGTGAGTTCCCGGTTGATTCCTTGCAACTTGAAAAGTTATCCTCCCACAAACCTCGCACGAAACCACCCTTAAGATGATCAACCGATCTTTGAGGCGGAAGACTCGGGCAACTTGGTTACCAAAAGGAAAACGGTTGAAGCGCAAGAGACGCGCCTGCCTCCCTTCCATTTCTGGAATCAATCACCCACTTCTCATAGAAGGTGGATCTTCCCTTATAAAGTGGAGGATGATCTTTAGAAGGGGGAAGCAACGCTAAAAAAGGGGGTATATGAAAATATACGCCTGAGAATTGACCTAAGAAGCTTCCAACTTCCTTAACTAATCCTAAGATCGGCTCCAATCCCAGACACCACTACCGGTCCCTTATTTGTTTTAAGTGTGTTCTGTCAGCAGCTCATCCTCGACGATCCAGTGTGGGATTCGAGGAACTTGCAGAGACAACATGTCGAGTCCTGAAAATATCATAGGACTCTCAGGCAAAGTGGCCTTTGATCCTAACAAAATGTTAATTTGAGGCTTGTTTTGAAACTTTTATTAAACTTTCTTTTTCTTTTACTTTTTGAAATAAAAATGTATATCTTCCACAGAAACCCTATCACTGCTGAATGTCATCATTGATGTTACTATCACCTCTTTCTTCGTTGATTATTTCCTTTTATATTGTCTTTGGTTACTAGAAAGTACTAGAAAATAAAAATAAAAAATGTGAAGGAAAATGTTTTTAGTTTGATTGTCTAATTAAATATTTGAAAGAAAATCAAATATAAATAAAATTATTTAAAAGTTTATATAATTTAAACATATGATCTTCATATTAGTTAAATGAAAAATAAATAAAATGAGCTTGAAATAATAAATAACAATTTGTAGTAGATTTAACTCTTATTTTTATTTTTGAGTGGCAACAAGAGTGGGAGGACAGGAAAAATGGCATGTTTGGTAGGATGGAGTGAAGGAAAAAAAAAAAGTAAGGGAGAGCAAAGTAAAATCTTTGACATCATTAATTTACCAATTTTCTTGGACTATAAATATTAAAAGTTTCTTTCTTTTCTGAGATTTATTCAATAAATTTAGCAGAAAGACGTTTAGACATTTATTCTACAAACATATTGAAAATATTCTCACTAAATCAATTCTCAAAATCGTGTCTCTAATTTTAAGAGAAAATGTGTTTGATAGCTCGAAAAGAGAAAATAAAGTATTGAACATTTTAATTGTTTTAACTTTTTTTATGAATGATTTCAAAAAGTAATTAATTTTTTATAAGTTCATGATTGATAAGAAATTCTATCATTATATAGGGATAAGATGCATAAATACCTATGATGTTTAGCCATCTATTTAACTTGACCCTTAAAAAAATTTCGAGTCAATCACTTTATTTCGGAACTCAAAATACATTCATTAACGGTTTTACGTATAAACAAACTGGACATTATCAACTCTAACATAACCCATGTCAGAAACCACTCTTTCTCTTCTCTCTCTCATCTCTCATCTCTCATCTCTTATCTCTCCTCTTTTCTCTCCTCTCTAACCTCACCACACCTCAATCTAGTTGACTTAGCATAGTCAAATTTTAGGAAAAAAATTATTTATATTAAGATTTAAAGCCATATATTTAATTCAAAGTAAAATCTAATTGTTATTAAACCATTTAGGTAATTTTTGTTTTGATTTGCCTCTTGAAATTTACCCGGATTATGTTTCTGCTCTTAAAATGTAAAGTAAAATAAAATATGAAGGAAAATGAAGAAAAATAAAAATAGAGTTGAATCTCACATATTATTTTTATTTACTACTTCAAACAAAATTTATTAGTTTTAAAGATTAAATAATTTAATTAAAGTTTTTTCAATAATTTCATTTATTTTTATTTTCTTTAGGTTATGTTTTGTTCCCCTGAAATTCGAGAAAATCAAAGAAAAGAAAAATAAGAAAGAAAAGATAAGAAAAAAACGGAGGAACTAAATAAATAGAATTATATTATAATATTTTTATTTGCTACCTCAAAGCAATTTTATTTATTTAAACGCATCAATATAAAGATTAAATAATTTTAAAATATTTAAATTTTTAAATAATTTTATTTATATTTATTTATTTTTTAAATTTTTAGCAGACAATCAAACACAAGAAAATTATTTTCTTAAGCATTTTTTCTTTCCTTAGTATTTCTGAAACCAAATACAACTCTATTTTTTTTTTTATTAGACAATTAAATACTGGTAAACTATTGTGATTTTTTTTTTCTTTTCAAGATTTTTCTAACCAAACACTATTGTTTTGCACCCCTAACTTATTTTCTGCGTCGCTACTGCCCTCAACCCTAACCATACCCCCACCCAACCCAGCCCACAGTAGTTTCTTTTTTTTTTAACTTTTAAATTTTTACTCAAATTTTATTTTAATTTTTAAAATCTACAAATGAAAATTCAAAAATTGTTTTTAATATAAATAAATCATTTTATTTTTAAAATCTACTAAATAAAAAATATTTTAAAATATAAATAAATTATTCATTATTTTTTATTAAAATTTTATGTCTAATTATTTCTTTAAAATAAATTAGATTTTAATTAAAATATTTAATATCTTTAATATAAATTTAGTTTTTATAATAATTAATAATATAATAAATAAATAAATAATAAGAAATAATATTTCATAAATTTGATTTTTCTTTTTTGAAAAAACTCATCCATTAATGATCTTTATCAAAATTGTATATAAATATACTCATTTATAATAATTAATAATATAATTTATTGCATACATAATTTATTTTCTTTTATAGTCATAATATTTTTATATTTATTGTTTTCATATTTTTGAATCTATTTTTACTAATTTTTTAATTCAAAAAAATAATTTTTGAATTTTCATTTTTAAATTCAAAATCAAATTTTAAATAATGAATAGTTTATTTATACTTAAAATATTTTTCATATAGTACATTTTTAAAATAACAAATAATTTGTCATATTAAAAAATACTTTTGAATTTTTCATTTAATAGATTTTAAAATTAAAATAAAATTTTAATAGTAATTTAAGAGTTAAAAAAAGAAATTAAAAATAAAATAAAAATATTTGGGGTTTATGCAGGCAGCTAGGGAGGGGCAAGGTGGAGGTTGGCTGTGGGTCCGGCTGTGTGAGGGTTAGAAAGGAGAGAGGAGAGAATAGAGAGGAGGGAGGAGGGAGCCGGGATAACACGGTTGGTTCCCATTTTTTTACTATTTAGAAAAACACAAAAAATATTAAATTAAGATAATAAAATTGATTTTTAAAAAACATCAAAATGATATTCTTTGTGTTTTTAAAACTGTTATCAAAAATAATTTTCAAAAATAGGATGCCCTAATTCTCCCTAAAAAACTTTTCTCATTTACTACTACTTAACTTTAAATCTTCCACTTTGATATACAAGCCTCACTGCACTTAAAATTGCTTAATTTTTAAATGTTTTTTAAAGTTGAATAAAATAAATTTTTGTAATAAAAATTTAAATTTAAAATGTTTGGTATTATCATTGTCAATCAAACTCCAAAAAAAAAAAAAGGTAAGATCTTTTAATTAAAACGATTTAATTGTAATTTTAAAACCCCACTTTCTTTTTCCTTGAATTATCGAAAGCTGACATGGATTTTTTTAATTTCATGATAGTGTAGAATCTATATATATTGTTTAAGTTGGCCTAATGCTTTTGGCCAAGGTGAAATGGCATCATTTCTTTGAGGAAGCGATTCCAATTCGGCTCTTCTCTCTATACTACTCTCAGATGTAACATAAACTTGCATTTGTGGTATTCGATGAAATGCCCCAACGTTTGCTCACTGATTGAGTTGGTCTCTTTGTTGTCTTACCATAAAGAGAAGATAAAAGAAGAAGAAGAAGAAGAAGAAAAATAAAGCTGAGAATTTGTTTTTGGAGCATCTTCCTCCACTTTTTGGCTGTGATGGTAATATCCCCACTCTTCAATTTATTCATACATCTTTCCAGTCAGTGTCTTTGAGCTTCTATATATGCTCCTGCAGCTCAAGAAGGGAATGATTAAATACCCGTATACCTGTTCTTAATTGATTGATATAATCCATAATCATATATGGAAGCTGGAAAATTTTGATGTTGATGATAAAGTATAATGATTTCAGCAGGTAATATCATTTTGCATCGGAATGAAAATATGAATATTCCTTTCTTTTTTTTTTTACAAAAAAAAAATTAGAGTGGTTTTGGCATGGTTTTACGGAGAAGTTTGGTTTTTAACTTTGTTTATTTAGTCATATTATACATCTCCAACTTCTAAGCTGGGGATATGTTTCCCCATTTTTTTGTAGTGTTCTCATGGAAGTGGAACCAGAGAGATGCCAAACATGGATGATTTGTGCAGAAGGGGTTAATGTTTTGCAACTCCATAGCATGGATGGAAGAGAGGAAAAGGATGGCATGGAGATGGGGATGGAGGACAACAGACTGCAGGGTCATGATCATAAGCGAGGTGATGATGAAGACACCGGGCATATGCATCATGTTCATGTTCATGGCCATGGACATTCATCAACCCACATGGATGATCAGTTGGACTTGGACCCTTCAATTAATATATTCTTCAGTATGAAGGATCTGAAGCCTGGAAAAACACTGCCCCTCTACTTTCCCAAATAGGACCCTGCTTCTTCTCCTCTCAACTCCCAAACCTCCTTGAATTCTTCTCCTTTTCTCAAGGCTCCCCACAAGCCAAAGACATGGAAGCTACACTTAAGAGTATGTGAAGTTAAGCCCATCAAAGGAGAGACCAAGTTATGTGCTACTTCCCAAGAATCCATGCTTGAATTTTTGCAGACCGTGTTTGGGGTGGACTCCAAATATTTCAGAGCCTTACCAACTTCCTATCTCACAAAGTCAGCTACTTCTACTCTTCTCCAAAACTATACCATCTTGGAGGTGCCTAAAGAGATACCAGCTCCCAAGACGATATCCTATCATACTATGCCCTACCCTTATCTAGTTTACTACTGCCATTTCCTAGGGAGTGAGAACAAGGTGTTTGATCCCTTACTAGAAGGCCAAAATGGAGATAGGGTGGATGCCTTGTGTGTTTGTTATTTGGATACCTCTGGGCTGAACCCTGATAATGTGTTGTTTCGCTTCCTCACGATCCACCATTGTGCTCCCGTATGCCATTTCTTCCCTGTAGGTGATCTCATTTGGGTTCCAACCCCTACTACTCTGGACTAGTCACTCTTCTGAGTCATTGCAGTGCAGGCGCTACTGTGATGAACTATATAAAGCTGGTCTGGTAGTATTCAGTATTCAGTATTCTACTTGTTTGCTTTTCTTCTGAATGCATGGCTCATATGTATTTATAATAATATAAAATAAAATGAGTAGGTTTGAATCTTGCTACTACAAGTTTCTATCAGTGCTAACATCATTGTGCTGAATGATTTTGTGAAACAATTTTCTCTGCTTATTCTAGATTTTCATTTTCTTTGATTGATTTATCATAAATTTTATGTCAACAAGGCAGAAAATTGAATCAACCTCTCCTAGATTCTAGATCTTGAATCACAACTTCAAAATCTTTCTAGATTCTAGGTTGAATTGGAGCAAAAATTCTTGGAAAGTTTTCTTCCATAATTAATCCAGTAATCTTGCATTTGGCCATTCCTTGACTCAGATCTAAAAATTTGGAAGTTGGGCACTCAGACAAAAGTTGCCAGAAATTAATTTCTCAACTGTGAGGAAAACAGAAGTGATTTGATGATGGAACAGGGCAATCTCTAGGCAAAGATCCATTTACTCAAAAGGAAATCAAAACTGAAGGGGAAATATCATCTAGTGTTTTCTTGAATTCTGATGAGAAAATTTAACAAGGTCAAGGTAATCTTCAGAAGCGCCATGGGTTCACTAAGCTGTCACTTCTGTATATCTCCCAGCACCTTATACAGAATGTTTTTGTAAGCCTAATCTTTTCTACTATAATATTTTCTAGCCTTTTCAGGACACCCAAACACTGAAACAAGCATAACCAACAGAAGATAGAAAACCCAAAAAGAAAAGAAAAAAAGAAAAAAAAATCAAACTTCCAACAACAAACACACTACTGGATTAATTGATGTACAAGCTTGAAGCCTAGTTCTTATCCTCTTTCAGATCATGATCATGCTTATGAAAATTCATCCTCGAATTCTTCTCTTTCTTCAGCTCAGGCTTCATCTCCTCACCAAGAGGCTTCTTCTCTTTCTTGAGCTCAACCTGGCTATGATATATAATACCATTTCATGCCCGGCATCCAAATCCTTAACAAAATGGTTCATTTGCCTTCCCTTTGATGAAAATGATTCTGATCTTGATGAATAAACCCTTTGATTGCCTCTGGCATAGGTTGGTCTTTCATGATGCTCTTCCAGTACTCTCCCAAGTCCTTCCTTCCATCCACAATTCCTGAAAACTGTTCAAAACAAACAAGAATTTGCATGAATGTTGATATCAGATTCTTCCAGAAAGTACTCCATACAAGAAAATCTAGTTCTGAGAAATGAAAATGGAAATGAAAGTTTATTTGATTGATTTATTTGAGTGGTAGGGAGTATGTGAACTGGGCATGCACACGTTAGACTCTGCTGGCTTGAATGTTGTTTGTTTGCTGAGAAAATGCTTACCATGAGAAGCAAGAGAGAAATGAAGAAAGGGAAGGTAGATTTCATCTGTCTGCTAACTAATTGACTCATCCTTAGATTTGCTTAGCTTGTATGGTGAACTCTGCCTCTACTGCCCTATTATATATATAGACCAATACAAATTGACAACGAATTTTATTTTTGAATATTATTATGCATTTTTTTTTTTATAATTTTCAAATTTTGTCAAGTGGTTTTTAAAATCATATTGGCAAACACGGAGTTCACACGGACTCTTTTTAATAGTTTCAAATATTTATTATAAAATATAAAAGTATTCAAATACAACAGTCTAAAAGTCAAAACAACCTTCTTCTTTTTTTATTGATTACACGTGGTTTCTAATTTTTCAAATATTATTTTAATATAGTTTTGATAAGCAACTAAAGAAAGATGAAGCAAAAACACTAGATAAGTGATGTTGGGCTGTCAACTGTCTGTGGGTAGCATGTAGGCGGTGGTTTAGGATTTTTTATTTTTTATTTTTTAATAATTTGAAAACATGTTTTCATAATTTACTTTAATAAATAATAACTCTTTGAGAAATTATTTGAAAATCAAGTGGTTTTTAAAATATATTTGTTAATTTTAAATTCTTTGTCGCCTTTGACATTTAAAATGAATATATAAAAAATAAGAAATAAGTTCAAAACATTTAAAACTTTTATTTTAAAAACATTAAAAGTGTTATTTTTTAAAATTATTCTGAAAATACTTTTAATCAAAGACCATTTTTAGTGGTCTATTATATACTTAGTTCAAAATGTTTTTTTTTCGATATATTTTTTTGAAAAAAAACATAATATTTAATAAAATTTAAGAAATTTTTTTAAGAGAAAATTAATTTTATTATTCAAACTAGCAATATATCCATAGAAACACAAAATCAAAATCAATAAAAACCATAAAGGATTAAACAATATTCAGATTAATAACATAATTACCTAATTTAAAGCCTGCACATTTTATATTACTAATGCTGACTACCTACGAATTTACTCGCAAACATATTAACGATCATCGATTTTTATTTATCGTTTACATCGTGATATACTGCTCATTCAATCGCTTCAAAACAAATAAACATTACACTACAACAAACGAAAAATATAACGCAGACTAAGATCGACACAATTACATAACGCACAAAGGCAACGACAACCACACGCCGCAACAAGACGATCACTGAATCACGAAAAAATTAATAAAAACCTAAATCTATTTAGAATAACAATTTTATCAAAAGAAACGATGTAAAAGAGGTATAGAGAGATGATTTCAAACCAAAATTGTCAAAAAAATCACCTTTTCCTTGCATAAATCAGAAAGGAAAGACAATCACACATCGTAATAATACGAAAACTAAATCACGAAAAAATAAATGAAAACCTAAATCTATGTGAAATAATCATTTTATTAAAAAAATAAAATGACAGAAAGAGTTATAAATGCATGAT
The DNA here is from genome assembly GCA_016808115.1 of Tetrastigma voinierianum. Taxonomy (NCBI): domain Eukaryota; kingdom Viridiplantae; phylum Streptophyta; class Magnoliopsida; order Vitales; family Vitaceae; genus Tetrastigma; species Tetrastigma voinierianum. The sequence goes on along the minus strand of JAEQBH010000419.1, from coordinate 1,183,825 downwards.
TTCAAGCTAGTTAATCACTAAAATCACAAATTTCTTGTAAATCAAGAATACACAACCATACTCCATAAGAAGATGATTTACTAAATCACGAAAAATAAATTAAACCTAAATTTGATTTAAATAACTATTTTATTTTGGTAGTTAAAATTATGAAAATAAGTAAAAAATTGTCAAAAAAATCACTATTTTCTTGTCAAAGGAAAAGATTTTAGTATAGAAAAGGTTGGGAGAAAATAATGCTAGAGTTTGAAATGGGTGGTTATTTAAGAAATATTTTTAAGAAGGCATGATTTGGCAGATTTGCCATCATGCATTATTGATTATAATATACTTTATGGGAAGTCAATGTTGCTGGATCCATGAGTTATGTTCGTGATGAAAACCTAACTCACTTTCCTGTCATGTTAGGTTTCCGTTTAATTTCAATTTTTTCCTCCCATGTGATGGTAGGAAAAGCATGCATCTCCCTAAAATAATTATTAATTTTAGTATAAAGTTCCTGAAAGATCGATATGCCTTTTCACCAACTCTTTTATTTTTTTCAATGTTCCATTTTTTTATCCTTATGCTTCTTGATTTTAATATTTGATAATTAAAAACACTTTAAATAATATTTTTTAGATATGTTCAAAGCCCTTAAAACCTAATCGCTTGTCAAGGGATGATTCAGTTTGACTCCACAACAGAGTAATACAACGAAAGTGAATAAATATTAAAAATAAAATAAAAAAATTTCATTCCTCAACAATTTAGAAAAATATTTGTTATATTAAGGATATTTTAAAAAAAATTATCACCATAAGATCCTAAGCTATGGATCAGCACATATAAATGATTCAGTTTCATATCATACTCGTGATTTTTAACCTTAGATCGAAAGAAACCATAAAAACGATAAAATTCTATAATAAGATATAGTTGTATTTCCGTGAATCAACTAAAAATACCACAAATGAGGCTTTCTAACCTGGCACCAATTAGCTGTTTACGAGAACGCCAACCATCTCACCAATATTGCTCGATACGAATGCTGACAAAATTTTGAACCTTAATAAAAAAATATGATGTTTTCTTTAAAATATTAAATAATTTTTCTAAAAACATGTAAATAAACCACTTTAATATCCTTTCTATATCATTATTTTCCATTGAAGCTTTGATTTCTCGTCTCATCTTATAATATCTATAAATTTGGTGTAATCTTGATGAAATGATTGCTACAATAAACTATTTTACTACTATTTTAATGTATAATTTACTATAATGTCAAAATGAATGTGACAACTCTTCAATTAATATTTTTCACTTATTATAATATGATCAGCTTTTGTAAATGATTATAAGTTGAGTTGATAATGTCACATTATCATTTAAAATGTTTTAGTATTTAAATATTTTGTGAGAATACAATTTTTCAAACAATCGAAACATTATTTTAATATTCTAAAATTTGTTTTTATTATTTAAATTTAAGATTTTCTATATTTTATATATATTTAAAAAAATAATCAAATATTGCTTGTGATTTTTCTTGATTCTCTCGTTTTTATCAACACGCCTCATATTTTCTATTTCTAAATATAGAAAAATAATTTAACTTGATTCAAGGAATTTCCAACAATATTATCTAAAATATTTTTACTTAAAATTCTATAAAAAGGACTTATAAACAAAATGAATTTATATCTAATTCCATTTTTGTATTTTAGCTTATTATTTAAACTATCATTTCATAATCTAAGTTATTTTTATGCAACTTCAATTATGGAAATTGGAGTCCATATACATAATTGAGTTCGCAGAGTAGTCAAGGTTTTAAAAGGACACTGAAAGACGACAATTTACTGTATTATAATTAAGTGGTTACTTGTAAAAAAAATTATGGAAATTGGAAGTGACACGTAGCTTTGCCACGTTTCTTTTCTTTTCTTTTCTTTTCTTTTCTTTTCACCTATTTTTCTATTTCAATTAATGTTTTGTTTATTTAATTAGAATAAATATTTTTGTCAACTATGAATGGTGGAGATGGAAGTACGTTAGCTAGGCAGCTTTTCAGTAGCTTAATAATGTGTTTTTTTCCTTTAATTAATTATATGGCAGACAAAAAGAGGATATTAATTATGATGCTGAAAGTTGACTTTTGAATCACCACAAGATCAATGTCTATGCCCCCACTTCTCTCTCTCTCTTCAAAAAGCCTTAACATACACGGATTCTTTCTTCTTTTTTATAATTACTTTTTTTAGAAAATTATGTTATGTCTTATCAAATATAATTCTGTTTTTAAAAAAATGATGAGAAATAAGAAACTAAGGATAAATTAATTTATTTAAAAATAATTTCTATTAGGATGTGAAAAAAGCTAAAAGTAAGTTAAATAATTTAAAATAATTTTTACTAGGTTGTTGCCTATGGAGAAAGAGTTTTGTTCAAAATATTATTTTTAACAGTCAAAATAAAATAAAATAAAACTAAAATGGAAATCAAATATTTAAAATAATGAGATTTGCAAGATTTATAAAAAGAAAAAGTTAAGTGTATTCAAAAAAATATATATACTATATAAGTTAAAATTAAAAAATTTTAAATTCTGAAATTACTATTATTTTAATTTTAATTTCTTTACATTTATCTTTATAGTTTGATTTTATTTTGGAATGTTTCTATTTCAAAGTATTAAAAATATAAATTTTTATGTACTCCTAAAGTAAAAAAATAATGAAGTTCTAATATTAAAAATATATACTTTATACTTTACACTTATATTTTTAATATTTTAAAATAAAACATTCAAAATAAATCAAAATAAAAATATAAATATAAAATTAAAATAGTAATAATTTAAATTTTAAAATTTTTAATTTTATGGACAAACATATTATATATTTTTTGTGAAGAAAAATTTATGTTATTGTTTATCAATATGATTCTATATAAATTATTTTTAAATAAGTTAACTTACTTTAATTTTTTATATAAGTATAAATTATTTTTAAATTAATTAACTTATTTTTAATTTTCATTTCTTATAAACTTTTTTAAAAATAGAATACCATGGCATAATTTTTCTTTTTAGTGAAAGGACAGCATACCAATCCATTTGCTGCATTATCATGTATTTTGACATTTGTTTTTTAGTGGCCACCTTTTTCTTGACTTTGAATTCCAATTGATGAATGTGATAAGCATAGACCATATTTAATAATAAGAATTGATCAAGCTGTCCAATCATCCAACTTCATTACCAACAAAATTAAATAAGCCAATGATAGGATTTTCAAAATTTTTGTTTTGTTTTGTTTTTGGTCATATTTATCTATGTTGGATGGGGTTTTCACATTACTATTGTTGCACCTTCAATACCACTTCCCTAACATGAGGCTTTTATGAATTGACAATCACAATCAAACTTTATTTATCACTTAAAAATGAATATTCGATATTCGATACGATACAGTGAATATTCAATATCTTATAATATCTTACAATATTATATCTTAAAAAGCTATTATTTGAATACTCCATTTTAGACTTAATATCAAATATCATTGTTATATTGTGAATGAAAAGAAAGTTGGATAGACATCATTTTTTTTCTAACTTCTATTCACTTTTGTATATTCGTTATCTTATTATGCTTTTACAAGGATTCACTATAATAACCCGGTTCTCCCTTATGTCTATCTCCTTTATTACTTGAGTCATGTTTCAAAGACATAATATTCTTCTCTTTGTCTATTCCCCTTATATTACTTGAAGCATGTTTAGTTATAATTTTTCAAATTTGTTTTTTATTCTGAAAAACAATGAAAACAAGGAAAATACGAAAAACGGGTTTGGTTTACTTTTTTCGTTCTAAAAAACATAGAAAATATTAAATTCAAATAATAAGAACAATTTTCAAAGAATTCCAATTTTTGTGTTCTCAATATTTTCAAAAACTGTTCTTAAAAACAATTTTCAAAATAGGAAACATACATGTCATATATTTTTTTTCTTTTATTTGGCAATCTATCACCATGCATGGCTTCTTTATTATGTCAATCTGCCGTAATGATAATTTTAAATGGAGGTGAGGATATGTGACCCTTTGGGAAAGGAGGAGCATTCTTTGGCTTGGTTGTGTAGAAAAATAAGAACAAAGAAATTCCATTCTTTTTTTCTTTTTCCTTTTTGTCTAAATAATTCCATTATTTATTAAAGTTCAAATATGTAAAATCAAAATTAAATTTGAACCAAAAAAACCTTAAGTTTTATAGTCTGGATAAAACAAATTCAAACCCATTCAAGATTCAGATTACATAAAAAAAAAATTAAATAAAAAGTCTCTCTGGCCTGGCTAATTAATTAATTCACATTATGTTGGTTTATCTCCTACCACTTGAATCTCAGATTCAACTGTTGTTTTATGTTTTCTATTAACTTTTTAGACTTCATGTGCCTGCTAACATAAGATTCTTAAAAATCTATTTGACAAAGCTGTCATCATTAGTAAAAAAAAATTAAACAAAAAATAAAACCCATAATTTTGAATGGAACAGTTGGAAATGTGCAATGAACCAGATGCAGCCATCAAAAGGGTGTCGCTTAGATTCTCACTTCATATGGAAGAGACAAAACATGCAAAAAAAAATTGTTCTATTTTTTCTTTTTTCCCAAGTGAGTGGAAGAGTAAGTGAATAAAAACAATTGATTACATGATACCATTACTGTATAGCATGAATTAAACATTTGCTTTGGTTGTACTTCATCTTCATGCAGCCCTTTTCATGAATTATCAAAAGAGAAGACTTTCTTTTTATTCCAATCCACAGCACTCTAATATCAGTTGCTTTAATCATTTCAACTTTTGAAAATTCATAGGTGCGCGCGGCACCGCCTTCTACTTTGGACTTGAATATTCTTTCTTTTTTGTTTCCATGCGTGACTGATTAAATTATACGGAAATTTAAGTCAAACTTTGGCTTCTTATTATTCTATTCATAAACATAATCAACTGTTCAATAAGTCCTCCATGATTATTATTTTTATTAAAAAAAAAGCTTTCTCTGTGTTTATAATATCCTGTTGTAGTCTTGACATTTTTCTCTAACAGAAAATAAAGGAAGAAGAAGAAGAAGAAGAAGAAGAAGAAGGAGAGATGGGTCTTGGATTTTCTTCATCATGGAGCCTCCTCAGCTTCTGTGTACTTCTTGTTTTAACGGTAATCTTCAACTCAGAGTTATTCTTATTCTTCACCTAGTTTGATCAAACACATTAATTTATCATTTTTCTATTCAATACCAGTATGCAGAAGCCAGAAAAGAGGGATACAGTCACAGTCTGCAGAATCTGCAGAAGCATAAAGATGAAGGTCTAGAAGAAGCAATGGTTACAAAACATATCCATACTCATGATGTGGACATCTCCATGCATATATTCTTCACCATCTCTGATCTAAAAGTTGGGAAACGAATACCAGTTTACTTCTCCAAGAGAGACCCTGATACCTCTCCTCATCTCCTCCCTAGAGAAGAAGTTGAATCCATTCCCTTCTCATCATCCCGACTCCCATACCTTCTCCAATTCTTTGGATTTTCTCAAGGATCTTCACAGGCCATAGCCATGGCGGACACACTCAAGCACTGTGAGACTGAGCCTATCAAGGGAGAGACGAAGTCATGCGTTACATCCTTAGAATCCATGCTTGATTTTGCCAGTGGAGTTTTCGGAATTGAGACCAGTTTTGAGGTCATAAGCACTAAGCTTGGAGAAAAAACACCCAATAATCTCCTGAAAAACTATACTATCGTGCAACAGCCCAAGCACATCCCGGCTCCGAAAATGGTGGCCTGCCATATTTTGCCTTACCCATATGCAGTTTTCTACTGTCATTTCCAGGAGGGTGAGAACAAGGTGTTTCAGGTTTTACTTGGGAGTGAGAATGGAGAGAAAGTGGAAGCTGTTGCTGTTTGCCATATGGATACTTCTAAGTGGAACCAAGATCATGTGTCGTTTCTCTTGTTGGGGGTCCAGCCGGGGGCCTCCCCGGTTTGCCATTTCTTCCCTGCCGACAACCTCATTTGGGTTCCTTCACCAGCTTTCATTCGGTTGTAGTAATAATAATTTGATTTTTGATAACGACTGTATGGTTCTTTATATTGGCCTTGTCCCACAGCCTCGAGAACTATATACAGTAATAGAATCATATTTTACATGTTTGTGCATAGTCTATTTCCTTGGAGGAATGTGGAGGATAGGTTGTTAAAAAAGCATGATACTCTCCGTTGAGGCCTAATTCAAGTAGTTAAATGCTTATGATGGCATAGGAATGAGGGTCCACGATTCGAGTCCAAATCTATGAATGAAATTTATGAATGAAAAAATAATTATAATAATGTATTGTAAAGTGAATAAATATAAAAAAAAAAGTGTGAAAAAAAAAGCACTTATTGAATCCAAATCATCAAGTTTATTTCCTTTTAGGGATTTCAAGGGAAGTTAAGAAAGTGAGATTTTTCTTTTACTAGTATTCACTTTAATTACAAGGTTAGTATTCTACTCTCGCATAAATTCAAACCTAAGATCTCCTATAAACTTGTTTCAACCCTTTACCACTACCTCAAAGGCATAAAATATGATATTTATATTAAACCCTACTAATATAAGTTTGAACTTTTAGGCTATGTTTGTTTCTCCTAAAATATTAGGAAAGAAAATAAAGAAAAAATGTAAAAGAAAAGAAAATGACGAGGGAAAATAAACATAGAGTTAAATCTCATATATCATTTTTTTACTTCCGTCTTCAAACTCATTTTATTTATTTTGATTCATTGTAAAAATTAAAAATTTAAAAATGTATAAGTAATTTTATTTATATTTAATTTTCTATTAGGTAACCAACTACCTCTTGCCTTCCTTTTCATATCAAATCCAATGAAAGAAAAATCCAACAAGATTAGGTTTGATTTTACTGGAACCCCAAGCAGGTATTATTAAACAATCATTCATATATTTCAACAGCAGAGCACGCAAACAAATTAACGACTTGAAAAGTCTTGGTTTGATCTCTATACATTATGAATACATACATCAGCTGTTTTCTTTCCGCTCGAAGTCTCTGGCAAGAGGCATAACATGGCCCTGATATATTATACCGTTACGCCTGCTGTCAAAATACTTGATAAAAGGGTCCCTTTCTCTTGCGATTTTGATGCCAAAATACATTTAATTATGTTTTTTTTAAAATTAACTTTTAAACTGCTTTCATTAATTAACTACATTTGGTGAATACGGTTTTCATCTTAACACCGCATTTGATAAATACAGCTTTCACACTATTAGATTACTTCATGCATGTGCTTAATTATATTAAGAAGTTCTTATTATTGTATATGGTACTGTAGATTTTCCTTTCTTAAAAGCTATTAGATAAATTCTAAATTTATATGCTTCATCTGCATACGTAATATACAAAGCTTTATAATATATAAAGACTTTGTTTTCTTCACAGATTTAGAGGGTTTTCAATTTTTCCTCACAAGCCTACTTGCCTAAGATTATACCCACCGTGATAACTTATTTTTCCGACGACACCACTGCTTGCTTCTTATTTCCTACTCATCAAACTAAACCGGCTACAGTCATTCGTAGGTAGATCTTTGTCGAGACGACTACACCGGCAGCAGTCACCAAAATCTCTCACGCCCGTCACACTACTAAGTCCGCGTTTGGCTCCCACGCGCCATCAACCCGTAGGGCTTACCGCCTCGGTAATCTCAAGGCTCCCGCCCAATTAATCGCACCACGCCACCGCTGATCGCGCCACATCAACTCGTTGACCATTGACCATTAACCATTGATCGAAAATTTGACTAGGTGCATTTTGACTTATTTTCGCGTCCTAATTCCATTTTTGCTGTTTGTTTTTCGATTCGGAATTTAGATATGCTGGGTGATGAAATTTCTCGTCCAATTCAAGTTATTTTTTATGGAGATAATTTTGCCCAATAGTCATAAGCCATGCGCAATTATCTCAAGGGCCACAAGCTGTGGCTTTATGTCTCTCAGCGATCAGCCCTATTCCGTAAAAGAGGCAAAGAAAACTTAATTTCGCTGATGTTGGTCTGACGAGGATTGGAAGAGTGTTAATCACATCATCACTTGGTTTCGTAATACTTTATCCATCCATCGCCGGCGAGTTCGCAACATTGATATTGCCAAAGAAGTTCGACTTACTTGTTACTTCCTAAGATGCTAGACCGAGTGGTGCTCGCGAATCTCAAGTCACACAAACTTTATCGGGCCATTAAACCAGTGAGATATTACTGGTTATCACAACCCATCGAATCCATTTGGATCAACCAATTGCTCTAAACCGCTCCACTGGATGACACCAAATCGGGTTTATGCTCACCCTCGAACAAGGATTTTGTCTCTGGGCTTCTACTTGTGGCTTCATGATGAGTTCAATCAAATTTCTAAAGTTTCATATTCTACATCAAGATCCTACCAATACCTCACAAGCTATTCATAAGTTGGGGCTGATGATGAGACACGCCTTCAAACTCAATCCTATTTCTATCAAGACTATATTTTGATCAATGCAGTTCCAGACCGCTACTGCTTTTCTCACTTATATCTACCTACAAGCCTAGTATGGGAATAATGTCATATGACATAACAAAAAGAAGTCTCTTCTTATCTGTAGTTTCTGTAAAAACAAATGTCATTCCATTGAAACATTTTACACTCATTAGCGTATTCTTCAAAACATCGTCGCTTGACCTTGGGGCCCCGACTATCGCCTATGGACTCTCATTCCAAGTCTCGATCCCGCCATCTCTCTATAGTGGATCTATAGGATATGGTTAATCGTTCATCTTCCATCTTCCAAAGGCATCCAACACCGCTCTCTTCTACACACGTATTCTCCTACGTGGCTTCTCGATTCGTCACGTAAATCATAGCTACTTTCCTAATGCTGTCTCTTCACACACTTCTACTTTCCCTACTATATACCAAATGGTTCTCCTATGCATGTCTCTCATATCTCTAATGTCTCAATCACCTTATTTGTTTCGAATGTTTGGGCCGTGATTCCCCCACTCACTATAATCTTCATTTGTCGGGCAATCCATCGAATTTGGTTTTTCTCTAACCTTTCTTCTTACCAGTGTGGTTGCAGGTGATTCCTAATCCAGACAAATCATTAACGCCCGTGAAGGGCCTAATGTTTGTTTGAGCTTATCTTCATCTACCATCCTCTCATCTCGCTTCATCGCCTCAGACGTAAGCACCTCTCATGGCGGCATTTCTACTTGGTCATGCATCTATCTCTAAGGTTGAACAACTAGTTTCTAGGGGTTTGTTAGGTTCGGTTTCAAATAAGAGTTTTGATTGTATACCTTGTCAATTTGGCAAACAAACCGCTTTACCATTTAATAACAAATATTTCTACGCTCCTTGATCTTATTTATTCGGGCGTAATGGGCCCTCTCCCATTACTACTTAGGGTGGGTCTCGTTATTTTTCTTATTTTTGTGGATGATTTTTCCAGATATACTTGGATTTATTTCTTCAAAAATCGTTTCCGAGCTTTCTAAATATATCGTGACTTTACCAAAATGATTTGAAACACGCTTTCTAAACCCATCAAAGCTTTTCAGATACGAGCACGCCAAGAATATAAAGGCCGTGAATTTACTCTATTCTACATCAATTTGGTATTGTTCCTCATTCTCAGGTCGGAAATTCTCAAGAAATGGTAAAAATGGCACAAACTTCATCAATATATTTTTTTATGTTGTTCAGGTAACTACTATAGTCAGCTTCTACTCCTACTCAAGCAGCAGGGGGAAGCCGTCTTATCGCCAAGCATAATTCATCAATCGGTGTCCTTCTCCCATTATTCAATCAAACTCCTCGCATCTATCATTTAGTTCTTCTCCTTCCTATGACTCACTTAGAGTCTGGATGTGTCTCGTTTTGTCTTTTTCAAGATCATGAAAGAAACAAACTTCGGTTTGTCTAGTTTGTGTTGTTTTCAAAGTGAACTGGGTCAAAAAGGTTATGTAAGGTGATCCCATTAAAAACGCCTTCGTGTTTCTAAGATACGAGTCTTTGGAACACAAAAGTTTTACCAACTACCTCATGTTCTTGTTTCCATATTCCCCATTGATCCTTCCCGACTCTTTTCCCGAGGAGCTCACTTCTATGTCTACTCCCTCAAGGTCTCCGAGTCTCCCTCCTATTTTTAATGTTTCTTCACGCATCCGATGAGCCTCTGATTGATCCGATCATCACGGCTCCACCGATACTACCCTACCTATGGATCCCACTGGCCATCCTCTCGACCTCCCATACACTCTGGCCGCTCCCATCGCAACTACTCTTCCTTCTCACCTTCGCGATCATCAAGCCGCTTCGCTCTTCAGAACCTTAAATTTTCGTAAGGCTCATTTAACCCTTTACGGGCAAAGAAGCTACTTAAAGAGCCGACAATGCATAAGACTAGAATATATCCGGTCGACTTAAAACTGCTATCGGTCAGAGATATGGGTTTATAAGATCAAGACTCAATCGTATGGCACTGGACGCTACGTCGCTTTGTCGCTGTGGGTTTCACCAAGAGTACTGGGCTTGATTTATGAGGAGACTTTGCTCCCGTGGCCTCGACTCTTCTTCCGTCGCGACCTTATTACTTCGCTTCGCTACCACAAATGGCCACTCTTTCCAGATGGATGTCAAAAGTTATCTGAATCGCGAACTCCTCATAAACATTGCCTTCTCATCACATTCTCACCCTTCGGCCCCAGCCGCAGTATGCCGACTACGGCGGGCACTTTATATTCAAACGTTTCGGAGCATGGTCGAAAAGTTCAATTCTACTGGTCTCTCGCTGCTTTTCATGCAGTCTTTATACAAAATTCTTTTCTCTCAGATTTTGCCCATCATAATATTCTCCTCTTGTATGTCGATGATATGATTATTACAGGTGATGATATGCAGAGTAATTCAAGATCTAAAACAATTTCTTGGTCGTCAATTTGAAATGAAAGATCTCGGTCCTCTTAATTACTTTTTTAGTCTAGAAGTTTCTTCTTCTACAGATGGTTATTATCTTACTCATGCCAAATATACTTCCGATCTGATTTCTCGAGCCAATATCACTGATAGCAAGATAACACACACCAATTACATAACTATCGCCTCACCTCATGATGGCGAACCACTATCCGATGCTACTCTGCGATAACTTGTCAAGTCTAACCCATCTCAATTGCCACTCACCCCGATATTCTGCCAGCTCATGTAGTCACGCCATGGTCGCCCTAGATCTCCTACCAAGAGCAGCCTGTGGATTCTTCGATATCCGAAAGGCACCATATTTGATGGCTTCTTGCATTTTTCTTCCCATTCTTCATTAACTCTTCAGCATATTCAAATGCAGATTGCAGGTGATCCCCAATCGCCAATCTACTACAGATATTGGCTTTCCTGGAAGATTTCATCTCTCTATATAAGAAAATAAACAAATAAGTTACTCGCTCCCGCACTAAAGCGTAATATAGAGCACTAGAAGTACTACTTCACAAATTAACTTATTTGTTACGGCATTAATAAGTGATTCGGCTGACTGCTCCATCGCAACTAAACTCACTATGATAATCGTGTTTCTATTCAAATCAAGCCATAATTACGCTTCTATGAATGTCCTAAACATATGAGATTTATTATCATTTTATTCACATCACCTGCCTGTGGTATATTCACTCAAGCCATTTCTCTCATGACTACTGGCCGATATTTTCTCATCAAACCCCTTCCTCCAAGAACTTTTCAAGCTTTAACTTCCAAAATCATAATGGTTTCTCTTAAACCACCATGAGTTTGAGGGGGGATGTTAGATTACTATATGGCAAGTTAATTATATGACAAGATAATTATATGGCAAGTTCTATTATTGTATATGGCAATTGTAGATTTTCCTTTCTTAGGTTTGTATAGCCTAACTTATATAAGGTCTCATCTTGTATATGTAATATACAGTTTATAATATATAAAGACTCAAGTCTTTCTTCACACACTATAAGTAAAACTAGTTTGGTGATTATTTTGAAAAAAAAAAAGTAATTATGTAATTTTTTTAAATATAACCTAGTTTGGCATCAAATTCTTCTCTTGCCCTAGTACAAGATGTATGACAATTTTCTTGGGAAACAAACGCTAAGTCTTGATCATCAACAAGCTCTTTGACTGCTTCTGGCATGGGCTGGTCCTTCATCATGCTTTTCCAGGAGTACTCTCCTAAGCTTTCTCTTCCATCAATGATGCTGACAAGCTGATCACGATCCAGGAATCAATAGAATATTGTAAGAACTAATACAAGATTCCTGAAGAAAAAAACTATAAAATAAAATAAAGAGACATAAAAGAAAATACTTACCAAGAAAGGAAAATGGAAACCAAAATCAAGAATATGGGGCCTGTTTGGTACAATTTTTAAAAATTGTTTTTCGTTCTAAAAAACGAGAACAAGGAAAATGCTTGAGAATATGTATGTTTCCTATTTTTCTTTTATTCTAAAAAAATAAGGAGAACAAGGAAAATGCTGCAAATATGTATGTTTCCTATTTTTCTTTTATTCTAAAAAATATGGAGAACATAGAAAACATTAAATTCAAATAATAAGAATAATTTTCAAAGAACATAATTTTGGTTATTTTTTCAAAAACTGTTTTTATTATCTAAATTTAATGTTTTCAGGTTTTTTTTTTCATAATAAAAAAAAAATTATGAACCAAACTTGTTCTTCTTGTTTTTTAAAACAAAAAATAATTTTTAAAAATTGTAATCAAAGAGGCACAAAATAGTGTTCTCTGTTTTTTTAAAAATTGTTCTTATGTTTTTAAGAACTGTTTTCAAGAATATATTTTTAAAAACAAGAAACCCCCATCGATTCTTTTTTTTTGTATTTAATTACTAAATAGACCTTTTATTTAACTAAATACTGAATAAGGCATGATAGTATTAAGTATATATTAATCATTTGTTTTTTGATATTATATTTCTATTAGGTATTATATTTATATGCTTAAAATCAACATCTTAAATATATTAAAAAAATAATTTAAGTGAGTACTTGTTTATATAATGATGAGATAACCAAAGTTTTAAAAACTAGATCGACGATCGGGTTCGCAAGTTTATCTTGCTCAAGATTCACTGCTGAATCGTATGCATCAGATGAGGTCATAAATAGATAATTAATATATTATTAAAAATAAAATTAATTATAAATAGATTTGACTAGTTCAACCGCCGATTCGACCAATTCAACCACCGGTTCAAAGAAAATTGGTTTTAACCTTTAAACCAAACTGGTTTTGTTGACCCATTCACGGCCCAACCCGTTGACTCCACAATCGATCTCAGCTTTTAAAACATCGGGATATACATTTTTTTAAGAATAAAAATATTTCTTTTCAAAAAAAAGAATATAAATATTTGGTTAAAATACCTTAAATAACTCAAAATTTGTAAAGCCGATCATTTCCATGTTTTTGTAAATAATTAATCATAATGAACAAAAATGTCTTTTGCCATTTCATGTATTTACATATATTTTTGAAAATAAAGTGTTATTTGTAGTAGAAAACAATGAGGGTTTTTTTTTTTTTTTGTTAAAATGAGGTAAATAATTAATGAAGTTTATTTCAAAATTGCCTTTTCATCAAATCACCTTTATTATTTCGAGATAAAATAAAGAAAATATTTCTATGTTTATATGTATAATATATTTACAAAAATTATTATGATAAATAATTTTATTATTATCATCCTTACAAAAATAATTATTTTATTTATTTATTTTATATAACTAAAAGAGAATATATAAAATTAATAATTTAAAAAATAATGATTGACGAAACAAAATTAAAATATTTCATGTTTTTGTAAATATTTTATGTGGATTTTAAAAGATTTTAAAATATTTTGTACAGATTCTAAAGTATAACTTTTCAAAAGAAATTTTCAAAAATTTATAAATAAGTTATACAAAATTTAAAAAAAAAAAAAAAACAAACAAACAAACAAAAGTTTGAAAGCAACTTACTTTTAGAAATAAGCCAAAAAAAAACAAAGCTCTCTAAATAATATTGCAAATCCTTCTAGCACAAAGATAATGGCGGACATAAGAAATAATTTGAAAATGACAATAGTTTAAGTATTTAGTTCAAAGAGACATTTATCGCCTAAAAATAACTACATGACAATGATAATTAAGCAATGAAATCTTGTGCAATTAAGGGTTCTATTGAAACATATTTTCAAAAAAAAAAATTGAGGGGGTAAGTGCCCATAGAAAGAGAGATTGGGTCCGCCACTGGATATAGAGATAAACTTTAGAGTACCAAAGCAAGTACAAGAATCTAAACTTATCACTTACATAAAATCTTAATTATTATATATATATTTAATTTGTGACCCAAAATTCAATTCAGGGTGGTAGAAAAATGTTTCCTTCTAGAGGGCTGCTGATGATGTGTCGTCAGTGTCAATTTGTAATGGTCAGCTCAGCTGTCCCCATGGTAAGAATTCTTGAATTCAAATATTTTCCTTTTCTCATAAAAAGTGGGTTGTTATATCCTAGAAAAATATTAAATAAATTTGTATTATTATTATTTTGTTTTTTCATGTTGACAAATTTCAATCTGAATGACAAATCTCCACTAGTACTATATGGGTTTTATGAGAATTGAACAATATATTGAAAGTGGGAGAAACTAGTCAGCCAAACCAATCTCCTTATCTTATGAAAATATTCAAAGGATTTCCACCCAACAACTTTTGCTGTTCTTTATTGTTATGGTGATTGAGATCACTGCTGAGGTGGAGTTGACAAAAACTGGTCTCTTTCTCTAGAGAGAGAGAAAGGGAGAGAGAGAGAGAGATCATGTGTGGGGCCGGCTTTCTTGGCCGTTGGATCGTAGGATAGACAGTATTGAAGGTCAATGGGTGAGGACCCACCATGCATCATGCATGTGCTCTTCTGCTCAGATGCTTGGTATCTAACACGATTCGTGTGTTACAATCTGTCACCGACCTTCTGTTCACAGTGCTGATGACGCCGAAATAGTTGACTTTTTCTTCAAAGCCAACAAAGCTGATTGGTGACGGCTGTTGCCTCTCACTTCTCACGGAGAAAATTTGAACCCATAAAGTTCCCCATCATATTTTATATGTATGAATCCATTAATCTACTTAAAAAGAAAGTAGCTTTGTGCTCATAGCGATTCGACAAAAAGAATAATATTTATACGACAATTAACTGTTACATAAACGCCAAACGACATGTGCTCAATTCGACCATATGTGATTTGCCTGATCCCTACTGCGCTGTCATATTCCATATCAACGGCAGGTACCCACACACGAATACGATTTCTTTAACCTAATGCATCGAATCGGTTTAACAACAAACATTCATGCCTACCTTTGTTCTCCACTATGTTAAGTGGGGTGGGTGGCCTGACTTGGATTGGGCTTGGTGGAGCCCATGTTAATAAAGCCTGACCTCAGATTTTTGTGCAGGCCCACAATTGGCTCTAAGCCCAAAGTCGTTCCACGATCGTGCTTCCTTTTTCCGGTTCTTTAGAAGCACTTTCGGGAGATCCACCAAGAGAAGAAAAGAAGGCCTCTCACGGAATGTTTTGAAGTGCTTTTTGAAAACAATTTTTTTCTTTTGTTTAATAATATAAATGTGAAAACAGTTTTTTATTTATTTTTAACTTGTTCTCTAAGGTGATGAGTATACCGTAGAAGTTCTCAAAATTTCTCTGTACTTTTTTTTTTTTTGTCTTAAGTACGTCTTACGTGATATCACCCAAAAGACGAAGCCAGAAGGACTATAAAGGACAGAGCGTCTACCACAAAACACAATCAAGGTTTTAATACTCGCCACAAACTCGCACTACTGATCTATTTCCTTTTCTACATCTGCTTAAAATTTCTTGTATTTTAAACACCCTAAATTAATTCCAAAAAACAATCTATTTTTCAAACAAATGAAAAAAATTATTTTCTGACCCAAAATCATCAAACACGTTTTTAGAATTAGAAAATTATTTTGTTTCAAAAAAAAATAAAATTATTTTCTGTTTTAGGGAATAAAACAGAAAACACAAAATAATTTTCTCACCCAAAATCATTCGTTTTTAGAACTCGGGAGCAGTATTAAATAGCGCGCAGGCCCACTCTCCGCTGTAATCTAAGGAGAGACTGAGGTCCGATCCATTGAAAGCAGCTCCGCTGAAGATTCAGACGCTGATCACGCCTGTGTCAGCCCACCATAGAGGATGGGCCTTTAGCGTTCTACGATCCGCGAACTCAAACCAAGGTAGGCTCCGGAGTATTATGGGAAGACTCCCATAGGTACGTAGAATAGAATAACCCTAACCATATACTATCCTCGCTAATTCAACCAAATCTCTCTCGCTAATGCTTATAAAATAATAACAGATCATCGCTGGGCTGATTCCCCCAATAAGGAAGTGGGGATTATCTCAAGCAAAATATCTTCTATATCGTGGGTTAACCATACTGACTGCACAAGGTAAATATCCCATCCAATGGGAAGGACTCCTAATTACCATCCAACCGGTCGAACATCTACCATAAATATAAGACCACCATCTATGAAAGGTACGCCAATTCTAACACATACACTCTACTTCATGAAATTTCTTTTCCTCAAAAAGAAACTGACTTAGACGGAGCTGGCCACGCACCCGCACCCCTTCTTCTTTGTTTTTACAGAGGAGAGTTACGTCCGGAGTCTGCACTAACAAAGATACACTGATCCCACGCCCATTACCAATCCGCACGCCCGTATCCCGCTTCAACGATCCGGGCCCACCTCTACCGACTCACATCGCCTTCTCCAACGCCCAGCCCGCTGAAAGCATCATCACTGAGCCGTCTGTGGGAACGATAGCCTTATAAATATAAATCGATTTCTCGCCACATCGATGGTATCAACAAGGAACACAAGGTGAGTAACGCAATCCGCCGAGGATGCGTGATCCACCGTAAATGTAGATAGCAGACTCGGGACAGCGGGAAGCAATGCAACCAATACAAACGGAGCTAAGCACTGCCCCGCCAATCAACGCCCGATAAGAATCGGGAGCAACTTACCGCACAACTACAACATCCACCTGATACGACGCACCCGGAAGGCATCTCCTCCCTGGCGAGGAGCAACTCCTAGCCCCGACATTCCCGAGGCGTCAAATGCATGCATTCAAATTTCGGCCTGTGGGCACTAACCCCAACCCGTCCCTCGCTGGAGGAGGAAAACGGGCAATACTCTGGGCAAGGTCGCGAACTAAGCAAGAGCATCACCTCAAACAGGAGCAGAGAGCAAACTATGGGAGCAGAGGTTCAGAGTCTTCACAGGAGCTCTACCGTGTGCTGAGGTAGTTACGACGAGCTCCTGACACTACTGACAATTTTGGAGCCAACAAACCCAATCACCCTTCACCGAGGTGTTACGTTATCCGCCCCAGAAATCTGCACGCCACAGTGGAAACTGAGCCAAAGATCTCACGACCATCCCAATACTTACAAGAATCAAATCTGAGTCGCACGGGTATCAAGACCAGACGGCAAGTGTATTTCGCCACTACACTACAAAGGCCCACTTAGACCGCTTAATAGAATCCCCCTTCATCTATCTCTTCATCTCAGAGAACTATCTATTGCATCTGCCTGGCATCTTCGCCTTCAATGATCAGCCAGATCGCATGGTGAAGCCGAAGTCACCATCTGCCGACCACTGCTGTGGCTCGCAAGAAAAAGCTTTTAAAGTCATAAAAGACATGCAAAGAGCCCATAATCACTGAAGTCCCCCAAGAGGAGGACGCATTCGATGAAAAATTCACATCATACAAAAAAGATTTTGGCCGTAGGTTAGGAGCACAAACAAAAGATCCGCATGTTGGGATCCATCCCAAGAACCCCCGGCAGTTACGGTCGGTGTACTCCGCCAAAAGCCGAAGAAATATATGGAACCCGCAGGCAAGCCCCATATCCAAGAAAAGGAGTGAGCTCTTCCAACTGCAAAGAGAGAAGTACGACAGATAAACGATCCAGGACGGTCCCTAAAGACAAGCATCGACCAAGACAAATCCCCACGAAGAGATCGAGAACGATCCCCGTGCGGAGGAAATCTCGTGAGACCGTCTGGGCCCGCCTCACACCGAAGACATCACACACGCATTTCGCCCTCGCCGCTTCACCCTAACGCTTCCTCGCTGTCGCAGTCCCCAGACGAGCACGAAACTGAGCTTCCCGAGATTTGCCAACCTCATATAGCCCCATCCCGCCACAAGTAATAACACCAATATCATGAGTTCCATGTGGACCATGGGCATTGTACCCGACAATCAGAGTCTGCAACTAAAGGTTGAAATAGATTACTGCACATAACCGACATCCGACGCTTCATATCTCCTGCGGAATCAAGCCCGTAATCAAGCCTTAATCAGGCCCAAAGTCGCCTGAATCATAACCAGTTCAACTCAACAATACCGCCGCCAAGAATGACGGGACAAGACCAAAGAACCCTCGAGAAATCCACGTGATCTCTGGGACTGCTAGAGAGGAGAATCTAGTTCTGGCCTAAGGTGCCAACCCGTAGTATCACCAGACCAATAGAACTGGAGGGAAATGCCAAGCAAGAATCTCAAACAAACACTGACACTACCATCACATTCTCCGACTCGCACTGAGGGATGCCGCTGATTTCATGACGACCGTCAGAACTGATTGCGGGCCAACACAACGGTCACCCGGGTTTTAATTGATACGGGAGTTCTACTGACATCGTCTTCAAGGCAAACTCCTTGACAAAATGGGCATCGGGGAGAGAAGAAA
Source organism: Tetrastigma voinierianum (assembly GCA_016808115.1). Taxonomy (NCBI): domain Eukaryota; kingdom Viridiplantae; phylum Streptophyta; class Magnoliopsida; order Vitales; family Vitaceae; genus Tetrastigma; species Tetrastigma voinierianum. The sequence continues at coordinate 1,164,904 of JAEQBH010000419.1, read as the reverse complement.
GCCAGGAACCCACAACACACATCCGCGGGTTTTGGAGAAAAGGTATTAATGTTGGGCTCGATTCAACTGGTGCTCACCCTGGGCGAGCCCCCTTGCCAGCGACCACTACAAAGAAGGTTCCCATCGTAGACGCCCTTCAGCCTTATAACATGTTGCTAGGCGCACTCTCTCAATGCAATAAAAGCCATCCCCTCAGCATATCACATGATAATCAAATTCCCAACCTATACGGAGGGATGGTCCGAGGAGACTCACGGTGGCTGTGGAATGCACGCCTCCATGAAACAAAGAGCAAATGGATTAACGTATATAGTGATGAGCTTGACATGCGCGACGAGGTACTCACCCGACCCGAGCCCTCGGAGGAACTAGAACCGGTGTCACTAGGTGACGACTCGGAACATCTCGCTTCTACATCGTCTTAAATCGATTCAAGACCCCAAGTCTCTCACTCGCTTTAAGACGTAATAGAGATCGCTAGCATGGAAGCCAAAAGTGCACATGGGAGGAATCAATTCACAAGAATCACTCATAGATTGAACACCAATCCGTCTAAAACCGGGCCAAACAAAGCGCAGAGCTTCACGTAAGGCGTAGTGCCATCAACGAGGAGATCGGCGCTTCTCCAGCAGGAGCGACAGAGAGGCAGAATATCCCGAAAGGGTCACGGTCAGACTCGCCAAAAGCAAATGGCGCGGCGACTGTGACGACTTCCACTCGACATAAACAAAAAGCGCGCCCGGCGACGCCTTCCCACCGCCAAGGATCGACCTCATTGTGGAGGCCACCGCGGGCCACGAACTTCTCGCCGCATGGATGCATTTTCTGGCCACAATCGTATCAGCAATGGACCTGCACGCACCAAGAAAAGACCTCTTCGCCACAGCTCGTGAACTTATTGTTATCGTGTGATGCCATTCGACCAAGAACTAGAGCGACCTACCGTATGTTTAGTAAACCGAATGTTCCAGAAGCAGATAGGCGCAACTATGGAGGTATACGTAGACGACATGCTGTTAAAATCCACCACAGCTAATCTCCACATCGCTCATCTCTCGTGAGGTGCCCAGATCCTAAGGAATTACAACATGAAGTTGAACTGAAATAAATGTTCTTCGCGTGTCAATGAAATTTTTGGGCTTCATGAAGTCAACCATTGTGGGAATTCGAGGCAAATCTGCATAAATAAAGGCGTACAGATTTCCGAGATGCCATAACTATCGAATAAGGTCCATGACTCCACGTGAAGGATCGCAAATGGCCGGTTTATCTGTGGCGAGTGATTGCGCCCCTTCAAAGTCTCAAGCAGCGCCTTCAACCGACGATGAAGAAGCATTTGCGGCATTAAAAGCATACCTGAGTTCTCCACCCATTCTAGTAAGTCCTGTTGAAGGGGAACTCCTCACTTTATACTCAAATTGTGATTAGATTTCAACCAACGCGGTACTGTCGTGAGACAAGGAACGAGTACAAGACTTCGCGTATTATTGTAGCCGAGCTCCGAGAGGAGCCGAGGAGAGGTACCCGAGGATGGAGAATGCCCACACTGCACTGTAACTACAAATGAACCCTGGCCCCTATTTCCCAAAGCTCATACCATAGAAGTCCCGATAGAATATCCGATGAAACAAGTATTGCACAAACTGTGGTCCTAAGGCCGATGAAGGCCATAGAACTAAGCTGAAGTTCGATAACGTGTGGCGTCGAAATCGCCATAAAAGGACAGTCCTAAATGACTCGTCATGGAATTCACTCCGACGTAATCCTGTTCACCACTCACGAAGCGACGACCTCCCAATTTGGAAACTCATTTGAGCCTCAAATGCGCAAGGAAGCGGAGCGGGTCTAATTCTAACCTCACCAGAAGGGATAGACATTGAATACGCACTCAGATTAAGGTTCCATAAGCCTAACAACGGTGCCGAGTATGAGGGCCCACAGCGTGCCTCAACCTCGCCCATTCATTAGAAGTCGACCAGCTAGAGGTATACAGTGACTCCCAGCTGGTGGTCAGACAAATAGAAGATACCTACGAGGCCAAAAGTGAAACGATTATTGTATACCCTAAAGGTCCGCACCCATAAAGAAATCTCAGGTTGTCTGGGGCCAAGCATGTCCCCAGAGCGTAGAATTCCCGAGCAGACGCTCATGGTTAGCCACGCCTCACAGAAGACCGCCAGGCCGACGCCCGTTGAATACTTAGCGAACCCTATCGATCCTTATAGTACGACGGTCGCTCCAGAGTCCGTACGAATGGATGGACCCCATTTGGAATTATATATCAGACTTAAGCCTACCGTGATCGAATCTCGAAAGAAGCACTAAATAAGGGCATGGTCAGCCAGTTCACTAATCATAAAGGAAGCCCTACAAGCTGAGGATTTTTCACACCCTTTCTTAAATGCATTATGAGAGGACACTAAGTACGTACGAGAGGTATGAGGGTATATGCGGAATCATACGGAAAGCCCTAATATGTGAAAAGCCTTGCTGTGGATACCTATTGGCCAACCATACTCAAGGATGCAACTGACCTAGTCAAGAAATGCAGGATCTGCTAGGAGCACGCCAAGATCTCACGCCTCCCGTCGAAACCCTTAACATCAATCACAAGTCCCTGGCCTTTCCAACAATGGCTCGATATATTAGACCCCCGCCCATCGTAAAGGATGCTGCAAATTCATAACTCGTCGCAGCGGGATTACTTCACTGCGCGTACGAGCCTCACCAATTACAGAGCAAAGATACGCACTTCGTGTGGCGAGCCATCATATGCAAGTTTGGCATCCCCGCAGCCCCGGTATCGTACAACTAAAGCAAACTCGACAATGCTAAATTCAGAGATTTTGTGCCGGTGCCGAATTAAAAATTATTACTCGCCCCCAAGACATCCGCAATCAAATGGATTGTGCCAAGTCACAATCGAACCCTTAAAGCGGCCTTGAAGACTGCTAGAAGACCTTAAAGGAAACTCCAGAATACCTCCCGAGGTACTAAGGGCCTACAGACAACACAAGTCAGCAACTCTGAAACCCCGTCGCTCTAAATTCGCACCGAGGCAATAAATTTCGTGAGGTCGGAATCAAGCCTCCTGTGATCGAGTTAGGCATCGAGAGCATAATGATGAGGCCCACATCTAAACTTAGGAACTCTTAGACGGTGCCGCGAGCAAGTTCAAAGCGCACGGAGAATATCAAAGGAAAACAAATGAGGTACTATAATCAAAAAGTCAACCCTGTGAGCTACATGTCGGGCGTAATTTAATCTAAAGAAGCCCCCGCCAATGAGGAAGAATCCAAATGGGATGGAAAACTAGGCCCCAATTGGGAAGGTCCTTACATCATATCCCGAGTCATCAGACCAGGCAATTATGAACTCAAAACATAAGAGGTAAAAATCTTGAGGCATACATGGAATGCGGAACACCTTAAACGTTTTTACTAGTAAGCATTAGTTTGTAAAGTTAAATAATGCCTTATCAGATCTTATGTGTCGAGTGGAGCGTTCATTGATTATTTGGTTAGACATCTCAAACAGTTTATATATATGTAAGATACAGAAAAAGGCACCGAAAGAAGATATATAGACATAAAAGGAAAAGTTTCTCTTTATTTCAATTGAATTACATTCAGCGGTAATCCTGATTACATTCAGAAGTATCCAAGACAAGGCTCTTAAAAAAACGAGATGGAAATAAATAGAAAAAGACCAGAAAGGTGGAAAAGAGGAGAAGAAGAAAAGGAGGGGTGATAGGGAGAAAAGAAAAGAGGGACAAAGGAGAAAGACAAAATGAAAAGGAAGAAGAGAGGAAGAAAAGAGAAGAAGAACAGTAGAAGAAAAGAGAGGAAGAAAGAATAAAACAAAGAGAGCAACAAGAAGAGACGCGCCACCCTCTCCGGACGCATTCCCAGCTAACGGCTGGAATAACATGACCCCATAAAGGAGACTAGGGAAAACACAACTCCCACATGCGTAAGAACAAGAGCGCCGACCCCAAATCTTCAAGAATCTCCTAGCGAAGACGCATCAAACTTCGACTTTCATCTCACGCACAGCATTTCAAAGTGCATGCATCGTGAGAAAGCAAAATACAAAGAACAAACTCACAAAGAATGAAACCGCTATTTATAAGAAGATCGCAGTACTAAGCATATCAAACCTTCAATCCAACTGGGCATTACAGCCGCCGGAGCTGCAAAGCTCACTGACAAGCTCTCCCATCAATTCAGACGACGAAGCTCTTCCCAGCAAAGCTCAATATAGTCGAGTCTGGCGACAGTTCATGTGATGAAATCTGAACAATTCCAAAGACAGCTGTACCAGGGTCAGCAAATTGCTGAATCACTCTACACGCAGTCACCAACGGAGGGGACAAGAATCCTATCGACAAGTTTCCTCGCCTCATCCGCCGCATGACGAAGCCCCGCCAGCTCAACTCAAGCAACTCGTACCCGACGGAGCCACGTCAATTTGACGTTCGTTTATTCTCGTGACAGTCACGCTACCCGAGGAGTCGATCCGCCAGTTACATTGCCACCAAGGCCATTGGGGCGCCGGAGCTACGCCGTTCAATTTGACGTCGCATCTACTCCGCACAAGTCACGCACCGAGGAGTCGATCCGGGCCAGACCATCGCCACCAAGCAGCGCCCGAGCCACGCCACCTGACGAGCCCGCCTACTCGCGACAGTCACGCCACTGAGGTCGATCCGCCGCTACATTGCTACCGTTATTACGCCGCCGGAGCACGCCGCTTCAATTTGACGAGCTCACCTACCTCGCACAGCCACGCCGTCAGCAGAGTCGATCCACAGTTACATTGCCACTAAGGCCATACGCTCGAGCCACGCCGCCGCTTCAATTTGACGAGCTCACTCACCGCACAGCCACGCCGCCAGAGTCGACCGCCGCTGGGCATTGTCACGGCCATACCGCGCCACTGGCCACGCCACTCTGGCCACACGCCACTCCCGCCAGAACGCCACCATCGACGAGCTCACTTACTCCGCACAGCAACGCCACTTCCTCAGAGGTCGGACTTCACCGTGCTACATCGCCACTCTACTTACATCGCCACTCCGCTTAACCCACCATCGACGAGCTCACCTACCCTCCGCACGTGCCACGCCACCTCAGAGTCGTGGTACCGCCAGTTACATCGCCACTTGGCCACATCGCCCACTCTACCGAATGCCACCCATCGACGAGCTCACTCAATCTCGCACGCACCACGCCGCATCGGGAGCTCCACCAAATTCAGATACATTGCTACTCAACTATTCACCCTGATGAGTTCTTCCTCTCAGATCACTCGGACGAGCTCTACTCAACTATTCACCCTGACGAGCTCTTCCTCTCAGATCACTCGGACGAGCTCTACTCAACTATTCACCCTGACGAGCTCTTCCTCCGCTCTCACCCTGACGGTTCCACTCCGCAATCCACCCCGATGAGCTCTTCCCTCCTCGCATCACTCTGACGAGCCCCACTAACCATTCACCCCGACGAGCCTTCCTCCTCGCCTCACCCTGACGAGCTCCCACTCAAGAATCCATATTGACGAGCCATTCCTCCTCGATCACCCTGGACGAGCCCCACTAACCATTCACCCCGACGAGCTCTCCCTCCTCGCCACTCGATCGAGCCCCACTGCCACCATATCGACGAAGCTCTTCCTCCTCGTGATCACTCCTGGACGAGCCTAATTAACTATTCACTGACGATCTTCCCATCGGGCTTCACTCGGGACGAGCTCTACTCACCCACCCCGACGAGTTCTCCTCTCAAATCACTGTGATCTAGCCTAATTAACCATTCACCCAAGCTCCTTCCCTCTTAGCTCAATTCTGACGAGCCCCACTCAAAGATCCATATCAGACGAGCCTTCCTCCGATCACCCTGGGACGAGCCCCACCAACCATTCACCCCGACGAGCCTTCCCTCCCGCCTCACCCTGACGAGCCCCACCAACCATTCACCCGCACTCCAGCTCCTTCCTCCCGCTCCACGAGGACCCAGCCCCGCCAGCCATTCACATGGGTGACCTCTACCCAAGACAGGACACGCAACCTAAGGAATCAAGTCAACTCGTGTGAATTCAGCCCATGAAGGTCAACAGCTCGAATCGACAAGCTCTACCAAAAGCAAGTCACACAGCCCCAGGAATCATCGCCACTGAGGCAAATCAGCAGACGAAGCCTTACACGCTCATTTTGACGGCCTCACCATTCTACACACGCCACGCTGCGTAGCGCTCGCCCCGGGCCGATTGCACAACCCATCGGGCCGCCTGGGCCGACGAGCTTGTTTGCTCAACCCAAACTCTCAATTCAGATCGTTCAAAAAGGAAAGCGTGGAATGCACCGGCAGAAACACAAACAAAAAAAAAAAAAAAAAAAAGAATGAATATTTATCAATGAGGCCATATATGTCTCGAGCTCCGTGCCCAAACAAAGACAAACAAGTATACATGAGGAAGGAAAGTATGAGTTCCAACAGTAGACGAGTACAAGGATTTAGGCGTCAGCGGGAGGGACAGACGGAGAAGAGGGGAAGTCAACTCAAGCAGAGTGTCCATCCTGAGAATAATTTGCGTAAAAAGATTCTCCGCTCGCCGCCACCGAAGATCGGTCATCTAAGTCCGCATAAGCATTAATTGCCTTCACGGAAGGCGAGCCACCCAGAAGCCCATTGAGAGCTGGCTTGGTCTCTCAATCTTCCGATAACTTTGTTCCTCTGAGCAACCAAAGAAATCTGCTGATGTAGAACCCCATGCAATCCGTGACACTCCTCCTTCAGCCGCTCCACCAAGCTTATGCCCTGAGGCCTCCGACGAGCCACCTTCAAGAAGACTCGTCTCGAAGCCTTCGCGACGAGTCAGATCTAACTGCGCAGCAGTTTATCACCCGCTTCGCCATTGATCAGACGCAGCCTCCCGAGACTCCCGCAACTCACCCCGATGAGAGCTAAGTTCTTCCTTACCGTCTAAGCTCATATCGGCCGATCGCGTTCCATCCGACAGCCGACACGCTGCGTATAAAATGAATGCCTGTCACAGCGTCGCACGCCAGAAATTTCAAGAATATACAGACTTCACGATCGATATCGATCCACGTGAAAGGTAGTCGACCACGCATGTTCGCCTCGTGACAATATCTGAATAAATGATCTAAGATGGAATTTAGATACTAATCGTAACTAAACTATCGGGGTTTTGGTGAATTGATAATGAGCCTAGGGTTAGCTCCCGCCACATTCGACATGGATTATTCTCCTAAAGATGTCATATCTCGCATTGTTTATAACATATCAACGGGCGAGTATGGATCTCAAGCCACGTGATATCCTCTCTCGAGCAGATATTCGCCATTTCGTGAATAGAATCGAGTATATCTCATCTCGACTCCTAGATTTAGAAATGCTTAATGTTCAACCCCAAAAAACCACCTTCAGGTTCGGAATATCTCTATTACCCGAATCGGCTAAAGGCTACTCTACCCAGATCCCCGAATACCTCATCTCGAATCTCGATCTTCAGTTAGTGATGTTAATATCACGATATTATCATATAATTAACATGCAGGTATAGAGCAGATGTGATAAATTAACAACAATTGATTAACATGAAAGGTTAACTCCTAATCCATGGTCTGTGACAGGGTTTGATGTAACCCTAGAAAGAAGTTTAGAACATCATGAAGGAAAGAAATAATATATGTAATACGTAAGGACATCCTCATGCGATCCATCAAATAATCAAACAATAAGGAAAAACTAATACAAAAATCCAAGGAAATCTTTGAAGTCTGTGTTGCAGGTTCTCCACTCGTCCTCCGTCGCACGCTCCCCGATGCCCTAGATTCCGAGCCCCGCATTTAATGATGAGATCCAGACCAGCCGACGTCACGTGATGACGTGGGCGATAGGGACGTCAGCGCACGTGGGGACGCCGCGACGCGGGGGGGCGGGCTGACTGTAATAGCTGACCTCCACGCCGCGATTTCTGCGACGTCGCGACGCGGAGACGCCGCTGACGTGGCGTTATTTCCGCCCTACTCCTTATTGTCCAAAAGCTTCCAAAAGATGTTCTTCTTGCCTCATCAAGCCCGTATTTCAAAAATAAACACTTAATAAGTTAGATCTAACACCCAAAACTATAAATAATGCCAAACAACATGAAAATGCGAGATCCGGGACGCCACAGTGTAATCCTCGAAAGTGTTTTGCCACTCCATCACACCCCCAAACTTAATTCTTGTTTGTCCTCAAGCAAGAACTGACTGACAAGGACACATTACCACTGACACCATGCAACTAACACTCAAGACAACGCGGCTCATGTCGAAAAATAATGGACTAATCTGGACTAATTCGCATACTCAATGTTTTTCTCAATGTTCAGTAAAGGCATACAGATATTTGACTTTCGGTAACTTCGATTGGAAGAGCGAACCGACTAACAGATCAACTCCCATTGCATTCAACGGCCATTCCCAAAACCCCTATGTGCTCATGGTGGATGGCCTCCGCATTACGCCTAAACTCGAGTACCCCCAAACTTAAGTTCAACTTACCTATTAGGAAGAAGCTAACCAAACAAGGACAATGAACGCACCTATTTATTCATGACAAATAAAACTAGAAATTTCTATGTAACAAAAGCAAAAAGGAAAAGAACCTAGTGCCAAGCATGAAGTTAAGTGTCCCCGTAGCTGGGTTCCATTGGTGACTTCACCGCTGGTTATGCACTGTGCATTCAATTCCCTTCAAACTTCAATTCTAACACTAACCAAACTCAATGGCCCTAGGTCATGAACGATCCATCCTCGTCCCATGTAATCCGCAAAGCCAATGACTCCGGCGCTTGGCTCAGGCACAGGCTTTGATAGGCCCTCGCATCGTGTCTGGATTCGATTGATGATCCCGCTTATTCATACTTGTACCTATTTTTATCATTTTTCTTTTCTTTTCTTTCTTTTTCTTTTCTATTGTTTTTGTATTTTCTTTGGTCAGCTCAATGGCAATCCTTTCATTAGTGTCCTATCACTTGAATGGTTCGAATCTCCCTAGGTTGGTTGAACTTTAGTGGTTGTTCGCCTCTATGGCTCGCAAGTCACTAATGTGTGTGTGCGACAAGTCTTCGAGAATCGTGTCTCGCTTACCCTAATTAGTTCACCGCCCTTTCACTTATTCAACCCACTACCGAGTATCACGCAGCTATATGCCTCAGAACACTTCTATAGTGCAATCAATCCAAAATGATCCTCAATTTTTCAACATGACATACATGTATGCAACTATCACTATATGCAAAAAACTCAAACAAGACCAAATAAACAACTAACAAATGATTCATCAATCATAAGCAAAAAATGCAATGCACAAAAAACTCAAACAATACCTAAACACTACTTACAGATGCATGCAGTACTAAAATAAAACACAACTCATATACGAACAACTAAAAATGCTATAAACTACTAACACCAAAACAATGGAAACAAAACAGCGAGAAATAAACATAACAAAATACCCTCCCCAAACAAAAGATCCAAAAGGTCCCCACTCGGTAAAATCAAAATATGGTGGTAAGGGACTCCCCGTAGATCATCACGGCGGGCGCGGGGCGCGCCGGTGAAAGCTAAAGAGTCGCGCTGAGCCGGGCTCGCAGAGGTTCGCCGTCGGCCGTAGGGATGATGGCTCGACAATAACTGGTAGTATGTCGCACGCAGCGCTCCATGTCCTCGAGTAACGGTGACCTGCGGCTCGAAGTCTCATCCTAAAAATGCTGCCAAAACGCCACCGTGGAGAGCAATCGGTCCTCGAGATCCGTGAAGGGCTGTGAGAACGGGCGCCGAGGCCGCCAAAGGAGGCGTGAGCCGGCCGATGCCGGTGGAGTCAGCGGAGGTGGGTGAGATGAGGGACCGGGCCTATGTCCGGGTGTCGCCTAGAGCCAAACCGAGCCCGCACCGGAAGCCTGCCCTCACTCCGAGGGCCTGCGGTTCGAGTCGTAGGCCCTCGTGCCGCGGACACCGTGTGTCCCACACCGACATGGCTCGATAGACGGCCAGCCTCACCGTCACAGAACCCTTGGCTTGAGCCAGACAAGCCGAAGATCGTAGTGGTGCCCCGTGTTTATTTTCGCATCCCTGCTATGGAGGACGGCATCCGATAACCCGCCCAACGCCAAATGGTATATCCCGTAAGATAAAGATAGTTGGAAGCAAGGAGCGGTACACTGATACATTCGTCAGTTTATAAGACGCTGGCGATAAAGTGATGCCACACCTAGAATGTGCCAAGGTTTAGCCTTGAATTTGATCGCGTGACCCGCGCTATTGATCCGCCACCACCTCGAATTCACAACAACACCCGGATGACCTCATGGTAGTCGTGGTTCCGCGAGTCGATCAAAGGTCCGGGATATGCTCGAGGCCATAGTAGCTATTGATCGACCTCGACAATAAGTCGACCACACCTCGCACCTCGACCTCGAGGACGTTGGCGGCGAGGTTGGCGTAGAATTCCTAACTACGCCATGGCAATTACAGGGGTCAGTACAAAGCACGCCAACCTCGCCTCGATGGTTTTCCTAAAAATCTTGGTGGTGAAACCCTTTCCTAATGAAGGATCGGCTTTGCAAATTATGCTAAACCGATCCGCTACGTCCGCTGCTTACAAAACGCGGCTGTCAAGGCGGAGTCTGGGGTCTTCCCACCGGCCCGACCAAGGTGCAGTTTCCCCGCCGCTGCCGACATCCTAATCTAGACAAAACTTCAAACACCTAATGTGCACACACACTGAAGGGACTCAAAGCTACTTAAGACTTAACACGACCCAAATATGACTCCGCAACTCTAAAGAACCTAGTTAACCCAAATGAAGACCTACAAGGACTCTAGACTAAATGAAACACCGGAATAAACCCTGGGCCTAATGTACCCTAACTAGAATCGGATACACAAGCAGTGGAAAGGCCACTATGATCCAAAACTAGCTACAATGGGTGACTTACAAAGTGGGTTCGAGCAAGACGGGAGGTCCCTAACCTGAGAACACGAGTCAAGGTCCCCCGAGCTCGGCGAGCAGAGGAGCTAGGGTTTCGGGAGAGGCTCAGGCGAATGAAGGCCAAAATGGCTCATTCCGGGTTTAAAACTGGCCCCACGTCGCGACGGCATGTACACGTCGCGACGCGACGTGAGCATATTCGCCTTACCGCCGCGATTGAAACCCACGCCGCGACGCGGGCGCAGGGCATTACCACCGACGTCGCGACGCGGGAGGGACCACCGCCGACGCGGACAGAGAAAGATTCAAACGACGCCGCCGACGTGTAAAACGACGCCGACGCGATAGTCCACGCCGAGATCGTGAGAATCCCACGCCGCCGACGCGACGCAGAGCCTTTGCTACCATGACGCCGACAGGCGACGCCGCGACGCGGAAAGTCCACGTCGCTGACGCGGGAGAATCCCACGTCGCGACGCGATGCAGAAGTGCGTTAAAAATGACGCGCCGACGGAGAATCTCACGCCGCTGACGACGTGAAGTAAAATGACGTCGCGACGCAGAGCCCATCAGTCAGCGACGCGACGTAGAGAAGGTCTCTCATGAGATTTTCGATACATTGCGTGTACCCCACTTTTCGAGAACTCACTGCCAATTTATTCCGTCATTGAACACGCTGTAAGACCTGCACCCACGCTTCCGGGTCCTGCAATTAAACCAATAAACAAAAACATTGAGCATGAACACCACTAGAAACCAAAAATTGCTGAAAATAACGTATAGAACTTAAAACTACAGAATTTAAGAACACTTGGGTTGCCTCCCAAGAAGCGCTATGTTTAATGTCGTTAGCTCGACAACCCTGAATCTCACTGTGCAATATTCTTAGAGGAAAGTGGGAAATTTTTACTCGTCTCCTTTTAGTGTGCACACCCCATGTTCAAGGGGGATGAAATACTCTTCTCAGACATGCCTCGCCTCTTCTCGCTCATTGCGGCAATACGCTTATCCCTGAAATTTTTCCTTTCATCGCTGAAATCTCGTAATCGAGGTTCCGAGATATCTTCAGCTTGATCAAGCCGTCCTGATGCTTCACGGGTCGGAATACATGGAAAATGATCTCTCTCCTCGACTCTCAATTTGAGTTCACCTTCAAGACATTGATTCGGTTTCTTCTCGTGGCCGTAGCGGTCTACCGAGTATAATTGAACTCGAGTCTGCCTTCCTCCATGTCTAGAATGACGGCGTCCGTTGAAGAACGAATTTACTCAACTTTACTAGGACATTTTCGATTATAACAATTCTCGAGGATGTTGATAAGACCTATCCGTGAAGTTGCAACCCGATTGTACTCGATTTCGTTCTCCTAACTTTAACCTTTAAACATCGAAAGCTATGACTGTTGGAGGCCGGGCTCCTAAGTCACACAGGGCTTTTCCAGATACCTGATTCCCTATAGAGAACGGTATAGCAAAGCTACCAGATTCAAGCTTTGGGGAAGCTTCTTTGCAGATGGCACTACATTCCGCTAGTGCGATATCCCATATTCCTCCAACTTCTTCTTACTCGCCAAGATCTTTTCATGAATTTCCACGTAGCTCGCATGTTCTAAAGGCCTCCAAAAGGGTATATTAATATGTAGCTTCTCAAGATGTCAAGAAACTTTGCAAATCGCTTCTAACTTCGCCTTCAACCTCCTCGAGGATACCTAATCGGGTATGACAAAGGTTCATCCGCTTTGTCCGCTTTGATTCCCTTCCCCCGACTTTATTATCTTCACCCGCTATCGTATCTCTGGTCGCCGCTTGCATCCGGTCCTTTGGGATGCTTCGTCTTGTTCCTAATTTTCAATTCTTACCGCTGGGCAGGCTTTGGGATTTAACTCTTCCACTCCTTAGAGTGATAGCCTTGCGCACTCTTTCCTTTCGCCTGTGGTTTACCTCCTAATTGCTTCGTAATGATCCACCGCTTCGGTCAACAGATTGCTACATTTGCCCCATTCAACCTCCAAACTCCTTACCAGGCCGCTTGATCGCTCAACTGGTTGCCGTCAGCCGCATGCTCGCTTAGTCTCATTCATGAAGGCAAGAATGGGAGGTCAACACCGTGTGCGGTCAGTTTAAGTCCATCTTTTCTCGTGAGGTGGTTCACTATCCCATTGATGGCATATTGTTCCGATTATTCCGCCACCCATATCCTCGATTGCTCGACCATTCGTTCTCGATTGCTACGCCCATCCCGCCCCGACTCGACTCAGCAGCTGAGCCGATACGGTCCTCGCTGGTCGAGCTCTGACCAACTCGGACATACCGGGCTTCGCTTCCACCGTAAAGGTTTCCGACCGACATTCCACACTACTATGCCGTCCTCCACAGACCATAACTCCCATGGTTGCCGACGGGCATAAAATGCCTCCTCGCCGTCTATTCAATCGCTAGTTAGCTGCGCTACATGATTTACCGTGACATTGGTGACTTCATTGTTCCAGGCCACCCACCGTTCACCGTAGCCTTCTCTAGGCCACTGACAGCTGCCGCAGCGATCTTCCAATATCTCATACGTACCGGCTCGTGGTTTCATCAATGATCCTCCACCGCGATCTATCATCGCTCGGGCTTGTATTTCTCGTAATTCATTGTAGAAGGTGTGGACTTGCATCCATCCGGTTAATCTGGTGAGGACACTTCGCAAGAATTCATGGAACTCCATCCTGCCAAGCCCCGCCAGTTCTCCCTTCAAGTTGTCCAAACGTATTGATTTCAGACCATTTAGCAATTTTTTGACTGCGGGAAAGAATTTGGTCGAAATTCCCGCACGCCGTTCTGTAGTAATGGAGTCCGGTGGTCAGACTGTTGACAATGCTTCTGGCTCTATCCCGAGTGAAAGTGGGAATAACCGCACCTTAGTGGCTTCTTCTCGCTGACCCCGTTGTATTTGATGGGTATCGCAAACTTCGAGGAAGTTAGTCAAATGCATGTTCGGTTCTCACGGGTAGTCCATGGAACAATATGTTTACATTTGTATCAGTGGATCGACTTCAATTCAAAATTGTTTGCTTGAATCAGCGCCGTCCGATTGTCGCCCGAACAACCTGCCGTGGAGGTGTAACGAACTCATCTAATAGCACAGACGGATCGCCCGTCGTATGAATGTTCCGCGCTTGATTTCTAGTTCATTTCTCCGCGGGTCCGGCTTTGTTCCACGCCAAAATCTTGCGGTTCTTCGCATTTTCCATGACTACCGGAGCCCTACCTCGCTCGCCTTCCGCTCGACGCAACTGCGCGTGTCTTTCCGCCCGATCACAAGTGTTGATTAATTCGGCTTTGCCGCCGCATGTACTACTAAACTCAGATCGCACAACACACCAACTAACAAAACCCAATTACTGCGACTTGTAAAAATAACAAAATAAATAAAAATCTCTAATATTATCTATATGCTTACTATTCTATATCAATTTAAGCCTTCCAAGAACGGCGCCAAAACTCTGACGTACAGCCGACACGCTGTGTATAAAAATGAATGCCTAAGGCGCAAGTGCACGCTAGAGTCCTAAGTAATATGGTACTTCACGTATCGATATCGATCCACAGGAAAGGCAAGTTTGACTACGATGTTCTCGTTTCGCATTAACATTCAATAAATGATTCTAAGATGGAATTTAGATACTAACTGTAACTAAACTATTGGTTTTGGTGAATTGATAATGTAGGAGCCTAGGGTTAAATCTCCCCGTGTCACATTCGATGGATTATTCTCCTAAAGATGTTGCTATCTCGATTGTTTATAACATATCAATGGCGAGGTGATCTGCCCACGAGATATCCTCTCGAGGTATATTCGCCTATTTCGCGTGAATAGAATCCAGCATATCTCTATCTCGAATTTAGATCCAAATGCTTAATGTTCAACCCCAAAACCACCTTCAGTTCTGACATTCTATTAATCTCGACCGGCTTAAAGGCTACTCTACCCAGATCCTCGAATACCTCATCTCTCTCGAATCCTGGATTCGCAAGTATGTTAATATCGCCGATATTATCATATAATTAACATGCAGTATAGAGCGTATGTGATAAATTAACAACAATTGATTAACATGAAAGGTTAACTTCTAATCCATGGTCTGTGACAGGGTTTGATGTAACCCTAGAAAGAAGTTTGAAATATCATGAAGGAAAGAAATAATATATGTAATATGAAGGACATCCTCATGCAATCCAGCATCAAATAATCAAAACAATAAGGAAAACTAATACAAAAATCCAAGGAAATCTTTAGTTCCTGCGGCCGCAGTTCTCCACCTCATCCTTCCGTCGCACGTCCTTCGATGCCCTGCATTCCCGAGCCCTCGCACGAATGACGAGATCCAGACGGACGATGTCGCGACGTGATGACGTGGCGATGTGGGATCGCCGCGACGCTGGGATCGCCGCGACGTGGGGACGTCACGAGTGGGGCGGGCTGACTGTAATAGTCGACCTCCACGCCGTGATTTGAGGACGTCAGCTGACAAGTGGAGACGCACGGGCGCTTCGTCTACTCCTTATTGCTCCAAAAAGCTTCCAAAAGATGTTCTTGGCCCCATCAAGCCTCAGATTTCAAATAAACACTTAATAAGAGATTCAACACCCAAAAACTATATAAATAATGCCAAAACAACATGAAAATACGAGATCGACAATGAAGTGTAACTGAGTGCTTTAAGCACTCATCACCATCCCGGTCTCGCCTTAAGTCGCTCTCATGCGAACCCGCAACTCGCCATTTAACCTCCCGGTTTCGCCCCTTAACCGCCATCAGGCTATTCCGAACTTCGTCCTCTCTACTTTCCGCCCGAGCACGGGCCAACATGGTGTGCTTTAAATCGACTGAGCCTCTTACCTCTTCGCAATACGCCGCGCCTCGTCAGAGCTCTATCCCATTTTCAAGAAGAGAAGCCGTCTCTATAACCGAGCAATTTCACATGTTTATCTGGCCATTTCTCACCAAACCTCTTCAAATGAGTGGCTACCCGCATCAAACATGGGTCAACATCCTACGCGAGATTAGCACGAGATGCACGCAACGACACAAAAACTTACCGAGGCAACACTGAAGACAGAGCTGCAGCCCGCCGACAGCAACGCTTTCGACCTCCCAAGATCGTAACTCTAAGATGGATCGCATACAAGACCGCGCGAGTCTCGGTGATTAAGAAGCAAGGAGTCCCCATCCTCGCCTCGGGTTTTCGAATTCCGGCCTTTTCTTCAACCCTTCCGCTCCGACGAGGGGGCGACCGACGCCTCTCGTCTGGGCGGACCAGACGGTGATGGTGCAACCGCCAATCCACGCTCGACCTGATTCACCCAAGAGGTTTTCGCCTCACAAATGCACGTGGAAGGATATGCAGCTCAAACTATAGGAGCCCCGAGGGCAACCGCACCCGCCTCCAAATCTCGAAGAACTGCATCGAGAGGACGAGGATACTCCCAATCTTCGGGAACCTTGGCCAAAGTCAACCTATCTTTATCGGTCCGATTCTTCCGTCTACACTCCGGCTTCCGGACAATGCTTAATCGAGCCAAACCTTCTCAAAGGGAGGGTCATGAAGGCCCGACAGAGAGATTTTCGGGAAGGAGGAGGCGAGGGCCTCAAAGCAACAGTATGCAGCATACTTCCACCGCTGGGAGGGGCCTAAGAATAACCGATGAATTAGTTCCGTAGGGGCGTGCGTAACATCTCTACCAATCTCAACACTACAACATCATCTTCAGCACTAAGATCAATCCGAGAACCTAGGGGAAACAAAAGGACATGCAGTCAGAAATATTCGACAACCTCGCACAAGTCATACCAAAAACGACACAAACACTTACGGAGATTCTCAGGGGTGGTCCAAGCCACCGGAACGCCCAGTGTGTCATCTTTGTTAAGAAGGTCATATTCCCAACCTCGACCACTAACAAAAAAGTAGCGACCCTTCCATGACCTATGAGAAGAAGGAGATCGAATCACCAGAGGAGATCCGTAGACGCCTAGAAAATAAAGGAAGCTCCTCAAAGGGTATCCTTCTGAGTAAAAGATAAAGAAGCAAAGCTACACCTGGGAACACCGAGCCTGCATCCCTAAAGAAGACTAATAGCCAACTAAAATACCGCCTAAATCACAAGGTGCGAGTCGAAGGGGGCGTACATTAAATAGTTGTAAAACCCTATAAAGGCAAAGGAAAACTAAGACCATTCTCAAAGGCTTACTCAAGAAGCACACCATTTTCGTACAGAACTACGTAAAAGGTCAAAACATCAAGGGACCACACCCGAACACCAAAAGGAGGCTCAAGCGCTCGCTAAAGTGGCCCCACAGGAAGGACCGACCTTGTCAGCCCTACTTCGCTATAGCGCACGAACGGCGAGCCGAGATAACGATCCTCGATACATCGCTCACCCTCCCTTTCCCTTACCTGGGAGGGGAAGAGGAGGCGCCTGTACATCTCTGAGTTCGACCACAAATGAGCTGCCGCTCCCAGCCGCCCACACGCAAAGAACCGAAGAATCACCACTCAATCCGCAAAGAAGAAGAGCGACCAACCCATGACTCGAGGCAAGCGACAAGAAATAAAAGCCAATCTATTGAATCCCCAACGCTTTCACATACCAATCTAAAGAAACCGAAATGATACTATTAATAACTACCAAAGATACAACAGAGAAAGACTGCGCAAAAAGGCGCGAACAGAAGGCTAAGAAAGAAAGGGTCCCGGGAGCAGAAGCAGACAAGACGAAAGATATCCATAAAAGAAATAGAAGGAAACTGGAAGGAATGAGAAAAACGAGTGTGAAAACCTAAGAGTCATCATTACCCTAAGACATATGATCTAAGAACAAGGCCTTAACTAACTCCAAATTCGAACGTACGCTGTGGAAACCGCCACCGATACGAAGATTCTATGTACTCGCCTAGTCGCCGCATACGCTACCGCAACCGATAAAGGTTTGGAAAATAAAGGCAGCCCACTCGCTGCACTCCATGAGAGACGGAGGTCTGATCCGCTTGAGCAAGCTCGCCTGAGTATTCGGGGACATTGCTTGACTACGCTCCAAAAACATATCCACTCGCTAGAGGATAAACTTTAGCACTCCCATGATCCTAACCAAACCAAGGTAGTTCGAGCACTAAGGGAAGACTCCCATGATACAGAGAATGTATCAACCCTAACCATATACTATCCCGTCGATTCAACCAAATCTTTGCCAATAAGGGAAGGGAAAATAATAATGTATCATCGCGCCTGGATTCCCCCAATAAGGAAGGAGGATTATCTCAAGCAAACAGCCTCCTTCTATATCAAAAATGAACCGATACTCTGACTAAAATAAGAAATATCCCATCCAATGGAAGGACTCCTAATTACCATCCAACCTACGAACATCTACTATAAATATAAGACCACCCATCTGGGAAAGGTACGCCCAATTCTAACGCATACACTCGCCTCTGGGCGTTCCCCTTTCTCTCAAAAAGAAACCGACTTAGGCATCGTAGGCACACCCGGCACACCCTCGCCGACCTCTTTCTTGTTTTCAGAGGAGAAGCCACGTCCGGAGCCCGTTAGATTAACAAACAGGCAAATGCATCCCACGCCCACACAATCCACGCCTACATCCCAAATTTCAAACGATCCGGTCCAAATCTACCGACCCCACACCTGCCCCGCTCCTGCTAAAAAGCATCATCAGGAACAAAGTAAAAACTATAAACTATGCTTTGTTTGGACAAGAAAGTGATTTTGAATATGGGCCATGGTTCCATTATAAGCCCAACTTAAGGCCCAAGGAGAGGCCCAAACTCCCTTTGAATAAATACAAAATCGATTTTATGAAATTAATAATAATTAAATACAAATAAAATTATAAAATACATAAACTTTGACAGGGTAAAGGTACACCGTACACCAACGCCCCTCTTGTTTGGCCAAAAGCCTAACTTGGCCCTTAGGGGGCATTTGGTTGGGGTCATATCACATTACCAAGGTAATGTGTCTAAGGTTATGTCAAATTACAATGTTTGTTTCTAGTTATGAGATTTTTTTAAGTAATGATACATTACCGCCACATCAGTGTTTAGGTTACATTACCTAGAATATGATTACCCCAATTTTTTAGATAACAACATTTCAGGGTAATCTTTTTTTTTTTCTTCCGATATTGTCCCCTGATTTTTGCCCTTATGAACAAAATGCCCCTGACATTACAACTAATAACAAAATGACCTATATTTATTAACAAAACCCTTTCACATATCATATTTGTTCTTCTCCAAACACTCCCTATTAGTCACTATTCTTCTTTCCTGGTCAGATCTGTTTTCTCCTTAACCCTCTCACAAAGTTCCAGTAACCAAGGTCAAAAATATCGTTTCGATGGATATATCGGTACTTAGATTTTATAGATATATCGGAGATATATCGGATATATCGGAGATATATCAATGAATATTTGTACATGAATATCGATATATCAGAAATTAACAAAAATACTCTGAAATTCACGGAAATACTTAAAAGTGTAAAAATGACATTAATAATGAAATATACACATTGATATTACATTGTCATGGTCTTTCAAAACCAAAATGAAGATAAATGTGGCTTCATTGCAACATTTGATGAAGGGATCCCATATTGATGAAGACAATACTCATACCAATACATAGTGTTCCGATAATATTGATTATAAGATTGAACATGTCATGCATAAACGCTCGACTTATACCCAATAACCTCTCAATGGATAGGAAATTCTGGGTTCACCCACATGCTTGTTCAAATCTACAGATTCGATGATGAGTTTGGAATGACATTCGTGGAGTAATGCAGGGATAGCTTAATCATTCCATATTCAATGGAACTCCAAGGATGTGAAGAAGGTTGACCATAACTCATTGTGTAAGGAGGAAAAACGTTGGCATCATTGGATGAATCACTATATTGAGTGTCAATGCTTATGGACTCAAAACTAGTCGAAAACGAATCCTCGTTATGTTTTATCATCCTTCTTCGTTGACCTCTATATGGCTTTCTAATGGCTCCAATACCTGCACCGGCTCTCCTAAACCCGTGGTCTTCATCTTGTGTAGCATGTGTGAAATCATCTTCACCAATTAATGGACTCAATGGATATTCACTTTGTTGTCGATCTGCATTATCCCCACCATCATTTTCAGTATCACTACCATCATTGGTCCCTCCTCTGAGCCATCATAGCCCAGGAAGTAGAAGTAACTTCAAGAAACTAGTTCATTACTATGTTCAACACTCTGAATCAAAAGAGTGGTCGAAGTGACAAATTCCGCTTTAAATGAGTCTTAGTGTCTTGACTGAAACTTTCACTATGAACTTCTTTAGATGAAACCCGCTCAACATCAACACCTGCTTCTTGAACATGTGCAGCAATTCGTGGATCAGGATTTCTATTTTCATCATCTAAATGGAGAGGTCTAACCCATTGGAATAATTTATTATCCTCTTCTTCACCAAACTTGGCTAAAATGTCGAGTAAATCAAGGTAATCTTTTCAAATGAACTTTACTTCCGTTTCGCTTGCATATCTCGTATCTTTAGTTTCATGTTGTAGTAACAAAAAACTAATTGTTGGAGCCGAGGGTAAACTAGTCAATTTCTTTGTTTTGTATGGATCAAAGCAAATGTGCTCCAATTTATCTCACATGCTAAAGATGATACGGTTTGGGAAAGAACCTTAAGGGTCAAATTCCCAATGTGGGAGCGTGGTTTCCATACATAAACCACCATTCAACTGCAATAAAAATTACTAACATTCAAAATCTAATAATAACATGGTAATAAACTTTACTTTTAAACTTTTAATAAGAAACAACACTCACCAGGAACCATTAAACTCTTAATGCTATCGGGCATTGACACCAAATCCCTTTTTGTCATCTCGAAACATTATAAGCTATGAATTCACAATGAACTTGGCAAATCAATATATGTGTAAGTGTAACCAAATAAATTGAATCAATTAATCAGAAATATAGCCTATTGATGTACCTCATTTCCAATATTACCAAGACCTACGGTAGTAGAAGATAATTTTCCAAATACTTCATGATCAGCTTCAAGTAGCTCAGGGTCACTACTAACTCCAAGTCTATATTAAAATCTTGGATTAAGATAATATGCTACAAAAGTGATTTAGAATTAGTATGTGATAAAAGGAAAATAATATGCATTAAAAGTGATTATGATATTGAATAGTTACATGTTGCATGAAGAGGATGTTTGAGGGTTTTATCCCAACAATCTGCGATGATTTTTTGTGACCCGTTCTTTAGCTTTGAGTGCATATAAATTTTGCTTCATCACTTGAATCGACTCATACACAAATGGCATTGTTTGACAACACTTCGAATCAACAATGCGAAGAACTCGCATATAGTGCCTCATAGATCGATTAATCGTCAGACCTTCTCCCAATATGGATGATTAAACATGGTCCTTCAACCTCACATCCAACTAGCCGTCAATTAAGCTTCGTGAGAAGCTCATTAATCACTAATAAATATTTTCTTCAAATCGGCCCTCTTTTTTAGAAGACTAGCTAGGGCGATGTATTTTTTCGCAAATCTTGTTGTTTCTGGACGCACAATATCTCCACCACAAACCTTTCTCATTGTTGCAACCAACCAACCATGATTGTAGATGAAGTTGGTGATCTTTCGTGCATTGGTAATCAAGTCGAAAACACTTTCTCGTTTACCAATGTCTTCAAACATAAGGTCGATGCAATGTGTCAGCATACGGAGTCCAATATAAATCAGACTTCTTCTTCATTAACAATTTCTTACCTTCATAAATGTCGATCCATCACTGCGAACAATTCTGTACAACATTTGCTTCACCAACTTCTTTTATCACGTCCTTCAACAAACCATAAATGTATTTGTTGTCTTTGATATCATCCGATGCATCAACAGACTTAAGAAAATTTGTGCTTCCTTTACAATATACCATGAAATTAACGATGCTTAATTTCGGACGGCCCATCCATCATATAAATCAGGCACCCATAGGCCTTCCATTTCTCCCTTTTTTGGAAGTATTCACATACTATTCCATGTCTTTATACTCCACATCAAATATTTGTTTTTGATTTCATATGGAGAGAGGGTGCCTCTATTCCCATGCCTATAAGTTAAAGTAAATAATTATATGGTTTGCAACTATAATGTAAGATAATAATGCGAGAACCAAATGGATTTTCACATACCAGCCTTGTCAGGCACCAACAATCATGTTTTCAAGTGGTGAGAGTCTCCTTGCAGGCTTGAACGCCCCATATATGAAAAATTTTATTGATTAATCGCTCATCGCTTTGATTGCACCTCCTTAAAAGATTTTTATACTTTGTTTTTGCTACTTACATTTGTATAATGATGGAACAAGAGGTGGAGATAGATCCGATTTCTTCTGTCTCACACTCTCAGATCTGCACGCACCTTTACTCCTAATCGCCTGGATGTGATTGTGAGGACTCACCTATTGCAATTATATATATTAGAAATGTTTGTAAATCCGTTTATACTATAATAATGAATTTAAGTTAAAAGATTTACCAATTTTTCTTTTACCTCTCATAAACCCTTCTTCTTGTTGCCGATTTCATTCACTAGCTTTGGATGCACGACATGCTACTCAATAGTCAACTCGCTCGTCAGGGTTCATGTCAGCCTGATACATATAGACATCATCATCTTCCTCCTCATTTTCCTCATCATAATCATCACCATCATCATCATCAAAGAGATGTCTATGGCTACCACCCATTGTGCCTCGCAGTTTAGCTCGAATTTTTTCAATATTTATGCTTTCTTTGCTTTGGCTTTATTCCTTTCAACCAAAAGTTGTCTCATTTCTTTTAACTTCGGGAGGCACATTAGGACACTTCTTGCCATCTGAGCGGATCTATTATGTGATAAGTGAAATTTAAACCGAGTAATTTCGCCATTTTTAATGACCATACCACAAAATTTGCATATGGTGTCATTTTTGTTCCCTTCAATAGGTGTACAATATTTCCAAGCAGGATCACGACCTCCAATATTGCTTCCACTTCCACTATCCATCCTATAAACTTCAATAATTATAATCAATTCATATTCATAATCTCAATCTAAATATAAAGTTACATCAATTCATATTACATTAATTAACAATTTATTATATTTTATATTCATAATCGTAATCTAAGCTCAAAGTTACATTAAATATCTAAATATACATAATATATATTCATATTTCATAAGCATTAATTAACAAATTTTTATATTTCATATTCATAATCTCAATCTAAATAGTTGCATTAATTATCATAATTTAAAGAAATGCGTTTTTTACATTAATTAACAATTTATTATATTTCATATATTCATAATCAGAATCTAAGTCTAAATTTACATTAAATATCTAAATATACATAATATATATTCATATTTCATACATTAATTAACAAATTTTTATATTTCATATTTGATGGGGTTTGAAATAATAGGCGCGCAGGCCCAAGATACAAGCCCAAACGTCGGGATTAAAAATAAGTATAAAGGGTCAGCATAGTCTTTAATGGTATCCTCAAAGTGTGCCCAAACGAGCCCAATCCTACTCCTTTAAAGGCTACAGCCTCAAGGAATCCGTATTAGGGGAAAACACCCAATCTCTATCAATCAGGAAAGTAAGATATTCCCCAATTACAATTATTGTCCATCAATTATCCCTTATTAATCGGTTTATGATAAGGAAAAAAAATCTTCTACCTAGTGGAAGAAATATCGTATCATCCTCCAACAAGGAAACATAATATTAAGTATCATCATCCAACTAGGAAACATACTATTCAGTGTCATCATCCAATTATGAAAGTTGTCATGATCATCCATTATAAATACCAGGCCACCCCATCGCAGTGCCGCACGCTGCATTCTCCACGCCTTAAAATTCATCTCTGCCAGCCTGGATCTTCTCCCTGGAAGAACCAATTTAGCACGGAGGAGGCAACCCGCGAGCCCCCGCCGATTCTTTTTGTTTCTCGTTTTTGCAGAGGAGTCCAATGTACGGAGTCAGCGAACCGGCCGAGCAATTCAAGCACGCCCACTCCCGCCTCCGATCAAAAGCATCATCGGGCCAAGGCCACAGGAACGACAGCTCTTTACAAATAAAGCTTCACTCTCGCCGATCGATGGTATCAACTCTAACACAAGCAGAGCAACGCCTAACTTCAAGGATGCAAGACCAGCCAGCGGCGTGACATCCGACCTCCCGGAGGCTGCAGAAACGCGGTAAAGCCAACATATGACGGCAGGTGGAGGTGCTCAAGGCCACCAACCAACACCCCACGAAAGAGAGTCAATTAACTCACTGTGCAAATACGATACCCCCTGTGAGACGATAGGTCCGAAAAGCACTCAAACCCCATAATTCGAGAAAAAGAACACCTCGACCTCGTCTGTGGTTTGACAGAGAAGGGGAAAACTAGCCACACCAGAAGCATAATCCTACTAAATCCCCTGAGGATCGCAACGAGGAGAGGTCGTGGAGCAAAGGTTCGTGGACATCCGGAAGAAGAAATCACCTACACGAAGGTAGCTTAAAAGGCCAAGCTCCAAATTTCCATGGACGCCCGTGCAACAAACTCGACTTCCATTCACCGCCTGTGGTGTTGCAGACTCCCCTTCGCAAAATTCGTAATGCACAGCAGATCTAGACATTCGACGGGACAAAAGACCCCATAGACTACCTCAATACGTACAAAAATTAGATGGAACTACATGGATATCAGGACCCCGTACGATGCTCTCACTATCACACTAAAGGCCCAAGATACACGGTTTAACGTATCCCTGCCTTCCGTCTCATCGCTCACGTAACTCTCCATCGCATCTCGCCTCCCCACCTTATCTGAGCAAGGACGCACATGAAGCCGAAGTTATCACCTTCCGACCATGCGTAAACGAGCTCTCAAGAAATCCCGAGGTCATATGTCTCAAAGGTTTAACACAGAGTCGCTAAAGGTGGATATCTTCGACGAGAAGTTCGTCAAGCACGCTTACTGCAGGCTTCGGGGTGCAAATAAAGATCTAATGTTCTCCATCTCAAAGAACCTCAAAGAAGCATGGGCCGAGGTCCTCGCCAAAACAGACATAAGTATATCAACGCGAAGAAGCCCCGTCTAAGAAAATAAGCCTCTTCTACTCGGGCCAAAAGAGCAGGGCGACAGAAAATGAGATCGAAGCCCCAAGAGACAGGCAGACAGGGACAGATCCCCAAGGAGGAGCAGAGAAAATAGAGAGCGGTCCCTTATAAGACGAGGGAGCGTCAAGGATCGCAGGGGACCACTCACTCGAAATAAGCAGCACTGCATTCACCCCAACAAGATACCGACACCCCACGCCGCAGGTCCTATGCGAAGTGCAACATGAAAGGTTCATGAGGTGGCCATTCCAGATGAAGTCAGACCCCGCAAGAAGAGACGACACCAAATACTGTGATTTCCACAAGGACCATGGACAGCGAACAGATGATTGCATCCAACTAAAAAAAGAGATCATCATCATCCAACGTGACATCTTAGCCGATACGTACACTCTGTGGCGGGCTGGAGCGAGTCCAAATGCACCACCACCTCACAACCAACCCTGGGCCCAAAGATCAACCGCCTAGAGAAATCCATGTAATCCGAAGGGTTTGGCGGAGGCGAGAGTCCAAATTTCGTACCAAAGAAGGCCCATAATTTCAGACAACATCGCATCAGGGGAAGCCCTAAGACAAACAAGATCCAAGTTTCGCCAGATACTACCATAACCCACCGACATGGAAGGATGCCAACACCCCATGACGACCCAATTTGTGATAAAACCATAGTAGCTAATAAACGATCCACGTAGTCCCCGCCGACAACCAAGCTCCTGGCCAATATCATCTTCACATCGCCGACAAGACGGCCACTGGAAGCGGAGAAACTAGCCAATCAACGCCCGCCTACGCTAAGCCGGGAAAGAGTACCGCCTCGGGATCGGTTACAATAGTGTTCACTGAGACCCTGTGCCGTGCCAACAACTGAGATTCCCATAAGAGATGCCCCACTCCGCCTCTACAATGTTATCGGGTAGCCCTCTCTCAACGCCATAAGAGACATTCCCTCCGCATATCACTGGGTATTTTGGCATTTTAAAGGCTAGATTAGGTATTTTGAGAGATAAGTTATTTTACTCAGTTAAGACTCAATGTAGGATAACATCTGCTTGCTGCATGCTCCATAATTTCATTAGATTTGAAATGGCAATTGATCCTAAAAAAAAAAGGTTGGTTTCCTTAAGTCAAACACAATGGAAAATGATGATGATGATGATTTGATTAGGCAGTGAATTCAGTCTGTGTTTAATTGTAACGATATTTGTTTCGGCAACAAGATACTCATCAGTTATAAACCATCAATCAATTTTAAATTTGTTTGCTTATAAATATCATGTTCATATTCAGATACCTGTGTTGCAACAATAATGTGTATCTTCTATATTTGAACATCTATTATAGATTTTTTTATATCGATATTTGTTTGTATTTGGTTCTTCTGATGTTTATTTGATTATCTGATCAGAAAACTTTTTATTCTAAGATCATTCTATCTACTTTAGATTTTCAATGGATGGAAAGAAACCGTGAACGCAATTTTCAAGAGGGCAAGAAGACTTATGCCATCAAGCACCAATGGACAAAAAATAGAGGATGCTGCATTAGTTGACTGCCTTGTTGAGCTGACCAAGGATCCATCTTGGAATGGCGAGAATGGTTTCAGGACTGGTTACTTGCAACATTTGGAGAAATTCATGGCTAAAAAAAGGTCATCAAGCAATTTGAAAGCCACTTCTCATATTGAGTCAAGGTACAAGTTGTTGAAGAGTCAATTCCACACTATTAACGAGGTGTTGAATCATAGCAGTGGATTTGGGTGGAACAATATTGTGAAGTGCATCATTGTGACCAAGGATGTCTTTGATGATTGAATGAAGGTTAAGTCTATTAAACTTACAAAATTGAATTTTTTACCCACACTGATTGCATTTTTTTATTTTCCCCAAACTAACTACATTTTATTTTCAAATTGTCTTTTCTAATTTAGAGTCATCCGACTACAATTGGTTTGAGGAACAAAGAATTCCCCCACCTTGATGACTTGATGCTTATGTGGGGGAAAGGTCATGCGATAGGGGCTAGTGTAAAAACCCTAACTTATTTTGTAGAAGAGATTAATTTATGCAATGAGGAGGTTGACGTGTTTTAGTATGTAGTAGATGAAACATAGGAAGAGGCTAGAGGACAAGAAGACGAAGAATTTGTAAGATATGAAACAAGGAAGTCTGATATGGGTACTCCAGATGCTTATGTTTGTCAACCAAGCAAGAAACAAGTCATTGGCAAGAATGATGACGTTTTGAGTGACTTAGTGGGAGTGATTCATGAGTATGTTACTGCTTTTAGGGTGGCTAATGAGGAAATCAAGGGAATTTCTACCTATTTTAAGAAACAAACTGAGAGTAGTGATAGAAGAATGAGGATATTTGATGAGCTAATGGAATTACCTAGCTTTTTTAGGCAATAAATCATGGATAATGAGGAGTACATTCTCAAGAATGCACACAAGGTTGACACCTTTGCATTGTCAAAGGTATTTTGGAGGGATTATATGGTGAAGCAATTGTTTGATGTCGTTCCATATAGCTCAATCTTTGATTTCCAAGATAGAAATAATATTTGAATTATGTTGTTGGAATTTGATTTTTTGTATGAAATGGAAATGCAACCTTAAATTTAAGATGTGAAAAATGGGAAAAAAAAATTGTTTTTGTTAGATGAATTTGCTTTGTTGAATGTGTTTTTAGTCAAAGTTGATGGGTACTTTGAATTGAACTTGTTCAAGTTACAGAATTTATGTGTTTCTTTAGTGTTCTCTAAGATCTTCTTTTGCCCCTTTGCACAATTCACAACAACAACAACATGGTCGATGTGTTGTTGGAAAGCCTGTGATGGGTGTCTTATTATATTATTTAGACTAGTTAACTATTGGATACATTCTACTACTAAATATTGTAGAACTTCGAAAGTTTCGGTGACTACATTTTAGCTAGCCTTTGGTATCTCATTCTTGTGTTTTGGTGATTCATTTCATTCAACTACACATCGTTTTACTCATACTAATTAGCACACTAATCCATAGCTAGTACCATATCTAAATTATATGATCAGGGGAATGGAACTAATATAGAGGAGGGACTTGTGGTATATAATTAGTGAGTTGATGTAGGCATAATGACAATATACCAACCATGGTCAATGCTTATAAGAAAAAATAATTAGAAAGATAGTTGCTATATGTATATAAGGCAAATTAAGTCAAATGGTTAATTTGGTAATACAATACAACCTTGAACCAAACAAGTTTATGTTACATTACCTATTGTTCAACCAAACAACATTAGGTAATGTTTTTTTGTCACATTACATGGTAATGTTGGAGAAGGTAATCACATTACCTAAGGTAATGTTTGAAACCTAAACCAAACACCCCCTTAATGTTTTTTCAAGTCCACCACTATCCCTAAAGTTTATTTCATAGCTCAAAATACATTTGTCATCAACGATGTTAACATATGGACAAACGGAGCATTAACTTTGTTGATCACACGTGTTTTTAACTTATGTGGCACCTTTGCATATGATTCTTTAAACTCAAACATTGTTTTGACAAAAATGCCCGCATCCATATCAATCATCCCTCTTACCATGCCGCTAGAGTTGCAGAGAAATGAGGGTTTGGTGTAGACTATAGAGAAAGATGATGAAGAATGAAGCGAAAGCGAAATCTAGGAGGAAGCCATTTAGGGACGTATCCAACAATAGAAAATCTTAGAATTCTCTCATGAAGAAAGTCCCCTAAAATGACGATAGGGACATATGGAACGTTTTCATTTCCCATATATTTGTTTGATTGGAAAACTCTAAAAAGGAAAGGAAATAAAAAAATATGTATGTCAGTTATCTAGTAGATTCATTTCCCATTATGTTTGGTTTATGAGAAAATGTAGAAATTTGAATTTGGATCAGTTGAAAGTCATTTGCTATGCAAAGGCAACATGTTGTGAAACATGAGATTTTGAATTTGAAACTTTACCAAGTATTCTCAGTATCCAAACATAGTAGGACTGAAAATTTGTTTGAAGTAAATAAAAACCATTCATTTGAAACTCCATAAGTCTTAGAAATTGAAACCAGTATAGAAATCGTAGGGCACCCTCTCACCATTGTTAGGGTTTTAAGGCTCCCCATTTTTTATGATAAATCCAAAAACATAGAAAACCTCAAGAACCCAATACGCCCAAAAAACAAAATAAATAAAAAATGCGTAGAAAGAGACTTGTAACAATTGCTAAACCCCAGAAAAACCAACTAATTGTGTACAAATTCAAACCCTAAAACCAACAAAATCTCCAACAATTTAATCCTCGACAATAGCTTGAACAAACCCAGAACACCAAAACTTGCAAAAACAAATTCGGACCCACAAAAGGATTTGGAAAAAGAAAACAACCTAGAAAGTGGAAAAAATGTGAGGACGAAAAAAGAAGCAAAGGGAAAGTTTTCACCTTTTGTAATATTCAGAGCAATGATATACAAGAGGAGAATTAGGTAAGTAGTTACAGAAAAAAAACTCCACAATGAGACGATCAATAGGGATGAGAACATTTTTGTCAAAACAATGTTTAAGTTTAAAAAATCACGTACAAAGATACCACATAAGATAAAAACACACATAAAAGATGTCACATCAACAAAGTTAATGTCCTATTTATCCATCTATAAATGTCATTGACGGCAAAGGCAATTTTAAGCTATCGAATAAATTTTAGGGACAATGTTGGAACCTGAAAAAACATTGAGGGGCAAGTGAAACATATGACCAAATTCCCAAGAGCATTGGTGTACCTTTACCCAAGTTTTACGAACGTCAATTTTTATAGCCGTATGTCTAGATCTGGAATCATTAATTTAAAGCTTAAATGTGTTCTTTTATATTGATCATGTGCTTGAAATGATAAAAAGGATATTTGCTTAGAAAGTACGATAAGATGATTGGTTTTCATTTCTTTGGCAACTTCCCTGCAACGAATGTAGAATACAAAAAGAACATTAAGCGTAAACAAGACGACTTTTATGTGATTGATGGCCTAATAATTTCACAACACTCCTCCATCCACTTGGCTGCGGACAAAGATGAGGAAAAGCACCCAAACAAAAAGATAAAAAGATACACACACCTACCTGCTGGGGACAAACAAGGCAAAATGGTAAAAATCCTCATGTCCTTTGTTTCCTCTAAAATATCCATATTTTCTTCGTTTTTGATAAGGGCCGGTATAAGTAGTAGTATATATGACTACTAAATAAATGAAAGAACCCGCCCCAGCATATATATATAACTGCCATTTGAATAAGAAGCAACGGCTATTGAAGCGGAAAGACATGTGCTGCTGACAAAGATCCAACTGCTTTTTGAACAATTTTAATAAAAACCATCTATCCCTCCCACATAGATGATGAAATCTTTTCCCTCGTGTGTGTTCATATATATATATATATATATATATATATATATATATATATATATATGGGGCTTCCTCTTCTTAACACCTCCCTCCCCAAATAGAACCACCTCCCTCAGTCCTCCCCATTTTTAACCCAGAGAAGCTTTCCTTCTGAGTAAAATTCATCCAGGCACCCTCCAAAACCCTGGTGTTAATGAGGCTTCAATGAGACATCCTCAACGCTTTCATCATCACTGTTGTCAGCACTGTCACTTTCTTCTTCGTCTCTCTTCCTCTTGAGATGAGACTGGGAAGAAGAGGGTTGCTGGGCTTCTCTGGGTGGTTGCACTGCATCTTCAACCTCTTCCTCTACCTCGTCAGCAACATCATCTACTTCATTTTCAGGGTCCACATCACTTGCTTCTCCATTTTCTTCCAAACGCCTAACTGGGCGGATATGGAAAGCTTCTTCCTGCCCATTAAGGGAGGGAAAAAAGGGTCAAAACACATTGAATCATCAAAAGAGCCTAAAAGAGGACAAAAAAATATAATGAAGTAAAAAGTATAAACAAGCCAAATCAATGTGAAATTCTTTATCTATCATTCATATCTTTTTCCCTTAGAGCGCTTCCCTACTAATGTTGCTTACATGAGACCAAACCAACATGATCTTCAATCATTTGAACTTCTAAAACAATCCAAGAACAGAGCAATAACCCAAACCCATCATTTTTGCTGCCCCATCCCAATGAAAAATACCAGCATGGTGAAGCTTCCTCCAATTATTGCAGTGATGACTGGTGAGTCACCACTGTAACCAAACTATGTGTGCATAATCAGGGGAAGAAAAAGCTGTTATTCATCCAACACAAGTGTCTAAGCAAAACAACTGACTAGAAACTACTCGAGGACAACTATCATGCAGTGAGCGAAACAATTATCTTCCAATTCATAGGGCAGGGCAGATCACTGCTGCGTGAGAATTAATAATTTCAGTGTTGGGACAGCAAAATAACAATTGATGTCAAATCTCCCTGCTTCTAGTTTACAATGGTGACAAATGCAAACCACTGTATTTCAAAAATTCAGAACATGACAACCAGATGGTTGTTAAAGTACCCAAGAATTTCAGACATATGATAAATTGCACCAACAATAGCCCTATTATGCAGCAAAAATCCAAGAAGTTCTTAATCAAGGGAAACCCTAGTTCTAAAGATAGAAATGTTCGGTACACTTAGCACCTTCCTTTCCAAAATATGCATGCATGGGCAAGTAAGGGTTGTTTTTCATTTGCAACCGTTTCTCCCCTGCTGGGACTGAAACTGCCAAGGCAAATAAAATTGTGTGCCCAAACTACAGGGAATTTCCATTTTTGCAAAATTTTGGCCTTGATCTGCAAACAGACGTCACCAAAGACAACTGTCTACAAATTTTATGCCAAAAGACAATTCCAAATGAAAGCACCCAAATTCATATATAAAGTAGTTATGGACAAAAAACATTTATGAACCTCATGAAAAGGTACGTTATCAGAGACATCCATAAGAAGAGCACAAAAATCCAAATTTAATTGCGTAATTCACCCCTCACAAATCAATAGCATTTTGGTACCAAATCTAAAAGTGTTTCAAGTTCTAACTAAAGAAAAGGAAAAGAATTCAATAGTGGGTAAAGCACTAAAATAATTAAACAACATGTGACATGAAGTCAATTGATATCTGTTACCCAAAAAAATTAAAAGCGCACTCAAAGTATCTGGATTTCCCTGCCCTCTAGACAAAGGATTATAATTTTAAAATAGTCAGCAGCTTTCTACTACTCCAGCTATTGTTCCACTAACTTAAATCGATCCATCTCAACAAAGCCTTAGAATAGAGTAACGCTAAAACAGTGCTAGAACACTGCAACAAATCATTCCAAACATATGCATCCATTTATCAACATCACAAACACTAACTAACCAAAAACCAACCACAAATTCCCTTTTCCCAGGTTTCTACTCAGTTTTCTAAGAAATTCGGGAAACTAGAAGAAGAAATGATCAAAATTGGCTTTGTTAAACAAACATTTTTCTTTCTTCAATCTTCATCCTTTCCAAGATCAGATTGTAAAGACAATTTGATTCTTGGTCTTAAGTGTGCATCAACATACTGATATCAATATTTACTTTTCGAACTCCTAATCCTGAATTTTCATAATTGCTATTGATTTCTGACATTGTTGTAAGTTAACAATGAATTCAATCAACCTCTCACTTTCAGCAACTGAAAGTATGGCTGGTATAAACATTTCATTCAAATCCACAGTGTCGTTCAGAATTGTTATCATAACAGTTAACGAACAAAAATAGCCCCAAATAATAGAAACAAAGCTGTCCAACAAACAGTAAAACATACACCACATGCAGAACCCTAAACATGCAAACATCCATGGTGATTTGAATAAGGGGGCATTCTTACCTCGTCCTCACCGTCTTCTTCCTCGTACTCCCCATCATCATCACTGTCATCCTCACCTTGCTCATGCCCATCAATTTCTCCACCATTACCGATTCCTCGGCCTTCAATCCGAGGCATCACATCCTCATCTTCTTCACCGTCATCCTCCTCCTCCTCCTCATCACCATCTTCTTCAATCCCTTCTTCCTCGTTGTCACTATCATCAATTTCATGAACCTCCACAACCTCATCGTCACCACTCTCCTCAACATCAACGTCTTCCAAGTCATCATCATCCTCATCATCTTCAACATCCCCGTTTTCGACGCCAACAACTCCATCTTCTTCACTCTCATCATCGTCAACATCAATCACTCCACCTCCACCACTGCTACTACCAACTCCCCCCAACCTCGATCGATCCTCACCATCAACTTCGCCATCATCTTCCTCATCCTCGTCTTCATCATCCTCTTCATTCTCATCAAAATCTAGCTTGTCCAAGTACTTCAACGTCTCAATTAATCCAAAAACCCTAGTTCTATAATCCTTAATCTTCGTTACAGGACACTCATACAAATCCAGCGAAACTAGCTTAAGCCGAGCCAGAGGAGCCAAGTCCTCGAAGCACTGAATCCGATTGTTCGACAAATCCAAGTCCCGAAGCGACCGGAGATTCGCTTCAACGAGGAATTCAAGACCACCGGAGATTCTGTTGTCGGAGAGAATCAGACGCTGAAGATTACCAAGTCTCGGGAATTTCTCGAGCGACGATAACCCGACGTTAGCGATTGAAAGATGCTCCAGATTTTGGAATTTCTCGAGAAGTGTCGGCGGCGGTAGACGGCCACTATAGCATTTCACAGCGCCGTCCAGAGTTAGAGAACGGACCGGAGACGCATCATTTTTGCCGTCGATCGCCGTCTCAACGGCTCTCTCCCATATTTCGTCCATTGAAGAAATCGAAGCCCTAGCTTCTGCAGACTGCATCCATTGAACATACAAATAATCCTAGAGAAAAAGAAACAAAAACAGAAATTGCATATATTCAGGTGAATGAATAGCTTCACTGTCTATCCTTTCTCCCTCTCTGTTCGATTACTTTCTCTCTCCACTTTCTCACCTTTTCTTGCTCGAGAAAATGCTCTCCCTCTCTCTCTCTCTCTCTCCTAATTCTCTCTCTCTAGGTCGGTGCATAACCGCTAGTGGAAGTGCTAGGGTTCGACCCGGTTCGGGGTTAGAGACCGAATCAGATTTGTTTTTTCCAAGGGAGTGTGGACCGTTAGATCTGGAGGCACATGGATCGATGACGTGGAAGGAATGGACGATCAAGATACTAAGTGATGTGTTTTGGGTAGACAAAGGAAGCGCGTGATTGTGGACTCTAGCTGGATGAGATCTTTTTTATGAAGTCACCAATCGCCAAATATAAAGACAAATCGCGATACGTGTTCCTGTCTGTCACCCTTGCTTGCTCCGAAACATCCGTAACCGCCAACCAAATGGATACACGTGTCACCACCATGTCATGTGATCAAACGTTAAATGGAAATAATTATTATTTTTAAAATGCTTCCCTCAATAATTCCCCCACCTGTCGTTACTCATTAGCATTTGTAATACTAATTAATTCACAAAATATGAATAGAAAGAGTTAATTACTTAATATCGAACAAAATACTGTAACATTACATGCAAACTGAATAAATGTCAACCAAAAAAAAAAAAATATTCATCAGTTTAAAATATTTCATTTTTCATCAATCACGTCACATTTTCTGGTCCAAAATACAAGGCAATGTGATGTTAATATATTCATCTATATATTTTTATATTTTTCCTATTATATTGTATTTTTAAATATATATTTTGCTGTTGTAAAAAATATTATATAGGTTTTTTTCTTTTACATTATAGTATTTTATTTTTCACAATTTTATCTTCATTGAGACTCCAACTTTTGACTCTTCTCTTCTTATGTCAATCCAAACTTTTTAACCATTTAAACTAAACTTTATTGACATCTATTATATAAATATTACTCGTTATATTATTATAATATTATACTTCCATATAAAATAAGAAATCAGGAAAGGTTTTAGAGTAGAATTAAGAAATGCCTTTTTATAGAATATAGAAAATTTCTAATGAATATTCTTATAAATATTATGAGACATTAGAGGAAAAACTCACGCGAGATCAATGAGTTTATAAATTATACAGGTGTGTAGAGATGTAAGGAATAACGAAAGATATGTGATGACACGTAGAAATATGATGAAGAATGAAAACTTCCTAGTGGGGTGAAGAATTTCTCGATTCAAAATATGTATACAAGAAATGAAAAAACATCGGATGTTTCAAAAACTCAATTATATGTAGTTTTATCATTTGCAATATTTTTTATAATATAGTAGAAAGATTATCTCATCTATAGATATATGTTTGATTGATTTTTATACATCTTTATATAGATTATTTTATCTTTATATTCTAAAATTAATATTATCATGCATCAAAGTTTCCTATTGCCTCAACATAAATGTTAATCTTTGAACATTTACATACAATTAATGCTATTCACTACGATCTCGTTCTTCATATAATATTTTGATGCCCATGATGTGTCTACATGGTTTAAAAAGGATCAAAACATATTTATTGTAAACAAAGTAGAATATCGCAATATTCATATTAATGAAGATTAACAAAATTAGAATCAAACACAACCTAAGTTTGAGATTGTTAGGAATTTAGTACACAAAAAAGTAGAAGATCCTTTCCATGTTAAGAATTAATTAGTAGTGGTTTTGTGAGTGTTAGGAGTTAATGGTTTAAGAATGTAAACAAAATAAAGTGATGTTAAAAAAATGTAAAAAAAAATAAAGTGATGTTAAAAAAAGGCCCCTTCTCGTTCTCATTCTTAATGATATTTTTTTTACATAATACAACATTATAATATTATGATTTTATGAAAACTTGAATCTTATTTTTTATACCTCATTCAATACTTAACTACTGAATCAAACATTATTGGCTTCTCATTGATAAATTTATTCATCATTCATGTTTTATTTATCGTATAGACTAAGTACGATGATCAAAGAAAGAAATTTCATGTATTTAATGGAGAATTCTTATAAAAAAAGAACTAATATATTCATCATAAATATTTAATTTATAATTTTTCCAGCTCTTAAATAAATGCACACATATGGGTGGAGAATGTTTACTCCTCGTTTCAGGTTTATGAAAATTTTTCATTTTTAATTCCAATCTAAATTATATTTTTCGGTTTTAACCCACATCCAATGCCCAGTGAATCTCTTTATTATTCTTATGATAATTGAGATGAGAAGCGTTATTAGTTACATTAATGTTATAAAATTCATTTGAAGGGAATAAATGAAAGATGAATTAATGCCCTCATGATCATGAAAACGTCATAGTAATTACTATAAAACGACATAAACAAAGAAAAGTTAGAAGGCCGTTCACTGACTACTTCATTTTAATCTTATTTTTTCGGCGCCGAAATCTATAAAATTTAGTCCAAATAAAACTTAAAAATCGCACACACTCATTTTACCACACGCATACCATGCGCTTGTTCGGAAGCATCCATTTGGATCCAAAACTTTGATTAAGTTTTTTAAGAATCGGTATCTTATTAATTACATTTTCTGCCGATTCATTTATAAAATTCGATATTTTTGGTCAAATCTCTTTTTTGTAGTATAGGAGTTTTAAAAATAATAATTTTTATTATTATAATATATGATTAATGTATTAAACTTTATTTTTAACTATTTTATTTTCAATTTTTAATATAATTTTAAGATAAATTATTTATATTTAAAAATATCATATGAAAAATTATGAAATGCATTTAAATTAAAAAAAATTACAGTTTTAATATTGATTATATTTTCATTTGTTTCATTAATCATATTTTAAATATTTATAATTTTATTTTATTTTTGTATTTATCCTTTAAATTTTATTTAATCATATAAATGTTTTGATAAAAATGAAGTTGTATTAATTTATAAATTTAATTTAATTTAATAACTAAATTATTAATATATTTTAAATAATTTATTAATTAAACTAGTGTTAAAAACAAAATATTGTTATTTTAAAAATAATTAACAAAATTGTACACTTATTTATTTCATATCTTCTAATAATATGAATTATCAAAACAAATATAATATTTTATTATTTTACAGTTGAAATATATTTTCAAAAAATATATTTTTATATTTTATTCTAAATATAAATGAAATTTATATTTGCACATTCTAAAATTTAATTAATAAACGTATACGCATGACTTAACCTAAATCGAAGATATACATCTCACATATTATTATTAAATATAACGTACATAAGATTAAGATTATAAGCATAAGATTTATCACATACTTTTGTAAGTTTTTTTTTCCAGAATCTTATTGTTTGTTACTTTATAGCTTTTGTAGATTATTTAGCTTAATTAGCTTCTTTATATTTCTTGATAACAAGAGCTTCTATCATTATTTAGTTTATTTAAGTTTGTTTAGTATTATTATATAGTTGCTTAGACTTAATTATTTTATATGTTAATTATTATTATATATTTATATATTATTTATTTTATTCAATAATTATGTAATTTGTAAAATTGATTTTTTAGTTATTTGCTTTAACCCGTTTTGGCCATAAGAACCCGTGATTTACTCATCGAAAGCCAAATTGAATAAAAATGCTAGATTAATAGTATGTTTTGGCTCCTTGGCCCGAATGACCAATCAAATTGACGGACTTACTGCTTATCACGATAAATGAACTATTTTCCAATAAACTTCATATAATTTCCTTTATTACGAAGAGATACGGTCATTTACTGGTACTGACACAGCCCCATTTTAACTTAATTTTTCGGAGACGACACTCAGAAATCGAGTATTCGAACAAAATCAGTCAAATTAACCTAACTCATTTCTTTGCACAAGAACCATGCGAAGTTCGATCCAAGTTAGTCTAGTTAGCCCAATTGATCCAAAATTTTTATTTTTATTTTTGTTAATTTTTTAAATAAATAACTTAGTAATTGGAGAATTTTCAATGATTTATATACAAACGTTCAATATTTTGACAATCAACATGGAGTCAAATTCAATTTGTATTTTAGATCTAACGATGTATCTTAAGTTTGAATCAATAAAATTATTTTTGCTTTATAAAAAACACGGAGTCGTATTTCTCGTTTTGTAACATAGAGGTTCAATAATAATAATTATTATTATAATATACATTAATATTTTAAGAGATTAATTACATAAGTGATGTCTCAATTTTTATGATTTTTATAGTTTGGTGTCCTAACTACAAATAACTGCTATAATAACTCCGGCCATGCTCAAAGTTTTTAAAAAATGGCATATCTAAAAAATGGCGGTTCAGATTCAGAAATTAATCGGTATTAAATTTACTAAATTATAAAAAAATGTTTGATTGTAAAAAAAATACTTATTTTATATTCAATTAATTATATGAACTTTTAATTTTTATTTAATCAAGTTCTTTCAAATCGAAGTTTTTGACATAAATAAGTTATTTAAAAAAAATTACTAATATAAGTTAAAAATCAAAATAATGCTCAAATTATTATGCCTGAGCCATGTTCATATACACATCAATAATGCAGAAATCACTGACTATAATAATTTTTTCTTAAGTTAATACGGTAATGATTGTGAGGTTAACTTAAAAAAATTTTCAAAGTGAGAGTTTGCTTTTCAAACTTTTTTGGTATTTTTTAGACAGTTTTGTTTTTTTTTTTAAAATTTGTATTAGTTTGTGACAAATCTGTCCAAATATCAAAATCTTATTCGGATGTCAAATCAACATAAAATTGATTTATGGGTCATTTCACATCATATGAATGAAAATTATCATGACAGATTTAATAAAATTATCATGAAAAAAATCATTTTTTTTTAACTTGCACTGGAATTGGGCATTACTCAATCTCTGTTTGGCAACATCGTCTATCTCTTCGCAAAGCCTCTCTCTTTCTCTCTCTATAGCAGAGAGACGAAATGGTAGCTTCAGCGATATCAGCGTCCTTGAGCTCCTCTGTTGTTTATCGCGACAACTCTTCGTTTATTTCCTCCGTTAGGTTGGGTTGTATTTTGTTTGTTTCGTGACTTAGATGTTTTTTTTTTACTATTTTTTTGAATTTACGTTTTTTTTCTTCTTGGTGCAGAAACTCGACCAAGCCGATTGTTTCTGCTTTGTCCAACCCTTATCGTGAATCTTCAAGTATTGGTATTTTCTACTTTGTTTTTGTTTGTTTATGAGTTTCAATTTACTCTTTTGATATCTTGTTCATTGGCTCTGTTGAGGCCAAGGCTTTTGAGCATTGTGAGAATGTAAACCTAGATTGAGATTAATTTGGGGTTCGGCCCAATGTTCATTTGATTCAAAGACAGTTATTTTAGCTCACTACCCCCAATTTGTAGTATGCACTATGTTAATTTCACTTCAATGCCCTGGATTTCTTGACGACTGTGGTAGTGCTGGAAATAAGTGATGATACTGATCATGCTAATCATATATCAATTTAATCATCTTGGTTAAGTACCAATTTTTTTTTTTTTAATTGGGATGTGCATATGAAGATACTGGAAATAAGTGATGATACTGATCATGCTAATCACATATCAATGTAATCATCTTGCTATACCAATATGTTTCTTTTTTCAAGAGCCGGACTGCCTTGCTGGTAGTCTAAGGTGCACTGCTTTTATCCTTCTGCTTAAATTGTTGCTTCATGCATTGTCTTAAGATTTCTCAAAAGAACAGAGTTAGGAGGAACATGTTTTATGATGGTTATGTTAGCTATCCATTTGGTGTTGTGAGTATGCTAATTTCATGTTTATGCATGAAATTGCACTCTTCTAATGGCAGCATCAGTTATCATTGTCATGACTACCATCTATACTGTTATTTGATATTTGTTGTCATGGGTATAATGTTCTCTTGTACTGCTTATTATGGCAAACTTAAGCTGTATTCACTGAAAGAGTTGGAATAATTCTTAGTAATATATTTAGTTTCAGGAGGTTTAAAATTATCTTCTGTATAGACTGTTAGAGTTAAGAAAGATTACATTTTGCAAGTCTTAAATTGCTGTCCTCTTGGTTTTGTACATTTCCATAAGATAATTGGTTTTGCTCATATAAGCATGAAAATGAGAATGCGAATGAGAATTTTCATGGCTATTGAAAAGAACAAGAGGAAAATTCCTAGCCAAGAACCAAAAAGTTAGAAAGTAAACGTTGCTGAATAAAAATAAGGGATTGAAGTGTACGTTTGCTCTGACATTGCTGATTTACCCTGTGGACAGTAACTCTATATGGAGTTCAAGCCTTGTTTTGATGAATTTCAAGTTAAATGAGCAGTTCCTGCAATGCTAGTTAAAGGTAAAATATTTTATAACTAATTTGGCTTAAGGAAAAGCTACATTTGCACGCCCATGATGCATGGTGTATGGAGTTAGGGGGAAATGGACAATGATAGTAGGCCTTGTGGTGCATCAATTGAAGGATGGGGCAAGAACTAGGTTGAGGGAAAAGCCATAATTGTACTCACAGTCTCACAGAACACATGATGTGTGGAGTTTGGGGAATTGGACAATGATTGCAGGCTTTGTGGTGTGTGTCAATAAAAGGATGGGGCAGGAATTAGATTGAGGGAAATTATTCTATTTTTTCCCATTTTTTCCAATAAATTTGCTAAAATTAATGTTTATACTTTAATTTTGTTCATATTCTGCTACATGGATCTACTTTTCCAAATATTTTTCTGATTACAAACATGGAATTGTTTCACAATTCTTTTTATGATTTTCATTTTTCTGAATTCCAGTTATTTCTACTTTTACAGCTTTTTGTTTTTCATGCAGTTATGGTGTAATAGAAGCCAAAAAGGGGAACCCACCCATAACACCATCTGTGATGACTCCTGGAGGACCATTGGATCTATCAACTGTTCTATTAAGGAATCGAATTATTTTCATTGGGCAGCCAATCAATTCAATGGTGGCTCAGCAAGTTATCTCACAGCTTGTGACCCTTGCATCTATTGATGAGGATGCAGATATTCTGGTGTGATTATAGTTTGAACTTGCTATTATTTCTTCACTCTTGAATCGAATATTGGGTTTACAAACCCAGAATATTGAAACAAATTTTTTATAGTTTATGCCTGTCTCATACCTGGTCAGGTGTATCTCAACTGCCCTGGTGGAAGCACCTATTCTGTATTGGCAATCTATGATTGCATGGCTTGGGTAAGATAGTAAAGTTCGTTTGTTTCTTTACCTTTCTATGTTCTGTTTTTGTTATTCTGTTCATGCCTACAATGCATTTATCTCTTCTAAATGCTTTGTTAGACAAATACTTACTTCTTTTCTCTTTCATGCTTTGTTACGTCTCATCACTGCCAAGGCCTTGGGTTAACATTTCTTTTTCAGTGAGCAGTTTAAGTATGACTGTTCAGGTGATGCTTAAATATCCTCCAGCTAGAGGCTGAAAGTACCCTTGGTTGGATTTTTGTGTGCATGTGGGTTTCACATTTAGAAGACATATAAGTAGATAATAGTTTGACAAAACCTTCTAGGTTGGTTTCAATGTACATGCAGGTCCTTGTAGGATTATATTGGTGTTCTTTCCATTCTATGTAAACCTGGCGGATGAGTCTTTTTTTTTTTCTTTTCCTGAGATACTATTTGTAGGTTAAACAGACATTTTTAGTTATTATTAACTTCTTGAAGAGTAATTATATCCCCAAATTGTCTTCATGGTACTTCTTGAAGTGTAATTATATCCCCAGATTGTCTGCATGGACAGCATGGTACTTCGTGAGGTGTAACTATATCCCCAAATTGTCTGCATGGAACCCTGAATCCATCCCTTTTCTGCCTCTTGGCTTATGTCCATTTAGCTCTGCACTCTTTTATTGACCCCTTAGATTGTCCATTTAGCTCTGCACTCATTTACTGACTCCATAAATTGTTCAGATAAAGCCTAAGGTGGGAACAGTTTGTTTTGGAGTAGCTGCAAGTCAAGGAGCACTTCTTCTTGCAGGTGGAGAAAAGGGGATGCGTTATGCAATGCCAAATGCACGTATTATGGTACACCAACCGCAGGGTGGATGTGGGGTATGAAATTGCCTCTTTCATGTGGTTTACAGCTCTAGCAAGCTCTTATTGCCCTACTCAAATTCATTTGTGTATTATTTATAAACTGGCAGTCTTTCACTAGAACACTAGGAGTCCATGGTGTTTTTTCTGATTTATGCCTTCACTGTGGTTCTTGGAAATGGAAATCTATCCACAGTATCACCTTGCCTCAAATTTGCTACATTTAGCAAATAGTTGTTCTCTCTATTGCAAATGCAATGATAATTCCACATGCTCTGATTCTGATCTGAACCTTATGTTTGACAGTACTTCACTTTCACTACTGCTCTTGCACTTGCTTGATCTTGTTGGGTTGGAAACAGCTATTTATTATCTCTTAAGTGGATTTCCTTGTGACTAAACTGTTGAGCTGATCAATAACTTTTATTTCTCTTCTAATTCAGTTGACACTTTCCTCTGAGACTCAGAATTAACCTAATTAGCTGCACAACTAAAGCTCCTACATGCATGCTATTTATATTTCATAGATTCTCCCTTCTTGATTTCATAAATTTTCTCCTTGGAAGTCCTGTCTTTCATGATTAGATTTACTATGCAGAAAATGGCTTGAGTCAGCATCAAGCTGATGGAGCTGTGGTACATGAAGATGATTTCTTCTGGATAATTTTTTAGTTTTTAGTTTTTCAATATTTAGCTTTCCTCTTTTCCCTTCGATCTCTTATTTATATTTGTATTATCTTTAGGTAATGCATCAGTTACCATTACAATTATTTTCCTATTATTTCAAGGACTATTAGGTTTCTAAATATATTGTCTTGATTAGACTTGAGGGACATCTTTATTTCTTATCAATAAAACTATTTTCTAGAATCTCTTTTGCTGATTCTTTTTTATCTATTTTCTTGGTATTATTCCATCATTGGAATTGACAAGACTAGAGATGTCTAGTTCTTGATATTTTCTTCAAGGGAATCAATAAAATTATGGTGCCTTATCTTGGTATTCCACCATTGGAAGGTGGCTCCTCTATGTATTTTTTGGTCAATTTGGAAGGAAAGGATTAGAATAGTTTTGAAAATGGGATTTCTGTTTAAAAATTGAAGAATTCTTTTGTATGTAGTTTTGGTCTTGGACCAAGGGTTTTATAGATTTAGGGGCCTCTACTTTTAATCAACTTTTTGGATTGGGTGGGTTCTAGTTGAGGGAGGTTAGCTGATTTTCTGTTTTTCTTGTTGTTTTTTGAGCCCTTGGGCTTCAATTTATTACTCCCTGTATTCCTTTTACAGGACTTGGGTCTTTTTAATAGATTTTGTGCCTTTATCTATCATAAAAAAAAACACACCCCTGTAACTACATGCCCACTCCATCAAAATATTTTTTGGGCCAAGACACCCAATGCATTAAAAGCAGATTTAATAGTTTATTTTGTGAGCTTACAATTTATGTGCTTAATTTTGCCTACCAGAGAGATGAGCTGTTGTGTTTTCCTACATCTGGCTCAGATA
Organism: Tetrastigma voinierianum; assembly: GCA_016808115.1. Taxonomy (NCBI): domain Eukaryota; kingdom Viridiplantae; phylum Streptophyta; class Magnoliopsida; order Vitales; family Vitaceae; genus Tetrastigma; species Tetrastigma voinierianum. The sequence goes on along the minus strand of JAEQBH010000419.1, from coordinate 1,121,124 downwards.
TGCTCATTGCAGGTTGTAGAGTCTGTCATGCAATTGATCAAAGTAAACCTTTTTAGCTATGAATGATCAAATAATGACACAGCTATATATGTGCTTTATCATTCATATATCTAAGCTTCTATAAAATAAAATTGGATGCTCATCTTTCTATAATCTAGTATAATGTAATGAGGGTTTCTTCTCCCCTTCTGAAGTGTAAAAATGCATTTGCTTCCATGAAATTTGAACTATTTTCATATGCATGGTGGTTCATGGTTGAAACGAGAAATTCACAATAACATGATACCCTTTTAACTATCTTTCCTTATTCAGTTCAACATGTTTCAGTAAGTTGGTTGTTTGAATTGCTAGTGCTTAAATTGTAAACATTATAGATTTGATTGTGCATGTCTTGTTTGTAGGGTCATGTGGAGGATGTAAGGCGCCAAGTGAATGAAGCAGTTCAATCTCGCCATGTATGTATCATTCCCTTCTCAATTTCATGCTTTGATGTTTAAGATGCAACTGAAATCAAATTCGAACTTTTCAAACATGTTTAGGAATTCTTGTTACGTTGATTGACTTAAACTGGAAAGCTAGGGCTATTTTTGAGTCCATTTCTGTGCTTTCAACATTGTTTGCCATATAGAAACTGATATTTAGGTGCAAGAAAGCATTGAAATTTGAAAAAGGAAAAAAAAAAGGGAGCTTATGTCATCCAATTTTGAGATGATTCGTGGAACTGAACAAGTTCATTTCCAGTGTGCCTTATGCTCTTATGCTCTATGCAAACACTTAGATAGCTTAGCATTATAGCATTGTCCAATGATGTTTGCTACTGTTTGACAAGTAACAGTACCCATTTTTTTCACTATTGCATTTTCCATTGAAAAAACATAGATGAACAGTATGGAAACAAAATCAGGTAAAGAATCACCCATACTGTTGTAAGAAGCTGCATGTCTTTGCAATTGTCTATTGGGAATTCATATTATATGTAAAAATTTCCATTAAATGAGTTAAATTGATAAAATTGATAATTCCATTATACTTCCTCAACAATGACATGACAAAAGTACAAATAAAGAAAATAGTGAGTAATTTTCCACAACTTTGAAGGAAGATATAATCGTATTCCATGAATATCAATCCAAATAGTGGAAGGTCTTTGATTCCATTTCCATAGTTTACTTTTATTGGACACCAAATAGTTGTCCAAATTTCACATATCATATTTTGGAGGTTCTGAGGTAAGGTGAGAGTGCTTCTCTGAGATTTGTTTCAGCTTCCATGTTCTGCTTCCTGAATTTTCCAGTTTCTGCAGTAGCCTCTCTCTCTCTCTCTCTGTATGATGACTCATCATCTAAGCTTCCTTTCTGATCTTATTTCTTTCTTGATAATTTGCTGCAGAAAATTGACAAGATGTATGCTGCTTTTACTGGCCAACCTCTTGAGAAAGTGCAAGAATACACTGAGAGGGATCGCTTCTTATCTGCTTCAGAGGTACATCGCAACTTGTATTTATTTATACTTGTCTGTGATATCAATGCCAATTTCTTGGTAAATTTTGAGAACACCAGTGGGTTTGTACATCGGTCGTGTCCAATATGGATTCTTGCATACAGATTTGAAAGTTTTTTTTTTTTTTTTCTTTCTGCATATTGTAAATCCACCCTCTCACGACACAACTAACCATCACGCTCCCATTGCCACCTTGTTTGTCAGGCGATGGAGTTTGGTCTCATTGATGGTATCCTAGAAACAGAGTACTAAATTTCCAGCCATCCATGAAGATTTGGAACTTGGTGCTGCAGATTGCAATTTATGATGATCAACTGTACCTTCATTTTTGATGTTGCAAATGGTGCCTATAAAATTTTAATGTTAATTAGTTGAGGTTTTGATTATAGAGATACTAGTTTCTCTTCCATTTTAACTTACTCTTTTGTTAGACTAATTTATTGATTTAACCGTTTTGAAGTTCATCCCTAAATTTTATTCATATCCTAATACTTTGTTTATGGATCCAAAGGTAGAGAAGGCCATTTACTTGGCAGCTTGCCGTTTGTTTACTCAATGAGTGTGGTTTCTCTCTTACTGATAAATGCTGTTACAGCTTTTCAAAAATTCCTGCAAAGCATAAGGCATTCATTCAATATAACTTCTTATAGTTGAACGAACAAAGGTACTAATTATTTTTTATTTTCTCAAATTTCATAATATTTAAAAAAAAAAATTGATTAGGGATCTAATTTAAACTTATATATGTATTATTGCAGTTAGTCTCATTTTATAGTAAAAACAAGAAAGACTTAGATGTCTAATTTTCTACAACTGAAAGCATAAAGCAACAGTAAAAAATAATTACAAAATAAACTATTAAAAAAGTTTACTACCTTAAATTTTAGAAATTATTTTTAAGAACAAGTGAACTCATATTGTCTTATATTTTAAAAATAAAAAATTATGAAGGGCATCCATAGACTAAATTATACAAGAAAATTTGTAGCCACTGAGCCATGAGCAGGGAACGAAATGTTGGAAATATCGGTTATCACTTATCAGTAATGTTGGAAATATCGGTTATCGCAAATAAAATAAATTTTTTATTTTATGATTAAACATATTTTAACAAAAATAATTGATGTAAAAAAAATAAAAATAAATTTATTTGTTATTAAATAAATATAAATATGGTAAAAAAATTTCATATATTTTTTAAAAGTTAATTGATATTATATTATTATATCATTTAATTGATATATCTCATTTAATATTATAATATCCAACATTTTGAATTTTTTCATTATCTACATAACATTCATTATAATAAGGAAAAAGAAATAAAATAATATCTTATTTAATATTATAATATCCAAATAATATAAAATAATAACATATTAAATTTAATAATTAAATGATTATCAAAATCATCAACTTACTATATTAATCATTTCATTATCTATAAATAAGATTATAATAATAATTATAAATGCATGAATTAATATAATTACTTATTGAATAATATTAAATTACAAATTTAATTTAGTAATTATAAATTTAATTTAGTAATAAATAATAACTCTAATATATGGAATGACTATTTGAATATGATACTAATTGATCCAAAGACCCACGCTTAATCACTGTCGGGCCTCGAGCCCCATAGCTTAGGATCATTGTGAGATTTGATTCCGACTATTAACTTCTTCAAGTGCCTGTACGATTAGTCGGTGGGCGCTAACTAACCCGTATTAATCCATGATTAAAAAAAAAGACTTGTAAAACTTAAAATACTTCAATATTTTGATCATCCAAGTGAAATTCATCCACATAATTAAAAAAACAAAAAGGGATGTCCAAAGAAGGATTAAAGTTCAGAAATTTGCACAAAGGTTGAAGATAGAGAGGCAAACATTGGGAAGTTCAGCAAATGATATCACCTTCCAACTTTCAGATTGGGAAGCTCAATGGAACCTGTCTACAATAACAAAGTAAAATAATATTTTCCATGGGCAGTTGTTGAATACTCCAGCATCTGTCCTGTAATTTATATAGTCAGCAGCCATTGTTGGGAACTTGAGCATATTTCCCTATTTATCCATGGCACCACTCCAAAACGTAACATAGATGATGGATGTCCTCAAACTATACTGATTTTATGTACCTGATACAACAAGGAGATTGCCATAACAACACAAAAAAGGATTGCAAAGAAAGTAGAACCCGAATTCAAGCAACTCATAGGGAGACAAGGAACCAAGCGGCTAAGGCCACATCTTATGGAAAAGAAACAAAGGGATATTTTAGGGATGGTTTTTAAAAATAGTTCCATGATAATTTGTAAAACAGAAATTTGTTTGGAAATTTAGTGTCCTCGGCCTATTTTATGTGTTTCCAGATAATTTTTAAAAAATAAGAGCGGTGTAATTTCAATCATTCTATATATTTATACAATCAAATAACTTATCAAAAAGCCCCTGATTCGAGAACAAATTTTCAGAAAACTGTCTTTTGTCATAAGAATTACCAAGTATATTTTCAACTCTGAGAAACAATTCCAAACAGGGTCCAATGTTTTTGTGCATGCATGGTGTTCTATTTTGCACTTTTGAACAAACTGATTGGACCGGTAGAGTGAATCACCACCAACAAATGGTAGTAGAACAGAAAATAACTCATTAATTGGATGATTCAGTCATGTAAGGTGAAGTCACAAATCAGGAAATAGCTTGTTTATCTTCAACAAAAGGAACTGAAATTATTTCAGATGCTACGTGAAATATAGTACAATGATTCAATTTTTAATTGCCCATTCCAAATATATGCAAAGTTTTCTATAATGAAAGATGAACATAATTCATTGTAAACAAAAATAGTTCAATTTTCAAGGATTTAACAGAGTTATGTCTTCTCTTGGTTCAGTACATCTATATTATCAACAGCTTGGTCTTTGTCCTTCAAAGGTTTGTTTATTGGCAAATCCATCTTTCTTGGCTTTTTCCAATTTCCCCTACTCTCATCTTGTTCAAACCAGCCAAGTTTTTGCAACAATCAGAAGCCCCTTCAAAGGTTAAGGTCTTAGTAGCACACAAGAAGGTAAACACCAATGATATGCTACAGTTGAGATGACCTTAGAAATCCCTTAGTCCTTAGAGGAGTATTTTATGCAAAGAAGATGGAGAGCGATTGATCATCCTTTCCTTTCACTATTAGGTTATAGCACAAGCTTTTCAGTAAAGTAAGTTAGGAGAGAGCTTCTCTAAGGAGCATTGGAGATCTGCTTGCTAGTGCTTTTAGAGGATTGGAGAATTCAAACAAAGGTAAGAAGACTCTATGGTAAACTGCTTGCCTCACACTAAAGTGCACTGTTTGGCAAGAGAGAAACACAAGGATTTTTTAGAAGAAAGGGAGATTGGAAGGGATGTTGTGGGGCTCAATTCAATTTTGTTCCTATTTGTGGGCTTCTTGTCCTGTTGTTTCCAGAGGAGTTCCACTTCAGTTTTATAACTTAATTGGTTAGCGGTTTGTGATTCACTAGCTTAAGTTGGATACGGTAGGTTTCGTTATTAGTGGTTATATAGAGGGTCTTTTGTCACATTGATCTGATTTTGTTTTCTAAGGGAAGGAAATCTCATCATTCTTTGATACATTTAATATTATTATATTAATATGTCATACTTCTCATTTCAAGAAAAAAAAATGATTTCAAATTAAAAGGAATTTCTAAATCTAAATCTACTTACCATAGTTTTGGTGTACCATTGAGAACTTGTAGATGGCTTTTATTAAAGATCCGTATTTCATGGACTTCAATGGCCCCATATGCCTGTAAAACAAAAGTAAGGTCATAAATGAATCTGAGGAAAAGCATATCTGTGCAATAAAGAGAAGTTCTTTTACTGCTACAATACAATGCTCATAAAACGAGAGGATGAGATTAATAATCCAAACTTTTACAGGAATAAATGAAGGCTAGAAAAGCAATAAATTATGGAAATTGTAGTACATAAATAAAAGAAATTAAGGACCTGCTATGACAGATTTGAGCTCCAACTATTAATAAATTTCAATCAAGTTATGACACCTCATGAAGTCGTTGAGACAGCTAAAACAGTCAATCAAGTCCAATTTTTCATGCATGAAGCCAATATATACTAGAAAGGTCTACCTAATGTATATGTACACAACATATACATATTTCATAGCAAGTCCATTTTGGGTGCCTTATTGAGATCTATTGGCACCTTTGAACCCGTTTAAGCCTATGAACAAGAGAATGTGGAACACATTGATCACTAGTTCCAAAATCACAAAGTCCTTTTTGCTTCACATAAGAGGTTTGGACCAATCAAACGAATTATAAAGGAATTGAACCAGTGAGAAAAGTTACAAATATCCTTGGGAAAACATCTTAGAAGTAAAACTTCCTGGTTCAGCTTTAGCTTTCATCACAGCAATGAAGTTCCACATTTCACTCACTGGATATTTTCTCTCAACAAAATTTTTCTGGAAATAGAGTGAAATTAGTTGCAAACCAAACATGGTGATAATAGCTACTGCCTTGGTTTTTTATTAGTCTGCTTGTGTAATGAGGTAGCTAAACGAAACATGATGCCCTACAGGGAAATCACTTCTATGCAAACAAACAATGCCCCCATCAAACAGTCTTCAGACAGCACCAAAACTTCTGGATTTTGAATAGAAACCAACAAGAGCAGCAGAGGCACACCCACAAACCAAACATGGGGATGAAACAGTAGGTTTTGAGAGAGTCTCCAATCTAATAAACCATCATTGAAGAGGGAAACAGAAAGCTCGTTCCAACACATCAAAAACCAACCTGAACAGCAACACAATGGCCATGGCCATTACCCTAGCAACTATCAAAAGGCCTTTAAGATATCCTAATCATCACAGTTTAAGTTACTGAATGAGGTACCAAAGAATTTATTTGATAGAAGGAATCTCTATAAAAAAAGTAAAATAGAGTTCACTTTGTTTCTCCTATTTAAATTACTGGTGAGGAAGGACAAGAATTATTTCAATGAAATATAAAATTAATTTGATCACTGCATTGAGAAAGGGACACTCACACAATCTCAGTGTATCTTATTCTCCATGCAGGAAACCCAAGATGGCATCTTGCCGGTCCATAAACTAATAGGAGATCAGGGTCTGGACCCCCACAACCTAAGAAAACATAAAAGGTTAAATTGACATAAAACAAAAAAGAAAAGAAAGGAAAGCAGATCCATGAATTAAGAAGCAAATTTGAGAACTAAAACAGACCAACAGCTCTCAGTGCCTCTGTCATATGAGGTTCTGTAAAGATTGGCTCCTCTTGACTGCCACCAGAATCAGCTGATTTCAAATACTTCATGAAAAGTACATTAGCAGCTTTGGTCACTGCTTCCTTTCCATCAGAAATTGAAGCAAATTCCAAAGTTATCTGTTCTTGGTCAAGAAGTAAGATATTTTCATCAATTCCCTGCATAAAATGGGAGACAATGGGTGAGATCAACTTCATTACCACAAGCATTATAATGACATAAGAACTAATTACAGTAATAGCATAAAAGAACGAAACAAGAGTTAGGTTTTAATTTTTGTCTGAACATATGAAAAGTCATGTGGAGTTCAAAGAATATCAAATAGCATATAAAAGCAACCCGGAAAAAAAATCCAGGCTTCGGCTAAAATTCATTGGTTAAAGTCTGGTCAAGTCCAGACAAGGAGCCCAACTAGACATAGTAAGCTCTAAATATAGCTTCAATTGAAAAGGAAGGTCAGTTTGCTGCTACAAACCAAGAATGGTTTGAATCAACCTTCACTGATAGATTGATCATGACAACATGACCACAAATAGCCTCATCAAATATGAGTTAAACAATGTAGAACAACACGCTCATAATTGTCTGTAATGATGGAGGATTCAGGAAATAAAAGTAATGCCTGAGGATGGTACCTCAAACAATGTAGCATCAGTCATTTTCTCCAATATAACATCCTTTGATTTCTTCAGCACTCCTAGAATGAAAAAAAAAGGTTAAAAACAAAAGCCAGAGAAGTAAAAGTACCTGCTATATACTCTCTATATTGTTAATGGGCTGACCCAGGCATCTGTACCTTCACTATCATAAAGGCAGACACGCTTCACACCAATAGTTGCCAGCCAATTCAAAAGCTCAATAACTTTAGGGATCTGACGAGCTTCTTCACTTTCTATCACAATGGCCAGATAACGAAGATTAGCTAAATTAAGGGCTTTGTACCTCTTCAGTAGTCCACTAGAGATAAGACAGCTTTCTAGCGCATGAGTTGCCCACAGTGCCAGGTACCAAACACTGATGATAAAATGAAGAAAATACCAGAGTGCCTGAAGCCCAAGATTTCCAATCTGCACAAGCCTTAAAGCCAAAATGAATATCCAATTTAAGTTTTTAAGAAAGCTGGCAACATGAATGTCGACGAGCCATATTCATCTATTGAGATGCCTTGCCTGGACTTACTCCTTTTCGGCCATAAGTCATATAACAATTTCATCAACTATAAGCTCTTAAAACACAAAATTCAACTCATCAGATTCCTGAAACCAAATGAATGACAGAATTCCTGGTGTGTTGAGCGACTGTGCTCACAGATCTTCAACCTCAGACTATAACATCAAATACAAAGGCTCACACTTCTGGGGTCAACTAGAAAAATAAAAAAATCTCCCCCTTCAGCAGATTATGAGTGAGGAATACAACTGTTATAAAAAAAAACCCTTGGATATCATTCACATGATATTTGAGTTAAGGATATTCATAAATTTGAAACCAATGGCCTCAACCCCTCTCTGGCTCGTTCCACCTTCCCCCACCCCTAAAATTAGAAGGAACCCACTCTTACAAACTACTTTCCCTACTTGTCAAGTAGAAATTCTGGCGCTTTCACTGTCCCACAAATACAACTTCTTTTAATTGGGCTTTATTCTATTTTAAGTTCATTTCCTCATTATAAAAAAAACCAGGAAAAAAAAAACAACAATCCCAGGCTTCAGAATGACATATGAACATTTTTTGGAGGTTCAAAAAATCACATCACCTACAACTTCCCTTATATCCTTTAGCAGTAACCATCTATGTTTTGTTAAAAAGCCATTCTACAGGATGGTATTTATCCTCAAATGCGCTTTTTTTTCTTAAGAAACAAACTCAAACATTTTACAGCCATGTCAACGCAAGCCTTCCCAGATCAAACAACCAAATATTCTCAAAACCAACAACTGAATAAAAGCGTCATTCTTTCTCAGTTGAATTAAACACACCAGGAATACAAGACTACTATCTACTCAAAGAAAAATGGAACGATGAAGGTTTTAGAGTTTCATAATAATGTTTGACACCAATAATATAAATCCAAAACAAAAGATACCCAACAAATCAATGACAGTGGGAAAAAAAACTTAAGTACTTACATGAGATATCCAACAATGTGCCTTCTGAACTTCATCTCCACAATCCATTGATCTATAACTGAAACAAAGAACATAAACCCACCGAACGAATTGAATTCAACTACCAAAAACTACTCAGCAGCTAAACAAACAACCAAATAAAAATATAAATTTGCAACCATTCATATAACAATTACACATAAAAAAGAGAGAAAGACAGAGGATTAACGAATCCAAATACAAAGAAAATTAGGAAATCAGACTCTCACGTAGAAAACATCAACTGGGTTCCCGAAATTCCACGCGGCAAATCAACCCAAAATTCTTTCTATCCAAACAGAAGCTTAAACCAAATAAAATGAAAAAGATCAACAATCTAATGTGGGCATCATTCAGATATGAACATAGCCAACAAAACCCAGAAACATGGGAAATTTTTTTAAAAAGTAAGAAAATTTGAAGCAATAGAAGTAGTGAATACCCAAAAAAGGAAAAAGAGAAATTCGGAAAGGAAGAAGAAAGCTTTGGAGGGTTAGTTGAGTGAAATAAGGAAGAAGTGATCACCCTCTTTAGCTGTGTTTTTGGTCTCCCTCTATTAGTCAAATTTTAAATTGTTTGCAGCAATTTTTCTTAGACCCCGTTTGAATTCTTCTTTTCGTCTTAAGAACTGATTCGCTTCGACATAAATCTTCGGGTTGTTTGGTTCATATTTTATACGATAAAAGCTATTTATAATATTTTAAAAAATTAATTGTTATGCTACATATTTTTGTTTTAATTATTTTTTTAAATAACTCTTAGAAGGTGTTAACATATATTACTTTAGGGTCATTTCAAAAAAACATATAATACCTTAGATTCTATTTGATTCTGAAAACTATTATTGAAAATAATTTTTAAAAACATAAAAAACATAAAAACCTATTCTTGAATCTCGTTTTCTAAATTTAGGGTTTTATATGTTTTTCGTATTCTTTTAAAAAAATATCAAACATATTTTCTCTTTTTTATTAGGATAAAATGCAGTTTTCAAAAAATATAACCAAATAAGCACTTATTTTTTGTTCTTAAGATTAAAAAATATAAAATTATTAAATGTATTTCTCAAGATTTTTATTCAAAAATTCGAAAAACTACAAGAACCATCATCTAACGGCATCCTTCTAATCTAATTTTAATGAATTGACTTTTTTTTTTATTGGACAGAACTTTTACTATTATTATTATTATTATTATTATTATTATTATTATTAGACCATCACGTTATCTATCATATTATAAATGAATTTAATATCTGTAATAGACCCTATAATTAATGCCATAAATATCACATTGAAGCCTTTTTATTTTTCAAAATATTAACAACTTTCTTCACATGGGAATTCATTTTTAAAATATTTGGAAGCCTTTCTTTTTAAGTTTCATGTGTATTAATTTATCAATCTTCACGTTAAAACTCATATGCGATTTTAATGACGGCGTTGAAAATTTAACCTAAATTGTCAACTAAACCTTCCATGCATTTAAAAAAAGTACTCTGAAACCATTTTTGAACCGAACAAAAATTATTATTATGTTTTGAAATAACAAAAATAACAAAAATATATTTTTTTTAAAATGATGACCCAAAAGATCCGGTTAATAAAGATAATTTAATCTATTTATATCGGCAATTATAATACAACTGTAACATAATACATATTAACTAATTATCATCTCACGCTCGATTAATCATGATCGCTCGAATCACCCAGTACTGTAGAAAACGTCACACGCATAATAAAAACCAAACCAAATTGTATCACACTATTATAAACCATATGCATAAAGCACACATAAAATATAAAAAAAACAAAAATAAAAATTCAGATTTTTGTTAAAAATCACTACTAAAAAGGAAGTGGCAGAAAAGATATATAGATGAACGATTTCTCTCGCTGTTACAAATGCTATATGCCATTTAGCACTACATGTTAAATAAATAGTTAGGGTTTTAGACAACCAGATTTTTGGTAGATGGTAACAAAAAAAAAAATTAAAATAAAAAATATATATTATTAATACTATATAAAAGTTCTGGTAAATATAAAATAAACTTTTAGATGAATTTAAATACAAGTAATAGTGCTCATAAAATTACAATGGATAAAACATAAAAACACTTTTTTCACATTAGAAAGTTACCTCGAAATGAATATCATACATAAGTATTACAGCTACTGGTTTTTGTATTGAACTTTGCTTTGTACATAATACAATACTATAGTATTTACTGCTAACTTTTTTTTTTTTTTTTTGGGATAAACATACTTTTATATGAAAATTATCGCAAAATGAGAACCTTTAAAAATTAATTCGAGTATCACAAGTTTTAAAATCAAACATATTGTTAGTGTTATCATTTGGGTGATCCATCATCTAACCTAAAAGCATTATTATTCTATCCCAATAATCTGTCTGCTACTAATTTTAATTATAGGTTTTAATATTTGGTTTGAACTAATTCGTGGTTTGTTAAAATATGAAATTTTTACATTGATACACATCTCAACAGAGTCATTCTGTAGATATTTGGGTAACTTATTATCGGGTTTAAAAATAACCTTATTGCAAGGTAATTAAAACCATGATTTGAACTCCTTTGTAGTGATAAAATATTAAAATGCACAGCGCAGTCAATGAAGAAAAAGTAACATTGTTCATTTATACAAGTATGTGCAAATAAAAGACACCATCAAGCCCTTCGATAAGCTTTGTTATTTGCAAATTAATCTGAACTTAACTATTTTTCTGAAGGTTCACCATTATCTAAAGTTTATTTCAAAGCTAAAAAATGTTCATGTCATTAACGACGTTAACAAATGGACAAATGTAGAAGAATCTATTAACACTTTACGTTGTTTTAATACACAATCTTCGGACGCGATTATTTAAACTCAAATATTGTTTTGACAAATGCCTCATCCTTTACTAATTGTCTTCGACGTTGACTTTTGAGTTTTTTCAGAATCATTTAATTAGCATTAAAAATCTGAATATCGACCGAGATATATCACGATATATCGACATCGGTCACCAAAACGAAATATGCAAACGATACGGCCGCCGATATCGCTGATATATCTACGATATATCTATGAGATATATCAATAATAAATTCCGATTTTCTACCGATATTCCACATAAAATTGTAAAAAAAAAAAAAAAAAAAAACAAGATTCATCAAAGAGAGGATGGAAAAAAGATGAGAGAAAAAAAAAAAAAAGAAAGAGAATATGAGAATACGAGTAGTCCACACTCATTGTCGTTGTAATCAGAGGCAAAGAATATGGGAGAAGGCTTCAAAGCGGGAGAAGGCTTCAAAGTAGCAGTCTGCTGCATGAGAGAGAAGGGTTCAGAACAATATATTGTGACTTTTAGGGTTTAAGATAAATAAACGGTGGAGATTTGTTAGTGAAACATATATAGTCAAGATCAAATATTTTAAAGAAAGATGATGGGCTGATGGACTAAAAAGGCCAAATAATTTTTTTTGAAAAGAAAAGGGCCAAAATAATTAAAAAAAAAATTTATTTTGTATAAATTAATTATTTATCCATTATTGTTTATATATATTTGTTTAAACAAATTGGAGAAAGCTATAATTTTCCATATATTATAAAATCTGATTTTTACTGATAGAATTTAAATATGAGAATAGTATAGCAATAGAAAATATATTATACAAAGCTTCCATAAATACCAAAAAACTATTTATTTTATGTGGTGATTAAGTATAATTTTTTGTTTTAATTTAATATCACTGGTAAATTTATTTTAGTTATAATAAAAATTAAATATCTTCACGAAGAAACACGAATTTAAGTAAAACTAAAAGTATAAACCCAAACAAATTTTTTGATTTAAATACTATTGCAAAGTAATCTATATTGTCTTTAAGAACTGAATTTATATTTATTTATGTTATTTTTACATTTTTCAATTATTTTTGTTAATTTTTACTTTAAATATTCATGTAAAATTTATTCATCGATATATTCAGAAATTCTAATGTCATATCCGTCGATACCTATATTTTTATCCCTGCTTACTAACCCATATACTCTCTTCTCTCTTTGTAAATACTGTGGTATACAAAAGCAAAACCATCCTACTTCTCTTCCGTCCTCACCTTCTTCTGGGGCCATGTTTCTTTTTCGAATCCTTTTTTAGGTATGAATTTGTTTTTGTAAGTTTTGATGTTCTGAGTTTGTTAAAGCTGTGGATGATGATTCAATTACTGGAGATTTTGTTAAGTTTATAATGAACTGTAAGAATTATTGTTTAATGAGCAATCATACAACTTTCTTTTGATTTGGTTTTAGCGCTGTCTGAGGGCTTTATGCTGAAGGATTTATTCTGGAAATGAACCTAAACCCAACAATGATGAGAGGGTGTTCGAATCGCCCAAAATATTCATAACACTTTTATAATACGTCGCAGAAAATTAATTAAATTATATTTTATCAAACACAAAACTAAAACTATTAAAAACCAAAAATTTTACTTTGAAATATCAAACAAGACTTAAGGTCATAATTAAGAATAGAAGGTTAAACTAAAGTTAATCAATAAAACTAAAAAATGAAGAGTTGAAACAGGTGCCAAAAGAGAATCTATGTGTTTAATAAGGTCTCATGAAGATCAAGGTTTAACATCAAATCTGATCTGTAATTTTGAAGACTTAAGGCTTAAGACCAAAGTGAAAAAAAGGCTTTTTCAACAATGTACCTTACTAATTTTGAAGAAAACAGCAAGTCTCCAATCCAGAAAGTATCTTACAGAAAGGTTAGAAATGTTTCCTATTGCCTAACGCTTTCTTATAAAGATTAAAATATTTGATATTTTTAAAATAATTAAAAAGTCACTTAAAACTTTGAAAGATAATTGATAGAGATACCTTTTTCTTGTAACAAAAGATATCGTTTAAGATAACTAACTAAAAGTGGAAATTAAAACTAGAATTATTATTTTATATGTCATTGCGTCAGTATCAATATATTTATTACGACAGCACTTTTTTTCCAAAAAAAATAAATAAAGTTATAATATTATAAGGAACACCTGGACCACAAAATGCAACATCATTTCCTTCTTCATTTTCGATGAAACCCTGGTTGAAAAATTACTGATAATATACATGAATAACAAAAGTAAAGATCATAAAGATAATTGATAAATGAAGGTAACAAAATAAAAACAATATATATAATTTAAAAGAACATATTATGAAATATTTTTAAAATTTTAACCTGCTGCCTATATTTAGTTATTTACTCAAACATGCTTCATTTATTTAATAACTTCAATCAAATTATTAAGTGTTACTGAGTTATTTTACTAAACACCCTTTAAGCCAAGTGCATAATGCAGTTAAAAACTTAAAACACATTCATAAAATGCACACAGAGTCAGCATTCGTTTTTATCATAGATTGAATTCACTTCCTAAATTTCCTAATCTGTAGTTAAAATAATCCAACAGATACTCAGAACTACTCTCTCGTTCGATCATCATAAAGTCGATCCCAACCTTCCAGTAAGACAATAATTTGTGTCCTTACTTCCTATTGCTCGAAATTTTTTGAAAGTTTTCCTAAATTGGGAAGTTATATCAGAAGATTCAGAACAAGCATTAATAATTTTGGGGTTATTTAAGCTTACCCACCCACCTTACAAGCTTAGCAATAAGTGTCAAAGTAAAAAAAGAATCAGAAAGATCAAGGGTTACCACAGCTCCTTTGTCAATTGTCATACATGTCAGCTTCTATGTTGTATTGGTCGACTTCTGCAGATCTCAAAGCATCATTATCCAAGAAGAGAGCAAGAGAGATTCACTGATTTGGCTGTAACATCCTTCACGTTGTGTCAACCACCTATATTAAAAGTCCCGGTGTTTCTTCTGTCAAGCTTGCTAGGAAGCTGAAATAGCAAAACAACCCCCCTCATGAATGAAGAGGCACATGAAACTACTTCCATATCTTTGGCTCCAAGATATCAAGATTCAATACTTGATTGAGATTATAGAAGTAAAAGAGAAACTTACACAAAAAACGCAAACACATGTGGTGCAATGCACATGTACAACAATGTCTTAGGCTTTGTTTGGAACCCGGAAAGTACTAGGGAAAGAAATTTTTTTTTAAGGAAAATGATTTTCATGTGTGTTTGGTTTTATTGCGAAAAATATAAAAGAAAATCAGATATAATCAAAATTCCTCTAAATTTTACATATTTTTAAATTTCTTAGTCCTTATATAGTAGAAATAAACAAACAAAATGAGTTTGGGTAAACATATAGAATTAATTTATTAAGTTTAAACCCATTTTTTATTTTCCTCCAAATTTTCTTTCCTTCCACTTTTCCTCTTGATTTTCTCTATTTCTTTCAACATTCGGTTCCAAACAGAGCTCTTAAGGGGAATTTTATCTATTACATGGTCTGGATCTCTTCAAGATAATGGTTAAGCTGATCTCCCATCCTTGATAGATTTCATCAAGTGGCTGTAAACTAAGTATAAGATCAGGGTTGTGATTGTTTATTGTTTCTTAGATATATATTTCCTATACACTCAGCATATACCTTTTTTTTTATTGAAACTCTTAATACGTTATCATTTTCTTGTTAAAAAAAAATTTCTCTTCCCCACAAAGCTTCCATGGCACCCAGAATCACCTCTCTCATCGTCCAAGTTGACACTTAAGAGAAACCAAGGAATAAGAAAAACAAACAACACGACTTCCTGCTACACCATGATAATTAAGGATATGATTTCCATCTGCATTCTACCTGATCAACAGCTGTAACAAATTCTAATTGTCTAACGTGTCAAGGATTCACCTAATTGAATGTAAAATGTCCAAGCACAAAAAGACCCATAAGAAAAACAAACCAATTCACCAAAAGGTGATGAATGCATATGAGAATGTAATAACAAAACTGCCATTCACATAAAAAGGACCACAATAAGGCATAGAGCAATGCTCTAAGAAATGATAACAGATTAATGTTTAGACATAATATAGCTTAAAGAGCAACTAAATCTCAAAAGAATAATAGAATAAATGCATCAATGTGCATCTGGAATGTTAAATCTGAAAAATCTAAAATGCACTGTAATAATAGATCACAAATGATTGTACATGATATATGGAATCATACTGAAATTATAATATCTAAATAGCAAGAATAGCCCTAACAGACTACCATCAATTTGACTTAAAAAGCTCTATCTACACCCAGATAAAAATAATAGTGTGTGGCAAAGAATCAGTAAGAAAGCAAGTAAATTTTGGTTCATTAGTATAAATATTGAGTCATCAATGATTGTAAAAATTTTGAATATAAATGTTAACTTTTATGTATATCAAAGAAACTATGCATTTGTGTCTATTGCTGAAGTTAAAAATATATCCAAAAAAGAAGCAAGGTCCATATAAAACTGAAAATTATTAGAGCAGAGGATGAATAAACTTTTTACCACTTAAAACTCTTTAGAAGAACACAAGACATTATTACTTGAAGGATAACATAAAATCATTTTCTTGGAAACAAGACAATGTTATCTACTTACAGATGGCTTAATAACCACTAATTTACAATGAGAGTTCGCATGCATCACCAATCAGAATCTTGAATAAAGAAGGGTAACTTGTTGGTTACCTATCTATTGAGCTGCATCTTCAGAGAATCTTGCATTGAAAGGAGCAGAAACATGAGCATGGGCTGGACCACCAGCAGTCCCAGAACCATTCTGCAGTTCAATCACAAGCCAACGAACAGCTTTACTCATCTGCTCCAACCGAACTACACTAATGGGGGGAAGATCAGTTGTGACAGCTTGCCCTGGCTTCCCAGCAACAGAGCCAGTTGCCTCATCCACTAGGCATTCCGATCCTATTCTTCGCTTCATGGACTCCACGAATTCCTCTGCTTGATCACAGGCCACCCTGAAAAATTCCCACCGCTGCTTAAAATTTTCTAAAGCAGCATCTGTTGCAGCCGTCTTCTGACCACCAGAACCATCCTTTGCTTCAAGCACACTGGCTGCAGCATAAACAAAATCCTGATATGCATTGTTCAAAGCATCTACAACGTTGTCCATCACAGCCACCAAAGCAGCAAAACCTGCCAATGAGAACATGGATCTGTGGGAATCTGAAGCTGTAAATGTGTAATAAGCAAAATTTTATGTGGCATAGGCAGTTTGGTTGCTGTAACGACCAGAAGTCATTGGAATGACTAGATGTCATTCCAAGAAGGGAACTCTTCAATACAAACGTCCGAGACATGAAAACATACCTGACCATGACGAAATCATCACTCGAATTAGCTCCTTGTATTTCGGTTCGATATAACCAAACCAAGGAAACGGACTCCATATAACCTTGACTCGAATATCCGCAAGAGTCCCAACAAGCCCATCAATTGGCACGTGTCTGATTCCACTAACCATAATGGCTTGAAACAAATAGAAAAAGGACACATATGTATAGATGGAAAATATATATAGAAAGAGAAGGTTTGGAAAACCCTAGATAGAAAGTTTGTGAATCTTTCACTGGCACCGTCTATGAAATCAAAACCACTAGTAGGAACTGTAAAACATAGAGAACCAAGAATTCAAATCTCGACTCTGTCATGTAATTCGATATGGCTATCAACAACAGAAACTAAATATCTAGAACTGGAAGGCTTGCCAAACATTCATAATAGAATTAAGGAACATGAAAATGGAGCTGAAAAACAGAGGGATTTAATTCTCAATAACCCATGAAGTAAGCATTTCCAAATGTGAACCTAAACCCCATGTTTGGGTGTCCAGAAACCTGAACAAAGCAAAAAATGCTGGTGCTAGCCTGAAAGAAAATGAAAAATGCACAAGACCAATAATTTCTTTTCATTGCTTTGCTGTTATTTCTCAGCAACCAAACAGAGTGCATAGGTAATGATGTATAGGGATATTGAGGTGCTGGTTTATATACCTGAAAGAGACTTTGAGCACGAAGCACTTGAATAATATTAGTTCTTGGCCTCTCATTCAGATTGCTGTGAATAGAGATTTAATCGAAGGTTTCATGGGCATTAGGTCTTCTTCGTGTGCTTGATCAGAGGCTGGAAAGGCCCTTACTCCCCAATCTGATCATTGACATTCTAACAGACATTTTATCAAATAGGATCCATACATTTTTTATACTGCTCAGCCAACCAAAATTTTTATTTGTCTGAAACAAGCAGGGCTTCAGTGCTACAGAAAGTGCTGGGATCAGCCGGAGGACAATTGATTTGTTGCCGGAAACCTGGTTTCTCTTTCAATTGTGGGTGAAGAATCCACCCACCGACAGAGAAGAAGAAGCCAAGTAGATAATGGAAAAAAATAAAGCAAATGAGAGAATGGTGTTGTAATTGAGAGGTGAATGGGGCTGGTAAAATTGTTGCATTGATAAACATTTTTTTGCAGTTTTCTGGCTTTTCTTAGTTACCAAACAGAGCATAAGGCAGACAAATGACAAAAAAAAACAAATACATGCCATTCTGTTATTCATTTGTACGAATCAAAAGACCCAGAAAGCAAAAACAAACAAAAATGAGCTGGAAATCAAAACCCACAGACAGAGAAGGACTAGATAGGCAACGCTTCAAATCCTCTTGAGCATAGAGGAGTGCCTTTGGGAGGGATGAATACGTCATTGATGGATTGGGCTGAGGAGAAAAAGAGGAAAGCGGATTCCCATAGACGGCGCCAGTGAAAGGTTCACAAACTTTCTATCTAGGGTTTTCCAAATCTTCTCTTTCTATATATACTTGCCATCTAAACATACATGTCCTTATTCTCTTTGTTTCAAGCCATTATGGTTAGTGGAATCAGACATGTGCCAATTTAATGGATGCATTGGGACTCTTGCGGATGTTCGAGTCATGGTTATATGGAATCCATTTCCTTGGTTTGGTTATATCGAACCGAAATACAAGGAGCCAATTCGAGTGATGATTTCATCATGATCAGGTATGTTTTTATATCTCGGACGTTTGTTTTGAAGAGTTCCCTTCTTGGAATGACTTCTGGTCATTATAGTTGCAGTGTAATTTTCCTGAGATCTGATCCCTCAAGCCTAAAGATCAGTAATTCTCTAGTGCTGAAGAAATGTGGAGGTGTACTAAGGGATCACACCTATCGCATGAACATAATATTTTTAAAGGCCTCTTAAAAAGAGTAATTTATGTTGGATTTCATTTCCATTGTGGATTAATTGTAGATAGATTAAATGTTGAAGGGCTCAGGATAATGGGATCGAGGATAGTCTTATGTTTTCCAAGAGACCTATTGATTTCTTAAGATAACTTAAAAATCCTGCTAGATTGAGGCAATCAATCACTTGATAACACGGAGAAAATTACCATAATATTCAGACTACCAATTACTTTATGAAAGGAAGGACAACCACAACATGCTGGTGAACTATTGCTAGCCAATGTCATATGCTAAGGCATGTTCATCTCATCAGTACAGCACGATTCAGTTAGTCCACTTGGCACAATGTTCTCAAAACTGTTATCCTACCAAAAAAATTACAAGGTGGTTTGCTGTTCTCTTTTTGGAATTACTAAACCTAAAATTATCTAGCTCCTATCATTTTGTCCTAGCACGTGGAAAATATTTTCAAGACAGTTGGGAAGAGGAATTCTAAATTTAAGGTTTCAATTAATCCATGGCTTGTGTAAGCTTAATTCATCACTTGATGATATACAGTTTGGATCAATCTTCTGTTTCGTCTCCAATTCTTTCAAAGGGAACCCAAATTTGGTATGAAGCTTGTGGTCTTGAAGAAAATTCAAGATGCAGTTGAATCAGAGGGGGCTCAAAAGGAAGAGGCACAAAGTCAGCAAATCTGAGTGGAGCTCCATGCTCAGTATCTATAAGAATATTCTGGTGTATCATTTCTTTAATTAGTGGATTTGCACTAGCCTTGGATAGGCTCATAGTTTTCACCTTAGTTAAAAGTTCCAAGTAAAAACCCCTTGTGTTTTTTATAGTATGAATTGCTTAATTTCTTGCTATAATGTTGTGAGAATGTCTATCATTATGTGATAGAATTAGTTGAACCAGTACCAAGCTTTGTGCATTTGCATAGAGATGGTTAGAATCGACCACATCAGAAAAATGAATTTGATTAGTCAAATAATTGCACATTGAATTTCAGAAAGCACAAAAATGGAAATGAATGCAAATGCAAAAAGGTGAGTAAAATGCAGGTCTATCTAAAAGGTATAACCAGTATCTTTTTCATTTCTTGTGTGTAGTGGTGTTGCGGCTGTTGCCATTTTCTGATATGGAACTGATTTGCAGACAACGTTGACCATTTTGGACATGGCAGAAATGATAAAGCCTAAGCATATGACTATATGCAGCTACTGAATCCTAAAGTGTTTAAACTTTATCACCTATTTCATATCAATTCACAAGTCAACATATTCCATTCTTGAATACAGACACATCAAATAAATCTTTTCTATTCTGCATCTAAATTCCCAGTCCATCAAATGCTGAAACTAGAATTAAGGGAAAATTAATGTCATTGTCAAGCAAAATGGTAGATCTTGCTTTGAATTTAGTGATCATACCAATGGTTATTCCATAGCCAAACATGAATGGCTATTCCATAGCCATTCTTGCACTTATATATTATAAGCATGAATGGCTTAGACAGACAAACATGAGCAGAAATACCTTTTATGAAGAGTTGTGTGTACTCTCATTGCTACCCATCAAAAGAAAAAAAAAATGGGGCACTCTCATTACAATCTTCCATTTCCTCCGACGGAATCTTGGATTTAGCTTATATGGATCAACAAAAGGAAAAAGAAATGTCCCACTTGATATGCCAAATTGTAAGTAAGAATATAGTCATATGCACCATGATTGGATAAATTAAAAGATCAAACCCAGTCTCCCACATCTATCAGCAAAGTATCGCATATTTGGTAGATTGTTTCATTCATAGATCAGTCCCTTTTGGAGGCTGAGAAAAATTAAGCAGAATTAAAAGAAATTCGAGCAACAAATTTAGCAGTTTTCCTGTACCTTGCGTTCCACGACTCAAATTCAGTAAATAACAACAATGTGATATTTACAGGCTGACCTTATCACACTGCCACAACCAACACGAAATCAAACAAAATACTCAGCATCTGTTCCAGGGCTTCTTAAATTTTCCTCAGCTTTCACAGCAAACAAACAAAACCCTAGAATCATATCTAACAAAAATAATTCAAATGCGTATTGACGGGTCTTCAGACAACTGGAGTATAGGGAACTAGGGTTTTAAACTTTGACCAATTGTCTGAGGAAATTAAATAAATCCGTACCTCCCCGTGAGTAATTTGATTCGAAAGAACCGTTTGAGGTGTAGAGAGGAGGGAGATGAAGAATTGACGGTGAGGAGGAGGTGACCGTTAAAACATTGGAGGTCTCATGCAATGGTCCGTTTGGATCCTCACAAGTGCCTATCTGTTTTTTTTTTTTTAAAGAAAATATTTATTTTCTGATAAGAAATATTTGGTTGAAAGAGATTAAATAACCAAAATTTGTAAATGTAAGGCCGTTTGATTTCTGTATTTTAGAACTGTTTTTTGTTCTAAAAATTAAGAAAAACAAGAAAAACAGGGAGACACGCATTTGGTTTCCAGTTTTACTTGTTCAAAAAAACACAAAAAACAATAATCCAAATTGTTCTCGATAATAATTTTCAAAAACAAAAACCAAACAAGACATAACATTTCCAATGTTTTTTCTTGAAAAATAACCCATTTCGACAAAAATGCTATTACCCATTTCATATATTTACACTGTCTCTTAAAATAAAATGTTATTTTTAAAAGAAAATAAAGATATTTTTGTCAAAATCAGACCAAAAATTTATGGAATGTCAAATTTCTAAAAATTAGTTTTCAAAAGGTCTTTTAATTAAATCACCCTTTTATAGAGATGGTAAACGGGTTAGGTTGATCCTATCAATTTCTATTCATAGGCCAAAATAGGCTAGGTTAATCCTATCAATTTCTATTCAGGCTAGCTTTCGATCAGCCAAACCTAACTCATATGGGTTACGGGTCAAAACATGTTGAAAACGGTCCAAAATAATATATTAATTTAACATGTATAATGAAGATGGTTTTTTCTATGATATTTATTTTTTAAAATAATTTAAAAATAAATTGCGTACATAATAATTTTATTTTTTATAAATTTATTAAAATATCATACAAAAATTATTAATTAAAAAATAAATTATTATTATAAATACATATAATTTATTTTAAAAAATAAATACTATGAGAAAATCATCATCAGTATATATGTTAATTCATATACTATCTAAAAAAATAATTTTTTATCTAAATTCTCAAAAAATAAATTTTCAAATAAAAATGTTCTTGTATCTAACCTAATTTTTTTAAAATATATTTTAATTTATTAATGTTATATAACATTGTAAAAAAAATTATAAAACATAAAAATACTATGATAAATAATTTATTTTTTAAGTTATTTTTGAAAAAATAAAATAGCATGAGGAAAAAAAAATCATCATGATTATAAATGTTAAATTTATATATTATTTATAAAAAATTAAAATTTTTATCTAAATTTTAAATAAAAATCATTATCTTATCTAACTAAAATATGTAAACAAATTCATTTTTAATTTTTAAATAAAAAAATACATATACAAAAAGTAAATTTTCATGTTTTTGATAAAAATAAGTGGCTAATTTTAACATTTCAAAATGGAGGAAGTAAATGTTAACAAAAGTGAAATTATAAGGGATTATAGTGGTTAACACTCTTAGATTAATTTATTAATCTATGGACTAAGCATAATTATATTTTAATTTTAATTGTATAATTGTACATATTAATTATGGGCCACTTATAAGATAGTTTAATATTAAATAATTTATGGGTCCTTAGTTATATATATATATATATATATATATATATATATATATATATATATATATATATATATATATATATATATCTCTCTCAAAATAGGAGTGAGAGGCTACAAATTTTAAAATTACGTAAGGGTTTTGGTATAACGGACTTTGGGGAGAAAGAAAAAACTATCTTGACCCTAACCTTCTTTGGTTGATCATTTAGTTTGAGCGTAGCCAATGCTTGATTAGATACATGTGGTATGTTATCTACTCAATACAAATTGATATGCTTCATTGTTTCAATAAAATTATTATTTTACAATGTATTTATTGAGTCTTTTGATTATTGATTAATTGTTTTTTAGATCAATAAACACTCTTAATTTTACAAAATAATTTAGCAACCACTAAGGTTAAAAATATATCGGTTTAAAGTTCTCTTGATCTTTGGATTTCACGGATATATGGAGATATATCAGTAGATATTTTACATAAATATCGATATGTCGAAAATTAACAAAAATACTAGCCATTTATAGAATTGATGAGTTTGATATGAAAAACTAGTGATTGAGGCTATTTATAGAATTTTTGGAGTCAAACTAATAGTTTTTTGGTCAAAAAGCCATTAAAAATGAATTATGGCTGTTGGATTTGATTTTGGATCAAATCTAACCGCTAGAAATCATTTATGGCCGTTGGATCAATTCATATATGTTAGATAAAAAATCTGATCGTTAGGATCCTAAAGAAATTGCTAGATTAAACACAGCGGATTGGATCAACATAAGCTTCGAAATTTTAGCGTAGATCCTACGGTAGTCGTCAGAGGTTTTCAAGGGACAAAATCTCGGCCGTTTGATAAAAAGAATGCCGGCCGTGCATTATCACTTGGAAATGCGATTTTCTCGATATAGCCATTGTATTTGCAGATATATCAACGATAATGCAAAATTTTCAACTACAACACGCGCGTCTTTCCACACACTTATTCTAGTCGACAATGTCATCGATATATCGATATCTTATCGATATATTGGCGATATTGTCGATTTTGTCGATTTTATGTCATTGTCGTTGGCTCGTATCGTTAATGAGATGGGCGGCCAAAATATATCGACGATATATCTTCGATATTTCATGACATTTTAAACACCGATAACCACAACTATTAGAAAATGATTTAGTTTTCATATTTTTGGGTAGTGTAATGGATTAATTGGAACATTTTAAACTTTGTAGGGCTGGGGCTCTGAGAATGCATTATTCCAAAGTCCCTGTCTGTAAAGGAAATGTTTGTAATGAACTTGTAGATTAGTTGTGTTTTTTTAAAACTAACTTGTAGATTAGTTGTTAATAGTTATTATTATGGTTAGGCAGTTAGCTGTTTAGTGAGGAGAAATGTGGTGTTATCCTCGTCTACTGAATGTATATAAATACAGGAATTGAAACAGCTATAATGAAATTTCCCAATTCCTTTTCTCTCTGCTTTCGTCTTCAATATTCTGTTGTAAGATCCAGTCATGGTGAGGTCAGAAACCGACCAATTCTCCAGCAGCGGACGTTGCTCTAATGGCGGCTTGATTGCATCTTCCGCCATGGATCCTGACAGTTGTTATTATTTAGATCATTCAGACGGTCCGGATCTCATTCTCGTCTCTCAATTACTAACCGGAGATAAGACAACTACGCTGCGTGGAGTCGATCGATGTTGACCACCTTCTCCGTCAAGAACAACGTTGGAATTCGTCAATAGTTCTATCGCCAAGCCGTCAGGTACTGATTCTGATCGTTTGAAATCTTGGATGCCGATTAACGACATAGTCATTGCTTGGTTGTTAAACTCGGTATCAGATGAGATCTCAGCCACCGTCCTATACTCTGATTCCGATTCCGATTCCGCTTGTGAAATTTGGCGTGACCTAAAGGAGAGATTTCAGCCGAGGAACGGACCGCGGATTTTTCAACTACATCAAGAGTTGATTAACCTCTGACAGGATCAGGATTCTGTGTGTGTCTCTCTCTATTTTACCAAGCTTAAGGCAGTCTGGGAGGAGATGAATGGTTTCAGGCCACAATGTATCTGTGGAAAATGTTCATGCAGTGGCCTGAAGGATTTGAATTTTGAAAGAGAAAACTGTTTGTTTGTTATGAGAGTAATTCAAGAGATGTTGCAGTAAATGGTGCGATACTGTCTTAAGTGTTGCAGTCAATTCTACTATGTTATGTAACATGTTGCATTAATTTGTGATAGATCTACTGAAATAATGTAATTCGAAGAGATATGAAATCACATTCATAAACTCATGCACACATGAAAAAAAACTAGAGATTGATTACGCGGTTCGACAATTGACAACGTTCGTGGGGTTGAGCCCATATGTAATGTATTTCACTATATATCAATTAGGCTTCAAGTTGGTCTTAAGTGAGACAAGGCTCCCGATTCACCGTGAATTAGTCTTCTGCAATTATCACGTGGAGAAACATGAGAATAAACTCAGCTTATTACCATGCAGCATCACGGACTCAAGTGTCCAATCCTCCATAAGACAAACATAATCATATCGTAAACCGAAATAGTTGTTTACAATAGCGTTGTGTTCCATCTTAATATTATCGACCGACTCTCATATTCTCATATGTGGAAGCGATCAATATTTAAACGATATGATCTTCTCTTAATAATGTGACTGTGTTACTAATAACAATATAATATTATTTGAAAATTTTTGTTCAACTTCTGTGTTTATCATGATAGAAT
This sequence comes from Tetrastigma voinierianum, assembly GCA_016808115.1. Taxonomy (NCBI): domain Eukaryota; kingdom Viridiplantae; phylum Streptophyta; class Magnoliopsida; order Vitales; family Vitaceae; genus Tetrastigma; species Tetrastigma voinierianum. The sequence continues at coordinate 1,095,460 of JAEQBH010000419.1, read as the reverse complement.
AATAACATTGTGAATCTACAAATAAATATCATGATCTCATGGATTCGTGCGTGTTGCTGATGTCATCTAGAAAGCATACCATGTTAATGCATGGATATTGACTCATGATTTGCCAAATCAATAAATTGAATTTGCATGGTTCATAATGGATGCTTATGTGATACATTCAACATTATGCATCATTTATGACGCATCATATGTTTGTAAACTATCATCATATAGATTGTGCATCAGTTATGGTAAAAACATCTGCTGTCTTTGGCATTCATGACAAAAATAATAATAACGGAAACATATTTTTGGAAGATATGGAAACTCTCCACTCAACAATGACATTAGAGACAAGACCCAACAAGGCTTTAAATGGTGTTAACAGAAATCATACAACTCATGATGTCATACCATGTCATTAGTCCAAAAACCAAATATCCATCAAGAAAAAAAAAATTATAAAGAAACAGACTTCACCATATCTCCCCCTTCTTTTTACCATAGAAGGCCCATAAAAAACATACCTACTCGTCCTAATCAAAGAGATGCACTGGTCCGGTATGACCACCGACAGTGGGTTGAGAAGCAGCTATAGAAGGAATAGAGGTGAAACTTGGTCCAACAAATGGTGGAATACCTCGTGAAGCACTTCTAAATTAGGTCAGCTATCAAGGCCCATTATCATTAAACATGGCCCACTTTTTCTCCCACTTAGTCATGGACTTGCCTACCTTGTGAATTACCCCAACTCTTTCTGCATAACAATCAACCAATAGACATTCTTTGACTATGTTTTTGAGGTGTAGCATATGTGCCTAATCATATCTCTATAGTTGACTTTGGAATTCCCTCGTATTTGAACACCAACTTTAGGATCTCCAATAATGTCAAAGGCTGAATAATTCTTCCGAACTCGTTTGGAAGGCTCATGAACTAAGATATCAATGGTTTGATTAGTCTCAAGATCTCTTTGTTGGAGGAATGAGTCACTAGATGGTGGATCATCTTCTGCGACAAGGTTGGCATTGCTGTTAGGTGATGCAGCATCTCTTGAGACACTGTTACTGTTTTTGTTGTACTTATTGAGTATACAGAATTCAACATTTGAATCGTCTGACCTTGTTAGAGTAGATTTTGATCGCTGATCATCAACCACCACATTAACGGATCCATGACTTAGTTGGTCCTTTTGTTGTAAACTCTATAGGCTAGATTGTTTAGGAAATTTCCTACAAATATGCCTTCATCGCTTTTGACATCAAATTTACTCCTTTGCTTCTTGTCATTGAGGATAAAATAGGTACTACCAAACTCATGAAAGCACTTTAGGTTAGGTTTCTTACCTCTCCAAATTTCATAAGGTGTCATAGTTGTTCCTGGGCGAAGGTAGACCCTGTTCAAAGTATAACATGTGTTCAAGGCTTCGACCCAAAACTTTACTAGAACATTTTTTACTTTGAGCATAATCCGAGCCATTTCTCGTAGTGATTTGTTCTTCCCTTCTTCCCCTCGATTCTATTGAGGTGTCTTAGGAGCAAAGAATTCATGATCTATCCCATGTTTATTGCATAACTTGGTGAAGTGAGAGTTTTCAAACTCCTTCCCATGATCACTCATTATCCTGATAGCCTTCTTAAGTTGTCTATTCTTTTCATGCATCAACTTTAGAAACAATATCTCAAATGCATTAAATGTGTCAGATTTCTCTCTAAGAAAGCTTACCCATGAGAATCTTAAGTAGTCATCAACACATACAAACACATACCTTTTCCCCCCTAAGCTTTCAACTTGCATTGGTCCCATTAGGTCCATGTGAAGGAGTTCTACACACCTTTTCAAGGTCAATTTCCATCTTTGGAATTCCCATATAAGTATCAGCTGCAATAGTTTCACTAAGGCTCTTGTGACTAATGTGGCCAAGTCTTCTACGCTAGATATCTGAGTTGTTTAACAAGGTGGTGCAACAAGTTCTTGAACAAGTCAACAAATAGAAATTGTCTTATGATCTTTTTCCTTCCATAACACATGCGTTCGTATTGTTAATGACTGAGCATTTGTCTTTAATAAATTTGACAAATAAATTTTGATCACATAGTTGACTAATGCTGATAAGATTGACCTTTTATACCATTCAAAAAAAAGAACATTTTCTAATTTATGTGAAAACCTGGATAAATTTGAAAATTTTCACAAAACAGTAAATTGTCGCCACAATACAGGTTGCAAACCTGAAACTTCTCTAAATCTCGGATGACGAAATGAACCTCACAGTTGGATTCGTCTCGTGAAATCTAGTTACCCGGTCGAATTTCGTTGGATTCAGAGAGGATCAAAATTTCACGTATTTCGAGGCAAAGCGAACCAATGGCATGGTGACATGTGGCATGATGCCACATGGCACCACGTCCATGGCATGAGGGCCATGTGTACCACCACATGGCCTAATGCATGGGACAAAGGATGTGAGGGTGACACATGGAAGCCATGTGTCACCACCACTAGGTTGAACATCAATTTAAGTGGAAGGGAAAAACAATTCGATGGAAGAAAAAAAAGGAAAGAAAAGAAAGAGAAGGAGAGAAAAAGGAAAGGAAGGAAAAAGGAAAGAAAGGAAAGGAAGGAGAAGGAGAAGAAGGAAAGAACAGGTAGGTTTTTCTTTGACCAACGACGCTTTGACGGACGGAATTCGTCGGATCGAGAATCAAAGTCCGTTTATGCAACGAAAGCTACGTGTGGGTACCGGAAGCAGGAGGTTTCAACGAAGCTCCAAAGAGGTAGGGATTCTTCCTACTTTTGTTTATTTTCCATCCTAAGGGTTGTGTGGTTGTGTCTTTTCCCTAAGGGGTTGTTTGGCGTTATTTCGAAATATGGAAATACTGCCATATTTTGATCCTACCCATTGGCTAGATTTTAGGACTGATTTTTGGGTGGGAACCCGAGGGAATTTGGACTCAGGTCCTTCGTGTAAATTGTAGTTGCATTAGTGAAATTGATGTAGGATTTTGAATCATCAAAATCGGACCTCTACAGCCCAAGTTATGGTCCATTTCCCTAGACTACCACAGTTGGACTGTTTATTTGTTGTGTTCGGATTTTTTGATTGATTTAAATCACGATTTTGGGGCCAGAATTCTAAGGCGAGGTTCAAGGGCGTCGTGATCGTGTGGGGCTAGATGTTTGGCCTGAGTATGACATATTTGTGTGGCATGTGATGGTACAGCAATATTGAATTTGTTTTGTGGGCAGCTCATGTCCGCAAATTGGTCTTGAGAACCAAGTTGTCTTTGCTTGCTTTTGATTGACTTACTTGGTAATAGTTATTCATTGAATGTTGATATATGAGTTCTAATATATTAACATTGAGATGAAATGTTGGAAATCATATGCTTTCGATATAATTGTCCATGATATATGTTCGGTGTCATATGGCCTTGCATTACATATGTGACAAGGAATTGACATGCAATGGCATAATGCATTACATACTTACTGAGACATTGCATTCATGGGTGTAAGTGCATGGTGCCATCACACACCATCCTTGGTATGAGGTTATTAGGTGGATCGATATGTTGAGCGAGTTTAACGAGTTCCACTTATTCTTAAGAGCATGAAAACTTGTGTCGGTGTGCGACGAGGATGGATACCCCTCGGGTGAAAGACCTGGTATTTTTGGTTATACATAAGTGTCCAACGGTGAAAACCCGTGAAAGTGTAGGAAAGCGTGCGAAGCCTACGGTGAGACCTCGAAAATTTGCCTACCCACAAAAGACACATGTTTTGTTAATAAAATGATCCTTGGAGGTGATACATCTAGTAAGTTTTGATTTCTAAAAACTTGATTTTGTTTCAAAGTGATTATTTGATGAAATTCATCGAAGATGGATGTTATCACACATTGGCTATGCATTATGTGATGGGAGTTTGTGATGACTTGGGTTTTTCATGCATTGAGTAAGTTTCATTTCATTTCATGGCATAACATGTAGTATTCCATTAGGGTTGCATCATTCTATTGGAATGTTGATATATATGTGAATGTGTCCAAGTGAACATTGCATGTGCATTTAGGGGGGTAATAGCCTCTATAAGAGTCTCTCTACTGGGCGTGACTCATCCTTTATGAGAAAACATTTCAGGTGCAAGGTATATACCAGAAGATGGCTCTCATTAGGAGTTGCAATTGTGAAGAAAGCCGAATTGTGACTTTGTAACATTTTTGTAAAAAGTATTGGACAAACAATTTTTGTAATATACTTTCGTATGAGGTTGTAATTAAACTCATAGAAATGTGTTTTGAAAATAAAATAAAATATTTATTAAATGTGAATAAATGGATCCCAATTAATAGGATTAGACAGTGTGGGTATCGATATATACGATATCCACAAGTATTTCTGTGAGTTGACGGTTAGTCAACGAGCCCCCAGATTTTGGGGCGTCACAATTTAGGCATACCTAGAGCTTTTAGGAGGCCACTACCAATCACAGTACCTTTAGTACCATCACCAAATGTCACAAAATCTAGATTGTAAGGTTGTAGATTGGTCAGAAATTCTTTATTACCGTCATGTGCCTGGAGCTTCCACTATCAAAGTACCATTTTTGCTCGATGTTCACCTTGAGATATGTGCAGGCCACCGAGCACCTTCCATCATTTTGAATCTATTTTTGTTTTAAAGCGTACTTCTATTGTCTCATCTTACAGTGTGGTGAAGCATTCAACTATGGATATGTCCACAGCTTCTTGCAATAGTAGCATTGGTCTTTGTCTTCACAATAGACCAGTTATTTCTCTACCTTCATTGATAATTCTGCTGTTGCAACATCAATTGTGAGGGTAGGAGGTTTAGTTTCTAACCTTTCTTTCATGAAGTCTAGACCTTTATGGTCTTTTGTTGTTCTTCCCATCAACAGAATTTGATATAGAGTCGTGGTACGATTCATAATGCTGATTATGTATTGTTTGTTCAAATTTTGTTCAAAAGACTCTTCCCTTTTCATTCTTCTTTATTGACATTTGTGAGCTCATTTTCTTTCTGGTTCAAGATTTGCTTGAAGCTGACCCTCTACATTTTCATTCTGATTATATCGACCCTCATACATGATTTTGTAGGAGTGGGTCATCCCTTCATCGAAGATTTCTTCATCATGTTTCCCATCGTTCAGCCATCGATGGACAGTGGTCGTTAAGATTGGGTGACTCATAGATTGATAGATCGGTGGTGGACCCGAGGATGTAAATATTGTTTGGTGCAGACAGCCCCCGTGCGCGCCAGAAAGATGAACTAATACCAGCAGATTCATTAACATGTCCTCTCTCTCATACAGCATGTTCAAATCATCATCACTCCATGTTAGCACATTCAACACGAATAATATTCATACCTCATTTCATGCACTAGATCCTTGGGAATCTATTCTTTGCACTAAGATTAGCTCCCTGATTTATGCTTATTTCATGAAAAGCATGGAAGAGGTTAGGGGCATAAATCATATTTGTGTATTAAGGGAAGGTACCTTTCATTCGCATGTTCAAATTATTCACTACCAGATAATACTGTGAGACAAACAGTTAGATAATCTATGGATCTCACTCAATAACTTAGAGTGACCCACTCTAATACCAATTGAAAGAGAAACAATGTTTGTTATGACAGTGATTCAATAGATGTTGCAACAAATGATGCGACACTATCATAAGTGATGCAACCAATTCTACTTTGTTATGCAACCTGCTGCATCAATTTGTGATAAATTTGTTGAAGTAATGTAATTCAAAGAGATATGAAATCACATACATTGTAGTGTCCAGCACTCGAATCTGAATAAATATTTTTTGTATCTTGTAAGAATATAACAATAATATGCATCAAACATTTGGTAGGTATCATTTTAGGATAAATCCACATTTGTACAATATGGCGTATATGCCTTTTTCAATAAGATAATTTACAAAATATATTAGGTTTTCAATATCAAAACCTTTCGTAGTGAAGTTTATACAAAATGGTCAGAATCCATTTCATGATATGGTCGGATCTTTGTGACACCATGAGCTTACAGCGTTGACTCTAAATCTCTGCGGTCTTTATCCCGCATTACTTTGTTACTTGATACCTACGTGATGACAAAATAACGCACTAAACGTTTCTTCTTTAATTGGTTCTATAAATTCTCTCTTCATTTCATTTTAAATCAATTCATCTGATGTTTATAAAACAATGCCTGTATTTCAATGACAATCACGGTAATACATACATACATACATACATACATACATACATACATACATACATACATATATATATATATATATATATATATATTCATTTACATTCAATTACAATTCATTGGTCATTCAAAATATGCACTTTCATATGCATTAAATCATTCAAATCACAAATAATGCACTTTTCAATCTCATTATCATTTTGCCCTTATTGAATTTAACTTATGTTTTCGATGCACAGGATAACGAATCTGCGTGAATCCCATTTGGTGCATTCGTATAAATATTTTCTCATCTGATGCAGTCCTGCAGGCTGTGACTGAATTCTTCATCAATTCGTGAACACTATTAACTCTTGTCCGTTGGAGCTGGATCAGTGACACTTACATTACATTCGGCGTAAATCTTGCTAATTTAACAGATGGTATACTTGATAATCTTAACTGAAGTTAACGGTTAACATTCTTTTTAAGAGACCTTGAATCATTCAATACAATTTACAATAGTGTATATACATTTGGATACAATAATTTATTTTCAACACTCTGCTAGAATTTTCATATGCAAATTTATTAGAGACAATCAATATGCAATTTATCATAAATCATTTCAATATTTCATAATATTTCTGATCAATTTTGAAACAATGAAAAAGAATTAGCAGATCAAACTTTCACAAATTTAGAAATAAGAGAGATTGAAGAACAAACCAAAAGGTTGTTATATAGATTCATATCCTCGGAATCCCATTCTTGGGTCGAGCTTCTCAAATGTAACCTGTCCATCACCAAATATGTCACAATTAAGGAACAACCCGAGAAAAAGAAAGAAATCGATTTAAATGCATTCTAAAGTTTTTGGATTTAAGGTTAGCGAATCTGCAATACTCCTTCACTTGAAAAATTTTCTGGGGACACATGGGCCATATTTTTCACATGCTTCCTTCAAGAAAATGATAGCTTTATGATTATATTTTCAGTAGGAATTGGAGATATGTATTTTGGTCACTAAACTCCAAGTTCTGACATTTAATGCCAAATTAATCGATACCGAGTTCTTGGATCACCTACTATTATTTTTATTTAAATTAACTTTCATTAAATTGGTAATGGTTCCTTCACTCATTTGAAGCTATGGTCTTAAGGTTTCTTCTCCAATTGGAATCATCCAATTTGGATCACCAAAACTCAAGTTATTGCATTTTACATCTAGACTACTCTAATTTGCAAAACATAATCTTCACATAGCCCCACTTTGACAGATTTCTGGGTACTTTGGTGTTACAATTTACATACGCTTCCTTCAAGTAAATTATTCCCACAAGGGAGTCTAAGTTTATCAATTTTCCATTGACTCAATTTTGGATGAGTGGCTGACTTATGACCAAAACACCACAACTACAGCCAAAACAGAGCATACCCGTGAGCTACTTGAAACTCACCTTTAAGCCCATATTCGGGAGCTTTAGAGCTACAATTTGCTCCTGGTCCCTTCTATACATTTGTAGCTCTAGCTCTTATGGTTCTTTACCCATTGGAATCATTTCATTTAGATGATTATAACTTAACCTATAGCCAAAACAAGAATAGGGGTTTTGAAAAATTTTTGACAGCAACTCCTTTGAAAACACAACATTTTCCTTTTCAAACATTCCTCAAAGCCAATCCAATATTTATTATAGCCACTTCAAAATCTTGACACAATCCCAAAACTGACCTACAACCAATCAAATCACATTTTACATAAGAGGTTAGGGTTTTCCCCAAATCCAAAAACACGAAAAAAGTTCTATGGTTTGTGTTCTTGCTGAATCTCTTGAAACTTCTTGCCCTAGCTTCCTCCTTGAACTTTCTTGTAAGATCTTGCACTAAAAGAGCAGTTCATAACAATCTCTTGATCTTCCTCAAAACCTAAGCTTTTCTCTCTCTCAATCTCCAAATATGTTTTTGCATAAATGGTCATTCAATAGACCAAATGTGGTCTTAAGTCACTTAACATCATAAGGCCATGTTTGGCTCTAAAACCCATTTTTTTTTAATTAAGTTCTCCCAATTTTCCATATAACCCATATACTTTCTCTATTTGCACTTCAATTCTCTGTACACTTAGACATATTTTCTTTATCATAAATGACCCTTAGGTCCTCATTTAATAATTTTTTTTTCCATTTTGCCCTTGACACTTGGGTAAATTCCGGGTTCATTCATTGAATCATAATCAATCATTTATCATTTAACATTTAACATATAACATATGATCATTTAACATATAACATATGATCATTTAACAATACCCAGAAAATCCCCCAGTTTGCTCAATTTATACCCTAAACACATAATAAAAATATTATAAAAATACTAGGGTGTTTTTGGGGCGTTATATGCATAAACCCACATACACGGGAAAAAAAAACTAGAGATTGGTTACGTGGTTCAAAAATTGCCTACTTTGTCACGCCCCGATTCCCGGTCCGACCCGATTAGTGGATTCGAACCGAGTTCCGAGACGCGAGACTATATACCGGGACTCTTTACCTATTTAATTAGACATTGGTATATCCAAGTCTTATAATATATCAACATCATATACAAAAGTCCAAAATAAAACTACCACCGTAGTGGTGTTTACAGTGTCCACACATATACATTCTGCTAGATTCCCATTTACATAGTAAAAAACTATACATTTACAATTGCGGTCGGAGAAATGAACCTCTGACGGTGGGCCTACCGTGTGTTGGCCCGGTAGAATGCGGAATATCTCGGACGTCTTCTCCTGTACCTACACGGATTAAAACCCGTGCTAAGCTTTACACTTAGTGGGAAACATATATGATATGCACGTACACATTTATGTTCAGCATATAACAATAACAGATATTGGAAATTACATGCATTCCTATCATGGATTTATACAATTACTTATGCTTATTCTTATAAAAGTGCACGAAGGGTACTACGGAGTTCCATTATACGGAGTACCCGTGGGTACCTCTTTTGGACTTATCTTTGTATTACAAGACTTATATTTATTGGTGCTCGACCAGATTCTGAGGCTTACTCATATTGAAATGCAGTAGGTATTACGAATCGGAATGATACACCTTCATTTCCTCTTATTCATTATTGAGTTATTATCATATAATTATGGGAATGCCGGACCGATGCTAATAAAAGTGTAAAGACCACGGCCTGATAAATTATCCGAGAAGATACTATACAGTACGGAAGTGCCGTAGCACAAAGCAGGATTTCCAGTGTACAGAACAGGAGTGCCATAGCACTAATCAGGACAGGAGTGCCGTAGCACTAACAGGACAGGAGTGCCGTAGCACTAACAGGACAGGAGTGCCGTAGCACTAATCAGGAGTACCGAAGTACTAATCAGGAGTGTCGGAGCACTAATCAGGACAGGAGTGCTGTGTCATTTAATAACTGGTCTTGAGTAATTTCTGATTATATGATTTGAGTAACTTCACTTTGTCTTATAGGGCATTTCTTAGCCACATTATGTATTTCATGACCAGTCGTATTTCATCTTGGTAAGTATGATGAGCATGTAATCACACCTTATTCATGTATTCTTATTCTTCTATGAATCTACTTTACCAGAATTAGAATCAAATCCAATCGGATCATCGAACTAAAGTTATGGCATTTTCATGCCAACTAGTGCATTCTGGAAATTTGCAAGGACAGTTTAAAATACTCATAGGGTCTTACTTCATATTGGCACTATCACTTTGTACTCTTTTTTCAAAGCTAAGGTGCTAAGGGTTCTGTTCAACTGGAATCCCCACCCAATTCGAACACCGAAACTCAAATTCACGTCGAAACAACTTGGACTACTCTATATTCAAGGCCCGATGTAGGAATTAGCTAGCACATGGCCCACTTTGAGTGAATTTTTGGGCCACCTAAGTCATAATTTAATATTTCTATTTCTTGATGTTTGATTCTCCTTGAAGTCAACAATTAGCCACTTGAATAACTCAAATGGGATAAGAAATGAGTAAGTTATGGCTAAATCTGGCCCAGGTAAGAATAGGAAAACCGGAGCGGGGTGTGCCGGTCTGAGTCTAACATGTCTGGTACATATTCAATAAAAATGACGGAGACCCAAAGGAATTTACCAGTACATGTTCAAGGTGTACCAGTACACTGTCACCCGAAAATTCCCGGAATGTGTATTTTCTCCATTTCTCATGCACTTTCATCCATAGATCAAGCCTATCCTTGAATACCTCCAGAAACAACTATATTATGGGTTATAACCCCGCCCTACATAAAACCATTTATAAAAAGGTTACTTAGGGTTTGTTGTAAACCTAACACAATATATGAATCCCTCCTCAAAATGAGGATTTCCTTACCAATCTTGTGCCATTTAGAATTTTAGCAACCCTACTTTCAAAGAAACCTTTGGTTAGGATGTAATCCACATGATCATGGGTTTGGGGAATGAGCTCTAGCCATACAAGTGCATGGACCTTCACATAAAACTTGAAATTCCATACAAAATTCAAACTAAAGTCAAGCATCCATACCTTGGCTTGATCACCCTTCTTCCTCTTCTTTTCACTTCCCTCTTTCTTCTCCTCCCTGCTTCCCTCTCCTTCCGTAGCTTCACCTTGTTTGGGGCCAAAATGCATTTTGGTCTCCCCTTTAATCTCTTTATAATTAAGGTTTATGTTATTTAGCATTTTAGCCTTTCACTTTTACTTGTTGTATTCCGATTTCTAAATTGTATTTTAGCCTCTAATTTCATAATCCATGTCTTTGATGCCCCTTTTGGACAAATTACGGTTTTGCCTTTTCTCATGGCGGTCCAAATTTTCGGGTTTATAAATCTCTATATTTCATGATTACTTCGAAAATTTCAATTTATCTTTGTAGACATAATACCCTAACATGTTGAAAACAACTTCGGGTATATTTCGAATTACATACTTCACTCGGGCCCGAGCGAATATAAGGTATTTCACTAACATATGTCTATTAGGTTTACAAGTTTGGTCTTAAGTGAGACAAGGCTCCCACTTTCTACAAATCGATCATCTCTAACTATCATAAGAAACATAGAACTAAGCTCCCCTGATTTCCCATACGCATCTGGACTCCTAAGTGCCCAATCACTCCATCTCTACTGGAGTAACCACACTACTCATCATCAATGCTTAGAGCAATACATGCAGCAGCTATCTTCACGTGTGAATAGCTCCTCTAAATCTCCTTGTGGTAACCTCAGTCATTGAAGAACATCTATCTTTGACTTTTAAAACAGCCCCTTGGAGATATTCTCTTAATAGTATGTGGTTTTATGTTTCTTAATATGTCTCAACAAGCCACCTGAAAAATTCTTATTTCCTTCCATATCATAACAGAATATCTTCCTTCCTTGGAAATCTCACAAAATAATATATGATCTCTCTTATTTGATCCGTGCAATATTGCTCAATATTCTTCTCTAACCTTCCTTGTTCATCACATTGAATATTGACTCTTGATTTGCATAATATTCGCTCCAAAATCGGATTTGGTTGAATATGGTAAGTTGTGTCACATAGTATGATGCAACAACTTGTGCAACATTAGCTTTGACAACAAGTTCAGCTATTGGAAACATGCGATCTATTTTTGTCTAAGATTATAACAAGAAATATCTTCAACAAGTTCTTATCACCAAACTTAGTATGTCACGATGTTCCTCATAGGGTTAAATGAATCTTTCACACACATACGCAACCAAGTACTACTTATGTCTCTAATTCCACCTATCAATGAGGTGTTTACCCTTGTGTAACAAGAGAAAAAACAAAAAACATGTGGTAGGCAAGTCTCTTTTAACACAGATAAAACAAATGTTATGGCTATGGTGGCAATATCTGATTCCACGTCAAAACCAAACACAAAATTCTTTCATGGTTATGGCTATCAAAAGAAGAAGGATAGACCAATTTCCCTTCAGTGCAAGATTTCTGGACACACCATTGACAAGTGTTATGAACTCCACAGTTACCCTCCTACAAATGCAAGATCAAAGGACAAGCCATTCTTGTAATAATGGAGTCTTCTTGAACATCTGAAACCAATAAATCTGTAGATTTCTCTATCTCTTCACTCAACACTGAACGATGTAATCAACTTCTTAACATGCTTTCTGCCCGCCTGATTTCCTTCGAATCATCACAAGTTGTTGTAGATGTCAACTCTACATCTTTTGCTACAGGTAAGCATGACATCAATAATTGTTTAGTTCCTACCAGATTTTTTAAAATGGTCTCTACTTGGATTTTCAGTGATGATCATAGTAAAACCTTTTTACTTGGATTTTCAGACCATATGACACCATTTGCAAAATGAACAAGCAACTTTGTGGAGCAAATAAAATAGGATAACTCACTCTGCAAAAGATTGTCCTTGCAAGTTCATGGATCATGGCCTAAACCAGATTGCAAGTATATACATGAATGGTCTAAAAACAAGGTAAGTGATACTTCTTACAGTAGACTATCGACAGTCTACTGTAAGAAGCACGAACATGGCTAAGGTTCATGTATATGTGTGTCATGCTAACTTGTAATTTTGGTGATTAGCTTTATTCTCTTCAACTATGAAGCACGAACATGGCTAAATGATGGAGTGTTCGCGTGTCGGATACTTGGACATGTGGACACGCGTTGAACACACGTCGTGCACGCGTTGGACACGCCACGTGGCGTATCGTTGACCAGATAAGAAGTCAAAGGCTTCGGACACTGCTAGGACATGGTGGGGACACGACTAGACATATTTCTTGGGTTTCTTTTTCATCTTTGGTTTTTTTAAATTAAATTATGGGCTAACATTCACAAAGCCCATTATAATCTGACCTTAATTCTTAAAAAAACTCTAACCTTTTGAATTTCTTTGACTCTTTTCTTCACTTTGTCATTCTTTCAGATATCAGTAAAATATCAGTGGATATTTTTACAAAAATATTTGCAAAACGAAAATTATATAAAATTTGATGAAATTATTTTTAAAAAGTTTTAAAATGACAAAATTAAGCAAAAATACATGTGTTAAAGATGTCAAAATGTCAAAATGAAGATCGATGTTGCAATGAAAATTATTCAAATATTCAAACCTTATTTAAGATAAAATTAAAACATGAATTTAGGATAATGAACATAATTATTAAATTAAATATTCATTTTTTTCACAACTATACAAATTAGGGTTAGAAATTAAAATATTATTTTAATTAAATGGCTTTTTAAGTATCATATGCTAATTATAATCTATGTTTTAAAAAGAAAACTATATATATGTTAATATAGTTGACGGTGCTTTTTTTATCGATCTTGGGTTTGGGCTTCTTGAGTCGTTGGGTGGGTTCGTCGGTAGATGATATCACGAGCTTTCCCGGAAAGGGTGGTCCGGTGGGGGTGTGCCGAAATAGCCTCTCCGATAATAAGTCGATTTCTTTCTTCTGAAAGGAAGAGATCAGTGGTGATGGTTTTTGTGATTGCGTACCTTTCTTCGGTGGAATTGCTCGGTATTTATCATGGGTGATCACGATGACTTTCCTTATTAGACGACGATATGATTGCTTCCCAATTGGATAGGGAATCTCTTTTTCCTTATCACTTGCTTAATATTAGGAGATAATTAGGGAGCCGTAATCGTGGGGGATCCTTCTTCCCTTATTGAGTAGATATCGGATTATGGAGATGGAATGCTTTCCTTTCCTACGTCTCAACTGGTAGGCAGCGGTTTATCCACGTACTGTCCGGCCCCGCAGGCTTAGTTTCGACCACTGGAAATACGCCTTTAAAGGTGACGGGGGCGTCATTGTGGGCCAAGCCCCCTCGTGAGGCTCTTTTGCCAGCCCCATGGGGGATGTTAACCCTTTAAAGCTGCGATGGTTCGTTCCCTGAGCTGTGTCACGGGCTATCTTGTTGATTTTTAGAGCCTTATGGAGTTACCCCCAGCCCTTGGCTCGCGAGAGCTTAGGCAAGGGAATTTGAGATAATTTTTGAATCGAACAGCAATTCCACATGGTAGAAACGGGGTTTGTTAGTGCAGGCTTATCGTAGATCAATCGTATCGCGGTAATGATGGCTTCTCTTCGACTTTTGCGTCCATTTCGACTGCGTTTCCAATGTTTTTAGAAGCACCCTATGGCTATTTGAACTGTATTCCCCTGTTCTTCAACCCTCTTTCTCTGTGGTCTCGGATTTTTCTTCTTCGAAACTTCTTTGATCATCGCTCAAGACCACTCTTGGTGGTTTTTGTCGTTCTATCTCTCTTGGGGTCGTTTCTTTTGTTTTCTTCCCTAGTTTGGTACATCTTTCTTCTTCTTCCCCTGTTTACCTTTTCTTGTTCTGAGTTCCATGGGTCCCTGGTGGTCATTGTTTGTCTCCTCTTCCTCACTTTTTTGGTTGGAGTTCTGTCGAGCGCCTTTTAGCCGTGGGGAGTTATTGTTTTGACTTTAAGGTTATTAGGGCTTGTTTGGCTGGGATTTCACCCATTTATCATTCGTTCGACCTCCCTTATACCTGCTTGATCACTTGCTTCCTCCCATGCCCAATCGTTCTTACGAGTGTGCATAGGGAAGTTCGTCGAGGAACCTGATTTAGGGCAAACAAATTAGAAGATGCAGCCGATCGACCATTGTTGTCGACCGTGTCCCTTCAGCGGGACCTCCTTCCTCGTCTGGCAAAGGCAAGAGCAAGGTTAGTGAGATTAGGTACCACTGACAGTTCACGTACTTGAGGTGATATCTGAAATGCAGCGAGTGGGCCACATTGGTCGAGCCACTCTTTTGGAAAGACCTTCGCCCGCTTCCTTCCTGAAGCCCCTTTGGTGTTCGCTGTTTGGTGTCTAGATTTTCTCACTCATATGTCACACTGATCCACAGATCCTACGAATGGTGGATCCAGAACTGATCCCGGGGCGCGAGGCCCATATCTTTTGGACTCGTTGTGGGATTTCTTTCTCGAGCTGAAGTGCGCGTGATTATACAAACAATTTACGTAATATAAAAATCATTTACATTTACAAAGAACTACCACGAGATTGAATTCCTCAAAATCTACACACATATCTTGAGTCCCATTTATTTAGACATGTACATTTGCTGCTCTGTCCTGACACATCAAAAGATCGCGAGAAGCGATTAGTGGTGAGCACGTATCTCTGGTAGCCTGCTCTGTGATGTGGGATGTCACATCCTCTATCCTTGTCTTGCTTCCTCTTTAGTACTTACGGATTGAACACGTGCTAAGCTTTAAGCAGGTAAGGAACATAAGCATGAATGACCACACCCTTGGTAATGTAGATCTGAAAGCTTATATATGCATTTTCATATACTATACATATTCATATAACTTTTTATTTCTTATCATCTTTTCATTCCTATTGCATGTCGATCTTTTAAGATTACATGTTCTATGTCTTTGGCATATCTCCTATCTATACTTTTTCTGTATTCCTGTTTCTATACTTTACAAATATTCCATATTCATTCATAACTTATTGTTTCATGTTCTATTACATCTTCTTTCCTTATACTTTTGTACTTTTATATACTTTCTATACTTTTCTGGTTATATACTATACCATTTGTTATATTCTACTTTCGTATGCGTTATCATGTCTGTGTTCATATCTTTGCTTTCTGTTATACTTTTCATATTACTTTCTTTTATGTCCTGTACTTGTTCATATACTTTTCATGTCATTGACAATTTACTTCTTGTACTCGTATACTTGTCATACTATCATCGCATAGCAGTGCTATGCTTCTCATATCATGTTATATATTCTTTACATTTCTTTTGCATAATATTCTTTACATTTCATTTGCATATACTTGTCATTTTCTTTTATGTTCGTAATATAAAATACGCCAGAAGCGGATATAGGAAATAAGCTGTTTGTGCAGAAGGTCTTTGTATATACCCGAAGGAGTATCATCATTCAATACTGAACCAGTGACCTATGCCTGTATTGCTCGAAGGTATCATCATTAT
Source organism: Tetrastigma voinierianum (assembly GCA_016808115.1). NCBI lineage: Eukaryota > Viridiplantae > Streptophyta > Magnoliopsida > Vitales > Vitaceae > Tetrastigma > Tetrastigma voinierianum. The sequence goes on along the minus strand of JAEQBH010000419.1, from coordinate 1,079,219 downwards.
CAAAGGGCAGTGAACTAACACTATCAATGATCCAAACATGATCTAAGTCATCACGACCCAAGCAGACCTCGATATCCCATAAAGCGTATCTTTGTATATTGTGTCCTATAGGCATGCCTTTCTATCCACTCTACCCGGGTTCTAAACGAGACAATCCATGTGTATTTTATGTTCGATTACATATCTCATAGTCTGAATCGTATTATTGTCATTGGTAATCCTTATGTGAGATATATACAATCATTTAATTCTTAACTTTGCATTTTCATAACTCATATCTCACTTTACACATTTACATATACATATAACGAGATCATATACTTATGTCATATTCTATACTTGTCATATACCTTCTTATATGTTTCCATACATATAATTTACATGAGCATATGCAATATATACTATCATTACTTTAATATGTATTCGTTCTGTCTGTAGCTTCATATACGGTTCTCATATTTCTATATTACCTCAGGCTACCTATATTTTTATCATGCATGCATTTACTCATTCTTATATTCATATATGCCTATCATTTATGTACATGTACTCATTCCTCGTAACATCTTATATCTTGTTAACTTATATTTTCATATACTTTATTAGACTATCATATCTTATGACATATACCTATACATTTCTATACTTGTATGTTTTAACATGCTGTGGTATCTATCTCAGTAGGAGTGCAAAACATAGACTTCTTCTTTGATACCCTTGGTGCCTTCATGTCAAACTATTTACCTTTTTATCTTTTTCTTATTGGGGATACACACATATAATCATTCACTTGCTTGAATGGGATAAAGAATGGAATGGACCGATCTGATATATACCCAGAAGATGCAGTCACGATGCGAACATAGAAGTGCACGCGTAAATAAAAGTGTGAAACACTAGCGGGGCGAAGCGCGGTCATGTATCGTGCCTGACCTTTGCGTAATAGAAGCGCCGTAGCACTGAAGTGCTAACCACGATCATATGCGTGCACCTTTACGTAATAGAAGCGTCGTAGCAGCGAGTCTTGCAGCGATCATATATGTCTTTATCATTGATATCAGGTCTTGGCGGTCCTCATTTATCGTGTTCTGCAGACTATCTGTTTTATTCTTTTCTTCTATATTCCTTTACATATCAAATCTACTTATATTTGTTATTTCTTGGTATATCTATCTCTTTCTTATCATGTATTCCAAATTGACTTTACCCCAGCGATTAGTACTTGGTACAACAATCAAATTTTTAGTTGTGGATACCGAATACCATTAAATAGAAAATGGTTAGATTCTAGACTCAATTATCTTTCCATAGAGTCTAAGAACACCCGAAACAAAGTTCGGACGAAGGAGTTATGACCTTCTGAAGTTGGAGGTCACATGTAGTCACACCCAGTCTAGCTGACCTGACCTGGCCGAGCTCGATCTGACACCTTGATCTGACTCTTACTATCCTCCTCAGGCATATAAATGGATTCTTGACTCAATGGGATTTCCATAGAGTCAAAGAACACCCGAATCGAAGTTCGGACGAAGGAGTTATGACCTTCCGAAGTTGGAGGTCATACATAGTCAACCAGATGGTGACACAGGCTTGGCCGAGCTGACCTGACCTCAGTGAGCTCCCGGTCTAACATCAGTCCTGACACCTAATATCCTCCTTAGGCATATTAATGGATTCTTGACTCAATGGGCTTCCGCCAGGTCAAGAACTCTGAATCGGAGTTCGGACGAAGGAGTTATGACCTTCCAAAGTTGGAGGTCATACGTAGTCAACCCAAACGAGCTGACCTGAACTGGCCGAGCTGACCTGACCTCAGTGAGCTCGGTCTAACACCTCGGTCTGACACCTAATATCCTCCTTAGACATATGAATGGATTCTTTACTCAATGGGCTTTCCATAGAGTCTAAGAACACTCGAAACGAAGTTCGGACGAAGGAGTTATGACCTTCCGAAGTTGGAGGTCATACGTAGTCAAATCTTGACTGGCCGAGCTGACCTAACCTGGCCAAACTTGATCTAACGCCTTGGTCTGACATATTCTATGCTCCACAGACATATGAATGGATTCTTGACTCAATGGCCTTTCCATAGAGTCCAAGAACACCCAAAACGGAGTTCGGACGAAGAAGTTATGACCTTCCGAAGTTGGAGGTGTCGCATTAGTCAAATCTGTGTAGGGCGACCTAACTTTGGTCGAGGGCTCTGAGTTGACCTCTGGCTGAGCTGACCTTTGGCCGAGCTAACCTCTAGCAGCTGACCTCTAGCAGCTAACCTCTGCTGACCTCTACATGCTGACCTCTACAGGCTGACCTCTACTAGCTGACCTCTACTGACCTCTACAGGATGACCTGGGATGACCTCTGGTGACACCGGTAAGGACCGTAGCAGTCATAGAGGGTCCAATTGAGAAATTCAAAAGCCTAACATCAATTTCATTGTTGTGGATACAATTTACCAGAAGGACTCACTTCCAAATTTCCTTTATTTCCTACCCAAAAACCAGTTCTAAGGTCCGGCTAATGCGTAGGATCAAAAATGAGAAATGCTGCCGGTTTCAAGTGCAGCTGGGCCGCTAAAAGCTACATATATAAGACATAGAAACTCTTCTCAACTCAACACAACAAGAAATGAGTTTGGGAGTTTCCAAACTAAACCATCCCACAAGATAGAGGTTCTAAACCATGTATTTATACTTTCTATACCAAAACTAGACAAATCAAATACTTATTATTAAATAGAAGCGCTTTTCATCTGAGAACTTAGCAAAGTTCCATACACACATAGTTTACATACAAATATTCATAGTTCCATACAACCCAAAACATGTATCCATACAAAACCATACTCAAATTCCATACCTCTGATCTTCTTTTTCCTTTCCTTCTTTCTTCTTTTCTTTTCTCTTCTTTCTTATCCGTTTTTGCTCTCTCTTTCTCCAAGACCAAAATGAGATATTTATTTTGGTCTTATCCTTATTTGATCTTATCCCCTTTTTATTTCACTTTTTCTCTTTGGGCATCCTTGACCATCCAGTCAAAGGAAACTTCCTCACTCTTTCATGGCTTGATTGTCTCTTCTAATTTTTCTTCCTTATTTCATTCTAATATCTTTCTTTTATTACTCTTTTTGGTCCTCAACACCATTGCTATAAAATTTGCTTATGTATATTCCTACTTTGTATATGAACTTATTAAGGAAATTATGACCCTTGAGTCTGAATTGGTAAATTATTAATTTACCCTTAAGCGTGTATTAATTCCAAGTTCTTATTTTATTTTTATCTTTATTTTATTACGGATAAATATACTTTTACTTTTATTATACCCTAAACATGTTATAAAACTGTTAGGGTATAATTTGGGGTGTTACACCTTACATCGTCCAAGTGCCGAAGATGGTTTGCTTCTTTGAGGTGGCCTTCGAGAATGGCCTCCGTTTTCCTCTACAACCCTTTATCAAAAGTGTCTTACAGCACTTTAACTTCTGTCTGTCCCAACTTTCTCCCAATTTCTAGGGTGCAGTGCAGTTGTTGAGTGGAGTCTTTAGGGATAAAGGTCTCGGGGTTCCCTGCATAGCTTTGCTCCTGGACTTTTTTAGTGTGAAGGGAGGCCCCGCGAAGGGCTTTGTACATTTCAAATGCACCAATGCCAGGCGATCATCTCGGATCTTAGTCCTCCCACAAACACTAGAAGGAGCCGTTATTTTTCGTGAGTGGTAGTAATTGGGAGTATAATCCTGGCGACCAGGAAGATCGCTTGGTATTCGTAGTTTGAAGCGCGCGAGAACTACGTGAGTTTCTGTTTGTGTTAATTGGGTTTAGCCTTTGAAAGTCATGAGATGTTTCTAACTTTAGCATAGCTACTGGTTGTGGGCCTTTAGGTATTAAGCGGTTCAACCGAGGATGAAGAGGTGAAGCGGAAGTTGATTAAATGTAGCCTATGGACGTATTCCGAGCTTATTAGATCGGATATTCCTGGGCCTTTTGGTGCGAAACCTTCTTGACCTTTCGAGCCTTCGGATGCGAAATCTTCTCGACCCTCCGATTTAGGGCCACTTCAATCTTTTGTCATGAAGCCTTCTCGGGAAAAGCTTCAAGCCCGAGTTGAATTTTTGGATAAGAAGAAAAAAAAGAAGTGTCAAGCCTTGAAAGTCACATTTGCCAGGCCGACCATGTGGCTCGAGCAAGTGTCGAGAAGTTGGGGGTGTCCTCCTGCCCCCGCCATGTCTGATGCGGGCTTGGTCTCAGGAAATTACGGCGAGAGGTTGCGCCTCATCCTGGCATTTGAGGTGTTAAGGTGATAGGTCCACCGGCTGTTCTCCCCGTGCTGAGTAGCCCGAGAGTCCTCCAGGGAGGACCCCTTAGGAGCCTCCTGCGGATATCCGGCCTATATCATTGGGGGCCTCGTGGCCTTGAGCTTATTTCGGGATATGCGAGGCGAGGAGGGAAGCATCTCGGACTGAGAGGGATGACGACTTCGTTGCTCACGAATGCGAGCTCACCTCCATTTGTATCTTCCATCCTCTGGGACCACGGCCTGAAGGGCCGGATGCCATGTCCCGTTGAGAGGCTGCGGCCTTATCGCCCAGGAGGCGGCCACCATATGTCTAGATGCCTTTATTTGTTCATTCCACTGTTATTTCAAACTATCTATTGATTTTATCTTGTTTCTGCACATGGCTACCTATATGAAGAGCTTGGCGAGGAGGGCCAGCTTTGCCGAGGGCTCTGCTAAAGTAGTGAAAGCGAATAAAGCCAAGGTTGCTCCACGACCTCGAAAGCGGAGCGCCCGAGCTCGGATATAACACCTTGCGAGGATCTTGAAGTGAAGTATGAATCAGGCATAGAGCATACCACGACCATAACCACGGTGAAGATAAAGAAAAGCTTCTGGCCGAGATGAGGATTCTAGAAGGGCGGGCTGCGGCGGTCGAGACGAGTGCGGGTGGCCCGAGAGACGAGTACACGTGGTCTAGGGCCGGCGCATCAAAGCCACAACATTAAACTCGAGTCGGTCGAAACCTGAAGTACATGAGCTCGTGGAAGCGCTAGCGAGAATGCCATGGACTTTGCGAGAGATCTGAGCTGAGAGGCCTTGGTCGGTCGGAAGGAAGGGAGTAATTGCGAGCTTAGAGCGAGGCTTGTACCTTGTGGGCCCTGCAGGTTTGGCTAACGTTCGAGTAAGGCTCTTTAAGGTTTTCTGGGTTTGGATTTCAACTTCGAGTTCCCTCTTGAGGAGCGAAGGAGAATGCAGTTGCAGCGGCGAAGCGGGACCCCGTGGTGTTTTTAGATGCCCACATCTCTGTTCCTCTCCCTGGTGAACCTAAGATTAAGGCTCCTGTAGAGGCCGGCTCTCCTACCTCGGTCGCTGGGACTTCACATGTTGACTTACATGGCTTGGAGGTTTAGATGCGGGGAGTGCTCGAGTCTGTGGACATTTAGGCTTTTCTTGTAGTCTACCCTTGATACATTGCTTTGGGCTCACGGGGCAGCGGACACGTAATGCGACCTTGATTTTTGTCGATCTGTGGATATTTGCCTTTATACCCTTTGGACCTTTTGTCTTCTTTACCATCTTACTTTACAACCTGGGTTGCGAGGCTTCCAGGCTATTCAACTCCTTTAATAACTGAGTTGTTGTGCGCTTAGCATTTGAGCTACGTGGCTCTTAACAAACTGAGCTACTGGGCTCTTATTGAATTGAGCTACGTGGCTCTTAACAAACCGAGCTACTGGGCTCTTATTGGGCCCAGGCTCCATGGCTATTTGAAGCAGGCCTGCGCGGCTCTTAACTCGCGGCTCCATGGCTCTCTTTTGAGATTGAGCTCGTGGCTCTTAACAAGGCGAGCTCCATGGCTCTTTTAAGCCAGCAAGCTCACGTGGCTCTTAACAAAGCGAGCTCACAGGGCTCTCGATGGCCGCGAGCTATGTGGCTTTTGAACTGAGCTCGTGGCTCTTAACAAGTGAGCTCACGAGGCTCTCATTGAGATTGAGCTCGTGGCTCTTATGGCGAGCTCACAGGGCTCTTATTTGAGCCTACGTGGCTCTTTTGAGAGAGGCTGAGCTACGTGGCTCTTAAAAAAGCTGACTCATGGCTCCAAAAAGCACAGGCCTCTTAGGCTGTATTGAATTGAGCTCCATGGCTCTTTTAAATCGAGCTACGTGGCTCTTTTGAACTGAGCTACGTGACTCTTAACAAATTGAGCTATTGGGCTCTTATTAAACTAAGCTGCATGGCTCTTTTGAACTGAGCTACGTGGCTCTTAACAAACTGAGCTACTAGGCTCTTATTGAACTGAGCTCCATGGCTTTTTTGAGCCCCATGCATTGGCTCTTAACAAAAGCCCAGGCTATGTGGCTCTTAGCAAGCCGAGAAACTCGGGCTCTCACGTGGGGCCCGAGCTACGTGGTTCTTTTGAACTGAGCTACGTGGCTCTTAACAAACTGAGCTCCATGGCTCTCATTGAACTGAGCTACGTGGCTCTTAACAAAGCGAGCCTCTTTGGGCTCTTATTGAGCCCCAGGCTCCATGGCTCTTTTGAACTGAAGCTCGATGGTTCTTTCATTTTCGACTGGGTTTTGTGCTTCCTTCCCGCCCAGGAAAGTGCGTGTAGTTTTGTGTCGATTATGGAGAATCGGAGCAGTTAGTGACTTCTCAAGGTGTCCGGGCTTCTTTATAAATAACCGCCTTCCTTCGAGGGTGTATGTTATATGCCGCTCCCGTTTTCCTTCCTACCTTCGCCAGCGTCGTAGTTCGGACATGATGAAGCTTGAGTTTAGATTACTGCTTCTGTGAGTGCATTTGGTAGTCAACGGCAAACGTTTAGTTTCGTTACGCCATTTGTTGGAGTTGTGTTGTTCCCTAGTCCTGCCATTTGATGGAGTTGGGTCAGGGAACACATTCGGAGGGGGCGGCATGTTGAATGCTTCAAGTCTCATTTCTTATGCTATACCTTTCCTCCCATTTTTTTTTTATGCTTCCCTTTTCTCTTTCTTGTGGTTTTTTCCTCGAATGGATTCAAGTCACGCTTCTTATGCTATACCTCTCCTCGCCTCTTTTCTCTTTTTCCGGCTTCCCTTTTCTCTTTCTTGTGGTTTTTTTTGCCTTGAATGGCTATTTGCTGATTGTAATTTTCTAAGATGTAGAGAGCGGTTTTGCTGATTGTAATCTTCTGAGATGTAGAGAGCAGTTTTGTTGATTGTAATTTTATGGAATAATTGTAATTTTTTGAAATAAAAGTACAATATTTTGAAAACACGTATACTTGTTTGATGTTTCATGTAACCTTACAAGGCCCTTCCGAGGCCACATGGTTATGATAAGTAGAGCTCCTGGTTCTTTCTTTATGATTCTGAGTAGACGGAGGCGAAAATAAACCTGAAAAAATGTTATTTAGACGAAAATCGGCTAGCTGCGCTTTATTAATAGATACAATATGAGTTTATGAGCAAAGAAAGCGACTTGAGGTGCCGACATTCAGAGAGAGCGTCTGGGGTCTTTCCTCTTAGTTTGAAGCTCATAGTTGCAGTCGGATTAGCATGGTGATCGATATAGGGTCCCTCCCGATTGGAGTCCGCAGTTTCCGTGAGTGGTCTTTCGCTAATGGCGGCGGGAGTTTTTGAGCACTAGGTCATCGGGCTTAAAGCTGTTAGGCTGACCCGCGCCGATCATAGTACGCTAACATTTTCATTGGTAGTCACCGGCGCGTTTCAGCCTCTGCTTCTCCTCCAGGAGATCAAGGTTTAAGCGGAGAGACTCCTCATTGTGCTCGGCGTTCACGAACTCGATCCTAGGTGACTCGGGCCCAACCTCGACGGGGGTTACTACCTCGGTGCCAAATGCTAAGGCGAACGAAGTTTCTCGAGTTGCAGACTTGCACGTAGTTCTGTACGCCCATAGTACCTCGAGAAGGTATTCTACCCATTTTCCCTTTAGGTTTTCCAGCTTAGTCTTCAATGCTTCCTTGAGAGTCCTTATAGTGACTTCTGCTTGTCCGTTGGACTGCGGATGAGCTGGAGACGGATAGTAATTCTTGATTCCGAGCTCGGTGCAAAAGTTTTTGAATTTCAGGTTGTCGAATTGCTTTCCATTATCAGACACCAATGCTTTTGGGATTCCGAACCTGCATATTATGGATCGGCAAATGAAGTTGTGTACCTTTTGCTAGATGATTGTTGCCAATGGCTTGGCCTCTGCCCATTTGGTGAAGTAGTCTACTCCTATAACGACGAATTTTCATTGACCTCTTCCAATAGGCAGGGGCCCGAGTATGTCTAATCCCCATTGCTGAAAAGGCTAGGGGCTTATGATTGAGGTCAGTGGCTCGGATGGGAGATGGGAGATCTTGGCATGCTCTTGACAGATTTTGCATTTTACATTGGATTAGTGGTGTCTTTGAGAATCGTGGGCCCGGTAGCGCCTTAGGGTTTCACACTTGAGTCAGAGCGCTCAGATATGGTTGCCACAGACGCCTCTGTGCACTTCTCTAAGTACGTAGTTGGCATCTTCCTTTCCTATGCATTTGAGGAGGGGTGCGGAAAAGCCCCGTTTGTAAAGGGTTCCTCGTAAAAGAACGAATCTGGCTGATCTGGCTCTCAGTTTATATGCCTCATTTGGATCGCACGGTAGTGTACTGTTCAGCAGACCGTGCGAGATGGAGATCCGTCATTCGGCCAGCGGTCATTACTAGGAGGACCGTCATTTGTTGGCGTTCTTGAAGGTTCCATGAGGTGCTCGACCGGTACCCTTATGTCAAGTCTTGGTGGCGTCGTTGCTGGCTGCAGCCGCGTCTGCTGTGAATTCTCCATTCTTGGGCGTGTCGACTGAACTCGTCACGAAATTTTGAAGCGATTCGGCATTACCTTTTAGGTAAGGATCATTTTTTCACCTTAGCCGTAGGAGTCCTCTATCTACTTCACCACCAATTGGGAATCGCTGCATACCTCTAGTTGATCCCGGCCTGCATGGGTGGGCTGAATTCAACCCGACAATGACAACTATATTCGACCGTTGTTGGGGCTTAGAACCGAATCACAGTGCATATTCACGTCGATCTGTGGTGATCAACCCTATCGCTTCCTTGATCATTGGCGTATGCGAACAACCTCGGTGGAGAATTCGGACATGTTGAGGTGGTTTCGGTGAGTGTTGGGGGTGAATTCCATGATGAAATCGCTGAAGCATCCTGATCGTTGTTCTTTGGCTTGTACCTAATGTCGAGCTCATTCGGCTCTATGGCCCATTTTGCGGTCTTCTGAGGTTTCTAGTTTATCACGATATTTGCTTGGTTGGGTGTTCGCCGGAGTCTGGTGGTGTGAGCTTGAAAGTATGGTCGAAGTCTTAAAGCGGCGGTCTGATGCTAGAACTAGCTTTTCCATCTTGGATACCTTTCTCTTCTCCTCTCGAGCTCGGCGCAGTAATGGGCCAGGTTGTTGCGCTCTATCCGGCTCTCGACCACGGCGGCACTAGTCGCTCGAGCGGCTAAGTAAAGCATAAGGGTTTCGGAGGGGAGCACGGAGCCTCTTCATGGTGGGCATCCGGTGAGCCTTTAGGCAAGAAAGAAGGGTTGACGCATCGCTGGATGCGGACTGCAAAGCAACTCAACGCAGCTATTCTCCCGGTCAAGCGCTGAATTTCTTTAGTGTTTGAGGGTGGTTGCATGTCGAGCATGGCTTTTATCTTGTCTAGATTTACCTCTATTCCGCGGTTGTTGACTATGAAACCTAAGCACTTCCCCGAGGAGACTCCGAAAGCACACTTGGTTGGGTTTAACTTCATCTTGTAGTCGCCCGGGACTGGAACAGATCGACTAGGTGGTCTCGTGGAGCTCGACCTTGGTGACTTTACTGACATATCGTCAATACGCCGCTTCCTGGATGCTTTCCGATAGTTTTTGGAATATTATCGTTCTGACCTTTGATGGGTAGCCCCAGCGTTCTTCAACCCAAAAGGCTTCACCTGATAACAGTACGTTCCATGTCCGGTCACGAATGAGGTATTCTCTTAGTTGTTGGGGTCCATTTTGATATGATTATAACCTAAGAAGCGTCCGCATTTGAAGGCTTCGTGGCAACCGATTAGGTATCCCTGTGGTCGATGAAGCGGAGGCTGTCTTTGGGCGACGGGTTGGCATCGGTGAGTCGATGGGTTGCCGTTGTGGTTTTCTTTCTTCGATGCAGAACCACATTAACCCGACGATCGGGATGTCTACTTCTCGGATTCTTTCGGGCTCGGAGGAGTTCGCGGCCTCTTAGTTGATAAGCCTTACGCCTTTACGGGGCGAAACTTCTTCTTTTTTGTTTGACGGGTTTGAAGGAGGGAATGCCATTCAGCTTGTGGGTGATAATCGCTAGGTCAATTCCTCCCATGTCCTCTTGCTTCCAAGTGAATACCTCCACATTTTGCCTTAAGAAGCGGATGAGGAGGTCTTTGATGTCCTCGACCAATTTGGATCCGATGTAGGCGAGATGTTATTTGGTGATCAGGTTATCTGGTTCGGTTCTTACGAGGGCATAGGTCGGGTGTTTAATTCATCTCTCTTCGAGGCTCATCCATGTGGATGTTGTCAAGCGCTTTACTGTTCATTGTGTGGTAGCGTTTCTAGGATACCCATAGTCTCCTCGAACCATTCCTACTCCATTCTCAGTAGGGGTGACAACCATATATGATACAGCGTGGAAGGCGGCCCTTATGGCATTGAGAGAGGGCTACTAGTAACATGTTGTGTATCTTAGATGGGACATCCATTATGAGGAATTTTATCGTCGTTGTGACGACCACGAGGTCTCCAAGTGATACAGTTGTACCGTCCGGGGTAGCACTTTCTCTCGAAGAATCGGTTGTGGCGTTTAGATTCGACTTCTCCCTTCCAATGCCCGTTTTTCAAAAAAGCGATGCGAATATGATGTTATTGTTGTCGTCAGAACCACATTGCCTTTGTCTTGTGCAGCCACGATGGCCCTTATTACTAAAGGTCATCATAGGGATATTAGCGTAACCATGTCAGTCGAAAGTTTATGGTGGTATCGACCGAGGAGCTTGGATCGGCTTGTACCTCGGTGTCTCCCAATTTGATGTCGGCGGTGAGCTGGCGGTGATTCCCCACCACCGGCGAATCCCCCGGAAATCACATTGATCTCTCTCGGGGGTTGCGTGCTAGGCGGGGCGGCGACGGGGTGGTGGAGGGGTGCTGGATTCAGATCTGTAGGCCATGCTTGTGAAGATGTCCACGTCCCGGATTAGGAATTTGATTTCCTTAACTTCCAAGCGAATCACCGGTCATCGTTCGGTGCCCATGATCTCTGTGGAACTCGCAGTACTTGGTTATGTCTCTTTTCTTGGGTTCGTCTTCATCACAGGAGCGGCCACCTTAAAACTATCATCTTTGCACCTTGTATAGGACTTGTAAACAGAATTAAATCGGGGTGAAGCTGGCGAGGTGGGGTACCTCGGTTGCAACTTTCGGTGGGTGGTTAAGTGGTCCACGGCGTTACCTCTTCTCTTTGGAATCGATCTCTGTCTTCTCATTTTCGGTGAGTCATCTGGGTCTCTTAACTTCTTTTGGGGCTTCGGTCCGGTTTTCGATCTTTAGCACTTTCTCAGCTGCGGAAGAGCAGCTTAGACATAGGGCCTCTCGCCCATTGATGTATTTTTCTGCTTTGGCGAGCACCTCGGCCATGCTCACCTATGGGTTCTTCGAAATGGAGAACATCAAATCTTTGGACTGTATGCCCAGCTCAGCTATAAAGGCGGTGATGGCGAACTTTTCATTTGGAATGTCTACCCTCAATGACTCCGAGTTGAACCTCTGGACGTAGGACCTCAGGTTTTCTTGTGGGCCTTGCTTTACGGTTAGTAGGTGGTAGCTCGGCTTCCAGTACGTTCGGGCTCCAATGAAGTTGTAAGACCCGAGAAAATTCCAATTTTCGGAAAAAGGGCAAAATGGTAATTTCGGTCAAAACCTGAAATTTTTCTAGATCTTGGATAGTAGCCAGTTTCAGCATTTGGAATCGTCTCGCGGAAATCTAGCTACGTCGAATTTCGTCGGATTACGAGAGCAGTCGAGGAATTTTCGTTTTCGGTGCCGGTCTTAGTAAAGCGGGTTTGAGACATGTGATGTGAAAAAAGTCACTTATTACATGTACCCATGTGACACATGTTGCATGAGTAGAGAGAGGAGGAAATGGACGGCTTAGATTGTGCCAAGTGTCAAAAATCCAAGACTTGAGGACATGGATGGTATTATTTGAATTATTAATGATAATAAAGACAAAAGAGTCAATAGTGGTCATGTTCTCAAGAAAAGAGCAAAAGCGATGCGGAGAGGATTGATGCAGTGAGTTAAGTTTTGTGATTTTAGAGAGAAAAGAGTGTATAACTAGATTTACATTGTCCAGATAGTCGGTTCTCGATGGAGCAAAGTAAAGTTGCCTTGGTGAGAAATTCGCGTGGACACCAATTTAATTGGAGTCGACAACTCAAGAGGTAGGGATCTTTCCTACTTGTGTTGTTAATCTTTGGTAGGCTAGTAGTAAATGGTTATGAATATTTTGAGGCTTTGTTTTAGCCGTAAGCACTGAGAATACCAAAAAACTTTGAGCCTGTGGAGAAAAGTGCATTTGTGTGGTCGTGAATAGTAACTTGGGGTTTCGGTATTCGCATGAATAGGTAATATGAAAATTTTGGTGTGAAAATGTGTTAGGTTGAGTGATTCAAAATGAATTGCTTTCGTGTTTGTTAATTAGCCCGTGTAGGCTAATTTTGGTGTAGTGATTGAATTTGCATGCATGTTTTATGTGATTTAATTATGTTAATATAATAAGTATGAATATATTAGCATGAATGTGTTGGAATTGGCATCATGCATTTCATATGCACTGGGGCATCTTAGAATATTAGGAGTAAGTGCATGACATGAAATGAAACAAAAATGAAAATATTTGTGAAAGGAATTTCGATGGAAGATTTTCCGGAGAATTGTGTTTGGAGATTGTCCAACAATTCACGTCGGAGGGGCCCATGAATTGTTTCGAAGAGTTATCCAACAGATTGGCCTCGGAGGGTTGTCTAATGTTTTACCGAAACTCGGTAGTGTGTTTTGAGAACAAGGCTTGTTTTGGCCAGTTATTTACTCGCATATTGGCTTAGGCATGTGTGAGGAGTCGATCGAGGACTTGAGACCTGGGATCGGTCATGTAGACATTGAGTAGGTTCGTATGGTAACTTGAATGTGTTTGTTTTGTCATGCATGTGCACTTAGGTGGGAGTAACCCATGTAAGTATCTCCTCTTGGGCTTTGCTTTTGTCGAGGATCACCATTGGTAAAGGAAGCGTCGGGAAGAAGCTGGCGCTCATTAGAGCCGTTTGAAGAAAGCCCAGGCTTAATGGCTTTGATTTTAATATAACATGTATTAAATTGTAAATTTTAATATGTTGGTCTCAGAAATAATGTAAACTCTTGAACCATGTAGTATATTTTGGTTGGGGATACGTTTGTTGTGAGTATTAATGGGGGGCCCAGTGGCCATTTTACTCATTTAATTGTATATGAACTGATGTGGTCATAAGTTGATTGTTGGGACAGATTTGTACCTTGGGTAGAGCTCCCCGTACAAAGGAGACTGCGATTTTCTCAGTGGTGTCGGGTTACGAGCATCCGCGATTGTCCGCGAGTTGAGCGGGTTGTCGCGGACGCACCGGTTTTGGGCGTCCACCGAGAAGTGGGACCGCAGCAATGGGAAGTTCTTTGAAGGATGAGATCGAGGCTGGCGGGAGCTTGTTGAACCATGCCAAGGTCGAGACCTTAAGCGTGATGGAAAAGGCTCTGCATCTCATGGGGTCTTGGTATCCATGCAGCTCCAACTGATTCTTGTAGGTGTTGAGGTGGTCTACGGGGATCCTTCGTTACGTCAAAATCTTCGATCTGCGGCATTAGACTGTTGGGAGAAGTGTAGTACCCGGCCGTGACGGGGATTAAGTTTTGTTTGTGCAGAGCATTCATGGAGGCAGGGCTCGACCTTTTACAACCTCCTTCTGTGGGTGACTCTTGTTGGATATCCGCAGACAGCTGCTCCTAAGATTGTTCCCCTTCCCTGGCGATAAGGGTTGGATCATCACCTCTGTCGTTCTGCCCAGGCATCCTTATTACAGATCTGAGGGTATGTAGGGATCATGCCCCTGGTTCATTCGGCCTTTCTCCTCCTCAATCCTCGACTTCTCGGCGTAGAGGTGTTGTTGTTCCTCCTGTGTAATGGTATTGCGGCCTTCATGGGGCCTGTTGTGCCTCTTGTAGAGGTTGCCCCTGTTTGGTGAGTTTCGCCAACTCCCTTAGCAGACGTTGATTGACGAGACGGAGTGCCTCCATCTCGTTGCTAGCGGCGTGAAGAGCTCCGAGAGCGTCTCTGGTTATCGGTTAATCAGCGTCGTCATTGATCTTGCGTCAGCCAGGGGTTGGCGTGACTCTTGCTCATGTTTAAATCGATATCATCGATCCTTTGTCGGTTTATTTGTAAAAAACGGTCGTTACCGCGAGCGGCATCTGGCCCGATGGTGCTTTCTATTGTCTTGGGCTGGAGCTTGGGTCGTGGCGGATTGTCGGGCACGATCGATATCTGACTTACCTGAAGAGTGAATGCAGCGAGGTGTGCGAATTACCTCTCAGATGCTAAGTCGATTTCTTTCTTACGAAAGGGAAAGAGATCAACTGTTGATGATTTTGTGATTGCGTACCTTTCTTCGGTGGAATTGCTCGGTATTTATCATGGGTGATCATGATGACTTTCTTTGTTAGACGGCGATATGATTGCTTCCCAATTGGGTAGGGAATCTCATTTTCCTTATCGCTAGCTGAATATTAGGAGATAATTAGGGAGTCGTAATCGCGGGGGATCCTTCTTCCCTTAATGAGTAGCTATCGAATCATGGAGATAGAATGCTTTCCTTTCCTACGTCTCAACTGGTGGGCAGCGGTTTATCCCCATCACCTGTTCGGCCTACTGGGCTTAGTTTCAGCCCCTGGGCTTAGTTTCAGCCCCTGGGCTCACGCCTTTGGAGTGACCAGGACGTCTTTGTGGGCCGAGCCCCCTCGTGAGACCCTTCTGCTAGCCCCACGAGGGATGTCAATCCGCTTTAAGCTTTACTGATGGTTAATTTCCTAGGCCTGTATCCTGGGCCTATGCACTGATTTTTTAGGCACTATCAATAGTAGTAAAAAAAATAATCTAAGTTAATAGCTTAATATCATATTTAATAATTTAAATATATGTAAGGATAATTATTATTTTATTATGATATGTCCTTATTGTATTCATGTCCTAATTTTTTGGAATTTGTTATGTCTTCGAGTCCCATCGTGTCTTATTCCCATGGCTGTATTCGTTTCCATACTTTTTAGGTGATTGGTCTAATGTGTATAATATTGATAGGAGCAATTCTTTATTGGATTTCTTGGCCTCGGTTGTAGACGAATGTTGTCAGAATGGTGGGTTTTCTTTGTTTTTTTTATTGGTATTGTTTTGCTGTTTTTGTTAGGTCTGGTCTAGTTTACTCCTTGTATACTTTCTGGAGATTGTTGGTTGTACCTTTTTTGTTTATATAATCTGGTTTTGGAACCAAATCAAATGTTAACAGATTGGTTGTACCTTTTGGTTCTACTCCCGTATTCTTCCTCGAGTTTGGTTTACTTTCTTATTTTATTATTAGCCCTTGTACGACAAGTGGCAACTTTTTATTTGAGCCTTCTTGAACAAAGATGGCCCGATTCCTTCTACTTGTTACAACCTAATTTTGTCGTCAAACATTTAATTAAATACAGAAGTTTAATACTGATAGAATATGGAATATTTTATCAGCTTGGACCATTCATTGATTCTGAAGATCGGCGGACTGTGATTAATAATAATAATAATAATATGGTTCTTCAAATTTAATGATGTAGTTGAATCGCCCGAACCATCTACACATCTGACCACGTGTAGCGTACAAGGTTGCTTCAAATTGAATTTTTTTTTTGACAACTGCTTGCAATTGAATTAGTTATCCAAATATTACTTATATCATATTGTTTTTTGGTCTTATCTTATAGTTTTTTTTATTATAATTAAGTACTTTGTTATAATGTAATAAACTGTTCCCATTAGAACTCGAACTTGAGACTTCACCTCTTTTTGAATGTTCTTGTTTTTTTAAATTTTGAACTTTTATCAATTAATCTTTTAGTTTTTTTTTTTTAAATCTATATGTTGAATATAAATTGAGCATGAAATAAATATGAGTGTCAAGGCCAGTTTGACAATGTTTGTTAAAAGTGTTTCATGACCTAAAAACATTTTTAAGTGTTTTTACAATAAAAAAAAACGTTTGGTAATATTTTCAAAAGTATTTTAAAAGTTAAAAAAAAAAAACACTTTGATTGTTTTTTTTGAGAAGCACTTAGGAGGTGTTTTTTTTAAAAAAAATGTATATTTTAAAAGTTTTTGAATATTCTAAAAATACCTACTTGTTATCCTTAAATGTCTATTTACTTTTCCTTAAAACATATATATATATATTTTTTAAAATTAGAATAATATCATATAGTTTTTAAAATTAAAAATTCAAATAATTCAAATCCTTTTGTAAATATTTTTATAAAAATTCTATAATTATAAAAAAAAAATTTTAAAAAATAATTATTTTAAGTTTTTATTAATACAAATTTTTACATACATTAATTAATTAATTCAAATCTTTTTGTAAATAATCATATGCATAATTATTTTAGGTTTTTATTAATACAAATGTTTATGTATGTTTATTCATTATTCAAATCTTTTTATAAATATTTTTATAATAGTAAAAATAATTATTTTAGGTTTTTTTTAATACAAATATTTATATATGTTTATTCATTAATTCAATTATTTCTATAAATATTTTTTAAAAATTTATAACCATAAAAATAATTGATTAAGGTTTTATTAATATAATTTTTTTTTTATGTATTTACATTAGTAATAAATTTTTTATTTATTATGATATTCTATTTTTATAATTAAATATTAAATGTCATTTTTGGTAATTTTAATGATATAAAAGCGTTTTTATACATATGTGACATGTTACAAAAATCTTTTGTAGAATCACTTTTTCGGATTCCTATAAAAACTTTTATGATAGAAGTGTCATCAGGGAAAACGTTTTGGTTAGAAGCACTGATACAAGAAGCAATGTCAAATTAGTCATTAATCTTATATATTTCTTTAAAATATAATTTTCAATAATTATTAACTTTATATGTCTTCATATTTCAAAAAGAAAAAAAACTTTATATATCTTTAAAAAGGTAGGACATCCCAAAGGAATGAGATCCCAGATTTGAGTCATAGTATAGATAGTTTACTACTTTATAACAAACTGCTTAGTTGTTAAAAAAAAAACTTTGTATATTTGCCTATCATGCCTAACTCAAGTAATTGAGCGTTGACATGTTCGAATCCAATAAAGACAATTTACTACCTTGAAACTATAGTGTATTAAAAAAAAACTTTATATATTTTTAAAGTCCTTTTCGAGGAGAAAATTCTATTTTAAGAATTGAAATTTTGAAGTTATTTTTGAGGAAATTGAAGTTATATTTTAAATAAATAATTTCAAAAATACACAAAAGTTCTTACTTGAAAAACAAAGTAATTTTTTTTTTAAATATTAAATTTGAATTCTTTTTTATTTTTTAAAGCTAAACACTTTAGTTACAATGAATCTATGCCCTATCTTTTTTAAACTTTGAGCGGTCTACCACTTGAATTAGGCATGCCCAACTGATTTTAGACCAACCCATTTAGACCGTAGACTAAAATGAGTTGGGCTAATCTGACTAATTTCTATTCGAAAACAACACATTTTCAATTTAAATTATTAAAATTTTAGAATGTTAATGTCCCGCCCCTACCCCCGCCTGGGTGAAAAGAAGGGACATGGCACGGGACTGGGACTCCTTTAACTGATTTTTTGACATTGGTGGACCCATTTCAATATATAAATCCAAATATCAAAGTTTAACTTGTAAAACTACCACCATAGTGGTGCTTAAAATGTCCTGTACACATAATCCTGAGTCCCATTTACTTGCACTTGCACAAATTCACTATTACCAAAATATTACATTTACATTCCAAAACCAAAAGTCAAAATCTACATCAGGTGGACTTCTATTGTTGTGTTGACCATGTTGTATGCGGAATGCTTGGGATGTCTCTTGATACTCGGATGAAACACTCGTCTTGCTTAAGCTTGTAGAGCACAATGGGAAGCGAGATAAACGGATATGGCCCAGCGAGTGGTCTAATTCTGAGGATAAAGCATAACATAATGCGTAATAGGGGTTTTCATTATGCAAATCTATAATAGAGTTTTCATATAATATAATTCTTATTACATGATTTTCATATCTCCCGTTGGAGTTCAGAACAGAGATCTTGTACAGAAGGTACCCGTAGGTACATTACATAACAGAACTGATTTCTTATACTTTCTTATGGTTCATTATTCATATTCTTATCATATAAATGTTTGCATATGTCATATTATTCAAATAGACAACATATAAATATTTGCCTACATAGACCGGTAACAATGAATGATAGGGACACAGCATAATAGGTGCCGAAAGTGCAGTGCGGTGTTGAGCGAGGGGCGTGTTTTGCCGCGTATGCGAAGTGTCAGCACCCGGCGAAGTCTGAAAACGCGCGGGAGTCTTGGCGAAAAAGGAGTGTTAAAGCACTAAGCGAAGCGTGCGCTCCGCATTAATATAAGTGTTGTAGCACTAACGAGTGTCGTAGCGATCGAAGTGCTATTCATTCGCTGTCGGTCTTGAGCGGACATACAATTACCATATCTTGCGAAGCATTATATTGTTCTTAAAGGCGATAGAAATAAAGTGAAACAATGTTTGCCTTACTTAGGGCTTCGCCTCGACGACGAGGTACAAAGCATTTTTCATATAACTATTATACTTGTATAAACCCTTTCATTCACTTAATAAGATCCTTAATTAATCCAATTTTATGCCTAATTGTCTTCCATTGAAAGTCCAAACAAAAGAGTAATGGATTCTAGAATTAATCGAAGAAAGAACAAAACTGAAACTGTAGCTTGGCCTAGGCATAGCAATGCTATGCCTAGGCGTGGGTTCCTACGCCTAAGCGGATTAGAAAATTCAGAAAACTCGACCTCGAGTTCGCCTAGGTGTAGGGACCTTCGCCTAGGTGGAGCTCTACCTTTGAAGCATGCACTCCCTGCCTGGGGTGTGCCTCCTAAGCTGGCGTAGGGTGTTGAGAAGAACATAAATGGCGGTTTGTGTTTTTCATCGAACTCTTTCAGCAACCAGACCAACTGAAACCAACTACAAAACTGAACTAAACCATCCAAAAACACATTTATAAGTTAGGGTTTTCCTAACCTACATATAACCCAATAAGGGGGTTGGAAAATTTCCTATCCCAAACATAGACAAGTATTTCCAAACCTGAATTTCTTGAACTTCTCTTCTTTTTTCTTCTTTTTCCTCTTTCTTTCCCTTCCTTCTCCTTGAGCCAAATAGAACCTTGAATAACTGGAGAAAAAAAACCTAGAATGGCTTCTCTCCCCAAAAGCAGGTACTTACTGGCCAAAGCCAAAATGAGATATTTTGGTCTTATCATAAGGCCATGTTTGGCCTTATCCTCTTTTGGTTTAAAATTTTCCCTTTGCATTTTAGTCCCTCAATTTTATTCCATTTACACATAAACTTATCTAAATTCTTAATAGCATATCATCTTCTTGTGTTATGACCTTTGGGTCCTCATTTTACAAATTACCATTTTAACATTGACTCTTATATTAATTCCGGTTTTTTTATCATTTAACATTTTTCCCACTTTAATCTTAATTTTCGAAAATGCTAATTTTTACTTATATATATATATATATATATATATTTTTTTTTCTTCAAAAAATGCATCTCAGTTGTATAATATTGAAATATCCTATTTATTTTTTTGACAATCATATTAGGAAAGAAATAATTTTATAATTTTGTTAATTGTTTTAAAAATGACAATATTTTGTTTTTTTCAACAACAATATTTTGTTATTAACACTAATTTAAGTAATAAAATGATTTCCTCCAAAACTCTAGCCTCTTTATTTCTCTTATCTTGTTCTTTCTAACCCATTTTCATTAAGCAAGGAGGGGTGATTTTTTGGTCATTCTTGGCCTGAAATCACCCCTCTATATCTCTTTTCTACCATTTTTTTTTTCAATAAAGTGGTTCTTCCACAAAAATATGAATTTTTACTTTGTTTTTTCATAATTTTGTCGTCATCTTGTGCAATATGTTTTTGTTGTCGTCTTTTGCGGTATGTGGTTTTTGTCGTCCTAGTACAACGGTTTGGTTTTAAATTAAATGCTTTGTTGCGTCTTTGCGGTGTATGGGTGATTGACGTAGCAGTTCGATCAAGACATCAAGTCAAATCATGGTCATCAGTATACTGCAAAATTGAATTCATATGTATTATAGTCATCATACAATTATCAAATGTGTTGGCTTTAAGTCGATTCATTGTGATATTAACCTGGATATTGCGTCATCCTCTAGAGTTTTTAGTGAATTTGATTCTTTGTTTATATCGGATGATTGTTAGTTTGAATCAATAAAATTATTCTTCTTTCATAAAAAAAGTAATAAAATTATTTCAATAAAAAAAATAAAATTATTTAAAATATATTGATAATTTAGTTATTAAATTAAATTAAATTTATAAACTAGTACAAATTCATTTTTATCAATTTTATAATTAAGTTTAAAAAAAATCATATCTTTGATTTTAAAATAAAAAGATATATGATTAAATAAAATTTAAAGGATAAATACAAAAAAAATATTAAATATTCTAAATATGATTAATGAGATAAATAAAAGTAAATTGATTTTTTAAAACTATAATTTAATTAATTCAAATGTATTTTGTAATTTTTCCATATAAATTTTTTTAAATATGAAATTATCATATGCATTACTAAAAAAGATATATTTAAAAAATGAAAATAAAATAGTTTTTTTTTAGAGAAATAATTTCATTGATTCAAACTAGTAATACATCGATATAAATATAGAATCAAAATCGCTAAAAATCATAAAGGATGAAACAACATCTAGGTTAATAGCATAATGAAACGACTCAAAGCCTATACATTTGATAGTTGAGTCCATACATTTGATATTACTATTGTGACTATAATACATCTAACTCTACTTCTGCAGCATACTGGCGACCATTGATTTGATTTCTTGTCTCTGATCGTATATACTTTGCTTGTTTGAATCGTTCAACCAACGAATAAGCGTCGCACATGGCAATGAAAACCAGCGTATTGAGGCAATATGACCGCTGTCGCACTAAGGCAGTAAAAACTACCGCAGCGTCTGGCGACGACTAAATAACAAAAAAAACATATAAAAACCTATATTTGTGTGGAAAACCACTTTATTGAGAAAAAAAATATGGAAAAGAGGTGTAAATAGTTAAAACAACCAAGTTTAATATATTAATGATGTTCTTTCAAAAAAAAATATTAATCATGTATTATAATAATTATTATTATTAAAACCCATATGCTAAAAAGAAGAGATTTGACTCAACATGAAAAGCTAAAATATTGAATTTTGTAAATAAATATTTAAAAAATCTCAATTAGTAATGATGATGCCTTTTTCAACCGGAACTGGGTTGGAGCGTGTTGGGTCGTTGGGTTGGACCAAGGCGCGGAGGATCGTTTGGTGCAGTGGATTCTTGCAATGTCGATCAGAGCTACCAGATCTGGCCCTTTCTGCGATAAGAACCGAGAATGAAGAGGCGGCGAGGCGTCGCGGGAGCCACTCAAATGCCTAAGTCGGTCTGTGCGAGAGAAGAGGATGCCTCGATTGCCCAAATTAGCGTACCTTTTAGTGTTGGAACGACCTTGTATTTATAATGGACATTCATCTAATTTGGCGATGCCTAGGGTTCTTCCTCGTATGATAGATTTCAGCTACTCTTAGATTTAGTTAAATGGATTAGTCATGCCGAGTTTATTCGGGAAAGAATCTCCTTATCAGTATCCGACTAACTTAATCTCTCGCGTTTTTCCCTTCCCTTTATAATAGATTCCTGATCGACTCCATCAGACGTCTTTTAGGAACATTCTATCTCCTGTTATTTGTGAAGATATGGTTTGACTGCGCAGTACGGGCCTCCCTATTTTTCCAAATCCATGTTTCGTGGGCCCACGCTTCGGCCCTCCGTTTGGGCCGCTATGTAAGAATACGGCGGGGTATGGTCCTCACCGCCTCATCGGGCGAATGAAATTGTCCGGCCCATTTCCAGATCCCTATCGCGCCTGTACCTCATAGGTACGACCGCGTAAGCACAGAATTAACTCGCGACGCTGTTATTTCCCGTGTCCGCCGATGTGGGACACTAACCCGACCGCCGTCATAATGCGGGTGCGCACGATGGCTCGAGTTTCGCGCTTGTTTCTTACATATACTCTTCGCTTTTCCCTCTTTGTTTCGTCGACCTTCCGCTAATTTCCTTCGCCTCATAATTCCCCACTTTTGTCTTTATATTTTGGCTCTCAGATTTTGTTCCGGATTTTTCCCGTCTCATATGTCAGTCCTTTTTCTCAAGGCTTCTCTCATTCCCGGCCCAGCGCCCCGCCCCGTCAGGTTTCTTTCGACGATACGACGAGGCTCTAGTGGTTCACTGTCTGATTTCATATACCGTTTGCTTACTATGGGTCCAAATCGTTCTTCCTTGCGTATCGATGACCTTCTAATGACGCCGGTCTCTGCAGCCGGGGGCGTCCCGCTTGTTTGACTGCTCGCTCAACCCGCTCCTCGAAGTGCCTCCCTTCCCTTAGGTAGCAAAAGAAGATAAACCCGATCAAATATCCTGCTGGGCCTGGGACTTCCTCAAAGGACCGCGCCCGACATGCCGCGAAGGTGGGCCCCAGTGGCTGGTCCTTCATATGAATCCTTACTTTTGCTGAGCTTTGACCGGCCTCCCTCGGTGTCCGAATATGGTCCCCTGACAGTTTCGACCTTTACACCCTCCGTGCCTCGGTATGGTCCGCTTCAGTTGCTTTTAATAACGGCTCCGTTTTCCTTGCATCCCTTCATAAAAGGGGTTCTGCAACACTTCAACATCTGCCCTTCCCAGCCGCTCCCAATGGTCAGTATTTTAGCTCTGGCGTATTGGTCTTTAAGGATGGGAGGGTCTGTGTCCCCAATGTGGCTCGCTCCTTCATCTTTCAAATCGATGGCTACTACAAGAGGGTTTTATTTATTTCACGCACGCTCGGGGTCCTCCTGATCTCGACCTTCCTTCCTCACACCGGGCCATGGAAAGGATCATGATATTTCTTCTCAAGTACGTTCCAATCGAGGTACTTCGTGACAGGTGATACTGTGTGCCCAGACGTGGAGTGCCCTCGATAACCTTCGCAGTGTTTGCATTACTTTTGTTTGATTTCGTTTAAAGGCGATCGAATACTTCTGACCTTGCTTTCCTTATGCTCCCGCATGCTCGGGCTCTTGACCTCGCCGACGAAGACGCCGCTGCGGCTCTAGCGTTGAGGAATGCTCGCTTGCCTTGCGCAGGCTGGAGCAAAGTTGAACATTCAGTTCCTCTAATTTGTCAGTCTCAGACGTTTCGATCGCTTCAGGCCCCCGCCTTTCTACCCGAGTTTTTCCAGCCCATCACGCTACTCACTGTGTGGGCTAGATTTTAGTTCATTTGGGGGCGACGTCTCTGAAGCCCCAGAGTGTAAAGAGAAAAAAGCTGGACTCTTTTGAAGGACTGCCTGCCCAAGGTTCAAATCGGGGTGTCTCTTCTTCCTGTCAGAACCCGGGAGAGGGCATCGCGCCCGGCCAAGGCTCGGCATTACCGGGCAAGGCCCCCTCTACCGTCCAGATTTGAAAGTGGCGCCGCCACTCCCCGGGCTCGACCTACCGCCTTCTCCAAGCCCGTCGCCAAGGCTGCTAGGTCTTTCAAGTGCCGCCGCCTGGCCACACAGCCGCTTATAACCGTATGGAGTCCGCCTTCGACACCGCCAAGTCACCTTCCTGGGACTCCAGAGTTTAAAAAGAAATCAAAGCAAAAAGTCGGTGCAACCAGGCTTCGTCCTTCCTCTAGTCGTGAAGCCATAAGAAGTGCCATCTCGTCTATTCTCCCGAGTCCGACGCCGGGAGTTCGAAGAGTCACGGCCAGATAGCTTTCATGTCATTTTTCAGGATTGCTTCTAAGAAGTCCGTAATTGTGCTTATTTCATGCTTATTCTCAGGTCAACACTATGTTCGTGGTTCGAGATGCAGGTCACACCCATTTGAAAGGCCCGGCTTCACAAGGCCAAACTAATGTGAGAAACATGTGAAGATCGCCTGATTTATAAAGGGCGTGGCTTTTATTTCTGAAAGGGCCGAGTCAGAGACGAGCGCGGCATATGACCGAAGACATGAGCGCTAAGTCCGATCTTTAAGCACACTTCACCCGCCGTGCTCTGGGCAAGTAAAACAGAGAGAACCAGGATCCATACTTAATAAGGCCGAGGGTGAGTTTCGAGAGGTTGTGGGTGAGCCTGCCGCGCAAGGTGAGCTGATCGAGACTCCTGGAGGGGCTGGGATCTCGTCCGTAATGAGCTTCAAATGGTCGTGGAGAGCTCATCACCCCTGGGCGTGGCAAATGATCTCTCGTGGAGCCACAAAGGGGTTACCTAAGGATTTGAGCGCCAAAGAAAACAACTCGAGATCGGGTCATCGCGTACTCAGAGGGCAAAGTGTCATGGAGGATCAAGCCGTCGTGAGTCTTCCAAGTCAGAAATTTATCAGCATCTACTGAAGCATGAATGAATGGCAGCTGCGTTAGATTCACTGAAGAAGTCAAGACATGGTCGCTCAAAGGGGACGAGGTTATCAAACAATTGCGTAGGATCAGCCGGTGCTCGCGGGGCTTCTAGATGGCTCGCTTTTCAACTAGCGTCGCTCCAGCGCATTCCGCATTCAGATTTTCAACTTCCGACCTCCTGCACCCAGGAGGCTATGGGCCCTCCGATACGACTTATTCCTGTGAGCCCATGATCTCTACGAGATCCTTTCATTCTTCATCGTCTCGATGCCTAAATTCTGGACTCATTTATGCTTTCCTCGATGTCTAATTCTCCCCTTTTTCACTGGGGTCTGGCCCGATACTGTGGTAGTCTTCCTTCAATAAATACCCATTTTTTGAAAACTTGTGTTCTAGCTGAGATATCTTTATTCTTTTTCCTGAACTGTGTAACCCGATTTGAAGGTCTCAGCAATTTAGACTGTATCGCTGAAATTTTGCATGCTATCCTGTTTGAACTGGCTTGGTTCCCTTATATGGCTCTTCTGAGTCAGCGGAGCTCGCCTGGACGGCTCCGCCTCGTCAGTCTCGACCGCGGTGTCAGCCGGTTTCGCTGGGCCGAGGTCGTCAATGCCTGAGGCGAGTGAATCTCATCTGGGGGCCGTTGATGGAGGCTCGCCGAGTGTGGTTGAGTGTAGCCGGGAAGAGCTTGTCGATGTAAATAGTGAGGAAGGAGCCTAACTGCTGGGAGTCCAGCAGCGGCTCGCCCAGCCGGCGCTGAGCTCAACACATGAATTGCACGGCAGAGCCCGCCCTGGCTCCGATTGCGTAGCCGGCGCTCGCAACGTGAATAGCTGGAGCTCGCTATCTGGAAGCCGAGGGACGAGCCTCGCCAATATGAATTCGCACGATGGAACCCGCCTGCCTCGAGCGCAAATGGGCGGCTCGCCAACGGAATAGCCGAGCTCGCACTCGGAAGCCGAGGGACGAGCCTGGCCAATAAGGAATTTGTAAGAAGGAGCCCGCTCGGCCTCGAGTACAAATAAGGCCTGGGCCAACGGAATAGTCGAGCCTGCCATTCGAGTGGAGGGACGAGCCTCGAGTATGCTGGTAGAAGGAGCCTGGGCTCGTCCGAGTGTAGCGAAGGGCTCGCCATCGGAATAGTAGAGGCTCGTCGTGGCTGATTCGAGGGACGGCTCTATAAGTATGGGATTTGTAGGAAGGAGCCCGCTCGTCTCGAGTGCGCCGGGCGGGCTCGCCAACGTGGAATAGTAGAGGCTCGTCGTGCCGATTCGGTGGACGAGCCGTAAGTATGATTTTGTGGTGGAAGGAGCCCGCCCGTCTCGAGTGCGCCAAGAGCTCAACGCAAATAGCCGGGAGCTGTCTTTGAAGCCAGGGACGCAGCCTCGCCAATATGAATTGTAAGAAGGAGCCCGTCTGTCTGGAGAGCATCGAAGGGCTCGCCACTGTGAATAGTAGGGGCTCGCCATTCTAGCCGACGAGCCTCGTAGTATGATTTGAGGAAGGAGCCCGTCTCCTGGTCCGAGCAGCCAAGGGCTTCATATGAATAGTGTGGACTCGCCATTACGTAGCCGAGGGACGAGCCTCAGGAGTATGATTTGCAGCCGAGCCCGCCAAAGTGAGCAATCGCCCTACGCGCCTCGTGGCGTTCAAGACCTAATGGCGCCAGAGCTGAAATGGGTCCGACTCGAGGCAACAGAGCCGTGCGCAGTGCAGTAACCGGCCAAAGGGAGCAATCGGGCTCCTCGCCGTGGCCTTGGTGGCGTTTCGCCGAATGGCGATGTGAAATTAGCCGGTCCGACTTCGAGGCGCTGTACCGTGCAAAGTAGAGGAACTCACAAAGGGATAATCGCCTCGCGTCAGGGCTCGTGGCGTCTGCCGAACGGCGATGTACCGAAATGGTCTAACTCGGTGCGCTACCAGGCAGAAAGAGAGGAACTCGCCAAACCCGAGCAACTCGTTGGCGCGTGACTTTCGCAGCGGCGGGCTTTGGTGGATCGAACGCCGCATGTCCTAAAAGGTGGCGAACCGGGTCATTAATGCTGATTTATGGAGAATCGGAACGATGGCGCGTGAATTTTCGAGCGCTAATTCTCCTTATAAATGGTGGCGGCTCGCTTGCTCGTATCTTATGCTTCGGAGATTCGTTTCACAAATGCGTGGATGAAGTTCGCTCTCGGATGGATGCTCGACGCCTACCGCCTTCGCCGGAGTTCCTCCGACGCCTTTGGATCAGCTTTTCTGGGTCTTCATGTGTGGGAGCTCAGGTTTTTCCCTTAGTTTCCCCTTTATGGGGAGTCACAGTGTTGTTCCCTAGCTTTTTGTTGTGTGGAATGCGTTTCTGAGGGACTCCGTGCATCCTATGCCAAGAATTTCTATTTTTCTTTATCTTCTTCCTCCTCCTTTCTACCTCTTCTTCCCTCTTTTCTTTTCTCCCTTCTTTCTTCTTCCACAATTTCATCCTATTTTTCCCTTTAATTTTTTTTTTTCTCATTTTCCTTTCGTTTCCATTCTTTCCTTTTTCTTTTTCCCTACTACACCCTCTTTTCTTTTATTCGTTTCTTCTCCTTTGTCTCCTTTTTTTTTTTTTTTTGCAATTGCTCAGACTAAGTGTTTTTCGAGATGTGGATCACGACACCACCGAGAACCGAATATGATTCATTCGGGAATAAAAGCAGAGACTTTTATTTTATGAATTTTCTATCAGGTATGCTTCTGATTGCTCGAGATACTAAATAACTCGTGTGTGCCCGACTCGTCACACAAGAATCGATAAGGTTTCATTACAAACCTGCGTTTCACCGAAAACACGCTGTGTGCTCGCTCCATGTATGTTGTAAGATTTTTCCCCTCCTTTCGTTGAGCTCATAATTGCCCGGTCCGAACACCTGCCATTATGTAAGGACCTCCCGCTTCGGGGCCTAGTTTCCCATGCGTTGATTCTTCCTCGTCAGCGTGGAGCTTTTTTAAGACCAAATCCCTAGCATAAACTTCCGGTCAATCTCCGGTCAGAAGACCGGGCCGCCTTCCTTCGATACTCTTCATAAGGCCATGGAACCCTTCACGCGTTTCATCCGTGAGTTCCAAGTCGCACGCGCAGGCCTCGTCATTTCGCATCCGATGTTAACTCGACTCTAGGATTTTATTCAACCTCACCAGGGCCATCAGCTTCCTGTCAAAGGCTGGTGGCAAACCCGGGGTCTCCCGAAGTTGCCGACTGCCGCCCCAGAGCTCCATAGTACTTCTGGGAGGCATTCTACCCAACTTCCTTAAGATCTTCTAGCTTCGTCTTTAATGCAAATTTTAAGGGTTCTCATGGTGACTTTTAAATGTCCGCTTGATCACGGTGTGCTGCGGACGAGTAATAATTTTTAATTCCGAGCTTGGTGTTATCGAGCTGTTTCCCAGTATCGATACGAAGGGCTCTTGGGATGCCGATCGCATATGATGGCTCGCCATAATTGCGTGTTTTGCTTTCACAGTAATCACCATTTAAAGGTTGAAACACGCCAGCGGTGAAATAATCATGCGATAGTATGAGATTTGCATTGGCCGCGGAAGTGGGCGAAGAGGGTCCCGATAATCAGGCCCCGAAGCTGCGGAAGGCGGTGTGGTGGCGTCCGGGGAGGATACGGCGGAGGCGATATTTTGGCGTGCTCTGGCGGTCACGCACTCTCTTGAGCTAAAGTCGGTCGCATCTTTAAGTATCGTGGGCGATGGTATCACGCCTCGAAGATTTTCACCTTCGCGTTAATTAACAGATATGGTTCCCACATACGCGCCGTGTACTTCTCTTAGCGTATTCGGTCGTCTTCTCTGCGATGCATTTTAGGGAAGGTGTGAAGAGAATCCTAAACGTAAAGGCTTCGCTGGCAGTTAGGTAAACTGGAAGACCTCTTATCTTAGTCGCTTCTTCCGAATTGATCGCAGTAAGTTTAGTCCATTAATATAATCGAATAGGGTCCATCGGTTCGAAGCGCGGATCTTTAGGTAACCAGCTAAATCTTTGTAAGAGGTCGATGGGGGTTCTGCTTTAGGTATTCGGCGGTGTTGACCATGAGATCTTCTTACGAGGCTGTGGCGGCTAGTTTTGCGGGGCGTGGCTCGGGTATTCGTGCAGGGCCGTCTTGACGAACCAATACAAACTTTTCGCAAATCACGGACCTTTTGGAGATATAGAACCATCGTCGCTTTGGCCTCGTATGTATCTTTGATCTGCTGACCACGGTTAAGTCCTTTGTGGACCTCTAGGCCCAGTCGACCCAATGAGTGGGCGAGATTTGAGGCCATATAAACGACCTCATCTTCGGCCGTTGTTGGAGGCTTATGGAACCAGACAGTGCGTATTGATATCTATCCATAAGTAGGTGTGAGGATTAAGCACACTGGCTCACAATGGGTTGAAGACTCCATCTCTGAAGGGGATTTCCATATGGGGAGGTTGTCCTCATTACATGTGGGCTCAGCCAGCTCTATCGGGTAATTCCATGAAGTAAGTGGGACTTCTCCCTTTATAGCGGAGTTTTAAACATTTGATGTCGGTCGCTTAGCTCACATGGCCCACTTCATCGACCTTGGAACTTACGGTTTGTGTAGCCACACTTCATTGGGGTACTTGGTTGCAGGACCTACGGTGTGAGCACGGAAATAGAGCCGAAGCTTAGGGCTGCGATCCTGATTATTCGTATCAACTTTTCCATTCTTGGGGTACCCTCTCTCAGCTCCTCTCGGTGCTCATTTGCGGTGTGGCCAGGTCTTGGACTCGCTCTTTGTCTGCGAGTGCGCCTTGGTTGAAAGTCTGATCTGACTAAGTACAAAGTGAGGAGTTCTCCTTCAGCGGGACTTGAATGGGAGGAAGGCTTAGGTATGTTTTAATGCCATGGTGTGCTACATTCTCGTCCCATTGAAATGCTTTCTTGAACTTGGAAGGGTGGCATTTATCACTTTCGCTGCGGATACGAAGCGGCTTAGACATGATCTTCTATCTTAGTTGGACCTCCTTTATTCTTGAAGCGACAGCATGTGGCTTGATGCTTTTATTTTGTGCAGATTATTGTTCCTGTGGTTAACTATGAAACCCAGAAATTTTCCGGCTGACACGCCGAAGGCACATTTTGCCGGGTTCAGCTTCATGTTATAATTCCTCAGGATCTGGAATGCCTCAGAGAGATGGGTGATATGGAGATCGGATTTAGCGGATTTTACCGACGTAATAGTCTATCTTATACCTCCGTTGGTATTTTCCTCGTACTTTGGAACATCAGGTTCTGTCTTTGGTAAATTAATCACGCATTCTTGAGTCAACGACATTATCCAGAATACTTGATGGGTTCCTTGTCGCGTAGTGAATGAAGTCTTCTCTTGTCCGGGGTCCGTCGCGTTCGATTGGCGGAAAATGCATCCACTCATGATGATTCGGTAGCTGTAGTCAGTGCGTCCCGCGATGAGGTCGATTACACGATGGAGGAAGGCGTCTTCGGGCGTCTTTGTTTATGTCGATGAAGTCGATCACGAGTCGCCATTTGCCATTAGCTTTCTTGGCGAGTACAAGCGTTAACCACTCGAAATTACCTCTGCCGGCTCTGCTTGGAGAACTTAGCGGCTCTCCTCATTGATGGCCTTTTGCCTTTTCGGTCTGAAACTCCGTGTTTTTGTTTTTAGCAGGTTGAAGGGCGGATTGGTGTTCGGTTGCCGGGGTGATTAGTGCGGTCGATTCCTCCCATGCGCTGGCGTCCATGCGGCGATCTCTATTAGTCACCAGCGGTGAGGAGGCGCTGGGATCCTTTGGTAGTTTGGAGCCAATGTAGACTAGATGTTAGGTTGTCATCCGGTGCTTACGGTTCTGAGTTCCTGGGAGGGGCTGGTCGGGTGAGCCGCGTCGCGCATATCAAGCTGATCGGCGTTCCACGGCGGTGAAGCGCTCTTTGTTTCATGAAGCGTAACAGCACTCGGCACCGTGATTTCCGGACCGTCGAGCTCATTCGCGCCGAATTTGATTATCATGTGATATCTTGAGGATAAGCTTTTATTGCTGGATTGAGGAGTCTTGCTAAGCGACATATTATAAGTGACGAGGCATCCACTATATAGGAACCTTCTTTGTCATCATTGCACAGTGAGGAGTTCTCAGGTCGACACCCGAGTTAGGAATCAGAGCCCGGCGGTGACACCTTCTCTCCTGAAAATCCCACGCGGATAGTCTTGACGGGATCTAGCTTTTCTCTTCCCGATACCCGTCTTGTCGAAGTAGGCGAAGATGATGTCGACCGAACTCCATTATCGATTAAAACCGTTGAGTATGGTGTGGCTGCAGTGCGGACTACCGGCCCGAATTAAATCGTAGAGTCTGGCTTTGGTCGTGAGAGAGCGTGATGGTAGTGTGTCGATTATGATTTAGATCGCATGTTCCATGTCTGCTGATCTTATGCGTGGTGACTTCCGTAGAACTAGATTCTCCTCCTCATAATCCTCCGAGATCATAGTTCTCCAGAGGCTGTTAGTCTTGAGCAGTTGCACATCGAGATGGCGACTCTTGGCCGAGGCCGGTTATGGTTCCTATGCGACTTTGGGTTGATTAAAGCTTGGTTCTGGAGATATGAAGCTTGGCAGAAGATATCCGTATCAAATGTTTTCTCTTAACATGATTGCTCCAGTTATGAACGGAGTGTCTCTTTTAGTTCCGCATGAAAAACAAAGTATAGTGGCCTTCACCATGCGTTCAGTTTCTTTGTGTAGGCGCTACTAGGTGCTGCGGTCATTTTCCGTGTGGGTGTCTGAGTGATGATGGTGACGACATGAACAATATCATTAATCATTCGTTTGGTGGAAACTGAACGGATCGAGATTCCGCTTTGCCTTTGGGGATGACTCCGTCCGTATAGGTTCTTTGGTGATCGTCGCAGACTGTTATAATCATTATCATCGAATCCGTACTTTCTTTTAGGTAAGACTCTATCTTTGATGGGGAACCTCTCAGCGAGTACATATGCTTTCTTTTGGCTTTAAAGGATTCAGACATCTTCCGCAGGTTCTTGGGATGAGTTCATCAGGATCTGCTGGTGTCATGCGTGGCTGCGACCGATTTTATTATCGATTAATCCCCTCTGGGGACAGAGCGTTGATCTCTGATTAAAACTCTTCAGTCCGCCGATGTGTGTTTTGTGAATAACCGAAGCTTTTACTTTTCTAACGATGAGCGAAGTGGGGAGAGCTCATGTGTTCTGATAATAGATCGAGTGAAGGATTTCTATTCGTTCAGAGCGGCGACCTTTGGCGTGTTGCAACCTGTGCTGAGATCATGACCACCTTGACCATCGATTTTTGTATTATCGCGGGTTTGATCAATGGGATCTTGGCGATACATGGTCTTTGCCACGAGGCGTGGTTTGGAAGAAATGTTACCTGTTATGAAGGGGTCAGTTTCATTTCAGGTGTCTGTTATCAGAACTAACCATACCACTGCGGATGACTGTGAAGGATTTTGAATCGCCAGTATTCTGTTGGTGAGGTGTTGGTGCTTCAACGCCGCGACTTCTGACGCAACCGATTCCGCGGTACCGAGGTAACGATGATCATTTTAAACGATGTTTCGCCATGTTTTCCAGAATCCGGCGGTACGGTTCATGGGTTATGTTTCTTCAGTTTGGTGCTCACCTCATGTTGATGTTTGTACTCTTTTGACCTGCCATCGGTTCTTATTCAACGCTGGATGCGTGATGGCATTTCATCGTTGTGTAAAGGTGAAACTAATTGGGATAAAGAACAAATAACAATTGATTACAAAATTGTTTGGTTAAAATCGTAGTGATTTCTGAATCTGGATGACCGTTATCGGACCGGTGTCTGGCGGATCGTTCTTTCTTATTAATGTTTTAAGGGAAGTGGGTTGGGTCAAGCATTTGATATCAATTAGATAAATGAAATTTGACAATTCTCACTAATCTGTTCTTTTTGAGTGGTGCTGTTGAAATGATAGAAAATGAACATTGGGTGATGTGAATATCAGTCGGCAGAGGAATCTCAATGTCATTTGAGTTGATTTTTAAAGTGGCTTAGGGGTGAAACTACTAAATGATGCTTTCAACTCATATTCAATTCTATTAAAAACCCATGTAGAAATGGATCTATTTTTGATTCCAGTGGTTGTTACATTGAGAAGTTTGAAACGCTTCTCTACAAGTTTTTCATTCAGTGACATTGGACTCCAGGGTAGGAAGAGCGATCTATATGGGCTGTTAAGTGGATCAGTTTGTGATTTCTTCAGCTCTGGGGTGATTTGCCTCCACTGCCGGTTTTGTTCACATTTTATTACTCAAATATTACAGGTGAAGAGCGTTTTTAACTCATATTGTTATCCTTTGGATGTGTTTAACTTTGAATGAATAATCAGTTTTATACAATGTATGTTTGGTGAATCATTCAAAGGACTGCAGACACTCAAAAAGTGAAAGCTCAGATTAACAGATCCGCTATTCCCATGGGGTTGTTGTTTAAGTGGATTCAGGTGAGAAATCAGGTTTGCCGAAGCTTGTAGTTTCATAGTACAGAGGTCTCTTCATCTCCTGATAGTTAAATATCTCATGGGTTCAGATCTGTACTCATGTTTAGTG
Organism: Tetrastigma voinierianum; assembly: GCA_016808115.1. Classification (NCBI taxonomy): domain Eukaryota; kingdom Viridiplantae; phylum Streptophyta; class Magnoliopsida; order Vitales; family Vitaceae; genus Tetrastigma; species Tetrastigma voinierianum. Next base: position 1,045,713 of record JAEQBH010000419.1, on the reverse strand, counting down.
GTACATGTGATAACTTGATCAGTTATGTTTGCTGAAGGAATTTGTGCGATTTGGTAAACCGGCTGATCTTTTCTTTGGAGCTGGGTACGGGCGTCGCCGATCATCCGAGTTCGGACAAGAGCTGGAGAGATCGTGGGCGGGGTACGGTTCAACTACGGTGATATGATCGCGGAGCTTCTGGATCGTACTCTTATTAAAGAGCCGAGATGAGGAAGCGAAGTAAGTGACGTATCAGAGAATACTAATTGGTCATGAAGAGGATCTGGTTATTTATTCACGTACCACTTTTTCGTTGTTGGCATTATAACACCATAATGGACATTATCGTTGAGTCATCTTTGGGTTCTGCCGGAGGATTCGTTCATATGATAAGACGTGGTTGTGAACCGGACGATCAAAGATTTCATTTGAGTGTCTTCCTGCTGACGATTGCCAATTCTTTGACCTTAAACTGCTTTTCTTTAATGGACGATTGGGTGTTGGGGCGTCACCGGGAATCTTCCCATACGTATGTGAAATCTCAGTTTTGACGTGATGCCGACCTCCATATTTTTAATGTGCTTTTGTTAATGATAGACTCATTTGAGTTTTCTCGTAAAAATGTTTCTTGACGAGAATATGATCTAAAACTGCTGTTGGCGATCGTGTTTGGCATTATCCTATAGTAGTGAACGCGTTAACAAAAATTGACTCTAATATTTTGTTGATGAGCTTCATTACAGATTCAACGGTCAGCTATATGTGATCAAATGAGTTGGATTCATTTAACACCTTTTCAGACGCATTTTATTTGTTTTTTTCCCAAGAAATGCCCGGATAATATTTTAGGTTTCCTATATAATAAACTTGATATTCAGCGTATAGACCAGATTATAAGGAAGCTTGAGACTAATATTTTAAATTAAAATTAAAAAAGTGTTTTGTTATCTTAATTGAGATTTTTCTTCTAATATTATAGAATGATATATATTTTTACTTTAAAAACTGGACAGTTATGATTTGCTATAACAAGAAAATATATTTCAGACATCTTCTTTAAAAGTCGACTCAAGGAGCTGAAACTTAACATATCAAATATTTTAGATGGAAATGATGAACTTTCTCTACCATTTACTGGGGTGCATAAACCAAGATCACTTGCATTAGGTTGATATACCATAACTGTGCAAAATCTTGGATAATTCACAGTGACGTTAAGTCAGTATATGATATATTTCTTGTTGAGATCTCCTTTGGGACAGGCTAATTGGCTTTGTTCATTGGCATAAGAAAGCTGAAATAATGGTAAAAGCGAGGGCCAGATAGTTCCGTGCGGACTTTTGGGTTGCTGTTGATGGGAAGCCGGACCGGTGAGGCTCACTCACCGTTGTTTGAGGTGGCTGCATCAGTTCTGGTGGAATCTGGATCATGACTGATGACCAGTGTACTCCGAGACGAGCAGAGGCGATCTTAAGATTCGATCAGTTCACTTTGTTGGGCGGATCTGCGTTGGCGTAGGTTGCTTTGGTTGCATTTCTATGCCAAAAGCGAAAGACTGAAGTTGTCGCGTAATAAGTTGTTTAACCAGACCTCAGTGCCGTTATAACTCATCGGTCCCATGATCTCAAAATATTGGGCCACCCCAAACGTGACACTGGTTCTTACGAAGTCAAGAATGAACAGTCGCGGTGAGGCGATCGCGAATCTTCCCGGATCCTGTTGGACGGATCTCAGGTCTCAATTCAGATCGATTCGGATCGATCAGGATCAGATCGTTGCGTTCCGTGTTCTTTGTCTGCGGATTGGGCGAGGCTGCATTTTATCGGTGCGTCCGCCGAGTCGGTTCGTGTAATCCCATTGGTTTTGGCACGCCTGAAACGACCGTGTTTTGATCATCGGTTCTAGATTGTGTTGCAGATCTTCTGACCAGATTCCCAATGTCTTTATTGATCTGGTCAAAATTGATTAACTGTTGACATTCAAACATTATATTTGATATTTATAACTCTTTGGTTCACGCCATTCTGCCTGAGGCGCGGACGATTGTCTTCAGTTACAAACATTGCGATATTAAATCGCCATGTGATGATGGCTTTCATTGTGATTAACGGATCAGAACTTTTTTATTTTATAAACCGACAATTGTTTCGATTATTGTTTTTATTTGCCGGGCTGCGACAACCGAGGTTTTGCGTTATTTTACAAAGTGATTTCTCTTTTCTGACTCAACTTTTGAATCATTTCTTGCCTTTAATCAATAATGTAAGTCGCGCTGTGAAATACCAATGGCGATAGGAGTTTAAGATGACTCTTCAACTCTCACGATTGTTATGGACGTGAATTACCGGGTTTGGATGACCTATTGAAGCCTATTTGTATTGAATTGGAAGTAATTTTTCGGAGTTTGGGTTATTTCTTAATATTAACGTATTAAAACAACATTATTGTTTGATGTTATAGGAGTTTGGGTGTTTGTGAAATATCATGACCGAAACACGAAAATATCTATATCAAGTTGAACGGTTCAAAATCTTAATTCGTACCATTCTTTTTCTTATTTTGGACGAATCATAAATATATAATAAAAAGTATATATTCTTACGGAAATATGTTAAAGAGGAAAAGCTAAAGATAGAACCAGTTGGTACAAAGAGGGCTCTTTAGTTTTGATAAAGTCAATAATGGAACTAATTCAAAATAATCATCATTAAATGAAGAGCTTATCTGAACAGTTCAACAGTGAAGAAGAAAATTAATCAAAATATTCAATGAAGAAGATGATATTGCTGGAATGGGGATTATCAAAATCAGTTATTGTGAGTCAGACTTTATTTTATGATTAAGTGTTGAGATCATATAACAATTAAAGAAAGACTTGATATTAGTAAGAAAAGGTCCAGTAAAAATAATGATGACTAATTTTTTGAAAGATGATCATGTTGTTTGTTTTTACTCATCTATAAATTACCGAATATTGCCGAGCTGGAAGCGAGATGGAAACTGTTTAAATATTACATGATACTAAATATGTGCTTTACGACATAAACATTAGGTGGCTGAATTGGATCAGCAGTAGGCCGACCGGATTCAGGTTACTGGGAGAAAACTTCTAAAGTTAGATTAGTTCAAAATCATACGTATTCATTCTTATAAGAAGAGCAATCAGATTGCTATTATCAAAACCAGTATGGTTGACAGAGGATAGGTATGAAACTTGATAAAGACTTTATTCAATGGAAAGAAATAAGGATTCTACTAGTTGTGATATGATGTTTTGACCAGAGAAAATGATTTTGGATGAGTCAACAAACTAAACTAATGTCATTTTTGATTATTGCGACATTTTGGGTTTCTAGATATATTTTTGTAATCAGGAACAAATATAACATGGTGAGAATCATCGTAGATTTTAATTAATTTATATTTTCTCTCAGCTTTTATTATGTTCATAATATATAGTTTTATCATCAAATGAGTTCTTTGTGTATTATAATCTTTGTTGATCTCTTCCATTCATAGTATTAACGACTAAGAGGTTGGAACGACAAATAAATACCTCGTGGTCAGTTATTGATTGGTTTCTTATAATAAATAAGTTTTAAAACTTATCTTAATGTTGTTCAAAAACACACATAATAATTTTGCGAGATGCATATTACTTCCATAGGCGTATATTTAATTGAAAAGTGGAAAATTATTGATCACACACTGTTGGATCTTCACTAAAAACGCCATGTTTAATTTTTCTCTTACTCCTCTCTGCATTCTTGCCCCGATAATGGTCAAGAAACTCCACTAATAGTATATTTAGGGTTCATTTTATTAGCTCTATCTTTTGCTTTTTGCCCCTTATATTGGTATGTATATACCTCATATCTCTCGATAATAATTAAGTGCTTTCATAATATGTTATTAAAGGCCACAAGCAACAAAAAAAAAAAAAACCACTAACCTCCTCGCCCTCATAGTCCTTCTTAGTTCAACCCTTATCCTTCTCAATGGCCAAACGGATCCTCTTCCTGCCCACTTCTTGATAAGTATCTCCTCATCGTCCAGCCTGATCCTTGGCCAGGGTTGATCCACCTCAGAACTTAATCGTTCTCAATGTTAGTGCTCAAGCACCGCTAAAACTCACAACCACGAATCATTCCACGTGGCGGCTCCAATTCACGTCTCTCCTACTCGGGTATGATCCTGCGGCCGTTGGCTCAAAGCGTGTCCTCTGTGATGATAACTCTGCTCGATCATTGATTCCCCCTTATCCAAGTATCACATTCACGGCTCGAAACGAAGAGACCAATTGCTTCTCAGTACAATTATTGAATTGCAATATCTACCACCCTAGTGCAATTTAACCATAACTGATCTCCGTAGTCATGGACCCCACCTGATGCCCCCCCCTGCAATATCGACCTACTCCATCGACCTAGATTGGGCATAGACGGTACCTCGGGCATGCTCCTCCTAGGCCTCCTCGGCATCAGGCTCCGCAGGCCAGTTTGGACCTGTCGCTACCTCGGGGCGTTGTCAAAATTAGTAGTCTAATCGGGCACTCCTCTTAGGGCACTCTGCCCAGCCAATGCACTCATCTATCCACCACCGACACTTGTGTCTCTCTTCCGCTCGGCCACCTTGAGCTTAGAGCCCAGGCCTTGTTGCACCCATGCCCTTCTTGTAGTCCATTACTCCACTCCTGGTAATTCTCTAGGTTTTGTCGTTGATTCGAGCGCCTCTCACCATGTGACCATGGATCTTGTTGCTCTAACTCTTCATGAGTCGTACACCGTCTCTGACAGTGTTATTATTGGTGATGGTTCAGGTTTATCGATTGCCAACATTGGCTCTTTCTCCCTTCCATCTCTCTCTACCTTGTTGTTTTCCAAATGTCGCTACATGTGTATATGTCTAAGCAATCATCCCCGGTCTATCCTTTGTGCCAATAACCTTAATAATGTCATGTTTTTTTACTCTTTCTTTGATGCGGGATGCGTCCTGCAGGGTCCTCCCTCACGGTTCGTGAGGCGCGTAGAGGCAGTGTCTAATACTAATGAAGTCAGTCCCCTCTTCAATCTTCCGCCTTCGTTCTTTCTTCTTTAGTTCAGTCCACGCTTTCCGTTATCTCCATGTGGCATAGTCGTCTCGATCCTCCATCTTTGCGATTTTTACCATTCTTGGTATTTTAAGTATTTCCCTTTCGAAAAACATTTATGTTCTTTCCATTGTGCTCTACAATAATATTAATAAAGTCACAGAAGTTACCTTTTGCTAAATCCGGCATTACCTCTTCTCCATCTTGATGTCGCACACCTCATATGTGGACCTCCTGTTTCCTCTTGATGATTTTTCACTACTATGTTTTGTTAACCATTACACAAAGTAAATACGAAAACTGCGATTACGTCGTAAATCGGATATTCTCAGCAACTGTCACTTTCAAGCAATTTGTTGAAAACTATTTCACCACCACGATTAAATCCCTTTACACAGACAATGTGGGTGAATTTTTAGCTCTTCGATCCTTCCTTGCGATCCATGGTATAACCCATCTCATTACACCTCCCACGCTCCACAGACATAATACGTGCTCACAGGCAGCGATGTCGACACATTGTCGAAATAGGTCTCACTCTCTTACATCAGGCCTTTATTCCTCTACCCTTCTGACCGTATGTCTTTGCTACGGCTGTCTATTTAATAAATAGAATGCCTAAAGTTGGTCTTTCTCTTGGTTCCTTATTTGAAAAGTTATTCAACAAAGCCCTTGACCCACCCAAACTCCGTGTCTTCGATTGCTTATGTTTTCCCTGGTTGTGTCCCTATTCTTCCCATAAAATCAATCCCAAATCTAGTCCTTGTGTGCGACGACGCCCCCAGATCGAGTGTCCCATTGACAACGTCAACATGAAGTTTGTGTGTATCTCATGTCGTGAGACCATGCATGAGTAAATATAGTACGTTGGGCCCCATACATCAATACTCACTGATATTTAACCAACTATATTACAATGGTTAAAAGTACTCTTAGAAAATTCCAAAACATATATTAAACTAGTCGGTTCAATATATACACAAAAGCGATGGATCAAGGCCGGTCGGCCAGCTAATCGACCTCTAGCAGGAGCGCGATCACCTTTGAACACTTGAAAGGCCCACCTAAAATGCACATGCGATGGCACATCACAACATCCACATTCCTTACAATTCGCATACATACATGGAATGATTTATATCATGCATGAAAATGTTTTCCATGCCCATGCCGAGTGTGTAGGCACATCATGCTCCTTCAAGTGTGAAAATCGTCACTAGTGTAATGACACCTATTCAGGAGCCTTTGCCACAGCCCAACTGATTTGCAGTGGGTAACCATCTGGATCAATCCAGGCTCTTATCACTCAATTCTGAGTCTAAGTGATGAACATGGCTAGGTAATGTTTCTCTTAGGCAATGGGATTTTTCGGATCACACATGAGTCTCTAACACCCATACGAAATTTTCAGATAGTCTGGCAGGTCTCTCACACCGTACCATAAAACAGCACCCCGGATAATCTGTGGTCTTTTACACCCATGTAGGACCTTTCGGATAATACACGGTCTCCTGAGTTCGAGACACATGACATATTAATTATTTCTCACTTTATAATTTGAACTATGAGTCTTCAGATGTAGTCCCAAAGACAAACCGACCCACATTCCTGAATGGTTAATATATCTTAGTGCACCCACACCCAGGCTCATTGCTTGATGTCATTGTACATGAATCTGATGTCAATTCATATATCCAATTCAGCCATACACACAGAATTATATCTCATATAATTCAAACAGTATGTGCACATCAATTAACATGCATTAACGCATCTCTTTCACCTTACATTTCAAACCCATTCTGATTCAAAACTAATCTCAGTTTATCTGCGCCTCATTCATGCTCCTCATGTCAAGCCTTTTACACACAACAATTTCATAGGCCATTTTGGTCCTTTACCATCCGAACTATTTTAACGAGTCCCAAACCCCGACGGTGGGCTATGCGTGAAGGGCGACACTACTCACTAAGCATCGGTTACTGTCAGACAGAATTATAACCATTAGCGCCATCTGCAATTATAAATGTACTTTTTTAAATAAGGAATATCCGTGGAAAGACCTCTGCCTCTAGAGTTCTCGAAGCTCTTGGCAAGTCTGCATGGCCTTGCAGATAGAGCAGCTTTGCCTTTGGCTCGTTGAGGCAAACGGTCCGATCATCGGAAAATTTTAGAGATAAGGTGGAGCCTCTCTCTCTAAAATCCCTTCCTTTCTCTCTTTCCTTTTCTACATAATTTGTCCCGAAGCCGTTTGGGAGAAGAGAGAATCAAGATTACAGGTCCTCTCTTGCCCATTATACGACCTTTCATTGTTGATAGGATTTCCTTATCCTCTTTAGCCATCTACTTTGGATTCCATCCAATTAGGAGATGCCATGTTACGTGGGCCCACTTGGCTCTCCTTGTTTGACTAGTGCACTTTTTGACATGGCTGCTTGTGAGCCCACTCACCTCATGCCAAGTGTCCCGCACTCCTCTTGGTGCCTCGAAAAACGTGAAATTTTGACTGTATCGGAATTCGACGAAATTTGATGTGGTAGCTAGATTTCGTGAGACGATTCCAACAGTGAGGTTCGTTTCATCATCCGAGATCTAGAAAAATTCCAGATTTTGACTGAAATTACCATTTTACCATTTTTCAGAAAATTAGGACTTTCTCGGGGTTTCACAGTGTCATTCTCGGCTACTCCGTCACTTAGAGTGCCTTAATTTGTTTTGACCATACTCTCAAAAAAATCTTTGTGTCCTGTCATGTCAAGTTCATGGAAAAAAAATTTCCCGTTCGCTTCTCTATCTACCTCTACCACATTAGTAATAAACATAGACTTCGCACTCCCTGCTTGGCCGTTCACCTCGTGCAACTATCCTACTTCCCCCCCTCCCCTCCCTCCTTCCCCCTACCCATATGGTTGACCTCCCCGACATTGCGTTCCGCCACCACCCCATCACCTTACATGTCCTCCAGTCATCTTTGCATCTGCCAGAGCTCCGCATCACCCACCTATCCTCCCACTTTGGCCTTATGCTCGGCCTGAATCCCCCGCTTCCTCTGCCATTCTGACTTCTTGTGTTCATCACCTTCACCCACCCACCATCCTCTCATTGAGTGCATGCTAATCTACATCCCAGGCCCATCCACAGCCGAACTCTTGGTAGGTTCGACTCCTTTGCCACCCTCTCCACAATCATCCTCCAGGCCTTTTCCCATTCCTTTCTCTCTCACCTGATCCACCTTCTCCCTCTTCCTTATTAAATTGTCATCCCATGCAAACCCGAGCTAAAAATGCCATCATCAAACCTAACCCGAAATATGGCCTCACCACCATAATTCCACTTTTCACTGAACCTCGCATTGTTGCCCAAGCTCTTCAGGATCCCAAGTGGGTTATGGTGATGCAGGAAGAATATGATGCTCTCATTCGGAACGATACTTAGGCTCTAGTTCCCTCGAGCTCAAGGTAGAATATAGTGGGCAACAAATGGGTGTTTCACATTATCCTCATGGCTCTATTACACGGTATAAAGCTCACCTTGTTGTTAAAGGCTTTCACCAACAACCGGGCATTGACTTTCACAAGACTCTCAGTCCAATGATAAATCTGATCATCGTTCAGCATTGCACTCAACAGTAAGTGGGGCATTCGCCATCTTGATGTAAATAATGTCTTTCTCAATGGGCATCTAACAAAGGAGGTCTATATGGCGTAGCCGTAGGGCATGACCAACGCTGATTATCCACATCATGTTTGTCGTTTACACAAGGCTATTTATGGGCTCAAACAAGCTCCCCGAGCTTGGTAGCAGGAGTTCCGCACTTTCTTGCTCTCTCTCGGCTTTGTCACATCCCGTGCATACTCGTCTCTCTTTGTTTACTCCTGCGGTAATGCACTTCTCTATTTCCTAGTATATGTTGATGATTTGATTATTACAGGTAGTGACCTCTCACTTGTCGACACTATTATTCGGCAACTTGACTCTAAATTCTCCACCAAGGATCTTGGGGTGCTATCTTACTTCTATGGGGTTGAGGTTTTGGCTACTTCAACGGGCCTTCTACTATCTCAACAAAAGTATGTCATTGATCTTCTAAGCAAACATAACATGCTCGGCTCAAATTCTGTCTTTACATCACTTGTCGTAGGTACTTCTCACGGCATTCAAGATGGTATTACGTCGGTGTGCTTTGTCATCTTAGTCACATGGTTGGTAGCCTCCCGACATCTCGGGATGACTCGGCCAAGATATTTTCTTTCTTAGTAGAATAAACTCTCCTCAAATTTACTCCCAAGAGAGCCCAAGACACACCATTGGGGTGTGGTCGAACGTCTTCTTTGTTATCTTAATGCGATCCTTGGTATAGGCTTTGCGAACCGCGCCTTGTTCCATGGTTTCTCTTGTCACGGGTGGGCTAGTAACCGGATGATCGTGTCTCCTTTGAATTTGCTTTTTCTTATTTTCCTTGGTGCTAATCCAATCTCCTAAAGTTCTACAAAACAACGCCTTTGTTGCTCATTCTTCCCTTGGTGAGTATCGTGCCGTGCGAGTTCTTTGCCAACCAAGCGCAATCGGGTGAAATCGTTGTTGTTAGAACTTCTTATCCTAGTTCAATGATGAGTCCTAAACTCATCTATTTTTAATCCATTTTTCTAGCATGTTTTTAACAGTTTCAGCTTTATTTGTATGCCAAATTATGGAACATTCACCAACTTTATGTTTTGCAGGTGTTAATTGAAAAATGAGAGAAAACAAGCAGAAAATAAGTTAAAAAAATGGAAACTACAGCAGTCTCTTTCACGACATAGTTTTTGTATGTCGCGACACAATTTCAAATAGGCCAAAAAAAACTATGTCAAGCCGGCTATATCATGCAACAAAGTCAGGGGATAAACTGGGCATAAATAGAATCTTTGTTGCGATAAGAGTTATATGTCGCGACATTGCTAAAGAAGAATGAAAAAGAAAGGCCCATTGCGATAGTTCTTAACTCTTATCGCCACAATGATTGAAAGCCCAGAGGAAGCAAAGGAGGCGTATCCTGACAATATTTCCTTTATGCTTAACATAAAAAAGTGAAGAAGACCTTAGAGGATGAACTCATTTGCGAAAAAAGACAATTATGTGTGAAAATGCTAAGGAATACAACTAAGTCGATTAAGACAAGTGTTTTTATGTTGCGATAAAGTTTCCTGAAAATTCAGCCACATTTCAGGAAAATTTTGTTACTATGAAAATCTTGTTGTGACATAACATTCAGAATTCACAATTAAGAGCAACAAAATCTCTGTCTCGACAAAGATTATTTTAGTCGTGACAAACAAAACATGAAGAAGGTGAATTCTCTATCCATGAGGTTGAAAACACAAAAGAATGACAAGAAATACATGTGCGACATAGTAAAGAAATGAAGCGAATCTGTTCTGCGTGAGAGAAATTTTTATGCGCAACAAAAAAGCTATGGAATGAAAAAAATTACGTATTAGCGACATAATAAAATTAGATTTACATGAAAAGAAATAGAAGGAGAACTAAGATTAGAAAGTCAAGCATCATTATCAAAGATTTCTATGTAAGACAAAAGCTGACTCAATGGCGACAAAATTAGAGAGAAGAAAAGTTTGTATCATTCTGAGGAGTTTCTGTCGCTGACGAGTTAGTGAGCTGAAAAGGAAAATGTTTTTCACGACAAGGAAAATTATGTCGTAACAGACTCTAGAAGCAAAAGGACATGAGAAGCTGGTTGCAAATAGATTTGGTGTCGCGACCGATGAATTCTGTTCACGCAAAGAACAAGGCTGCTACAAAATTTTTGTCCACTGACATTGTAAAGTATGTCGCGACATTATCAAAATATGTGTGACATTATCTTAAAGTCGCCAGCAACAAATTCAGAAAGAGCTCGGATAAAGTCGCGATGAAAATTTGCATGTAAGGGCGACATAGGCTAAAGCCAGTAGTATGCCGCGTCGATTTTTATGTCGCGACACCAAAAGTATTGGTGGGCAGAATTTTGGGGATCCACAATGCAATTAATAAAGTGCGGCCCAACATTGGGACGTTTATAAATAGACGCATCTAGGGCACTGTGTGCAGCTTCCGCAACTCCAGGACGTTTGGGTAGTTGAAGACTCTTGTATATTATATTTTTCTTTTCTTTTTTTATTTTTCTTTTATTTTCATTTTAGTAGAGTTAGTTTTAATAGAGTTTCAATGTAGATTTTAGTTGGTATTCTTTTTTAGATTTCTGGATTTGGGTGTTGAACCGAAGTGCAGCTTCGAGCTGAAATTTATTATTAAAATCATCTTTCTCATTACTATATGATTTAAATGGAGAATAGAAAGTTTCTGGAGTTCATTTATTTCAGTTCGTTTATGATTTCAGTGAATTTTCTTGTTCAGTTAGTCACTGATATGAGTGAACCAGTTTTGAAAAGTTGAGCTCTACGATGAATTGATGATAGTCATTTTTATGCACAATGTGGAAGAACGTCTTAATTAGAATTCTTGAATTTATTTGATTTATATTGTTTTTGAATTTATTTGTTCCCAGAACTAGTACCGTGTACCCAAGCAAGGTCCATTATCTTACTCTAATTTTGGCGCAAGATAGAGAGTCACGAGTATGAAGCGAATTCGCACAGGCATAGTAGACAATACTAAGAACAAACTCTAATGGGTTTTCAAAATAGATCTCTTCTTTTTCGTAGTAAGATGGACAGGCTAAACATCATTTTTAATCCTGGAGGTCTCTCTTCTCTTTCTGCTGAATTGATTCTAATCCCGTGTTAACAGATCTAATCAAGGAGATGGAAATTTTCATGAAATGAAGGATGGTGTCCAATCAAATTGAAGGCTTGCAAATATCTATCTATGGGGAAAGAATTCTTGGTCCTAAGATGCGGGTATAAAGTATTGAAAAAGAAAAATATTAAAATCTTAGAAGAGGTTACAAATTACAGAAATGGCAGTTAGAATCATGTCTCCAAAATGAATGTGAACCTTTAATCGGTGAAAGTATGGTTAAGAAATCCAAACTATACTACCATGCATCTTTTACAAAGCTTCGGTTTCCAATTTATAGTTGAGCTAAGAATCGATCGATGCGAAATTGATTATTGCTCCCATTGAGTCTATATCAGTTTGTCTCGCTCGATTGAAGTCTCAAACCAATTTTATTAAAATTTATTTTTCATATATATATATATATTAAAGATGGAATCTAAATTAGAAATTCTTTTTGTATCTCGCATCATCCTGCCGGTAAATTCAAATAGTGATCTTGGTAGTTGAAATTGGATTAGTCTTTGATTTAATCATCATTCCTCGTGGGAACGATGTCGGACTTTAAATATCCGCACGCGTACTTGTGCGACTTGCGATTAATCGCGGTAACTCAATTTATAATGAATACATTTACAAATGGAGCAAATCAATCTTTTTATCTACACAAGCATTCCTGCTTAACAAGCTTTTGCCGCACGGACCGAATAGTTCTTGAGTGGCAAGACTTAAGTTTGGTATACACATTTAAAACACACGCTTTGGTTCAGGAATAAGTTTTTGGCTACCATTGCTCTGGGATTAGCTAATAGTCTGTAATAAGTTGTTATTAATTTGTGTATATATATAAAGGTCTTAATAAGTTTTAAGGTCAAGGTTCTGATTAGCTAATAGTCTTTGGTAATAGTAAGTATTAATTTGTGTGTATATATATAAAGGTCTTAATAAGTTTTACTGCTTGTTTAGATAATGATGAATTAAACACTTCATTATTCTCTAACCAAAAGGGATTACTAATTTGGGCATTTTTCTTTATTATAAATTTTTAAAATCACAAAAAACGCTTTAATGTCAAGTACAATAGTTATTGAAATTTTTCTATGAGCTTAAATAGAGATAATCGCTCCCCACATAATCTATTTAATCTTAGTGTGTTTATTTCAGAAGATTTAAATGATAGGAAAACTAGAAGCATATAATATGCTTCTTCTAGACACCGAAATTGAGAGAACACTCGAAGAATCCGAGGAAAATCACACAGCAGAATCCGTAAGTGGCGAAGAATCAAAGAGAAAGATTGCAAGCTATTCCGTAAGAAGGTTAGCAAGCAGAGAGACCTCGAGGCCTATTACTATGAGGACTTTTGAGGCCTATTATCCAAGAGAGTACTGTCAGGAGACAACCCGCACTTGGCCAACAATTTGAGCTAAAGCCGCATTGATTACTATGGTATTAAAGAAAGACTAGCTTCACTGTCATCCCTCTAAAGATCCTAATGAGCATATGGGAAGATTCATGAGGATGGCTAACACAGTCAATGGGGTGAGACTAGAAGTAATCAAGCTGTAACTCTTCCCCTTTTCACTAAGAGATGTGGCAGCAACTTGGTTTGACTCATTGCCAGTGGGATTAGTGTACAGCTGGGAAGAGTTAGTGGAGGCCTATATGAGCATATTTTTTCCTCCAGCTCTAACTTTTGAGAAAAGAGGAGAAATAATTGTCTTCAAGCAGGGGGAAGATGAAAGTCTCTATAATGCATGGGAGAGATACAAGAGACTGTTAAAAAGATGCCTTATACATGGAATAGATCTGACCACTCATGGATATATTCTATCATGTTATGAATTATGCCTCAAAGGGTATAATTGATGCATCCTACTGTGGAGCTTTTAAGAGAAGTGCAGATGAGGCAAGGTAGCTGGTTGAAGACCTTGCCAAATGCAACTACAAGGCTCCATCTGAAGCTTCAGAGCAAAAGAACAGCATCGAGGGAAGTGGCTTGATTCAACTGAATCGTATGATCGCTATAGAAGCAACCGATGCAAATGGATGAACAAAATTGGAAAGCAATGAGAGAAGAATGCATACTACACATGAAGTGGGAGCAAAGAAAGAAGGACTAGAAGTGAAGTACGAGGACCTGAAGAAGAGCCTTTACCAAGTCGAGGGAGACACACACTCCGAATGCTAACAGAGCTACACTTCTAGCCAAACCCAACCCGCCCACCATTACACACCTTCAAGATTTCAAGAACCACAGAATTTCATACGGTGGAGGGAGCAAAGCAGGGCCACCTGCATTTAATTACCATCAGCTCATGCTCACCTGGTGCCCCAAGAATAAGAAGAAGAGGAACAATAGAGGAGAAAACTGTGGTCGAATGACTTAATCATTTGAAGAGCAAATGCTGCATTTCATAGGGGAAAACAAAAGGTTGCTAAACATACATGAATAGAAGCTCACGAGCTAGCAAGATTCCAGCAAACACAACTGTTTCGTGCCAACACCAATGCCCTTGAAGAACTGACTCAGTAGGCACTGGGCTCAACTGGCAGAATCAATCCAAGGATCTATTTCAAGTGACATGAGGAAGGATCCAAGGACCTATGAACTCTGAAGAAGTGGCAGAGAATTGGAAGAGAAGAGTTGAAAGAAGGACACTCGATGAAGAGAATTATGCAAATTGAGAAGAATTACAACACGCTTCGAAACTACGAGGAAGAAACATAAAAGATGCAATGAGCAAATAAATAAAAGGAAAATCTAGGGAAAAAGGAAGAGGTTAAGGCTTATGAACCTCAAGTTCCATTCCCTCAAAGGCTACAAAAGGCAAAGCTAGAAGAGCAATTTTCTAGATTCTTAAACATTTTTAAGAAGATAGAGATCAACATTCCTTTCTCATAAGCATTAACTCAAATGCCTATTTATGCAAAATTTATGAAGGAGATTTTGAGCAAAAAAAGAAAATTTGTTTGAAGAAGGAATAGTGAACTGTGTGATAACTTGTGACACGAATCAGGGGTCTTTTTTTAAATATTTTTCCACGAGGTAACCTATTCATTTATATAATAGCCTTATTCACGCACACTCACGTTCACTTTCGATTATTAAACAATGACACATAACGGTACCTCTCATTCAAGACTCGATAATTGGTGCACTTGATACGTTATCAACTTTTCGAAACTATGTGGGTACCAAATTTCCATCATACATGCGCCTGGTTAGATTCTGAAGCTCAGATATCTTTCCATAGAGTCCAGAAGCGCCTGAAAGCGTTGGACTTGAGACGAGGAAGTTATGGTTGTCCGAACCTTAGACGAGGTCGGCTCGGCCAAAGGAGGTCAGCTCGGCCAAAAGAGGTCCGCTCGGCTATATTTGAGCACCAAATTCCATCCACAGGCATGTGGTCAGATTCTAGACTCAATAAGCTTTCCATAGAGTCTAAGAACACTTGAAACGGACTTCGGACGAGGAAGTTATGGTCATCCGAAGTTGGCGCTTCACATGAGCAACGGCGACATGCGGAGGCAAGCCGGTACCTCACGTCTTTCGTCACTTTCAAATACAATATGAGCTTAGATTGTATTGAACCATATATGGATGGATTCTAGACTCAAATGGATTTTCATAGAGTCTACGGTAACGCATGGTTTTATCTTGGACGAAAGTTATGGTCAGTCCAAAGTTGCAAGACGTACCGAGCTCATTTCCCACGGAAGGCTCTACCAAAAGAGCCCAAACCCAAAGAGGCTCGCCCTCGGCCCCACAACACCATCCCTGGGCCGAGGTTGGCTACACACAGCTCATCCCTGCTGAGCTCGGCCACAAAGCTCATCCCCCGGTTGAGCTCGGCCATTAGCTCATCCCCACTCAGCTCACCACACAAATTCTCATCCTTTCGCCAGACCCTTCCGAGTAAAAGGCCATAACTCAATAGAGGTCCGATTTAGGTGATTCAAAAGCCTAATGTCAATTTCTCAGGTAGAGATACAATTTCCTTGAAGGATGATAGTTCAAATTCTCACTTTTTCCCAACCGAAAATCAGCCTCAAGAACTGATCATCACATAGGGTCAAAACAGGGCACTATTCCCACACAACTCATCACTAGTGAGCTCCTACTGGGCCACACGCTCATCCCACTCCGAAGCCTCTGGCCAAGAGGCCGCCCCGGCTGTATGAGGTCAGTTTGGTCCCAAGAGGTCAGTCTGCCAGAAGAGCTCGGCCACACAGCTCACCCTCTCAGACCGCTCTGACTAAAAGGTCCATATCTTAGGTTGTAGAGGCCCGATTTGGGTGATTCATAAGCCTACATCAAATTCCCTTTGCTTACCAACTAAAAATCAGTCTTAAAGTTCGGCTAATACCAGAAGGAAAGAGGGCCAAATTCCCTTTGCTTACCAACTAAAAATCAGTCTTAAAGTTCGGCTAATACATAGGATTGAAATAGGGCTACTTCCTATGGTCTTATGCAACCAAACATCCCCTCAAGACACGACCTTTACTAAATTGTATTAAACATATAATCTGAGTTTAATTACAATTTATTTACATTAAAAGTACAAAATTCTGACAACAATTTAGCTTTAAATAAAAAAAATTGGGTTTTCTACCCATAAATTTTAATAAAAATACACAATAAGCCATCTTAGATCTTCCTCTCAACTAAGACCTCATGAAGTGCCTTCTGGTGTACCTCCCAGACCGAAAATATTTTTCCTACAATTCAGCGAGCCATGCCCAAAGAGAGAAAGTCTCCAACAAGGGCTACTTCCCACCTGGGCGCATGCAATGGCATAATCTATAAAATCATGTCTTACACACATTCATAAAATATGAATATTCAAGTATGAATGCCTATGTCATGCCTTAGTCCTCATCGACTCTCATACATGCAATTTGCCATGTATGAAAACTATTTCAAACAAAAGCTTTTGTTTTTGAAACCCACCGAACAACCCCGATATCAAACGAATTTCGAATATTTTATACACTGACAACCCTCCTAATAGTAAACCACTAGACAACCTCCGAGCATCGTAATCCACCGACCATCTTCGAGAACCCCTTATCAACAACCCTCCAATAGAGTCTTACTGACAAACCTCCGATATAATTTATCGATAACCCTCCGACCAACACAAGCATCGACAACCTCCGAATACCCATTTTATTTCATGCACTCACACTGATTCACGCGATGACCCCATGCATGCAATGATAATGTCATCAGATAATATCTCTTGTTACATGCATGATGGAAACTACATGCACACTCATAATACATGCTTCACACCAGCATCATGTTAATATATGACAAGTATGCATATATTAACATCATTTTCACACAATCTGCATGTTATTCAAACAAGCAATAACATGGCAAAACTAGATTTCAATCTCCAACCTGTAAAACAAAGATGCACAAGAGACACAACCAAGATCATCCCGTCGCATCCCAAACCATGCCAGTGACAACAATCGCCCAAAACTAAAACTACAAATGGGCTGCACCTGTAACCCATTCCAACAAACAACAATTTCTATTGAAATTATTCTTAAACTAGCCCACTACTCAAGCAGACCTCGGCCATTTCCCATGGCTCTTAAACAAAGATTCAACCGCAGGAGAACCCCCTACCTTCGGGCGCATCCGTCTCACCGCCGCAACTCCTCCTGCTTATTAATCGCAGAACCGCTAGTTCTCTTTCCTTTCGCTTGTCTTCTCATTTCTTTCTTTCTCTTTCTTCTCCTCCTTTTTTCTCTCCTTCTCGCTTTAGGTGGAGAATACTTACCTAGGTAGAACACTCCTTCCTTCCTCTCCTAATGACACATAGCATTCCACATGTCATTCATGCCCACTTTCCCACCACTATCCTCATGCAAGATAGAAGTGACACTCGTTTCCACCTGCGCCAAGTGTCCTTCAGGTGCCACATGGCATGCATCTCACGTGTCACCCTCTCATCTGGTCCATTTGTCTCTAAATGCACCCGACCTTCTCAAAATTCGACAAAATTCGACTATGTACCTACATTTCGCGAGACGAACCAATCTGCATGACCTGGCCGTCATCCGAGATCTGTAGAAATTCCTGTGTTTGGTAACCTCGTGTCTATCATTTTACTTTATCCAGGTCACACAAAACTCCGCAGCGGCAAGAATCGTAATTCTTTACCAGATAAGATGCAGGATCCAGGTAGATTCACTATACCCTGCAAAATTGGGCATGATGATATGGGAAAAGCACTATGTGATTCTGGAGCCAGTATCAACTTGATGCCTTTGTCACAAGACCAGCTCAAACTTATTCCCACAACTACGACCTCAGAATGGCAGACAGAACACTGGCCCATCCTGAGGGCATTTCAGAAGATGTGCTTATTAAAGTGGGAAAATTCATTTTCCTAATGGATTTTGTAGTCATTGATATAGAGGAAGACAAACAAGTCCCACTGCTGTTAGGAAGACCTTTCTTAGCAACAAGAGCAGCTTTGATCGATGTGAAGAAAGGAGAATTAACTCTCAAGGTTGGAGATAAGGCAGTACACTTCAATCTCAATCACAGTTTGAAACAACCTGAAGTAAATAATGATGATTGTGAGATTGTAGAAACAAAAATTCTCATCAGTTTTGAATTGATTAATGATTGTATTTTTCAGAGTTCAATGAATGAGAATGAAATGAATTTACAGTTTCTAAAGCATCTTGAAGTTGAATTTCTAGACTCCAATGTTAAATTGAAAAAGGCAATACTCGGTGTTGAAGAAAATAATACAGATAGATCCAGCAGTTATAAAGAGGAAGATGCCGAAGTAAACAAAAGTACAAAGGGTCTAATTCTAAAAGAATTACCTGAACATTTGAGGTATACTTTCTTGCAACTAGAAAAAGGAAAACCAATCATCATTGCACTGATTGGATCAAGGCATTAAGAACAAAAACTCGTTGGAGACTTAAAATATAAGGAAGCAATAGCTGGTTTATAGTTCGGAAGGGGAATACCCTTTGATCTCAGACAAAGACAAGATCTCGTTAGGAGGATAATGCTAAAACCTCTATGTAACATTAGAGGTCGGATCCAAAGAATGAAAGAAGTAGCCGAAAAGAAGTTCAAAATGGCTAAATGTGTTTCATATATGCAATCTCGCACAAATTTTAAAGTAGCCCAAAGGTATGTGGTTCCGAAAAATGGAGGATTCATTGTGATTAGAAATGAGAAGAATGGAATTTATTCCACAAGAATCAGACAGATGGAGAGGTGTATTATTTCATGTGATAATTAAATATCATACCATAAAGGATCATTATCCTCTACCTTTCATTGACCAAATCGGGACAAGTTACAGGCACTCCATTATCGCTTTCGATGGATATTCCGTTATAAACTGTGATTAAGTTATAGCCCCAAACGATCAAAGAAACTATGATTTACATGTTCTTATGGCACCTTTGCTTTTAGAAGGATGCCTTTTAGATTATGTAATTCTCCTACCACCTTTCAAAGATGTATGATGTCTATGTTTTCTGATTTGGTGGAAAAGGCTATGGAAATATTTATGGATGACTTCTCAGTACATGGATCCTGTTTTGAGAATTGTTTGAAAAATTTAGAAACAGTACTTCAGAGGTGTCAAGACAAAAATCTAGTTTTAAATTGGGAAAAATGTCATTTTATGGTAACAGAAGGTATTGTCTTGGGACACAAGATTTCGTTGTTGGATTGGAAGTAGACCAAGCAGTTGTTGTTAAAAACTCATGCCACTTACAAATACTAAGGGGATAAGTAGTTTCGACATGTTGGTTTTGCGTAAGATTCATAAAAGATTTCAAAATCTCAAGACCATTATGTGTGCATCACTGAAAATGATGCAAAATTTGATTTTGATGAATCATGCAAGATTCAAGATTTGATGAAATTAAATCCAGATTAGTGATGTACTCTCACCATGTTGATACTTGACCGGAACAATGATTTTGAAATTATGTGTGATGCTAGTGATTATGCAATGGGAGCTGTATTGGGACAAAGAACTGAAAAGATATTCAAGTCCATATACTATGCTAGCAAAACCTTTAATGAGGCACAAGAAAACTACTCAACCACAGAAAATGAGATGTTGGCAACGATGTTTGCTTGTGAAAAATTTAGGCCTTACATATTGGGGTCCTATGTTAAAATACACACTGATCATGTTGCAATTAAATATCTAATGGCAAAGAAGGAGGCCAAACCAAGACTAATCAGATGGGTACTACTGCTATAGAAGTTTGATCTTGAGATCAAGGATAAGAAGGGTAGTGACAATGTGATAGCAGATCACTTGTCTAGATTTGAAATGATTGTTGGAAAAGAAAAAGGAACTGAATTAGCAGAAAATTTCCCTGATGAGCACTTGTTTTTGTTGTCGGTTCAAACACCCTAGTATGTTGATGTTGTCAATTACTTAGCTTATGGAGTTGTGCCACCGACCAATACCAAAAGAGTAAAGAAAATTGAGAACTGATTGCAGATTTTATATTTGGGATGAACCACTACTTTATAGAAGAGGAGCAGATATGATCATAAGGAGATGTGTTCCAGAAATAGAACACTATGGTATTATGGAGAAATGTCATGCATCACCATATGGAGACAGAACAACCCAGAAAATTCTCCAATCGGGTTTTTATTGGCCTACTCTATTCAAAGACTGTTTTGAATGGGTGAAACATTGTGATCTTTGTTAGAGAATGGGTAACATTAGCAGAAAAAATGAAATGCCCCTGCAAGGAATTCTGGTAGTGCAGATTTTTTATGTTTGGGGAATAAATTTCATAGGATCTTTCCTATCCTCATTTGGTAATATATACATTCTCCTAGTTGTGGATTATGTATCCAAATGGGTCAAGCATCATCATTCTAAATGATGCTTATCAATGGTCGGGGTTTATACAAAGAAGTATTTTAAGCAAATTTGGAGCACCCAGAGCAATCATCAATGATGAGGGAAGCCATTTTGCAAATAAAATTTTTGAAAAACTCATGAGCACAGAAATCGACAGATGGCTCAAGGACACCCACTAAATGGCAAGAAAAATTTCCAATAGGGAAATAAAGAAAATTCTAGAGAAAATAGTAAATACAAGCAACAAGGATTGGTCTGTAAAGCTAGATGATGCATTGTGGGCTTATAGAACTGCTTACAAAACTCCCATTAGAATGTCCCCATACATAATAGTATTTGGAAAACCTTGTCATCTCCCCTTAGAACTGGAATACAAAGCTATGTGGGCCATCAAGAAACTGAATTATGACTTTCAAGCTGCCAAGGAAAAGAGATTACTCCAAATGAATGAACTGGAAGAGTTGAGAAATGAAGCTTATGACAATGCCCGAATCTATAAAGAAAAGACAAACAGGTGGCATGATCAAAAGATTCTGAGGAGGGAATTCAAGGCAGGAGAAAAAGTCCTCTTATACAACTCTAGGCTCAAGCTATTTCCAGGGAAATTAAAGTCAAGATGGAGTGGTCCTTACACAAGTGGTAAATAGTGCACTTTAGAGCAAAGAACTCTAAAAAGATGAATATGGAAGTGAATTTAAAGTAAATGGTCGACTAAGTATTATCTGGGGAAGCATAAATGAAGTAGATCCGTAGATTTTTGAAGTATGGGAAGAGAGTTTATTGAAATGAAGACATCCCGCAGCAAGTGTCCGCAAGAACATTGTAACTAAAACCGCCTCGAGGCAAACCTGCGTAATTTTAATTTTAATTTTGATAGTTTGATTAATGTTGATTACTTTTATGAGTTTGAAGTTTTAGTTTGTTTTAAGGAAATTTTATGGCAGAAGTTTGATAGATTGATTTTTAGAACAAAATATCAACTGAAAGATATTACTGGTGCTACACTTTCTCAACTAAAATGTGCAGAAAAGAGCTACAAGGGAGAGTATTTCTATTTCCCTCAATTTGTTTTTTTTTTTTTAATAATAATGCATAGTTGAAGTTTAGGGAATATAAAGAGTTTTAGAGCATAAATTGTTAGACAACTTTCTTATGCCAACTGCTTGAATGCCTTGTTGAATATCTTGATGAATGATATTGAGTGAAGAAAGAGATTTGTTGTTCATACTTGAATGGGGATTGTTTGAAGAAATATGTGTTTTCATGCAATTAACTAAGTGGAAGACTTTATTGTATAATTTCATTTGGTTTGAATGGTTGAAAGTAAGAGCATGCAAAAAAGATTTCGAGGAAGAATAAATCCCAGAGTTTTAATGCAGACTCGTTATGTCGCACACTCGGCTGAACTATTGGTGCTAAAATAGGACAAATTTTGTCGCGACAGGCTTTCTTTTTGTCGTGACAAAGTTGATGCTAAAATAGACATGCAAGAAAAAGTTTGTTACGACATATTTTCTCTATGTCGCAACAAACAGCAAACTTGGGCCTCAAAAAACATGTCGCGACAAGATTTCTATATGTCGCGACATAATTCAATTGGAGCATAGATGAAATTATGTCGCGATAGTTTTTGCTCAGTCACGACAAAGAATTGCCCTAATTCAAAATTCAGTAAAAATTTGTGTCGTGACAATTATTTCTCTATGTCGCGACATAGTATTAAACAAAGAGCACAACTTTAGGCCGTAACTGGCCGTGGACAATTAAAGAAGCACACAAATTTCTCGCCTCTATAAATGTATAAGTTTGAAGACTTAAGATTAACCTGCCTCATAATATTCAAACCACTCAGTCTCCCTCACCAAATCTCTCTCACTCATTCAAAACCCTATATCCTTAAACCGTTCTCTCACAATGTCTAAGCCCCAAAATTTGGTTCCTAACCTCAACGAAATCATGGAAGAATATGATGAGTTGGAGAATGAAACAGTTCAAGCCACTTAGACAGTAGCAGGGCGAGGTGAAGAAAGGGCTGAGGTATACGAAGAACTTGAGCAGACAATGGAAGAATCTAGGAAGAGGAAAAGAGGAAATGAAGAAGCGAAGCGCAGCGAACAAAAAGCTAGTGACTAGGTCTCTCATATGGCTTATATTGCTTGGAGAGATAAACTATAGCACATAGACTTCATAGGGGAGAGAGGCTTCAATAAGTGGGTTTCTCCATTCCAAGAGCTGGTCGAAGGCAAGGGATGACATCTGTTTTGCGAGCACAAAGCTCCTGGATTAATAGATGTGGTGAAGGAGTTCTACACCAACATGGTGGGGATGAAAGATAACAGATTGACCATACTTACAATCTTCAGGAAAGAAAGAATTGATCTAAATTCAAAAGATCGGAAGCACTCGACTACTGCAGGATTGCAGGTAGACCGCTTTACCGATGGCAAAGGATGTGGAATGCCACCAGAAGAACCTACATGTCCATCGGGCAGAGGAGCAATCGATCGAACTTAAAGGTTTGGTTTTATTTTTTATCTTCAGTCACGCTGCCTTCCAAACACCTATGCAAATTTAAGGAGAAAGAGGCAATCTTATTATATGCCATCCTCAAGGGCCATAAATTCAATGTGGGCAAGATAATAGAAAACTCAATTCTGAGTTATTACAGAGGAGGATACAAAGGGCTGATTCCTCACCCAACACTGATTTCAAGATCGATCTTGGGGTGTCCAAGGAGATCGGGAAGAAGAGGAGATCGCTTCTAAGACATCGCCTTGACATTACAGAAATCACTAAGGGGCCTAAAGATAAACAGGAAGACAGTGGAAGTCAGAATGGAAGAAGAAGAACCAGCAGAAATACAGCAACCACAGCCTGAAGGTGAAGCACTAGCGCTCCAACAAAGGCAGAGAAGTGTAAGCCCAGTACTGACCTTCTCCCTTGATGAGAGACAAGTCCACAAAGAGTAGGCTGAAAGCTCAGAGCCTTTAGGTAGCAATGCTGCAATGCTAGACTTGTTGAAGGCCATGAGGCAAGAAACGGAGGCAGGACAACCAACAGCCCACCATAACTGGATGAGGCATGGATCGAGCTGAAAATGAGGGACCAAAACTTGGAATAAGCTCTAAAGCAGAGAGATGGGGAATGGAAGAGTAGATGGGAAATAAGAGAACTAAGAGCAAAAGAAGATGCTTTTTTCTCAGCTCAGGAGAGATAGTGAGCTACTCAGATAATGAAAGAAATGGAGGAGGCTATGGAGAAGAACTCACAGATAAGGCGATGCCTTCGTATCCGCATGAACTCGGTGAAATAAGTAGAGCCTAATTGAAAAAATGGACAAAGAACTGGAGGGCACCCTGAACTACAAGGAGAAGTGCTGGACTGAAAGCTTGGATATGATCAACAAAAACTCCGATTAAGATGTATCTCCGCCCAAGGTGAATCTCGAGGGTCCCCGAACTCTATCAAGGGTGAGACAAAATGAATTGATAAAGCAATTAGCCTTAACCATGGAGTGGTCCGTACTGTCAACGGAGTAGCGCGAGGGGTCAAGTGCACCCACAAGTCCAAATCCCCGAGTTCCTCACCTCTCGCAACTGGCACAAGTTAGGATCCAAATTAACCTACTCATCCTTCCAAAGGCATGAAATAAAAAGAAAATAGCTCACCCTGCTCTTCCATATCTTCTTCCTCTCTGTACCTAAAGTCCACCTTTGACAAATTCAATGAAATAGAAAATTCTTTACAAGCTTGGTGTTCAATTTTGTTTTATTTTTCTCATTTGTTTGTTTGTTTTGTCTAATTTTTCTTTCCTTCATGTTTAATAGTTAGAAATTTTGAATTCAGGGTAAATGGATTAGTTGAATAAATGAGAAATCGCCACTGATCTAAGTGTCAAATTGTCAGAATACGCTTCGTCAGACCGGAAATTGATTCAAGAATGAAATTATGGTTGTGTTGGATTGTTTTGAGCTGAATGCATGATTAAAATGAACTCTGACTGTTAAAAACACAACAAATAAATTCCCCAAAAATAAAACAAAAAACCGAGCAAATGCATCGGGTAGGATAAAATGAATGGAATTGGAAGTTGTGTTTATAAATAAATGTGTTTAAATTCAAGAAGAAGGAAGACTTTAATAAATTGATGGAAATAGATAAGACCCTATAATTGCTAGTGTAAAACATTTGGTTATAAAAACTCGATAAACTCTCTACACATGGTCAAAAATGACTCTGAAACAAATTGTGTTATGATTAGGAACATCTTTTGGGAGCCATCACAGTAATCTCTCCAATGTCCTAGAACTTGTTGGATTATTAGTCAAGACGAAATCTTAGGCAATACCACTAATAGGAAATGATTTAGGCCATCCTTGGAAGTTTGAGCCTTTCAAACCTACCCTATGATATGCATAAGCATATAAACTAGTTCCTTATTTGAGCTTATAGCCAATCTCATCATCAACCAGCAAATGAGAAGCCTTATTCCTTCATTAAACATAATCATACAGCAAAAAACCCTTATTTGCCCAGATTATCAAACAAAATACACCAATGACAGAAAAGGACAAGTTTTAGGGAATATTATTTCAAGTTGTGGAGAAGGATAAAAAGGTTGTGAAAGAAAAATGCAGAGAGATAAGAAAAGATTAAGAGAATTATGAAAGAATAGAAAAAAAACATCAAGGGAGGAACTTACCATTCAGAGCCTCTTTCGAACAATTAAGTCTTAGGGGTGTTCAACACCTAGTACCCTAATGCCAACCGGCTCGGGGAGTTATCGACCCAAAGTTCATATAGAAAGCTTAAAAAGACAAAACATTGCACCATTCCATCAAACTTGGTGACAGATGAAAGCTTCTCAAATAAGGGAGAGAAGTTATCTTCTATGTGTGGACAATGAAAAAAAGAAAAAGATACCACAATGAAGAATATGCATAAAGATGCACAAACCTTATGGGAAGGTTAGAAACTAACAATCAAGAGAAATCAAGGATGCATCAAGGTAAAATTGAGCTTAAAGTGTCTAATTATCTACCTAATTACCCAAGCCACACATTACAAGCCTAAAAGACCTATTCGATCCTGAAAGTGGTATTATACCTACATTAGTGGAGAGTAATATGATCAACAAGCATATGGGACTTTAAAAAATGAAAGAGAGAATGCCAATAGAGTATTATCCCAAAAGATTAACTTATCTGCCAAGAAAAAAGAGGAAAGACCAGCACACACACAAAAATCAAGGTTTGATGATTAAATTGTTTACACCATATAAATTATTTGTTGGTTCAATGAACTTAATTTATGATTGGAAACATATTTAAAAGTAATTTTACAACCTACTTATGCTCTCCAACCCAATCGAAATTTTAAATTAAAAATGTCTTTAAAATCAAAGCTTAAATTGTTTAAGGACAAACAAATTTTCTTTTTTTTTTTTCTCTCGGACAAGCAAAACTTTAGTCAGGAATTTGATGAGTCTTAAACTCATTTATTTTTAATCCATTTTTGTAGCATGTTTTTAACAGTTTCAGCTCTATTTGTATGCCAAATTATGGAACATTCACCAACTTTGTGTTTTGCAAAGTGTAAGCACTGAAAAAATGAGAGAAAATAAGGTAAAATAAGCTAAAAAAAATGGAACTCCGCTAGCCTTTGTCACACAAAGTTTTGTATGTCGCAACACAATTTCAAGCAGCTAAAAGAACTAAGGCTGGCAGCCAAGAGCTATGCTGTCGCAACAAAGTCCAGGTGATAAACTTCAAGCATAAATAGGAATCTTGTCATGATAAAGAGTTCCATGTCGCGATTATCATAAAGAAGAATGAAAAGAAGATTGTCGCAATAGTCCTTAACTCTGCCGCAACAATGATCAAGGCAGAGAGCAAAGGAGCTGTGTCGCGACAATATTTCCTCTGTCGCAACATAAAAAGCTGAAGACTAACATATGAACTCTATCGCAACAAAAGATAATTATGTCATGACAGAAAATGCTAAGAATACAACACAAGTCAATTGAGACAAATGTTTTTATGTTGTAACAAAGTTTTCATAACCAAGCCAGCTCAAGGAGGAATTTATGTCGCAACAAAGAAAATCTTGTCATGACATAACATTTAGAATTCACAACTAAGAGTAAATGAAGACTTCACTCACAAAGATTATTTCGCCACGACAAACAAAACATGAAGAAGTGGTAATTCTTCCACTGCGGATAAGGAGTTGAAAAGCAACACAAAAAGAATGGTGACAAAGAAACTCATGTTGCGACATAGTAAAGAAATGAAGGCAAAATCTCTGTCGCAACAAAGAAATTTTTTGTCACGACAATAAAAGCTATGGAATGAAAGAATTCTGTCGCAACATAATAAAATTAGGTCGTGATAGAAATAGAAGGAGAACTAAGATCAAACAAGTCAAGCATGTCGCAACAAAGATTTCTATGTTGCGACAAACAACTCAACAAGTGATGTTAATCGTAGAAGAAAGTCCTGGTCACGCGACTAAGGAGCTCGCTGCGGCAAAAATTGCTAAGGACTTAAAGAAATCCTGTCGCGATAGAGTTGACAGGCTGAAAAGGACAATGTTTGTCACGACATGTAAAATTATGTCGCGACATACTCTAGAAGCAGAAGAACATGAGAAGCTGGTTGCAAATAGATTTGGTGTCACGACACAATACATTCCTATTGCGATAAGAACAAGACTACTACACCAAAATTATGTCGTGACATTATCAAAGTCTGTCGCGACAAAATTCAAGAAAGAGCTTAGAGAATAAGTCGCGAACGAAGACTGCATGAGACGACAGAGGCCAACGATAAGATTTCGAAAACTCAGAGGCTAAAGAACGTCATGTCGCACAGCTGGACTAATCGGCTATACTCTTAGAAATCCACAACGCAATTATTAATGGGGCTTATCGCCCAACATTGGGAAGTTTATAACAGACGATCTAGGCATCGTATACAATTCACTACCCCAGACGCTCAGGTAGTTGAAGACTCTTGTATATTATATTTTTCTTTTATTTTTTTATTTTTCTTTTATTTTCATTTTAGTAGAGTTAGTTTCAATATAGTTTCAATGTAGATTTTAGTTGGTATTCTTTTTTAGATTTCTGGATTTGGGTATTGAACTGAAGTGCAGCTTCGAGTTGGAATTTATCATCTTTTCTTATTATCAATTGATTTAAATGTAAGGAGTGGAAAGTTTCAGTTCATTTGGTTTCAGTTCGCTATGATTTCAGTGAATTTTCCTGATAAGTTAGTCATTGATATGAGTGAACCATTTAGTGTTGTTCTCAAAGATAATACTGATGAGGTTTATTTTTGTACTAAATAGTAAACACTTAATGAATCTTAATTTTATTGACTGTATTGCTTGAATGATTGTTCCGAACACTAGTACCGTGTACCCAAGAAAGGTCCATTATCTTACTCGACTTAAGAGGTCCTCTGCAAGTGATACGTAGATGGAGAATCCTCGAGAGCATAGAGCTCTTCTCCGTGGTATGGTAGACTAATACTAAGGAAACTAATGAACCTCGATGCTACTCAAATAGATCACCAACTTACCTGTGAATTGAGGATGGCTGAATGAAGTATCGCCTTAATCACTCGCAGGTCTCTCTCTTTTCTACTAAATTGACTTAATCCCTGTTAGCAACATCTAATCAAGGAGATGGAAATTTTCATCATAAATGAAGGATGAGGTGTCAATCAAATTGAGAAAGTCGTAATATCCCGCGATGGGGGCAAGAATTCTCCAGCCAAGATTCATGGCATCGAAACGAAAATACTAAAATCTTGTAAAGAGGTTACAAATTACAAGTAACCGGGACAGAATCATGTCTCCAAATGAAATATGAACCTTTAATCAAAGGAAAAGTATGGTTAAAAGAGAAATCCAAACTATACTACCATGCATCTTTATAAACCTTGCCTTCCAATTTCTACGGTCGAGTTAAGAATCGATAAGATGCAGAAATTGATTATTACTCATTGATCTATATCCAGTTTTGTCTCACTCAGTGAAGTCTCAAACCAATTTTTATTAAAATTTATTTTCATATATATATATTAAGAAATGGAATCTAGAATTAGAATTCTTTTTAGTCATCTCATCATCATAACAATAAAGTTCAAATAGTAATGATCTTGGAGTAGTCAGTAGCGGCCTTTTGATTTATCATCATTCCTCGTGGGAACGATATCTGGACTTTAAATATCCACTTTTATTACTTGTACAACCTGTGCACTTGCAGTAATCAAGACCAATTCAATTTATAATGAATACATTTACAAATGGAGCAAATCAATCTTTTTATCTACACAAGCATCTAGCTTAACAAGTTTTTGGCGCCGTTGCTAAGGACTGAATAGTTCTTGAGTGGCGTGATTTGTAGCTTGGCATACACAAAGGATAGGCGTTACGTGATCAGAGCCAGGATATGCAATAAGGAGTGCAAATTGCATAATCGCGCAAGTATACGCTTGTTAAGTAATATAGTGTACTCAAGGTATGGATATCGATCAATAGGGAAAAACTTACTCGTAGTGGGCTAAGTACCAAAATTATAATACTTATTCAATATTCAAACTAGCAATTGTGATGGCTAAGTATAAGCGAAACTAGATTTAATTACTACTAATGTAATCGTGGTGCTTCGTGACGTAAAGTGATCAAAGATGCAAAAAGGTTAGGGTGTTGGTGTTATTGGACGGTCCTACCATGTGATGCTGCGATTCCATTCCATTATCTAATATAGTGTTTTCCAATGCATCTCTTATCTAATGTAATTAAAGTCTTTCTCAAGGTCATTTCACCTCCCTTTATCACTGGGTTTCTTGCTCCTTGGCTCAACCCCAAGTATTAAAGGTGCATAAAGTGCAAATAACTCCTAAGCCTCCTAATTATTGATAATCCTATATTACCAAGTTTATTAAGTTAACTCAACTATGTCTAATTCTTCATTCACTTCTCAGATCTTACAAAGAACCACTCACATATTAAGATTTATCATAAATTAATATGATTTCATCCAAGCATGAGTTAATGGTAAAACAAATATATAAAAGATAACGACATTATAAAAGGCTAACGCTTTAACATAGTATTCATGTCAAAATCTCTACCAACACCCTAAACCACGAAATTAGAACCTCATTAAGTTCTGTTCCAATACAAATGAAAATCAAGACATGATAATGAGAATAGAGAAAACTTCAATGATCGAGGGAATAACTATCTAAAGGGTTCTTCAAGTCTCTCTCTTTAAGATCGGCCTTCGAGTCTTCTTTCCTTTGTTCCTAACTCCAGTTCCTCAAACTCTACCTCTGCAAACGAATTTCGAACCCCCAAAATTAGATTCTCTCGTTCCTTTTATAGCCTCTCCAAGAGATAAGGTTTGTTGAGACTTTCTCGTAACGTCACGACGTTGGGACATCGCGACATTGGGACATCGCGACATCAGCGCCGCAACCGTCGATTTCCTCGCACCACTTTCCAGCCTCCTTCAAGGCTCCATTTCCAGCATTTTCTAGCATTTCTCCTACAAAAACCAAATAAAACTAAATATTAGAAAAATAATCAAAACACGATCATATATATATGAAATCGATCCCTTAATCTCACAACTCGGGTTTGTAATGAGTGTTTTGGGCAATTCTCACACAAATTTAGCACTATATAGTTTGGTCTCAGAATAAGTTTTAAGGCCATGCTGGCGATTAGCTAATAGTCTTTTGATGATAGTGTTATTAATTTGTGTATATATATATAAAGGTCTTAACAAGTTTTTGGCGCCGTTATCGGGGACTGAATAGTTCTTGAGTGGCGCATTCGTGGTTTGGCATACATTAACTAGCATCACACAATCGGTTTGTAACAAATTTTAGCGCCTGCCGTGGATTACAATAGTCTTTTGCAATAGTGTTATTAATTTGTGTATATATATATATATATATATATATATATATATATAAAGGTCTGTAACAAGTTTTTTGGGTCATTGCCAAGGATTAGCTAATAGTCTTTTGGTAATAGTGTTATTAATTTCTATATATATATATATATATAAAGGTCTTAGTATGCAGTCACCGCCTACCCTGTTCTCGGACAACCTTGGTGTCACTTATCTTTCCGCTAATACTGTATTTCATTCTCGCATGAAACGCCTTACGATTGATTATCACTTTGTTCGTGACCTGGTTCAGTCGTTCGAGCGGCGCATTGTTCATGTCTCCCGATGGTGGCCAGCTTGCTGATACACTTACCAAATCTCTATCTCGGTCTCACCTTTTTTCCCTATGTAACAAGATTAGTGTTATTTCTGGCACACCATCTTGAGGGAGTGTATTAGAGTATATTTAGGGTTTCCTTTTATTGGTTCTATGCTTTTACTTCTTTGCCCTTGTATTGGTATATATATATATACATCACCTCTCTCAATAATAATTAAGTCTCTTTCATAATACTACATTCACGAACATGCTCTCGAATGTAGCATTTCACCTTTTTCAGAACTAAGATTTGTATGATTGAATCGAGAATCTCATCCGTTGTTCTTTGATTTTTATTTTCTTATTTTTTTTAATTGATGAACATGATCTTAATTAATTGATGAACATTTTCCTAAGGATTGTTTAAGTTAAATTCTTGATCGATATATATGCATATTCGTGATTTTGGGGTTCTTTTTTACTTGGGTGCATGGCGAATCTGGTGAGTTCTTAAATTCCGGGAGGCTGCTGAAATAGTTTTGAGGGGAGACTTTTGCCAGTGCTGCATGCATTAATTAATAATGGTACGTAAATACGTTTTCAATGTGTCTTTATATTGTTCTAGTCTATGGGTGATCCAAGTGCAGTACTCTTATTTTTGAGTTTGCTGGTTTAATTTGCAGATTAATAATGTTTCCTCACCTAGATAGCTTGAAGGGCATGGAATGGCTCGATCAGAATGCATGCCAATATTGAACCCTAGCTTGATGATCAGATGATCACCATGCATGGACACTACTCCTGAATCCTGATCAACAAGAGAGAGAATGCGCATCATCAACCATGCATGGAAAAAAACAATACTTTTATATTAAAATAATCACAAAATTACAACCTTTCTCTACTTTAACAAATTTTAAAATCAAATATATTATTAGTGTTATCATTTGGGTGATCCATCATCTAATCTAAAACCAATTTTAAATTAGGTTTTGACTTTTGAGTACTGTCTCATTTGAAAATCAATTGTTGTTTAGTAAAAATATGAAAAATATTTTATTATATTTGATATTACATCCCAGTGAGCCTATTCCAATAGTTATCATTTGGATAACTTATTATCAGGTTTAAAAGTAATTTTATTGCATTACGAGAGAATCAGGATCAAATCCTTATAAATATAAAATATTATAAGAGCACCTCCAATAGTCATCTAAAATCATGATTTAAAGCTATATTTTCAAGTCTAAAGCTACTTTTGAAATTTAGTTAAAGTTTTAATCTAGAGTGATTCCAATAATACAGTATCTAAAAGTTTTTATCTATCCTAAATCTATTTTAATTTTACCCTTTCTCTTCCTTAATAATTACATCATGTACCCTTCATTCATTTATATCACTCTATGCACTATAAATTTTGTTGTTGATGACAAAATGGAATTTTTCATCCTTCAAACACTTATTGTTGTGCTTTTAATGTTTCTAGCAATATTCGACAAATATCACTTATAACCATTCACTATCAATACTTTCGCTTCCCATTATTATTCTATTGTTTGAGTTTCGATTTTTTTAATTTAGCATTTATATTTAAATTATTCCATCACAAGACAGCTTCTAACGTAAAATACAAAAATAAATAGAAAAACAAACAAACATCGTGGTTGCATTTATGTTTTGTGAAATTAAAAAGTTACCTATATGGTCCAAATGGCATCTTTAATTAAACAAATGTAGCTGTTGAGGCGTTGTTCAAGCGATAAAATGAATAGGTGTCCGTGAGGTTAAAGGCTCGAGTCCTTATAAAAATTTATTACTATTAGACCATCCATTTCCAACCAACCTTAAAATTTCAAATGAAAAAGTACTACAATTTATTATCTATAACTTTGGCCCCCTTCTCTCCTTGTTCTCTCTGTTAACTTCGAATTTGAAGGAAGGTACAAAAGAAGGATAAAAAAAAAAAAGGAGAGAAGAAAAGGCTTTTTCAACAATGTACCTTACTAATTTTGAAGAAAACAGCAAGTCTCCGTTTCAGAAAGATCCTACAAAAAGGTTAGAAATGTTTCCTATTGTCTAAACGCTTTCTTATAAAAATTAAAATATTTGATATTTTTAAAATAATTAAAAAATCACTTACAACTTTGAAAGATAATTGATAGATTCTCTTGTAAATAATAAGCATCTTGCAAGATAAACTAACAAATGGTAAAATTAAAACTAGAATTATTATTAATATATCTATTAATCATGAATAGTTTTTTTACAAATAAAAATAAAGTTAAATATTACAAGGAATATGCAACATCATTTTCGATTCCTGGTTGATTGTAGGAAATAAAAACCCATCTCTTGGGTAATAAGAAGGTGTGAATCAAATTTACTACTTATTAATTAATAATTTAAGTTTATTCGAATATAAATTATATTTAAGTTGTTGATTAAAAACTCGATACCTAATTATTTCTTTGGATATTAAAATTAATTTTTTTATAACCTTGGATGTCCGAATCAGCTTGTACACATTTCTATTAATCCTATAAAGTCCTGAAATTAACAATCGAGTAAAACCTATAATAACCTTGAGGGATTCAAACCAATGACCATTGGATAACCACATCCTAATGTTTTGCTACCCTCGGGCATAAAATTAATTTAAAACTTATTTCAAATCATTTAACTCTTATAAATTGCTGTTTAAAAAAAACTCTTATTAATTACAAACTCGGAGCAAATGAAATCTACTGATAATGGAGCACATGGAATAACAAAAAAGATCATAAAGATAATTAGGATAAATGAAGGTAACAAAATAAAATGAAGATATACACTTAAAAGTAATTATTAGTTACAGTTATTTTAAAACTTTAACTCATACCATTAAGTTATTTACCAAACATGCTTCATTTATTTAATAACTTAAATCAAATTATTAAGTGTTACTGAGTTATTTTACTAAACACCCTTTAAGCCAAGTGCATAATGCAGTTAAAAACTTAAAACACATTCATAAAATGAAGATAACAAAATAAAATGAAGATACACTTAAAAGTAATTATTAGTTATAGTTATTTTAAAACTTTAACTCATACCATTAAGTTATTTACCAAACATGCTTCATTTATTTAATAATAACCAAATCAAATTAACTGTTACTGAGTTATTTTACTAAACACCTTTGCTATGCATAATGCAGTTAAAAACTTAAAACACATTCATAAAATGCAGACAGAGTCAGCATTCGTTTTTATCATAGATTGAATTCACTTCCTAAAGTCGATCATCATAAAGTCGATCCCAATCCTTCCAGTAAGACAATAATTTGTGTCCTTAATTCCTATTGAATGCTCAAAATAAAAATAAAAAATCCAAATTGGGACATTATCTCAGAGGATTCAGAACAAGCATATTAATCGATTTGCGGTTATTTAAGCTTAACCAACCACCATACAAGCTTAGCAATAAGGCTACGAAAGTAAAACTTAAGAATCAGAAAGATGAAGGGTTACCAAACAGCTCCTTTGGTATACATGTCAGCTTCCATATTGTAAAGGCTGCCTTCTGCAGGGATGTTTCCTAAAAAAAATTAAAAAAAAAATCTTGAAAATGGTGATTTGAAAATTAATCCTAAGTATAGTGTATAGCTTTCTCCACATAAGCTTGACACTTAGAATAAAGTTTTAAAATGTGGGTTTTGATATTAGTAAAAAAAAACCAAGAGAAAAGCTATATTTAGAATGTGTCTATATATACTTTCGATTTTTTGAATTTTTAGAAATTGTATTTTCAAAATATACTTTCAATATAAATTCAAAAATTTTAAAATTAAGAAGGTATTTATTCAAAAGAAAATTTTAGTATAACATTTCAACAATTTAAAAAGTACATATTGAATAAACATTTTTAGTCTAAATTCAAAATTTTTAAAATTACGACGACGTTTTTCAAAAAACACTTTCAATGAATTCAAAATTTTCAAAATTACGGCGATATCTCACAGACACTTTCAACTTATATTCAAAAATTTTTAAATTAGAGAAAATGTCTTTTTAATGTAAAAGTGTATCTTAAAGAGACTTTTAGGTCCACATAGCAAAAACTACACTAGATTTAGAAATATTTCTAAACCTTTTCTATTTGGAGAATATTTTTTATTTTTTACACTAAATGTTGCCATTCATATTTGTAAAACATCCTTCACCTATGATATTAAAATTCTTGGTGTTTTCTGCTGCTTGCTGTGGAAGCTAGCCATGAACAACCCCTGCATGGTATTGAAAAGAGGCCCATGAAACTTTATTTTCCATAGCTTTGGCTCCAAGATATCAAGATTCAATACTTGATTGAGATTATTAGAAATATAAGAGAAACTTACACAAAAATCCCAAACACATGTGGTGCAATGCACATGTACATCAATGTCTTAGGCTCTATTTGGAACCCGAAAAGTATTAAGGAAAAAAAAATAAAGAAAAAATGGAAGGAAATAAAATTTGGACGAAAATAAAAATTAAATTTAAACTTAATAAATTAATTTTTTATGTTAATTCAAACTCTTTTTATTTGTTTCTCTCTATTATAGAAGGATTAAAAATTTTAAAATTTTGAGATTTTTTATTAAATTTGATTTTCTTTTATATTGTTCATGGTGAAACCAAACATGAGAATCATTTTCCTTAGTGTTTTTTTTCTTTCCCTAGTACTTTCATGGTCCCAAACGGAGCCTTAAGGAATTCCTTATTCCTAGTTTACACATGTGGTCTCATGGATCTCTTCAAGATAATATGGTTAAGTTGATCTCCCATCCTTGATAGATTCCATCAAGTGATTGTAAACTAAATATAAGATCAGGGTTGTGATTGTTTGTTGTTTCTTAGATGTATATTTCCTAAACACTCAGTATATACCTTTTTTTATTGAAACTCTTAATGCGTTATCATTTTCATAATAAAAAAAATTTGTCTCTTCCCCACAAAGTTTCCATGGCACCCAGAATCACCTCTATCACCCTCCAAGTTGGCACTTAAGAGAAACCAAGGAATAAGAAAAACAAACAGCACGACTTCCTGCTACACCAAGATAATTATGGATGTGATTTCCATCTGTATTCTACCTGACCAACAGCAGTAACAAATTCTAATTGTCTAACGAGTCAAAGATTCACCTAACTGAATATAAAATGTCCATGGAAAAAAAGGCCCATAAGAAAAACAAGCCCAATTATGGTGATGAATGCATATGAGAATTTAATAACAAAACCGCCATTCACATAAAAAGGACCACAATAAGGCATAAGAGCAACTAAGAAGTGATAACAGATTAATGTTTAGACATGATATACATTAAAGAGCAACTAAATCTCAAAAGAATAATAGAATAAATGCATAAATGTGCATCTGGAATGTTAATTCCGGAAAACCTAAAATGCACTTTAATAATAGAACACAAATGATTTCAGGCTATTGATAAGTTGGGAGATCTGCATTTGAAATTATAATATCTAAATAGCAAGAATAGCTCTAACAGACTACAATCAATTGGACTTGTGGCAAAGCCTATCTGGCACCCAGATAAAAAATATTGTCTGGCAAAGAATCAGTAAGAAAGCAAGTAAATTCTATCTTACTAGTTTAACATTGAGTCATCAACATGATTGTAGTGCACTTGGAATGCATAAATAAGTTTAACTTTTATGCATATCAAAGAAACTATGCATCTGTGTGTCTCTTAATGGAATAAAATATATCGTGAAGCAAGTATCCATAAAACTGAAAATTATTAGAGCAGAGGATGTATAAACTTTTTACCACTTAAAACTCTTTAGAAGAATACAAGACATTATTACTTGAAGGATAACATAAAATCATTTTCTTGGAAACTAGACAACTAGCGGATCACTTTCATGGTATTACTAGTGAACCAATTAATTCTGGTGGTACAATGAGAGTTTGCATGCATCACCAATCAGATTCTTGAATAAAGAAGGGTAACTTGTTGGTTACCTATCTATTGAGCTGCATCTTCAGAGAATCTTGCGTCAAAAGGAGCAGAAACATGGGCATGGGATGTACCGCCAGCAGTCCCAGAACCATGCTGCAGTTCAATCACAAGCCAACGAACAGCTTTACTCATCTGCTCCAACCGAACTGCACTAATGGGGGGAAGACTAGTTGTGACAGCTTGCCCTGGCTTTCCAGTGACATAGCCAGTTGCCTCATCCACTAGGCATTCTGATCCTATTCTTTGCTTCACGGACTCCACAAATTCCTCTGCTTGATCACAGGCCACCCTGAAAAATTCCCACCGCTGCTTAAAATTTTCTAAAGCAGCATCTGTTGCAGCCATATTCTGACCACCTGAACCCTCCTTTGCTTCAAGCACACTGGCTGCAGCAGAAACAAAATCCTGATATGCATTGTTCAAAGTATCTACAATGTTGTCCATCACAGCCACCGAAGCAGCAAAACCTGCCAATGAGAACATGGATCAGTGGGTATCTGAAACTGTAAATGTGTAATAAACCATAGATTATGTGGCATTGGCATTTTGGTTGCAGTGTAATTTTCCTGAGATCTGATACCTCAAGCCTAAAGATCAGTAATTCTCTAGTGCTGAAGAAATGTGGAGGTGTCCTAAGCGATCACACCTATCATATGAAGATAATGTTTTTAAAGGCCTCTTAAAAAATGTATTTTTTGTTGGATTTCATTTCCATAGTGGATTAATTGTAAATAGATTAAATGTTGAAGGGCTCAGGAGAAAGAGATCAAGGATAGCAGGGGTCTTATGTTTTTCAAGAGACCTATTAACCCCTATAGTGGATCAATTTAGGTTTTGCAACTAAGCTCAAGTGATAAAGTGACTTCACATCAACCTACCACGGCCCCCTTGGAATGAGAGACGTAACCCACTTTAGGTCTGGATGGGTGGAGGAAAGGTTTAGAAAAGGCTAGCGCAGGGAAGGAGGAGAAGATATTTCATAAGGGGGGAGATTGACATTGATTAAGAGCACACTCTAATCTGCCTATATATACAATGTCTCTGTTTCGGATTCCTAAAGGCAAACCAGCTCGAGAAAACTAGCGGATTTATGGGGTGTGCAATCCTGGGATGGAAAATTCACTAGTAAAATGGGGACAAGATACCTCAACAAGTGGGGTTGCGACCAAGTCCGGGAAAGCTTTGGTATGGAATTAGTGTCACTAGAGGACAATCCCCTGAAGAACCTAATTGCCAAAGTACAAATCTAGGGTGAAGGGTTGGTCTCTCGGCGGAGCCAGTTTTGGGGTGAGCCTTTGGAAGGATATTAGGAGAGAAGCTAAACAACTGAAACAAGATTACAAGCTCATACTAGGTAATGGGGATCGTATTAGATTTTGGGAAGATAAGTGGTGTGGGGAGAACCCGTTGTGTGTTTCATTTCCAACTCTATATGTCAGAGTCGCCCAAAAGGTAGATAAGGTGGGGGAAAGCTTCTAGGAGACCACAGGATGAAGGAGAACTGAGATTCACTCGACCTTTCCAATGATTGGGAGTTGGAAGAAACCTATAAACTAATTAGCCTCGATTAGGTAGTAGTAAATATTAGTCATGAGACAAAATTTTCTCAAGGGTCATGAAAGGCCATTACACTGTCAAAGCCAACTATAAGCATCTAGAAGGTGAACTCTCTGGCACTATACCTATAGGTCTTATTTGGAACAATTGTGTTCCCCCCCCCCTCCCTAGTTGAGTGTGTTTACCTAGGAAGTCCGGTGGGGCAAGGTGTTGACTATGGACACGAAGAAATAATATTTTTGGGCCAGCAGATGCCTGCTGCAAAGAGGATGAGGAAACATAGACCACCTTCCGTCTATTGCCCTTAGCTCAGCTTTGGCCGTCTCATTTCCTTGCCATGAATGTATTGGGTATGCCCATTTATGATAAAAGACTTAATGATAGGATGGACAACCTTTCCTATAAGGAAGAAAGCAAAAAAAAAACTGTGGCAGGCCTTATCTATGAGGGGGAGTACTCTATTGTAAATGTATTAATGTGTATTCTCTAGTACTCCTAGCCATACTCCCTAGGTGGTAGGTTCTGTTTCTACCTTTTTTTGTTTCCTCCTATATAACCTGTAATACTCTTGGGCCTGGCCCTGTTGTGCTAATATATTGTCCGGCTCAATTATCAAAAAAAATTATTTCTTAAGATAACTAAAGAGTCCTGCACGATTGAGGCAATCAATCACTTGATAACATTGAGAAAAGTACCATCAGATTCTGACTAACAACTACTTGATGAAAGGAAGAACAACAACAACATGCAGGTGAACTATTGCTAGCCAATGTCATATGCTAAGGCATGTTCATCTCATCAGCACAGTACCATTCAGTAAGTCTGCCTGGCACAATGTTCTCAACCCTGTTATCCTACCAAAAAACCTACAAGGTGGTTTGCTGTTCTCTTTTTGAAATTACTAAACCTAAAATTATCTAGCTCCTCATCATTTTGTCCTAACACCTAGAAAATATTTTTAAGAGAGTTGTGAAGAGGAATTCTAAATTTAGGGTTTCAATTAATCCATGGCTTGTATAAGCTTAATTCATCACTTGATGTATTTTTTTAATAAGTAAGAACACCAAATACATTCAAAAGAAGAGCCGCCAAAATGGCGACTCAAAGAAAGAAGGTACAAGGAGAGAAAAAAGGGAACAAACCAGCCCCCAAAAAAAAACAGAGACATCCCCAAAACAAACCACTCCAGGCCAAAGAGAAGCAGAGACAACCCAAAAAAACACCCAGAAACAGCCAACAAGGAAAACTGTTCAGAATGAACAACCCTTAGGAACAACCCAAACCCCACAAGGATCCTCTTTAATGCACATCCTAGTCTCTGCCCAGAGGGAATACACAAAGGAAGACTTTAACTTCTGGATGGACAGAATCGCATCTTCAAAAACAATTTTGTTTCTTATATTCCAGATCGTCCAGAACAGACACAGAGGCCCAACTTTCCAAACTTTCTTTCTTTTTCTTCTTACAAACGATCCCCTCCATCTTTCCAAAGTTTGTCTAACTGAGCTAGGAAAGACCCAAAGAACTCCAAAAAAAGAGAAGAAGAGCTCCCATAAAACCCCTGTTAGCAACAGTGAAGTAATAGGTTGTCTATTGTTTCTTCCTTTCTTTGACACAGGAAACACCTATTCGCTAAATGTCTTCCTCTCTTCTGCATCTGGTCCAAAGTTAAAGCCTTTCCCCACGCTGCCTCCCATGCAAAGAAGCAAATCATAGGCTGTAACTTGGGTTGCCAAACCATGCTTGCTGTAAAATAACAAGAAGGGGCAGAATTTAAAGCTTTAAACAAGGGTTTGACAGAAAAAATCCCATTCTTTTCTTCTACCCAAACCACCTTATCCTCCCTCTTGGTAGAACTTTCTTCCAACTAATGTACAAAAGAAAATCATGAACTTCCTCTAATTTCCAATTGTTGAATCCAGAATTTAATTCATCACTTGATGATATCCAATTTGGATCAATCTTCTGTTCCATCTCCATTTCTTTCAAAGGGAATCCAAATTTGGTATGAAGCTTGAGGTCTTGAAGAAAATTCAAGATGCAGTTCAATCAGAGAAAGCTCAAAAGGAAGAGGCAAAAAGTCAGCAAATCTGAGTTGAGCTCCATGCTCAGTATCAATAAGAATATTCTGGTGTATCGTTTCTTTAATTGGTGGATTTGCACTAGCCTTGGATAGGCTCACAGTTTTCACCTCAGTAAAAAGTTGCATGCAAAAATCCCTTGCATTTTTTATAGTACGAATTGCTTAATTACTTGCTATACTGTTGTGAGAATCTCTATCATCATGTGAGAGAATTAGTTGAACCAGTACCAAGCTCTGTGTGTTTGCAAAGAGATGGTTAGAATCAACCACATCTTAAAAATGGATTTGATTAGTCGAATAATTGAACATTGAATTTCAGAAAGCACAAAAAAAGGAAATGAATGGCAAATGCAAAAAAGTGAGTAAAACGCAGGTCTATCTAAAAGGTATAACCATTATCTTTTTATTTCTTGTGTGTAGTGGTATTGCCATTTTCTGATATGGAACAGATTTGCAGACAACGTTGACCATTTTGGACATGGCAGAAATGATAAAGCCTAAGCATATGACTATATGCAGCTACTGAATCCTAAAGTTTTTCAACTTTATCACCTATTTCATATCAATTCACAAGTCAACATATTCCAATCTTGAATATAGACCCGTCACATAAATCTTTTCTATTCTGCATCTAAATTTCCAGTTCATCAAATGCTGAAACTAGAATTAAGGGAAAATTAATGTCATTGTCAAGCAAAATGGTAGATCTTGCTTTGAATTTAATGATCCTAACAATAATTATTAAATTGCCAATTGCACTATATAGAATAAGCATGAATGGCTCAGACAGAAAAACATGAGCATGAATACCTTTTATGAAGAGTTGTGTGTACTCTCATTACTACCTATCAAAAGAAAAAAAAATGGGGCACTCTCATTGCAATCTTCCATTTCCTCCCACGGAATTTTGAATTTAGCTGATATGGATCAACAAATGGAAAAAAAAATATCCCACTTGTTATGCCAAACTGGAAGTAAGAATAGTCAAATGCACCATGAATTGGATAAATTAAAAGATCAAACCCAGTCTACCACATCTATCAGTAAAGTATCGCAGATTTGGTAGATTGTTTTATTCATAGATCAATCCCTTTTGAAGGCTGAGACAAATTAAGCAGAATGAAAAGAAATTCGAGCAACAAATTTAACAATTTTCCTGTACCTTGTATTCCACAACTCAAATTCAGTAAATAACAACAATGTGATATTTACAGGCAGACCTTATCACACTGCCAACAACCAACAATGAAATCAAAAATACTTCAGCATCTGTTCCAGGGTTTTAAATTCTCTAGCTCACAGCAACAAACAAACCTAAACTGCATTCTAACAAAAATAATTCAAATGCGTATTGAGGGCCAGTCTGTATAAATATAGAGACTTGAACTAGGGTTTTAAACTTTGACCAATTGTCTGAGGAAATTAAATAAATTCGTACCTCACCGTGAGTAATTTGATTCGAATGAACCGTTTGAGGTGTAGAGAGGAGGGAGATGAAGAATTGATGGTGAAGAGGAGGTGACCGTTAAATATCACCAGTGGCCGCTCCTACAATGATCCGTTTTGGATTCTTTTTAAAGAAAATATTTATTTTTTGATAAACTTGGGGGTGTTGGGTAGCTGATGCTCACCTCGAGTAATCTTATATGTTCGAAGTTAAAAGACCGGCTAAAACCTTCCCTAACCATAAAGGGACCGAACACGTGACTATTAAGAAACAAACTCGGTCTGAATTTAAAGCCCGATAAAACCTTTAATAATCATAAAGGGACTAAATTAGTGATCATTAAGGAATAAACTCGACTGAAGTTAAAGATTAAGGAGCTATTTTTTTTTTTTACTTTTTTCTTAAAGCTAAATAGTTTTCAGCATTTAGTTATTTTTTTTTAAATTTTCACAA
Organism: Tetrastigma voinierianum; assembly: GCA_016808115.1. NCBI lineage: Eukaryota > Viridiplantae > Streptophyta > Magnoliopsida > Vitales > Vitaceae > Tetrastigma > Tetrastigma voinierianum. The sequence continues at coordinate 1,003,208 of JAEQBH010000419.1, read as the reverse complement.
TTTATTACTAAAATTTTAAAATTGTCAAAAGAGAAAATATATATTTTGTTTTAATTCAAGAAAAGTTAATTTCTACCAAAATAAGAAAATTTTCAATATTGTCTAATAAGGAGAAATTTAGTAATCTTCCTTTGTTATAGATGACAGCGAAGTCTGGGGATGGTGGTCCCGATGATCCTGGCCCCGGTTTTATTTTCGTTTCTCAAAAATCCTCGCCGTTTACATTTTATTTTTGTTTTCATTTTTTATTTTAAATTTTTTATATATATATTTTTTAATTTCATTAAATTTAATAAATTTCATAAAAAATAAAAATATTCTAATTTTATAAATTATTTATTAAAAAATATTCTAATTATTATTATTATTTGTTAAAGTATAAAATAAAATAATAATAAAATATTTTAAAATATGTCAGGCGAGGAATAACAATACGAATAGTCTCGGGTTTAAGAAAATAGCTCGAATCCTTTTCGCCGAATTCTAGCTAAGCCAAAATAGCCCATTAAGAGGGGATGGGAGCTCAAGCTCTTATGCATTGTCATCCTACTCATTTATCTTATTTTAAAAAGCAACAACATCTTGTGTTATTAAGTCTTATTTGCTATTAAAGCTCAAAAAAATTTATATTAAACATTAAATAAAAAAAACAAACACTACCTAAGCAAAACCTTTAATAGTCATAAAGGGACTTGGATTGGTGACAATTAGGAAACAAACCTAATATCGAACCAACTGAGTTTTTTTTTTTCTTCTTTGACAGACAAATCGATTGAGGTTAAACAAATAAAAATGTTTAAAAAGTATTGAAATATAGTTTAATTAATAATGTCCACATGCCTATGTTAGAGCGTTCAACGTTTAAAGACAAGATATGTGAGGGGAGGGGTTTCAGTCTTAGTACAAACAATTTACTATATTGTAAAAAATGATTAGCTTTAAAAAAATAACTTTTAATTCCTCTTACATGTTGTGGACTCTCTCTAATGAAATTAAATATGATTTTTCTTTTTTTGTCATTTAATTTCATGATATAAACATTGAATAACGATGGTGCTTTTTCTATCGATACTAGGTCAGACTTGTTGGGTCATTTGAATTGGATTCGTCGAACTAGATGGATATACAGCTTACCGCGCAGAAAGAATTGTGGTCGGCGGGGTGTGTGTGGTATCTCGATACCTAAGTCAATTTCTTTCTTACGAAAGGAAAAGAGATCAACTGTAGATGGTTTTGTGATTGCGTCTGGCTGCGATTGGAATTGCTCGGTGTGTTATCATGGATGATCCACGATGACTTTCGCATTAGCGGCGATCTGACGTCTTCCCCGATTGGGTGGGGAATCTTCTCTTCCTTATCGCTGGCGAATATTAGAGGATAATTAGAAGTCGTGCCGTGGGGATCCTTCTTCATGAAGCGAGATATCGGATGTGAAAGTAATTTACTTTCGCTATTATGTCCGCAGCGGTGAATGTGAGTTATTCTGTCACCTATCACGCCCAGGGTAGTCTGCGACCACGGGCTCGCGCCTTAGGAGTAACTAAAAAAGAAAGCGTCATCATGGTAGAGCTCACGGCTGGGCTAAGCTTCAAGCCTGCCCCCTAAGACCACCTTAAGTCTTATTGGTGGTTTTTGTCTCTTAGATGCACGTGCAGGCCCGTCGCATATTTTTAGGCATCATCGGTTGCTCCCCGGCTCTTGGCCAGACGAGGTTTTGCGGGCTGAGATCGTTCTTGGATGGGTGTGGATTCAGTGGCTAATCAAGGATGGCGATTAGAAACTGTCGCCGTCAAACGTTCTGCGATAATGATGGCTTTCTGATTTCGCGACCATTCGCGTTCCAGGTGTTTTGAAGCACCCCATGGCTACTTATCTGCGTATTCCCTGTTCTTCAAAGCCTCTTTCTCTGTGGTCTTAGTTTGTTTTTCTGAAACTGGTGTCGCCCGAAATTGCTCTTGGTGGTTTACGTCGATTACCTGTCTCGCTTGAATTAGTCTCTTTTCTACTCTTACTAGTTTGGTACGTCTTTCTTCTTCTTCCCCTGTTTACCTTTTCTTGTTCTGGATTCTGTGGGTCCTAGTGGTCATTGTTTGTCTCCTCTTCCTCACTTTTTTGGCTAGAATTCTATCAAACACACTTTAACCGTAGGGAGTTATTGTTTTGACTTTAGGGTTACTAGGGCATGTTTGGCTGGGATTCCGCCTCTTTATCATTTGTTCGACCTCCTTATACTTGCCCAATCATGCGTACTTCCTCTTGATTGATCGTTCTTAGGTATGCGCATAGGGGAGGCCTGTGAAGTCTTAGTCGAGGCGGATGGAGCGGTGGATCAGGTAGTCTTCTTGGCGAGTGATCGATGGGGCCCCTCCGACGGATCATCCATCCCAGTCTGGTAAAGACGAGGAAAGATTAGTGAGATTAAGGTACCCTAGTAGTTCAGATATTTGAAAGTTGTCATTGAGAATATCACGGGCCCAGCCGTGGGTCCCAGTCGGGTCGAACCCTTTTATGAGAAAACCTTCGTTACCCGCTATAGACCCTCTCTTGGCGTTGAGTATAAGCGGGGAAACGAGGCTGTGACCCATTTGGGCCCTAGCCCATTCGGCTGCTTGGGTAAAATGGGTGAGACCGGTTGCCCGCATTTTCGGCTGAAGCTTTGACCATTGGCCGGCCGTGCGGGTTGCGGAGCTAAGCCCGGGCAAAACGGATAAAATTTTAAAAAATGCTAAAACTTGTAATTTATCTAATTTTCATTCTTCAAATAAAAAAATAAAACCATGAGTGTTTTAACAATAGTTAATGCATAAATGATGGAGCTTGAGCAATATAATAGTATTTAAAGTCTTAAATAAAAGTAAGCAATGTTGTTAAAACATCATTATAAATTTATAACCAAACTAACTAAGTAGCTATTAAGAAACTAACTACAATCCTGTAATAGAATTAATGAAATACAACCACAGTAAGTTCAAAGTTTCGTGATAAAAAATGAAACATCGAATCATAAACATGTCAAAGTGTAATAAACAAAACTAATAAACATATTTCATATTCCAAAATCTTAAAAAAAAAAAATAGAGTAGCGAATAAATGATATCTTAAAACTAAATCCAAAGTTTAAAATGAAATTCACTATACTTCTTAATCTTAATCTTCATTGTATGGTCACTATAGGATTTAGAAAAATTATAATAAATATATATATATATAACTCACATTTTAAAAATTAATAATAAAAGAATTCGAGCGATGGTGACCAGAGCTTTAACGGGATGGGCTAAACGGTCGGGTGGAACTGATAGGCCAGTTTTGTCAGACTACTAATTTCACGGCCCGGCCCTCAAAATATGGCGGGCGGTCAGGCGGCCATCAGACTCGACCCATCTATTCTCTGCTCGTTGAGTCTGAATTGCCTTTATCTTACCGGCTCCTGCGTTGTGAGTTCCAGATGGTATGCTTCTTTGGAAAGCGACCTTGAAGCGGTCCCACTTTCTCTGCCTTATCAAGAGCGTCTTTGACACTTCAACACGTTTGCAGTCCGGCTTTCTCCCAGGTGCAGGGTGTTTTGGTGGCCTTCTAATAGTCTTTTAGGAATGAGAGACCTCGGGGTTCCCAACATAGCTATCTTGTTGGACTTAACCTTTAGTGTGAAAGAGCTGCGAGGAGCTTTTGTATATTTCCAAACGGACCGGGTGCCGGTGATCATTTACGATCTTCCATCTTCCCTAGGCGATGGAAGGAGCTTATTTCTTTATCGGGGTCGTATTTGGGGAATTATAACCCGGGTGGCCAGAGAGGATACGCTCGGCATTTACGACCAGTATGGGCGCCACAGTCTACGTGAGTTTCCGTCCGTGCTAATCGGGGTTAACTTTTAAAGTTTATGAGGCTTTCTTAACTTTGCTTTAGTTATGTTGCCTTCGAGTATCCATCCCGACCTCAGTTTCGGGGATAAGAAGGTGAAAGCGACCAGTTGTGATGTCTCCCACGGGTGTACTCTTGGTGATTAAGATCGAATATTCAGGGTCTTACGGTGTGAACCCCTCTCGGCTACTGGCTAGGTCTCTGCCCTGCGATATGAGAGCCTCTCGTGAAGGGCCTTTTTCCGTGAAACCCACTCGGGAGGAGCTTCAAGCCCGAGTTGAGTCGTTAGCGAGAAGAGAGAGAGAGGCGTTAGTATGGCTCGAGGGCTCCTCGAGGCATCCTCGTGATTCGGGGTAAGATCACGGGGTTGAGACATCTTCTCCGTCGTCGGCGCGAGACGGGGTCGTCGACCCAGTCCAGACGGAGGTCGGGCGCCTCCTTCCATGGTAGGAGGTGTCCCGAGGTGGTGGAGTCGAAAAATCCTTCGGGGAGGGTGCGACACGCTGCAGGTCTGCCCGTTTGTGTTCAGTCCTGGTATGATGCCGAGAGCTCCTTCCTCGACAGGACGAGGAAGGATTGCCTGCTTAGAGTTGAGGGATGAGGACTCGCTGCTTACTAACTCGGAGCTCGCCGTCGAGGTTGTATCGTTTATCCTACGGGACTCTGACCTCAAGAGGGCGGGTGCCCTATCCGTTGAGGAGGCTCTAGCCTTATCACTTCAAGGAGCGGGCACCGTATGTTTAAACGCCTCTATTTGTCCATTCCACCGTTGTTTCAAACTATCCATTAATTTATCTACGTTTCTCTGGTGGATACCTGAAAAGCACTTTGCGAGGAGAATTCGGCTTTGAACTCTTTAGAGCGAGTGAAAATTATAAAGCGAGGTTACCTCCACAACCTCAGAGGCCGACCCCCGAGCTCCGTCACGGCTTTGTCGAGGATGTCGGTAAGTATGAATCCTACTTGGAAGCACACTCGTGCGAAGCGAGTGAAGATAAAGAAAGAAGGCTCGGGGCGGCGAGGTTGTCGAGGGACGAGCTCACGGGGCGGTCGGGGGCGAGATCTGGTGGCGAGGGCAGGCTACACGTGGTCCTTGATGAGCTGCGCATCAAAGCCACGACATTAAGTAGGGTCGGCCCGAAACCGGGGTGTGAGCTCGTGGGCGCCTAGCGAGAATGCCATGTGCCGAGGTGATCTTCGGAGGCAAGAGGCCTTGGTTGAGTCGGAAAAGGAAGGGGTGATTGTCGAAATTTGCGAAGAGCGAGGCTGTACCTTGTGGGCCCTCGGGTGGCTTGCTTTTTTCGGCCCGCCGAGCTGCCTAGGTTTTCCCGAGTCTAGTTTCAACTTTCAACTTCTGTTGAGGAGGGAGGCGGAAGAATCGACTCGTGACGGACCAGTGGTGTTTCGGATGCCCCATTTCTGTTTCCTCTGTAGTGAACCTGGGATTGAGGCTCCTACAGCGGCCGGCTCTCCTACCTCGGTTGCTTCTGACTTACATGGTTTGGAGGTTCGGGTAACTAAGGCGGCTCAGAGTCCTGCTTCAAACATTTAGGCTTTTCCTTGTAAATTCTGCTTATTCTATTAACTTTGGGCTCACAGGCAGCCCGGAGCCTGCAATGCGTGATTTTGTTGATCTACGGATGTTGCCTTCACCACCTTTGGACCTAAGTCTTCTTTACCATCTTATTTCTTACAGGCTCTGAGGCTTAGGACTATTCATCTCCTTTAATATGTCGAGTTGTGCGTCGAGCTCGTGGCTCTTAACAGTGAGCTATTGTGCTCATATTGGCCCAGTGTGGCTCTTATTGGGCGAATACGACTCTTGACAAGCCCGAGCTCTTGGCTATTTTCGTGAGCTACTTGGCTCCTCTGAGGCTGCTTCAGGTTCTTAACAAGGCGGAGGTTATTAGGATCTTATTGAGCCCAGGCTACTTGGCTCTTGACCAGCGGCGCTCACGTGGCCCTTGACGAACTAGCTCACGTGGCTCTTTACAAGTGACTGCACTTGGCTCTACCGAGCTCTTTGGGCTCTTAACAAGGCGAGGCTACTAGGCTCTTATTGAGAGGCCCAGGCTACGTGGCTCTTAACGCTGAGCTATGTGGCTCTTAACAAAGTGAGCTCTAGAGCTCTTGGGCCCCAGGCTACTGGCTCCTTTGGACTCACGGAGCTCGTGTACTTTGTATTTTGAGCTCTGTCTCTTGTGACGCATTCTACGGCTCTTAACAAACTAAACTACCGGGCTCTTATTGAACTGATCTATATGGCTCCTTCGGACTTTGAGCTACGTGGCTCTTTAATACCCGAGCTCCTAGCTCTTGACTACTCCCGAGCTCGTAGCTCTTGTGAGGCTTGGTTATGGGGCTCTTCTTGGCCCGAGCTCCATGGCTGCGCAGGCTCCCAGGCCCTACGTGGCTCTTTGTGTCAGAACTCAGTGGTTTTTCGGTCTTCCTTCCCTTGGGAAGAGGTATGCGTAGTTTAATGTCTTGGGTCTATGGAGATCGGGCAGGCTGCGTGACTTCCCAAGGTGTCTAAGCTTCTTTATAAATAACCGCCTTCCTTCAAGGGTGTATGTTATCTGCCGCTCCCGTTTTCCTTCCTGCCCTCGCCAACGTCGGAGTTCGGATATAATGAAGCTTCAAGGTTTGATTGCCACTGCGCGAAGTCTGTTTGGTGGTCATAGGCCGACGTTTGGTTTCGTTGTTCTGCCATTTGTTGGAGTTATGTTGTTCCCTAGTCCTGCCATTTGTGGGAGTTGTGTTGTTCCCTAGTCCTGCCATTTGTTAGAGTTGGGCAGGGAACACGTTCGGAGGGGGCGACATGTTGAATGCTTTAAGTCCCGTTTCTCATGCTATACCTTTCCTCCCCTCTTTTCTCTTTTTCCAGCTTCCCTTTTTTTTTTCTTGTGGTTTTTGCCTTGAATGGCTGTTTGCTGGTTGTAATTTTCTGAGATGTAGAGAACGGTTTTGCTACTTGTAATTTTCGAAGATGTAGAGAACGGTTTTGCTGATTGTAATTTTCTGAGATAACTGTAATTCTCTAAAATAAAAGTGCAATCTTTTGGAAACACGTATACTTGTCTGATGTTTCATGTAACCTCCCAGGGCTCTTCCGAGCCCCATGGATTTCTGATAAACCGAGCTCCCTTTCTTTATGATTTACAAGAGTAGGCGAATACAAAAAAAATAAACCTAGCTGACTATTTCTTGAAAGTAAAACTATTGTGCTTTATTAATAGATACAATCTGATATGGGTAAAACCGCTAATGAGTCAAAAACTAATTGAATTTTTAGTCCATTTTTCTGATTGTTCTTACAATGTAATTGATTGTTTTATGCGAAATATATGCTTGTTAAATTTTTATTTTGTAGAAATTGTTGCAACGAATTCCGGCCAAGGATCAGTAAGCAGTCCGATAGCGGTGAGGTCAGCGATAGAATCGAAGTCCGCGACCCGGAAAATTCATTACTATGTTGAATGAAAATTTATTGCGACAAGGAAGTTCTTGAGATAAAAAAAAAAAAAAAAAAAAAAAGGGCCCCAGTAAGGATTCTGTATTAGCGACCGTTTTGAGAGGTCGCGACACGAAAAATAAGACAATTATGGTTACAGCGAGTTATGGATGTCTCGAGTAATTGAAGTAACGGTAGTTTGGAAATCCGATAGAAATTCGAGGTCACGATTAGAAGTGATGGCAAAGCGAAGCAGCATTGCGACATAAGAAAACTTGCGAACCCGAGCGAAGAAACTTGAGGAAGATAATGTGGCGACACCCGTTTTGAGGTCGACACGAAAGAAGATATTGTTGGTCGCGACGGAGAATGATGTCCGCGACCCGAAAGTAATCTTTGAATGGACTTGCAATGTCTCTACCAGGCAATTTCAGATTACGACAAATATATAAGTTGGAGACTCTAATCAAGGTCGCGACTAGGAATTCATGTCGTGACATACATTTAAGCAACTAGGACAAGAGCATAGATAAGAAAATCCACCCTTCATGTCATGACACAACCAGTCTGGCCTTGAAGGAAGACATAGTTAGTATAAACTAAAATTGATATTCGCGACGAAAAAATGTAAAAATTAAGGACACTTGTTGAAGTCGCCTGAATTCCATGTCGTTGATATAATGAACGAATAAGCGGTTTAAGTCGCAACATAAAAAGGGGAGCTGTGACCAAGGATCAGTGGCTAACAACAGAAATGAGGTTGCGACATGCTTTTGAGGTCGCGACATGGAAATGAGGTCGTGACATAGAATTTATTGAAGAGTCAGAAAAACATGGTTCTGTGAGATCCAACATAGCATTTGTGATAGGAGCCGATGTCGTGACATCAAATCGAGAATCGACATATATTTAAAAAGGGCAAAGCAATTCGTGTGACCGATAAAGAAAAAATTGAAGGGAGGCTGTTGGGGCGAGAAGTAAGGAGTTCTGTGGATAGGAAGAAGGGATGTGCAACATACTTTTGAGTGTAGCGAAATTGATGATTAAGAAAATACTTGGTCGCGACCTAATGTCCACGTCGCCAAAAGAAAACAAGCAGACCAGCAGTTTTGAGTCACGACGCGAAAGCAGACTCAGCGGATGATGTCGCGCGTGAAAGAGAAGAGTGACGAAGCAAGAGAGGATGACAACGAAGAGTGGTCGCGGCATGTCGGGTGATGTTGCTACATCAATTCACGGCTCTAAAGAAAAATGATTACAACGAATTCTCGATTGATTACAACTAATATGGTCGGAACAAGAATTCTGTGCGCGACCACTATTAAAATGCAGACCTGAAGTATGTCTGCAGAAAACATCGGTGTGACTCGACAATTGCAAGAACAAAATGAAGGGCGTGTCGCGACCGGTTTCTGAGGTCATAAGCGGACAATAGACCAGAGACAAAGAGTTTCATGTCGCGACCTCGTTAAGCAGTGTGACCTAACGAACGACATTTTGTGCAGAAATCCAGCCCCAGGCCTTGGAATGATTTGATTGAAGATTACAATGAACATATCTGGAGTTTAATGAGAACTATTTTAGACTTGACTACCGGGAAGAAGGAGGAAGACTCACTGTATATTTTAGAATATATTTTTTTTTTCTTTCTTTTCTTTCCTTTCCTTTTTCTTGATCTGAACCAGTAATCTGTTATAATGTAAAAGCTAGATTTAATTTTTATTCTCTTTTAATTGGCTGGAGATAATAGAGTTAAACATAAAATTTTAGATTCGTTTCTTAGGGAATTACATAACTACTACAGGTGGATGTTCATGATTAACCTCCAAATATAGATTGCTTTCTGATTTGCCAATTGAAGCACAACTTCTTTAGATTAGATTTATTATTACTTAGCAGAGACTTTTGCGTGAATTAAGAGAGAATCACATGGATTGGGGTTATTTGGTTGATGTGGTATTGAATGGATGCATTCCCGATATTAGTGTCCAGATGCCCTCCCCAGGTGTGTATCTGCTCTGATTTTCGAAAACCTCTAGGTAAACCTTGCAGTGGAGATTCTTGAGAGTTTGGAACTTTATTTGGTGGGTATGTTAGACTACCATTGAAGCTGATGAGCTACGAGGAGTTCATAGATAAATTCTCGAGTTCACTCATAATTGATGTTGGAGAATATTTATCAATTTAAATAATGAGATATTTCACCTTAATATCAATTGGAAGCTCCTGAACTGTGTTAAATTTAGGATGAATCAGGGAATACAAAATATCCACTAGATTTAAGGATGAGTCATCAATCGAAGCATTAGAAATTTGCGACAACCTTTACTTGGGAAGTAAATACTGCCAGTCTCAAGAAATGGGTATAGTATTGAGAAAGAAAATACCTATATCTTGGTTAAGATTGTGCGAAGCCTGAATGTAATTTAGACTCTTGTCTTTAGAGAGAAACGGGGACCTGCAGTGCATGAACTATGGAGAAATTCAATAGCATTGTGCGTCTTGGACAAAATCAATCCAGCCTGAAGCAAGTAACAATGCATGATGGGATGGTGCGAAATTGGGTACGCTTCCGCAAATACTTCTTTGATAGTGTTTGTTTCTCACAAGAAGCTGATTCGATCCAGTATATTTATTTTATTATTATTTTTATCATGTAATGTCAACTTCTTTTACCTTTAGGTGTAATCTAGAACATTATTTTCTAGACAAGGCGAAAGTGTCACATAGAGTTTCAAATAGTATGGATCTTGAGTAGTTGGGGTAGTTGAACTTCAAATTCTTGTCAATCTTTGTGGGAATGATATCTGGACTTACATCCAATTTTCACTACTTGAATAACCTGTGCACTTGCAGTGTCATAGACTAAATCCATTATTAATTCTAGAACATAAAATCAATTTTATTCATTTTCCAACAACTCTATTCAACTTTGACATAAATACTGAAGAATTGTAAGGCTTAATATAAATTAATTTGAGTGGTTTTAGTCTGCCTCTTCACGGACAAACAAGTTTTATGAATTAATTTGATGAGTCAAGCTTTCATTGAATTTTTAATCCATTTTTACGATTGTTCTTATAATGTAATTGTATTTTATGCGAAATATGTACTATTACCAAATTTCTATTTTGCGAAATTATTGGTATAAATGAAAATTCTGACAAAGGATCGAAATGAAAGCAGTCGATGGCGGAGTGAAGTCGCTGACGAGAATCGAGTCGTGACGATAATACTATGATGAATGAAGTACGTTGCGACAAGGAGAGATTCGCGTGGAAAAAAGGGCTTCAAGTAAGGATTCTATGTCGTGACACCGTTTTGAGGTCGCGACACAAAAAGAAGACAATTATGGTTGCAAGATTATGGATGTCGCGACCGTAATTGGAAGTAACACAACCGATTTGAAGTCTGGCGGAATTCATGTCATGACTAGAAGTGATGGAAAGCCAAACAAAAGCTGTTGCGACAGAAGAGAACTTGTTGAGACCAAGACAGGAGGAACTTCAAGGAAGATAATGTCACGACACCGTTTTGAAGTCGCGACATGAAAAGAAGATATTGTTGAGTGCTTAGCGGAAGAAATGATGTCGCGACCCAATGTATTGAATGGACTTGCAGTAATCTGCGCGAGCAATTTTGGGTGCGACAAAGATATAAGTTGGAGACTCCAATCAAGGTCGCGACTAAGAATTCATGTCGCAACATACATTTAAGCAATTGGGACAAGAGCTTAGATAAGAAAAGCCACCCTTCATGTCGACAGAGCGAAGTGTGACGAAGGAAGACAAAGTTAATTGCCAAACCAAAATTGATGTTGCGATAAAAATGTAAGCTAAGGACACCAATCTAGGTCGCGACCTGGAATTCATGTCGCAACAATATATTGAATCAAACAGCAGTTTAAGTCTGACATAAAAAAGAAGGGGAGAGTGTGACCCAGGGATCGATGGCTAACAGGCGGAAATGGTCGCGACATGCTTTTGAGGTGACGAAATAGAATGCAGTAGAAAACAAGACAGTCAGGTCGCGACATAGAACTGAGGTCGTGACATAGAATTTATTGAAGGGCCAACAGGTCACGAAACAAAGATCAAGCATAGGTAGCAGCGAGGCGGTGTCGGAACATCAATCGAGGTCGCGACATATATTCAAAGGCAAAGCAGTCGAGTCGCGACGAAATAGAAAAATTGAAGAGGCTATTTGAAATTTAGAAATGAGGTTGCTATTGGATAGGAAGAAGGGATGGTCGCGAAATACTTTGAGTCCACGACAAATTCGCGATGATTAAAGAAAATACTTGGTCAGCGACTGATGTCACGTCGCGACGAAAACAAATGAACCGGTTTTAGTCACGATACCTTGAAAGCTGAACAAGCCCGGGCGATATCGCCCAACATGAAGGAAAGTTGTGACCAAGAAGCAAAGAGATGACAACGAGAGAGTGAGGTGTGGCGGCTGAATTGAGGGTTCTTCCATGATTCCTGAGCAAGAAAAATGAGGTCACAACCATAATTCTCAGTGATTACAACTAATATGGTCAGGACAAAGAATTCATGCCGCGACCACTAATAAAATGCAATTGAAGGAAACATGTCACAACAGAAAACATCAATTGCGTACCAGCAATTGCAAGAACAAAATGGAAAGGGGCGTTGCGACCCGAGTTTCCTAAGGTCACGAAGACGGACCGGACAAGGATTTCATGTCGCGACCCGGATTAGCAGTGTAGCCCTAAATGATGTGCCATTTATTTTAGAGAAATCCACTTGGAGCCTTGGAATCATGCCCAATTTCTGAAGATTATAAATAAGCATATACAGTTTTAGTAAATGGAGCTTAGTTTTTTTCATTGTTTAAAGGAGGAGGAGGAAGAATCATTTGTATATTTTAGAATATATTTTTCTTTCTTTTCTTTCCTTTTAAGTTTAAACGTGTCACATTAGAATGTAAAGTTGGATTTAATTTTATTCTCTTTTCTAATTATAGCACGGAATCGATGAAGTTGAGACAAATTTTGGAGTCGTTTCTTCCAGGGAATTATAACTACAGTGGATGTTCTTGATCAACACTCCATTATAGATTGTGATTCTGTAATTAAGAAGCACAGCTTCACTAGATTGGATTTATTCTTAGCTACAGACTTTTCTGCATGAATTAGAGAGAGAATCACCCGGATTAGAATTTATTTGGTTGATGTGTTATTGAATGGATATGTTCCCAATAGTAGTATCGAATACCCTCCCAATGTGTGTATCCTGCTCTGATTTCAAGAGCACAAAGTGACACGAGAGATGAAAGATTCACGAGTTTGGAACATTCATTTGGTGGGTATGTTAGACTACCGGTGAAGAACTATTGAGCTCGAGTTCACTTAGATAAATTCGACTAAGCTCATATAATTGATGTTGGAGGGGAATATTTATCAATTTAAATAATCAAAGATTTCATCTTAATCTGTTGGAAAGCTCATGAACCTGTGTTAGCTGAGATCTAATCAAGGGAATGAAAATATCCACTAGATTTAAAGGATGAGTCATCAATCAAGCATTAGAAATTTTGCAACAACCTTTACTTGGGAAGCAAGAAATCTGCAGTCTCAAGAAATAGGTATGAAGTATTGAGAAAGAAAAATACCCAGATCTTGTTAAGATTGTGCAAAGCACAAGTAACTGGTTAGACCCTTGTCTTCGAGAGAAGCAGGGACCTCTAGTCAGTGAATTATGAAGAAATCGAACAACATTGTTAGGCATCTTGGGCGATTCCAAATCCGGCCGCAAACGAATGCTGTGCATGATGGTCACGAAATTGACCGTTTCACAATACTTCTTTTGATAGTGTTCATTTCTCACAGAGAATTGATTCAGTCCAGTATTTTTTTTTTTTTTTTGTTATTTGCTTTATATTCATAAATTCAACTTTCTTTTACTTTTAGATGTATTCTCTAGAACAATTACTTTTCTAGTTAAGCTGAAAAACTATCACATAGAGATTCAGATAGTATGGATCTTGAGTAGTCGGGGTAGTTGATTTTGAGAATCCAATTCAATCTCTGTGGGAATGATATCTAGACTTACATCCAATTTTTACTACTTGTATGGCTTTATTGCACTGCAGCGTCATAGACTAAACCTATTCATAATTCCAGAACATTAAATCAGTTTTATTAAATTTTAAGAAACTCCAGTCTAATTTGACATGGCTATAAGAAAATTGTAAGATTCCTGTATAGGTGTTAAATTGAGTGGTTTAGTCTATATCTTCACAGACAAACAAGTTTTATGGCGCCTGATTAGTGCCCAAAAAGTGCTATTTTGAACCCTAATTATTATATGTTTTGAGTGCTTTTTGTGTACTAATCATTCCTAAAATAACAGATTTGCACATTAAAGTCCCTCTTTATTCTCTTGTCGCATTTGTGGCAAATTTTCTGATTTTGCGAGCTAATCATGCCCAAATTGTTAGTCGATCCAAACATAGAAAAATTTGAGTCAAACTCGACATTGTCAGAATAAGAAGAGGAAAGAAAGAAGCGAGAAAATAGAAAAATGAAGCGGGAAGTGACTAGGTGTAGTAACATGATGAGCAGTGCTGAAATTTCGCTACATTTGGAAATTTAAACATATAGCAAATTTTCGCTATCATAACGAATTTTCTCTATGTAGCGAAAATTTTGCTTCTAGCTAAAGTGTCTGCTCCACTGTTTTGTGTCACCAAACGACCGTTTTGGTTTTCATTTCTACCCTTGTAATAGCTTTTAGTTTCAGTTTTTTTGTAAATTCCCTTGCTCAGAGCCGTATATAAGCTAGAGTCAAGGTTTGTAACAATCAATCACTTCTGCAATAAATTTTTGGGGAGAAGCTTTGGCTCTCCGCGTTTTCTGAGCCACACGCCCTTTCTCTCGTTTCTCTCACTTGAGCACCCTCGAGGATGACTTGGAGGATGGCGGCTTCATTGCTCCTCCTTGAGAGGGAAGGAATTTCTTGGGTCTGAATCACGAGAGAGGCTGCTTTGGAGGTTCCCCTATTTTACCTTAGTGCGCAACGGCAATTTGTGTTTTCCTTTGAACTCTGAGTTTAAATCCCTAGATTCACCTTGAATGACCTTTGTTGGTAATCTTCTAGGAGTTCGGTGGATGCTTATTGCTAGATCCTTTGAGATTCTGTTAGTTACCCTCACATTAATCATTGTAAGGTGAGAGTCGGGGAGGAAATTGATCTTCACTTTGTCGGTGAACACTTCTTTGCTCATTAAACACCATCTTTCAAAGGATAAATTATTTTGGGTTAGGTTTATGGCTAAAGATCAGGTTGGGAGATGACTATAGATTAAACCCTCCCCGGCGTGAGAAATAACCTGAGGACCTCTCGGTGGCTGTGGGAACTCAACCTGATGACTAACACTTCAAGGGTTCTATTTTACATTTTCTTTACTTATTTTATTTTTAATGCAATCCAGCTCCCTATTTTTACCCGAAGCCTTAAAATCGAAATTGAAATTCACCATTTTGAGCTTAAGCTGTTAATCATTTGTCTGAAAAACCCATCCACGAGTTAGACCCTAGATCTGCAATAGCCGCCCTAAGCGAGTAGGAGCTTTAGGATATAAATTTTGTTGATTCTGCATACCTACTGTGGCACGAATCGGCGTGGGTCTGGGAACCCGGATCGCTGAGGGCAGGGTGCTCGGCGTTCGAGAAGAGTGATGCAAGGTCTTTCCCTCTTCCGTTTGAAGCTCATAGTTGGGAGGTCGGATTATCCGTGATGCGATATAGGGTCCCTCCCAGTTGGGTCCCAGCTTTCCATGAGTGGGGTCTTTCCTTGCTCGCAGGAGTTTTTTTAGCACTAGGTCGTCGAGCTTAAAACTATTAGGCTTGACCTTTTGGTCATAGTACCTTGATGTTTTTCGTTGATAATCCTCGGTAGCGTTTGATTCTGCTCGCTTCTCCTCGGGAGATCAAGGTTTAAGAAGAGAGACTCCTCATTGTGCTCGGCGCTTGCGAACTTCGACTACTAGGTGACTTGAGCCTAGCCTCTACGAGATACCGCCTTGAGTACTTAAATGCTAAAGCGAGCAGTTTCTCGAGTTGCGGACTTGCGTGTGGTGCAATACGCCCATAGTAACCCGGGAGGGTATTCTGTTTTCCTTTAGGTTTTCCATCTCTTAGTCTTCAATGCTGCCTTGGGTCATATAGTGACTTACCTTTGTCAGTTGAATTGCCCGGATGAGATAAGGGAGACGAATAGTAATTCCCAGATTCGGGCTCGGCCTTAAAGGTTTTGAATTTCGGGTTGTCGGCCTTTCCATTATCGGATACGATACTTTGAGTTAGAACACGCATATTATGGAGCATGTAAGCGAAGTTACGTACCTTTTGCTTTCGGTGGTGTTGCTAATGGCTCGACCTTTGCCTACTTAGTGAAATAGTCCCTCTACGATAGGCGAATTTGCACTAACCTCTTCCAATGGGCAGGGGCCCGAGTATGTCTAATCCCCACTGTTGAAAAGGTCAGGGGCTTATGATCGGGGTCAATGGCTCGGATGGGAGGTGGGAGATATTGGCATGCTCTTGACAGATTTTTCATTTTTTGACCAGTTATGTGGCGTCTTTGAGCATGTCGTGGAGCTGATAATACCCTTTGCCTCGGGCTTGCTCTGCCCAGGCAGAGACTCAGATATAGTTGCCATAGATGCCTTCGTGCACCTCTCTAAGTACGTAGTTGGCATCTTCCTTTCCTATGCATTTGAGGAGGGGTGCAGAAAAACCTCGTTTATAAAGGTTCCCTCGCAGAAGAGCAACCCTAGCTAACCTTGCTCTTAGTTTAGATGCCTCGTTAGGATTGTAGCGATGTCAGTTTAACAAGTAGTCCGTATAGGGTCAAGTCAGCTTAAGCGCGATCATCATTAGGAGAATTTCTTCATTATTTGTTGTTTATTGAGGGCTCGGGAGGTGCTCATTACAGTATCCAGCCTATCCGGGTATTTAACGGCGTCGAGTTGCTAACCTTGCGGAGCATCCACAGTAATTTTCGGCCCTTGGGACGTATATAACCTGAACTCGTACGAATTTTTTGAACATTTCTCATACCTTTTTTAGGTAAAGGATCATTTTCACCCTCGCAGTAGAATCATTCTCTGCTGCTGATTGGGAATTCTTTGCATACCTCCTAGTTGATCAACCTCAGTAGGGTGGCTGAGGTTAAACCCAGTGTGCAATTTCATATTCGACCGTTATCGGAGGCTGAACCTGGAATCTGAGTGCATATTCCATGTCGATCAAACCCGGGGAGGTCATAATCAACCCTGCACCGCTTCCTTAAGCATTGGCGGCCCCATCTACAAACAACCTCTAGATGGGGAGGTCGGACGCGAGCTAGGTGGTTGCAATAGGCTCTGTCGAGGTATATTCCATGATAAAATCTACCAAAACTTGTCCTTTGATCGTTGTTTTTAGCTTGTACCTAATGTCGAACTCACTCAACTCTATGGCCCATTTTATCAGTCTTCCTAAGGTTTCTGGCTTATGTAATATTTGCTTCATTGGGTGTTATGTCGGAATCTCGATGGTGTGAGCTTGAAAGTATGGTCAAAGTCTTCTGGCGGTGGTCACCAATGATAGAACTAGATTTTCCATCTTCGGATACCTTTCCTCTGCTCCTCTTAGAGCTCGGCTGCAGTAATAGATCGAACATTTGCGCTCTTGTCATACTGACTAAGGCGGCACTAGTCGAGGGCGGAAGCGGCTGAGTGGGCGCCAGGAGTTCCCCGTCGGAGACGGAGGAATGGGGCTTAAGTGGGTTTTTAAGCCCAGTGAGAACGCCTCTTCATAGCGGGCATCCCAATGGAAGGCCTTTTTCAAAACTTGAAAGAAGGACTAACACTTATCACTGGACCTGGACACAAAGTGACTCAGCGCAGCTATTCTCCATGTTAGGCGCTGAATTTCTTTAGTGTTTGAGGGTGGTTGCATGTCGAGGGCGACTTTTTATCTTATGCGGATTTGCCTGCGATGCGGTTGTTGGTATGAAACCTAAGAACTTCCCCTCTACGGGAACTCAGAAAGTTCACTTGGTTGGGTTTAACTTCATCTTGTAGTCGCCCGAGGACTGGAGCAGTCCCATTCTAGGTGGTCTTTCGTTTAGTGAAGCTTTGATCTATGGCATTCGAGACTTTGTGGGAGGGAGTGTAATTACACCGGCCATGACAGAGTTCATTTGTTATGCGAAGCATCCATGGAGGCCCCAGGTTGACCTTTTTATCCTCTTCATGTGGTGAGCTCTTGTTGGATGTCTGGGCAAATTTGCTCCCAAAGATTATTCCCCACTTCCCTGGCGTGAAGGGTTGGCTCATCACCTCCTTCATTCCTACTAGGCATCCCCTCATTACGACCATCTCCGGGGGGTATGTAGGGATCATGCCCCCTGGTCCGGCTAGTTTCTCCTCCTCCATCAACGTCTCGGGGGGCTCCAAGGTGTTGATGTTCCTCCTGTGGAATGGTATTGCGGCCTTCACGGGTGCATTGTGCCCCTCTTGTAGATTATTTGCGCATGCAGTGAAAAGTTCCGCCCGACTCCCTTAGCAGGTGGCCCGATTAACGAGACAAAGTGCCTCCCATCTGTTCTTGGCGGCGTGAAGAGCTCCAAGAGCGTCTCCTAGTTGTCTGCTATCAACATCGTCCTGTTGGTCTTGCATCCTCGAGGGGTTAGCGTGACTCCTGCTCATGTTTCGAGTTGATACCATCAATCACTGAGAAATCAATTGATTTGTAAAGGAACAGTCGTTCCCACAGACGACACCAAACTGATTGTGCTTTTTCTATCAATACTAGGCTGGAGCTTACAAGAATCGTTAGGCCGTTCGTTGGGCCGGATATGCAACCTACACAAAAAGGGTGGTCCGGCGGGGGGTGTACCAACCGCCTCTCCGATGCCTAAGTCAGTTTCTTTCTTACGAAAGGGAAAGAGATCAACTGTAGATGGTTTTGTGATTACATACCTTTCTTCGGAGGAATTGCTCAGTATTTATCATGGGTGATCACTATGACTTTCCTTGTTAGACGGCGATACGACATCTTCACAATTGGGTAGGGAATCTTCTCTTCCTTATCGCTAACTGAATATTAAAGGATAATTAAGGAGCCGTAACCGTGGGGGATCCTTCTTCCCTTAATGAGCAGATATCGGATCATGAAGATGGAGTGCTTTCCTTTCTTACGTCTGTTGGTGGACCCAGCGGGTTATTCGATACTGTCAGACCTGCGGGCTTAGTCTGACCACAGAGCACATTGCCTTAAGAGTAGCAAAACATCATCATGGGCTGAGCTCTCCGCATTTGGGCTCCACTTCGACTTGCCCCTAAAGCCCGCTATAAGCCTTGTTGGTGAAGTTTTGTCTCTTGGAGTGCAACGTTACGGGCTTTATCTGCGTGTTTTAGGCATGATCAAATAATATAATTTTCCTTTTTTCTGGTGCAAAATCATGTTGTTTTTTAAAATAAAAATAATTTCATTGATTCCAACTAACAATACATCGATAGAAACATATAATCAAAACCACTAAAAACCATAAATGATTAAACAACAATCAGGTTAATAACATAATGAAACGACTCAAAGCCTATACATTTTATAGTTGAATGTACACACTTGATATCACAACAAAGATGACAACAATCACACGCACATCAAGACGACGACAATCACACGCACATCAAGGCGACGACTAAATCAAAAAAAAAAAACATATAAAAACATAGATATCTATGGAAGAACCACTTTATTAAGAAAAAAAAATATGAAAAAGAGGTGTAGATGGGTGATTTCAAGCCAAGAATAACCAAAAAATAATCCCTCGTTGCTTAAAGAAAATAGACTAATCGAAAAAAATTTGAGAGAAATGAAGAATAGGGTTTAGAGATTTGTGCAAAATGAAGTGCTCTGAATCGACTGAGCTACAGGTCGTTGACTGCAAAATCGTGTTAATGATATCAATTTATATGTTTTCCTCGTTTAAAAATATCAAATAGACTTTTATTATGTAAAAGAACTTTATGAAAATATAAGAAAATAAAAGATTAATGGAAAAAAAAAGCATACTTAATTTTAATAGATGGTCCGATCTTCTGTTTGCTTTCAAGTGGTCACTAGTTTGAGTCTTCTTATGGCCACTAGATAATTCATCCATTTATTTTAATTTTTAATATAATTATTAATATTAAAAAAATACGCATCTTTAATTTTGACTCTTTTTTGCTTGCATTTTTATAATTTTGTAGGAGTGTAGTATAACATAAGTCGTGAAGTCAAATATTCAAAATTGTCTACAAAGGTTGGTTCAAATTCATCAACAAAATATCAAACATTTGAGTATTTCAAATATATAAAAAATTTATATCAAGGGGACAAATAAACAAGACAGCATAAAAAATTAAAATCAGATGAGACTGGGGTCAAGAGACAAAATACAACATAATTATATATAAATATAATATGTAAAGTAATTAATAATGAATCCTGAAATAGAAAAAATGTTTGTTAAGACAATATTCAAGAGAGGTTGCACTAAATGGTGCGACATGTCATAAGTGTTGTAGCTAGTTATATTGTGTTATGCAACCTACTGCATCAATTTGTAATAGATTTGTTGAAATAATGTAATTCGAAGATATATGAATTCACATGCATAACTCACACACTAAGGAAAAAATCAGAGATTGGTTACACAGTTCGACAATCACCTTTGTCCGCGAGGCTAAGCCCGGATGTAAAGTATTTCCCTATATATCAATTAGGTTACAAATTGGTCTTAAGTGAGACAAGACTCCCCCTTTTTCACAATCGTCTTCTCCTAACTATCTCATAGAGAAACATAGAAATAAGTTCCCCTTATTTTTCATGCACATCTAGACTCCTAAGTGCCCAATCACTCTATCTCTATTGAAGTAAAAACACTGCTCATCGACAAGGCTTACTATACATGCAGAAAATTATCTTCATGTGTAAACATCTCCTCCAACAAATCTCCCTTGTGTGTGGTCTTCTCGTCACATCGAGAAAAGTCCCTGCAACTTTTTTTTAAGCAACCCCTTAGAAATTCTCTCAATATTATGTGGCTTTGTGTTTCCTAATATGTCTCAACAAGCCAGCTAATATTGATTTCTCATACTTATCATAATAAGAATATCTTTCTTGTTCGAATCTCACGAATAATATCTTATCTCTTCGATTTGATTTGTACAGTATCGATATTCTCCTCCCAACCTTCTCTACTGGTTATCATAGCCCAAATATTGACTCTTAATTTATAGAATATTGGCTTCCAAATAGGATTTGGATGGATATGGTAAGTTATATCACATAACATGTTACTGTTGTGGGTGTCGGGCTTTGGCCCGAGACCCTCTAGTCGGCTGAGGCCCAGTCACATTAAAGGCTACAATTAGGTCGCTATCGCGGCACCGCAAGCAATGTAGGAGCCAACTTAAGAGCTCGAATCCAAATATCTTCTCCTATCCGAGAAGGAGTTGACATTCCCCGGATGCCATATCTTGGAGAGTCTTTATTTAACAAGTGCGTGGATAGACTCCCCGGGCGTGCGCCACTTCCGTATCTTCAGTGAATTCAAGTAGACAGCGTTCTGAGGTCTATATTAGGAAATATGTGCATAAAGATGTCCACTTAAAAGGAAGAACTAGTCTCCTCGCAAGATATATGTGCCACCTTCTCCCTCTGATCCTCCCTTTAAAAGGAAGAACTAGTCTCTGCATGCGAGATATGCGCCACCTTCCCCTTCCGATTTAGGAGGAGATTACCCACTTTCCACGTAAAGTGGATCCCCTTCCTCTCTAATAAAAGGAGGTCACTTTAGAAAATAAGGTAGGCCCTCTAGACCAAAATATATGGATTTTAGAGAGAAAGAAATTATCTAACTTCAGCATCGGAGAGGTGATGGCCGAGACCCTCCCCCGCCACTTTCTTAGTTGTATGTTTTGCGAGTTTATGAGGCAGGTGTGTCAAACGATCGGTGACTCGAAGGTGGAACCTACAGGCGGCGTGATACATGGGAGCGCCTAGTAGGAAATCTCGGAAGCGATATCACGCGAGCTGGGTTCATCAGCTCCTAGTGATCTCCCTTTACTTGAAGTTCGGTAGTTCAGTTCATCCGCCGGTTGTCGAGTTTATCGCCATGTCCCCAGCGAAGCCAGGTTAACCGGCCCGGGTTGAGGATCACTTTCTCCGCTGGCGTCAGGAGATGGAGGCGAAGTAAGAGGAGCAGGCTAAACAGATGGTCGAATTATGTGAGCATGAGAGCCGACTACAATGAGAGCGAGCAGCTTGTGGATCAGTCTGAGACAAGCCAGGCGAGAACCTGCGAAACCTGAGGCATGTACCCCAAACCAGACGAATAAAATGAAGAGCACGCCTACATGACCGCAAGCGATCACCGGCGGATGACGAGTTTGTCTTAGATGGCTCTCCCTCCTCAGTCACTCTCACGCCCCGGGCTTGATGTGGAAGCCTAGTCCAAAAATAGACCACCTCGCCATTTCAGTCGAGCTATCAGTGGCATGTCGGCCGGACGGAGGTCGCGAGCCAGATTCGGAGTTGGCCCAGAGCATATGCTACCGGGTCGGTATGGCCCCAGTTTCTACACAACGCATTTTGTCACGAGTGCCTCATACAGATACAGCGTCTTATCCACGGGGGACCGTGGACATGTTGTCTTCATTTAAGCCGTATATTTTGGATTACAGCCTTAAGCGGATTTGTCATTCGAGTCGTTTGCTAGCCACGGCTGGCTCCTCTAATCCATACGATCTTATGTTGCACTTTAACGACGTGATCCTTAATCTGGGAAAGATGCGACACGTAGTAAGGTATTCTGAGCCCGACTGAAAGGACGCTCACAGCACGGTTCATGCAGCTTCGGGGATCCACTAAGCTTCGTTCGAACTATGGGCGCCTTTGTCTCTCGATATACGTATAGTTCGCGAAAGGAAACATCCCATTTCGCTCCGATCCATCTTTCGTGAAAATGAATCCATTAGAGACTTCACGTAGATTTGGGCCAAAATTAAAATTACAACAAATTGATACGTATAGTATGGATGCAGTCTTGTAGAACTTCCAAAGAAGCTTTGGGCCGACTACTCCTTTCTTCTAGTCCCTTTCCCTTGATCCACTTGCAACCATGGAAGAACTATATCGGTGGGCAGACAAATACTCCACTCTGGAGGACAATATCGGGCACGCCTCACCAATGACAACAATGTCGCTCAGGCGGCAAAGCTACCCTGAAGCCAGCTGTGAACAAAAGGAGGCGGAAGCGAATTAGCGCTGAGAACAATGTCGGAAAAGAAAAGGGGATCCTCCCGATTCACCCCTCTTAACATCTCTATGTGCATTTGCTCCTATATTCAGGGATCACCCATTTAAATGACCCCACCCGTACGGAACCGTCGAGACCGCCTTGACCGGTTTGTTGAGGGTGTGACTATCTGAGACCGACCATGAAACAAATCATTGCCAAGGCTGAAATTCACAGTAGAAAGATTAATCAGACGGGGGCACCTTAGAAGGTTCGATCGGGAGCGCCGTAGAGCGAATCTGCCCCGAAGTGGCCAGAACAAGGCTATTGTTGCCATTGAGCTTACGTCGGGCCAGGCCTACCATCGGCTTTGTATTGGAGGCTGATGAGTGTCCGATACCAGTCGAGCGGGGCAGAAGAATGCTCCGCGACCTCGGTCAGGCGGAATAAATACCATCGATACCTCGGTCGGCTGGCAGGATTCCAGTAGATCCTATGGCCCGTATCCTTCTCCTATCAAGCCCAGGCCAGGGTCATCACTCAATTATGATGCACTTATACTCCTTGTATGTATTAACAATTTCTATGTAGGTCCTTGTCGATCCAGTAAAGACGCAATGAGTTAGCACCTCCCAACTTTATGCATGAAAGTCCCGCCAATATCCAAATGTATCAAGTGAGTCTTATCCGGATTCACTGATCCACCACACTAATCTGGGTGATATCGATCTTTCCGTAAAGGCGGACCAAGAATCGAAGAAGCGCCGTTTCAAGAGCTGAAGATTCAGCCCATACAGCTATCGTGAGGGCCGAACCTGGCTACATACCATGAAAGCAATCCCCTCAACCTACCACCAAACTATCAGTTATCTCACTGCATCCGGGAAGGTTAACCTCCAAGGTAGCTAATTAGCTGCACGTCATTGTTATCAATTGTCAATTCATGAGCGCGAAAAGGGTAAAGGCCCCAATCGTTCGCCCTTCGAAACTCACACCTCGTCATAGCAATTAAAGCCTTATGTCCGGGCCACTTCAAAAGATAAGGCAACGGGCCAGATCCCCGCACTCCATGCCATAGGTTAGTCTGACAGCACCTATGTTAGTTCCCTCCGACCAAGAAGAAAGGGTCTAAGTTGTAAGAAGTACTAAAGGTTAACGCGATAAAAATTACTGGGTCCATTCGACATGATGTGGAGGCTTCCGTGAATGCTTCCCACAAGTTGAACGTTCTCCCATCCGCCAGACCTGTTTGGAAGAGAGTACGGTGCTTCCATCCGGATCACCATCAGATCATTCAAGCCGAGGTAGATAACCTTTTGAAGGCTGGTTTTATCAGAGAAGTGAAATACTCGGAATGGCTTGCTAATGTGGTGGTAGTCCCAAAGAAAGGAGGCAAATGGCGGGTATGCGTAAACTACACGGATCTTAACGATGTTATTCTAAAGATGTTCCTTTGCCCCATATTGATTAGGATTTTTATCGACGATCGTATCGACATGGTATTATCATTCTTAGACGATTCTCCGCTGCCCATCAAATCCCCATGTACCCGCCTGAAGCAGAGAAAATGTCCTTCATCACCCCTCACTGGCTATTTTGCTACAACGTAATGCCATTCGGGTTAAAGAATGTCGGGGCCACCTATCAAAGATTGGTAACCAAGATGTCGCCACCTGAAAAAAAAATATGGAATTATACATAGACGAGCAAGACAAAATCCAGTGGAGCGGTTTGATCATGTCAGCGCATTTGCAAGAGGTCATTTGACATTCTGTGGATCTACTTCGTATGTGAAACTCAACTCGCAAATGTGCATCTCGGTCACGTGTGTCGAATTCCTAGGATTCATGATGACTCAGAGGGGGATCAAGGCTAACCCCTCCCAGCTTAAAGCCATCCTAGAGTCTCCGACCCCGAGCTCTAGAAAAGAGGTGCAACGACTGATGGGTCGATTAGCTACTTTGGGACGGTTTATTTCCCGATTCACAAACCGCTTAAAGCCGTTTTTCACCTCACTAAGGGGAGCTAATCGAGTCAGATGCAATGAAGAATGTGATCGGGCTTTTATCCATATCAAGCAATATTTAGCCGAACCCCCGATTCTCACAAGTTCTGACACCGGCGAGACTCTCTTCGTCTACTTGGCAGTTTCAGATACAGCCGTCAATGCCGCATTGTTCAAAGAGAATGAAGACGGTAAACATAGGCCTGTATTCTTCGTCAGCACATCTTTAGCCGATGCAGAGACCAGGTACAACCGTCTTGAGCAGGCCGCCTTAGCCCTCTAGATAGCAGCCAAGAAACTTCACACTTACTTCCAGGCACATCCCATTGTTGTATTAACCGATCTCCCTCTCTGGAGCACTATACTTAAGCCTAATTTATCAGGAAGAATGGCTCGCTGGGCAATCGAACTAAGTGAATATGGCATCTAGTACAAACCGAGGCTTTCAAAAAAGGGACAGGTTCTAGCAAACTTCATAGCAGAACTCCCCCAGTCGGAAGCACGCTCGAACAGCTCGGATTGGTGCTCGGATTGGTGGATACTTAACATTGATGGAGCATCTAGACAAACCGGGGAAGGCATTGGCTTACAGTTAAGATCCCCATCCAGGGATAAGATTGAACATGCAATCCGGCTCGGATTTGGTGCCTCTAACAATGAATTGGAGTACGAGGCCATCCTAGCCGGGCTTGAACTAGTTGCCACCTTGTCTACCGACAAGTTCCTCATCCGCAGTGATTCCCAATTGGTGGTCGGGCAAGTTAATGAAGAATTCAAATCCCGAGACCCCCGAATGGTGAAATAGTGTTACAAGTGAAATGTAGTCGCTTAAGCAAATGCTTCCGGTTTGAAACTCGGAGCACATTCCCAAGGACCGTAACGGAAGCGGCGCATGCTCATTTCGTACGCTTCCCTACCACTCACTGAAACTATATTTCTGCCTACCTACTATCAGCCGGCTTCTTCAATTAGATCCCCACAAATAAATCAAGTGGATGAGAATCCCCGTTCATGGATGGACCCCATTTCGCTATATCTAAGCACAGGCCAGCTCCTTAGCTAGAGAAATAAGGCCCATAAAATTCAAGTCCAACAATGAAATTCTCCTTAGTCGATGGCAACTATTCAAACGATCCGCAGGGCAACCCAGATCTAAACGCCTAACGCGCGAACAGAGCCGAGATGTGTTGGGGCCAGAGCTACATGGGAAGCGGATATGTGGAAATAACTCGGCTAGAGAACTTTTAGCCCATCAGGCCCATACTCAAGGGTACTATTGGCCAACCATGAGGGTTGATGCCGCCAATTATACTAGAAAGTGTGATTGCTGCCAATGACTTGCTCCCAAAAGAAGTTATTATTGGTGGCCACTAACTATTTCAGTAAATGGATTGAGGCCAAAGCATTCTCCTCGATGAAAGATAAGGATGTCACCTACTTTATCCGGTAAGACACAGATGCCTGCCTCTAAGATCCCCAACGGGTCCCACCACAAGCCGGTCTATCGAAATTTCTGTCAGAAATTGAAGATAAAAAATATATACTCCACCCACGGTATCCGCAGAGCAATGGTCCGGGCGTAAGCCCCAAACAAAACCCCGCACAACTTCAAGAAGTGGTCGGATTCACGAAAGGCAACGTGGGTGTGATGAACTCCCGGTACTCGGGCTTAACTACCGCCCGCAAACCCACCAGATCCCATTTCCGCAATTACTACTTCGACGGAAGCTATAATCCCATGAAATCGCATGCCTACCGCCCTATTGCACGCCCCCGAACAGGGAATGTTGATTTAATGGTCAAGGATCTAGACACACTAGATGAATTATGAGTCAATGACAATCAGATAGCATCCTACCAAATAAGCTTGCTAGCAAATTTACAACAAAAGGGTCAAGCCTCGAACGCCCAACCAGTGAACTGGTCTTAAGAAGAGTATTCGAATACCACGGTTTAACGCAGAAAATCCAACCTAACTCGGGAAGGACCATATTCAGACAGGGTCGGTCAATTCAGATCATATGCATTAGACAAACTTGACGGGACCCCTATACCTAGAATGTGGAACGCTACATATCTTAAGAGATATTATCAATAAAGAATGATTCAATATACAACGTACATGTCGTCTATTTTTTTAGGTCAAATTAAAGTTCGGGTAGTGTAGAAAATGACCTGCCCGGCTCAATTAGATAACACCTAACTGGTCAAATTAAAGTCCGGATGGCACAAAAAATGACCTATCCGGCCCTGTTAGATAACATCTAACTGGTCAAATTAAAGTCCGGATGGCGCAAAAAATGACCTATCCGGCCCGGTTAGATAATATCTAACTGGTTAAATTAAAGTCCGCGACGCCAGAAATGACATGCTCCTACTTCTCGCTTAGATAACACCTAACTAGTCAAATTAAAGTCCGGATGGCGCAAAAAATGACCTATCCTGCCCAGTTATATAATATCTAACTGGTCAAATTAAAGTCCAGGTGGCGCAGAAAATGACCTACCCGGCTCAGTTAGATAACACCTAACTGGTCAAATTAAAGTCCGGATGGCTCAAAAAATGATCTATACGACCAAGTTAGATAATATCTAATTGGTCAAATTTAAGTCCGGGTGGCGTAGAAAATGACCTGCCCAGCTTTAATTAGATAACACCTAAATGGTCAAATTAAAGTCCGGATGGCGCAAAAAATGACCTATCTGACCCTGTTAGATAACATCTAACTGGTCAAATTAAAGTCCGGGTGGCGCAGAAAATGATCTGCCCGGCTCAATTAAAAAACATCAAACTTATCAGCCTAAAGCCCGTATGTCACGGTAAGCCCTATCCGACCCTTTATAGGTAAGTGTTATCTGATTCGACAATGCACCCCGGATAATAGCACAACTCTCAACATAAGATCCCGGGCAAGCATCGCAGAATTAGATATCCCGTCCGACCGGGATAATTATAACTCTACTGGGCTAAACCAAAAGAGAGTATTTTTTCAAAAAAGCAAAAGATAAAATGCCTTTCAAAACATCAAGTTACAAAAACGGGGAATAAAATTTCTGGCAAAGAGAGTACGCTCGACGAGCGAACGATAATTTCTAGCCCTAGTGTGAATCCCCGAGGAAAATCCTAATTTTCTTAAAAATGGTAAAATGCTAATTTCGTAAAAACTGCTGATGACAAACGACTTCACCGTTGAACCGCTCGCAATCGGGCTACCACGCCGACCTCACACTCGAGAGACAATCGGAATTTGCACATTTTTCGAGGCAACGAGCGTAGTGCGGAACACTTGGCTTATTTTGAGTAGCTCACAGTGTGCCACGTGTCAGGTGCAGAATCAGTCAACTTAAGCTCAAGTGTGAGGCCCATATGGACATGTGACATCTCCTAATTTGAGGAAAATTCAAAGTGGGTGGATAAAGTGGATAAGGTAATCCTGTCAACCAATGACAATTGGACATGTGGCAAGTGAGGGACTAAAGAGGAATAAAATAAAAATAAAAAGAGCTTTCTTCTCCATTTTTTGGTTGTACGTGCAGTGGGGAGAAAATCAAATTTTTAGAGAGAGAAGCTCCAACTTCTCTCTAGATTTCCCTGCTCAACTCGTCGGTTCCGCCGCCAAAAAGCAAAGTTGTTCTACGCGGCGCTACGCGTGGTGGACACCGACAGAGTTTCGACAACCCAAGAGGTAGGGTTTTCCTTACTTGATTTTAATCCCTTTAAGAGCTTTGTTAATGCTTTCGGGTGGTGCGAATGCGGAGAGAGGCCGCTTGGTTGGTCCTCAAACTCGTGGACTGCGGCCGAAATTGGGACTATTTCGCGCCTTTGACCGACACGACCGTTATTGGTCCATGTGTTATAATTTATGCAATAAATTATGGTTTGGTGTCATTGGCCGAAATGGCCATATTTTGCTTCCACAAAGTGGAACCGATGCTGGGTGAGAGGGTCGCCCACGACATCCCATCGTCATGATTTGGGACTGTTAAAAACAGTCCCGGGTTTGCATGATTGGACCAAAAAAAAATGTCCATGTGTTATTTGCATGAAATTGCTTGAAAAGAATGGCTTGAATTGTGTGGAAAGAAATTGTTAATGCATGAAAATTTAGTGTGTTAACATGAGTGTTTGAATTATATAAAAAAATATAATTGTCTGAGAGCCATTGGAATTAAGTTGGATTGTTGATTAGCTCAAGTGAGCTAATTTTGATGTTATTTATATGAATTAAATAGCATGTGATTCGTATGTGAATTTGTTAATATATGCATGATTGAGATATATTAGCATGAATTGTATGGAAATGGCATAATGCATTTTCAGCGGGGCGACACAGGCCAATGGTATGAGTGCATGACATGAAAGAAAATAGCTTAAAATGTGGTTGGCCCGAAGGAATTTCAAGGAAGATTTGCACCGAAGAATTTCTTTGGAAAGTTGTCAGTTCGCCTCGTGGACCCATGGTATTTGAGGAGGATTACCCGGTAATTCGCCTGGGAGAGTTGTCGATAAGATTTTCTTAGAAACTCGGTAGTATGTTTTTGAGAACAAAGAAACCGCTTTTTGTTTCGGTAATGTTTTTCATGTTGGCTTAGGCATGCGTGGGGAGTTAAGTGAGGGCTCGAGAAGTGGGAAAGGGTGAGTCACATTCTCATCCATATCATGTAAACATTCAAGTAGGATCATGTATTTGCTTGAATGTGTTTATGTTGAATCATTACATGTGCACTTAGGTGGGGAGTAACCCATATAGGATAATTCAACTACTGGGCATTGCTCACCCTGTCGAGGTATCATTATTTCAGGTACAGGGAGCGTTCGGGAGGACGGCGCTCACTAGGTAGCTTTTTAGGAGAAGAAAGAGCCGGCGTGTGGCTGGTAGATACTTTTGCATAACATGTATTAAAATTTTTAAATTTTTAATATATGTTTGTATTAAGAAGTGATGTATTTAACTCTTGGGCTAACCAGTAAATATAGTTGGTTAGATATATTTTTAGTAATTATGGATGTATGGGCCAATGTGGCATTTTTGCTCATGTATGGGTCTCATGACATGAGACCGCCTTGGGTAGTAGCATGGTCAGCGGTGGTCGGGGACCCAGGAGATCGGGGCATCACTTTCAGCCCTCTGTAACAACCTTGGGTTCCTTATCCAATCTAGTCGATGGGCCCATGTGGAATATCTACTCCTTCCTCAGCAGTCGAGAGATCTTTGACTGGAAAATCTTCTCCGATGGTCTCGGCAGGCTGGCCAGTGACGAGACGGACAAAGCCGGGGGCATCGGGTTGTTCACAAAGTGCGGAAGTAGAAGCGTTTGATGTCAATACGGCATCCGGTGGGATCATAGGCTTGCTACCACGTATATCATGCGCAAAAGCACAGAAGCCGTAGCCATAGTTGAAAATCACATCATTTGCTTGCACAGTGAATTCCACCTCGATCTGCTTCTCCCGAGGAAATCTTCATCCCGAGAAAGGTACCAAAGTCTGGTTGATGGCCCTAGCTCCATAGCCGGGGACGTTGCTGTCTGTTGGCGACTATTCTCTTCCCTCTAGCCCTCGGCAGCCTCCTTCACAACGGCCCGAGAAGCGTCAGGGCGAGTCAGGGTTCGGACTCGGCCTTCGACTGGCCGCTGGCCGCGCTAGTCGGGCGCATTAGACTAGAACAATTCCAACTCCACACACGGGCGTGCAGCGCGCCTGGTCTCAACCGCGCCATCACCGTTTTGTGTCGGGCGACATCCCTCTCCGCCCGAGCCGCCCTATCCGCGACTTCTTTGGCCTCCAGCTCCCAGCGTTGGGCGGTCAATTGAACCTCCTTTAAAGAGGCATCCAAGCTCTCCTGTGTAGAAATTCCTGAGTGAACATACAGCTGAAGCCTCTCTGCATCCCTTAGCCGATTAATGAACTCATGATGCTGGAGGATATGTTCTGAATGGAAGTGATGGCCTGCAAAGAAACGTATTAAGTAAGACGACAAAACTATGATTTCGGAGCTTTTATAAGAATTACTTTACTAGCTCTACCGACTGGACGAAATTACGGTTCCGAATCTGCATCCCGTCCTGGACTATCTGCTAAATATCCTCTTTTATAGTACCCACAGGAACCGCCACAGAATACTCTTCACCCAGCCTAGCTTCCCAGACATTTACGGGCATCGTAAGCGTTCTCAGTGAGTTGTCTAGAATCGTGCAAATTAGCCCGATTCAAGGCTTTCCGGTACGATGGAGGATGAGCTTGATCATCGTCGGGCTCGGTCGGCGCGTCTCAGCCTCCATCGTAGGGCGGGGCGTGAGGGAGGAGATAAGAGTTGCTTGATATCCGTCGAGGGCGATAAGTGGCCTCTTGCGCTCGGGTAAAGCGTAAACAGCGTGCCGGGCAACTTCTCCGGCTGGTCGGGAGCGGATACATAGTCACGGGGGCGGAATTGGAATTACTCTCCTTGGCTCTCCAGCGATGTCCTCTAGGCCGGCTGGTCATTAGATCTTTGTCTCGGGGCAGGAATCCACAATTCATCTCAGACCCCCATCAGTGAGGCAGAGGTCCGATCCTTGACCCAGATCAGCCTCCTCTACGGCATCCTCACCAACTTTCGCTTCTGCGGCGTAGCGATCAAACGATCATCTCTTCTTCCTCTTCTTCCTCTTCCAAAGAAAAAGGCCGGCTGGGTTCAGGATGAACCCAAGGTATAAAGTCTTCCACTTGGGCCGGAAGTACTCTTCGCACGGCGGCCCGCCTTTCCAGTTTGCGATACTGGGGCGGGGAGCCGGTCCCTTCTTAGTGGAAGCCTCTCGGGGTAGGACCCACCCCTTTCATCCCAACCCGAGTCTGGTGAGGGTGTTTGGAATCCCAGATTAGTAGAGGTCGGCCCGGTATAGACGGGGCCGTGTCTTGATTCCCGGTCTTGATGCTTCGGCCTTTGGATCCCTAGTTGATGGCGCATGGCCCGCGATTATCAGAGGTAACGAAGTGTTCCCCGTCCACAATCTCTAAGGGTAGCGCACGAGGGATAATCGGAAGACTGTAGGGAGCGGGGCTCCATCTCACATTATGGTTCAAGTGTAGGAAGGAACCTCCTGCCAGGCGCTCACAGTCGGAAACCTCCAGCAATCTACGAATCTTCTCGAGGCTTGCCTTCTCTACCCATTGTACCAATCTACCCCTCCGATTTTCCACTTTTGATAATTCACAATGGATTTTTTGCTGTAAAGACATGCATGTGTATCTAAAAGCTCGCCCTGGAAGAGTGACCAATTAATGTATCAAGCGGTAGGCGGGAGCCGAGTCTCATCGAGGCCCCCTCACTAGAATAACTCCCTTTACCTCTGTTTTAGAGATCGAAGTCCATTCCGCAGTGCGTAGGGAATCCAAGATCGACATATGTTGATGGCCCCCTAGCCTTAATGTCAAAGAATAGGCTCAAATCTACAGACCGGTGAAGGTCGAAATTTGGTATAAAGTTAGGAAACGCATCCGGTTAGAATCCTATTGTGTTGGGATGAACGAGGGCCGCGGCGCCTGAGTGAAACATCTAAAAGTTGTTGTAAGGGCCCGAACCTTTGGAAAACAAAGTCCGACCGCAAGTTACTCTCGGGTAAAAAACACGGCATTATGTTCCCCACCTTAATGGACTCATCCAGAAGTATCCAGTAACTTCAAGTTAATGTCATCAGGGGATCTTACCGAGCGTAAGTTCTGTTCTGTATCGGGGCGGGGCGATGTAGCTACGAGAAAGCGCCCACTCGCGGGCCCTCGTCTGCGACACACTTTGGCCAGATTTAGAAGTTTCTTCCTACCCTCTTGCCATTCTAAGCAAGATCGGAGGAGAAGAAAAGAATGAGTATCAGCCCGGGCTCGCATCAAGCGAGTAAAGGCAAAATCACCAAGCCTGAGTAAACCATCAGGGCACAGTAAGCCAGACCTACCCTCATGCGGAGCATTGGCTGGGATAAAGGTCGGTAGTAAGGTCGAAACACACTTACGAGGGAGAAAGAGATTACTTGTAAAAATGGGAGCCCCGAACAAGCGATTTGGAAGAGCGATTAGAAACAAAGCACTTAAGTCGTGGCGGTGTATGCTACGGGAAAGGTTTCGAATTGAGCTGAAGGGAAAATGTAAACCCGGGGATGATAAGAATGGGAAAGAAAGAAGCCCGATGACTCATACCAACCGCCCTAGGGCCTAGGAGCAGTCGTACGGCACTAACCTATCACTCCACTATTCGCTTCGCTTCCTGGCGACACTCCAACTCTTAGGGCACAATGGGGGTATACGGACCGGATTAGTGGGCCCTCTTGTTATCCCAGCACATTGGGCCCCGCTGTCGTTCATTAACTAAGTCACTAGATATCGTGATGGCGATGGATTAGCCATGCCTCGAGATAGAAAGTAAAAATCTGGGGACATCGGTAGAACAAAGTACATAAATGTAAAAAAAGTACGATTTTTATTGATTGCGCCAAACGACATTCATCATTACATTCATATCCTTACAAGTAACAAACTATTACGTCGTATTGAAGTGGCTGCACATGGATTAGTCTGAATCAAATGCGAGGCTAGGGCCAAGAAGAACGAGTAGCAAGAGTCGAAGAGAGGAGAGCGAAGCTTGATGATGTAAAATCGCTACAAAAAAAAAAGGACAAAAATGAGGAAAGATGGAAAGGGGGCTCAAGAAGGGAGAAAAGCCCGCTGATTTGGCAGGAGGGGTCCTTGGATGTAAAGAGTTACCATTCGATTCATAGCCACCCAAGGGCCCGACAGGATCACATGAATAATCTATTCAGGCACAAAACCGAATCCTTCTGATCTTTGGTCTGATTCACACTTGGAAAGCATGCTCAAATGGTTGAACACAATCATCCTTCATGTAGCAATCCACCAATCTGATTCTCGACAACGTTTAATTATCCTTTTCTGCTGGAGAAACAAGGATAACCGGTGGCACAACGGACCCGTCATCCCTCAGACCTTTTATAGCGACCATCGACCTCAGGGGTCTTCCTCAAATGACCCGCCCGACATCTAATGCATCAAAGTTAGAAAATTCGTCGGAACATACCGGCCGTGATTGCTTCACTTTGTTCCATGATACTTGACAGTCGAAGCATGTTCTCTTTTTCCAATGTCGGGGGAAGGTCTCCGCTCCCAATGGAAAACGGGGGCATTGTGGAGTGCACCGGGCTAGCGGGACCCTCTAGTCGACGGGGCCCGTGCAACTAAAGGCTATAATTGGGCTGAGTGCCAGCAGGCAAACTTAGGAGCCAACTTAGAATACGATCCGGATATCTTCTCCTAGGCCCCAAGGAAGGGATTTGACGTTCCACGGATGCCATATCCCGGAGAGGGATTTAATTTAAGCAATCTTGACGGATAGACTCCCCAGAGAGAGCGTGCGCCCTTCCATGCCTTGCCATGAATTCAAAGTAGACAAGCATTAGGGGTCTTGTGTTAGGGAGTATGGCCAAAAATGAGGAATGTCGCAGGGAAGAACTAGTCTCCATGCGCGCGATATATGCTCCACTTCTCTCAGATCCTCACTTTAAAAGGAAGAACTAATCTCATACGAGATATCTTCCACACTTCCCTTTCCGATTTGGAGGAGATTACCCACTTTCACGTAAAGCGGATCCTTTTCCTCTCTGATAAAGGGAGATCCATAGGAAAATAAGGTAAACCCTCTAGGCGAAATATCCTGATTTTGAGAGAAATAAATGATGCTTCGGCCGTGGAGGTAATGAAGGAGACCCTCCTCGCCGCTTTTCTTATTTATCTGTTTGCGGAACTTCCTGAGACAGTGTATGATCAGATTTAGTATTTCGGTCAGAACCTGCAACTTTACTAGGCATCATATTTGTGATAATAACAAAGTTATGGCGCTACTTTGAAACATGCGATTTATTTTTGTCTTGAATTATAATGAAAAATATTTCCACAACAAATCAAATAATTTACGACAATCATACTTTTGTTTTGTTTTTCTTGATAGAAACCAATTTATTATAATAATTAGTTTTGTTACTTATAGACACCAATTTATTCATTTAATAAGAATGATAAAAAAAAATTATGATGTTTTGATTAAAAAACCTTTTGAAAACCCAATTTTAAAATTTTGATCCTCTATTAATATTTGAGCCCTGTTTTAACGAAATGTGCCTATTGTTTTTTCTTTGCAAAGAAATAACCTTTTTAAAGGATAAATCAGTCAAATATGATAGAATAAATATTTATAAAAGTGATATTTAATAACAGAAATATTCAGGATCTTATTCAGATTAAGAATCATTGTTGAGAACGATTTTGAAAACATAAATGATGCAATTTTGATGCTCTTTGAAAACTATTTTTATTCTCTAAATTTAATGTTTTTTGTGTTTTTTGTGTTTTTCAGAACAAAAAATATATTTTTCATAATAAAAAAATGTGTTTTTCAGAACAAAAAATATACATGAATCAAACGTCTTCTTCTTATTTTCATTGTTCTTTTTTAAAACATAAACGGTTTTGAAAAAAGAGACCAAACATGCCTTTAGATTCATAAATTTAAGGTAATTTGATATTTTTTAATCAAATATTTCAAAAAAAAAAATATTGCTTTACAGAGACTGATTTTATTATGATTTGTAAGTGTGACAAGTAATAATTTGGTCTCGACTATGACAAATTACCAACTACATTAACCTTTTTTTCCATGTCTTTATTTCTTTATTTTTGAGCACGTGTTAGAAAAAACTCACCAAAAAAAAATCAAATCAAATAACTATAGTTTCATGCATTTTAAAGTCGAAAAGATAATGCTTTAAGGGTCCTCAGATATGGTTCACATATGATTGCAAAATAATACCTATTTCCTCTAAGTTCAAAGGTAATTGTTTTGTTATTTTTCGACAAAAAAAAATATATTTATATTTTTAATTTCGGTAAAGGGAATTTAATTATAGAGACTAAATGTGAAATACCAGAGATATAATGCATAAATGGGCTTCAATGTCAGCAGCGTATTAAATATGATGAATGAAGATCGCGGCACCCGCTATGGTGCTTACAAAATCGGCTTAATCTCCGATACCGCTTGACACATACACTGTTGTCGTAGCTGCTTGAGGCACATATGCGAATCGGGTACGTATTATACTCAGAGCACACTTGAGTGAGACGGAAATTCACGAGGGGAAATAGCAGACTAGGGAAGAATAATCATTGGAAAAACATCATTCTTTTTAACGGGAGTTTTGAAGATCTTATTTATAAGACTAGCCATGACGATTAAACAGGTTGATTCTATCAAAATTAACCATACTCCCCGGAGTTACGAACCCAAACTACATAGCCCGACACTTTGGAGCCCAGGGTTTTAAAAAGCATTGTTCAAGAATTAAGGATTAGTAGGCCCGAGCCCACACACTCGCATGGCTGGATTGGTGATCGGACGACGGCGGCCAATAACGCGCATGTCTGTTGCAGAGCAGACTCCTCATGAGTCCTCCCTTCCTTCCACAAAAGTGGGTACTTTATCAGGGAACCCTCCCTCTTAGGCAACTCTAGTGGTATATAAATGCACTTCAGATTCCTAATGTTTCTTGATGGGACATGAATTTCCCCACCTTTGACTCTTTATATTCAACTTCAGAGCTTAAGCTTTGTGTCCAATTTCACATTCGTTAGAATGAGATTGACGAACCGTTTTCTACGTTATATTCACAATATAACAAGTAACATATTAGAACTCGAACCCGTCATAAATGACGTGTGGGTCCCACTTGTACTTTAGCTTAAAGTGTGCCCCATTGATATTATTTCCAACAATCCTCCACATGAACAGAATTGATGAAAAAATGAAATGCAACAATATGAGAACTAAAAGGCGTATTAGGTAATACTGACATCGAGATAGGTAGCTTTGGCTTTGAACCTTCCCACTAGTGAAAGCCTATTGGATTTACTAGTTGCTTTCGGTGGACACTGATGCCTGGCTGTTCAGCCATTTGTGTAAATTTGAACAATAGATTTCACGACAGATATCACCGAATGCGATCCTAATTCATACGCTTGTGTTCATTTTGTACAGAACGAGGAAACTGGTTATTGAAGTGCTTTGAAAGGTGACCTTGTAATAATTCTCATGGGGCAGAGCGAGGTTGCACTCACATAGGTGATTCTTATTAAGAGTATCTCTTTATACTCAGCTGAACTTTTTCAAGATATGAAGTCATTAAAAGAAAGAACTTATCTGACTACTCGAGCGAGGGGATCACTCTTCTTATCATAGAAATGGGTAAGAAATTAAATTTCTTTTAATGATCAGGAAGGGTTATTATAAATCGATTGTCCTTTGAACTGTTCATGGGATCTCGATCCTATTATGTAGGGGTGGCATTGCGGGTGCCTCTTTTTGTAACAGGGCTTCAGTAATTACACGATAACTTATACACTTGTTCTCTGGCTAGCCCTTTTGTCAATGGATCTGCTATATTATCCTTTGATTTAACATAATCAATAGAGATTATTCCACTTGAGAGCAACTGTCTCACGGTATTATGTCTACGACGAATATGTCGAGACTTACCATTGTACATATGATTTCGTGCGAAAGATCCTATTGTTGCCGCTGTCACGGTGTATGCAAATAGCTGGCATTCGTTTAGTCCACATAAGAATATCTTCAAGGAAGTTTTCAGAAAGCACTTCTGCAGCCTTCTCTAGGTTTATCGATGCAATGAATTCCGACTCCATAGTGGACCTTTGTCTGAGAGTTTGTAGAAGATTTCAGAGGCTATTTGCTCTTCCCAAGGTAAACACATATCCGCCCATGGATTTAGTGTCGTGAATCACGATAATAAATTAACATCCTTTGTATCCTTAGAATACGGCTGATATCTAGTATAATGTAATCCATAATTTTGGGTATGTCTCTTAGATATCTAAGAACTCTAATTATGGTAGATCTGATAAAGACTTGCTACGGATTACTCGTGTACCTACTCAATCTACTAATAGCATATGCTAAGTCGGGTCTCGGGCAATTCCATTAGAGTGCGTAAGACTTGATTATTTGGGAGTACTTTCAAATTCAGGAAATACCTTTTCACATTTGTATTTTTAAATAAGTGTAAATTTAAAGATCTAATTAGTCATAGCGGGACGATCGTCATGCTTTGCAAATTTACTCTGATATTCTCCAACATAATGAGGCTAAAGATAAGGTATATCCTTGAGGATGTCTTGAAAATTTGAATTCCTAAAATGACATGCACGCAACTCCCATATATCTTTCATGTCAAACTTGGAGTTTAACATCTTTTTGGTAGTTTTTATCATTCAGAATGTGCTACTAATGATCAACATATCATCCACATATAAACAAGAATGATGACATAACCTTTGTATCAATATTCTTCATATAGATACACACTTGTCACATTCATTTTATTTTAAACCGTCGAAATCCACGGTATGGTCGAATTTTTTTCATGCCATTGTTTAGGTGCTTGTTTGTCCATAGGGGATTTTAACAAGTCTCTGAGGACTTTCTTTTCTTGGCACGGAACAATAAACCCTTCGGGTTGTTCCATATAGATCTCTTCATCTGATGCGCCATTCAAAGTTTACGTCTTAACATCCATTTGATGTATTTCAAATTATCACAGCCTTGTTGTGCAATTAGCATGCGAATGGATGTTATTCTTGTCACAGGGGAATAAGTATCAAAATAGTCTAAGCCTTCTTTCTGTCTATACCCCTTAATTACAAGGCATGCCTTGTATTTATCAATTGATACATCTGTCTTCATTTTCTTCTTGAATATCCATTCCTTATCGAGAGGTTTACAACCTGGGGAAGATCCCACCATTCCCAGTATGATTGTGCAGTATGGATTAGGCTTCACTTGTTTATGGCCTCTTTCCATGGCCAGAGCAGGTTAAAACAGCTTCCTTGAAGCTTTGAGGGTCATTCTCAATCATATAAGACATAAATTCTGGACCAAAGGATTTTGAAGTTCGAAGCCTTTTGCCTCGTCTTGGTTCTTCAATCTCTTGGTCATTTGCCCATAAGTGTGATTCCTCTTTTCAAATTAGATCCTCCATTTTAGAATTCTACATTTCATCTGACTATTATTTCTTGAGGATCCTCATTAACATCCTCATTTCCTGCGAAAAATATGTTCAAGAAATGAAACATTCTTAATTCAATAATAGTATTCACATACATGTCTGGAATACGATTTGCGGATTAAAAATCGATATGCACTACTATTGATCGCATAGCAGGTAGAAACACAATCAATGTCTTTGGTCCAATCTTAGTCTTTTTAGGATTTAGGGCGCCACTTTGCCCCGAAACACCCACGATTTTTAAGTAATTATGGGAAGGTTTGTGACAACACCATAACTCGTATGGTGTTTGGTTTTGTTCTTTAAGGAGGCATCCTAAGCGGCCCCAAAGATATAATTTCTTGATAGGATAGCCTCCCCACAGAAGATGCAGAATTGGCTTTGAACTTATCAACATGGCATTCATCATCTCTTTAAAGAGTTCTATTTTTCCTTCCCGGCCACTCCATTTGGCGAGGAGAATAAGGAGTTGTTGTTTGATAGATATGCCATTTTGTGAACAAAATTCATCAAAAGGTGCATCATATTCACCTCCTCACATCACTCCTTATTAATTTTATCTTTTTTGCTAAGTTGATTTTCCACTTCAGTTTATAGTGTTTGAATACTTTGCAACTTCATCTTTGCTACGTAATAAATAAACGCAACAATATCTCATTACATCATCTATGAAAGTAATAAAATACTTTTTCCATACCTGCAGTTTGAATAAACTTTAAATCACATATATACATGTGAATTAATCAGAGAATTTGATGTTTCTTTCAACATTTTAAATGACGCTTTTGTGTTTTTGCCTCTCTGTGAGGGTCAGACATTTATGATTAGGATCAAATTCAATTTTTACAGTGAAACAACTCTAAATTTACCATTCTTTGAAACCGTAATTTACATGTCTAACCTGTCATGCCATAAAATAGAAGAATCAACAATATAAGCCACGAGAAGATTCTCCTTTCTCATTCATTGAATTTTTAGTACAATAGTCATGGTATTTAATTGAACATACCATATCAGTCCTTATAACTCCAGCCTACACATTTGGCCTTGGTTATATGCTCAAATTTAATCAGATTTCAAAAACAAGTTTGAACCCGTTCTTGACATTAAAGATCCTACTTGATAAGATTCTTTGCGAATCTACCGGAACATGCGACACATTATTGATGGCTCCTTGCGAGGGTCATCTTCGATATGACGCGCCAGCCTCGACAGCCACTGCAGAGTGATGGATTCCCACAAAGAGTTGTTCTCCATTCTTTGTAAGTGGAGAACGCATTTTTCTTATCACGACATACATGGCGGGTCACTCTGTATCCACCCACCACTCTTTAGGATTCCTACTTAAGTTTATCTCGACATAACAACAGGGGATAACCTTATCACCAATTCCATCGAGACGTATGGAATTGTAAGGCCCCACCTATTGGCATGTCCTTTTTCCACAGCCCTATCTCGGCGATGACGATGGAGTCCTTAGCTGATGACCCCTCCTTCCCACAAGTATATCTTGCCCTTGAACTTCTTGTTTCCTCCTTGGAAACCTTGGCGAGCTTTTCCCACTTAAAACTTCACTCTTGTTGAACCTTGAACACATCCTTGTTCAACGATAACATAGCATGCATACGCTAGCCACCGCAACCCTTCTTAAGCTTCTTGTTGTCTTCCCTCTCGATCCTCGGAGCCTTATCAGTTCTTCCCAATTTCGTTTCCTTTAAGCTTATCTTAAGGTAATTCTTGAAATCTCAACTTGGAGGCAATATTTCAGTGTGCTCCAACTTTGGAAAAAGTTTATTAAGAATCACATACCTTGGCGCGGTCATGAATAATCAATTGGATTTCCTGGACTTAAATCATAACAGTCTTTGAGTCCTGCATTTTGTAGTTCAAGAACCTCCCAATAGTGAACTTCTTTACTCCAGCACCTTCAATTGTATACTTCAAATCCAAGGATTCCCACAGTGCTTTGGCTGACTCTTTCATTGAATATACATTATACAACAAGTTATCCAGTCCATTCAGAATATAATTTTTACATAAAAAATCCCCTTGCTTCCATGTCGTCTATAGCGACCAGCATGCGAAAATCGGCGGCACTCACCGCTCGCTTTTGTTTAGGGGCGCCTCGCCATAAATACCTTACGGATGCTAAGCTGAAGTCGAGATAAGCGGCATCTTTTCTTGCCACCTCTTAGTCAGTTCCAGCTGAATTTCACCAGGTTTCTAACAGTGATGGAGCGATAGGGGTCACATACCTTTATGCAAGACCAGGCTGCGGCGAGCGCCACCGGCCCATGGCCGGGGAGCCCACAGCAGCGCGAGAGCCACCGGCGCGGCGGGAGCCATCGCCTCTTGAAACCTACGCTCGGTAAGATCTTGGAATTTGGTGCATCGGTACATATTCACTTGGTCTCGGCATTTTACATTTCGCGCCTTATCAAAATTCAATTTTAAAATTGCCAAAATATGATGGGAAGAAAACAAAATTGAATTCCAATTTAATTCCAGCATTATATATCGGAATTAATATACCGAAATAATCATTTAATTTTAGAGACTAATCTATTTGTGAAACAAAATGTTAATGCCAATGAGCAATAACTCACGTAAATGTAAAGTGTGAATAAAGTATATTGCAATATGAGAATTATTTATGCGAA
This sequence comes from Tetrastigma voinierianum, assembly GCA_016808115.1. Classification (NCBI taxonomy): domain Eukaryota; kingdom Viridiplantae; phylum Streptophyta; class Magnoliopsida; order Vitales; family Vitaceae; genus Tetrastigma; species Tetrastigma voinierianum. The sequence goes on along the minus strand of JAEQBH010000419.1, from coordinate 961,806 downwards.
TTCAAGAAAACTAAGCCATCATGGTTGAATAAAATTGAGCAGAATTCAGTTCTACATTATTGAAAATTAATACCAAACCTGTTTACATACTATTGATTAAATGTATTCAGAACAGATTTAGAACAAAACAAATAAGGATGCATTACGAATGAGCAGTTAAGAAATGAATTACATTGGAAAAATGTAATGCATAATACTTGATTCCATAAAATTAGAAAAGCAGATAATTATAATCCGATACGGTATAAGCTTGTGAAAATTTCTGAAGTGTTTAGAAAACAGTAGCATTACAATTTAATATACATGTCGAGAATAAGTCTGAATTTTAAAAGCTGTGTTCACAAACACTTTGCATTTACAGGCTTGGTTCGAGAGAATAACTCATGCAATAGGAATTTATGACGTGCACCCGCGGAATTAACAATCAATATCTTTGTACAATTAATTATTGCATATATTTCCAAAATATCTGTGCATCTATTACAACGAATGCATAATGTACCAAAACTGTTAATATACACGAGTGCATAAATTTAGATTTACGATCTTTCTTTATTATTTTTCACAAAATATATATATATATATATATATATATCTTATTAATTTAAATAAGAAATATAATTATAGAGACTAAATGTAGTACGAATGTAATGCATAAACGGAAAGCGTGTGAACTCATGTTAACAGACTATGATGAATGAAGATCGTGGCAGCCACGTATGGTGCTTAACTTCTGAGGAATTGGGGCGCCAATCTCCCAAGTATAACGACACATGCACATTTATTAGGCACCTTGAGGCCTGAGTCTTGCGAACAGGCTATGTGTACTCTCAGGCACACTTAGAAATGAGAACGGAAAATTGCATAAATAACGAATAGGGAAAATAATCGGTTGGAAAAACATCATTCTTTTTCTGCAAGGGTTTGGGTCTTATTTATAGACCAGCCATGCAGCAGTTGGACAATTTTGGTTCCTATGGCAAAATCTCAATAAGCGCTATGATTCTGGGTTGGCTGCCGATGTTTTAAAAATTAAGGATTAAATGACTAAATGACTCGTGATGGAGGCAGAAAACAAGAGCAAAAGCTAAAAATAGATGCTTTGGCAAAAATCAAACCTCGAAACGTGAACTTCAAGCAAGAACAAAAATTTGATTTGATGAAACGATGTCAGCGACTAAATTTAGGCATATAATGAATCCTTTGTTGCATGACCCAGGAATGATGGGAAAAACCTTCATTCCTACCCTCAAGATTATATCATTGTTGGAAGCAAACGGCCTTTCGGCCAGACAAGAAGCAGACAAAATCAGGCGTGGTGAGCGGAGGATTCCCACACACATTAAACGGATTCTCCGAGCTTAGCCATTTACGAACTCCCACCAGAATAAAATTTCAAATAAATAACAAAAACCAAAGCGATTTCCATCACTGGTAAATCTGCATATCACGAAGGAAATGCGAAAAGGAAGAAATCGGGAGGAGCCAACCTGCGACCGTCGTCGTCGCGGCGTCTTCATCGCCCTTTGCAGATCCAGATCCGCTTCAGTTCTCGCTTCGCTTGTCGATCCAACACCGTCACTTAGGCCGCCGCGCCTGATGAGTGAGATCTCACCAGGGTAGCAATGACCCGCAAACCACTCCCAGTTGTTTCGAGTCTTTGCAAAAATGGAGCGACCCGAACAAGGAAGAAATCGTTTTGGCTGAAGCGGTAGCCAGGTGAAGCGGCACGTCGTTTTGTCTTCAGAAGGAGATAAAAAGCGGCGTCAGTTTGTGGCTATTATTTTTTAAATAAATAACAAAGCGTCGTTTGGACAGCTTATGCAAAACGGGCGTCGTTTGGGCGGCGCCCACTAACCCAAAGCAGCGTCGTTTTGCTGGCTGTTGTGTCACCAACCCCCAAAGCGGCCAGCCAGTTTGAAACCGGTATAATCCAGAAAGCGGCGTTCGTTTTGGTATATAGCGAATTCAAAAAAAAAAGAATGGAGGCAAAAAACGACGTCGTTTTGGCTTAAAATAAATGACAAAGCAGTATTCGTTTTGACCCAAACCATTCCCAATAATTAGCCTACAAATATTTTATCAACTTCTAGTGCCATTTTCAAAATTTGCATAATTACTTATAAACCAAAATAAGATTAATAAATGAAAAACTATAAATGTATTTTTGTGAATAATTTAAAATTTAAATTTAAATATAAATGTTCTATGATATGAATTATTTTATTTTATTTCCGTGGCACCATACATATCATATTTCCATTGAATATTCATTAACTATTATTTTAATAATTTGTTTTATTAATTTTCCACCTTAGTTTATTCATACTTAATTCCCGGTTGATTTTGTAGCGAGAAAATGGCATCTCCTCCAATACGGGGTAGGCGAGAAAATCTTTCTTAAATGAGGAAGAGCCGGTAGCCTTTGTGCATTTTCTTGGATAACCAACGAATCCGGTGATCGGTATTGGGCAACCGATGTCAAAGTTTTGGGATCGGAGTGATGGCCAAGTTTTGGAGATTAAATGTTGGAGTTCGGCCCACGCGGACTTTATGTATTGTACAAAATCGATGGGATAGAATCGGCATTGTTGGCCACAAAATAGCGTGGGATACCGCCGCGGTCGCAAATAGACGCAAAGTGGAGCGAACATCATCGGCGAGGTCGATTATCTATTGAAACATAATTTTTCTACAACAAATATTTTAATGAAAGGAATTTTATTTATTTCTAATTTTATTTTTACTGCGTGCGTGTACGAAGCTATGGGTATGTTTTCAAGCGGATATTTGTTAGAGTCAGTGGTTACTCTTAATCATTGTTGGGAGGTGTAAATACTATGATAAATGGATGATTATACCCACAAGCTCAAGCACAGGCCGCTCCCCTTTGTTTATGAGGGAACTCATGATACACACACGTATCTCTTGAGCGGTCGAGATCCATATACTTGATCTGCAATGATTCTAGCTACTCCCGGAAGACCCAGGAAGCGGTAAGAGCGGGACATAAAGTAAGGTGAGTCAGCACTATACTATGTGAATTCTATTTCGGATCCCGATTCAGTGAATTGTATACGGGCGAAGTGAAAGAGAAAGAATTTTTATAAAGAATGGCTTTAATTCTTGGAAGGAGCAAGCACGGAGGGAGGATGGCACGGCTTCATAGACATTGTTGACGTCTTGAAGATAGGATGCGGAAAGGGAGCAAGATAAGGAGTTGGAATGATCGCCGATGATGCCATTATGAAAAAAGACATCTCACATATATGTCCATGAGCAAGCAACACTATTATCAACTACGTAAGCATGCGGTGCTTGGCAAAAAGCGATGAAAATTCTAGTAAGCTCGACTTTAATGTACTTCCAGGATTGTATTAGAGCACATTTCTTTTCAATGTAATTTCAATTTTTGTCCACTTACTTAAAATGGAAATATTCAAATCATCTATATCATTTTTAGTAGTAAAATGAAGTTAAAATATGCAACTTAACAAATTTGCATTGAACATAACATTTCATGACAATGACGAACATAATATTGGAAATAAAGCGAAATCCTTTCGATAACGCCTTGTCCGTGTAAGCGTCACATATGCAATGATGTCGTGGCGGAGGGCATAGTGGGTGTTCGAATCTCGAATGGCACGGTTGGTAGCCATAAATTGATCAAAGGGTCTCGGGCCTCGTGAGACTTCAATTGGGTCATCAGTTCCTAATGAGTCATAGTCGTCATTGCCAGAAGCTATTGCAATAAGTTCATTTCATCGTCAACCCTCTCGTCTCGATTATCATGTTTGTTATTAATATAGCCCACACGCTTTCATGATAAAAGTCAAGTCTTGTGATGCGAGGAATCGTAGATTACTTCAGGCATTAGCAAAGCGAGCTTTGCGGCGCCCCGATGCTCGTTCTACATCCTTTCAGGTAACTCGTGTTTTACAAAAGGGTGTAGGCGACTCTTGAGGATTCGAAATTGATTGAACAATTGTTGCCCATTTTTGGATATATCTGATACGAGATAGTATCCGTATTGTAATGGTTGCCATTATGGTATAATTTATTTGAAGGGTCACATCCTTCTCGCAAAGTTAGCAAAAAACTGGGATTAAGGCGTCGAGTACATTAATAACATCATTATTGAACCGGGCATGCCAAAAGCATGCCATATCCTGATCGTAGGAGGCGCCCGACTGACACAATAGTCGGTCGGTGGACATGGCGGGATATACATTCAGTGATATCTTTGTTTAAGACGGTTTTCCACGCACCAATGCATCTGATCAAGCGCCCAACATTCAAGAAAGCCCGCGTTGATTAGCTTTCGTAGCGGCTAGAAGATGTCGGTATGGTGGGGATCGAGATATTTAGGCCAAATTTCCTACCACCCCCGGCAAAAATCGTTTGACACGCTCGATGGTTAATAGTCTCTCAATTCGACATACTCGTGTTCCGGGTGAGTCCGCGGAGACATACGTATGCAAGCATCTCACGAAGTCTGGCATTTTTGTTCACCGAATAAACCTGTGTTAGCGACATTTCTTAACTAACGAAGGCTGGCTCTGACTAAATGTTGACTGTGGAAAAGACATGTAGTTGGGAGTTTGAGAAACGAAACTATACCTTATTTATTTGTTTGTAAATGGCGAGGGATTCGGCTTGACTCTCATTTGCGATTCTGGGATAACACCTGCTCTGTTCAGATCTGACAACCACCTACTGGAGCCTTCTAGACTGTTTGCTAACGGGTTTTGCTCTTTTTCAGGCTTGATGACAGACGATTCATGTTTCTTCTTTGGCTCTGGAAGAGAAGATGTTTCATTCAAAGTTTAAGGCCTTTGTTCCGACAATTGAACTGTTTTGTTCTTGACTTGCAAAATTTAAGGAACATCTCCTGTTATACTGGGTATGGCATTTAGTCTTTTTGTTCTTGCTCCACCTTATTCTGACATTTGTCTGTGTTCCTCCTGAACTCGTTTATCTCTGTTTTTGACCGTTGACGCGACAGACCCGACACGGCTTATTGCTCGATCATCCGAGACCAGACCATGCTGGCTTTGAGCCTCCGTTGCGTTGTGATAAACGATGGCGCCTGTCTCGAACATCTCGGGCTGATGGGACTTATTAACTGTGATAAATGATGGACGTTGCAACCTGTGATGAGCCCATGACTTTGCCTTACGATCGTTTGTTTTGAGGAGGTGACTGAGCCAGAACTTTGGAGCTAATTTTTTTTAAATTTGCAAAAGAATTTTGGAAATCAAATGATATTTGTGACAAAAAAGGGATTCAACTCTACTAAAGATTATTAATTCAAAATATTTATATTTTATTTTATTGATTTAATTAAATATTTATGGCCATTTTAATTTTAATTGAATGTTTATTTTATTTTAATTTCAAATTAAAATATTTATTTACTCTTTTAAATCAAATTTATAGTGTATGGAATTATATAAATGAATGAAGGGTACATGATGTAATTATTAAGGAAGAGAAAGGGTAAAATTGGAATAGATTTATGATTGATGAAATTTTATATGCTCACTGCTGGAGATGCTCTAGCTAAAACTTGGCTAAATCTCAAAGTAACTTTTGAGGCAAAAGTAACAGATATTTTTTTTTGCTAGCTGAATGCTCTGGCCACTTTTCCTTTTTGGCTGGATATTGTCGGTTGGGCCAATGTGTTTGCAGCGCATGTGTAGTAGAACTTGATTATATAGGTGCCTCCTTGGCAAAGTGGGATGCCCCTTAGGGCCCTCTGCAAACTGACTCAGTATAGCCACATAAAATTTCCTAATGTTTCTTCAATGTGAGACTTCTTATTTTCCCTACCTTTGACTCTTTATATTCCAACTTCAAGAGGCTCACTTTGTCGTCAATTTCCCGTTCACTCGGAAATGAGATTGACGAACCGTTTTCTACGTTATATTCACAATATAACGAGTAACATATTAGCACTCGGACCCGTCATAAATGACGTGTGGGTCCCACTTGTACTTTAGCTTAAAGTGTGCCCCATTGATATTATTTCCAACAAGTTTTGCCTACAAAATGCATAAAATTAAAGAAAAATCAAATAAATAAATAATATTATTATACATTTTGACCGTAAAATATGAGAACTTATAGAAAACTTATAAGTGTTTATCATGTTAATGCAATTATTTTCCTAACTCTCTCTCCCCTTTCCATTCCACTCTCTTGTTTTACATACTTAAGTATCAACACCTGATTTTAACTAACTTGAAAACTGTGATTTTAGAAGACATTTTCAAAGATTTGCATATATCAAATATTAAAGTTGGCCTATGTTATTTTGATTACTTAAACTTTATTTATTTATATATATAATCCATAGTTATGTAAAATAAATGCGAAAGTCATATAACGGGGGACATATTAATAATATCAATATGATGACTAATACAAGGCTATAAACTAAAAATTAAATGTCATTATAGCAATAAATTTATATGAAAAAATATTTCAATAACAGATAATCAATGACTCTCTAAAACCCATGTATGTTTCATGTATCAACATAATTTTCTAAATTTTTTACGAATATGTTCATTTGAGTCATTGGAAACTCTTTAAAATTTTCACACTTTTTTCTTATATTCCATATGTAGATATACGAGGGATATTAGCTTCTCTAAAATTTATACACACCTCATCCATATGGTTACATGAATTTCTCTAATATAAGATAAAAAACAAGTTCATTTTAGTTCATAAAAGTGCTTGTTTCACATTAATACAGTTCAGAATAACTATTTATGCTTGAGTGAGACTTGACTCAAGTGGTAAAGGGGTGAGATAGGATACAGGATGTTGCATACTCGCGAAATCATTGTAAGAACATAATATTACAACGTGACATGCAAAGTGAATAAATGTTAAAAAATAACTATGAAATTTTATGTTTCACCATTAATTTGGGAATATAGCATAAATAAAGCATAATGCATAAATACATTAAAAAACGGTCGATAAGTTTCTTATGAAAACATTGTTGTGTTTCAAATATAGTAATACTTATGTACTATCTTAATCTTATATACTATAGATATTATCTTAGTCATAGGTACTCTGATAGTGAACAATGCGAAAGTCTGCCGGATAATATCTACATACTATGATACATGAAACACAATTACTTTATATGAAATAATACTAAACTATGTATTTTTCCTTTTTTTTATGCATTATTTGTGTTTACACTAGAAATAAATTTTTGGGCTTAAATGGTATTTAAGTGGTTTTTCGGTCCGAGGGTAATGGGAGTGGCTGAATAAAATATGTCGGGCCCACTGAGCAACGTGCATTTACCCGCGTCTGAAAGCGAGCCCATGAGAATCCTTTTGAAATAATCAAGGACACATTTATGGAATTTTTAAATAATTTGTCAAAGTTGTCAACAGAGAATAGTGAGACTTTATCTCAAAGAGAAAAGATGAAAGAGACTTTTTCTCCAAGTCATGAAATGGCAAAGCTCATGAGTAGTTATTAGAAGTGGGGAAAGATACTTAGGGAACAAGACTTTAGTGAATAAGTTACTTGGAAAACAAAACTCTAGTAGAGACATGAGCAGTTATTAAATAATGTGGGTTGTGGGAATTATTCAAAAATGCCTTTAAAGGAGGATTCAACATCAGAGAAAATGACCGATAATTATTCATCCAAGACTAATCAATCAACACTCAAAAAATAGCATTTCATCATTTTTCTTAGCTTTCTACAAGTTCAGCAATAGACTTTTCCATATTCCTAACTTAGTTTTTATATATTCTTTCCAAGTATATGTTATTTAAAAGCCTTTTTGCTTCAACATTTCATTTACAATCTAATTGCTTCAAAATGTTTGTTAAGACAATATTCAAGAGAGGTTGCACCAAATGGTGCGACATTGTCATAAGTGTTGTAGCCAGTTATATTGTGTTATGCAACCTACTACATCAATTTGTAATAGATTTGCTGAAGTAATATAATTCGAAGAGATATGAAATCACATGCATAACTCACACACAGAGGAAAAAACCAGAGATTGGTTACATAGTTCAGCAATCACCTGTCATGATCTAAGCCGGGATGTAAAGTATTTATTATATATCGATTGGGTTCTGAGGTGGTCTTAGGTGAGACAAGACTCCCCATTTTTCATAATCGTCTTCTCCTAACTATCTCATAGAGAAACATAGAAATAAGTTCCCCTTATTTTTCATGCACATCTAAACTCCTAAGTGCCCAATCACTCCATCTCTATTGAAGTAAACACAATGCTCATCGACAAGGCTTAGAGCAGTACATGCAGTAATTATCTTCACGTGTAAACATCTCCTCCAGCAAATCTCCCTTGTGTGTGGTCTACGACTTTTTTTAAGCAACCCCTTAGAAATTCTCTCAATATTTTGTGGCTTTGTGTTTCCTAATATGTCTCAACAAGCCAACTATAATATTTTGATTTACTTTCATACTTATCATAATATAATATCTTCTTTATCCAGAAATCTCATAAAATAATATCTTATCTCTTCGATTTGATTTATGCAATATTGTCCAATATTCTCCTCTAACCTTCCTAGTAACTAAATATTAACTCTTAATTTACATAATATTGGCTTCAAAATTGGATTTGGATGGATATGGTAAGTTGTGTCACATAACATGTTGCACCAACTTTTACGACATCAACTGTGATAACAGGTTCTGCTGCTGGAAACATGCAATTTATTTTTGTCTTAGATTATGACAAAAAATATTTCCAACAAATCCAAATAATTTACACGACAATCATACTTTGGTTTTGTTATTTGATAGAAACCAATTTATTATAATAATTAGTTTTGTTTCTTATAGACACCAATTTATTCATTTAATAAGAATGATAAAAAATAATAATTATGATGCTTTGATTAAAAGACTTTTTGAAAACCCAATTTTAAAAATTTTGACCCTCTATTAATTTTTGGCCTAATTTTAACAAAAATGTGCTTCTTCTTCTTTTCTTTTTCTTTTTTTGCAAAAATAACCTGTTTTTTTAAGTGATAGTGTAAATACATGAAATGAAAAAATGATATTTTTATCCAAAATGAGTTATTTAAAAAAAAACATGAGAAATGTTAGGGTCTTTTTTATTCATGTTTTTGAAAACCGTTGTTGAGAACAATTTTTGAAAACACAAATAACGCAATTTTGGTGCTCTTTGAAAACTATTTTTATTCTCTAAATTTAATGTTTTTTATGTTTTTTGTGTTTTTAAGAACAAAAAATGTATTTTTCATAATAAAAAAATGTGTTTTTCAGAACAAAAAATATACGTGAATCAAACGTCTTCTTCATGTTTTCATTGTTTTTTTTAAAACATAAACGGTTTTGAAAATAGAAACCAAACATGCCCTTATATTCACAAATTTAAGGTTATATGATAGTTTTTAACCAAATATTTCAAAAAAAATTGCTTACTAAGATCGATTTATTATGCATTTCATTCGGGGTCCTACGGATAACTCGCTAACTCATGGAACTTCGTGATACTTCTGGGTGCACCGATATCACACCTTCACGCGTTCTGCTATAGCACCTAACCCGTATAATTTTTCTACAAACTCATTTCTTATAAAAATTCACAGAATTTGATGTACAACTTCCATACACTTTTTTATATGCCAAAATATATTAAAACTAGATTATCTCTAATATATTTTAAAAATGCTTCCTTGCTATTGATGAACCCTACTTCGCACTCTCACACGCCGGCTGAGCGCCGCCTCTCGTGCACCCGAAAGGGGGATCCCACGACAAGGCAAGCAAAGCCCAAGAGTGATAATCTCCTACAAGGGTTACTCTCACCTAAGTGTTATGCACAGTCACAATGCCAAAACACACATCCAAGTAAATGTCTGACATGAATGTCATATGTCATGCATGAAATTTCATCATGCCCATATCCCGAGTCACCCACCGACTCCCTCACAACTACCTATGCTAAGTGTGAACTATTGTCATTTTCCGATGACAACCAAATATTTTTCTTAATCTTTTAACATTTTCATTTACAACCATGTGCCTTTCGTGGGTAATGGATTTCTGGTGTCGCACCAACGAGCTTCATAAACCCAGACACTTTTACGATCTTTCACCACTGGGGACTATGTCTAACCATAACTGATGGGTATTTCACCCTAGGGGGAATCTATTCCAAACTTACGATACCAACATTGGCAATTATCCTTACTCATTTCTTAACCAAGGTGATCACTGGGACTTTGTCCCACTAACCGAGCCCACTAATCAATGCCATACGCAGTTGTTGATTCAATAACGTACCCATGACACTGTATCGAACACCTAACACAAGGTTAATCCTAACCATGCACTCACACCTATGTCATGCAGTTTAGTGCATATGTACAAAGACTTATGCTACTATGCAGCTTCATGTGTTACATGTATGATGCACACTACATGAACCATTCACATACCATGGATAATTATAATTGGTACATATAATTAACATCCATATATAACCCATGTTAATACATCATACATCATACATCATACATTAACATGTCATATTCACACTGCATGTTATTCATACAAGCAATAACACACAACCAGGCCAAAATCTTGGACCCATCCAATCGGGTACCTCACGGCCCCTTCACAAACATGAACCAGTTTGGTTCCAATCATCCATACAACATCAAACAACCAAAAAACCAAAACTTTATTTCCGGGCCTCAAACCCCAACCCAATTATTGGGCCATTCGGGATCAGAACCGTCATAGAAATCCTCTATCCTTCAATCCCAAGTTGTTGGAACTAAATCATATGGCCTCTCATGGCCTCCCATAGACAGCCATACCATACCCAATACATTATCCTACAACATGTCATGCAATGGTCATGTTATATCCCGTCTATTCACCTCGACACAACCATGCAACCTACACACTTGGTTCAAAACATAGATTTTCAGCAGGGTTATGATCACCTAATGCCCTCCAAAAGTATATGGCTGGAAACTTGACTCAATGGTCTTTTCTATAGAGCCCAAGAACAACCAAAACGGAGTTCGGACGAAGAAGTTATGACCTTCTGAAGTTGGAGGTCACACATGACTAGGCAGCCTCACCCGGATAGCCTACCTAACCTGACTAGGAGCCCCTTTCCGGCCAAATCCAGTACCTACTACTCTCCTCAGGCATATATCTGGAATCTTGAATCAATGGGCTTTCCATAGAGTCCAAGAACACCCGAAACAAAGTTCAGATGAAGAAGTTATGACCTTCTGAAGTTGGAGGTCACACATGACTAGGCATCTGACAAACTCACTCCGACCTCTCCCTGAGCCCCTTTCCCACACTCAAGATCCACGCTTCCTTATTAGGCATACAGATGGAATCTTGACTCAATGGGATTTCCATAGAGTCCAAGAACACTGGAACGGTTCGGACTAAGCAGACTCTTCCGGTTTGAGGTCACATGATTCAGGGGCCTCTTACTCTGATAATCCCACCGACCTTCCCGGGAGCCCCTTTTCGGCTAGATTCAGTATCCACTGCCCTTATCAGGCATATGGTTGGAATTTTGACTCAATGGGCTTTCCATAGAGTCCAAGAACACCCGAAACGGAGTTCGGATGAAGAAGTTATGACCTTCCAAAGTTGGAGGAGGTCACACATGACTAGGCAGCCTTACCCGGACAGCCTACCTGACCTGCCTGGGAGCCCCTTTCCGGCCAGCTCCAGTACGCACTACTCTCCTCAGGAATATGGCTTGAATCTTGACTCAATAGGCTTTCCATAGAGTCCAAGAACACTTGAATCAGAGTTTGTACGAAGAAGTTATGACCTTTCAAAGTTTGAGGTCTTGCATGGCCCTATCCGGGCAGAACCATCCGGGGTGAACCCATCCGGGATGAACCATTCAGTCAGCCCTTCCACTAGACTATTCAGGGTAAACGGACCATAACTTGTCCTACAAAGGTCCGATTTGAGAAATTTAAAAGCCTAACATCAATTTCACTGATGTGGCTACAATTTACCTGAAGGACTCACTACCAAATTCCCTTTATTTCCTACCCAAAAACCAGTTCTAAAGTCCGGTTAATGTGTACTACCACAATATGGCAGCTTCCCATGGTTCAAAACACAACCAAACATTCACCTTAGGACAAAACAACCAACACCATTATTCATTTTAACTCTAACACATGAAATGGCACTGAGGATATTCTTCAGTCTCAAAAATCGGTCACGGCGTCGCTTGATCCGGAATCTTCGACATTGTCTGAGAAGTCTTGGGGCCGGTTCCTATGGCCCTCACTGCCTCCACATAGCCCATCTCTGCATTTGAATGGCCGCCCAAACAAGGTAAGTAGTAGGAGAAAACCCCTACCTCTTGGGTTTTGTCAAAACTCCCGACTGGAGTCTCTATCTGAAGCCCTTGCGGAGTGAGGATGGAATCTTCCTCTGCTCACTTTGGCAGCGGTCTGATTGTCGAGAAATTTGAGAGAGGTGGAGTCTCTCTCTAAAACTCTCTATTTTTCTCCCTCTTTTCTTTTACGCTCCTTTCTTTTTCTCATCCCTTTTGTTTGGTCCAAGATGGGCGAGAGCTATCACCTCACTTCTGCGTGTCCAATTTAACAGCTCTTAAGTTCCACTTATCATAACATCATCTCTGTGGATTTATGATGTGATACATGTCACACATAATATCTTGACTCTTGTTTGGTAGCTCTCACTTGACCGTGTCGTCTTTGAGCACTCGATCTGTGATGTCCTCTCTATTCGCGCCGAAAAGCATGGAAATTGGCGTGCCGGAATTAAATCGGCGTGTTGGCTAAATTTTGCGAGATAGTTCAATGTGGTGAAATCTGTTTCGTCATCCGAGGATCTGAAAAATTTTGGTTTGACGGTACCGTTCTGCTTTCTAATGCAGTTTTTCGGGGTTTCACATATTATGATTCGTAAGTGTGACAAGTAATTATTTGGTCTCGACTATGACAAATTACCAACTACATTAACCTTTTTTTCCATGTCTTTATTTCTTTATTTTTGAGCACGTGTTAGAAAAAACTCACCCAAAAAAAATCAAATCAAATAACTATAGTTTCATGCATTTTAAAGTCAAAAAGGTAATGCTTTAAGGGTCCTCAGATATAGTTCACATATGATTGCAAAATAATACCTATTTCCTCTAAGTTCAAAGGTAGTAGTTTTGCCTACAAAATGCTTAAAATTAAAGAAAAATCAAATAAATAAATAATATTATTATACATTTTGACCGTAAAATATGAGAACTTATAGAAAACTTATAAATGTTTATCATGTTAATGCAAATATTTTCCTAACTCTCTCTCTCCTTTCCATTCCACTCTCTTGTTTTACAACATAGTATCAACACCTGATTTTAACTAACTTAAAACTAATAATTTAAGACATTTTTCAAAGATTTGCATATATCAAATATTCGAGTTGGCCTATGTTATTTGATTACTTAAACTTTATTTATTTATATATAATCCATAGTTATGTAAAATAAATGCGAAAAGTCATATAACCGAAGTTTATATTAATAATATCATGTTAATACAAGGCTATAAACTAAAAATTAAATGTCATTATAGCAATAAATTTATATGAAAAAATATTTCAATAACAGACAATCAATGACTCTCTAAAACCCATGTATGTTTCATGTATCAACATAATTTTCTAAATTTTTTACGAATATATTCATTTGAGTCATTGGAAACTCTTTAAAATTTTCACACTTTTTTCTTATATTCCATATGTAGATATACGAGGGATATGAGCTTCTCTAAAATTTATACACACCTCATCCATATGGTTACATGAATTTCTCTAATATAAGATAAAAAACAAGATTCATATTTAGTTCATAAAGTACTTGTTTCACATTAATATAGTTCAAGAATAACTATTTATGGCAATTGAGACTTGACTCAAGTGGTAAAGGGGTGAGATAGGATACAGGATGTTGCATACTCGAATCATTGTAAGAACATAATACTACAACGTGACATGCAAAGTGAATAAATGTTAAAAAAATAACTATCAGGAAATTTGTGTTTCACCCCATTAATTTGGGAATAACTGCAAATAAAGCATAAAAAATGCAAAATACATGATCCAATAGGATTTCATATAAAACATTTGTGTTTCAAATATGGTAATACTTATGTACTATCTTAATCTTAATATACTATAGATATTATCTTAACAGTCATAGGTACTACAATAGTGAACAATGCCAAGGTCCTACCCAGATGATATCTACATACTATGATACATGAAACACAATTACTTTATATGAAATAATACTAAACTATGTATTTTTCCTTTTTTTTTATGCATTATTTGTGTTTACACTAGAAATAAATTTTTGGGATTAAATGGTATTTAAATGATTTTTCGGCCCAAAGGGTAATGAAATTGGCTGAATAAATATGTCGAGCCCAAATCGTACGAGCCCAACCCAATCTGAGAAAGCCCAAACCCATGAGAATCAACACAAAATAATCCAAGGACATTTATGGAATTTTTAAATAATTTGTCAAAGTTGTCAGCAGAGAATAGTGAGACTTTATCTCAAAGAGAAAAGATGAAAGTGATTTTTTCTCCAAGTCATGACATGGCAGAGCTCGTGAGTAGTTATTAGAAGTGGGGAAAGCTACTTAGGGAACAAGACTTTAGTGGATAAGTTACTTGAAAAACAAAACTCTAGTAGAGACATGGGCAGTTATTAAATAATGTGGGCTGTGGGAATTATTCAAAAATACCTTTAAAGGAGGATTCAACATCAAAGAAAATGACCGATAATTATTCATCCAAGACCAATCAATCAACACTCAAAACAGAGCATGTCATCATTTCTCTTAGTTTTCTACAAGTTCGGAAATAGACTTTTCCATATTCCTAACTTAGTTTTTATATATTCATTCCAAGTATTTGTTATTTAAAGCCTTTTTGCTTCAACATTTCATTTACAATCTAATTCTACAATGAAAATTGTTATCTTTCAAGCTAGTCCGTACAGTTTTTCTCTTAACTTTCAATTCAGTCAAATTTTCAAAGTATTTTCCGTTTAGACTGTAAGGAATTGTCAAGGGAACTAGGGAATTCAGTTTTCGCTTGAGAATAAGTTAGATTTCGGTACAGTTTCAGTTTGAAAATATTATAATTTACTGGCATGTCCATGCATCCACCAATTCTCATGCTTTTTGTATGTTCTGGTGAATTCTACATAAAAATCACCAACCAATAATTTGCAATTATTGAAAAATCAATGTTATGGAAAACACAAGTTTCCCATAACTATTTTTGTGCTTCCAATCACTTGTGATGAGTTATCTTATATGACTATCCATAAAAATATGGAACTTTTGAAATAGAAAGGACAAAGAGAAAACCTATTTGGTCCTATATTCTCTTAAATTTTTACTATTAGTTAAAGCTTAACTATAAAGTTCAAATTTAATAAGTTTCTTGTGTATTTTTTTTCGTTTATAGGATGACATTGAATTTGATGTGTGGTGGTAAAATTATTTTTGAGAAAGCTACTATACAAAGTGAAGTAGGAGTGAAAATGACCTAAAAATGTCATCAACTTTCATTGTTCTTGTATATGTCCGAAGTTAAAATAGAAAATACATTCGAAGGTCACTCTGGGAATGGGTCAAATTCAAGGCGCTTAAAATATTCATTCTTTCACACTTATTGTAATCATATTTAATTTTTAATTTAAAATTATAGGGAAATAGGTTAACGACAAACAAACATAGCGCTTGTTACTGTTTTTTCAAATTGTTGTTGGGAACATTTTTTTCAATGTTTTAAAAATCGGACCAATTGTTGAACTAGAAAAGTTACTTGTTCACGGTTCACTGGTTGAACCGACGGTCAAACCGTAGTTGAACCAGTAACGTCATAAATAAATAATTAATATATTATTAAAAATAAAAATAATTATAAATGGATTTGATCGATTGAACTGATTAAATCACCGATTTGACTGGTTCAACCATCTTTTCGGTCGATTCAATTGCTAGACTACTAGAAAATCCTGAAATAGTTACTAAAATTAGCTACTACTGTCACTTAGTAGCTATTTAACTACTACATAGCTACTAAATAGCTATTAGTATAAAATGTGTTAAGCTTAGCTACTAAATAGCTACTATGTAGTAGCAAAAAGTGTCACACCCCCACCCCTACTAGCAGCGAGTGTGCCGGCCACCCCACAGAAACCCCTATCCGTTATTTCTAATGACTAGAGAATCCTGTGAAGCGAAGCCGTATTTCTTGCTGAAAACCCGTATAAAATTTTTTTTTTTTTCTAACTGTGATTTATAAAATTTCGACATAACAGTGCATAAGACATATCTCAAAACACATATATCACGAGTTTACACTTTTCAAATGACAACCAACCTGATCTTTCCAAAGAGCCTCGGGCTCATCACATTCACAAAACAAAACTAATAATATACATATCCTCCAAGCATACAAATTAAAATATTTCCTTACACAAGTTATTTAATACAATACTTATACTAGAAGTCAGGAGAATACTAATATGTCCCAGCGTCCGGCGTGCCTATACCTGGAAAATAGTTTTTAAAACAAGAAAATAATGAGCTAAACGAGCTCAGTGAGTGTATGCTTTATAAAATGTACTTTTGAAAATATCTCAAAGCGCCAAAACTATATTTTACAAGACATTTTCCAGAAAGTGCTTGCTTGCGCTTTTCTTTATAAGTTTCTAAAACTTTTCAAAATTGCTTATTTGCTTTAGCTAAAAGTATATAAAACTTTTCATAAACGAGACGGGCTTTGACAGCTTGCTTTAAGGTACAAAACTTTTCATAAAATGCTTGCTTGCTTTGCTTTAAAAGTTTATAAAACTTTTCATAAACTGCTTGCTTGCTTACCAGTGGTTAATTTTAAAAGTGTATGTAAAATGCTTATAAATCAATATCAACCACTTGAGGCCTTTCTTGTTGTACTGTGTTGTTGTTGTAACATAGAACTGAAGCTGGCCGTGCGGAGTGGAAAAGACACAGGTCACATCACTAAGTGGAAAAGACCTTAGCCCACATCACCTTTTCCGGTAAATATGGTGGAAATACCTTGGTCTACATCACCATAATCTAGCTAGCGCGTAAGTCCTGATTTATAAAAATATAATTTTTGCTTACTTGAAATATGGTTTAACACTTTAAAATCATTGCTTGCTTGAAATATGGTTGAAATGTGGTTTAATAATTTAAAACCATTGTTTGCTTGAAATATGGTTTAATACTTTAAAATTTAAATATGATTTAATACTTTAAAACCATTGCTTTAAAACCATAATATACACCAACATCATGATTTATAAACATCTGCTAGTATTTAAAAATAGAGTTTAGAACACTCACCTTTCCGGTTTACAATAATTAAGCACGACTTCAAAATTTCTCCCGACTCCGCTTTTACCCTATACATTCGATGTATTAGACCACACTCGTCAGCACAACCAAGAAATTTGCGCATTTTGTGCTACAATTAAATTTTTCAGAAAATATGTGGGCCACAAATGTTATTCACAAGCATATGGCTAGATTCTAAACTCAAGGGATTTTCCATAGAGTCTAAAAACACCCGAAAACATTTCTGAAAATTATGTACGGAATTTGTCGAATACAAATCACGAAATTTCAACCAGCTGTCAGCTTGATCCAGAAATTGACTTGATTTGTCGAAAATAGTCCCAAAATTCCTAAATTCCTAAGCAATCGAAAATTTTGGGACTAAAATTCTGGCCTCCGAAAGAAATTCTGAGACCATTCTGCATGGCTGAGAACAAAATAACACAAGTATGAAAATTTCCTACCTCTTAAGTTTGTGAAACGCTAAAATATTAGTACCTCTGCATTAACTCTTCTAATTGAATAGTCGACTTTGTCTTCTACTCAGAAGCCAATCGATCGATTCTGTAAATCTGAGAAAAAAATAAAAATCTTATCTCTCTTCCACGCTCTCTGTCTGTCTCTCTGCCTCCTTCCTTTGATTTTTATCCTCTTTTTTTTTAATTACTATTATTATTATTATTATTATTTGGATACATAACTTATATTGCCTCATTCGGGTCCATTTTAATCCCGAAAAATTTTATTTCTTTTCAGTTCAATTTATTTTAGCAACCCAACTCCGATTATTTCGACTCACAAATTCGTAAATCTCGTACTGGAGTAGCGGCCTATCGTGAAGTCGTAAAAATATTCGCTATCTCGAGAATTCAAGCGAAACTTTCTAGGTCACTAGATTTCACGAGATGGATTTAGCATTATTTGTCAGTTCCCAGAGTCGTCACGAATGCAGAAATTTTAGGCTTTCTGAACCATTAGGTAATTTATTATTATTATTATTATCCTTGACGTTAGTAATTTGTACTTTCACCACTCCACTTTCCTTGGTTGCAAAAGTCTGCAATGAATTTAAGAAAACTTTATAATTTCATCCTTAAAAACAACTTTCAAAAATACTCATTATAGCGGCTGAATAATTAAGGAAGCCGCGGGTGCGCATATCGACCCTACGGTTACACATAAATACCTCTTAGGACCAGGCGATTCTGAAAAGTGGTTTTAGATCAATGTTAGCAACTAATATTAGTAGCAAATAGTAGCTAAATAGCTACTATATAGCTAATAAATTGATGTCAATCGCTAAATAGCTACTACATAGCTACTATTTACAATCTAAAATACTACCAAGCCAAAACCTTGGCCACTAAGTAGTAACTACGTAGCTACTGCATTGTTAGTAGTAGCTGAATAGCTACTATTTAGTAGCTGAATAGCTACTATTTAGTAGCTAACATACCAATTTGGCTACTACATTTTTAGTTGCTAAATAGTTATTATATAGCTACTAAATTGTAGTTAGTCACCAAATAACTACTATATAGCTACTATTTATAAGCTAAAACACTAACAAGTCAAAAACCATATCTACTAAGTACTAGCTATGTAGTAACTAAATAGTTACTACTTTGTTGGTAATAGCTAAATAGCTATAACTTAATAGCTATTATTTAATAGCTAACATACTAATTTAACTACTATGTAGTAGCTATGTAGTAACTAAAAAGCTACTATATAAACTCTTGCATTTTGTTTAAGTCATTTAAATGGCTACTATATAACTCTTTGCATTAATGTTAATAATTTAAATAGTTCTACTATCGTATTTTAGAAGATGAAATACTACCAAGCCAAAACTGTAGCTACTAAGTAGTAGCATGTAGTAGGTAAGTAGCTCTTGTTGATAGTAGTTGTAAATAGCTACTATTTAGCTACTATTTAGTAGCTAACATATTAATTTTGCTATTAAGTAGTAGTTATGTAGTAGCTGAATAGCTACTACATTTGTTGGTAATAACTAAATTTGTAACTTTTTCAAAAATCAGTCATAAAAATTTAAAAAGAAGTTTGGATTCAATTTATAAGTTTGGATTCATTTTTTTAAAAAGATTTATAACTTTTAAATGTGAGTCAAAATTGTAACTTCTCTAGAATTATGACAAGTTTGGATTCAACTTTTTAAAAAATTTATAACTTTATGAAAAAATTAAAAAATAAGTCAATTTGCACATATTGAATTATAATTTTAAAAGTATTGTAAGTTTTTAAAATAATTTTTAATTAAATGATAAATTCAACTATAAAAATATAATATTTAAGTGTTTGGCAAATTTAAATATTAAATTATTTTAATAACAAATCAAAGATTAATAAAGTAATTAGAATTAGTACGATTATTTAATTTTAAATTTTATAATAAATTTTATAAACTAAAAATATTTAAGTTGTAAAACCAAAGTGAATTTGAATTTTTATTAAAAAGGGCAAAACAGTAAATTGTCACAATAGTATAGGCTACAAACCTGTGATTTTTCTAGATCTCGGATGACGAAACGGACCTCACTATTGAATTCCTCTTGCTAAATCTAGTTACTAAGACGAATTTCGTCGAATTCCGAAACAGTCTAAATTTTCACGATTTTTGGAGCGACGAGTGCTGGGTGGAACCCAAAAACAGGGATTTTTGAGAAAAATCTTGTTTTTGAAATATAATTTAAGAATCTCTCTCTTCAAAACAAGGTTCAAAGTCACGATAGGTTATTAACTTGGATGGTCCCCAAACATATTGGTTTTGATATCTTTGTCTCGGTATCTCAAATCGGTATTGGATGATACATAAAATTTATTGAATTAGCATTTTCAGCTTTTAAAATTATCACAAAAATCAACATAATATTTACGTTAATTAAAATTTTTAATAAATATGTAAAAAAAACATTATTTCTATCTTGATTAAAGCAAATTTGAATAGATTTAAAAAAATTATTTTTCATTTCATTGTAAAAATTAACTACAAAAGCAAATAAAATTTATTTTTATAATATATTTAATCAATTTTAATATTTTATTTAAATAAGCATCAATCATACTTTTTAATTAAAGCATAAATCATATTTAATTTTTTTTGTAAAATGGCAAGAATAGTAAAATTGCTGGAATAACTCAGGAAAGCCTATAAAATTCTCTAAATCTCAGATGATAAAATGGACTACACCGTTGGATTTGTCTCAAGAAATCTAGTGACCCATAAAAGTTTCGTCGAATTCTGAGACAGTCGAAATTTTTACGATTTTCTAGGTGGTGTTGTGACTCCAAGGACCCATAAAATATTTTTGTTGCAGAACATATATTTTTAGTGATGAAATATTCTTTTTAATTTTTCTGGTACTATTATTGATTAGATTGGAGTTCGGATAATTGATTGACCTTATATATATTATCATCAAATTTATATTATTATAAAAAAAATTATCCCGCTTTATATTTATTTATTTTATATTTATCCTTTTAATAATTTAAAATTTTAATATTTATTTTAAAATATTAAAAATGTAAAATTATAATAAATTTGATAAAATAAATTATTAATATAATTTTAATAATTTTAACTACTTAAATAATTAAAATAAATAGTAAAAGGTTACCCATAATTAATTAAATTTTAAAATTAACTCTTAAGATTAATTCAAATGTTATTTAAAAGTGTAATAAACATTTTAAAATTATTTTTCAAAATTTAAAATAAATAAACTATAAGCATATTAAATATGTTTTTTTAATATTAAATATTGTAATATTTGCTGATGCTACCTTTTTTAATAACATTCAAAAAGTACATTTAATATGTTTTTTCATAATATTTTTTAAGCAGATTTTAAACTATAAGCATTCAGATTTTTTTGTCATTTGTTTCATTTTCCGGCACTTCTGCTACACTCATTCACTCCTCGTTCTTTCTTCCCCTTTCTTCCTCACATTCCCAAGAAAACCCATATACATAGCATTTACTCCTGCTGTTGTCATTTTCTATTAAGAAACGTCAAGTAGTTGTAGTCTTCATCTCTGAACAAGGTCGATCTATGGCTTGATTGACCTGAAATTTTTCCATAGGATTCCTAACTTGCAGGTCTTCAATCTGAATGGTGACAATCAGATTTGGAGCTCGACAACGTCAATATTTTGCACAAGAACAACACCTGATACGGTAAGTCCTCTTGATGATCTGTGATCAAATGCTTTGATTTCCATTTTGAACCGTTGGATTTGGTTGCTTTTTGGTCACAAGCTTCCTTTCTCGTGTTTGTTAAAACCGATCGGTTGGATGTGTGATTGAAGAAAATTTTTCTGAGCTATAGTTAACTGAACAAAGAAGAAAAGAAAAGAAGAACAGAGTTTTGTTATTCTATCCGATTTTCATCAAATGATAACATGTCTTTTATCTGTGATTGGATAGGGCTGAATTTTTTGAGTACATTCCTGACCAACTGATATTTGTTTTGAACGGTGAAGATTAGTTTTGGAGTTCGGAATGATGATATTTTGGTTAATGAACAGAACCTTTGTTTGGTGAAATTTCTACATCATTTTTGTGCAACTTTGTTGATATTCCAAGTTGTGTTATCTTGAGATTCGTTGATGTATGCTTCTAGTTTGACCTATAGAGAATTTTTTGATCTTGAGATTTGTTGATGTATGTTTCTAGTTTGAATAATATGTGTTGCTTTACCAAAATTTCCAAATGCATTGATGAAGTATAATGTGTAGATATCATATATATGTAGATATCATCTTTTCTGATTTATGTTTTTTTTTTCTTTCATGTGAGAACTATTTCTTTGTATATTCATCTTCATCATTCTCATTTTCTAGTTTAGATGCCTTTGAAATTCTTGGTTTGTGTTTGTGAAATTAGTGAAGTATAATCCTCTTTGCCTTTTGGGTTTATGGGTAATTTAAGTCTTCAAGAGATAGTAGGGCTCCTTTACCCAAACTTTGCTCTTGGGACCATTTAAGATTGATTTTATTGGGTGATTCAAGGTTAATATGATTTCTTGGATTGATTTAAGGTTTATTTATGATTTCCCTATATTATGCTTTTGGATTGATTTGAAGCTTCAAATTGCCACAACTCATATGCCCTAGATCTTTGGTGGCAATGAAAGTTCTTTGATTAAGGATATAAAATTTCTTGTAAAATTTGATATTTAGATTATGTTTTGGATCCAATCAAAGTTCTTTGATTAAGGATTAATTTTAGCAATGAGTTAAATTATATACTAATGGCTTTAACAAAATAATAAGTTAACCTTGACCTAAGAAAAACAACCTTAACATATGTGGTATACTAATGGCCACCCTGTTTTGACCCTACATACTATCCAGATTTTGGGATTGATTTTCAGTCGAGCAAAAGAGGGAAATTGGACTAGTATCCTTCGTGGAAATTGTAGCTGCATTTGAGAACTTGATGTTAGGCTTTTGAATCACCCAAATTGGACCTCTATAACTCAAGTTATGGTCCATTTTCCAAAACGCCACAGTACTTACATTTTGACATACAAATGTAGCATGTGTGTTTTTATGCTAGTTAATTACATACATGAAAAACAGTTCTCAGTTCAAGTATCATTGCATGATAAATTATCATATCATGTACTAAAGAAGATAAATTGTAAAATTTTGGAAATGGCTTTCTTGTTGAGCCAATCTTAATTTTACAATTTATATGTCTATCATATGATTGATAATTTGTCTACAAATGATGCTTGAATTGTCCGTTTTGATAGTTTAGAAATACATGATGTCTACTAAGTGATTTACTAGTGTTTTTTCTATAGTGAGAGATTTAGACAGTCATTCATTTTTGTTCTCTGGGTGCATATTTGGATAAGGTGATATAATATTAGTTACTTAGCTAAGTAACTAATATTGTGTTTATACCTTAATCAAATCATGTACTTGGAGAACTAAGGGGAAATGCTGCTAGAATTTTCTCAAAATAGAGGATAAAACAATAAGGTACCGTTTGTTTTTTTTACTTAATTAATGCTGAATATAACTTTTTTTAGCTTAATACTGAATAGTACTTAATAACATTAAGTATTAAGTTGTTTGTTTTTTAATATTGGGTAGTGAGTAGGGATGGCAATGGGGTGGATTATTTCGGGTTCCCACCCCACCCCACTCTTAATGGGACGAGTTTGATTTAACTGTAATCGGGTTTTTAGTGGGTTTGGATTTATTTTCTCAAATCCGAGATGAGTTCGAGCGAGGATTAGGGTATTGTTACTCCCTTTGCACCGATTATATTTTAAAATATTTTATTTATACTTTAATATAAGTAATAATAATAATAATAATTAAATTTTTTTAATAAATAATTTATAAAAATTCATAATTTTTTTATTTTTTATGAAATATATTAATTTTAATATGATAAAAATAAAAAGGCAAATATAAAAAAATAAAAAAATAAAATAAAAAAATAAAAAAATAAAAAAATAAAAACAAAAATCAAATGTAAACAGGACGGTTTGAAAATTTTCTTATCCCCACCCAACCCCATTTAATTTTTTAAATGAGACAGATTTGAAGTGAAAAAATAAATGGCTAGAGATTACAAGTGTCACCGTCCCAAACCCTTCCATTGTCATCCCTAGTAGTGAGTGTTGCTAGCCCTTCTTCTTGTTGGGCAATGATGGAGTTTTTCTTATTTTGATGAAAAATGACTTTTTAATAAAAAAAGTCAAATATTTTCACTTTTTCTATTCATAACTTTTTTAAAAAATTTCAGCAATAAGTCGTGAAATTTTTAAAAAACAAATAGCTTAATGCTAAAAGCTATTCAGTTTTCAGTATTAAGTCTAAAACAAGCTGACCCTAAATGAGTGGCCTAGTGGGATTGTATTTCTAAGTAGGATGAAACCACCACCTAACTTATAGTAAGAAGTTCAATGACATACTTGTAATCTACACTAAATGTTTCACAATTAAGCTTTTTCAATTTTCTAGTAGAGTGTGATACATGCAACAATTGCTTTTCGTGGATTTATTTTTTTATAAAATTTGACTTATTCCCTAATGTTGTCTACAATTGTCAAGCTCAACATTTAAAATGGCTTCAAATCGAGAAGTTTGATGTATTATAGGCTCTAAATAGTCTCTTAAACCTAGAGTTTTGGTTGGTTTGGAGAATTTATAGAATTCGAATGTAGTAAACCGAATGGATGGATGGTAACAAGATAAGTGTCCATGTACGCTACAGTCATAGAAACAGTAGTTATCATCAAATTGATCACGTAAGTATCACTTGATGAAGAATGGCTTTATCTTAGGAGTATTATGTTTAGGCAAGACACGGGGAAATGAACTAGATTCAATTAAAATTCTTGTAATGCCTAACCGACATAAAGTGATTGAAAATGCATACCATAGTATGGTTATGGATGCTGTCGGGCCTAATTTCAATCCTAATGAAATATCGAATGAACCTCCCAATCCAGAAGCACATAAGTTTTTTGATATGCTAAGTGCTATGAATAAGAATTGTGGCCCGGTTGCCAAAAACATTCACATCTATCATTGGTTGCTAGAATGTTGAATATGAAGGCAGAACACCACATGTCTCAAAGGGAGTTTGATGATATTGCTCAATTGATAAAGGAGGTTGTACCAGATGAGAATCTCGTGACCAGGAACTTTTCTGTGCTAAAGGTTAGTCGAGTTTAAGCATACCGGTTTAGAGATCCATTATTGTAACAATGGTTTGTATGCTGTTTTTTGGGAGAAGACAATGATCTCACAATTTTATGCAGTTTGTAGCCATCAACGATACAAGAGACCAACTGGTAAAAACAAATACAGAAGAAAAACAAATGTACCTTCTGAAGAATGTACTACTTTCCTTTGTCTCCTCGACTACTAGGTTGTACACTTCTAAAGACCTTATGATATGAGGTGGCACATAGACGCGAGGTTGTAGAAGGAGAATGCAACCTTGCTGCAGTTCCATTGATTGGAAGCATTTCAGCTAATACGATTTTCGGTTGAGGTAAATGAGACTAGAGTGTGTGCGATGGGTTCCGACCATTTTGGGCAATCGGGGGCAGCAATGCATTCATCATGGCGGTGATTTTTAGCGATTTATAATCTGCGAGTCGCCGTTTGTGTATGAAAGAGACATCTATGTTTCTAACTATGCTTGTGTCAGGTCCTAGGAATCCCAAACATAAGCTAGATGTTTTTGCAACGCTTATAAGTAAGTTAAAGAGGTATGGGATGTGTTGGAATTTTAGCATATGACATTTCGCGAAACAAAATTTCCATTTAAGAGCGGCGATGTGTGGACCATCGGTGACTTCCTGGTTATGCAATGTTGTCGGGGTGGAGCCACACGGTGATCGGTTGGCATGTCCGTGTGCATAGATTAACCAGAGCGTCACACTTTCAAGGAGTGGAAAGCGATCTTGGTTTGACACCCATTGGATTTTACACGCAAACCACATATTTCAAAGGAATAGATATGCTTTTCATAAAATATGGTGGTACTTGACCGACCTCCTATGTTAGTGGAAACAAAATTTTACTAAATTGTAACCTTGGATTGAAAAGGTAACTGAAATTGGAGCCTCACGATATTAATGATGCGATATGTAAAGCTCATGGATGGAAGAAAATGAGCATCTTTTGGGATTTGCCCATCTTTGGAGCCACGCTACTCATTAGACATAACTTAGATGTCATGCACATTGAGAAAAATGTCTTTGAGAACGTGTTAACACGAGTTATGAATGTGTCGGGTAAAACTAAAGACACCTCTAAGTCTATCTGAGAATTGAATGAGTCTTGTAGGCAGTAGGAGTTGGAGAAGGCGGAGAATGATCAAGTACCCTAAAACACTGCAGCTTGATAAGATTGGAAAACAAGTGTTGTGTGAGATAGGTTAAAATCAAGATACCCCGGATGGATATGCATCAAATTTGTCTCTATGTGTGGACATGCAAAAGCTTAAGTTGTTTGGGATGAAGAGCCATGATTGTCATGTTTTCATGTAGAGGTTGTTGCCAGTTGCTTTCCGTGAATTGTTGCCACATATTGTGTGGAAGGCACTAATAGAGTTGAAGACATGTTTTCAAGGATCGGCTTCCCACAATTATCAAAAATGATGACCTTAACTTCGACTAGACAAAGAGATCCCGGATAATGCATGTAAGCTTGGCGCATATTCCCTCATAGCTTCTTTGACTCGATGGAGCATTTGTACCTTGCCTCGTAGGCGAATTCTTTGGGCCGATGCAATATCGGTGGATCATCCTTTCGGTAATTCTTTGTTACTATGATTACTTACTTCCTTATGCAAATGACCCGATCGAGACATATAATGTAGGTACCTTCGTAAGCTAAAAAATAATGAAAAATAAGGCGTATGTGTTGAAGGTTCAATATACGATGCCTATTTAGTTGAAGAAGCTTCATTATTTTGTTCATACTAAATAATGATGTTTGTGGAGAGAATTGGAAGGAAAACGAGGAGACATTGGCTATTTTCAAATATCCTGGACGAGCATTTGGACAAGCCACATCGAGGCAACTATCATTAGAAGAGTTTCATGCTGCACATACCTATATATTGTTGATTTGCTCAGAAGTGGATCCATATAATAAGTAAGTATTCTTTCTTGGTTAGATAATGTGTGTAACTAATCAACTTTTGCATTTTTTTTATGTAGTTATCTATTATATGCCTATGTAAATTATTTGGTTTATAAGGATTTATACTGATGAGCTATGCAAAAGTCAGTGGACATACTTTGATACAGAAATAGATACACTACTAGAAAGGAATTCGCCTCTTAGTTTCAATACATATGTAAGTAATGAGTAGTATGCCACTTAAAATTACTCTTTCATATATATATATATATATATATATATATATATATATATATATATATATATATATATATATATATATACATATAGATACCCTTCTTATAATGTAAATCACTTTAATTTATATAGGTAGACAATCCTTCAAATAATATCAGAACGCACACAACTCAAGGATCTTGCTAAACGACCTTTGAGGACTATAAGAACATATCCAAGGTATTTTGTAAATGGATATAAATTCCACTCAATGGGACATGGAACCAGAAGAGGCACGATGAATAGTGGTGTATGCATCAAATGATCTAACTATAGTGATCATCATGAGAATGACTACTATGGTCAGCTTCAAGAAGTTGTAGAGTTGGAATATTATGGCTAGCCAGTCAAGCGGACAGTATTGTTCAAGTGTGAATGGTTTGATCCGACATTGAATATTGGGACAAGGGTTCATCCTAAATATAACATTGCAGAGGTAAACCACCGACGTAGATTTAACAAGTATGAACCTTTTGTTTTGGCCCAACGAGCGACTTAGGTGTATTATTGTCCATATCCTAGCTTGAGACGTGATAGAGATGATTGGTGGGTTGTTAATAAAATAAAAGTGCGGACTGTTGTGGAAATTCCTCAATCATCTGGAATAATTCATCCACCACCTGAAGCCCAACCATTCCAAGATGATGATAGGCAATTTCATGCAATAAAGGTTGCCCTCGATGAACCAATGTCAGCTAGCAGTTGATCCTAATGGAGCTTGATAATACAAATTGATTTGGGTTAGGCCCGAAATGGAGATGAATCGGAATTTGAATCTGAGGTTGGAATATGATTGAGAGAAGAACCGGATATTAATGATAATGATTAGTGGGTGATTTACATCATGTTCATAATTTTTCATATATATTTTATTTATTTATTTTTCATAAACTTGTACTAACATGTTTATATATTATCTTTGCGAGACATGCAGGTGGGGATCAAATAAGGGAGGTCGCGGTGGGGGGCGGGGCGGGCGTCGCGGGGTACTATCCCATGCGGAGGTCTATTTAGTACCACTCCACTAGAGAATTTATACCTTATCCAAGCGACTATCACGGAATCATCTTCGATTGCATTCGGCTTACGTCGACACAAGGCGGTACGCCTTCACTGCAGGTTAGATTACACGCACCATCGACCATGTCTACAGCTATGACCTTAGCATCTGGTAGGACTCAGTTGATTGTGGAGAATGGGAGGTAAGTGAACATAATATATTGAAATATTTTAGATATTGTTTTTTTTTTTATTATGTGTGTGAAAATTGATATTTGCATGCTTTTAGGTTTGTCGAGTCTTATTGATGCGCGTCTCGCATCACCTCCATTTTCAAGGAGCAAGTTGACATTGAAGGGTATAAATGGAGCATCATCACAAAAGAGATAAAATACTTTTATTAGGAAGAGTTCAAGGTATAACTCATTCACTTATAACCTTTATATGTAAAATGTGTACATGACAAATTGGATATATGAAGTGTTGTGTTTGTTGGTTGAGATGTTGTTGAATTAGTTGAGGAGTATTATATAAGTGTCTTATTATATTGCAAATTACTTAATATGTTTGTTTTATTAAGGTTGGATTATTTATGATACAAAGGAACTACATGAAATCTCCTTAGAAATATCATTATTAATTATTTTAACATTTATTTCGTACTTATATAAGTAACTATTACCTTTCCTTCTAGAAATATTTCTCATGCCGAGATAGAGGATAGCATCAAAGCAACTTGGGAGGTGCTCGTTAAGTCTAGGTATACAGATAATTTGAATAAGTAGAGGAAACATGGGAGACCGATGCATGTTACGGAGTCTATCTGGGCTAGGTGGAATGAAGCATAGGGTAATACAAAGTTTCAAGCTCAATCAGAACGAATGTCTCTGAACCGTCGAATTGAGAAGGTTGGACCAGGCACAGGACCTTGAAGATACACTAGGGGTTCCATTTCATTCTCAGAGCATGTTAGGAGGATTGTAAGTACTTAGAACTCTTGCTTTAATTTTATTTTGATTTGTAAGATCATAACAAATATATCTTCTAATTTCACTAATATTTCTATATAGGAGAAAGAGATCGGGAAGAAGTCATCCCTTATCTAGATCCATCAGCAACTACACACTTCTAAGACCACTCATCTGTGGGTTGACAAGAGGGCTCGTCAAATCGGGGTAAATAAATTAAAAGTATATTATATTACTTCAAGTTTTTTTTATTATATATTCATATATTGTCTGAATATCTATTCCAATTTTGTAGGAAGTTGTGCATAGAGAAATGCAACATATGGTACAAATAGATGAAGGTTCAAGAGAGAACATTGCATCTATCGATGAAGATGCAACATACTTACGAGTCGTGGCAAGCGGTAGCATGCTTGACTCATATACGAATGGGTGACCCGTCTTGACATGCAGGTGGCCCGTCTTACCATTTCAACGCATGCTTATCCGGGAATGATCTTGGGTGCATGAGCGACTCAAGGGCAGATTCGGCCGCGGGGAGGTGCGAGAGGGGCAATACTAAGGTTAAAAGTCTTTATGAAGATCCAACAGTAGGTTAAGAGAACTCTCTTTTGAGAACTTATTCCGATCAGCATAAAGTCTATAAGTCATTCTGACTCCACATGTGGATGACCCCCCTACAGATGACCCCACCACAGATGATCTCCCCATTGGTGATATGTGAACATTCCTATTGTTGAACTTTTTTTGTCTATTTTGTATAGCTATCTAGAACATGGGATTTCGTACACGTTATTTTGGTTTATGTTATTCGATGAACGTTATTTTTTGTTGTAATAGGATCTTATAATTTTTATTTCATTTTAATTTTTTATTATTTGTTTTAAGGTTCTAATAATTTAATAATTAATTAAATTAATTAATTAATCAAATTAAATTAATTACTTTAGTTAATTTAATTATAAATTTAGTTACTACCTTAGTTTAGTTACTAAATAGTTATTACTGTTTAGCTACTAACTCAGTAGCTAAATAGCTACACTACTAACTCTGTAGCTAAGTAGTAGCTATATATTGTTTTAGTAAACTACTGCATTCTCAATTTTAGTTACTATTATTGTGAGTAGCTAATTAGTAGCTATAAATAATCTCCCTTTTCACTTTGTTAGCTATTACATTCTTTACATTAGCTATTACTATTGTTGATAGCTATTTAGCTACTACGTGATATAGTAACTAAGTAGTAGCTATATGTAATTAACCTCGCTACCTAAATTAGCTACTACATTTTTTTTTCATTTTTTAGCTACTATTATTTTTAGTAGCTAATTAGCTCTGACATCTATAGTAGCTAAACGTGTATGCTCTGTCGCAGTAAAGATTAAAAAATCGAGAAATATCGACGATATATCATCGATATTTCAAGTGTCGGGCCATCCCGACACGATTTTTCCAAATTAAAATCGTTTATTGGAAAAATAAAAATAAAAAAAATCGGTCAATATCGGCGATATATCGCCGATATATAGATATTTCTGGAAGTATGTCCAAGCCTTGAAAATGTCTGAGTTTGTAAAAAATTAAAAAAAAAACCAAAAATCAAAGTAGTAGATATATCGACCGAGTTTATTTTGTTTTAAATTTTGTCGACGGCTGTGGTTTTGGGACACGTGGAATGACAAGATTTTTCATAAATTCAAATTTTTCAACGGCTAGTAGCTGATCTGACGACCATAATTCAATTCGTGTTGATCCAACGGCCAGATTTCAATCCCTTTGATTCCAACGGCGATATTTTTCATTTGACGATGGATTTTGAATCTTTGACTTGATCAAGCGACCAAAGTGGTTTATAACTCGCTAGGTCGAATCCCCAACGATCCAGTTGATCAAAATCAAATCAACGGCCATAATTCATTTTAAAGGGTTTTTACCAAAAAGCGGCTGGATTTATTCAGAAAAATGCATAAATACACGTAAAATCAGCTTTGTTTCGTATCAAACTCATCAATTCTCTCTCAAACAATTCTTCATTTTTTGAAAAGTCTTGGAGAATAATATTTTTGTCAATTTTTGGTGTTCAAGTCTTCCATTCAATACATAATATCTGCAACTTAAGGTATGTTTTAATTTTTCTTTCTACATTTGTGCAATTTAGTAATTAAATTAAGTTTATATTTAGATTAAGATTATTTATATTTAGATTACGATTTAATTTTAGTTTATATTTAGATTAAGATTGTTTATTTATATTTAAATTAAGATTTAATTTTAGTGTATATTTAGATTAAGGTTTAATTTAGTCTATATTTGGGTAAGATTATGAAAATGAAATATGAACATATATTATGTATATTTTATGTTTTAAATATACATTTTCTTTAAATTATGATAATTAATGCAATTTATATTTAGGTGAGATTGTGAATATAGAAATATAAAAATTTTTAATAATGAGCTAAAATTTTGAGAATGTCCAAAATTTGTAGAAATATACATTTTCTTTAAGTTATTATAATTAATGCAACTTTATATTTAGATTAAGATTATGAATATAAAAATATATAAACATTTGTTAATTATTAATTAAAATTATGAAATGTCAAAATTTGTAAAAATATACATTTCTTTAAATTATGAAGTAATTAATACAACTTTATATTTAGATTAAGGTATTGATATAAAATATAAATATTTGTTAGTATTAATTAACAAATTTGTGAAATGTCAAAATTTGTGAAATATACATTTTTTTAAAATTATTATAATTAATACTAACTTTATATTTAGATTAGATTATGGATATAAAATATAAATATTTGTTAATTATTAATTAACAAATTTGTGAAATGTCAAAATTTGTGAAATATACATTTTCTTTAAGTTATTATAATTAATGCAACTTTATATTTAGATTAAGATTATGAATATAAAAATATAAACATTTTAATTATTAATTAAAAAATTTGTGAAATGTCAAAATTTGTGAAATATACATTTTCTTTACATTATGATAATTAATGCAACTTTATATTTAGATTAAGATTATTGATATAAAATATAAACATTTGTTAATTATTAATTAAAAATTTTGTGAAATGTCAAAATTTGTGAAATATACATTTTCTTTAAGTTATTATAATTAATGCAACTTTATATTTAGATTAAGATTATGAATGTAAAATATAAACATTTGTTAATTATTAATTAAAAATTTGTGAAATATACATTTTCTTTACATTATGATAATTAATGCAATTTTATATTTAGATTAAGATTATGGATATAAAATATAAACATTTGTTAATTATTAATTAAAAAATTTGTGAAATATCAAAATTTGTTAAATATACATTTTCTTTACATTATGATAATTAATGCAACTTTATATTTAGATTAAGATTATGAATATAAAATATAAATATTTGTTAATTATTAATTAACAAATTTAGAGAATGTCAAATTTGTAGAACTATACATTTCTTTAAATTATGATAATTAATGCAATTTTATATTTAGATTAAGATTATGAATATAAAATATAAATATTTGTTAATTATTAATGTAATATGAATTTATGCAACTTTATATTTAGATTGAGATTATGAACATTAATTGATTACAATTATTGAAGTTTATATGATGGATAGTGGAAGTGGAAGCAATACTGGAATCCTGCTTGGAAATATTGTGCACCTATTGAAGGGAACAGAAATGGCACCATATGCAATTTTTGTGGCATGGTCATTAAAAGTGGATGAATAACTCGATTCAAATTTCACTTATCACATACAGATCACCACTCAAATAGCAAGAAGTGTGCTAATGTGCCTCCCGAAGTTAAAAAAGAAATTAGACAACTTTTGGTTGAAAGGAATAAAGCCAAAGCAAAGACAGTTGCGAATATTGAATAAATTCAATCTGAACTGCGAGGCACAATGGGTGGTAGCCATAGACATCTCTTTGATGACGGTGATGATGATGATGATGAGGAAAATGAGGAGGAAGATGATGATGTCTATATGTATCCGGTGTCTGTAGACACGACAAGCGAAAGTTGACTATCGGAGGCGGCATGTCGTGCATCAAAGCTAGTGAATGGAATCCCTAACGAGAAAAAGAGGTTTATGAAATGAAAAGAAAATTGGTAAATCTTTTAACTTAAATTCATTATTATAGTATAAACGGATTTACAAACATTTCTAATATATATAATTGCAATAGGTGAGCCTTCACAATCACATCCAACTGATCCAATAAGGCGCATGCAAAGATCTCAAAGTGTGAGACAATCGGATCCATCACCACCTCTTGCTCCATCATTATACAAATCTTCGGCAGCAAGACGAAAGAGTGTTAAAATCTCTTTAAAGGAGGTGCAATCAAAGAAACGATGGGCTGATTAATAAGTAAACTCTTCATATATGAGAGCGTTGCACCTCACAAAGCAGACTCTCACCACTTCAAAAACAGATTTGGTGCACAACAAAATTTGGTATGTAAAATCCGTTTTCAATTTCAAATAAGATTATTATCTTACATTATAGTTGCAAACCATATAATTATTTACTTTAACTTGTAGGCATGGTAATAGAGCCACCATCTCCATATGAAATCAAAAACAAATATTTAAATATGGAGGATAAAGACATGGAAGATTATGTGAATCTCCAAAGGGAGAAATGGAAGACCTATGGGTGCACAATTATGTGTGATGGATGGACAATCCATAATTAAGCATCATTAATTTCATGGTATATTGTAAAGGAGCACAATTTTTCTTAGAATGCTGATGCATGGGATAATATCAAAGACAACAAATACATTTATGGTTTGTTGAAAGACATGATAAGGATGTTGTGAAGCAAATGTTAGTACAAATTACTTCACAGTGATGGATCGGCATTTGTGAAGTGGAAGAATTGATAATGAAGAAGTACAATTTATATTGGACTTCATATGCAACACACTGCATTGACCTTATGTTTTGAAGATATTAGTGCTTGAAAGTGTTCACGACTTGATTACTAATGCACGAAGATCCTGCTTCATCTGATCATGGTTGGTTGCTTGTAACAATGAGAAAGGTTTGTGGTGGAGATATTGTGTGTTCAGGAGTAACAAGATTTGCGACAAATTACATCGCCCTAGCAAGTCTTCTAAAAAAGATAGCTGATTTGAAGAAGATCTTTATTAATGATGAATGGGCTTCTCATAAGCTTAGTCGGACGACCGTTGGACGTGAGGTTGAAGGACTCATGTTTAATCATCCATATTGGGAGAAGGTCTCTAACCTAGTGTCAATCTATGAGGCACTATATACAGTTCTTCGTGTTGTTGATTCCGAAATCGTCCCAACAATGCCATTTGTGTATGAGTTGATTCGAGTAATGAAGCAAAAGTTACATGCACTCAAAAGGCGAATAGATTGAACACATCATCGCGGATCGTTAGGATAAAACCCTCAAACATCCTCTTCATGCGAATAACTATTCCATATCACAATAACTTTTAAAGCATATTATTTTCCTTTTATCACATACTAATTAATCACATTTGTAACATATTATCTTAATCCCGATATTTCAATATAGACGTGGAGTTAGTAGTGACCACGAGCTACTCAAGATTTGTTCATGAAGTATTTGGAAAATTAATAGCTACTCTTGTAGGTCTTGGTAATGTGGAAGTGAGGTATATCAATAGACTATACTTCTAATTAATTGATTCAATTTATTTGGTTACACTTACACATATATTGATTTGTCAAGTTCATTTTGAATTCACAGCTTATAATGTTTCAAGATGCCAAAAAGGGATTTGGTGATCAAGCAACAATAGCATCAAGAGATTTAATGGTTCCTGGTGAGTGTTGTTTCTCATTAAAAGTTTAAAAGTAAAGTCTATTACCATGTTATTATTAGATTTTGAATGTTAGTAATTTTTATTGCAACGGAATGGTGGTTCATGTATGGAAACCACGCTCCCACATTGAGGAATTTGGCCCTTAAGGTTCTTTCCCAAACAGCATCATCTTCAACATGTGAGAGAAATTGGAGCACATTTGCTTTGATCCATACAAAACAAAGAAATCGGCTAGCTTACCCTCGACTCCAACAATTAGTTTTTTGTTACTACAACATGAAACTAAAGATACGAGATGTCTGGCTTGAGAGGCGATAAATTTGCCGAAAATATTACCTTGATTTACTCGACATTTAAGCGAGTTTGGTGAAGGATAATCAATTATTCCAATAGTTAGACCTCTCCATTTAGATGATGAAAATACAAATCTGATTCACGGCTACTTTGCGCATGTTAGAAGCGAGAATAATGGCGATTAATAGGTTATCCCGAAGAAGTTCAAAGTGAAAGTTTCAGTCAAGAGACTAGAGACTCATTTCAGCATGTTGTCACTTCTCGACCCTCTTTTGATTCAAGTGTTGAACATAGTAGTAGACCTAGTATTTCTGGTACTTCTACTACGGGCTATGATGGCTCAAGAGGAGAGGGGACCAATGATGGTGGGGATAATGCAAATCGACAACAAAGTGAATATCCATTGAGTCCATTCACTGGTGAAAATGATTTTACACATGCTACACAAGATGAAGACCATGGGTCTAGGAGAGGTAGTCCAGTGTGGAGCCATTGGAAATATATAAGAGGTCGACGAAGAAGAATGACACAACACAATGAAGATTCATTTCGGCGTTTTGATCAATGGTGTGGCACTCAATCACGATATTCATCCAATGATGCCAACATTTTCCTCCTTACACGTGAGTTTATGGTCAACCTTCTTTTACATCATATATTCCATTGGTGAATATGGAATGATTAATTATCCTCATGATGCACAAATGTCATTCCAAACTCCATATCAAATGCAACAAGGATTTCAAACAAGCATGTGGGTGAACCCCGAATTTCCTATCCATGGAGAGGTTGTGGGTACAAGTGAAGACATTTATGCATGGCATGTTCGATCTTATAATCAATATTATCGGAACACTATATCTTGGTATGAGTATTATCTTAGAGATGGGATCCTGTCAAATGTTGCAATGGAGCCACATCGATCTTCATTTTGTGGTGAAAGACCATATGATATAATATTAATGTCTATATTTCATTATTAATGTCATTCTTACACTTTTATAAGTATTTCCATGAATTTCAAAATATTTTTGTTAATTTATGATATATACGTGTCATGTAAAAATATCCACCGATATATCTCGATATATCAAGTAAAATTGATCTGGAAATATGTCCCGTCGAAACCAATATTTTTAACACTAGTAGTAGCTAAAAAATTAAGCAGCTACAAGAATTTGCTACTACGTCTGTAGTGCGCTATTTAGCTCTTCTAAATTTCTTTAGCTACTAAAATAAGGATTTAGCAACTACTTTTTGTAATGCTTC
Source organism: Tetrastigma voinierianum (assembly GCA_016808115.1). Taxonomy (NCBI): domain Eukaryota; kingdom Viridiplantae; phylum Streptophyta; class Magnoliopsida; order Vitales; family Vitaceae; genus Tetrastigma; species Tetrastigma voinierianum. Next base: position 925,043 of record JAEQBH010000419.1, on the reverse strand, counting down.
AAAATCAATTTTTCTAGTAGTCTGGAGTTCAAGCGAGTTAAAAAAAAGCGGTTTTAACCTTTCATAGGACCGGTTTTTGTGCATTTATGATCCAACCGGTCGGGCCAAGACATCCAGAATTTAGTTTTAAAACATTTTTGAAAATACAGAGAATATTATTGTGGTGTTATTTGAAATCTATTTTTGTTCTTTAAATTTAATGTTTTATGTGTTCTCAATATATTTCAGGAAAAAAAAAAATGTATTTTCCTTATTCTTCTTGATTTTTTTTTTTTTAAAAAAAACTGTTTTAAAAGATGGTAAACAAACAGACGAATATTTTAATGAAAAAAAATATCCTATAAATGTAAGGAATATTAGTACCAAAATTACCCGGCCAGTTGGATGACATAAAAAGAACTATCCATAAAATCAGTTAACAACATTTTTTAATATTGATTTTTTTAAGGGTTAAAAGGCATTTTTGCCCTTCATTGCTCAAGTAATTTAATTTTTCAATGCCCGTCATACCTAAAAGGGTTTTTGGTCATTTCACAAAGTAATAGCCAAAATAGTTGATCAAAAGTCCCCCCTCCCCCCTTTTATTTTTCATTCCTACCCTTTTATACCCATGGGTCGGGGGTTATATGTTTAATGCTCATAATTGGGGCATTTATGAGTGGCCCTTTATTTCCTTATGTTACACATTCATTTGTACATTAATTGTCTCCTATTAACTAAAGCATCAAGCTTGCCCGGGAGGATTGTAACGCGCACATCGTTCTCTTCATCTTCATGTCTGATCTAGTTGTTTGAGGTGATTGCCTTTTCCCAAGGTGGTCTCATCTTCATACCCGAGCTAGTTATCAGAGGTAACTCGCTTGCCTTTCCCCGAGGTGGTCATTTGGAGCTTTCATCCACCCTTCTATCCTTCTACGCTCGAGACACGAATGCACGTAAGCGGTTAGGTCACAGATCATGCGTACTCGATCGATGCAGATGCGGCTCCTAATAAATGCTAGCGCGCCGCGCATGTCACGGGACTATCACTCAGCGGCCCCCCTAACGTTTTCTCAAGCCATTGGAGTTGGAATGGCACTAAACTCTTTGGTGGAGTCGAGGCCCGAAGGGCGGTGCGTGACATCTCGCAGAAGAGACATCTCAAGGAACCATCTCATGGAGAACATCTCGAGGAAGTTTTGCATGATCTTGGGCTCATCTCATGGAGGACGCATCCCGAGAATTTTCAGGAGAACATCTCAGGGGAAACATTTCATGGAGTACATCTCAAGGAGAACATCTCAAGGAGAACATCTCAGGGAGAACATCTTCGGGAGAACATTTCATGGAGTACATCTCAAGGAGAACATCTCAGGAAGAACATTTCATGGAGAACATCTCAAGGAGAACATCTCAGGGAGAACATCTCATGGAGAACATCTCACGGAGCACATCTCAAGGAAAACATCTCAGGGAGAACATCTCACGAATTTTCTTATAGGAAACTCATCTCATAGGATCATCTCAAGGAATACTACTTAGAGGTAGAATCATCTCAAGGAGTTTATGAAGATAGAACCATCTCAAGGAGTTCGTCTCACAAAGATATAGTCATCTCAAAGGAATTCGTCTTGGGGAGCTCGACACAAGCTTCTTAACTTAGCATAACAAGGAGTTCGTCTCATGGAGCTCGGCACAAGCTCTTGAGCTCGGCATAAATTAATGCTGATTAGTTTTATATTGCCCAATACTTAAGTTTAATTCTTTGACACGTTACTAGTTGGGGCGCAATAACTTTGCATTCCCTGGGTGGGCGGCCATCCGATCGCCCTCCTTGCGACTTCTACACTAAGGTCAAGGGACCCGCTCTGGCCATTCTCTTCTCTTCTCGCCCCGCTCACCGTCATCTTGTTCGTTACGCCTCCTCTTCCCTTTCGCTCTCGAGTAGCCACATTCTATACGCTAGCTACCGTCATTGGTCAGCCGCTTATAACATCGCCCTCAAGTATAGCATACCGTTACCTTCCGAACAATGCATCGATCAAGCCTGAGGTCAGAGAGAGAGAATCAAATAACCGTGTGTCTGGGCTTCGAATGGCCTCGCTTGACGGCCTCCGGCATGACAAAGCAGAGTTAGAGCTACCGCACTTAACTAAAGCAAGCTACCAAAAAGCTTCCATGAACCCTAATGGTCTGAATCTCCCATCCGCACGCGTGAACGTAGTCACACTATGCTTTCACCACACTGAGCACATATACTGGGAAACAAATTTCTCGAACAACCGGCGAAAGGACGTTATCGAGTTTGGGGCCAGCGACGAACCACGACGTATCGGACCTCGCTAAGCCGATGGGAATATTCGTACAAAAGGTATCTTCCTCGTTTCGAGAGTCATGATCTGTCGATAATGCATTAGATGGTCGAAGGGGTCCTGTAACCCATCGTACATTTGAAATTTCGCTAACGCAAAATGCGGCGGTGTAGAACCCCGGAAAATTTAAAATTTTCTAAAAGTATAAAATTAAATAATAAATTGCTGAAATGGCTCAGGGAACCTAAAAAATTCCCTAGGGCTCAAGGGTTGTCAACAATCAGGCCTTGGAAATTTGATTGGAAAGGCAACCATGACAGTTTCAAGAATCATTTCAATTTCATGAAAGACAAGAATCTTATAACTTGTTCCTTTGACACCAAGTCAAGTTTATGAAGATCACGAGGTTGCAAAAGAGAGGAACAAAAGAAGAGTGAAAGAGAGCGAACAAAGAAAATGTGTGGAAAAGAGGAGTGAAAGCAAAAGAAAGAGAGCGACAAAAAGCAAGTGGATCGAAAAATTTGAGAGAAAAATGAGAGAAAAACCAATTTCTATGCAAGGGGCAAGTAAGGTTAAGAGAGCCTTGTTCTTAAACAAGCCTATGATCAGATTTCAGACAAGAGGCACTTTTTAATACTAACCAATCCTGGACACTCTTCTTTGCCTAGTTCTATTGTCTCTTTCAAGGTAGAAATCTGAAGATGTTCCTTCCCGAGGAAATTCCGAAAGGGTTACCTCCTATCCGAGGGAGCGAACATCAAATTGAGTTTGTCCCTGGTGCTACCATTCCGAATCGACCCACTTATAAGAGTAATCCCGGGGAGACAAAGGAACTCCAAAAGCAAGTTAGTGAATTGATGGAAAAGGGATATGTGAGAGAGAGCTTGAGTCCATGCCTGCCTCGTGATTTTAGTTCATGGTTAAGATTCGAGGACGAATCTTTTCGAGGAAGGGGGGAATGATGAGAATCAAAGCACAAAGGCAATCCATGTTGCTCCCTAAGGGCGATGGTCCTTTTCAAGTCCTCGAGCGCATCAATGACAATGCATACAAGCTAGATTTTCCTAATGAGTGTAGACCCACTTGAAGTCCCACTGGGCCCTATGACACGAGCTAGGACTAAGAGATTCAAAGAAGCCCTTCATGTTTTAATCCGAGATGCCCACGTGGAATAAGCTCGTGTGTTCAACCCCAAAAAGGAAACATAGATGGTCCACATCATCAAATTAAATCCGAACTTGGACTAAAAGCCAAGGCGTTTTTTGACTTGTTGATTTGCTTCTATTTTAGAGCTGATTTGCTGCAGATTTGGTGTTGATTTGTCGTTATTTGTGAAATGATTTGCTCTGCATTTGTATTGATTTGCTGCTATTTTGGAGCTGATTTGTTGCATATTTGGTGTTGATTTTCTGTTGATTTGCTACTATTTTGGAGCTGATTTGGTTCTGATTTGTTCCTGATTTGCTGCTATTTTGGAGCTTATTTGGTGTTGATTTGTTTCTGATTTTGTTGTTGATTTGGTGCTGATTTGCTATTGATTTATTCTAAATTGCGGCAGATTTGATTCCCAAGCCTTATCCTATAATTATCTAGTTTCCTTTTTTTTAGTGTGTTACTTTAGGAAAAAGTATATTAGTTTCCTTTCTTGTTTTTGGTCAAATATTTACTTTCCTTGTGGCCGAATATTTAGTTTCTATTCTTCATATTTTTTGGCCTATTTAAAGGCTTGTTATCCCTACATTCTATAAGTTTTAAGCGAAGAGATGAAGAGGGTGATGCGAAAGAGATTTGTTTCAACTTACTACTACCGGGAGTTGTACAACAAGTTGCAAAACCTGAGGCAAGGCAATCGTAGTGTAAAGGAGTATTATAAGGAGATGAAGGTTGCAATGACTAGAGCAAATATTGAAGAAGATCGAGAGGCTACAATGGCGAGGTTTCTGGCAGGTTTAAACAGGCAAATTCAAAATGTGGTGGAATTGCAAAATTACGTAGAGTTAGAGAATATGGTGCATATGGCTATCAAGATCGAGAATCAAGTCAAGAGGAGGGACAGTACCAACACACGTTATGAACCTAGTCCAATTTCATCCACTTGGAAGTTGAATCAGACACTCCCAAAATATACCCTAGTCAAGCTGGAGCATGTTTAGGTATTTTGTAAGTTTCAATTTGAATGTTTCAGAGTTAAATGCTAAACATGAAACGAGACCCGGAAAGTTACAAAACTTAAGAACAAAATTGTAATTTTTCCAAAAAGGGGCCTAAAAGACATGGATTAAGAAGATCAAATAAAGAATAAATAATAGGAATTGCTGCAATTCCTAGAAACATGGAGGGACCTTTTGCAAATAATGAAACTTAACCCAAAATGTTGAGGGCCAAACAAGGCCTTAGCAAACATGGGATTTTAAGACCAAATTGGTCTCATGTTTTGGGAGAGGAGAGAAACCGTAAAGAGAGAAGGGGAAAGGAGAGAAGAAGAGGAAGAAGATGGAGGAGCCAAGATCAAGGCCAACAAGGTATAGAACTTGGATTTTTGTATGGAAACTAACTCGATCATGGAATTGAATGATCTATGGAACTTAAGGCTGGTATGATTAAGAGTTTATCTCAAATTCAGTAGGTTTTGTTAGAATTCATTCTAACCTTGGATTTCTTGAATTTAGGTTGGTAAAAAACTCATATGTAACAAGAAAAGTATGAATCTCCCGGGGTTGGATTCATGGTTAATTTGAAAGAATTGGTTAGTTTAAATAAACCCTAACTAATCATCATGGTTGGGTTTTATACGGGTCATGAACCATGTTGGAATGATTTTGGAGGAATTCATGAAAGAATTTGAAGAAAGATATGTAATTGAAAGATAAATTGAGAAAGGAGATTACAAGGTGAATTTGAAATGGTTTTGATGTGTTTGAACCTCATAGAATTGAATCGGGGATGGAAAATATGGAAAAATAGGTGAAAACACACATTCCGGGCAAAAGTCGAGGGGTGTGCACCTAAGACAAAGTCGAGGTGTGTCTGAGACAATTTTAGTGTTATGTTTTTCCTATTCTCGACTGGGCCAGATTTTAGCCATAACTTTTCTCATTTCTTATCCGATTCAGTGATTCAAGTGGCCAATTAAAATAGACTTCAAGGAGAACCAAACCTAATAGGTAACCTCCAATTCTGGAACCTAGATAGCCCAAAATTCACTCAAAGTGGGCCAGTGCTTGACCCCGCATCAAGTGACCATAGAGTAGTCCGAGTTGTTTCGACGACTTGAGTTCCGGTGTTCATTTGGGTGATTCCCAGTTGGAATAGAACCCTTAGCACCTTATATTTAAAGGAGTACAAAGATCCAGTGTCAAATATCGAGACAAGGCACTGGAAAATAAATATTTCACACTATTCCTCGGTAAAATTGGTAAACTGACTAGTTGGCATGAAAATGCCATAACTTGAGCTCGACGATCCGATTTGATCATTCCAATTCCTAAGAAAAATAGATTCATAGAGGGACTAGAATATATGAATGATGTGTTGATAGACATCATATCGTACAAGTATCTGAAATGCCATAAGGAATAGGCATGAAACCTGAATATGATATGAAACCTGAAAATGATCTAAAACATGAACATGAACATGAACATGAAAAACAATATCATGATCACACGTGATTAAGAAAGCGTTATAAGTTCAAAGACATTACGCATGACCGTTTGTGATCAAAAAATGGAATGAGTGGACGCCTTTGGTGCTTCTAAGACTTTGATCGTTGCTTTGCACTCCCGTCGTGCTAATGCAAGACTTCGCAGGTGCAGCACGTCCCGTATGAAGACAGGTCCCAAAGATCGTATCGCACCTCTGGTACTTATCAGATCAAGGTCCTACCCATTTCTTATGATCGGGTCTAGTTAGGGGTCAAATGACATATGATAAGACACTCGAATAAAGAATAAGAGTAAAGATCCGAAAGTACCTCCGCATCCGTCCCGTAGCACCCACTGCACTTCGTATCCGACAGCCCTCTCTCTCTCGCAGGTACCTACTAGTACCTCGCACGTAAAAATAAAAATAAATTCTATAAAATAAGTATAAGACCGGGCCGCATTCTACGGGTGCTCCGTGATAATGAACTGATCCACTACGAAAGACTAATGTCCGTGTCCGTATAAGTTTGATCCGACCTTGTATGTGTTATGATCCTGATCTGTTCCAACTTATCGTACCTACGGGTACCTTCTCACAAGAATAAGCTCCGTATAAGATCTGAAAGACAAGAATAAGCTTCGTAACACAAGTATAAGATATGTAAGACTAGAATAAGTCCTGTGACACAAGTATATATCAGCCTCAGAAGACATGTATAAGATCTAAAACATACGTCTAAGTCTCCGTAATGCTCGCATAATATCCGGTGAAGATAAGTATACACTCCGGTAAGACATGTATATAAGATCCAAATACATGTATAAGTTCGTAATACATGTATAAAATCCGAAATACATGTATATGTCTGCACAGATAAGATCCAAATACTAGAATAAACTCAGAGTACAAGTAGAAGATCCGTGAAGACACATAGACTCTCAGAGGTACAAGTACAAGATACAAGTATCTCCGTATAAATATAAGTTCCGGGCTACTACAGTACCCTCGTATCTAATTAATTTCTGTGATACCTACGGGTATCTCCGTATAAGTTCCGGATAAGGATAAACTCAGTAGTACCTACGTAATTCCCGCATGAGCATAGGTACACGTTAACCCAGACTTGTTTGGGATATGATACCAACACGTCGGCATCGAAATACATTTGAACAAGCAAAGACTTACTGTGTACTCCGAATAAGAATAAGTTCAAGAATACCGCATACATTCCGTATCTCTCAGATACCACGGTACCTCCGAACAAGTAAACTCCGTAGGATAAGTATAAGTCTGCAAACTCCACGGAGACTTCAGATAGATATAAATATCAATATCGTGTTTAAGTACTGTGATAAGCATAGGTTCAGAACTCCCACGGAGATCGGAAATAAGTATAAGTTGAGATAAGTATACGTATTACGTATAAGCCTCGCGACAAGATACGAGAAATCTGAATAAGAATAAGATCCAATAAGGATAAATCTGCCATAAGTGTAATTCCTGAGTAAGTATAAGATTGTTATAAGTGTAAGTTCAGTCCCGTTTATAAGGAATCTGAATAAGTATAAATATGGATCCTATGGGCATTATACATTCGTTAAAAGTCACAAGGTACAAGTAAACATAATTATGTTGATGACACTAATAGGAACCCAACAAATCCCGAAAATCACATTTATAAAAAGAGATGAATTGGATGCCTTGCCATTGTATATGTCTAAGTTTGCTCAATATGATCCGACTCGTTATATATTGGATTATATAAATTCACATGATTTGATATTCTGCTTATGTTATAAGTTTATCATGATTCAGCTTAAATTCATGTGCACAAGAGTGTTATAAGAATATGCTTCCCACTAAGCTTGAGTTTAGCACTGGGTTTTTAATCCGTGTAGGTACAGGAGAAGACATCAGCAAACATCCGCATACAGCTGGGCCAACACACTTGTAAAGGGTTCACTACATGTAGGTTCCGCGCTCTGATTTGTAAAAGTAAAAGTTTAGTTTTGTATATGTAAATGGGACTCTGTAAATGTATATGAGATTTTGATTCTGCGAGTAAGATAGGGGCCATACCACGTATCAATTCAGTTTTAAAAAAAAAAAAAAATCGCAAAGAGTCCCAAGATTTCTCAAGTCTCGTCCCGAAACCGGTTCGCATCCGCCTAATCGGTCGGACCGATTCGCGTGACAGAATCAATGGAGGAAGGAAGATGGGTTACCAATGCCAAGCCCAAAATAGAACAAGAACAAGAGGTGACCGTATTATGAAATCAAGACCATGAATCAAACAGATTCTATGCCATCCTTAGAGGATGCCGATGATGAGGAGTACGCTGTCCAAGGAGGAGCCACAGGCCAGGAGGGGCGAAGTGCCTAATCTAAGGAAGATGATCAATGCAACGAGATAACATTTTTCACACTAGGTGCCATCCAAACAAGGTATGTAGTGTGATCATTGACGGGAAGCTGTGACTCACTGCTCAAGTAGCACAACCATGGTGGAGGAAACTAGAATGCAAACAAGTAAGCATCCTCACTATAAATTGCAATGGTTGGAATGATAGTGGGGAGGTAAGGGTGAATAAACAAGTGTTAATCTCTTTTAGCATTGGGAAATACAAAGATGAAGTTTTAAGTATTAATAAAATTAAGAGTTTAAATTTCTCTTTGGTTCTTTGAAGAACTCCTTGAACTTATCGGTTATTCTGTGGCGTCATCAAGACTTATCAATCGGATCCCCATCACCCGATTGTATCCTCACATATACCGTTCTTGCTTCTCCCATATAAGCAACGGGTCAAGGTCATCCATCCAAGCCACGCTGAGCGGTTCTTCCTTGTTACTCAATTCGATCACCCGATCTCTTCACAAGTCGATTTCCGGTTCGTGATCATTAACCCCCTAAAATTTAAAATTTTCTAAAAGTATAAAATTAAATAATAAATTGCTGAAATTGCTCAGGGAAACCTAAAAAATTCCCTAGAGCTCGGATGACGAAATGAACTACGTCGTTGAGTCTGTCTCACGAAAACAAGTAACTCAGAAAAGTTTCTCTAAATTCATAGGTAGTGGGAATTCTTTATGAATTTTTGAAGTTAGGTATCTAGTAACCCTAGGAACGAGATTTTCTTAAAAATCTCGAGAATTAGGAAATGACTTGAGTTAAGTTCATTTAAAATAAATTGAACTGAGACGAAAATAAATTGTTTCGGGACATAAACGAACCCGGACAGGTAGTGGAAGCGTGGCGCAAAGTGGGCCCCACGTCCAACTTAAACTTAAAAAGGAAAAGATAAGAGAAAATCATATTTTTCTCCCCATTTTTAGGCAATTACGGCAATGGGCGTGAGAGAGTGAGAGGGGAGAGAAAACTTCCTCATTCTCTCTACGATCTACGAAGATCGGGTGGTCGGAATCCATCAAGCCAAGATTTAAAGTTCATCTACTCGACGAGCTACGCTAGTGGGTACCGATAACAGCGCCACCGAAGATTTCGGTTTGAGAAGAAAAGCCAATGAGAGGTTTCCCACCTTCTCTCTAAGATTTACTGCAATCAATGGCCAGTTTTCGGGCCCGCTAAGACTTAAAGTCGGAGTACTCGTCGAGGGCAACACGTGGACATCGAAATCAAGAATTTTCGTTGAAGATTCGAGCGGAAGTTCGGGAAGGCCGTGGGTCTCGGGTCTTCGGGACTCCAAAAAGTTTCGTCTTCGCTCCAAGAGGTAGGGATTTTCTCCTACTCCGGTTATTCTTGCTTAAGGGTCATTCAATGGTCATGTGGTTCAGCCCTAGCCGTGGGGCTGGTTTAAGGGAGGACATTTAGCTTCATTCCTACCCATTTTGGGGACTATTTAGGATCAGATTTGGGATTTATTAATGCTCGCTCAAAAGAGGTGTTTCGACCGATTTCAGAGTTATCTGGGGCCGACTTACTCCGCTGGTGTGGACTAACTTTGACCTGCCTGATTGTTTCTGGTCTGTTTTGTAGCTTGTAGTGGCTGCTTTGCAGCCGGTCAGGCTGGTTTTGAGGGGCAAGGTTTATGGCCCTATCAGAAGATGTTTTTTCCATGTACCGTGTACGGGCCGCTTATCTGTTGATTTTGTGGAATGTTCATGTATGTGTGCAATTATATTGACTTTAAATGAACGATGTATGGAAATTATAAGTGTGTAACATGATATAGAAATGCAACGGTGCATTCGCATTGCATTATGCACGGACATTTCAATAGGAAGGTCGCCTGCTTTGGGACAAAGATATGTCCAGTTTTTGGGATTGATTTTAGATTAGATAAAATGAGGATTTGGGGTAATATCTTTCAAGGAAATTGTAGCCTCATATGAGAACTTGATGTTTGGCTTTTGAATCACCTAAATCGGACCCCTATAACTCAAGTTACGGTCCGTTTTCCAGACCGCCATCGCTTTTGGCCGAACTCGTTGTTCAGGTTTTGGGGACTGATTTTCTTATTGGGAAAATGAGGATTTAGCTAGCATCCTTCAAAGAAATTGTAGCTCTATATGAGAACTTGAAGTTAGGCTTTTGAATCACCCAAATAGGACCTCGATAACTCAAGTTATGGTCCCGGGATCATTGTGTTTGAGAAAGGTTATGCGTTTAATCATGGGTTTTCAGGAATTTGTGGTATGCCTTGAAAATGTGCTTGAGATGAGTTTTGTGCCACATTTATGGCCTATTTAGCATTCCATATTTGGACGGGTTGATAGTCGGGTGAATGGGACACTCACGGGATGAAATTTGGTGAAAAATAGCATAAAGGGGAGCATTAGGGAACCTCTAGCATGCTATAGCATAGGACATGTTCAGTATTTTCCTGTTTGTTTGCCTCCAACTTCGGATGGTTATAACTTTCTCGTCCGAACTCCGATTCGTGTGTTCTTGGACTCTATGGAAATATCTTAGAGTCTAGAATCTGACCACATACTTTTCAATGGAAATTGGTGCTCACATCCTTGTTGAAAAAATTGATTGTTACAACAAGTGTGCTAATTGTCAAGTTGCGTGGATGTGAGGAGTCAGGTGTCAAGTGAATACATGGCATGTTGTAGGCTAGTTTATACATTATGTGCCAAGATGTCAGATTTTAGTGTATGACATTACTTGTCTAAGTAGTAGTTGGAATGATGTTGATACGCTTGTTTGATGTGTTGACATGAATGTGATAAAATGTTAGTATAATCGCATGTATATTAACGTTTAATGAATGTATGGATTCTTTGTGTGCATTACACATGAGTGTCCATGTTACACGTGTAGTGTACGGTATAGGTGTCCATACCTTATACATTGGGCATGACTTAGAGTGCAATGGCAATAATTGCATTACATTGGTGCTCAAGTACACATGAAATGAGTGTGAGTGCATGGGAAAATCAGTATTGTGTTTAGTGTTGATGTTGGTTTCGGTCCAGGGACAAAGTCCTAAAAGGTCGCATGAATGATCGGAGGTTGTCTAACATGGCTTTTGAAAAAAGCAGTTTTATCGGAGTATGTCCACTAATTTATATCGGAGGGTTGTCCACATAATTATTATCGGAGTATGTCCACTACAATATATCGAAGTATGTCCACTAATTTATATCGGAGGGTTGTCCACATAATTATTATCGGAGTATGTCCACTACAATATATCGAATGGTTGTCCACATAATTATTTTCAGAGTATGTCCAATAATATATGTCGGAGGATTGTCCACATAATTATTTGTCGAAGTATGTTCACTAAAGTTTATCGAAGGGTTGTCCACAAATAAAATTAAATATCTTTGTTCTTTGGAAATGTTTTTTTCAAGTACATGGCATATTGCATGTTGAGAGAAGTCGATGAGGACTTGGTACAGGGATCATGAGGAGTAGCATCCCATTCATGTCATGTAGATTCCATTTTAGGATTGACATAATCTGATTGAATGTAAGCCAGGTGCATGTGACCATTGCATGTGCACTTAGGTGGGGAGTAGCCCTTGTAGGATTTCATTCTATTAGGCATTACTCAACCAGTCGTAGGACCCCTTTTCAGGTACAGGAGATGTGTAAGGAGATGGCGCTCACTAGAGACCGATAATGAGAAGAAAGCCGGATTGTGGCTTTGATTTATGTTTTGTAAAACATGTATTAGAATTCTAATTCGATATATGTTTCAGAGTAAGAGTGGTGTATATTTAAACTCTTATGGACTGTAGTCTATAGTCGTAACATATGTTTTAAGTATGGATAAATGGGCCGCTATATTGGTAGGTACACTCTATGTGGACTAAGTGTAAGTGGGTTGTATAGCCATTGGGATGGTTGCCATGTGATTGCCTGAAAGTTGCATTTTGGGTGAAGCTCCCAGTCTATGAAGAACTGGCGGATTTTAGTTAAATCTAGGTCACCGGGAAAAATTGACTCGATGGTGTGGTGTCGGGTTGCGAACGTGGCGAATCTTTCGCGGTTGTGGGTTGTCAAGCGGTACGGGATTGGGCGTCCGCGGCCAGACCTCCTGGTTGGGATAAGCGTGGTAGGCGGTGATGGGATGTCGTCACAATGCATGACGATGGTCGGGAGGTTCTCGGGGTTGAAGGCGTATTTCCCGGGTGAGGCCCACGTGCGGCGCCTGGGTTGCGTCTGGGTGAGGAGTAGTTGTGCGTGGATTCGGACTACCGCCTGAGATCGTTGGCCGTGTGGGACATCCACGTCACGGTGGTAGTCTTTGTCGGGGAGAGGTAAGGTTGGGGCGGCGTTTAGAAATGGCGACTTTTTCTTCGTATGAAATTAGCTGCGGGAAGAGGCGGTGTCGTTGATCAGTCCTGTTTCTCCTTGACCACCTCTCGGTGCATGAGGCCACTAGTTCATAGTAGTTTCGAATCGGTAGATCTCATTGAGCTTGGTTGACTTCTCGCCGTGATGCCATTAATCATGATGATGGGAATAGTTCCTGGGCGGCGCCCGATGAATGGCGCCCGATTGTAATTACCGATGGGTGTGGCACGTCCAGTGGGATTAGATCGATAGCATCCGTTTGGGCTGGTCATTGAAACGATCAACCTAATGGGAATCGAATGAGTTGTGAAACTCGATCGATTGAATCTGATATTCGTTGGGAATCTGAACATGAATCTCTCTGATATCGGTTCATCTTTTAGTCGAATTCAATAAAGGTAACAACATCTGATGCGCAACGGCTAGTTTTAAAGGCAGATTGACTTTGTTGGCAGTTATGTGGCTGTTGGAGTTCTGCGGCTTTTATAAATGAGTGTTAGGATCATTAATATAATGAGACTTATTGCATTGTTTCTCAACCGTCATTTATCTTTATAATCCCGATTCTCAATCTAAGATTTTTTTGTGCGTCGTTTCACTTGCATATTTGTATTCATAAGCAGGTTGTATTTATTGTTAGATCTTGTAAAATTTAGAGAGTGTCTCATTGTCTTATTGAAAAGACTTTTAAGTGTGTATGGCTGGAGAACTGTGAAGTGCCCATTAGGCGAATCTAAGTGTAAAGGAAAAGCGGGTTAGGGCAGAAGCTAAGCGGAACCTAGCAGATTGAAGGTTAAGGAGAAGTGGCGAAAAGCGAGATGTGTCAAACCACTTTATAAATCGATTACACTTTATCACTTATCTCTTAATTTATTATTCTTGAAATAAATTTAAGGTACTTTTATTGTTTTGCACAAAGTTTTGAGAAACCCTACCCTCCAACCTTCGCTATGGTTAGATTCTTCAAGTTATCATTCATTTCATGAACAAATTACTATCGAGCCACGAACAAGCGAATCCACCAAGGCTATGGATTAGTTTTGATATCGTTATATAATGAAGCTTTTGATCGTAGTATGGGGTCTATCTACTTTGGGCCTGCAAAGAATCATCATTAGTAGTTTTAAAAAACAGCAGTTTATTAAGTTGAAAAATGCATCTTGCTTTCTCCATTATCAAATATGCACGGTCTTGATAAACAGTATATAATGCAATTTCCGTGTCATAAGTTGTGTACCAAGCTGGGATACTGAGCAATCGTAAAACATACTAATAGAGCAGAATAAATCTTAAGATTCTGAATTTTTATAGTAACTAATTTGTCTCTTCTTCCTTTATTAATCTTGATGTTAATTCCTCCTTTAACATATTTAGTTACAATGCATTTATGTGTGAAGTAATGAAATTTGGGTGATTTAATTAAAAGAGCCTTTGAGAACCAAAATTTGAAAATCTAGCAATTCATTAATTTTTAACATTATTTTGATAAAAATATCCTTACTATTCTTTTGTAAAAATGAACGTTTCTTTTTTAAATATAAATATATAAAATAATAAAAGACGTTTTTATGAGAAAGAAATTATTATTCCAAAGAGAGTGTTTTGACTTTTGATTGTTGGGAGGTATTTAAACAAATATTCGTGGGGTTGAAGTAAGTCTTTGGGATGAGAGCCTAATGGGATTGATAGTTTTGGATTTTGGAAGACTTGTTCAAATTAAATTAAAATAGATATCAACGTTGTTTCTCTTTGTTCCTCACATTCTTTTTCAACCCTAATTTGAACATCCACAATTCGAAGTATGAACAGCGAACAGAGACTGCAATTAAGTCAAGAAGCGAAAATGGAGATGGAGAATCTTCTAGAAGCAGATGAAACTTACGAGCATGAGAAGGAGCAAGAAATCATGGAAAATGAGAAGAAGAATGTTGAAGAGATGGTAAACATAGGATGCAATGGATGCTTCCGCTGTCTGTCTCTTTCTTTAGATTCTCTCTGGTATAATCCTTGTCGAGAAACGCCGGTATTACCCTATCCAAAGAAGTCATCCGAACCACGATCGATCTCCTCCTCGTCGCAATCACTGTCGATTACCTTTTCCTCGTGGTTTTCGCCATCGGAGACGACAAAGTTTCCATCGGAATATTCTTCGCCGCCGCCGAACAGGATCCCTTCTCCGCCTCCTCTGCCGGTATGGGCGGTTCGCCGGCAGCATGGCCACCGTACGGTATTACTGAGAGACAGAAAACCGGATCTCCCTGTAGCGCCGTATGAATGGGCGACGAAGCAGAGAGCCACCGTACACAAACTGGATTATCTCGTATCAAGACAAATCTTGCTAATCTCCGGCGAAGTTCAGTGCAAGAGATGTAAGAGAAGATTCGAGATCCAGTACGATCTTGTGGAAAAGTTCAAAGAAATTGGAGTTTTCATAAATCAAAACGAGAGCTCAATGCTAGATCGTGCTCCAAGCAACTGGATGAGCCCTAACTTCCCAAACTGCAGGTATTGCAGAGCAGAGAAAAGCGTGACGCCATGGATTTCCGGGAAAAAGAGGTCCATAAATTGGTTGTTTTTGTTCCTTGGAGAGATGATCGGCTGCTGCAAACTCGCACAGTTAAAATATTTTTGTAAACAAAACGATGAACCTCGAAGACTGGAACGAGATCGGAGTTGTTTATTCTCTGCCCGTCAGGATAATATGAACAACTCGATCCCGCACAGATGATCCTTTCTGTCGCTGATCAGACTGTTCAGGGTGCCAGCCCTGATTTATATCATTATTTCTTTTCTTTCATTTTGTTGACATGCGTTTAGGAACTTCATCTCTAAGAACCTTTTATTTTTTTAGGTTTTTCATTGAGAAATTCATGAAGAAATCGCTTTTTTTTTTCCTTGGGATAATACTATCTAGTAACTCTGGGTTTGCTTTTCATCTATCAGAGGTTGAAAATTATTTTTTATTTTGATAAATTGCCTACCGAATTCTCAATTTTTTTAAAAAAATATATTAAAAATAACAGTTTTTATAATATAAATTATATGCACTTTATTTATCTTTTTTTTCCTTTTTTAACCTTTTACATGCTCAAAAGTAGAAAAAAAATAAAACAGTGTTATTGAGTCTGTCTATAATAATACATTATTTTTTTATCCAATCCTGAGGTATCCAATACGAGATCATGTGTACACCTAATCCCCATACGAGATTAGGGAGATCGTGGCACTCACCCTAATTCAATGCGAAGTTCTCTGTTCATCGCAATTTGTCGAGTTACATCAAAGCTTGCATTTCCCAAGGTTTGAAGTTAAAAGAACTTTATAAACGTAATTGTATTATAGGGTTAAATGATAAAACTTCGAATCTGTTGTATTCTCATGTTTCCCCATCGTAAAACAGAAATTCGTTAGCGGTACCGAACTTGTGATTGAGTCTATCTTTATTCTATCTTCCATAATATACTAAATTGATATTGATGTATTTGCCTAAATTAATTTATGTCATTAATGTGAAATGATAAACTAGTTTAATATAATAGAATGTATTACATTATTTCCATAATAAAATTAAAATTTTATATTTTATCATTTTAAATTTTCTTTTATAAATCAAACTCATAAAAAAAATAACAGTTTCCATTCTTTTTTCTTTCATTTTTTTAATTTCAGGTTCCATTATTTTTGGAAAACGGGTATCTGGTTCTTGTCACAGCTGGATGATTGAATGAATCTGCTAAAAAAAAACCATTCAAAGGCTAAAAATGTCTAACATATGAAATTGTTGTATTAGTAGCTTTATGCAATTTTTGTCGCATCCATTTAAAATATATATATATATATATATTATACATGATTTATCATCATCATTATTATTATTATTATGATGATGGCTGTTATCATTTGAATAAATAATAAAAATATTTTATTAATGTAAAAATACATTTAGGGGACGTATGTTTTTTAGTTATTTTATTTATTTATTTTCCATTTTAAATAACTTATTTCTAAGATTTTAATTTTTTAACCAAAAATATAATATTAAAATCTTATGAAAACATAAGATGAAGATTCATTGTTAAATATTTAATTTCTACTTAATCAATCGATTATTTTTTAAAATTATTAATTTTATATATTTTATTTTATTGATATAAAATAAATAAATATAATAACTTTTTTGTAAGGTATTTTTGGATTTTGAGATCGGGATGGATTTTAATGTATCAAAAATTGGGAGTGTAATAATTAATACATATAGAATCAATACACAGCGATGACTGTTGCATTTATGGTTGGAGTAATGAAATTTAGATTTTGATATTAAAGTAATTTTTTTTTTAAATAACACATATAGATTTCATTTCAAAAACATTAAAACATAGTTTGTTAAATACTGTTTAAAAAAATAAAAACACTAGTTTTATGGATATTTTGAAAATAATTATATACCTGCATTGTTTTTAAAAAAACATTAACTATTTTAACTTTAAACTCTTGAGATAGAATAGAAACCCTAAAAATCGGTAGTGTCGTTTGAATTTTGGGAAGACTTGTTCAAATAAAATTGATATAAATATCAACGCTGTTTCTCTTTCTTCTTCCCCCCACATTATTTCTCAACCCTACTTTCACTGAAAGAACATTTTATATTTCTAACAATTAACAGCCGAAAAAGACAGATCAAGATGGAGAGTTTTTTAGAGGAAGATTTAGAAATCAAGGAGACGGAGGAAAATACGAGGAAGAATGTTTTCGGATGTGAAGAATGTTGTCTCTGCCTGTCTCTTTCTTTACGTCCTCTTTGGCATAATCCTTGCCCAGAAACGCCGGTAATTCCAATTCCGACGCCGTCGCAATCACTGTCGACGACCTCGTTCTCATCGCCGCCGATGACTTCACAGTCACCGTTTCCGGTCGAATTCATAGTTCCGTACCAACAAGTAGCACAACAGACGAACTCTTATCCGTCGGAATCTTCTTCGCCGCCGCCAAAGAGTATCCCTCCGCCTCCGCCTCCTCCTCCGCCAGTTTGGGCGATTCCCCGGCGGCCTCGGAACCGTACGGCCGTGCAGAGAAACAGAAAACCAGACCTCGCTGTAGCGCCGTACGAATGGGCGACGAAGAAGAGAGCCACCGTCCACAAACTCGATTATCTCGTATCGAGACAGATATTGAATGTCTCCGGCGAAGTCCGATGCAAGAGATGTAGCAGAAGCTTCGAGATGCAGTATAATCTTCTAGAAAAGTTCAGAGAAATAGGGATTTTTATAAATCAGAACCATACCTTAATGCTAGATCGTGCTCCGAGCCAGTGGATGAGCCCTAACTTCCCAAACTGCAGATACTGCGGAGCGGAAAAAAGCGTGAAGCCCTGCATTTCCGCGGGAAAGAGGTCCATAAATTGGCTGTTTTTGTTCCTTGGAGAGATGATAGGGTGCTGCAAACTCACGCAATTAAGATACTTCGCCTTAATAACAGAACAAGACATCGAACAAGGCCAAAATCAGGTTTTATTCTCACGTATTTCCAATGGGTTGGGTTGTTGGTTGAGATTGATTGTTGGTTGTGTGGTTCGCTCAGTCACTGGTAGATTCTTTTCATCGCTCGCGTTGGAATGAACAGTGAAATTCAGCCATGATATATATGCACTTATGAATTATGATCTCTAGGAATCTTTTATGTTGAGAATTTCATGAACAAGTCCCTTTTCTCGTCCAGGAATTCATCAACTACCATTGCATGAAATTATTGTTTTTGTTTGATTTATCTTTGTTAATCCGGAAGTTGCACAGATGTAATTTTATTTTCATTTATGAATTTATGTGAGTGGTAATGAGATTTTGTGGCATTGAAACTTTCTTCTCTCATGCATAAACAATTATGAAGTAAATAGACAAAGAACCAAATACAGAAATTTAATATTCTACTTTGACAGAACAGACACGACTGCTCTGTCTGTTGCTAGACATCACGTTCGTTATGAGTCCAGTTGTCTCAGCCTTCTTGCCTCATATTTTAAATTTAATAAAATAAGGTACATTTTTATTTTCCAAAATAACCTAATCAAACAAGCTTTTATTTTGTTATTTTATTTCTAATTTATTTTATTTAACATCTACTCACTTTAAATTACATGTTTCCAGATTGTTCTTATATGAATTAGAGGCTCTTATACTTATCCCTTTTAACACTTGAGTCAAGTCTAAAAGGAGGTTTCTATTTTAATTTCTAAGAACTGTGTTTTTAACAGCAAATGCCAAACACATTTATTTTCATAAAATACTAAAGCATCATTTTTTTTTTCTTGAATTTAGAAAACATGGCCAAATGGGACATTATTAATCTTTCTTGAATTTAAATATGACCCTAGTTAGACACTTTGTGCAGAGGCTGGAGAGGATGGGCTGTTGTGTTTGAACAGAAATTTGACTCATCTGCTTAACTAAAAATAATTTTAAATATATATATATATATATATATATATATATATATATATAATATAATTAAAATAAATTAAAACAACAAATACATTTATTTATGACTACAATTCTCTCTTGTAGATTTGTCCTTGAAAGATTTAAAAAGACAAAATGTGTGTGTTGTCTTTTTTACTCGAGAGCAATTTTTGGAATTAAAAGTATGAGTTCAAAAAACATTTTTGCAAACTTCTACTACTAATAATAATAACTGTCGGATATGAAAAGACGATTTTGGGAATTAAAAATTAAGTCATTAAGTAAGAGATGAAATATATACACATATTTGGAAAGAATCAAGCTCAGTAAAACATCCACAGCTGAATTTTTATACCTTTCGATTAATAAAATATTCCAATTATTAGTTATATTTATTAGAGAAGCGTCTCGAAGTGATTCATAATAACAATATAAGTCGTTTTTATTCAAAGGATTATTTTGAGTTAAGTGAAAGCTTTTAGGCTAAGCGTCTCTAACGATGACATTCTAAGTTAAATCTTATCCCTAATCTGATAGATTTCTCTTTATATTGTAATAGTGCATGCGTATGCTGGCCCGTTCGTTTTATGTCGTTTCAAATGCATTTATAGAATTGATTTAAAAAAAGATAAATAAATATTTAATTAAAATTTAAAATAAATATGAGATTCAGACTAAAAATAAAAATGGCCATAAATATTTAAATTGAATTCAATAGAAAATAAGAATATAAATATTTTTACAGATGTAAAATTTCCAATAGGTGAATTTTTTGGGTTACAAATATTAATTAATTTTAAAAATTTGTTTACTTCTTATAAAATAATAGAAAAATATTTATGAGACTAATAAAATAAATTAATTTATATAAAGTAAAACATTTTTATTTTAAATTTGTATTTTAAATTTATTCACAAAAAAAATATGATTTATAGTTTTTTCATTTTATTAATATTATTTTTTGAAAATAATTAGAAGTTGATAAAAATATTTGTAGGCTAATAAAATAAATTAATTGTATAAAAAAGTAAAAAATTTATTTTAATTCGTATTTTTAAAGTATTCTGAAATATGATTTAAAGAAAGTATTTTATTTTCATTTGAAATAAAGAAAGCGGCGTTAGAGAGAAGCGGCCGGCGCCCGCGCATCGTCTGTGGAGAATCTGCCGTTCGCGGAGCGCGGCCGTTAACTGTCTTACAGTGGCAACCCAGCGTGGAGTATTACGGCAGCACGGATGGTGGAGCCAACTGGCCCGGCAACAGCCAGCTGCGGCTTCTTCGCAAATAAGGTTCATTCTCTGAATTAACGCCATGCGAAGGCGGTTTTTCGATTTCCTCATATCACGAAATAGTTTCCATTTGTTACTATTTGCTCTACTTTTTGTTTCAATCATTGGGAGTTAAAAAAATAGTTCACGAATTGTCGTTTTAGGTGAGGTCTACTGTATTTTTCATGCGGTATGAATATTTGGATTTAGTTAAAAAATGTTGGTTGCGGGTGTGATTTTTCGGTACCGGCCAGCGTTATAATATTGAGGTATAATAGGTTTTTCTTTGTGTTTGGGTGATGAGAAGCGGTGTCCATTATAGTTGTGATTTTCTTTTTGTCATTATTCAGCAGTACGATTTTCATTCTGTTTTGGTATTCCTTTGGAACAATTTTTTAGTTTGGCGTCAAAATGGTTTGGCGATTCTTTGAGTTCTTCTAGCTTTATGAATAAAGCTATGTTTTGCAAGTAAATTAACGTGCCCAGTTGGAGTGATGCTTTAAAATTTGTATAATATTTTACCAATTAAAAAAATCCGTATTTGTTTTGTTTTTTATATAATCTTTCGAGACAAAAGGATGTGTGGTTTTCAAGAGCTGTGAAAGACTATATTAATTCTGATAACCTTTTAAATTTAAAAAAATCTTTTGCTAACAAACTTTCATTAATTCAGAAATTTAAGTAGATTTTAACGGTATAGAATAACGATTCTTGTCTTTTAATTGTGATTTTTATAAATTTAATAATGCAGTTAGTTGGGATCTGCCATGGCGACGATGGGGGGTGGAAGCTTTCTTTAGGTAGTAATGTATTTTAAAAAATGGTAACATCAAAAATAACTATAAAATTATAATATTTCCAAATTCGAATTAATGTGATATTAACTGTTTAATAATGTTGTTTCAATAATAAAAATAGTCCAATGGGAATGAGGGGTCATAAAAATATCCAACTTTTCAAGATCTTTGGATATTTTATAAAGCTTTAATTATGTAATCTATACGGCTAATAAACCAGGAACACGAGCCACCAACATCATTTTTGTACATGATGCCTGAGTAAGCAAATATTAAAAAATCAATACATTATAATTTATCCGTTGAAAGACCAGTAGAGTCCGGACTCCTGAAGCTGCCACGTTTCTCATAATGTCGAAACGGCAATTTCCACCTACCCTCCCTCGCCCCCACATGCTCCTTTATGTTCGTATAAGAACGGCATCATGGATGACAATGTTTAAAAAAATTGCTATCTGAATCAGAAAAATTACCTAGTCATAATTTGAAAGCTTAATGACTAATTGAATCAAATCAAAATGGGATCGAAAAAGATTATTGAATGATTGTTTGGAGTTATAAACCGAAATAGTGTTTGTAGGGAAAAAAATGAGAAATTTAGTTTTTCAATTAAATTAATGTTGTTATTTATTTAACAAATGTCGTTTGCTTTTCTGGAGTTTTCTTTTAAAGTTTAAATGTTGTAATCATGACTGTGGATTGAATTTAATTGATTATCATTTTGTCTTTAATAATTTGATTACAAGTTTAACGATTGTTTTTGTATTTAGTAATGACGTTTGAGTTTTTAATTTCAGTGCTCGTTATTACGTATTTACGACAACCAGCCAATTATAATTGTAATTGTTTATGACAATGGTATTACGGTATTATTTTAAACATTAATTTGATTTCTAAATTAATTTTTATAATTTATATTTTAAATAAAATATTTCGATGCAAACTCGATTGTTTATTAGTCAACAAGGTTGAAAAGCTGCTCGTCAACTGTATTTGATTGATCTATCAGATCTATTTTATTTTTATTTTGATATCCAGATAAGCAATTTATTGATTTATCAAAGTTAATATTTGCTGAAAATAAATGATGCAATCTCATTCTCTTTACGTCAAGAATAAGAACTAGTCACCACAAATAAAACAATGACAAGTGCACATTTTTGTATGTCTAACAAACCAAAATTAAACGTATGAGAGCAAGAACAACATGCACTTTCACTCAGGGATATTATTTTGATTTAATACAAAGAAAGAGTTAATAGTTTTGGTATTAAACTAGTTATTTTAAAAATTCTACAACATATTGTTGAATTTTTTTAAAATTTATGAACCTCTCAAAAATAAAAATATTAGTTTTTACTATTCAGACAATAATTTTAAGCATTTCATAAAAATAATTTTCCACTCGAGAGAAAAATAATTGCTAAGTAAAATAAAATTCGTCGTTTGTCGAAAACGGAAGAAAGAAATTTGTAATCCTGCTTTAATGGCTATAGATGGCCAATGGAAGGGTTTGGGACAAGGCGGTCCGTCAGGCCGTTTCGTTGTTTTTGATTACCGAGAGGCTTTGTCTGCGTTTAAAGGTCGCGGGTG
The DNA here is from genome assembly GCA_016808115.1 of Tetrastigma voinierianum. NCBI lineage: Eukaryota > Viridiplantae > Streptophyta > Magnoliopsida > Vitales > Vitaceae > Tetrastigma > Tetrastigma voinierianum. The sequence goes on along the minus strand of JAEQBH010000419.1, from coordinate 902,225 downwards.
GCGAAGGTGAAAAGTTACAGGTATTAGTTTATAAATTTTTATTTTTATTTTTAATTTTATTATATTCAAATTAATGTATTTCATACAAAAATACAAATATTATGAATGTTATAAATTATTTATTAAAGATATTATAATTATTATTGTTGTTTATGTTCAGTGTAAATAAGATAATCAAAAAAATTTGTTTTCAGAATATAATTGGTAGGAATGAGGTGTAATCTCTCTGACCTTATCTGCAAGGCTATCTCGAATTTGAAGATAAGAGCAGCCGCAGCTAAAAGCCAGATTAAGTTAAACAAAACTGTCCGATAAGGCGATCTGGGAAGGGCCAGAAATGTCAAGTGGATTGCAGTCACTCATTCATGATGTTAAAATAAACAGCAATCTTAATCTTTATTAAGTCTTTGTGATGAGGCTTTAAAAGTTTATATTCGACTATTAAGTAAAAAAACAGTACAGCCAGTCTTTCTTTATCTCGATTTTAAATCTCTGTTATTTTCTTTAAGCAAATGTGGGTGGATTACAGTATCATTGTTGACCAGCCAAGAATTACTCATCACATGTTTAGTTTTTTTTTAAATGAGGTGGTTTATTCGATACTTTTGTCATCAGGTTTGTGTTTTTTACTGTGATTTTATTAGTTGTCTTAGTTAGTGATTGTTATGTGACATGTGTGAGCCCTACTCATACAAGATGAGATGGGTCTGATGTGGAATTTGAGTTCTTCCTATGGTTTTGTGACCGTTTGTGAGACACATTGCTGTATATAGTTTAGTAATGGAATAAACGCCAAGCTAAATTTATGGTTGTCTTTTAAGTATAAATGTATATGCATGTTTTAGTCTCAATTTAGCGTGCCCATAAACTCACTATTACAAATGCTTTTATGTTCATTCAAGGCAGGAAATCAAGTCTATGTGGGATGGGACTCTTTGTTATTTATTGATGCTGTGAATCTGGGGATACTCGATGTTCTCTTCATTTATCTTTACACGGTTGACGATGATCTTGAAACTATGGCTTAATGAAATGATGATTAACTAAATATGGTAAAGGCAGAAGTGGTCTCACGGGTTATATGATACATATAGCATGCAGTAATATGAAGTTTAACCTTGTAGCATGAATTTATATAATGGGGATTTTCATATAACGAGGTTTCATATATCTAAGTATGAGTTAAGTGTTTGTATATTTTAATTTTGTAGTTAGTATTAATCAATTATTAGATTTGTTTATTCCGTTGGCCAATATCGATTGTAGCAATATTATTAGACGAGATCAATTATTAAATGGCGACCCGATTAATCACATGTAGCAATGATGATGCAGCAGCCAAATTAATACGTAAGCGCGTGTTGTAATCTATGATAGAGTGTTATCATAGTATCATTTATGAGGAGGTCATCTGTCGGTATGGCTCTCGGCTTCCCCGTCAGTCGGAGATTATGTGCTGTTTGGCATATCGGATAAGAAAAGCGGTCATCTCTCTCTCCAGTTTTCAACAACAATGGTGCGTCGGGAGAAACTATGGATCCTACTTTTATTATGGGTACACGTTTCAGTTCGATTTCATATATGTGTTTATGAACATGCTATATTAGCGTGTCTACATAAGTTTTCCAGCAATTGGTATCTTGGCAGATCAAATAGCAATTATGGTACATTCATCTTGTATGAACCACAATAATTTGTGTTGATTAAATTCTGTTTATGTAAATTTTACTTTTAGGGTTTTTATTAATCACATATGAGTCTACATTTTGAATCTGATGCACCGGAATCGAAAAGGTTTGTGATTGTATTATGCAAAAACCTTACAATGGACATGGCGAAACCTGGGTTGTTTTCCTTTGATCTCGGCTTTATGGATAGTATGGATCTGCACTTTGAGTGTCGAGTGCGTTTTGATCGATTTCGGATATGGTATTGTATGAACATGCTATGTTAAATTGTATCTAAATAAGTTTTTGGCGTGGAACATGGAGACGTGCTGAGCCCGCAAAAACATAACATAGTGATTACTTATGTTTTCTTGTTGTTCGTATTCTATTTTTATCATATAAAAGTTGTTGTATAGATGAGTAGCAATGAATGAGAGGAGCGCGGCCGCCGATAGATATCCCAGATATCTTGTCTGATGCTAAGCAGATATGTCAGCGTCTTAACGCGTAGCGTAGAAGTGTAAATGTGATGCGAGGAGTGTCAGTGTATTGCTTGTATGTGCCTATTCATTGTATCGATTATAAAAACGGTATCGTTATGTGATGTTTTGAGGTTGTTATTTTATTCTTAATCCATTAGTAAATAGGCAGTAAACAAAGTAAATAACCCATTCCACTTCTTATCGACAGCGGGAGTGTATATAACATTTTCATATAACTTTTTATACATATCTTGATCATTCGTTCAGGTCATGAATAATGAAATAGGGTTAGTAAATTGGTGCTCGGACCTCGAAACAACTTTGAATCTGGTGCTTTCGACTTTGTCTGGTGTAACCTCATACAGACATAAAGCCACTTTGATACAGGTATAATATCTTTGAACGAAGCGACTTTAGTGCAATACTCGGCTTTTAATTACCGATACCTCATTATCTCTGAACAAAAAACAACTTGAGATACTAAAAGCGACTTTTGAATCACAGATGCTCACGACTTTCAATGCACAGGTACTCTGCCCTTGGTTCTGCATGAGTGCGGAGTTTGTCTTTTCTTGCATTAATTTTCAGCGAGCAAAACACATCAAATAAAGGCAACTAAAAAACTTGACTTGAACAAGCCAAAACCACTAAAGCCCCTGAAAAAACTAACATTAACTTTTCTGATGAAGTTAGGTTTTCCCTGGCAACACATAAACAAGTATGACTTGTGAAAGTTTCCATACTAACAAATATTAGAGTTCAAAACCTGAATTTCTAACAATTGGAAACCTAAAAATGGCTTATTATCTTCTCCTCTATCGTAATTGCTCTAACCAAATGAGAAAAAAAATGCCTCATCTCTAAGATTATGTTTTGTCTTATCATATTTTGACTTAAATTTTTATTTTTGCTATTTGGTAATTCATTTTCAATCTATTTGCAAATAAACTTATCAAATTCATACAATAACATATCATCTAATTGTTTTGTAACTTTCGGGTCTTCATTTTACAAATTACCAATTTTACACTTAATTTCCAAAAAATGTAAATTTTACTTATATTACCCTAAACATGTAATAAACAACTAGGGTATAATTTGGGGTGTTACATGGTGGTTGTGTCGTCTTAGTATGACATTTTGTTTTTGTTATCGTGGTGCGACATTTATTTGTGTTTGAGCGATTCAAACAAACAAAGTATATACGATTAGAGACAATAAATCAAATTAATAGTCGTCGGTATACTGTAAAACTTAAATTAAAAGTGTTTTAGTCATAATATTAATATCAAATATGTAGACTTAACTATTAAATATATAGGCTTTGAGTCGTTTCATTATACTATTAACCTGAATGTTATTTCATCATTTGTAAGTTTTAATGATTTTGATTATATGTTTATATTGATAAATTATTAGGTGAAATCAATAAAATTATTGTGCCTATAGAAAAAAAAAAGAACACATACTTTCACAATTTGAAATGATGAGAATTATGTGTAAAGGAGGAACTTAGATAGAGAAAACTTGATATCGATGTTGTGTATAGCTTGTAATATAAGTAGAGAAAGGTGTCTTAAATTAATCATATATCTTTGGAAAGATATTTCTGATTAGTCACACCTCTTTGAAAAGGTGGCTTTGATTAGTCATGACTCTTTGAAATGGTGTTTAAGTGACCGTTAATTATGTTTATAAACGTCATTGGTGCCACCATTCAATAAACAATAAAAACTAATTTTTCGTTCTCTTTTCTAAACTACACAAGAACAGAAGTTCATGAGATATTCTATAAGGTTGCTGATTATAGAATATAGGCTTTGTTTCAGATCCCGAAGGTTTATCACTTTTAACCCCGCAAAGAAACATAGTGTGGGTACTCTTAAAACCTTAAAGTATAGTGATCTACACGCCTCAATGCCTCAACCAACCCACTTTTTCCTCAACAATTTTAAGGTTTTAATTGAAATGGAGTCCAAGGCCCGTCGAATCAAGAGTTCGTGAAATCGATCGCTTGATGGAACTACTCGTTCGTTGGAAAGACAAGATGATGTTTCGTTAATCAAGCCCAAAATTCATATGTTCTGATCCAAACTCAATAAATTCTACACCAACGGGTCAAGACTCGACGAATTGAAGGCGAGCCTAAGAAACGAGAAGAGGGATCACCACGGTTTGAGGCACATCTCGAACAATCTTTCTCGATCGTTTAAGATCTCTTCACGCCCACCAAGTCACCAGCAAATCTGAACGCATTGGAATACAAATACAATACTAAAAAACAAGGTATAAATTCTTATCATGAAGTATTTTGAATTTTCTATGGTTGATTATGTTTCTGTGATGGACCAAGTTCATGAGTTGTAAGTCTTGGTTTCTAAACTTAAAGATTTGAAAGTAGAAGTTTCTGAATCATTGCAAGTTGGAGGGATAATTGCCAAATTGCCTCCTTTTCGAATACCATGTGAAGAAATTATAGCATACCACAGATTTTTCCTCGAACAAATTCAAAAGCACTTATGATCAAGAAGAAACCAATTCATGTCAAGAATTTTGGCTGCGATTCTAAACTAGTGAATCTTGTTTGATGAAATCAGAATTTTCTAAGAAAATCATTGGAAATAAAAGGAAATTTTCTGAAACTACAAAGTACTCTAGCAATACAAGCACTTCAAAGAAGGGAAAGACATGCTTTCACTGTGGTAGGAAAGGGCATTACAAACGTGAATGCAAGTTCCTAAAGAAGGTAAACAAGGCGACATCTAACGCCCAAAACGGCCAAAACAACATGGTCGACTTTCAACCGTGAGTCAAGTTGCTATGGTTTCGCATTTGCATATTGAATGATCATCGAACTTCATGGTCACTAAGTACACGCTTCATGACCGCGGTATGATTATGGTGCAAACGATTCATGCTTGTAATAACAAGAATCGCCTCAAGGATTATGAAATTGCGTAAGATGGCCAAGAAGTTCTAATGGGAAATTCCAACCGTACCCAAAGTGGTCGAAAAGGAAGTGTCGAATTGAACTTCACCGAAAGAAATTGATGTTGCTAAATGTCTTCTGCGTACCGTAAATTGTGAAAGAATTCAGATTCACTAGTTTACTTTGTAAAGTATGGTTTCAAACTGCTTAGAATCCCATAGTTCGATCCTCGTCTAAAACGGGATGTTTCAAGTGGAAAAGGCTACTCATGTGATGGTATGTTTAAACTTTGTATTGATAATAAAGTGAATGTTTCGCTTACATGGCCGATTTATCTTTATCTTACAGAAGGATCGCTTCGCTCTTCACATTAGTTTTCGATCATTGAAATATATGGCTAAACATGGATTAATTTCTTATAAAGATGAAGATAAGAAAACGTGTGAAGTATGCATTCAAGCAAAAATGACTAAGAAACCTTTTCCTAAGGCTGAAAGAAATACTACTTTATTAGATCTTGTTCATTCTGATATATGTGAATTAAATGGCATCTTAACTAGAGGGGGAAATAGATATTTCATAACTTTTATTGATGATCATTCAAAATACACATATGTTTATTTGATGAAACATAAAGATCAAGCTTTTCAAATGTTTAAAACTTACAAATCTGAAGTTGAAAATCAAATCAGAAGAAAATTAAAATCCTAAGAAGTGATAGAGGAGGTGAGTATTTTCCCATTGAATTTTCATTTTTTTGTGAAGAAAATGGAATTGTACATCAAACTAGTGCGCCATATACTCCCCAACAAAATGGCTTAGCCGAAAGAAAGAATAGGACACTAGTTGATATGCTTAATTCAATGTTAGTAAATGCCTGACACTTACACTCATGGGTGAGACTTTGCCTACCACTTCATTTACATAATCGAATTCCTTCAAGAGTTTTCAAAGATTTCTCCATATGAATTATGGAATAGGTATGAAGCCAAACTTAAGTTATCTTAGAAGCCTGGGGTGTCTAGCTTTCTATAGAGTTCCAGATCCGAAAAGGATGAAATTAGGCCTGTATTTCCAAGGGTATTTGTCGGGTTATGCCGAAAATCGTTATGAATTTTGATTCACATTCTAATGTGATTATAGAATCAAGGGATGTGGAATTTATTGAAATAAATTTCACCCAGACTCGACTGGTATATGAAATCCAACAAATAATACAAGTATTGATCCACTTCTTCTAATAATAAAAGAATCCGTGAAAGAGTCTCCTATGGAAGTTAGGAGAAGTGAACGTATGCAGAAAGCAAAGACTCTACATCCGCATTTTATATCTTCAGATTCTATTATTTTCGCAGAAGGCAATAGGAATGGAGTTATTAATAAGATACCAATCTTATTAGTGGTTGAAGATGATCCTAAAACATATAAAGAGGCAATGTTGTCTCGTGATGTTATTTTTTGGAAAGAGGCTATCAATGATGAAATGGATTCATTACTATGCAACAATACATGGAAAATTGTTGATTTGCCTCCAGGTTCCAAAGCTATTGGATAAATGTTTAGAAGAAAATATAATACTAATGATCATTGTTAAACCTTTAAGGCCGATTGGTGGCCACAAAGGTTTTAGACAAAAGGAAGGAATAGATTATTTTGACACATATGCTCCCCGTAGTAACGATAACATCCATTAGAGTACTTTATCTTTTTGTCTTCGAGTATATGAGTTTTATTTGTACATCAAATGGATGTGGAAACGCTTTCTAAATGGTGATTTAGATGAGAGGTTATGGCGGAGCAACCTCGGTTTTATTACCCGAAATGAGCATAAAGCCTGCAAATTGATTAAGTCACTATATGGCTCAAGTGAAGCACCAAGCAATGGCATGAAAAATTTGACTCAGAATTTTAGAATATGGCTTGTCCATAATAGTGCCGATAAATGTGTTTATTCAAATTCATTAACACTTTTGTGTAATGGTCGTATTTACGAGGATATGCTATTATTGGTAATTAATACGTATGGTGTAATGATACCAAGAGTTATCTAACCTCAAAATCTAAAATGAAGGATTTTGGGGTGAGGTGGATACCATTTCAGCATCAAGGTTCGAAACATATATGATTTGCCTTTGTCAATCTCACACATTGGAGAAAGTTTTGAGTAAATTTAAGCATTCGATATCAAAGAAGCAAATACTCCTTATGATGTTTTCCAAACTTCTACTGAAATAAAGGGTAGAGCGGTCGTCAAATAGAACACGCCAAGGCAATTGGAAACTTGATGTATGCTATGTATCGCACTAGACCCTATATTGCTTTTACAAAGGTGCAAGTTATCTAGGTACACTAATAACTTAGTGTGGAACATTGGAAAGCAATTGCAAGAGTACTTGGTTACTTTTGAAAAGGACTATGAATTTTGATTGTTTTATAACAAGTATCCACTCCGTATCAGAGGTTATACGTATGCTACGATAACTAGTGCTTTCGATAACAAATCAACCACAGGATGGGTGTTTGTTTTGGGGGGTGGTGCTGTTTCTTGGGCATCAAAGAAACAGATGTGTATAACTCATTCTACAATGGAATCCGAATTTGCATTAGCAAAGAAGCAGGCGAGAGAAGTGATCGGCCGAGGAATTTATTACTGATATTACGGCCAGGGGCTTACAACCGATGCCAGCCATCTCCTTACGTTGTGATAGTCAAGCAACTATGTCTAGAGCTTTGAATAAAGTGTATAACGGAAAATCTAGACATATGGGGTGTTTCGAGGGCATGAATACGTAAGGGCGCTTAATTTCTGTTATGATGGAATAATTACTATTACGTATGTCAATCTAAAATTAATCTAGCGATCCGCTTATCAAAAGGTTTCGAGAGATTTAAGGAACACATCCGCTAAATGGTTTGAAACCATTCGCTAAATTTACTAATAGCGGAAACCAACTTTACTAGTAATTTTTACTAGCTAAATAGTTTAACGTAAGAACAAGTTATTAGGTGAGTTTGCATATTAAATGGAGGATTAATGTGATCATTCTAATGAAATTAAAAAAAAAAAAAAAAAAAGTGAAATTTCACCTATATGGTAGGAAGTGGTGGCGTTTCAACAATCGTTGATAACCGCTATAAATGCCTCACCCGGGTGATGTAAAGACAAGGCCATATTAGTGCTAACTTAGTAGTGAACTATGTTTTAAGTCGTTTATTCATATGCAAATTCTCGATCTATTGTGTATGAAATCTTGATTTGTAGTTCTCGCGCAACTCGATTTCGATAGGTTTCTGAAATGTTTACACTAAAGAGAGGTTTAAACCGAAAGATACTACTTTGGCATGAATCAATGAGTAAACCACACATTACAAGCCAAGGATTGTTGTGTATAGCTTGTAATATAAGTAGAGAAAGGTGTCTTAAATTAACTATATATCTTTGGAAAGATGTTTATGATTAGTCACACCTCTTTGAAAAGGTGGCTTGATTAGTCATGACTATTTGAAACCTGTTTATGACCGTTAATTATGTTTATAAATCACACAGTTCATTCAATAAATAATAAAAACTAATTTTTCGTTCTCTTTTCTAAACTACACAAGAACATAAGTTCATGAGATATTCTATAAGGTTGCTGATTATGAATATAGTCATTATCCCGGCGTTTATCATTTTAACCTCAGAACAAACATAAATGCATTAAAACTCTTACAAAGATAGCATCTACACGCCTCAAATGCCTCAAAACTGAACTCCACTTTTCCTTACAAATAATCGATTATGACAAAAGGCCACTTTTTCGTTTTAAGCTAAGCTTAAAGCTTAACAAATCCTTAAATCTTCAGCCTATATAATAGTATAGTTGCTTATGATTATTTTTTAAGAAACCTCTTAACATAATCTCCTTATCTTCTCACATAATACAGCTAAACCCAATTTTCCTATGTGCACACACAACAAGTAGTATTCCAACCAGTGGAAATGTAATGATTAAAGATGTTTTCAATGATAAAATTACCTTTTTATATGATTAAATTGGAGAATTAGTAACCCAGCACTAAGACAATATAAAATAATACAAAATGTAGTTTTAGTTATTGATGGTGTGTTATAATTTACTTAAACTGACTTTAATAATTGGACATAATTAAAAAAAATTATAATTATAAATTAAGTAGAAGTCCACTTGAATGCTTGCTTAGGAAACCAAACACGTGTATTTTGTTATATATATTTTTTTTGATAACATAGAATGATAAAACATTAAAACCCCATGAGAGAAATGCTAGGTTATTATGAGGTGGCAGACGCTGATTGGTTGGAAATTCACGGCATTGAGATTGAACCATAGTCAAATGGCTCGTACCGTAAAAGAATGATAGCTGCACGCATTAGACCATATCGGACGTTGACGGATAATTCGAGAATAGTAAAGAAAAGGTGGAGAAAGTAAATAAATAAAAGGGGAAAAAAGAAAAAGGGGAAAAAAAGGGGACAACGTAAAAAAAAAAAAAACATTAAGAATCCGAGAGGCGCGAGGCGAGGTGTGTGCCCTGCCCGAAACGAAACACCAAAGACAAGCCTTTTATTTTTGTTCTTCCTCAGAAATGGCAGAGACGGGAGAAGAACGACGACGTTTCGGGGAAGAATGAGGGGAGGAGAGTCATCGTTTCCGTGAGAAAACCCTAGAATTCCCTCCATTTTTCTTGTTTGTTTTTCCACTGTACGTTCTGTTAGTGGGGATTATTCATGGAGGCTCTAACGGAGCTCTGCAATTTGATCGCGAGAACCTGGTGCAATTCTCGGAGAAACTCGCATGGATTTGCAGCAGATGCCCTCCATCGGAGTCTCTTATGACCGGATCTCCTAGGGTTTCGCGCTCCCAACTCAATGCGGTGCTCGCCGTCGCCAGATTCCTCGCGCGATGCCCTAATCAGACGGATCACCACCAGCGGCCGCAATCTATTGTTCTCGAGTTTCTCCGATCGGTGCCGGCTTCGTTTAACCAGTCATTCTGGCCGCAATCGTTCGGACATGACTCGATATCGGCGTTTTATGTTGATTTTTTGGGGTACGTGGCGAAGGCCACTGATTTGTCGCCGGATTTTGCTACGGTGGTAGCCGGATTCGCCGGAGAGGTGGTGATCACGGCGCTGAATTATGACGGTGAAGGTTCGGGGATATCTAGAGCATTTTTGATGGCTTTGTCTCAGAATTTCCCGCCAATTTTGCCTTCGGATGCCGAGGACTTGGTGGCGTCTCTGTTGGATCGGTTTATGGTCTCCGTCCCGGTATCCACTCCCCTGTCGCCAAGGGAGGCAGGTGCAGCAGCATCAGAGACGTCGACTTCGTCTGCCCAGAGCTCCCCGATTAGTGTCAACCATTATCCGCCAAATGATATTTCATTGAGTCCGGCCAATGAAGTTAGCCGTCACTCAGGTTCTTCTAGTGCTGCAACCGCGTCCTCCAAGGGTCCATGTGGTGAATGGGAAGCTGTGTGAAAAGCAGCATTGAACAATTTGGGGTGAGTTATGCGTCGGCGTGATGGAGGGGAGCTGTGGTGTGGCTATGTTGAGAGCAAGTTTCTTTTTGTTCGAGGGAAGAGTCAGGAGAGCTTGGGAAGCAAGAGATTGCATTCAAATTGGATAGCGCATATTTTGGATAAAGTACAGATTGATCTCTAAGCTTATGGACCAGGTTAGGTTTGACTTGCAAAGAAACAGCCTAATCTCTACCAGTTTGAAGGTATGAACAGTCCGTATTATAATTTTAGAGTTGCTAAGGAATATAGGAAACGGAAATAATTTTGATGATTATTTTAAGGATATTTCTATTATTTGAGACATGTGTTAAAACTCATATGTAGTTTAGTTAATTGGTAGTTGTAGGGAAGAAAATGATAAGAGCAATAAGGGAAACTTACTATTATTTTGTTCTTCATTTCTGTGGCATCCAAGCCAAGGGTTCTTTAAAGTATGGAAAAGGGAAATTTTTGCTTCTTGGAAAAGGGGAAAAGAAAGAGCTGGACTTATTGTTGTTTCTGTGGGCAGCTATGTGCTGGGATTGGACAGAACAGGACCGCTACTAAAAAACCCGAATAAAAACACAAAGTTATCTGTATACCAGGCTGCATCAAGGTTGAAATTAAGAGCCTTTCATCCCTTGATTCTGAAGGAAAATCCTCTAAGAGATTGCTGCTTGAGGCTCTTGCATTACTGGTAGATGCTTCTGAAGCATGTTTACTGTCAGTGTGGAGAAAGTTGAGAATCTGTGAAGATCTATTTAGCACTTTGGTAGCTGGAATTTTGCAAATTGCCGTAACTCGTGGAGGCCAGCTGTTAAGAGTTTTGCTTATCCGTCTCAAACCCCTTGTGCTGACAGCATGTGCACAGGTGCTCTTCTGGGTGGCCCTTGATTTACATTTCTATGCCTGCCGGAAATTCGATGAACTATCTGTTTTATTTTACCTTATTTTGTTTTGGCTACAGGCTGATACTTGGGGTAATAGTCGGGGAGCCATGTTTGAATGTGTCCTGACGACAAGTTGCGAGATTATTGAATTTGGTTGGATCAAAGACAGGGCTCCCGTGGACACTTTCATCTTGGGATTAGCTTCAAGCTTTCGTGAACGGAACGATTATGAGGAACAGGTGAGTCCTATACCATTGGTCATTGAATAACAAACTCATAACTGCGATGCTTGTAAACATACTATAGATCTGTGTTTGTGTGCACACACATTTTCCTGTTGTTCATTGCAGATTATTCTGCTGCTTAGCTGGTTTGTGTCTTCTTCTTTATTTCATTAGATGTTTCTTAAGTTATTATTTGATGCCTTATGTCCCTCATATGTATTTTAATTACATATACTTGAAAACTGTCTCTTAACTTTAGGTCCTATGCTTGGTTAATGATTATTATTTTAAATGAAAATAAGTTATTATTTTGAATTATTTTGGCTATCAAATTAATTAAAAAAAAATCTTATTATAAAAAAATCATATTATTTTTAATGACAAAATTAATAAAACAGATTATATTTATCGTGGTTGCAAACAATAATTAGGTGGTGTTTGAATTTGTTATTTTTGACTTAGTTATTATTCGTGTTATGTTTGGGTTAGAGAATGTAGTGGAATACCTGTATATTGATGTGACCCCAAACACAACATGCCGACACGAATTGCCACCCTTACATGCGCACAATATCGAGAGATATATCAGATATCGCTTGTCGCGACGAAATTGGCAACTGATGATCGTTTGTCTAAAAGAATTGGAAATATATTGACAATATAGTCAATTTATCGTGGAAATATTGGTTAGAAACCGATATATCACCTAGAATTTTGAGCATGTCAGGCTTCGAAAGGTATGAAAAAATCGCGATTCATCACCGCACAAATCGAGATAAATTAATATTTCTTCGATATATCATTAATTTATTGGCGATAAATCGCCGAGTTTTACCAAAAATCGCCACTTCTTTGCATAGTTATGAAAGGCGCGCCTAAAGCTCAGGCGCCACCACTCCCGGCGAAAACGCCTCGCTTCAGGTGAGGCGCCACCACCACTAGGTACGCCCTTCCTCTCCTTCTTCTCTTTCTTCCCCTTCTTCTCCTCTCTCTCTCTTTTTTTTTTTTTTTTTTGCTTTTTTGGCCTTCGGGGATGGAGAAAAGGTCGAGAAGAGCATGGCGCCTGCAAGTACCGGGGAGAACTGCCAGTAGCCTTCGCGTGAAGAAGAAGAGGGAGCCTAGGGCTCCTAATTTCCAATCCAAAACGATGTCGTTTTGGGTTGTTCTTTTGTTTTTTTAAAAATTAGAACACCCCAAAACGACGTCGTTTTGGGGTTCTTGTTTAGAAAAAAGAAAAAAGAATACCCCATAACGATGTCGCTGTTCCCGATTTAAAAAGACGCCCAAAATGACGCTGCTTTGGGCTTCCAAAGAATTAAACCGACGCCGTCATGTGATTCCGATCCTGTTCAAACAACCCTCTTACTCTGATCATCGCACCCTAAACCCTCAAAAAACCCATCAAATACACTTTCGCAGTTGGATTGGAAATGAAAGAAGAAGAAGAAGACCTAAGAGGTTTTTTCTTTCAAGCCTTCTATTTTTGTGTTGAAAAATTCTAAAAAAGGTGGTAGAAACAATTGGAACAAAATATAAATATTTCAGAAAAATTCTAAAACATCCTCATAAAAATTCTTAAAACCAGAAAACAAAAAATTTAAACTTTTGAAAAAAAGAGGCAAATTTTAGAAAATAATGTACAAAGGAAAATCTGAAAATTAATGAAAATAGAAAAACGATGTCGCTTGATTTTTTATATATATATATTTAGCAACTAATACCCCAAAACGATGTCGTTGCACGCTTCTAGCAACCAAAACAACGCTGTTTTGTGTATCTAGACCCTAAGCCTAAAACAACCCTCTCTTATTTGGATTGCACCCTAAAACCCTAAAAAAAACCCCATCAAATACACTTTTAAAGCTGGATTGAAAAAGAAAGAAGAAGAAGAAGACTCCAAGAGGTTTTTTTTTTTTTTTCGCTTTCCTATTTTTGTGTTGAAAAATTTCAAAAAGTAGAAACAATTGGAACAAAATTTAAAACATTTCGTAAAATTCTAAACATCCTAGAAAATTTCCAAGACAGAAAAATTGTAAACTTTGAAAAAAAAAAGGCAAATTTCAGAAAAATAATGTACAAAATAGGAAAAATCTGAAAATTAATGAAAAATAGAAAAAAAAAATTATGAAACAATTAGAACAAAAATTTAAAACATTTTTAGTTGAGCCAAGCAAACACCAACTCCAAAGTCACACCATCTAGCACTATTAATGTTTGTTATTTTGTTTTAACTTTGAATGCTCAGACGACGAGCATCATTAATGCTTGATTTTTATGTTTGATGTCCTTACTTTATTATATTTTATTATTAGATGAAAATTATAGACGATATTTAGTTAGATATATAATTTTTATTTGTATTAGGCAGTGTGCGACTCAAATAAAAAAGCCCGCGCCTTAAGTGCGCCTTATGCCTTAAGGCCCCAAGAGGATTTTGCGCCTCAATGCGTTTTGCGCCTTAAATAACTATGCTCCTTTGACCATTTGATATGATAGATTACTTTTCTAACGATTTGACGATCGAGATTTCACTTGCGTTTTTAATGGATTTAACAATAATATTTTTTTATTAGATTTCTCAATTAATTTATGAATAATATTAAATTAACTTACATATTAATTTAATAATTATAGATCATTATCTGAATCTTTTGTAATAATTATCTTAACTACTTATATTACCAATATGAATTAAAATAATTTCATTTAATATATGGGACTTATATTAGACAATAACATTTTTTATTTAATAATTATAAATCATTATCCTAACTATCCATACTCTCAAATATTATATGAATATTAATTGTTAATCTTAATGATATATCAATAATTTGTCATATCTATGTAAGTAATATTTGTATTAATAATGTATTAATTTATGGATTAGTATTAATTTCTCATGTAATATATGAAATTATGAATAATGTTAAATGTTAAGGTTTAATCTCCTAATCCATTTAGGATTCTTTTCCTTTTATCTTTAGTCTCCTAATTAGATTCTAACTCTTTTTCCTTTTTTGCCAAAACACTAAAGTATAAATATGTATGTTTCCTCCTTTGTAAATTAGTGAGAATATAGTATTCATCTTCTCTCAACATGGTAACAGAGCCATAGAAGAGTTTGGGAATATTAGGTTAGGTTTCACTATGGTCAATTCCGCTGACCCATCCAACGACCGTGCCTCACCGGCCAGACATCGGACTCACAAAGCCTCTCAGATCCACAACCATCGCTTCGAACAACCGTCTACGTAAACCTTTTTTCTAAGAACCCTAACTCCGTACGTGGACACTCACCAGATCAGCCGAGGCCCGCACTCCCCGTTTGGTGAAGAATCTCCACCAAGTGTCCCATTCCCCACCATGCGCATGGCTACCTCTCCGATTGTCGAACTTCATCACTGAGTCGCTCCACGGCCTACAGCCTATGCACTTGGTTTTTTGATCCAAATAACCGTGATCACCCTTTGTCCATCTTTCTATCCGTGGCATATACTTTCAAATTCTTCTTCTTGATTTTTCAAGTCCGACACCACCTAAGTTCCTCCTCACCATCCGGAGTCAGCTTGCCTCTTCCAAAGTACCGGTCCCTTTCGATTCGCCACTCTACCGATTTCTCATCTATATACGAAAATTTCTATGAGACGCCGAGAAAGACGCCTCTATGGTCGAGAAAGTTACTAGATTTTTGACCTCTTTGTATCCGAACTCCTATGATTACCAGATAAACTCACGGCAACGAAAATTATCTATAATGGCGAATATGTGGACTCATGATTTATTGTAATGCTGTGAAGATTATTCATCATCATGACAATAAAGTATCCTAAGATCAATGTCCTTAGCGGTGAAACCGATGCTTTATTATGCAATATTTTTCAAAATTTAGTTGATGCCAAGACCTCTGTATGATATTAAGGCCTATAAACTTACACTCTTTGGAATCGTGTGAAGAAATTGTACACTAATGATATTCATGTTTCATTGGGTAATATTCAAGTATCGCTAATTTGAAATTGCCGGCATGGATATATCTTCTATGGATTTAATGTTACTCTAAGGAGAACTTATTCTATCTTGCCAAAGTCTACTAATACCGAGACTTCACGCCAAAGATGGATCGAAGCCATAGATCATTATTCTTATACTTAACTCCGAGTCGATTTTTGAGAACATCCGGAAATGTATACTCACCGGAGCAATTATTCGAACTTTGATGAGGCTCGCTTAGTTACTTCACCATACCTCTCCACCGCCACTACCCATGCGATCTCAGATTACACCTACACTTCGCATTGCTCTCGCCTCATTCTCGGCGGACCCAAAGGTGGACGAAGTAGCGATCGAGGTAGAGGACAACGTCCTAAATGCACATACTGTCATAGGATTAGACACACCCATGATTGATGCTATCAGTTACATGGCCGACCTCCCCGTATTGCTCATTTGGCTTAGTCTTAGTCTTCTGATCATTCAGGGAGTTCGAGTTTTGTCTCAAGGAGCTCATCCACACCTCAGGGGGTCATTCTTATGCCCGACGAATATGAGGAGTACCTTCATCTCACCTGCGTACCATATCTTCCCTCCATTGCTCGTTGCTCAAACCGGTAATGTTTCGTCACTACATTCATTTAACTGATCCTGATACTAGAACCTCTGATCATATCCCTGGTAATAAAGACATTTTTTCTTTTCTTACCTTTATGTCTCCTTTACCCTCTATTACCATAGCTAATGGTTCTCAAACCATAGCTAAAGGCATTGACTTGTCCCCTTCCTTCCTTACCCCTTATCTCCAGATTTATGTTCATAGTTTTTTATAATCTTATTTTCCATTAGTAAGTTGACTCGTGATTCTCTCTATTGTGTGCCATTTTTCACACAACTCAGAACCTTGCAGACCTAGGTACTGGGAAGACGATTGCATAGGACATGAGTCACAAGGCCTCTTTCTTACCTCAAATACTTTGTTCCGCATCAAGCAGACTCCCACTAAGCTCCTCTCCTCTCCACGTCCCTACCATCCAAGCCTCTCTAAGTTTTGGAAACTGGTTCCTTATTTTTCTAGTTTATCTTCACTTGAGTGTGAGTCATGTTAGCTTGGGAAACATACTTGTGTCTCGTTCCCAAAGCGTTTAGATCCTCAAACAACGCTCCTTTGAGCTCATTCACACCGATGCTCAAAATTCTGTGTCTACATCTATTTTGTGGATTTCGTTACTTTGTTACTTATAGACGATTTTCATGTACTTATTATTTTTAATGAAAACTTGAGCTGAGTTATTTACTATCTTTAAAAAATTTCATTCTGAAATTCGCACTCAATTCAATACTTCTATTCATATTTTAAGAAGTGATAATGCAAAGTAATATTTCTTTACGCCATTCTCTTATATTATGTCTTCCCACGTGATTCTTCACCAATCATCTTGTGCTTACACTCCTCAATAGAATGGAGTGGTTGAACTTAAGAACCGCTATTTAGCTGGCATGCTCGCACTCTCCTCTCTTCCATCATAAGGTGCCTCAATGTTTTCGTGGATGTTGTCTTAGAATGCACGTTATTCGATTAATCGATAACATCCTCTGCTTACTTATCGTATCCTCATTTTGTCTTACTACCTAATTTACTCTCTCTTTCGCTCCCCTTCAGGTCTTGCTGTGTTTATTTTGTTTATATTCACTACGCAAGACAAACCGCCAACCAAAGCCATGAAGTTTGTCTTCGAAGATTCTCGCCTTCGTGAGGTTATCGTTGTTATTCCCCTCGGTTATTAATCGCTACTTTATTTTTGCCGATGTCACACTGAGGATTCCTCCTTCTTCTCCTGCGTCATCTCCCGCTTCGTGATGTCTTATCTATCTCTCTTGTCTTATTATCTCCAGATTTCCCTTCTACACCTACAGATGCCGTGACTCGACCACTTAAGGTTTATACTCGCCTTCCTCGCTGCTCTATGTATTCGTTGTTGAATCATTCTACGCTACGCTATCTCTTGCTTTAGTTCCTAAAGAACCAAGTTCGATAATCTACCTATTGCCATTTAGAAAGGTACCCGCTCTACTTCTAACCCACGTCCTGTTTATAATTTTCTTAGCTTTTATCGTTTATCTTTACCCTATTTTGCCTTTGTTTCCATTTTGTCTTCTGTCTCTACCCCTAAAAGTACTAGTGAGACTCTCTTCATCCGCCGAACAGTGCAAATGATCGAAGCAATGATGCCTTACGCCAATGGCACATGGAGCCGGTTGTTTTCCTCCTAGCAAGTCTATCGTTATCGTTGCCGAAGCCAGCGTTAGCGTACCTGGTCGCCGCTGATCACTCATCCGCCGGCTGCCGGTAAGATCAAAGAATAGTGGTTTAACGGCGCCGCGATAACTTCTCCGTGGTCGGCAAGAACTTTCTATGCCCGCCGGTTGAGTTTTTATGATCAGCGCCAGCGGTCAGTTCTTCGCCGATATCAAGAACGCCTTTACGCGATCCCATTATGTTATTACGATGTTCGAAGAACATGTTCGCCGATAACTATTTTTCTGTATATCCAAATTTCATCAATATTATTGGTTAATGTTGTAGAATTGATACGATCAAATACACAATATCTTTGCAATACTCATCCAATCACCAGATGTCGATTATCATCGTTTACGCACGACATCACACATACAGATCATTTAAATTCAAAAAACCAATAACAATCCTCGTCAACGTTAAAATAATTTGGGAACTCCAAGTATTTTCTAGGACATTGAGGTAGCTTAGCTCCACCCGGCGGGTTGTTTATCCGGCGCTTATACCTCTTTGATATATTGCCAGATACTCGTATGTTTGACTCCAGAAGTCCCGTAGTAACTTTATGGATCCGAATGTCAAACTTGTACTAGGTCAAGGGGAGCTTCTACGAGATCCAGGGATTTATTGATGACTTGCAGGTAAACTAAACTATTTCACTATCACTCGGCCTAACATTTCTTTTTTTGTGAGCGTAGTTAGTCAGTTCCTACAATCACCTTGTGGTAGCCATTAAGTTGCTGCAATTCATATTCTCCGTTATGTCAAAGGAGCATCAGGTCAAAAGGTGTTGTATGAGAACGTAGGTTCACTCGATTATTGGTTACAATGATGCATCGGGCGTACTCACCCAAGGATGTATCGTTTACATCGTGGTATTGTGTTCATTGGGGAGTAACCTTAATATCCTGAAGAGGGTTAAACAAGATTCTATAGCCAGATCTATATCGGGGTTCAAATAGATTCAGCCACAATTTTTAGCAACATGTGAACCTCATACTACGATATCTCTTCCAAGAACTAAGATTTGGGAAGGATGAATAGATGATGCTTATATGTGATAATCAAGCCGCTTTGCATATTTCATCTAATCCAGTTTTCCATGAGAGGACCAAACACATCAAAGTGGATTACCACTTTATCGTGAGTGCAAGATTGCACGTGGGATGCATTTAGACTACAAGTTTTGTCAACTCTAAATGACCAACTAAGAGATATCTTCACTAAGTCTCTGTATGAGCTAGATAAAAGTATATCTTTGACAAGCTTGGTGCTTTGGACCTATATGCTCCAGTTTGAGGGGGAGTGTTAAGGTTTAGTCTCCTAATCCATTTAGGATTATTTTCCTTCTCTCTTTAGTTTCCTAATTAGACTCTTAACTCTGTTTCTTTTTTTGCCCTAACACTAGAGTAGAAATATGTATGTTTCCTCCTTTGTAAATTAATGAGAATATAGTATTTCTCAGCTCTCTCAACATCAAATAGTAACATTTTTCTCGACATCTAATCACTTTGCATTACAATGTTTTAGTATTCTGTCTGCGGGAGACCTCAACTTGGTCATTCCCGTGAGCCCCAACCTTTGAACCATGCACCGCCATGCCCTATCAAGCAAATAATATTTAATTTTAATAATTATGAATTATGATCAAAATCTCTATTTTAATCTTAATCTTTATTAAGACGGAATAATTTCCTTTTCATTTTTTAATACTTAATTAAGGAATCCATATTTAATTTAATAATTTGAATAATTTAATTTTGGTAAAATCTTATTCTTAATTCAACTAACTAGATCAAGTCCTTTTTTTTAAATACTGTTGTCATGGCCAGTCCGATCCATGAAGTCGATTATTTTTCAGAAGTACATTTTGTGTATTCTAGTTTCTTATGGAGGGCTTATTAGTTTTGCTCCATGCCTTTTTGTACGTGCCTTTGGTCTCCTCGTATATGTCCAAAGATACCGTCGGGGTGTCCTTCTAGCTTCTTTTTGATTAATATATCTACTCTGATTATTCATTAAAAAAAAAAAAGAAAAAAGATTTGAATAATTTCTCATTATCTTTGTACGTAATTTCTACCTTTTGGTCTTGGGCAAATTTGTATAGTGTCGATAACACTGATTTTTTGGTGGATTTTGGTGGTTGGGCTATAGGCGAGTTTGAGGGTTTTGTTTGGTCCCCTTTTGTATACCTCTAGTGTACTCTTGTTTCTCTTGCTCTTTTATTGGTCTATATATTGCTTTTTACTGATAAAAAAAAATTATCTTTGTACGTAATTTCTCATTGCCACATCGATCTTTCTTTTGGTATTAAAAGACTATTGCAATGTAATATGTATCAAAATTATTATGAATATTGTCTTTAAATATATGTACTTTGCTTATTTGTTATTATTAAACTTTTGAAAGCATTTTCATGAATTTTACACAATTTCCCTTTACTGAAATTTTAAACATATCCACCTATATTTTGCTGATATTTATGATATAATAGTAAAATCCAAGTATCGATGCATATGGGCATATATGGGCTACCTAAGGTGTGATTTTCACACCTGGAAGTTGTGTCGGGGGAAGATTTTACGCCGACGGTCTTAAGAAACGGGGTTTTCCCCTTTGCTAACAAATGTTACCTTTGTCAATAGTTTAAGAGATCAGGATCACCTTCTTCTTCATTGTAATAAGACGTATACTATTATGGGATCTATTGTTCCTAATTTTGGGATTTGTAGGTGAATTGAGTACAATTTGAGATTCTTTGAAGAGTTGTGATGTATAAGAAAAGGCTTCATGTTGGATAAGTAGATAACCCAGATTTTGTAGGTGAATTGAGGCATAGTTCTCATTCATGGAAAATGCAGATATAAAAGATTTGTTCGAATACAAGGCATTGTCTTATCAAGATAAAATATCCACCCATCCGATATTTTAATTTCGATTTAGTGGATCATTTGTTGTTGCACTGTAACTTGACCTAGATTCTTTGGCATCTTCTTTTCTCCTTGTTTGAGGTGACCTGCGTTTTATCGTTCTCAATGAGGGGTCTTTTATCTAGTTGGCAAGGGTCTTTTGTGGGGAAAAAGAGGAAGAAGGTGTGGAGAGCTACTCTTTTGTGCCGTTTTTGGACAGTTTGGAAGGAAAGGAATAGTAGGACGTTTCAAGATAAAGGGCTAACTATTCAAAGGCTTAAGCAGTCTTTGCTTTGTTAACCTATGGGATTGGGTAAATATGTTTATAGATCCAAAAGCTAACTCTGTGGTAGATTTTATTGATTGAATAGGGACTCCTAATGGAGTGTTTTTGTGCAGTTTCTTTTTTGGTTGTGCTTGTTGGCACCTTTTGTATACTCCCTGTATACCTTTGGGCGCCACTTGGCGTCTCTCTATTAATGCATTTGTTTTTTCTTAAAAAAAAAATTTAAGTAGATGAATGATACACTTAATTGCTCTCTGATCTTGTTTCCATCTGCTATAAGCGTGGATATGATCAAAAGAAACACAACCAGTGGACATGGACATGGACCGGTACAAGTACATATTGTAAAGTTTGAGAAGTATTTTGAAAATTTTTTTCCATGAGACTTTGAGACTTTTGAACCCTAAAACTGTAGATAATGGTTAATTTGTAAGTTGAGCAATAGTTTATGTAGCAGTTGATTTATAGATGAGCAAAAAATATACTGATAAATTTTTTTTTATAAGATGAGCAATAGCAGTTGATTTATGAGGACTGAGTGATGATTTGTGGCTCTTGAGTAGGTGATCCAAGAGCCTAAGAAAGACATTTGAGACTCTAAAAGTAAGTGAAGTGGAGTACTTATTTGACTAAATGATAGAGCAAAGACCGCTAGGACTCTCAAAGATTCCTAGGAGATTCTTCAATTTCTTAATCTCTTCCTTGTGAAGCTTAGCATGTTCTTTGCTAAGGAATTCACCCTCCCTTATAGAGGGTTTCATCGATCTAAGAATTGGTGAAATGCGCTTGAGTTCTCTATTGTTCACTTTTGAGGCTTTCCATGAAGTTTCCAACACCTATCCCTTGTGTGTCTCAACTTCTTACAATAGGTTCACCAAATAGAGTTCGTTTTTATTGTATAGGATAAATTTGCCGTTGCTAGAGGATTCATGTTATTGGAGTTGTCAACAGTCTCAAACATCATGGATAGAATCACAAAAACATTCAGAGACAAAATATAATCGTCTTATCTATCAATATATATATATATATATATAGAAAGATATATATATATATATATATATATATATATATAACAAAGTGCTCTGAAATGGCAATGAAGAAATGAGGAAAAGGATAATTAATAAACTCCTATAAATTACAATGGAAAGGGTCAAATCAGAGGTGGTAGAGATAGGGGGAATTTCTTGTTAAAGTTGAAACGGCCTAAAGCTTTTCTCGTGGAATGTTAGAGGAGCGAATAATCCAATTAAAAGAAATGTTATAGAAATTCTTATTAGGTCCAGAGGGTGGACTGGTTTGTTTGCAAGAAACCAACTTCAAAATGTCTTCGATCATGTTTGTAGCTTGGGGGTGGGTAGACCGTCGAGTGGAGGGTCGTGGAGCCGAGGGTTCTCAATGGGGCATCCTAGTGTTTTGGGATACTAGAAAGTTTGGAGCTAGCGGAGGTCAATAGGCCACTTTCTCTCGTTACTCGCATGTTTAAAAATGTAGAGGATGGTTTTCAGTGGGCCTTCACAGGGGTCTATGGTCCAGTAAAGAAGTGCAAAAGGGAATTGTTTTCGGGAAGAAACTTCGTCTGCGGAAAGGCTCGCGGGAGGGGTCTCGTGCATCGGGGGAGACTTCACGTGGGTACTTTCCCCAATGATGTAAATTGATTGTCGAATCTCGCCCCTGCGAGGCGCTTTAATGAAATTCTTAATGAGTCAAATAGAGACCTTCCTTTGCAAGGGGTCCTTCACTTGAGGGGTGGCTTTAATAACTACCGAATGTCCCGTCTGACATATTTTTGTGACACCGACCGGAAAGCCATTAGCAATGTGACACAGCACTCTCCTAGACCGCTGGTCCCCGACCACCGTCCCGTGATGTTAAACAAAGGATGGGATTAAATCCGCCTTCACCCTTTCTTGGCCGAGGATATGGGTCGGGCGTACGAAGGCTTTGGCGACCTCCTGTAGACTCCACAAGAAGTCTTCTACTTTTCTGTTCCTACGCTTTATTCTAGCTTCAAATTAAAGGCCCCTCGGGAAGGAATTTTGAAGACTTGGAACAAAGAGGTTTTGGTAGAGTGGATAAAAAGTGAGGCTTGCTAAGACCCTTGGGATGATGTGGAAAAGAAAAGAAGTTGTCCTCGGGAATAAGGTAGAAGAGGGAAAAGGCTAGAGAGGACTTTAAGGGGAGGTTGATTTGGAAGAAGTCTCATGGAGACAGAAATCCAGAGAGATTTGGTTGAAAGAAGGAAATTGTGGCACGGCCATAGGATGGCCAATTCTCATAGAAGGAGGAATTCCATTAGTAGTATCAGTATTAATGGTAGAAGACTGGTTAAGGAGGCTGAGGTTAAAGAAGGCCTGGTTGGTGCTTTTCAAAGTCTCCGCCGCTCAAACAATCGCGCCCGCCTCACCACCTTGTTTTAATTTGATCGGGCGCATCAAAATGCTGTCGAGGAAATGTTCACAGAGGAGGAAGTTCTAGCAGCAGTCTCTGGGCTTAATGATGATAAAGCCCCAGGACCAGATGGTTTTCCAATAGCTTTCTGGTCTTTCAGTTGGGATTTTGTGAAAGATGAGGTTAAGTGGTTTTTTTGCATTCTTCCGTAATGATCAGCCATAAAAGTCTTAGCCGCTACTTTCGTTCCGTGCCCAAGGGAAGTGCTAACGAGGATCTTAATGACTCAACACCACCAGTTTAGTGCGCTCTATAAAATTTATCGAAAGTTTCGCCAACGTAACTAAAAGTGTCATGAGGTTGATTATCTCCCGGGCCTCGTAATGCTGTGTATGGGAGGTACCATGAAGAATAGCTAATAAGGTCAGGATCTCCATTCTAAGAAGGGAAGGAGAAAGGGATTTTGTGTCGGACATTGAAAAGGCCTATGATCACATTATTAGGTGGGATTTACACGCAGCACGCCGAGAGAATGGGTTTTGGGGCCTAAATGGATTAGGTGGATGAATTGCGCATCCTACGCCTGTCACATGTTAACGCCTCCAACTCGGGGTTCTTCCGGAGCCCGCAGGCTCGACAAGGGGACCCTCGACGCCCCATTTTGTCACCTGTGATTGAAGCTCCTGAAGGTTCGTTGAGAGCTGGTGGAAGGAAATTTTATTTCGTGATTGGGATAGGTGGTGGGAGTCGGGTCATCTCCCACCTATTATAAGGCCGATGATATTTATCATTCGCAAGCCACCTCAGTGTACCGACGCGGTTGGACTTTAATGTGGTTCAAGCCTTTTCGTGTGGTTGAAAATTAACTAACAAAGTGTGATTATTCTAGGTAAAGTGACAATGTGGAGTTGTTAGCTAAATAACTTATTGCGGTTGTCTCCCTTCCCACCACGTACTGTCTCCCCCGGGGCCACAGTACTTCCTTAGTGTCCTGATTCTGGCCAAGAAAGATTTAAAAGATTGTCCTCCCGAAAAGACAATATATCTTCAAAGTGGCTGGAGGCTCACCTCATTCGAAGTACTTTGTCTAGCCTCCCATTTACTTCCCTCTCCGCTTAGAATGCCAAAGATTATCACTGAGACTGAAAGATCAGAGAGACTTTCGGGTGGGGAATCATGAGCGTAAACCACACCGGGTCAACTGGAAACCGCTTGCCAAGAGAAAAGTGCAGGGGGTTAGGTGAGGGAGGCCTCCTTGATGAATCAAGTATTGCCGTAAGTGGTGTCAAGTGGTTCGCTAATGAGAGGACTCTCTCCTGAGACTGCAAAGATCGCATCAAGTTTGAGAGAGGAAGATGGGGGTTGGAACACTAGGGACATCAGGGGTGCTTATGGTACTGGTTTATGGAAAGGCATCAGAAAAGAATGACCCACCTTCTCTCAAAACACTATTTCCTCCTTAGGAAATGGCAGAAGGTTGGGATTTTGGAAGGACCCGTGGGGTGATGAGACCGTGGCAGGCTATGCTTCCCTCTCTGCTCAACTTGGCACCATAAAGACGCTTGTGTAAAGCAGGTCCTGATTCTTTCTGTGGTGCCGTGGTGGTCCCTGCCTTCTGCACCTTTAATGATCGAGTTAAGAGTGGAAAGGTTCCTTCTATTTCTTTCACAACAAGAAAATTGGATCTTTCAAGAGGATCGCCTATTATTAAAGGAGTCGACACAATGGGTTTTCGCCAGACATATGTATAGTGTCATGTATTCTCCTCCTTAGATTTCCTCATCGACTAACTTCTAACCCAATCGTTCCCCCCCAAATTGGGTTTCTTCGCCAAAGCTCTCTGCAAGGTGCTTACGCCGACCAACTAAAGAGGAGGGGGATTTTAGTAAACAGATGTTTTTATACAAGAAAGATAAACAATACTCACTTTGCTTATTCATCAACGAGAGCCAAGATGCTAAGGATCTTCTTTTAATAATCGATGCAAATTGGGTGTTCCCTCCGCACGTGTTCACAACTTCTCCTTGCTCAAAGTGCTAGTGTCGGCAAAAACTCAAACAGAAGCTCACTTCATGTGTTCCTCTCTGGTTATTCTGGACGTCGTGGTTAGAAAGAAACAGGTGGTCTTCTTGTAGAACGAGGCCCCTCGGCTCATAGATGAAATCTTTCTTTTGTTTACCTCAGGGCTTTGGTTACAAGGTACAAAGGCTGATAACTTAAATTCCTTAAGGGTTTTTTTGTCTCTGATGGGGTATAGGTGATGAGGTGGTGTTTCTGTGCCCCAAATTTTTGGGAGCCTTGTGCTCTTTTTTCATCTATATACTACTTTTTAACGATCAAAAAAAAAAACTCTATACCGCAGGCTGAAAAGAAAATCCAGAGGAGTTTACCTAGCTCTCACACCATGTGTGGAGAAAATTCTATTTATTTTCATAACTCAGAAGCCATACAACCAATAAAATGTGTGTGTGTGTGTGTGTATAGAAGAGGGAAAGAAGGAATAAGGAAGAAGAAAGGAAAGAATAATAAGTAAAGAATTGGAAACTACCTTATTAAAGATCTTTACAAATTAGGGATATATATACACAATATACCCAAATATATAATACAACTGTAATATATGATCATAGAAGATATATAGATGTGTATACAGCTGCAATAATCTTCACATACAGCTGTATATATGACTGTAACAAGGTGTAATAATCTTTGACATGCTATATACACTTGGAATTTCTACCCTTTTCTTTTCTCCTCTCTGCACACTTCCTTCTCTTCTAATTGCTCTCTTCTATGATTGTGCACTGTTGCCTTACCATTTTCAGGATGGGAAAGAGAAACAGGGAACGTCTGTTGTGCAGCTTAATGTTATACGCTTGCTAGCTGATTTGAATGTTTCCATTAACAAGTCTGAAGTGGTAGATATGATATTGCCCTTGTTTATTGAGAGCTTGGAAGAGGGTGATGCTTCGACTCCTGGCACACTTCGACTCCGAGTATGAAACCTTTTCTTAATCATTTTTCACTTTTGTATCTGCTATTTTGTTAGAAGAGGAATCAATTGGATCCTCTTTCTTACTGATTCAGTGAGATGTTTTAACAACTATTCTGTTGAACTACTGCAGATGCTTGATGCTGTATCTCGCATGGCTAGTTTAGGTTTTGAAAAATCTTACCGTGAGACAGTTGTTCTGATGACGAGAAGTTATTTGAGTAAACTTTCTAGTGTAGGATCTGGTGAGTTGAAAACATTGGCTCCAGAAGCCACTACAGAACGTGTTGAGGTATGTAATAACATTTATAATGTGAATAATGTATTACTGTTTAGTTGCTCGACAATTTATCCTAATGAATGGACACTTACTGGTTCAATCACATTCTAGACTCTTCCTGCAGGATTTCTTCTGATTGCTGGTAAGCTTGCGAATGCTAAATTGCGTTCAGATTATCGACACCGTTTGCTGTCTTTGTGCTCAGATGTAGGGTTGGCTGCAGAATCCAAAACTGGAAGGTGCACTCTGTTCTCCAATAAATAATTACACTGCAATTCCTCATTATAATGTGTCTTTCAGAGATTGATGCACCCTTCTTTAGGTATCTTTGCATATGTTGGTTTTCTAATCATTGTGTGTTCACTGCTCTCAATCGATACCCCAACCTCTGCAGGAGTGGAGCAGATTTTCTGGGACCTTTACTTCCTGCTGTTGCTGAAATTTGTTCTGATTTTGATCCTACTTTAGATGTGGAACCTTCACTTCTAAAATTATTTCGGAACTTGTGGTTCTATGTTGCGCTTTTTGGGCTTGCCCCTCCCATACAGAAAATCAGCCTCAGACAAAGTCATTTCAACAACCCTGAATAGCACAAAGCCATGTGAAGGCAGCATGGCAATTGCTCTTCAGGCTGGGTTTGTGACCATACATGTGGAATACTCAGTGGTCTATTGCAGTTCAACGAATTGCCTGGGTGGACCCCACCTCTTGTAAGTTGATTTGGAATTATGCTTCTCTAATATTGTTCAATGCTTTTTTTATTTACAAAAATTTTTACATTCAAAGCTTCAGGCTTCTTCTAAATGGTTTTTATATTTTCCATGAGTTTAATATTCCCTTGTAGGATCCTTAGCTCTGGGGTAAGCTGTCAAATTTTTTTGCAGATCTGAAACTATTTTGTTTGGGATTACATAGCTTCACATATCTGTGCATGTTAATTTTGATGCGTCATGGCTGAATGTGAGGCAGCATTGCAAAAACATCACCTTGCATTTGCAGGCTAACTCTTGCCAAAGTTTTTGGAAGGATTTGAAATCTGGGTAGCTGCTTGTGTTTGTTTGCCTCTCGGTGGGATCAATTTTGTTTGACATGGACATTCGCAGTGACATGGTCCTAGTCTTGTGCCAAAAAAGTCTTGAAAATCTAAAAACTTCCAAGAGTGATTTTAGGTCACAATTGTGTAAGAGTATTTGGAATCTACATGACCATATAGATTTCAGATGGGAACTAGGAATTTCGCTCTTCTCACATATTTTTCAGTTATAAATTTCAACATTACTTTACTAATAAATTTTTTTTTCTTGACATTACTGTATAAGATGGTGAATGGTAGTGACTGCACAATTTTTTATCTTTTTTTGATAGGAAGAGTGTGTATATATATGGCAAAGAAAACTGTATGCCAAAGCACACAACTTGTGTACAATAGGCATCAAATGACAATGCCCCAAAAGAGAAACAGAAAAAACAAATTTCTCTCAACTTGATGCCTATCAATCTACAAGATCAAAGGCATTAAATCTTCTTCTATGTTACATCATAACTGAAGCTAAAAGAGTGCCCAAGATCGAAAACTTTAACTTTAATCTGACTACACCTTGTTTTTCAATGCTCTTTGATTTCTTTTTTTCTTTTTTTAATTGTCCAAAAAAATGCATAGAGAAATGGTTCTCCAGTACCTTTTCCTATTTCCTTCCAACAAAGGAGGCATGCTAGCTTAAAAGAGTTTCTCTAATAGTGGAAGAGAGCGTTCAAACTACACCAAATAAGGAGAACAACAATGGCCTCAAAACCCTTGATTTGTCTCAATGAAGGTTAAAGCAATCAATTGATTCTCTTTCAATTTTACAAAGCAGTAGGTTTTTTTTTACCTTTTTTTCTGTGTGCCGTCTTAAAACCTTTGTTTTGTCACAATGAATGAGAACCTGATCAATTGATTCTCTTTAAATTTTACCAACCCCTCTGTCCCTGTTGGAACTTGAACCTAAAACTTCCACAAACCCTCTCTATCTCTTTGCCACTTGAGCTAGGCCTTAAGGCAATTTCACAAAGAAAACATCTATTCGTCAATAGTTATTCTTTGCTCAAGAGTGGGGTTGGTTTCTTGGAAGGGAAGAAAATTGATGGGTAGCACCAAACATAATACAACTCTCAAAGGGATTGGAGGAAGTGAGGGTCTCTTATCTTGTGGTTTGTTGTGTCAGGTATGCTCTTCTATCTCTTAACTCTTTGGTGAGGATACTTCCATTGATGGGGCTGTTGATCTTTCTCTTTCCTTTCCACTTCCTTTTTCCTTTTTCACTCTGTCTAGCATCAGCTTCTGTTGGCTAATTCAGACGATCCTAGCCTTTTCACAGACTGCAGGCCATTTGTCTGCGCTAGGTGTTGTTTCTATACATAATGCTGGTTTTCCTTGCATTGATGAGTGGAAGTCCTATAGTGGTTAATAACTCTTAAAGTTGAGTGACAGTTTTGTTTTTGAGACTTCCCTTTGCAACCCTAGTGATCATTTGTTTTCATGGAATGGTTATCCTAAAGATCCAGGCTCCTCTTCAACGGAAGGTTTTCAGGTAGAGGGCCTTTGCCTTGCAAAATGGTCAATGTACAATCATTATTACTTGGCATGGACGTTAGACTTGTTGAAGATAAGGAAAAGGGGTTTTCAGGTGACAAAAGTAGTGGTGAATCTGCAATGAAGGTCTATTCTAGAAGGAAGAACAAGCCTTTATGTGGACCTAATGAGGTTTTTTATGTTAGTTCTTGTTTTTCAAAAGGGTTCTCTTTGGTTGCATGAATATGATTAGTTGGTATATTAGAGGCTTGGGATCTAGGAGGAAAAGAGGATACCATGAATGTTTCATATGAAGGAAATTTGTGATAGAAGGTTTGTGGGTAGTGTTGGAAAAATTAGGAGTGAGTTGCTCTCCCAACTTGGGAGTTAAGGTGTTTGATTCTTTGGGATTCAAGTAATTCAAATGTTCAGCGATGGTGTTAGTATCCTTTTCAGTTATAGTTAAGTTATGCTATAAGGAAGAAGGTACTTTGGTTAACATCAGTCTATTATCCTAATAATTTCACTTGAGAAAAAAATTGTGGTAGGAGCGTCAAGACCTTGTTGGACTAACTTCTCTAGAATGGTGTGTAGGTGTGAACTTCAATGTCATGAGAAGGGAGTTTGGAGAAATTGGGTGGTTCTAGGCTAACCCTGGCATGCGGTGTTTCGATGAATTCATAAGAGAAAGTGAGCTCATAGTGATCTCGTTGGCCTTACCTAAAGATGCAACTTTACTCACTCAATGCAAGCTTCTCCTATTTGTACAAGGTTGGGTAGATTCTTGTTTTCAAATGATTGGGAACTTGTATTCCCTCAAAGTCGACGAGAAGCCTAATGTAGCACTAAAAGGAAAATTCTAGAAGAATAGAGTAGGATTGAAATAACTCTAGGAATCACTCCTAGAAACCCTAGGCTTCACACGAAGGGTTCTTTGTATCACACAGAGATTGAAATAATCCTAGGAATCACTCCTAGGAACCCTAGGCATCACACCATAGGGATCTTTGCATCACACAAAGACTTGTATTTGCTGGAAAATTCTGTTCTTCATTCATTCATTCATCAAGCCTGAATACAACCATATATATAGGTGATTCTAGGGACCCGTTACTCTTGTAACTACCATCTAGTAAATGAACTTGAAACTAACAACTTTGACTTGACATCTAGATCTTATTAAAGACTCTTGGAAAATGACAACCATGGAAAATGATAAACATTGGAAAATAACAATCATTGGAAATGACACTAACTTATGACAATTGCAACTAACTCATTTATATGAGATCCCACCTAGGCTCTTTATCATCCAAAGAGTGCCAATTAAGGCTTCGAAACTGAGCCCTAGCGCTTCAGGGTAAACTTTTAAAGGTGGCTGCTACTTGTCTCCATCAAAGCCCTTTTTAGATGGACCTTTGATCATAGACCAATTAGTCTAGACACAAAGCCTTTTGAGTGGGCTCCAACTCCTTTTGGATTTGCGAATATGTTTTCCACTCGATTTTAAGGAAAGATTTGGAGGTTGGTGGTAAGAGCATTAGGAGGTTCCATAGTAACAGAATAATAAATCAACGCACCTACGCAACTTTCATTGCTCGTGTCAAAAAAGGGCAATCATTCAAATTTTTTGATTTTAGATCTATTAGCTTGGTTACAAGTTTATATAAGATTATAACTAAGGTCTTGTTAGGTCACCTAAGAAGGGTGCTTAATGAAACAATTTTTCTTTTTGAAGGAGCATTTTGAAGGGAGTCAAATTTTGGATGTTGTGTTGATTGCTAATGAAATGGATAAGGTAAAGAGGTCGAGGAAAAAGAAAAAGTGGTTGACGAAGTGAGGGATGGTATTTAAAATTGATTTTGAAAAAACCTATGATCATGTAGATTAGGGTTTTTAAGGTCACATGCTTGAAATGGAAGGGTTTAGTGCTAAGTGGTGATTTTGGATGAAGGGATGCTTGTTTTCAATGAGTTTTTTCGTCTAAGCTAATGGAAATGCCAAATGATGGATTAAGGCTGCTAAAGGGTTAAGACAAGGTGGCATTTTCTCTCCTTTCTTATTTACTATTGTGGTAGATGCCCTTAATAGGATGGCGATCAGAGCAGAGGAGGGAGGTGTTCTTGAGGGTTTCATGGTTGGTAAAGGTGAGACTAGAGCGTCTTTGTTACAATTAGGTGATTTTGAATGAAGCAATGCTTGTCTTCAATGAGTTTTCCTGTCCTAGCTACTGGAAATGCCAAATGTTGGATTAAGGCTGCTGAAGGTTTAAGACAAGGCGACACTCTCTCTTTTTCTTATTTACTATTGTTGTAGATGCTATTGATGGGATGCCGATTAGTGCAAAGGAGATGTGTTCTAGAGAGTTTCACTGCTGGTAGAGGTGGGACTAGAGTTCTTTTTTACAATTTGCAGATGACACCAGCTTCAACAAAATTTGTACAAAATGTTAAGCTAATTCTTTTTGTTTTAGAGAATTGTTAGGTTTGAAGATAAACTTAGAGAAGTCACTATGTCTGCATCCACAGTAAACTATGTCAATGTTTAGTTTGACATCAATTCTTGAATGTAGAGTTGCAAAGTGGCCACTATCTTATCAGGGTCTTCGTTAGGGAAGAAATCCAAAGATGGTAAACTTTTAGGACCCTATGGTTGATAGGGATCCTGAGGAGATTGGGGAGATAACTTTAATTCGGTCTTGTTTATCTCACATCTTAATGCATTTCCTTTCTTTTCAAGATCCCAACATCAGTAGTCTTAAAGATTGAGAAGTTGCAAAGGGATTTCCGTGGTCTAAGACTTGAGAGGAAAAGAGAGATCATCTTATCACTTGGGATGTAGTGTGTAGACCAAAAGAGTTTGGATGATTGGGTATAGGGAAGACATCTTTGAGAAATGATGCTCTCTTATGGAAGTAGCTTTGGAGGTTTCTCAAGGAAAGTTGTAGTATGTGGCATAAGGTGACTTTGAGCATTTACTGGGCTTATACTAATGATTGGGATGCCAACATTATGGTAAGATGGTTACCTAGATGTATATAGAAGGCTATTTGTCAAGCCTTTCAGGACTTTTCCCTTTACATCTATCTTATTGTAGAGAATGGGAAAAGAATCCGGTTCTAGGAAGATTTATAGTGAGGAGATCAACCTTTGAGTTTACTATTTGCGAATCTTTATAAAGTCACTTTGGTGGAGGACAAAATCTTATGGGATGTGGGTAAGAAAGGCCAGTATACAATCAAGGCAAATTATATGCACATGGAAAATGCACGTATTGATAATACTGCAGGCCTCATTTGGAACGCTGGACTCTCCTAAAATAGCGTGTTCACTTGGGGAGGCTTAGGTAAAGGTGTTGACTGGGGATCACTAAAGATAAGTAAGCCAAATTGCAAACAAATGCTCGATGTGCAAAGAGGAGGAAAATTTAGATCACTTATTTCTACACTGCCCTACAATATGGAGATTCTGGGCTCTCCTCATTGCTTTGTCAGGAATGGAATGGGTTTGCCCACTACGGATTAAGGACTTAATGATGGGATGGTCGACTTTTCCTATAAGAAAAGAAGCTAAGAAGCTGTGGAAGACAGCTCTATCTAGCCTACTTTGGGCAGTGTGGAAGGAAAGAAATAGAGTGACGTTTGACACCCAAACTTCCTCAGGATTAAGCACTCCTTCATTTCCTATCACCTCGATGGCACTTGAATGAGGGGGAGTACTCGCTTGTAAATTTATTAATGTGTATTCTGTAGTTTTCCCAAGTTTGTGGGTGGTAGGTAGTCTTTTTGCTTCTCTTGTATACATCCTGTATACCCTTGGGTCTTGCCCTGTTTTGCTAATATAATTGCTTCTTGCTTACCGAAAAAAATAAAAAAAATAAAGTCACTTTGGTGGGAAGTCTTAACATCTTAGAGGTCCCTTGGAATTTCATATCCGTCTTCTTGGAAACTTAGTTTTCATCACAATCTCACTAATTTAGAAATTGAACTTCTTGAAAGACTCATGTTATCACTTAATGTTGTGCGCTTATTTTCTTTTACAATGGATTCTAGAGGCTAATGTTTGTCTTCCACTAGTTCATTCTAATTTCTCAATGAAGTCTTTCTTCATGGTATTGTCCAAAATTTCTTCTCTAATTCCTTTTCTTCCATCCAATTTTGTTGGAAATCAATAGCCATCAAAAGTAAAGGCCCTTAGTGTGGATAGTGGCACTTAAGAAGGTAAATACCAATGGCATGCTACTAGAGAAAAGACCTTACAAATCCCAAAATTCACATTAGTGCATGCAAAGAAAGTGGAGAATCATTTGATCATCTTTTTCTACATTGCCCAATAACATTGAGGTAGTGGCACAAAGTTATTTAAAGCAACTAATTTGATTATAGGACCACAGCATAGAGATATGTTGATTATTTCTTTTAGAGGTTTGAGGAAATCAGTTACAGTCAAGTTACTTTTGCATATTGCATGTTTTACTATCTTATGGATCATGTGGCAAGAGAATAATGCCATGAATTTTTAGGAGAATTGCAAAACGGAATAAGTGATATTGGGTCTTATTTATTCCTATTCTTCTCTATAGGCTTCTTGTACTACCCCTTGGGAGAAGTGCCACTCAAAATTATTCTACTTAGTTGGCTTTCTGTTTGAAATTAAGTACAATAGAAATTCCAGAAACCCTACACGGGCTCTGTTATCTAGAAGAAAGACTTGGAAAATATCTTTCTTAGTTTTTTGAATGAGTACAATACTTCAAATAATACAAAATAGTTTGATGAAGTAAAGCTAAGTAAGGGAAGATGGTTACTGAGTCGAATTACCTTCTGATTTCTAGCACTACATTATAAAAATATCTACGTTTAAGTTTCCTTCATATCAGGAATTAACATAAATCCACATTTGAGTAGAAGATGAACTTACATGAGGTATCCCAATGGTTGGGAGCCTAATTTTGACTGATTTTGGATGAGTAAGGATTCCTTAATCTTTTTTTGAAACTGAAATAGATTGGCAATACTTGCTACTTGTGTGCAATCCAAACTTGGCTTGTCCCTAGGGCCTTTTGGTCCTAAAAACCTATTTTTGAATTGGGCATGTTCAAAACAGAGCATTTTGTTTTATATCAGTGTCTTTTCAGGTTTAGATGTAAGCTCTAGTTTGCTTCTTTGCTTGGTCATATAACATTAGGAGTTAAAACATGAGAAAAATAGAAATATATATTTTTTTGCTTGGGAAGTTTATGAACATCAATATACCATACTTCTATGAGTTGTACTTTTTTGGGAACAATTGCCTATGTTTGGCTAGTCAACTTGGATATAAAAGATTGGAATATGCTTGCACTTTCTTTGATTATTATTTGTCTACTTAAATTAGTGTTCTGTCTCTCTGGCTATTGGATTGACATGATCCTTCTTCCTAGTAAGTGTATTAAAATATTAATTAAATATAGTGTTTGTTTGAAGGTTGTTAGCTCAGTAAAATGGCTTGAAGATGAATTAGAACTTAATGCTCTTCACAATCCTGGAAGTCGTCGAGGGAGTGGCAATGAGAAAGCTGCGGTAGCCCAAAGAGTTGCTCTTTCTGCTGCTTTAGGAGGGCGAGTTGAGGTTACAGCAATGAGCACAATTTCCGGTTAAGTAGATGACTTCTTATCTTCTCATACATTAAAAACTACTTTCTTTTTTCTTTTCTTTCTTTATTTTTTAATTTTTGATGAAGGAGATGCACGTTGGGTGAATTAGGTTGTTTTGGGCTTTGCTTGATAAACTTTGTTGTTACCAAAATTTTTTTAAATAAAATTTCCTCGATGTTTCTTCACCATGCTTATTTTGGTGTCTGAAATATCTCTCTGTTTATCTTCTGCAGGTGTCAAGGCTACCTATCTCCTTGCAGTAGCTTTTCTGGAGATTATAAGATTCAGCAGCAATGGTGGCATCCTTAACAGCAGTGGTGCCAGTTTGACTGCTTCTAGAAGTGCCTTTAGCTGTGTCTTTGAGTATCTCAAAACTCCAAATCTAATGTCAGCTGTCTTCCAGTGTTTGACTGCAATAGTCCACACAGCATTCGAAACAGCAGTATCATGGCTGGTACTTCTTTGCTTTATATTAGGCTTTTTGAGCAGTTCCATCTTTTTGTTTTTCTTTTTGATGTTTTTTTAGCAAATAATATTCATCTTCCTAGAGTGTAGATCTGGCATGAATTGATCTGGTAGATGTTATCCTTTTTGTTGTTAGATTATTCTTATATTGGTTGTCTATAAATTTATTCATATATCAAGTCATACAACTGTTTCCTACTTTTTCTTCCAATCCTTCTTTACTGGTGTATTTGTGATTAAAACTGATTAAATCTGATGTTGATGTTGAAATCATTTCACACGTCTAATTAATGAATCCAGTGCTCTGACATCTAGTCTAGCCATTGACGTGTTGAGGAAATGATGCGTCCACCCTGTTTATTTGCCTTACTGCTATGATTTCATTTATAGTTTTTTAGTTTATATAATGAGTAGAGTTATTTACATTTTTTACTATAGAGAAAAATCAAATGATTGAAATTCAAAAAATGAGTAGAATTATAAAATATAGTATAAAGAAGCCCAAATAGTTATAACTCAGTCATCTTAATGTACCAAATGAACAATTGTTCTAAAAAAGATATTATGTTTAAAGATTTTTGGTATGTGACCAAACAAAAGGAGTTGCTACTGAAAACCTAAAGAATAGAGAATGTTCTAAGATCTAAACATGATGGACATCACTTATTTCAAGTTTATGCTACACATGTGAGAAAACAAAAAGAAACAACCCAAAACCATAGCGTCAATCTAGTATTTGGAGCATAACTACTAAGTGAAATCTATAAAGGATAGTTGACCACCATCAACTTGAAGCCCCTACCCAAACTTGTGTTCCTATATTTCTATTCTTATTAAGAGCTTTTTAATTTGGTGTCAGTTCCGATCACTCTAGTTTAGTATTTCAACTGGGATTAAAATTGTATTTCCACTAGAATTAGTATCTTCAATCACTCATAAATAGGGCTGATTACAACAATGTGGGTGATTATTTGTTTTGGGAAATAGTTGGAAAATTCATTTCTTTTCTCTCTTCTTATTTTCTCATAATTTCTCAACTAATTACTTTCTAAGCCAATTTCTCATAATTACTTTCTAAGAAAGATTTGGAAAAATCATAAATGAGTGCTTCCATTGTGTGTGTGTTGTCTGTGGGTGATAGCAGATTCTTTAGTACATCTAGGACCTTTTGGTAGCGGTTATAGTTTTAACTTCATTTTTTTTCTATTTTTCCTGTGACTCTAGTGAATTTGAACTTTTTTTCTTCAGTCATTTGAGCTAGTTGAAGTCACTGGGTCAACATTTGAACCAACTAACTTGGTAGGAGTTTTTGGGGTTCTAGATGAGGGTGTGAATGGACTACCTATTCTTGTAAAGAGTGCTGGCCTCTATTTAGCCAGTCTGTGCTGCTGCAATCTTTTCTTCAGTTTCTCATAATGGTAATAAGCACTTGGTTTTCTTGCACAGGCTGGTTTGCTGGTTTACTGGATTAAATATGCATGGTGTATATTCTTGTTTCATCTCTTTCTCCCATAGTTACCATTTATAAAATAATCAATTCTTTTGCCATTTATAAAATACCTAATTCAGTATAATTAGTAGTTTTTTTTAGAAATTAATCTTCCTGCTGATCACTTGGTCTCTCAATTGAAGTACTACATACTTGTGTTGTTATTCTGGGATTAGGGAACTGTTCGGATTTTTTAATTGCTGATCTTGTTTCTATCTGGTTTTTAAATATAAAGCTTTTGTGGGGGTTTAGAACTTGGTTTTGCATAGAGCAAAGTTATCCTTCCTTGAATATATCTTCTCTGTAATTTTTTTCTCTTTCAGCTGATTTACATTTGTGATAAAAAGGTCAATGTCTTGGTGCCGGATCTAGTGTCTCATGATTTTTTTATTTTTATTTTTATTTTTTATTTATTTTTTTGTTTCAGTAAACTTATGCTCTGTTTTCATTTCTAAACCTAAGCCGTTGTACTATCCTCCTTCTTCTTCTTGTTTAGACCGGATTCCTCATTTGGAGGAATTCTTTGGTCATGGGGGCACAAATGAGATATCACAGGCCTTTGAAGGTTCTGAAAGTGTGGGATCTCAGGGTATTGCCCTAACGCCCTTGGCAATTTTGCCGCCCTCTAACTTGACAAGGCCCCTGAGCCGGGAATTAGTGGTGGTGGAAGAAAGGGAAGTTCAACAGTGTGAAGATGGGGATAAGGACGCTGGTCAGGGGAAGTTCACAGGTCAGGACTCTAATGCAGGCATCGTGATCTTCGGGCGCGACGCAGTTCCCAAGGATCGTCGTTCTTGATGGGTGCGTGGCCAAGAGGTCGAGACTGACTTCGTGGATCCCCTCAAAGGATGGGCCGTAGCTAAGCCCAATCAAGCTGGGACGGTTCGCTAGCGCAGGAAACCCAGCCCACAGCAGCCATGGTCAGCCCGGCCGCCCTTCGTCTTCAAGGCCCAAGGAAATTTCTCAAGACAAGGCCAGGACTCCCTCATTTTTGCACAAGTCGATGCTGGTCAGGGCAAAGGATCCTCTTCTCTCCAGTGAAGAAAGGTACTGTCCCCCTATGCCGTTGTACTTTTCTCCTTCTTCTCCTTGTTTAGACCCGACCCATTCGTGGAATTCCTTTGGTCACTCTGGGCACCGATGAAATATCACAGCCTCGTATGTCTCAAAGTGTGGGGTCTCAGGGTATTGCTTTAAAGCCCTTGGCGATTTTGCCGCCATCTAGCTCGACAAGGCCCCTGTGCTGGGATTTAGTGGCGGTGGAAGAAAGGGAAGTTCAGCAGTGTGAAGATGGGGATAAGGACGAAAATAGGGGGAAAGAGTTTCTTGCAGAGGATACGGAGTCGTGGGAGGAAAGTTGTCTGGCCAGATTTAGCAAGTTTTTGGGCTTCTCAACTTCTGGGCACGAAGAGGAAATTTTGGAGTTTCTGAAGAGGTTTAACGTAGGAAGGCAAAAGGGTAAAGGAAAAAGGGGGGACAAAATCACAAAGTTTGATAGGGAGATGAAGAAATTGGCCTGGAATGTGACGGACACGATAAGGAAAAAGGATGGAGGCCAAGGGAAGGGGGTCAGGGCTTATTATTATAGTCGTTGATGAAGATAAAATTTTTATCTTGGAACGTAAGGGGGGCGAATGATGTGACTAAAAGGAAAGTGATTAAGGCCTTCATCAAGATGCAGAGGTGGATGTTTGCCCCATAGAAACAAAATTCCAAGGAAGTTTCTAACGTCCGACTTAAGTTTGGGTGTGCGCATTCCTAGATCGGGCGCTTTAAGAGCCGAGGGTGCTCTCCGGGGCATTGTTATTTTCTCGATTCTCGTGGTGTTAAAAACTTAACCAAAGAGGAAGGTCAATCACGTTGTCTTGTAGATTCAAGTTCATTGTCGAAGATCAGATTGGTTACGAGGGTTTATGGCCCCACCGTTTGCGGTTTAGGAACATCTGGGACGAATTGGGAGCTATTAAAGGTTTATGGAGTGATCCGTGGTGCATTGGAGGGGACTTCAACATCACTAGATTTCCAAATGAACGAGTAGGAAGGTAGACCACGGTTCACTGAGGCGCTTCTCCCAGGTCATAGATGATTTGGAGTTGAGAGACTTTCCAGTTCAGGGAGGTTAGTACACTTGGAAGGGTGGTCTGCATAATTGTAGGATGGCAAGACTGGATAGGTTCCTAGTCTCTGAGGAGTGGGACTGTCTTTTTGGCGGGACGAGACAGAGTATTCTTCCTAGGCCTACCTCTGATCATTTTCCTATCCTACTCGAGGGGGTAGAGAATTCCAAGGCACCTTCCCTTTAGATTCGAGAACACGGACAAAGAGAAGGCTCTCAAAGACCTAACTGCAGCCTGTGGCAGAGGTTAGAGTTCGTGGGGACAAGTAGTTATGTCTAATGGGGAAAAGATTAAAGCCGCCAAAAAATTTGCCTCAGCTTATGGAACAAAAAGAGGTCTTTGGGAGGGTTGAGAAAATGAGAAGTCGACCTTGGCAAGGTGGCGACTTGGGATGATTTGATGAAAGACCCCTTTATCGGGAACTTGGACAAGAATGACGGCGTTGGAGGAATTGAGAAATGGGTCTTTCTTGGAGGAAACCTCTTGGAGAGCAAAAGTCTAGGAGATATGGTGAAAGAGGGGGGATAAGGAACATTGGGTTTTTCACAGAATGACCAGTTCTCACAAAAAAAGCAATGCCTTGAAAAGTTCGAGTTGGTGGAGAATGGCTGAAGGATGGGAGGTTCGAGCGGGCATTGAATGCCTTGAAGATTCTTTGTCGATCAGGAGTCTTGGAGAACTAATACGAGGGCACAGTTTTTCAGTTAGAGGTCTCGGCTGCTTCTAAACTTGAGGAACCTTTCACTGAAGTTGAAATCCATGCAGCGTTGTTAAATCTCAACGGGGATAAGCCAGGAGTTGATGCTCGCTATTTTGCGTGGCGGCTTAGTTGAGACTTAGTTAAGTTGAACGTTTTGGATCTCTTCAAGGATTTTCATGAGAGGGAAAGATTTGGGAAAGGCCTAAATTCTACCTTCCTTGTCTTGATTCCAAAGATAAGGGGGGCAGAGGACTTGAAGGATTTTAGACCAATCAGCCTGGTTGGTAGTATATATAAACTGATTGCTAAGGTCCTTGCTAACGGGCTGAAAAAGGTTATGAATGGTTTGGTTAACATTTCGAAATATGCTTTTATGGAGGGTAGACAAATCTTTGGATGCGTCCACACCGATTGCCAATGTGGTTATTATTTCGATGCAAAGGAAGGAAAGGGGATCCTTTGTAAACTCGATATAGAAAGCGTATGACAGTTTTGAACTTCATCTTGAAGGTGCTAAAAAAGATGTGTTTTGGGGATAAATGGGTGGGTTGGATAGAGTGGTGCATTTCTACTGCAACTTTCTCTGTTCTAGTTAATGGTAGCCCAGCTGGCTTTTTTGGGAGCTCGAGAGGGGTTAAAACGAGGACCCGTGTCAGCCGTATCTTTTTGTTTTGGGCATGGAAGCTCTTTCGTTAATGGTTGACAAAGCCGCTGAAGGAGGCTTTATCTCTGGGTATATGTTTAAGGGGAGAGATAACACAGTAAAGCAAATCACACACTTGCTCTTTGCGGATGATACTCTTGTCTTAAGCAAGGATCTTGGGGAACGGATGACACTTATCTTGGTTACAGCTTGGTTTGAAGCCAGCTTTCGAGTTAAAGATCAATCTAGAGAAAAGCTCCCTTCTTTGCACGTGGGTAGGGTTGAAGATGTGGATGGGCTTGCTTTGTTTGGGGTGCAAAGCAGAGCTCTTTACTGCAGATATCTTGGGGCACGCCTCTAGGCGCAAAACATAAGGAAATTTAGAGTGTGGGATGGAGTGGAAGGTTTCGTAATGAGTTGGCTCTTTGAAGGGTAATGTATCTCTAAGGGTGGAAGGCTCCTCTTGTCGAAGTGTCCTCTCGACATGCCCACTACTTATTGTCTCTTCAGGATCACACTAAGAAAGTCAAGTTTAGACTAGAAAAAATTCAGCGTGACTTCCTTTGGGGTGGGGGCTCTTCAGAGAGGAAAATCCATTTGATAGAGTGGGACTCGATGCAGCTCGAGTAAAGAAGGTGGTTTGGGTAATCCATGATCATACCAACTTTAATAGAGACTCTGCTTTCGGAAATGGTGTTGGAGATTCTCGACGGAAGATAACTCATGTGGAGGTGTCATTTTGGAAATATGGCTTGGAGGATGGGGACTGTTTTCCTCCTACTCCTAAAGGATGCCATGGGGTTGGTCTTTGGAAGAGAATTTGCAAGAAGCTTTGTTCCTTAGAAATCACTGTTCAGTGAAGATTGGGGATGGGTTCAGCGAGGTGCAGGAAAATGGTGGGTGTGGTGAAGCTCTCATACTCTTCTTTTCCTTATTTGTATCGTTTAGGCTAGCTCTAAAGGAAATTTGGGTTCGCGGAGTTTTGGGTGGCCGAGGTCAGGGAAGGATGGAACTTAGGGTTTGGGAGGCACTTTCATGATTGGGAATTGGAAAGGTCTGAGGTTTAATTTAGATATTATCTGATCTTTTCCTTTATTGTCTTCTTATATTGTAGTCTTATATATATAAGTCATTATGTAATGTAAGAGATGAATTGATTGTGCGTGGAAATAATAAAAAATTAGAAATTCTCTATTTTTTCTCTCTTCACATGGTATGTCAGGCAGAAAGCCTGGCACCCAGGTGATAGTGTCTCATTAGATCTCCTTCCGTAGCCGGATCTCCTTCTCACCATGGCCATGACGGCAGCGGAAGTCGAGCCGCCATCGTCAACTGCGCCGTGGCACCGGAAATCTTCTCGTGGGAAACCCGCAGTTTCGGCGCCACGGGGCGAATCTGCCGCCCGGTGGCAACCGTAATGACGGGAATCTCACTTGAATCCTTGGCTTTCTCCGGCCGGCTTGCGGAGTGCGCAGCCGCTTGAGTGCGCGTGTGGGCGTGTGCCTTCTTCTCCGGCGACGGGACTCCACACACAGGGTCGTCCGGCGCCGTCTTGGTCTTCTATCCCTCCGGCGGTCCAACCCGAGCCCTCCTTATCCACCTTTTGGCCATTTTTGCCTCGTGAAGTGATCTTAGTTCCTCCGGTCTCCAACGGTGAACGAGCCGGATCTTGTTGCCACCACCAGCAACCTTGGCAGCGACAAACCCGATTGTGTAGTGGCCACGAGCAAAATTCTTTACAGTGAGCAAAAACATAAAAATTTTTTTTTATTAGGGCTCCTCCTTACTTGGTAGCAATATTTTTGCGATGTGATATTTTTATCTCAGTGAGC
This sequence comes from Tetrastigma voinierianum, assembly GCA_016808115.1. NCBI lineage: Eukaryota > Viridiplantae > Streptophyta > Magnoliopsida > Vitales > Vitaceae > Tetrastigma > Tetrastigma voinierianum. The sequence continues at coordinate 859,927 of JAEQBH010000419.1, read as the reverse complement.
AATATTTTGCGGCATCCTCGCTACTTAGTGATTTGCCTTTTTATTAGGGCTCTCTTGATCGAGCGTAGTTAAATCTCGGATTGAGTGGATAATTAAAAATTCTATTTTACTTACATTATCTCACGGATCTCCTAACATCACATCAGAAAAATTGATTGGTAGTGAGAATTATCTCTCACAGTCGACACGTGGAACTGCGGTTCATGGGGACGGGGTTATGAGGATCATCTTATTACAGGAGGATGATATACTGGTGTTGACAAGGTAATTTGGAAGAAAATAGATGCAAACTATGCGTATTATAGCGATCGGTTGATCAAAAAATTTTTGCTTCATCTTCGGGCTTACAAGACATGTTCTAAGTTTTGAAATCGAGCCAGCTATACCACGAATGATATCAGCGTCTTTATATAAGGTGGCATCTTTGTGTTAATATCGCCGATAAGACATGGATCTATCTAATTATATTCGGTGCCTCTCTTAAGGAGGAGTTCCGACATTGATGCCTCTTACTAGTGGCGTTGGGGCTCGGCAAATGGGGTTGACGGGTTCTTTATGGTCCTTACTCGTTGTGCTCGTGGGATCTTGAGACCCTCAGAGATCGGATTTTTAGTGATCCATCAGTCCCGAGTCCTTGGATGATGTGTTGCTCGCCTCTCAGGTATCTCCTCAGTATCTCCCTTCATACGGACTTTGTAATCGATGGCCGCTGGGTGCACGTGTTGGTTCGTACCTGGCCCGGGGAGGACGCAGTGGTACCCGAGGTCGAGGACAACGTCCTCATTGCTCCTATTGCAATAAGCTTGGCCACTCACGTGATCGTTGTTATCAGTTGCATGGACGTCCTCCATGTACGTGGCGGTGAGTCATACGATTCTAATTCTCGGTCGCCAGAGACTCGAGCTCTGCACGTCTCGGTGTTCCTCACATTGGCAGGTGAGTATGATCACTGTCTTGTTATCAAGCGGTGAGTCGGCTACATTTGCCTCTGTACTTGGGGCCAAGTGTAGCAATGCCTCTGCTTTGCCTTACTCATACATCTTCTCTTGGACCTTGGATTCCTAGACTCTGGTGCTTAGATCACATTTACGGTAATAAAGATCTTTTCTCTTCTCTTTTCTACTACCCCTACTTTACCCTCTTTATTACCTTAGCTAATGGTTCTCTGCTTAATGGCTAAAGGTATTGGTTTAACTCAAATCCTCTCCCTTCCCTACCTCTCACCTCTTATCCTTTATACTCCACAGTGTCCCTTTAATCTTATTTCTCAATTAAAATCACTCGTACTCTTAAGCATTCCCAGTATTTTTTTGATAAATTTGCTTCGACCTTGCGGGGCAGATGCAGGGAAGCGATTGGCATCGGACGTGAGTCCACATGGCCTCTATCACCTCACCTCATGATCATCTCCTGTGGGTTTAGCGTTCCGCGATACTCCACTCCTCATCCCTGATCGTGCAGGCACCTAGTCATAAGTTCAGGAAGGTGGTCCCTCGTTTTCCACCTTGTCGTCACTTGCGTGTGAGTCCTGTCAGCTTGGGAAACATACTCGTGTCTCGTTCCCGCAGCGTTTGCATAATCGGGCAACATCTCCTTTTGACCTTGTCCACACTGATGTTTGGGGTCCTTGTCGAACTGCGTCTACTTTAGGCTTCGGTGTTTTGTCACTTTCATTTGATGGTAATGCCGATGTACTTGGATTATTTTTAATGAAAACTCGAGCTGAGTTATTTTATTTTTCGAAATTTTATGCTGAAATTCTTCACCACGATTCGATATTTACATTAGGTATTGTTCACGTAGTGATAATGCGAGAATATTTTTAACGCCTTTATTTCATTTATGTCTGACATGGGATCCTTCATCAGTCTTCTTGTGCTCATACTCCTCGACAAAATGCAGGTGGCACAGGCGTAAAATCGTCATCTTATTGGGGAGCATTTCGTACTCTCCCTTCTCCACTATCATGTTCCTTTTCGTTTTTGGGGGGACGCTGTCCTTCTGACTTGTTATTTGATTAATCGTATGCCCTCATACATGTGCAGCTTAGATTCCTCATTCCTTATTTTCCACGACCAACCTCTTTATTTCCCTTCTCGCCGTGTTTTTAGTTTGTGCTGTTTGTTAGCTGTTACCGGCGCTCGGGACAAGACAGCTTTCGACGGCGCGAAATGCATCTTCCTAGGCTACTCTTGGGCTTGAAGGGTTATCGTTTATTATTCCCCTCGAGACTCGTCGATCTTTCTGCCGTGATGTCACCTTCTTCGAGGACTCCCCCTTCTTCTTCTCCTCCTCCGAGTCTCTTCCCGTTACTGAAGTCTTACCCCTTCCTATCATCTCCTCGCCTAGATTTGATGATCTATCTTCTCGTCCCCTTCAGGTCTATCATCGCCCAGTCCAGGTCTTAGTTTGTTCCTTTCCCTTACTTGGCCCTTGTTGGTTCCAACCGCCTCACTTGAACCTTACTCCCTACCAGAAGCTCACCTTTGTTACGATGACTTGCCCATTGCTCTTCGAAGGTAATCGCTACACTAGCAATCCTTATCCTATTTACAATTTTTTTTGAGTTACCATCAGATTATCTTCCACCTACTCTTGCATTTTGTTTCTCTTGTTCCAGTTTCTCTTCTAAGAACACTGATGAGGCGCTTCATCCGAGTTTGGCGGCAGAGCAATGGTAGATGAAATGGTTGCTCTACACTCCACTGGCACTTAGGATCTTGTTGTTTTGCCAGTTGGTAAGTTTCCAGTTGGTTGTCGTTGGGTCTGATTAAGGTTGGTCACGATGGGTCGGTTGATCGCCTTAAGAGCCCGCTTGGTTGCTAAAGGATATACTCGGGTTTATGGTTAGATTATGGTGACACCTTCTCCCTGTTGCGAATTAACACATCCCGTCTGCTCCTCTCCATATTGCTATGTGTTCACCTTTTATTTTCGGTTGGATATTAAAAATGCCTTCTTAATGGTGATCTCGTAGGGAAGTTTATATGGAGCAATGGCTGGTTTTGTTCTTTCGGGGGAGTCTGGTTTAGTGTGCGGAGTTACGGCTCTCACATGTAAGCTGAAGCGTCTCCTCGGCGTGGTTTAGGCGTTTTAGTTCTGTTGTTCAAGAATTTGGCATGCCAGCAGACCATTCAGTTTTTTATCATCATAACTCTTCGGGCGGTGTATTTTGTCAGTTTGTTTATGTGGATGACATCGTCATTCACGAGCGTGTTCAGGATGGTATTCGGAAACTAAAAGCAACACCTTTTCACCTACTTTCAAACTAAAGACTTGGGGAAACTCGAGAGTACTTTTTGGGAATAGGCTGATGGGTTAAAGTGTAGTCTCAGCGGAGTATGCTTTAGACATCTTGGAAAGCCCAGGGTATGTTAGGCTGTCATGGGTTGTGGCTCACATGGATCTGTCTTGGCTTGTACGGGGCAGGGGGAGTCTTCGGAGATCTGGGAGATATCGGCAGGTAGGTAAGGCGAATTATCTTCGCCCATTACTTAGCTGGGACATTTGCTAGGTAAGTGTTGTTAGTCAATTCTCCACCATTATCGTAGTCATTACCTCTTTCCTGGTACAGCGGCCAATTCCTACAACACTACGTTGATAAATGATTGGATGTCAGAATCCGCATTCTTCGATATATTGGGTAGAAAAGAGAATTTAGTAGTCGGGATGGTGTCATTTAAGAACAAGATACTCCACACCCAAAGATTTGCCAGCACAGACGCAAGATCAATGTCACACCCACGTACAGATTCTTTCCACTTCCGGCATCGGTTTCATTATGGGTAAACCCTAACATCCTCGAAGAGCGCGTTGAAACAGCAATGCAGCGGTTAGGGACGGTCGCCTAGGTCAGTGAGCACCTGAGTACATGACTTAGCAGGCAGATAAAGGAACCTCATACATTTGGTATCCCCCAGAGCTGATTCAGCATGAATAGATGAAGCCTATCCAGATAACCCAGTGTCGCCAGATATTGCATCCAATCCGGGCCTTTCCATGCAGGGTAAGTGAATTCAACACATTGCCGATCGCCACCAACAGACAGTAAGACATCAGATGAGAAGCATTAGTTTTGTCAATTGAAAATGAATTTCAATTGAACAAAAGTATTATATTTACTAAATTTTTAGGTTCAAATTAAATACAGGCGCAATAAAGTTTCATGACAGAGATACGCACATATACGCTCCAAACAGGTGAGCGTTAGAGCATCAGATGCCTTTCTTTATTAGTTCTACCATATCATGAGTCCTATATATATAAGCCATCCATAATGTGAGATGAGATTGATTATTCAAAAGAAATAATAAATTAGAATTCCTCTTCATTTTTTTCTTCACGCTTCCGTTACCTGGTCAATTTAGCATCAATCCCACTCCGTCTACAGAATCCAGTGGAAAAAGGAAAATGCAGTGTTTCTTCCGCAAAACCTGTTTTGACTGCGAGGGCTTTAAGCTCTCAGCCAGGCTATAAAGATGCCGTGGAATCCCTTTCCAGCTACCCACTATGGGATTCTCGCTAAAGCTTGGTGGGGCAAGACTAAATTCACGGATCAAAGCGCCTGTGGGGAAAGAGCAGGGTTTCCTCGCCAAAATATGTGTGCTGGTGGAAAGTGATGCAAATAATCTTAAACACTCAGCATCCACTCGCCCAGCTAAGCCTCGTGCATGGATTGCCATTTTCCTTGCCCGGGAGGTGGCGGGCTTTCCCTTTGGGTGAGTGACTTGACGCGGGCTACTGTGCCTCCCCATGCGGTGGAAGGTGCAGCGAGGCCAAGGGGAGTTATGCCATCCCCCTTGGCTCAAGGTTCTGGGGTCATTTCCGGGAAAGAGAGGAATAGGGCCTGCCTGGGAAGATCAGGCTTTTCCTGTGGTTCGCATTGAAATCCTCGTTTTTTATTTTCTTTCTCTTCGCTAGCTTGGTGCTTACGTAAAACATCCTTTCTTTGTTAGATATATTTTCAGTATCTACTAGCGCCGGCATCGAGGGCTGTTTGTTTGCCTTTCTGCTCCATTTTCTCTTCCTCTTTTCTTAAGCTGGGCTTCAGTCTCTTCCATTACCGCCTCGTATACCCTCTCTCTTTCGGGGTCCTTGTTCTTTTTTGGTTTTAATATATACTTGTTTATCAATAAAATTTTTTTTTTTAATCTCACAGTTATCTCGAAGATAACAAAAAGTATTTTTGGGAATCACTGTAATGGTTTTCTCTGTCTTTAATACTGTAGTTTTTTCTTATGCGTAAACCAATAATGATCCTTTTTGAAACCGCTTCTTTGTGGAGGATAGAACATTCGATACAGGAATGAAGCTGTTATCAGAGAATCTACTTTTTTTTTGCTTCATGCCTCGTTTCCTATAAAGAATATCATGTCTCAAAGGGAGGAACATATTCTGAGATATGTCTGTCAACTTGTTGAGCCAACTAGGAGAAAAGTTTCTTCAGGGCAAAGTTTCTTATTGCAATACTTTCAGTTTTTATTTGGTCTCTTTCCCCTATTATTATTTAATTTAGTCTATTTTGTTGTTTCTGCTGCTGAAGTACAGTTCAAGGAAATGAAATTACATGCCTGCAGAAGTCTCTATGGAATTCCTCCCTGTCTAGATTTCCTCTTCTATTTTCAGCTCATGATGAGTCAAATCTTCCTTCGCTCTTTTCAATGATCCTGTTTGAAGTACACTTATACGTTTCTTATGAATAAAAGTGTTGTTAAAGGAGTGGATCACACCAATTTCATATGCTCCATGCACCGTGTTCTCAGGGTCTTCTTCAGGTTGGTGAAGTTCTATCCACAAAGGCATGTTGTATATTATGGTTATTAACTGGCCTCTTGGTTCCCTGCTAGCTGCCTTGTTCGTTTCAAACTTCTTTATCTAAACAAGTAGGTTTCTGCATGAAAACATCATTTTTTTGTTCACTTTTATGCAAATCTCCTTCACTATATTAAAGTCAGAAAGTTTTTAAACAAAAAGAGCAGAATATAGATGTAAAGGAAGCTCCCAGAAATTGAATAATGATTTAGTGGTGGGTGGTCTCACAAACTTTCATTTTTTTAAGCTGTTACACCTTTTTAAAGTTTCAAATTATTTTGGTGTTTGGTATTTTAATATTGGTACTGTTGCTACACATTTTAAGTTTGTTCTTGTTTTTGATTGATAACTGGTTCCAGTTTCTTGGTTGTCTTCTAGTTGTAAAACACAGCCTTCTGTGAAACAAAGTTTTCTTGGTAATGGCAAACACATGGCAAAGGTCTCATCCTACTCCTGATGTTGACTCTCTTCTATCTGAGATACGGATTGGCACCGGGAAAAGCAGATAGTTGGCAGTAATCACAATGAGCAAAATAAGCCCCAAAGTACACAGCCAGTTACTAGGTGAGCACCCAAAACCAAGACTCATGTGGAGGTGCAAACAAAGTTTTGCAAAAACATGCTGAGAACGTTGAAACAAGAGAAGCGTTTCTGGCGCAACAGCACGGTGGATTTCAAATCCGCGTTGCTCCCAACAGGGATTTAGCTCTTTGGCCTTCAAGCCAGCCGAGATCTGAGAACCCTCCCCTCAACCACAGCCCAGAGAAATCGAGCTCCTTCCTTTTAATGAATTTTGTTTTAATAAATTTCCAGGGTCCTCCTTCACCCTCCTGTTAACACTGCAGAGAAAGGAGGGGAAGTGGATAAGTTATCATTCCGTGAAACTTGTTCTCAGGCAACTGCATGGCTTCTCTCAAATCTGGTAAGCACCCTGAAGAATTAACCATTTTTTCTGTGCTTTTATTTTTTCTGAATTTGATGGAATGATTGTTTTTACCAGGACTCGATCCAAAATCAAACGGAAGGTTCCTTCTACAACTTCTACGTCTTCTTTGTTGGTGTCCAGCTTACATTTCCACCCCTGATGCAATGGAAACTGGTGTATTCATTTGGACTTGGTTAGTTTCTGCTGCACCTCAACTGGGACCTCTTGTCCTTGCTGAGCTTATTGATGCATGGTTGTGGACAATCGACACAAAACGTGGTCTCTTTGCTAGATCCGTAGCGGCGGTATTGGGGGTAATCACCTCGTACCACATATGTGGTCTCATCTTCCCTGGGAGAGCCGGGTGGAACAACTGCCAGAAAAGGATCCTGTTGAACAGATAATTGCTCATAGATTGTGGCTTGGGTTTTTGATTGACCGCTTTGAGGTATGAATTTTTGAATCATTTAGTGAATCCCTCATTCTGTTTCTTTTTATGTAAGATAGTCTGTTGACATGAGCTTATCCCTTACTCCCCATCAAATGCATCTTGAAATTCTTCGCGAATTCCTTCTCTCAAAAAGCTCTTCCTCCCAGTGCCCACTCTAGTTAAGGGAAATTTCATTTTTCCCTTTAATTTAACATCATTGTTTGGTCCTTTTCTTACTCTCTCCCTCTCTTCCTCTATAGCAGAGTTAGTGCTGGCCAAGAGGCAAGCTGAACAAACCTTACTTTTGGTCGATCAGCCATAAGGACTGTGAAACTCCCTTGGAAGTTTTCACGCCATCCTGCAGCTCACTGGCAATCTCTCTTCTAATCGTCCATGCCTACCAAATTCTGCTCATGCCAGTCTCAGGGCAATCTGCAGAGTTTTAAAGCTGGGCTTCAGCTTCTAGAAGATCGGATTTATCGGTAACCATAACAATCACTACCTTTTACTTTCTGCTTCTTCAGTGTACATTTTATTTAAGCTTAATTGGTTTTTCATTTGGGTAATATCCCTTCAGGCATCTTCCAGCACACTGCCATGGAGTTAAATTGTATTAGAGCTTGTTATTCCTTATGGTCTTTAAACTTCTTTTTGGCTCTTTTATACTCTTTCTCTTCCTCAACGGCTTTAGAACTGGAAATGCGTGGTCTTTAATGAATCCTGTGCATGACCTAAAATGCTCACTATGAAATGTCTTTCACATGAACCTTCTGTAAACACGATGTTCAGGTGCATGCTGTGACCAAAACCAAGTAATCATTTGGGAATCCTGTGGGTAACACTATCAGCACACCCAGTCGATTTGCAAAATATATCTTCTCTTTGTGGTTTTGGGAGGCCCCTAGAGGGAGAAACACCGGAGAAAGGAATCAGCACAACTACTTGTGGTCATCTGGCTAGGAGTATTGGGAAAGAGATCACACTGATAGGTGGATTAGCTCAAAAGTTTCACAGCTCTGTGGATGTCCACATGTTTTATAAGAATTTTCTGCATTACCTTTTGAGCTTAAAATTGATTTGGGAGTTCCTGCTACCAACAAACAATGGCCAGGATGTTAGTTTGAGTGATTCTAAGCTGCCAGCAGCACCCGGAGCCCAACTCTTTGGGTGTTATTCCATCGCAACCGAAATAAGATGGGTATTTGTGTCCCTTTTGGAGACTGCTTACCAGGGCCTTTTTGAAGTCAACTAGTATGAGGTTGGTTATGGAGGCAAAGACCTTGGAACTGGAAGGTTTGAGAGAGGCCATTTCTTTGCAAATCTCGACCTTGAGCGTGGTCGGGCTGTGGCTCAACAATAGTTTTTCTGAACATCCAGGGTGCAGAGTAACAATCTCTTTGAGTGGTGTTACTAGTGCATTGCCTAAACACGGTCTAATTATTAAACAAGTAATTCGTATTAAGTAACTTATAAAGTAATCAGTATACAACTCATTTAATAATAAAGTCCTTGGTAAATTAAATTACAGATCTGGTATGAATCTCTAAGATATTTGGAATCTTTCATTAAGATATAAGTATAACTTAATTCCACTTATTATTTGGGAAGTCAGTTATTAAATAAAGTCGGAACATAGTCGTAATAGAAAGCTGACGCCAGAGCAAGTTGGACCACCGCGATTGGCCGTTATGTTTCACTCCTAAAGATGTTAAAAGATGCGAATTCCAATAATAAATCTTCTTTCTTATTGTAAATAGGTTTTTATAGTCATAAAATTTAACTCAAATATTATTATTTTTCGATAAATCCTCAAAGATATGACATAAAAAGGCTGCGGTTATGCCAATCTGAAGAGAACAGCCACAGATAGAGCTGACTTACCCCACACCAAGCAAAAACAAAAACTGCAATACAAAAGCAAATCTCCTTCCATCGCTCATACATCCCATCCAATCGACAACTTCCAAATATTGCCTCCACGACCACTCTCTGCAGAACTTTTATTCCACTGTGCTAGTAAAAAGAAAAACAAAGTATTTAGATTTTCAGATGGACAAAAAAATCGCCTTTTGAAAGCAATTTATTTCTAGCCTTTCCATTACGTCTAAAAACAAGCAAGAAGGGAGCCTCTGGCTGCCAGTCAGTCCTCTTCTTCTCCTTCTCTCGCCAAACAAAAGCGCCTTCCAATTCCAGTAGCCAATCCTCTCGCATTGAGTCCTGACACATGATCCACGTGGCGCCAAAAAGAGAAAAAAGTAACACCCAAAGAACTCGCTTGCAATGGAGAAGCTGAGATGACCACCGAATTCCTCTTCATGATCACGCAAGTAACATTCATTCGCTGCAGACACACCCTCATTTAGCTTATCGAAACAAATTTTCTCCTTCCAAGCCGTTCCTATGAAAACTACCTTTGGCAAAACACAAGATCAAATCAATTCAAGCATGTGTAGTGCTGTCCTTAAATAAAGCCTCAACTCAAGTAGCAAGCCCTGTTCTCAAGTGATTCGTATAATGAAACTCGGAGTGGTTCTGAGTACTTCAATTCCAACTCCTTGCCTACATCTCTCCCCTCATCTGTGTATCATCCAAGCCGACATGTGCTGGGCTTTCTACCTCATCGACTTCCTGGGCCATTGAAAGTCCTTTATGAAGATAAAAAGGTTCCAACCACCTTTCACCGATATTATCGTCTAATAATCCTCACCTGTTACTCAGGTCCCACACATCTCCCAATGGGGGTTTGCCAATCCAAGGTTTAACTGGGCCTGACTTTGACCATAACACAAAAGGACTCTTCAGATGGTGCCTTAATCTCGGTGATAAACGGGGGCCCTCAGGCCTTTTCTTCAAAGAAGAGTCTTCTTCGGGCTCCTATATCGTATCAGCCCACCGGCTCCATCAGACCTAGACCTTATGCAATTCTTCGAACCACGCTCCATGAGCCACCTTGTCTATTTCAGTTCTCACATTTGTCGTATTGGCCTCTAAGTCAACTGAATGGACTTCACTCAGCAGATTCTTCTGAGGAGGTCGCAGACCAGGTTACATCGAATGAGAGACTCAACAACTCAAAGTGTGTTTTCAAGAAGCTCTCGTATTTCAAGCGAAGAGAAATTCAAGAGAGTAGCATGCATTGCGCCGCTCCCGTGACGCGGCAACCCTGACTCGAATTAGGAAAATTGTGACTTTCAAAGATCTTCGGGGCTTTCCCACCATTGGGATGGAGAAGGAGATCCTAAAATTCTTCTAGAAACTACGTTCCAAAAGGGAAAAGATTCTGACTAAGGAATAGATGGAAAACTCTAAGTTTGAAAGAGAGTTCATGCGCGGCTTATTCATGGCTACCACGAAAAGCGGGAAGGTTCCTGCGGGCAAATCACCTCGCAGCGGAAAAATTGGTTTACTTATGAACCAAAAGATCTTAAGCTGGAATATTCGGGGAGCAAACGATACCCGTAAGAGGAAGGTGTCAAAAAGCCACCCATGTCCCAGAAACCCGACCTTTCCATTCGAGACCGGGGAAGACGTGCACGTCAGACTGAGTCAGGAGGAGTCTCTGCACACGCTTAGATTCTCGGGTCGGGAGGCTATGAATGCCATGGGGTTTCAGGGGGAGTATGTTTGGTGGTCCGGGATAAAAGAAGCCTGTTACTGATGTTTAAGCGGATCTTTCTCGCTCATGCGAAATTTTAATCGCCGACAAACTTCGCTTTGTTTTCTGGGCATTCACTAGTGTATATGGTCCTCTCTCTGTGATGGTAATCCCTACCCGGGAAGAACCGAAAGTGCCATCGTAGGTTATGGGAGATCCTCGGTGTATCGGGGACTTCACCGTTATCCGCTTCTTCTGGCAAAGTAGTTAGGGAAGATTGAACCACTCAATGAGGCAATTCGTAGTTTATCGTGAATCGAGCCAGGACACTCCTTGTTGTGTGTAACTCACGTGGAGTGGTCTCCGAAACCAACCCCAAGTCGCTTGGATAAAGCTTCTCGGTTTCCTCAAGACTCAGATTGACCATCATGGTAATGTGTGTCCAATCAGTTTCGCCGGTCATAATATCCACTTCCATGCCCCTCTTCGACCAGAAAAGTAAATGAGATTTAGGGCGACAATCTTCCGCTTCGCAAACATGTGGTTAAATGTGGAGTGGTTTTCTTTGACAAGGCTGAAGGTTAGTAAGGCCGTATTTTGATTTCAATAGCCATACATTTTCCCTCCGAAAAGCTCAAAGGAGTCGTAAATCTTACTCAAGACATGGGAATGTAGACGGCCAGAGTGGGGCTTGATCTTTAATAAAAACTAGTCTTCTAGGTGAAGGAACGGACAAAGGCAGGAGGCCAGTGTTGACCACGAGGCAGAGGCTGGAAAATGAGAATGAGCATAAAGGACTTTTCTAAAAAAGCACCCTCGTAGTAGAAATTCACATCGAGCAAAATCAGAAACTGGGCCGAAGGCAAAGGATAGAAACACTGTTTTTTTCCACCGTATGGCCAACTCCCATTTCAAGAAGAACACCATAGCTCGCATCAAAATCAATGGTGGTTGGATTTTTGATGAACTTGTTTCTCTCAAAGGGGATCGTTGACGCCACACCATGTCTTCACGATTGTCGATAAGAGACGACTTTGAGTCACTTGCCACTGAGCTTTTTAAGAGGTCAGCTCTGAGGTGTCTCCTTGGTGGAGGAGGTCTCACGACATGTCAGAAATGGATGGGGACAAAGCCCTAGGCCCTGATGGCTTCTCCATTATTCTTCACATCTCTCTCGCATCTGTCAAAGGCAAAATCATGGAGATGTTTAGGATTTCCAGCGACAATGTGACTTCACACTAAAAAGTTTGATCCCCAAGAAGGAAATGTCGAAGATTTAAAGTATTCTCAAAGCTCCATTAGCTTCACCGGGAAGGAGAGTGGTTACTTGTACAAAAATCTCGCAAAGGTGCTAGCCAAACCGTCCCAGTGCCGTGGTAGAAAGCTGTCTCGAGGCCCAAATGCTTCGTGGAAGGGCGATAAATCAGCAAGGCTCTCTTCATTGCTAACGAGCTCATCATCACCGGCAAAGCAAAGGAGAAGCTTTTTATCCGGGTAAGCCGACATGTAAAAGTTACGAACATAAATTGATACAGATAAGACTATGCACAGAATGTGGCCAGCCCCCTAAATCGCCGATAAGGAAAAGCAGCATAACCATTGCTAGATTTTCTGGCTCGTCAACGGGTTCCGATGTGTTTCTTTCCCAACTCAAAAGGCTTAAGGCAAGGAGACCTGCTCTCCCCTTACCTTTTCATTTTGGGAATGGAGGTTTTGAGCATTCTCCTCAGAAGAGCTATGATTGGTGGTTTCATTTCAAGCCAAATATCGGTGGCCGAATGAGGGGGTCAAGCCTTAGCATTTTCTCATCTGTATGCGATGATACGATCATTTTCCTCGTGAAGCCTCTAAAGAGGCAGAAATCAACCTCTCTCTTATCTCATTGGGGTCCTCCTTATCTGTAAGCCTCCCTCGTGGTCGAAAAATCAATCTTAACAAGAGCTTAGTCGATCCCAAAGCTGGGGCGTGGAAAATATGGATGTCCTGGCTATTGAATTGGGCACCTTCCAACCACCTATTTGGGCTTACCCCTGGGAGCTGCCCACAAGTTTGTGGCTATTTGGGACAACATAGAAGAAAAAATGCACAAGAAATTGGCCATATGGGAAAGAAATTTCATCTCAAAAGCGAGGAGGATCAATTCTCGATAAAGAGCACTCTCTCAAATTCCTTCCTCTTTATCAAATAAATGTCTATTTTCCGAATGCCGGTACAAGTATAAAAGATCGGGAAAAGCTGCAGAGATGTTTTCTCTGGGGTGGTGGGGTTCATGAAAAGAAGGCTCACCTGGTTAATGGGGATGTGGTATGTCTCGTGAAAAGATGCGTGTGACGTTAGGCTCCTGTGAAAGTCGACCATCTCCCAAACGCCCTGTTTCGTAAATGTATTTCGAGGTTCGCTTCTCGATATGGGATCGCACAAGCCCCGCCGATAGGTTCGCTCTGTAAACGGATGCCCAAACAAACCACACTCTCATTAATATCAAGCGCTATTTCGGCAGGGCTTCTGGTCGGGTGCTCTAAGGAAATTGGGTAAATGTTAGTAGCCTCGGGAAGGAGATTATTAAAAAGAACGCGATGGGTGAAAGATAATTCGAAGATTTATTGTCGGGCAAATCTATTAATTAGCCAAGGTTTTGGCCGGATTCAGGAAACCCATCCTTCTGACACTCCTTTTCCTATTCTTTGATTTGCATCAGCTGCAAATTTCAGATCAAGTATGTTGGGATCAAATTGTGGGGAACTATTAACTGAAACTTAATCTTTATAGTAGGAGGATTTGAATTTGATTTGGTGGTGAGCAGGTCGGCCCTTCCCAACTCCCATGTAAGAAAAAGGTCTCTGTCTCGAGCGCATGCAAGATCCTCTTTTGGTGGCTAGCCTGACAGTATGCCTTTTTTTCAAACATTTTAGCTGCGAAGCAAGCCTAGTGAGTACTTTTCTACTCCCATTAAGGGCATTTGGGTTCATTGTGTTCCCACTAAAGCAACCTTTTTTGCGTGGGAAGCAACCTGGGGTAAGATCTTAACTTTGGACAAGCTCCAAAGAAGGGGGTGGCAACCTCCCGAATCACTGCTGGCCCATGTGGTCAGATGCAAACAAATCAAACCACTCATATCTTTGGGGTCAGACCGTCCAGCTGTCAACCACCTGTTCTTCTCTCCTTAGCCTGGATTATCTCGGTCTTCCCAAAACTAAGCATGAGGCTCTCCTCATTGAAGTGTCTTTTGCCGGGAAAAGAAGAAAACATGTATGCAACCTATTCCACCCTGTATCTTTCTTTCGTGACGCAGGAAACGGTTTAATCACATAGCTTTGCATATGACTGGCTGATGTGCCAAAAGCTAAACATTCTTTTGTTTACAACATGCAGAGCTCCGTAAGATTTATACATAGGTGAAAGAGATATCTCTCAATTTTGAGCAGAGTTCTTTTAGAGCGGGTGGAGCGTGTTGAAGGGGTCAGTAGTGTTTTGTCGGTCGGTCCTCTCGTGGTCTTCTGGTTGTCGTATTGTGCCGCTGTCTGTTTGCTGATGGCTTTCTCCTGTCTTCCTTGTTCCTCTTACACCAAATCTCTGCGGTACTTAGAGCTTCCTCATATCTTTTAAGTTCAATATGTTGTTACTCGATTAGTAAAACCCTCACTCTTAGGCCGCCTCCCTCCTTTGTAATCTGCTGATGGTGAACAACAAGGAAAAGAGACCGGTGAGGGGGTTATTCTTCCCAGCCTGTACATCCTTCCAAAAACTTGATTCTTTTCTCGCCATTACTAAACATCAGCGATATTAAATTAGAAAGTTGCACATACTGCCAACAAGTCAAAATCGCTTCAAGAAATTCCATGTTGTTAACCTGAAAAGCTTCTCTCGCATTCGTGGTATACACCAACCCCCTTTCTCACAGTCTTCTCGCTACATATTCTTTCCCTCTCGATACTATTCCTTATAGGCCCTCTTCTTCGTGGGTGGCAAAACTTTCATATTTACTTCGTAGAGAGCAAAGCCTTTGCGGGGCTTCAACCTCAAATCCCTTCACCCCAGTGTCTCCACTCTTCTCTTTCTTACTACTAATTTTCTATATTCCTCCAATTAGTCAGAACACAGAGGGCTTTTAACCAATCCCACCTCTTCTACTTGCTGTAAAAGCCTGAATCCGCAGTCTTAAATTGGGAACCGCTTTGAGGAAGGTGTGGGTCAGAGACAAAAGTAGATGGACAAATCGATAAGGTGCCTCTTTTAATCAATGTGGGCAATAATTCCTCGGAAATATATCAGACTCTTCCTAATGCCTCTCACTTTTCTAATCCTTCCACATCGGTCCAACTCCGAATAAAATTCAGTAGGCTTAAAATAACTAAAGCCAGCAGACTCCAAATAGTAGCAGAAGGCAATCTCCCCACTTTACATTCAAGCTCTGCAAAGCAGCCAGGCACCTCACGCTCCTTAACTTTTTCCATTGTGGATGAGCCTGCCTCTTTTTCCTAACACCTCAAGCCCTGAAAAGCCTCAAAACCACAGCTAAAAAGTTTTCTGCAAGAAAGAAAGCAGGCTTGATTGAGATCGCTCTAATGTCACTTAGAATACCTATAAACAAACAGCTTGAAACCTTAACACCCTCCCTCCCTGCAGCTGGTCTGTAGAGCAGTCCTTTTGTCTCGAATCCTCCTTCCTTCATAATCTTCAATTCCCCATGTTTCATTCCTGAAAGCTATTAAGAGCATGGTCCCTTGACTTTCCACGCATGCGGGTGTGGGGCTGCCATGTGTACATAGAGGGTGGTGCTGAAGCACGCATATTCATATTAAACCCAAATCCCTGCCAAGCTTCAGAGCTTTAGGAGAGCTGGCTTTCGAATATAAAGGAAAAATTGAAAAATTTGAGTGGGAGTTCAATTAGGGAGACCGGGAAGAAAAAGAAAAGAAGGGAAAAACATTCCTGAAATGCATTAGGGAAACTGATCCTTTTAAACGCGGTCGTGCGGGCTAGTACTCGCCATTTTTGTTCCTCCTTACGTCGCTGTTCCTCGTTGATCAAACTCAGCTCGAGCTTCGCCGTGAAAGTGAGGGCCCTGGGCATCTTCCTCGCGATATATTTTGGGAACTCGGCGCCGTTTTTCTTCATGAGATCCAAAAGAGCTTACACCATGTGTTATGAAGCTTGTATCTAAAGGAGAACTAAAAGCTGTAGCCCCACAGCAAGAGGTAAAAATCACCATTTTTCTTATTTAGAGCTGTTAGTTCTTTGTTAGAACCCTTCTTATTTTTGAGAGGTGAATTATCTTAAAAAGTTTTGTTGTTCATTCAGCATTTTTGACTCGTGGAAGAAAAGAAACCTATTTCCACAATGCCAAAGTGGGAATGTCTCAATCATCGTAAGAAGAAGCTTACTTTGTTCGGTATACTTTAACAGGGTTTCAGGGCATGCAGATTAGACGCTCTGAATCTCGTAGTTTTGTGATCTAGACTCTGAATCTTCCTATCCTTCAACGGGGAACTGTTGAAAGACTTCCAGGTTCTGTTCTAGTGCTTCATGTGCAAAGGTTAAGTTTCGCTGATTTTCCTCCCTCCCAATTGTCAATTCATCTCAACATTTGTTCTGAGGAAAATGGAAGATAATCAATGTCATCTTTTTCAGCTGTAATCCTTTCGACAATTCTACTCAACTGATCCAATTCCAAGACACAATCCCCAATGAATTATGCATACCTTCTTCAAAGCAAAACCAGTCACCCCCGTCCCTCCATTACAGGTACCAAATAGAGCAACCTTTCAGCCATACACCCAGTTCCTTTCTAAAGCAGAAACATTTTGTTCAAGTGACCTCCTCAGAAATTCAGTATCCAAAATTACCGAATTGTATTTCAAAGTATCCTGCAATTTTACTCCCTCCAAAAATTTCATGAATTGGTGAAGACTTTGCGGCCATAATACCCATCCCCTATTCTTATAAAGATGATGCGATTATCTCAACATATATATGTAACACCCCCACAGAAAAACCACCTGCTCTCCCTTCACGCAAATATTTCTAAAAATTATGAAGATCATTAGTACTTCGATACCACTTCTATTCGCAAGATGATGTATCATTCTCTAATCGATGGAAATCACCCCTCTGGTCGTGGAACCACCGCTGCTCTCCTTCCAGGCTAAACAAGCTCCTGCCACAAAGTCAATAAAGGCTCTCCTAAACCCTGGGATCTTAATGTTCCAGCAATAATGATTTATAACCTTCCATTAACATCATTTCCTGCCGTCAATTCATTTCAGAAATCAAATTCTGAATGCAAGCCGATCAGCATTGTCCCAATATTCCACTCGCTGTCGGGAGTTGTGGTTTCTGACTGTCTCTTCCACTCCAGCAAATGTATGCCATGCATCTAAATAAAAATTTAACACCTGTGGCTGGTGGTTGATTTTTGTTCTGAGGCAGCCGTAAAGTATTTCCCTGTTATACAATCGCACCCTCGTCAGCACCTTATTTGTTCTATGTAATTCATTTCCCACTTAGTGCTTTTGGACAGCTCTTGTAATAGTTTCCTGGTTTAAGTTCGAATGGTATGACATAAACAAACATGAACAACAAATTTTGCCTGTAGAGCAGAGGCTCACCTTTGCTCCATATTTGCCAATTGTCTTCTAAATTGAATCTTGGTGGATAACATCCGAATCAGAATCAAAAAGGTGTACGTAAAAATGCAAGCCGAGTGATTTGTGCAAGACGGGATTATATTTGCAGTGTGTGTACTTTACAGAGCTCGTAGTGCCTCTGGAGATCGGGACCTTCATCCAAAACACATTTCAGCAAGCCTCTCCGGCGTCACAGTGTTCTTCTTTATCTTGAACTGGTATTTAGATTTTATATGCTATTCTTTGTTCTTCAGTATGCTGTCAACGCTTTCGTTGTTATTTACTCATCAACTCAGAATAAATTTCTGTAGCTAGACATCTCAATGATTTCAATCTCGTTTAGAGTCAGATGAGAGAGAACTATGCTGTACTGGGAAAGACAGTGCAATTCATAAAGCAGTTACTTCTTCTTGGATGCTATGCCAGCATGAAGCTTCTCGATGATTATGTTTGAATAAACCCAACAACTCAAAGCTAGAAATTTTTACAAAATCTCGATTTTTAGTCCCACTACATGTTGTTAATGTTCCCAGAATCTGTTACAAACTGGTAAGGTGTACTACAAAGCCAGATGCTTCTAATGTCCGCTCCTTTGTATTTGCTTCATTCTGGGAAGCCTGTCGCCAGCTTAATGGCACCAGCCTTCAAGAGAGGTGATTGAACCTGCAAGACCGGCTCTCAGCGCTGTTGATCTCAGCTCTCAGGACAGGCCTTCTATCCTTGGCCCTGGCTAGTTTCCAACAAAAGCTTCTTCCTTTCTTTTAGCCGAAGTGAATTGCTTTCTGCCCTCCAGTGGTCTCTTCTTTTGGCCCATTTTCTTTTCTAGTTTGTTGTTGATTTTGTTTCTCACACATGATGTAATGTATCTATTACAAAGCACGGCGATGGCAAAATAAAGTCCATTCATCAACCACCTCTCCTTAATCCCTGTGCTCCAAGTGACTCTTATGGCTCAGGTTTAGTTTTCACATCCTCTCCTCTCTGTAATACATTACTGTGACTGACATCTACTTCCAAATTCACTACAGTGACTAATATGTTTTAATTCTATTTAGAACGTACTATAAAACGCCATTTCTAGCTTTCTTCATATATTTCTAAGCTCCTCATTTCTCCTCTTGAGGGTTACATTTTCTTTCCATTTCCTCTCTTTGTAGTTTCCCACAGTTAGTGATCCCCGCTTGCATGCCAGAAGGTTGCCATATTTTTGTCAATGCGTACCAAAGGCAGCTGATACAGCAACCGAACACTCTTAAAATAATTCGCTGCCACACTGGGCAGCTTGTTCAATTACACAGGTTCTAGAGTTCCTTACTCCCTGCATATAAGGACACCCATCATATGGTCATGGTTTCTAGGGCCTTTAACCTGATATCCTCCTGGACTAAGTTACTTTTTCGTGCCCCCAGTTGTTCAGGCTCAATGCCGCCGCATGCATGTGGCAGCCATATCCGGAGGTTCTATTCACGCTGTTTATCTTGGCGTTCTTAACCTCAATAATATTCGTAGGTTCAGGAGCGCTAAATTATTTTAGATAGGTTGAATCTGTCAATCCTAACTCCTAACCCAACTTCTAACACTGAGTACTTAGGTTGGGTGTGTGTGGAAAAGCCTGGTGTCAGTTTATGTTAGGGTTTTCAGTTGGACGGTTGGGCAACAAACAATATGCTATCCTGACATATATTATCCATGTTGAACTTCACTTCCATTGAAGGTTTCCATGTTCACTAACATGTAGTTTCTATATGAATTACATCAGGTTTATTACTGAAAGCGCGAAAAACATTTATAGTGCAAAGGCAAACATGTGCAAGCTTCCTTTAGCTGGAGCCGTAGCAAAATTTTTTTTATGGGAAACTAAATTTCAGATGATAGTTTACTTTTTTTAATTTTGTTTTCAGGAAGCCAAATCCCAAGTTACCATCCTCGTGGGGTTTTTATTTTACCACAAGTTTTGTTGAGCTTTGTGCTCAGTGCTTAAATCTGAGGACTAAGCTTGGATTGATTGCCATTCTGAATTCACTGACTTGAATGACCCCTATTATTTTGCACCCTGACATCTGTTTAACAAATGTGTCTCAGGGGTTGGTTGAAGGATATTTGCTTAGAGCTGCTCAAAGGAGTGATATATTTGCTCATATTCTGATATGGCATCTACAGGTAGGAAATTCACTTGTTTATTTAACTGAAAAAATAGTTGTGCTTTAGAAGTTTTCTGGTGAAATTGGAAGTTTTCTAATATCTATGAATTTATGACTGGCAGGGTGAGCAATATGGTCCAGAAATGGGAAAAGAGGCAGCCTCTGCAAAGGTATGTTCATCTGGACTTGTTTCTTCTTTCGTAGCACCAGATCTAAGTAGAATGCGAGATCTTTGATTCTCAACTAACACACAATTTTATGGTTTTATTACATCCTTAGTAATGTAATTTATGAGTACCACTTCTTTGGCGCTCACTCCTTTGATTTTTTAGTTTTTTTACTGTTCATATATATAGGTACATATTCAGAAATCAAATGAAAAAGTTACTTTGTCAGAAGATATAGGACACTGTTAACAGCTTTCCCTTATCCTGTTTGATGTGGAAAACTATTGCAGCATCTACCACTTATCCTATGTTCAATTCTTTGTGTGTTATTTAGATATTTTTTTGCTAATGAAATGAAAAAGATGATCTAATGAAAAGGAAACTTTTGCTGGCTCCTTCTTAGTATACTTCCAGTATAATTTTTGGTAGTCTTTAGTTTTAATATATATATATTTTTTACAATATATATATATATATATATATATATATATATATATATATATATATATATATATACTATATATATATATATATATATATATATATATATACCATATACTGCTATATATATATATATGTATGCTAATATGTTCAATCTTAATTTATTGAATAGAGACGGAGTTGGTATGCTTGGAAAGCATAGAGAAGGTATATGGTCATATGAATTGGAATTTTTTGCTTCTTGTGCTCTAAAAATGGGCTTTGGGAAAGATGGATTTGTTGGATAAAGTGGTGCATCTCCATAGCTGGAGTTTTTCTTCTTGTCAATGGTACTCCGTAGGGCCTTGTTCTCAGCTTTAGGTGGTTGAGGAAGGGGATCTTCTTTCATACTATTTATTTGTGATTCGTGTGGAGGCTCTCAATTGCCTTATAAACAGACAATGGGTGTTTTTGTCTGGTTGTCAAGTGATGGAGGGTGATGGCAAAGGGGTTTCAATTTCTCATTTGTTGTTTGTTGATGATTCTCTTGTATTTTATATGCCTAAGTTAGATTGAGACTGGAGTAGATTTAGAGGGACTTCCTTTGGGGTGAGGAGGCTCTTGTGCGGAAGCCCCATTTAGGAAACTAGGGGATTGTTTTCTCCAAGAAGAGAAGGGGTGGACGTTTGGACATTAGATATCTCTTTTATAATTAATAGAACTCTTCTTTGTGAATGGTGTTGGTGCTTTGTAGACAAAAGAAGGGCTTTATGGAAGCAATTTATTAATGGGAATTTTGGTGCAAAAGGGGGTTGGTTCTCTTGTGAAGTGAGAGGGGTACAGAGTGGGTCTTTGAAAAGCAATAAGAAAAGAATGGAATCTGTTGAGTGGCAAGAATGCTTTTGAAGTGGGTAATTGCAAAAGGTGAATTTTTGGAACGATAAGTGTAGCAATGAGATATTTTGTGTTTCTTTTCCTTCTCTTTTTTCTCTTGCCTCTTCAAAGGAGGTGCTAGTGGCAAATGTACAAGACTCCACCATTGAGGGTGTTAGATGGAATTTGATGTTCTCTAGGTCTTTTAATGATTGGGAGTTATATATAAGGGAGAGATTTATTTCAAAAATGCATTAGGAGAGGGTGTCTCATGCATGGTTCAAAGTCGCGGTATCAGTCATCGACTCAGAGGGTCCTGAGACATATTGATATCGGTGTATCAGCTTCGTATCGGGCGATACATAAAATAAGATACTTAAAATGTTAAAAAAAATATAAAAATTATTTAAAAAAATAAGTATAATTAAGTGAATTCAAATTTTAAAAAATTAATAAAAAAAATTATATTTAATATTATTGAAATAATTATAAAAATATCCACATAAATTATTTATGATATGTCAAAATAATTTTTATTTAAAAATATATTAGCATATTTACTAGTAGAGATAAAAATCAATTTTGTGTTGAATAACAATTAGACTAAAATTTTAAAAAAACAATTAGACTAAAAATCATCATCATCATTAATTATGATGAAGATTAGAACAACAATTCATAATATAAAATTGTTGTTTGAAAAAGTGCTTATAACTTGAATGTGTTATTCGAGGATAATTGATTTGATCATATGTTATAAAAAAATTAATAAATATACAAAAATTAAAAATATTATATTGATAAAAGCATATTGAAATATATATAAAACTTTGAAATATATTTAAATCTTTCTTATTTATCATTTCATGCCAAATGTTTAAATAAAAAAAGCAAATAAAATTTATTCTTTAATATATTTATCTAATTTTTTTTAAAAATCAT
This sequence comes from Tetrastigma voinierianum, assembly GCA_016808115.1. Classification (NCBI taxonomy): domain Eukaryota; kingdom Viridiplantae; phylum Streptophyta; class Magnoliopsida; order Vitales; family Vitaceae; genus Tetrastigma; species Tetrastigma voinierianum. The sequence continues at coordinate 837,997 of JAEQBH010000419.1, read as the reverse complement.
ATAAATCATATTATTATATATATATATATATATATATATATATATATATATATAACATTTTATATTTAAATAAATAATTTTTAAAAATGAATAAACATTTTTTAATATTAAAAAAAAGCACTTGAACACCTGTACTCCCCCTTCCTTCCCCTTCCCCTCTTTGACGCGAATGCTGGTAAATTTGACCTAATCCATCTCTGTGAAAAACAACAATAGACCCAAACAACCAAATCCCCCTCCTTTCTCGACGATAATGTGTAAAGTCCTCTTATGTCCTAATTTCTCTCTCTATTACTCGAAGAAGAAACCCTCTTTCTCTAAGCAAACCCAGAAAACCCCTTTTCATTAGATGGAAATCGAACCGATTTGACTCGAATTATTGGTCAGTATGCCATAAGCAGGAGTGGTTCTGACTTGGCCGAATTGTACCAATCTCGACTGAGATTTCCAACCCTAGTCTCATGACTTGGAAGATGTGGTGCTTTGGGTAGTGACAAAACGGGGGAAGTTTTTTGTTAAGTCGCTCTATGGTGCTTTGGAGCCAATGTTGTAGTCCCTTTTATAAGGTGTATCATTTGGAGCTCATGTGTTTTCTGCATGGTGGGCTTTTTCTCTTGAGCTGCATGTGACAAGGCCTTAACTTTGGATCAGGTAAAAAGGAGGAAATGGTCACTAGCAAACAAATGTTCCTTTGTCATGTTGAAGAAGAGACCATCAACCCATTTTGTTTCCCTCTGTTAAGGTTTAAGGTATTGTAACAATTACATTTTGCTCTCTTTGGGGTGTCTTGGATTCTACCCTTGTTGGTTATGGAGATTCTTTTCCAGTGACATGGTTCTTTTGTGGGTTAAAAAAAATGCAAAAAAAATGCTACAAAGGCAGCCCTCTATATGTAAATTTTGGACATTTTGTAGGAAAAGGCTGGATTTTGACAAGGGAGTTGTTGATTCAAAGTCTGAAAACTCCTTTGTTTGTACTCTTTGGGCTGGATTCAGTTCTGCCGGTGAGATCTATTCCTTTGATCAATTTTTTTGATTGGTTGGGCACTAGATTAGGGTGGGTGATTTTTTTGTTACCCTTCTTTTTTTGTAGATTCTTGTGTCTAGTGATAGCTATATACTTGTTTGCTTTGGTTTCCTTTGGGTGTGCTTTCTTGTTCAATATAATTTTTTTACTTAAAAAAATGTCGCTTTCCATATGGTCGGTTGCCCTTCAGGTGTACTTTCTTCTTATTCAATATAATATTTTTTACTTATAAAAAATGTCTCTTTCCCATATGGTAAAAATATATGAGATGGAGCAATTTTGTAGTGAAGCCCCGGTGGTCAGTTGATAGCCGTCGGCCGCGGAATGCTCGTGAATGTCATCGGGTAACGCAGGCATACGACTCACGAAAATCGGGCGAAGTCTCCCTTATGCAGGGAGCTCTGCGGCTGTCCCCGATCAATATACGTAAGACATAACATGAGTAAAAATGGCCACTTGGGCCCATACGACAATACTCGTCAACATACGCTAGCCCATATACCATAGTTTCGAAGTTAATAATTTTACTCTTATACAACATATATTAAAAGTTTCAAAACATTCTAATACATGCCATCGGCCTAAAACACCAAAGCCACAACCCAGAGCTTTCTTCGATGTCGGCCTCTAGGATGAGCCATCTCCTCGTCTGCATAACTAGCGTACCACGAAATAATATAATTCACGACGAATTATTTAATCTTGTGGTGGAATCGTACACTAAATGGTTGCTCTCCACCCTAAGTGCATGTCACGATCTTTCCGTGTAAGCCCGTATTTCCAGTAATCTTTGCATTGATCACTCTTTGAATGTCTACGTGTCGTCCTGCATGTCTTGAGTGCATAGCCAGGCTACCGCGCTTTGCCTAAGCCGTGTATGAGAAAAATAATCATTTTCAAAACAAAACCTGTTGTTATTGAAAATACGCTCTACCAAAATCGTAATAGGTAAAAAATATGGGACTACCCTCCAGAAGGCGAATGTGTTGGAGAGCTTCCAGCTTGATCATGGTCCTCATTAGTGATTTGTTGGGTACGTCTCCCGACCTCGTGCCAGGAAAATGTCGTCAGGTGAAATTCGTTTCGCAACCATTTTCATTTTTTCCAAAAAATCCATGTCATGCACACACCCCAGTTTCTGAGTTGCCCAGGTGCATATGAAATGTTATGTCGTTTAATATGATTAATATAGCAACGTCTGAAATATGTCATCTTGTATATATTTACATAATTTAAATTACACAAAACATGTTATACGAATTTCATCATCAATTTCACGAAAAATTAGCTCACATGAGCTAATTTTAACTTCTGTAGTCGATTTAGATGCTATTAAAGCAACGTTATTCGCGCCAAAAATATTTCGTGAGCATTGCGTGAGCGGTGAAAACCCTCGGGTTCTTGTTCGCGGCCAGAATCATCTAATCATCGGTTCACTTTGTGAACCCGAATTTCATGGTCATTTCGGTATAGTATAAAGCCGCGCGCGATTTATAGCCTGGCTTATGGCAGCGACGAAGCGGTCGTTTTCTTGTCATGGTATCCAAAGACTCTAAAAATTTCCACAATTTGGTCCCAAGTTTTAGGACCCATCAAGCGGTAGTTCGAGGCCTCGAAACCAACGAAATATCCACAAAACATGCAGTGGCTTCAGTAGGATGGAAACGTCTGCTCTAGGAGTTTGTCGGAAACTCACCAGCCTTAGGAGCCCCGCGTGAGGCCTCGCTGATAGAGCAATTTTCACTTAGCTGCTCCGAAGAATTCCGACGGTCGGATCACCCGGAAACCTAGAGAGAAGCCACACTCTCTCTCTCTCTAAAAACACAACCTAAAAGCTCACTGTAATCCCTTTCACGTTTTGTTCTTTTACTTAAAGGTAGGAGACAACACTATTCTCTATTTCGTCTTATTATTATTTAATCAAATTCAATAATGCCAATCATGTCCTAACTCTTGGATTTTTGACATTTGACAACTATATACTCATTTGTCGAATTAATCGTTTCTCTATTCGTGCATCTCATGTCACGTAATTATAAGTTATAAGTGACTTCGTCGCGTCGCGTGTCGTTTTACGGTAGCGAATGTCGGTGTCTTGAAAAACGTCTGGTCATTGTGCCGGTCGAAGGCGAGTCGGCGATGTTAGCTAAGATTTCTCGAGGCGATCGGCCGCGAAATCAGTTTTGTCGCTAGAGATACAGAAAAAATTTCGGTTACTACCCAGGGAATTACGATTTTGCCATTTTCAGTGGAATTTTCTAGAGTCTTTTAATTTTCCAGCTTTCTTCCTCTTATCTATAAGATCCATGCCAACTTAGGTGGACCTTCTTTTGAGGAGTGCGTATCACTTCTTCCAAATGTGGATGAAAATCAGCATCACGAGATTATTGTTTCACGTAGTAAGGGAGGATATAATTCAACTTTCTTCTTGCCAACCGCTTAGGGTTGGCTCAGTGTGGTAAGGGTTGGGGATGAGGTTCTAGGAGATTCCAAGTTCAAGTCCCAATGTGGATAAAAAAAGAAAAAAAAGAAAAAAATCCCAACTGTCTTCCTCTTCTTTACAAAAATAGCATTTATGTAGCATCCACAGATCCTCCCTCAGCCTTTTGAGGAGTTGGTCAATGTCAGTAGCTTCCCAAACAAAAAAACTATTACCAAAGCAAAAAGAACTCTGCTTTCCGTACTATAGGGAAGGTCTACGCTTTTTAGTGGAGAAGGAGGTATAAACTGATTTAACTAAAAAAACATCATGCTTAAAACCCCACCTTACCTTTATATCTAGAACGCCTATTGCATTAAAATATTTGAAATTGACAAAACATAGGTGGTAGGATGGGGGGTTATGGGAATTTTGGGAAGATGTAATAATATGTAATAATATAATAATAAAATAAATAATAAATAATCATATAATAATTCATTAATATTATTATTAATGTCAGAGATAATTAAAAGTGTTCTTATTGTTCAGATTCTTCATTTCAGTACAGGGATGATTATTAAATAGAGATGAAGTTCCTATTTCTACGCAAAAATCTTTGTAACTCTTCCTGTTGATTTTTATTTATATACCTCCTTACTCCTGAGTCGATCAAAGAATATTCAGTCTAAAAAATTTGAGTACCAAATAAGCTTCTTCGTCGCTGAGTTTGTAAAAATATCTCCTAACTGTTCTCTAGTCCTTACATATCCGGTAGAGATCAACCCAATTGTTTGGTCCGTTCATAAAATATTGGGTTAGATGCTATATGCATGACAGGTTGGTTATCATACCAAAGCTTCGTTGGTACTGAAGCATCGATACCCACTTCCATCAATAACTGACGTATCCACATGATCTCGCATATACACTGTGTCATGGCTCTATACTCTGACTCTACACTAGACCACGAGACAATATTTTGTTTCTTACTCTTACTCTTACTCTTACTCTTCCATGTGATAAGATTTCCTCCAACAAAGACACAATATCCTTAGGTGAATCTCCTATATTCCTTAGATCCTGTCCAGTCTGTGTCTAAAAAGCACTAAATTATGGTATGCCTTTGCTTCTTATACAATATTCCACGTCCATGAGCTTCTTTCAAGTAGCATAGGATATGCTCTACATTTGCCCAATGATTGACTGTGGGAGATGATATATACCGACGCAAAACACTTATTGAATAAACAATATCCGGGTGAGTTACTATAAGATAAATTTGATTTCCCAACCAGTCTTTCGTATCTCTCAGGGTCTTCAAATAGTTCTCCTTAGTGAATTGAAAATAAGGAGCCATATGAGTACTACACGGTTTGGCACCCAATTTCGCTGTCTCATATAACAAATCAAACACATTTCCTTTGGGATAACAAAATTCCTTGCTTGTTTCTCATGACTTCAACACTTAAGAAAAATTTCAACATTTCTAAATCCTTTGTGTGAAACTGACTGTGAAGAAATGATTTAGGAGATGAGATACCAATAGAGTCACTTCTAATGATGATAATTTCATCCACATACACTACCAATAGATTAATTCCAGAACTGAAATTCCTTTAATCTTTATCTTGTGTGCTCTGTAATCTTTCGTTCTTCTAGATATCTTTAATCCTAAAGCTTTGATACCATGTAATCAGAGATAATTGAAGGCAAAATTGTGTTTTTTCATTATCACAAACTATCTATTTATATTCAAGACAATCCCAAACCAAATAGGAAAGAATACGAAGTTTCCTAACTCTACATAGATACATATTTCCTTTTCCCAACTAGTTTCCAATTCTACAATACTATAACAATTATTATTATTATTATTATTATTATTATTATAACTATTGTGTGTGTGTGTGTAACAATTATATATATATATATATATACAAAGAATAATATATATGATAAAATTTATTGCATTGGGTAATAATACACCATATTTGAAAATACATGATCTATTGTCCTTGGGCTAGAATTCTTTAGGATTTGCTTTTGGCTTTAGTAGAATCAAGTGGGTCTTCCCTTTGATTGTTAGAGAGACTCTTCTCAGTTGGCGCAATTCTTTTGTGGGGAAGAAACGCAAGAAGGCTTGGATGGTTGCCTCTCTCCGCCTTTTTTGGACTATTTGGCAGGAAAGGAACATGATTGTTTTTTATGATGAGGTTTTTTCAGCACATGATTGTTTTTATGATGAAAATTTCCTTTTTTTGTAATTGGCGGTCATGGACTACTATGTGTATAGTTGAGGGTCCTTGTCCTTTGTTTGATTTCTTGATTTGGATGGGGTGTAAGTAAGGGCTGGTGGGTTTCACTTCTGCTTTTTGTTTTTCCCTTTTGGGTCCTTTAGCATACTTCATGTATGCTTTTAGGATGCCCTTAGGTTGTTTTCCTTTTTTCTAATATATTGTGCTTTTTACCTATCGTAAAAATTGAAAATACATGATCTAATATTATGCTTTCAATGTAAATACTTAATAATTATAAAATTTATAATGTTTATGATAACTTTTTGTTAAAAGCTATTATTCATTTTATTTATAAATTTAATTTTCCTTCATATTTAGTATTTTATAAAAAGACATAAGAATATCAAATAAATAAAACTAAATAATATTAAAATTCAATTTATACTATCATATTTTTCATATACATGAAACCAAGACCAAATCCCATGTTACCCCTTTTCTTCCCTTTCTTTTATTATTTTTTCCTTGAGGTTTTCATTTTACAAAATCATATCTTCTCTATCTCCCCTGTTATCTATTTCTCCTCAAGATTGAAACTTTATCCACCAGGCATGCACAGTTTCTCTCTTCTAAGCTCAAAACCTGACGGACAGAGGTCACAATTGAGATCAGTGGCTGTTGCAGAGATGCTTGGTTTTTGGTTTTGGTTTTTTTCGGCCTTTTGTGTTCTTGTTTATATTCTGTTAGGTTTCTAGCTAATCCCAACAAAAGAAATGAATGCTTAGAATTTTGTGGAGGGTTAGGGATTAAAATGTATCCGATTGATGTGCAATGTAATGTCAATTTTGGTGGAAAAAACAGGGATAAAATCCTGAAACACCCTAAAAAATAATGAAATATCATGAAAACAAGTCAATTTTTTTTTTTTTTTTTAAATCGCTAGAAAATTGTGAACTTCCCATTGCACCAACTTTCCTTTGCATTTTGTCTTTCAGGCATGACCAGTAACAGATATATCTCTCAATATATCAGTGAATTTCACTGATATTTTATTCTTTGCTTCCATGGTTTCAATTCTAACACCAGGATCAACTATAGATTCATATGTAAAGTTAGCAGCTCAAAAATGTTCTAGGATTTTGCGTATCTAAAATTCATGAATTTGGGATGAATAAATGAATTTGTATTCAATTTTCCCAGTACTTCTAGGAAGTGTATCAAATTTCTTGTTCAATTACTTAGATTTATTCTCTGTTTTGTTTTCAGAATGAAAGAAGAAAGTTCATTTCAAGCGTTATTGCCAGTTGTTAGACTGGCGAATTATCAATGGTTTCACTCCCAAGGCTCTTGATTTGTATAAAGAGAATTTGATTTCTTTGACCGAGTCATCTATTTCTGGTGTACTTTTTCCACTTCCAAAGGAAGAACGACGAGCTGGTATCAGGAGGTATCATTCTAACTTGGGAATTTTTAAGCCTGTTGTTTTTGTCTCTATGAGTGTGGTATTAGCGGTTGAAGTCGGTACTCTTTTAATGGTTACAACAGGGAATTGGAGAAAATTCAAATGGAAGGAGAAGACCTTTATCTACCTACTGCTACTACTAAACTCGTCAAGGGTATTCAGGTGGATAGTGGAATACCTTTACAATCAGCAGCAAAAGTTCCAATTATGATTACATTTAATGTGGTTGATCGGGAAGGGGATCATAATGATATCAAGCCCCAAGCTTGCATTTTCAAAGTAAGCCTATTTTCTTTCTTTTTTTCCACCCTTTTTTGTGCATCAAATCCTGTTTGTTAGATGCAACTAGGAAATTGTGATTTAAAGATAACTGGCCCTATGTGTATCTAATCACTCTCCTGTGTCCCTAGTGTGATAACTCTTCTTAATTTTTGGTTCTGAAACATTGCACATGGCTTGACTGAGCTCTTCCATTATAGGTTGGAGATGATTGTCGGCAAGATGTGCTTGCTCTACAAGTGATTTCTCTACTTCGAGACATATTTCAAGCAGTTGGACTTCATCTCTATGTGTTTCCTTACGGAGTTCTCCCTACTGGCCCTGGGAGAGGGATAATTGAGGTAAGATTGTATCTACTACTTTACCTACATTCCATAAGAGTGTGTGAAAACATGTTCATCACCTCCATATGCTTTCATGTGTGTATGTTTGTTTGTCTTGTATGCACAGATGTGATTGTCATTTTGAAATTTTTTTAACATAAGAAATTTTTGGACAAGCCAACTTTATTAATTATGCTGCCAAATATGCTATTGAAACAACAATCAGTTTATTACATTGTGAAAGTGTCTATTCTATATTATTTGCTGTTTAATTCAGGATTTTCAACAAGCAAAATACTGATGTTGCTTAACTAGGTTTTTTGATACGACCCTTCTTGTTGAAAAAGAAAATGGAACAGGTATTAAAAGATTCTAGAATAATATTGCAGATTATGGAACTTTTCACCTGTGGTATTGATTCACACTCTGAATTTACATCAGTTGGAAGGAATTGTTGAGAGTCCTCCTGCCCTCCCTGTTTCAGCCATCAGAAAAAAAAAGACCTGTCTTCCCCCTACACCCATCCTGTGGTTAATATAGAAAAGACAAAAATAACAAACTCCTTCCCTAAGGTGCCAACTAGGCATAACCACTTGTCTAACCTCCTTGCAGCCCTCCTTTCCTCGCTTGCTTCCCATGTCTCACATATGTAGCTTGGATAGGAAGCTTAACATTACCCGCCACCCAAAAACGAACCTTGTCCTCAAGGTTAAAATCTGGAAACTGATGTTGGATTACCTCAAAAAGCTCCCAAGAGTCCTCGAAAGTTGGCAGGTCCTTCCAGCGAATGAGTACTTCCCTGCTTGTTTTCTCGTGTTGCATTGTTGGACGGACTCTTCTAACTTCCAAGGGTTCGACGAGCAATTCCAGGTCCGAAGTCCAATGGTAAGGGATGGTTGAGTAGCCTTCATGAGAACCAATAGCTCTTTTAAGTTGGGAGACATGAAAAACATCATGAATCTTAGCAGTTGGGGGAGGTTTCAATTGATAGGCAACCTGGCCAACACGTCGTAGCACTTCAAAGGGCCAAAATAGGCGGGGGCTAATTTTCATTTAGTTTACGTTGCTGCGTTTGCTGTCTATAAGGTCTGGCTTCACGAAAACATGGTCACCTACGTCAAAGTTGAGTGTCACGGCAATGGTAGCAGTTCGAAAAGCATGGGAGCTGAGCTTGGTGTAAATGTTTGTTTGAGGCTCCAGCAGAATAGCATCTCGGGAAACCAATTGGCTCTCAACCTCTGTGCTGGCTGCTGAACCTTGTTCATAGCGAATTAAGGGTGGTGCCTGGCGCCCATAAAGGGCATGAAATGGAGTCATTCCGGCGGCTGAATGGAAAGCGGTGTTGTAATGCTATTCTGCCCAGGACAACCAGGTTGTCCAACTTGATGGTTTGTCGGAAGCAAAACAGCGCAATTATGTTTCCAGTCCATGATTGACTACTTCTGTTTGCCCATCTGTCTATGGGTGATAGGCTGAGCATCATCGAAGCTTAGATCCTTGCAAGAAAAATAATTCTTGCCAAAATAAACTCAGAAAAATCGGGTCACGGTCAGAGATAATGGATCTTGGGATGCCATGTAAGCGTATCACTTACTGAATAAAAATTTTAGCGATCGTCACTGCTGTGAAAGGATGCTTCAATTCTATAAAGTGCGCATATTTAGTCAATCTGTCCACTACTACCAGAATGGCGCTACACCCTTTTGATTTAGGCAGTCCCTCTATAAAATCCATAGTGATATCGTCCCATACTTTATCAGGAATTGGGAGTGGTTGTAAGAGTTCCGCAGGGGCTGATGTTTCATGCTTACTCCTTTGGCAGACTTCACAAGCTTTTACAAACCATTGGACCATTTTTTTCATTCCTTTCCAATAAATTCTGCAGCTAAACGATTATAAGTACCACAGATACCCGCATGACCCCCTATAGCACTGTTGTGAAATTCTCGCAGCAACATAGGTACATAGGTTGATTCAGCAGGAATAGCCAACTTACCATTACAATGGAGGTGGCCTTCCACCAGTGAAAAACCAGGGTATGATGCCGGATCCTGCTGGACAGCATGCTGGATGTTTTGATAAAAAGGGGTCAGCAGCCACCATTTCCTTAAGTTCTTCAAAGTTTGTGAAGATGGGAGCTGATTATAAAGATAAGGTAGCATTGTCAGGCATTCTGGACAAGGCATCAGCTGCTGAAGTTGAGCTGCCTGGCTTATATTGTATGGAGAAATTGTATGGCATCAGCTTCAATAGCCATTTCTGGTATTCAGTTTCCACTTCCCGTTACAATAAAAAACGTAGGTTACGTTGATCAGTCCGTACTACAAAGTGCTTACCGAGGATGTAGGGTCTCCATTTCTTCATAGCAAAGACAATGGCCATGAGCTCCCGTTCATAGACAGATTTAACACGACCAAGTGGTCTGAGTTTTTGGCTATAGAAAGCTAGTGGTCTATCATGCTGGTTTAATACTGCACCTAAACCCAAACCTGATGCATCCGTTTCAATCACAAATTCCTGAGAGAAATGGGGTGAGGCTAGAACTGGTAAACTGGTGATAACCTTCTTTGGCACTTTTTGGAGCCTTACGGTCAGCCTCTTCATCCCAGTGAAACGCATCCTTTTTCAGTTGTTGTGTGAGTGGCCAAGCTAGGGAACTATAATTGCGTACAAATTTTCTGTAATAGCCAGTTAAACCCAGAAATCCACGTAAACCACGGAGGTTTGAGGGATCAACATATACACCTTGAGCATCAATAACATGTACTAGATAATCAATTCGTGTTTGCCCAAAAACACACTTCTTGAAATTTGCAATCAGTTGGTGAGAGTGAAGGGCAGAAAAAACAAGCTGCAAATGTTCAATATGAGTTTCAGTAGTGGAGCTTTAGATGAGTAGTATGTCATCAAAAAATACTAACACAATTTTTCTAAGAAAACCTCGGAAAATGTTATTCATCAAATATTGAAAGGTTAATGGTGCGTTGGTCAAACCGAAAGGCATAACTAGAAATTCATAATGGTCTGAGTGAGTGCGAAAAGCAGTTTTCTGGACATCCTCAACCCTTATTCGATTCTGGTGGTATCGGGATTTTAAATCAATTTTACTAAAATTTGTGGCTCCATGTGGTTCATCCAAAAGCCTCTCAATGATTGGGATCGGGACCTTATCTGGAACGGTGGCTTGATTGAGAGCTCGGTAATCCACACAAAACCTCCAACTTCCATCGTTCTTCTTCACTAATAGGACTGGGCTTGTAAAGGGGCTATTGCTTGGCTGAATGATTCCTGCTGCTAGCATCTCTACGACAATTCGTTCTATCTCATCCTTCAAGATCTGGGGATATCTATAGGGTCTAATTGAGATCGGTTGAGCCCCTTCCTTAAGAACAATAGCATGATCTTGTTGTCGGATTGGTGGTAACCCCGATGGTGTTGCGAATATGTTCGAGAATTTTTCTAACAACTCTACTATTGCTGTTGATGTTTGCTGTGTGTCCTCTGTCTGAGAATCCTCATCTACTGTCATGAGAATAAGTTGTCCAAAGTCTAGAAGAATGCCTTGCCCTTCATGTTGGATTGTTTGCACCATAGATCTTAGTGAAACTTGGGTCTTGCACAAAGAGGGTCCCCTTGGAGCTGTATCCTTGTTCCACCCACAATGAATCTTATTGTCATTGCCCCCTAGTTCATGTGAGACTCCCCTAAGGATGCTAACCATTGGTATTCGAGAATTACCTCTGAGCTTCCTAGCGGAATCGGAAAAAAATCAGCCATGATTTCCAATTCCGCAAGGTGTAGTTTGACTTGTCGACAAACCCCTGTAGCCTTAATTTCTTCCCCTGTGCCCAACACTACCTCGAATTCCTTTGTTGACGATTTCAGCAATCCTAACTCCTCAACCAAAGTCGCAGTGATGAAATTGTGGGAGGCTCTTGAGTCGACAAGTACTACTACATCCCGACCTTGGATCTTCCCTCGGATTTTTAGTGAATGAGGTGCCGACAAACCTACCATGGATGATAGGGATAACGAAAAAGGAAAAAATATGTTGTTTGTACCTTATGTGTTGTCAAGCTTGGGTGTTGAATCCTAGCCGAGGAAGGGATCTCGTGTTTTTTGCCCCCAACTAGCTCCTCCTCATCCAAAACCCACAATATCTGAAGTTCCTTCCGTTTTCAGCGGTGGCCGGGTCCAAATTTCTCATCGCAATGAAAACATAACCCTTTTCTTCATTTCTCTGCATTTACCTTACGTATTGACGAAGCGGAGTTAGGGTTTGGCGTTTTGGAGCCACCGGTGGGTATGGGGTTCTTCTGTTGAGGCATCCCTTGCGTGGTAGGTCACAAGAGGGGCTGTGCGTGGATGGTGCGGGTTGATGAGTGAAATCCAAAGAGGATTCACTCATGGGAAGAAATAGTCCAGTTTTTTGGGCTTGGACTGCCACATTTTTATCTTCAATCTGTTGGGCTATACGCATTATCTGTTGGAGGCCATTGGGACCCATAATCTCAGTTCAGCCCGAAGGTCTTCTCTGAGCTCATTCACGAAAGCGCTCTCCAATATTGCATCCGCTACCTCCTCAAAATGCCGATGGAATTCGCGAATAGAAGAGGATTGGCGCAAGGCAAACAATTGATCTAAAAGGGTTCCCTCCTGTAAAGTGAAGAATCGTTCCAATAGTAATTCACGAAAATCCGACCATCCTCTAAATCCCCTTCTTCCATCCTCATAGTAGTACCAGGCGAGCATCACCTTCCCGAACCTGACGGTTGCCGAAACTTTCAGCGAGAAATAAGTTTGTTAATTTCAAAGTATCGTTTCCGCCCAGAAATAACCAGCCGCCAGGATTGTTGCCGCAAAAAATGGGTAACTCGGTTTAAGCGGTATCTCTGCTCCGGCTCGATAACGCCGGTGAGCGCTTCTACTTCTTCCATCTTTCTTACCACTTCCTGACACTTCAAACTCCGGAAATAAGTCATTTGCGGCGGTCTTCCTCGGAGTAGGTATAGAGGCTATCGACTTCAGCGTTCCAACCTCTAATGTCGGACCAGAGAGAGTAAACTCTCTTCTACTTTCGGCAATCGCTCCATCGTGTTATTCAATCGATCTACATCCAACCGGCTCAGTTGCTCCATTTGGGAACCAATTTGGTTCAGTTCCGATCTGAATGAGGCCATACGGCTTTTGATTTCATCCATTCTGTTTTTTGATTTTTTTTTCCAGTTGCAGTAGTCCTAGTCTCCATGCTCTGATACCAAAATGATACGACCCTTCTTGGTGAAAATGAAAATGGAACAGGTATTAAAAGATTCTAGAATAATATTGCAGATTATGGAACTTTTCGCCTGTGGTATTGATTCACACTCTGAATTTACATCAGTTGGAAGGAATTGTTGAGAGTCCTCCTGCCCTCCCTGTTTCAGCCATCAGAAAAAAAAGACCTATCCCCTCCCCCCACACCCGTCCTGCGGTTAATATAGAAAAAGACAAAAATAATGAACTCCTTCCCTAAGGTGCCAGCTAGGCATAACCACTTGTCTAACCTCCTTGCAGCCCTCCTTTCCTTGCTTGCTTCCCACGTCTCACATATGTAACTTGGATAGGAGGCTTAACATATTTGGGGATAGGAGGCTTAACATATTTGGGGAAGTTTCTGATGAGAAAGTAAGGAATTCTTTTCCTCTTCAGAAAAAAAAAAATGTATCTCAACTCAAGGAGAACAAGACTAAGATAAAAATGCAGAAATTTTCTATTGATGACTGTGATACCCCTCTCAACAGCAAACAATCTTTAGCTAAGAAAAACAAACTAGAAAGAGTTTCCAGACTCACTGCAGAAAAGAAAATGAAATTCAGTAAAAAAATATTTTGTGCCTTGGCCGAAATCTCCCCTCCACTGCCAACTCCAGCCTACCACTACTGACCTCTCATTCTTCCTATTTGTCCCCAGCCACTAAGACGATTTGCTTCATTGTCCAGCTCCAGCTGGCTCCCCTGCCTTCCTCCCACGTTTACCTCTACATTTTCTGGAATATACCTGCCAAGTGGGCTGGCAGTGTTTGGGCTCTATGGCTATTCTCACCTCCCTGTCCTCTTCATGTCTTTCTCTATCAGTTTTCTTCCATGGTTTAATTTCTGATTCCAGTTTATTTGAAATTTCTGGTTGAGTTATATTCCTGTATAAATTATCCTCAAAGAATGATTGGGAAACATTGTTTGAATCTAATTCTATTGAATCTGCAAAACTTGATTGTATTTTAAACTATGGCTATTCTCAACTCCCTGTCCTCTTCATGTCTTTCTCTATCAGTTTTCTTCCATGGTTTAATTTCTGATTCCAGTTTATTTGAAATTTCTGGTTGAGTTATATTCTTGTATAAATTATCCTCAAAGAATGATTGCAGGAAACATTGTTTGAATCTAATTCTATTGAATCTGCAAAACTTGATTGTATTTTAGAAAATGTTGTTTCTCAGTTGAATGCTTCCCCATGTGGAAAATCTTGCATCAACCCCCAACCTCTGAAACTGGGGTTTATGGGTTGCTGTTGCCTGGCATAAGCTCTCCCTACCTTTGATCTCTCTTGAGCTGGAGTCAACCTGCCAAGACCTGAATTTTTTTAATGTAATACCTGCCCACTTGCTTCAATTTGAGTTGGCTATGCTTACCTTTGTGATTTGACTGATCCAAACCTAACAGTTCTGGTGCAAGAACTCTAGTACAAGTGTGGGTATCTAAGCCCTAAAGTCATCTAATCCCAAAGCTAGACATGAGACAGAATTATCGAAGTGCTTATTTTTTCTTTCTTTGGACAGAGGCAAATGCCAGAATCTAGCAACTTTTGAATGATTGAAACCCTTAATTTTTCCCCTGTAATGTAGGCCAAACGTGGTGTGTCTAATGTTGGTCAATCACTTGCCATGCCATGGCATGCACGGAAGCTGGTTGGCAAAGAGTGAAGAAAGTTATGCTGAACTAGAATTATGTTTCTCTTCTGTAATTGGACTGACCTAGTGGGCATGCATTGCATAGTGGCATGTTGGACAGAAAATACACCCCATGTAACTTAGCTCTTATGCTGGACAACATAATTCAACTTGGCAGGATCCTGGATTCTTGCTCCTCTGGTTATAGGGACTAATTAGTTAGTCTATCAGATATTTTGCCTAAGTATCCATAACTCTTCCTTAATCTAGTTCATTTCTTTCATTCGTATCATAATTTTCATCTCATGGATGGTAACGAATGCCTGGTTAAACTCATGAAAGAACTGGACCCTTGTTTGGTTCAAACTCTGGTCCATTGTGAAAAAAGACCGTACTAAATGGAATTTCTCGTATTATCTCATTTAAATGAAGGCTTGCATGTTTTTTATAAATACTGCTTCCCATGACATGATGTGGGTAACCTCTTGCAATTTCCATATAGAAATGTCAACTGATCAAGTTGCACCATTGTAGAAGAAAAGATAAAGGAAGTAGTGCTGGTGGCAGCTTCTTGCTGTCCAGTTTTTAGCTAATTGGAAATGGGTGTTTAGTTTTCTAATCTCATTGTTTGTTGCCAACTCACAACATAACTTCTCTCATGGAAGATCCGCAGGCATGGTGCTGAAAGTTGTCTTCCCATTAATTAATCTGTTTTATCATTCAGAAGAGTCAGGAAAACAATGAAGTATTTAAATTATAGTTTACCCACTTCATCTATCTTTTCAATTCAAATTGTGGATCAGAGCTCCTGAAGGAAATTTCAAATATGAAAATGATGAATACATTTGGTCAGAGAATCATGTTTGACTCTAATGATTGGAGTAAATTGTTGAGGATAAGTGCCCTTATCTATTCACCTTCAAGTGTCTCGGTGAACAGTAATTTCTTCTCCTATTAAGTGGTTCACCATTTCTACCATATTGATCAACGAGTGACCTTTCTCTTAAATATTTGGAGAATAGAAGGCTACAATATTCTTTAATATAAAGTGTTCATAGTTTATGTATGTCTTCTTCACACTAAGTCTAAATTGGCATTAAGTAAGGAGATAAGGCATGAGCTTTCTCGCAGGATGGCTAAAATTCTCACAAGGTGAACACTATGTTTAAATTAAAATAAGCTAGTTTGGAGTTAACGAGGAGAAACATGGGGTCTGCCGCAGGTAGTGGATTGTAGATCCTTTTTCAGAATTTGCTGTTGGATCCAGATGGCTGGCATCCGATCATTAGGTTGGGTTGCAGTTTAGGTAAGGAGGAAGGTGCCAGACTGAAAAGGTGTTCCTTGTGAAGGAAGTTTCTCACTTGTCCAGGCTGCATGGAACAAAGCTCAAGGTCCAGATTGCTTCTCATATGTTGTATCAGGCAATTCCTGGAACTTTGTTAAGGATGAGGCAATGGGAATGTTTAAAAAGAAAACATGAGCACGGTAGATTTTTAAGAAGTTCGAACTCAATGCTATTGGCATTAGTTTATATACACCTATAAAAAAACACAAAAAAAGGTAGGGGCTAATGACCTTAGAGACTTTAGACTAATTAGTTTAGTGGGTTTCTCTATGACCATTGGCCTAAGAGTGCTAGCCATAAGATTTAAGAAAGGTGGTGAGTAAACTTCTTCTCAAAATGCCTTTATCAATTGGAGACAAATTCTTGAAGCTTTGGTAATGAGGCCATTAATTCAATGTTGAAAAGGAATGAGAAGGAGAACCCTGAGTGGTAGTTCAGTTGGTGTAACGCATTGGGATGGGGTTACCCAATGGTCCCTGGTTCGAGTCCTCTCAAGGCTATTGGAGGTTTTACTCGACCCTTAACTTTAGCAGCCCATGGGATTAGTCAAGGTATTTTAAACTAGCACCCTTTCTCCAGTTATAAAAAAAAAAAAAAGGAATGAGAAGGAGGTGCTATGTAAGTTGGACTTAGAGAAGGCATACATTTTGAATTAGGATTTTTTTTTTTGTTTATTTATTTATTTTTTGTTGCTAATGATGCAAATGATGGGCTTTTAGGAGAAGTGGACAGATTGGATAAGGTGGTGTATTTCAATGGCAACTTTCTCTGTTTTGATTAACAGTTCACTTATTGTTTCTCTGCGCACTAGAAAAAAACGAGGGTCCTTTCTTATATTTTCATTTGTAATTGGGATGGAGAAGGTTAATAGAGTTGTGGTTAGGGGTTTTTGTCCAACTGGGATTGAAGGAAGATGTGGAGAAGAGGCTCAAATAGCTGCTTCGCATTTGCAAATGATACCAGATTGTTTTCATGGACTCCAGAGATCAAATGGCATTTTTGATCTGATTCTTGATGTAGTTTTGAAGTTCTTTTGGTTTGAGGATGATTTAAGAGATTAGAATTTGATTTTGTATTAGGAAGTAGAGAATGAGATTGAAGTGTAGAGCTTGACTTGGTTGAAGACTCTTCTTTCCTCTTATTTGGGACTTCCTTTTGGTGCTTTACGTAAATCAGTAGTGCTGCAGAATAAAGTGTAGAAAGATTTGTAAGAGGTTAGTGGTTAGCATGTGGAAAGGCAATTTATTTCTAAAGGTAGGAGGATCACCCTTATTTAAGCATGCTGTCCAGCATGCCCATCTATTCTATGTTTTTGTGCGAGTACCAAGAGTGGATTGAATTAGATTAGAAGTCCCAAGACTTCCTTTGGGGCGGGTGGGGGGCTTTGAAGAAAGTCTACCTGGCCAAATGAAGAGATGTTCGCTCATCTGGAAATGGAGGGTTCAGTGTGAGGTCTTTCACACACACTTGATAGAGGCCCTCTATGTAACCGCTATCTAATGGGAACCTCTTCTTGGTTAGACAGGGTTCTGCAGAAAAAAAAGAAAAGAAAAAAAAAAGCCTTGGAGGGCAGTACTTCATCTCTTTTGGACAGTTCGGAGGGGAACAGAGTTGCTTTCAACAAGACGTTCGCTTCAAAGGATGAAAAAAAATCTTTTGTTTCTTTTTTTTGTTCATAGTCTATAAATTGTTCATATATGCTGATTCTTTACCTTCAATCAAGTTTTTGTATTTGCTTCAGATCTAGTTAGAGGTGAAAGAGGATTTTTTTTTTGTTTTGGCCTTGGCACCACCTGTTGTATTTACCCCCTGTATGCTTTGGGCTGCCTTTTTTGCCCTTTTCATATTTTCTATGCATATTCTCTTTTGCTAGTAGTTTGCTTATCAAAAAAATGTCCACACATTTTTATTTTGCAGGTTGTGCCTGATTCACGGAGCAGAAGTCAGATGGGTGAAACCACTGATGGTGGTCTGTATGAGATTTTTCAACAGGACTTTGGACCAGTTGGGTCTCCCAGTTTTAAACTATGGATAACTCAGTGTCATAGTACTGGTGCCAGGATTATACCAGCCTTCTACTTCATTGGACAGGCACAATGGGAATCTTCTTTTGTAAGTATGCTCTCTATCATTTCTACTCGTATTTTTCAAAAAAAAAAATAAGTGCTCTAACAATTTCTTAAGCAACATCCGACAGATTACTTTTCTATTATCTGAATGTCTTTTTTATTGCATAACTCTAAATTCTAATTACAAAAATACATCTGAAAAATGAATATTCCAGTTAAAAAGGCACTTCACATTTGAATCACTGCCCATATAACTTAGCAAATTAGTGTTTATTCCTGTACCTAAATAAGAATCTATGATGAGCAAAGTTTAAAATAACCCATGAATCTTAGCCTGTAGAAAATGGAATTACCAATTAATATAATGTTCATGCAGGGAGGGCGAGCTTGTTCATATCGATTTTGGATTTATACTGAAACTGCTGGGTGAGACTATGCGATTCGAAAGTGCCACTTCAAGCTAAGTCATGAAATGGCCCAATTGTGATCCATCACTGGGGTTATGTGATACTAAACTGGTTCGTAAAGGTAAGAGAAAATGATGCGATTCTCGGATTCTCGTCAGTTTTTTGTTTGGTAGTATAAATTGAAATCTCTGTGGGGTGTGTATTTTTGTATTTTTGGCGCGGTGGTCCCAGCTTGTGCGTGAAGGGGTACCTTGCCCGTCGATACATGGACAGGATCATCAACACAGTATTGATGATGGCAGACGGATTACCCTGCTTCAGTAGGGAGCCCGTTAAATCTTCGCAGAGATTTCACCCAGAGATAGTGAACGCGGGCAGCCAACTTCATGATCCGCACATGCCAAGATGCTTTAACAAGTGGACCACGGCTGGTGACGATACAATACTTACAACAAGGCATCGAAGTGACGCCTGGAAATTTTTAATGTACATTGTGGTATAATCCATATAAATTGTTGTATTATTTGTTATATCTGAATTTTTCAGAGGATTTACATTGAGTGTTAGAGTGAGAAAAGCAGTAAACTCGGAATGGAATTTCTTTGTAACCTAGTTGTGGGATTCATATGAAACTTAGCGAAATTTTATTTTAGCTTTATTCATTAATGGAATTCCGTTCATTCGGTCACACAACAGTTCAGTTTCAGTTTTGTTTAGTTTGCCTTCTGAAAAATGATCCGCACCGGCAGAACTATGGGTGTAATCAAGTGATCTGATTAAAAATATTAAAAAATAAGGGTTTAAATTAAATGTGAGTTTAGAGCTTACAGCGGTTTTTCTATCAAACTAAACTCTGAAAAATGGTTGAGTTAAACCAAACTGGAATTAATTAAAATTAATAAATAATTATATTTGAATTGAAACAAGTTTAACACAATTGAAACTGCAATTTACTCGGATTAGGTATTATGATAGTAAGCTTATCTGACTCGATTCTTTCGAATTAACTCTGGATCTAACTATGCAAAACTGATTATCATCAAAATTCAAGCCCAACAGTTTCTTAACAGTAGATCATCTTTTGGAGCATTATTTTATTTTACCAGATTCCATACTCATTCTTGGTCAAAGAACAAAACTGTCATTTTTTTCTCTGTCCCTTCTGGTAAAGCATTTCTCTCTCTATATCGCTCAATTCATCCGACCGCTTAGACATATCAAAACTGTCAAATTTCTTGTTTTTATTATTAAAAATCTAGATATTAATATAATAATGAAATCTACAAGAATAAATAACTGTGATTGGGTTTCACTTTCGGGAAATACTACCCCGGATCCATGTTTTATGATTAGAACGATCAACTCCAGAAAATTACTTTAGGTTGAATGGGACTCCTTATTGATTAAGGAATCCCATGAAACCATTACAGGTTCAGCCAAGGATACATATTTTTTAGGAACCAAAAATGCCCATCTCTCAACCAACATCCCACACTTAGCCCCTCCCTCTCACAATACTATTCTCTTATTTATAATAAATTTTATTTATAATATTAATGTAATTTCATATTAAAATCTTATTTTTACACTTTTATCTTTTGTTTTTATAAACCTAATTTTTAAAAAATATATATAAAGAACCCACAAGTTAATTTAAAAAAAATAAAGGTAAAAAGTAATATAAAAACATTAACTATTTATGACAAAAAATAGTAATAGTATTTTATTATTTAATTTTAAAGTAATGTTTGAAAGTGAATAAAATTAAAATGTAAATGTTTACCAAACTAAATGTAACAACATTAACAACTAAAGACCCTCTATTGTAACATTAGTGCCTTCTATTAAAATATTGTTATCAAGCTTTAATATCCAAAATATTATTATTAATTAAAATTGAAGATACTTATGTTTTTTTTAATTTTAATTTTAATTTTTTTTTTATAAATAATTTAAAACCCTAAGTGAAAATATGTATTTATACTTACATTTACTAATTAAAAAATGGAATTTGTATAGTCATACAAAGTGATTACACTAATTGTACAAAGGGTGTGGCTACAAACTTACATTTCTCATAGAATTTGAATTTTTTTTTTATTTGACATCTCTTTCCTATATTGTATCCTATTACATCAACCCAGGACATTCTTCATAAGCATTGGTAGATGATATACTTAGCTCACACATGTTTTATAACATAGTACATGTTTATGTATTTATTTTAAATTAAAAGTATGAAATATAATTAGTTTCATTTTTTAATTATTTACCTACCAAAAAGGGGCAAAACAATTGAAACATGCATATACTTGCCTTGAGATAATAACATGAGTTTATTATAAAGTACCAGGTGATTATACTAACTATACAGCATAATGCGCCTCAGGAGTGCAATCTGAGTTGGGACGAATCGCAACCAATATATTAGAGTAAGTAAAAAAAAAAAAAAGGTACGACAAAATTTAAAATTTTGAAATCAAAAATTAAAATATGTAAGCTTTCATATATCATATATTAGCATTCATTCATTTTCATTACAACATCAATTCAAAATGCAAAAGAGTGGTCAATCATTATATATGATCTACTAAAACTAGGCATTCTAAGCGCGTGTGCTCTTCTTCAAATCAAGCATTTACGATTGAATCATCGTCAAATAGCTTAACAATGTCTTTTTAATATAAGTAATCAAAAATTAGTAAGAAATTAAAGTGCCAGTTTTGCTACTTAGCCTAGTTTTGACAATTTTCATATAATAACATCCCAGTTGTTATAGTTAAATAAAGATAAGTTTAGCGCCAAGGGTGTCTATCAAAAGACCAAAAATTATATGATTTCTTCGATCTTTCTGCAATACTTGACATAGCTATGGTGTTGATGCTTCTTGCAATTAAATTTCGGTCAACATCAAGTCTGAAAGTTCTAACTTCACTCTCAAATGTAGCTTTTCTTAGGTATAAGAAATCTTCAAAGGATGTGTTGTTGCAGCTTGCAAATATTTTCAACATTAAATGATTGGACTGGTTGAAAAGTTTTCATTGAGTTTTTGTTATTGAAGTTTTATGTTTGGAATTAAGGCATTATTTAGATATGGTTACAAATTCATTTAGCATATCATTTTAGTCTTATTTATTTTATCCTAACTTGTGCAACTTTCCATGTCTTTCTTTTTACTTTTTTTTTTTGAGGGGGAGGCGGGGCGGCGGTACTCCCATTCAGAGGTCTTATTTTTAAGTTTATATTTTTATAAGGATTTGAATTTTTTTTTTTTTTTTTGAAATCTCTTTTCACAGGTCCTCAACATGGGACATTTCTTATACGCATTGGTGGATTACCATGCAGCTCCATATTCTATATTTAATACACATTTAGTCATAGCTTAAATTAGATAAGTATGAAAAATATATTAGTTCATTTTATTATTTCATGTAAATATTGAAGCATGTATACCACATCTTTGCAAAAAACAAGGTTTGTTATAAGTGCCACAAGATAGTCCACTATTATATGGGAAAACATATTAAGTGTACGAGGGGTGTACAAACTTATGTTTCTCATAGAATTTGAATATTATTTTATATGAAATCTCTTTACTACGTGATTGCTCCCACATGCCCCCTAGAGGACCCACCTACATATTACAAAGGGGTGTCTGAGTTTATGTTTTTTATGGCAGAAAAGTGCGAATTTTGCAGAAAAAGGGTAAAATCGTGTTGATGAATTAGAAATTTTCTAGATCTCAGCAGATAATGACAGACTTTACCGTTAGGGCGGAGTCTGGTAATCCCCAGCTCTGTGTCGAGATTTAGTCGGTCAGAACGTTTGAGATTACCGGCGTTCCCAAGCGGGTTGGCCGGGTTAAGTGTGGCGAACTAATGAGAGCGTGTGATGTATTAAAGTATCTTCATATATTATGTGGTACATGTTGTTGGTAGGATGATGGAGATGAATGACCTAGATTAAGCCATGTAAAAAATCAAGTAATAAACTATGATGGAATTAAGTTAAAGAATAAGTGGAATAAACCAAAAAAATAATCTCTTTCTTCTCCATTTTGCTGGAAAACAGGCAGTGAGTGAGCTGAAGCCTGGTTTGAGAAGTGACTTCTCTCTAGATTTCCAGCATTGGTGTGTTAGGTTTCTTCAGACGAATGGTACATTACTAGTGGCAAAAATTTCTGGCAGTGGACGCGCTAATTTGTAAGTTAAATAACTCTAGAAATGAGATCACCTACTTGGAGTTGTCAACTTTGGCTAAGAGCCGCTTTTTAAATGGATATGAATTTGTTGAGGCACGGATGGCCGTGTTTGGGTCTCGAAATCTTTGGCTTAGAGTAAAAATCCCCCAGTATGTTTGTAGTCGTGAAACGATTGTCGAAACCTGGGGTTATTTGTTCACGTGATTTGTTATTGTGATTTTGTATGGTTTGGTGTTCGAAATGAATTGCTTGATTGGATTAATTAGCCCATATGAACTAATTTTACAGTGTTATTGTTTGTAGAATTGAATAACATGATTTATGGTCATTTGTGTTAATATGCATGTATGTATTAGCATGGTGTTGGAATTAATATTGCATTGCCATATGCAGCGGGGCACCTGAACAATAGATGTGAGTGCATGACACGAAAATGAAAATGGTTGCGGAATTTGAGAAGATTTTCAGAATTGCTGTGGAGAGTTATTGACAGTTTTAATCAGGAGGCGGACCCATGGCTGTTGGAGGGAATTACCCATCGATTCATGGGGTTGTCAATATATTCTGAAATTTGATGACAAGTTTTCAGGAACAAAACCTTTGTTTTTCATTGTATTTTCTCTTTCGTATTTGGCTTAGACATGTGTCTGTGGATCAGAAACTCGAGAGGAGGAGTAGTGCTAATAATTAATTTTTTTTGAAAAGCCTATAATATATAGAAATAAAAATCTGATGATTATATTAATAAAAAGTTTAAACTTGAGAGGATATAGAAAAAGTACAAATCAAGCTACACTATGTTTTGTCTTTGAGATGAATGATTTCTCTGACTATCCATATTTTGAAAGCGATTGAAATGAGTTAGATTGTCAATAAATCATCCTCTCCCTTTTACATGTATACCAAACTATATTTAACCATTTCATCCATTCTATTGCATAAATTAGTTTTCCTGTTTCATAGCGAAAATCTCTTCAATGAGATGCTTGTCGCAAGCGGTAGAAATAATGCATTCAACTAAATGATAAACCATCGGAAAAACTCTATCTTTCAAAGTTTCTCTTTCATCTTCTTTGCTAGACTTTCCCGATCTTCCATTAAAACAGGCAAATCCCATTCTCATATACTCAGAAAGATGATGAAGTTCACGAGAAAATGTACTTATTACTTGTGAAAAGTCTACTCGATAAAGATCAGCAAGATGCACAAAGCATCATATCATTGCAGATCCATTCTTTGGATCAAAGACATGCAATGGATCAGTAGCATAAGTGATTACTTGTGGAGAAACGATGATTCATTTCTTGTATAATTGGATAATAACCTAACAAAATGTGTAAGTAATTAAATTAAATATTGAGACAACTTTATTTAAAAGAAATAAATAAAGTCATAGTTTTGGGTATACCTCACAAAATATTTCCCTTTGGGTAATGATGATGGTTATGACTAGTTTGTCCATCTCTCTTCATTCGAACTGAGTCTTGTTGTTACTATGTCTTCCCATGGTAACAATTGAAATTTTATTAGGCTTGACAAAACGTCTCTCTTCTTTCAACAAACCATCCCATCAGTTCTCTTAGACTTTGTAACTCAATTTTTCACAGCTTTGATATGAATAATAGCATTTAAGTATTTTGCATCTTTCTCTTGCAAAACCATAGATAATCATGTTCTAACAAAGTTTCAGCATCAATATCATAGGAAAAATAAACTCAAAAGTGCATCCTTTAGTCTGACCTTCTTGAGCTCTGATTCGGGTTAGGTGCAAAACTATCATCAAACAAATTTGTGGCTTCTATTACCAAATGGCCACCTCTATAAATGAACCATGGGTGACATAAGTATGAACCCCATCGGTATCACTTTGTGTGCAAGAAAGTCTCTTGATTTTCTGTACCAGAGTTATTTCTGCTCCATTCTATAAGCATTCTACCTCTCTCTTTGTTCGCTTTTGTCGAAGTTCATCACGACACTTTTGCAAAGAAGATCCATGTATTCACAACCATAGCAAGTTAACAAAAATATCACAAATATATCGATTGTTTGCATATACAACAATTCTGGCACTAAGTTGTGTGCAAAACAATGAACATACCATGTAGAAGGATTTTCTCTCAAAATAAGTGACTTCAAACCATTAAACTCGCCTCGCATATTTGCTGCAATTTGATGAGTCCAAAAACTCATTAGATTTTTAATCCATTTTTCTGAGCATATTACAAGACATTTGATTTGTATCAAATGTATGGATATTTACTCAAATTTATTTCTTACAGGGAAAAATAAGTAAAAGTTAAAATCTCGCCAAAACTAAAGAGACTGACCTACAAGCGAAATGAAGTCATGGCGAAAATCGGGTCGCGACGAAGCTCGATTTTCAGTCATTTCAAGTCACGACATCACGAATAGAATGGGAAGAAATAGGACGAGCAAGCGAAGTCGTGACTTGAAAATTAAACTAGACCCAGGTGTTAAGGCAACGATGAAAGAGTCGTGACACCCTGCTGATGTTGACTGATTGAATATCACCCACCTAGATCGTGACGTCACTCTCATGTATGATAATAGGTTCACGATAGAGCCATAAAGGAAGTCTCTACAAAGCAGAAGTTGCAACTAGTTTTCAATGAAGAGAAACATCCATTTGAGGTACTTGACCATACTATTGAGATCAACATAAAAAAAAAAAAAAGAAGCGGAGTCTCAAACGGAAGATTGAGAGTTCTAACCCAATTTAGAGTTGAAGCGAGAAGGAAGTTCGCGGCTGGAAAGAAACGAAAGCGAAGGAGTCCTTAGAAACTGAAGTTCTGCGACCATTTAATAATCAAGGCGCCGAGATGTATGACCACTTATTCAGGTCGCGACGAAGCTGAAGCGAGAAGAAATCAAGGTCGCAACTGCACGAGGCAATTGGGACTACGCGCCTTGGAAGAAAGAACAACATGATGTGTGACATGACTTGAGAGTGGCACAGATAGAGAGGTGAAAGAAGGAAATTGGTTGCGTGAGCGAGTTTAACCACATAAATGGATATCAAAGGGTCACAGCATACCTTGAGGTCACGGCGTAAATTTACGCGAAATACAATGAAATAAGACCATCTGGCGAAGGTCCACGACGGAAAAAGAAAGTCCTGGCCCGAAATCAGCTTATCTGCAGCGAAATTGGTTGCTTTAAGCGAAGTGCGTGACTCGAAACGAAAGAAGAAAGACAATGATGTCGACGCGACGATGGTGCGGCGTAACTTTTGAGTTTCTTGAGGCTACCAAGGTGACCGTAAATGATATCATGACCATGTTCTTAATCAGCTTAGAAATTTGAGAGATCGAGTGTAAGCAGAAGCATTTCAAGTCCACCCATTGAACATGACGATGAAGGAAATCCATGTGAACATCAACTGAGAAATTGACATAGAGTAACCTAATAATGAACTTTGCAGTTAACTGCTAGACTTACAGGATTCGGCCAATTCCTTTGCAGCAGTATAAATAGACGGTGTTAGAATAGTAAGCGACTTCCGTCTTCTACTACCACCAGAGAAAAAGGGAAGGAGAGGAACTCGGTATATTTTAGAGTAGATTTTTATTTCTTAACTCCTTTATTTTTAGTTTATTTCTTTTACGGTTGAATCTATGAAGCTATAAAAGAAGGCAGTGAAGTGAAATTTATTTATCTGTTATTTTCTAGGGTATTGCTGAAAATTATGAAGTCATAGACAAATTCATACCGAATTCCCATTTCTTCTAGGTTTATTACTAATTCTACTGAGGTGGATTTATGTGTGATCAGTGTATTGTTTTAAATTAATATCTTGTGTCGGAGTATTCTGGTGGATTGATTACATTTGATTCTACAGTCTTTCACATAAATTTGGAGAACATGGGTTGAATTTGCCCAGCTTAGTGTGGTTTTGAATTGTTAAGTTCCCCAATAGTAGTACTAGGAGTACGAGTTGAGGAATGTATCTTTCGATATCAGGATGCCCTCTGTGAAACAGAAGGCGGAGATTCTAAGTGAAACATACATTCTTAGCTAGACTACCATTAGATGGCTGTAACTATTGAGTTCATTTTGATAAATCCGATTCATTTCGTAATTGAAGTTGGAGGGAGTATTTACTAATATAAATATAGTCAGTTCACCTTAATCTAAAGGCAAGTTCTTAACATTGTTAGTAAGAGATCTAATCAGGAAAGAGCGACCCAGTGAATCTGGAGGTTGAGCCACCTTTTAAGTGGTAGAAACTTTGAAAAATCCCTGAAGAAATGCAAAAGATTTCTTGTCATCGAAATTGGTGTGAAGTATTAGAAAAGAAAATGCGAGGAGTCTTGCAGGGAGTTGGGAATACAATTAGCTAGTTTGATATTGATAACCCGAAAGAAGCAAGGGTATCAACAAGTGAATATGGAAAATCGATTTAATTTAGAAATCTTGGACAAATCGGATCATTACGAAACGATGATATTGCTTTAAATGGAATTGCATTTGTTTTCATTGTATTTCAGCGATAGTTTTACGTTTCTCGCAGGCGGATTAGGTCGATGTACAGTTATAATTTATTTTTAATTATATTTGCCTTGTTTTAACCGTTAAACGGTAGTTAATAGTGAATCTTTTCTAGAATAAACTTCATTTTTGAGTTTTTTAGTCAAATAGCATGGAATTTTATTAGTTGGGGTAGTTGATATTTAATTAAGTACTTTTGAATTTACGTGAGAGATGATGCTTGGACTTACATTCGAATTTTACTACTTGTATGTGACTGTATGCGAGTGTCATAGACTAACTCTTATTTTTAAAGTGTAGACCTCTACAGAAAATATTTATTAATAAATTTATCAAAAGTGACATGGTGCAAAAGAGAAATGTAGGCTCTTACAACTATGTGAATTTGAGGTATTAGTCTATATAGAGGAGGGAGATGACAAAGCTTTGTAAATGTAGTTGGGATTAGAAAATTAGTAGTCAATATTCTAACAAAAGGAAATGCTAATTTGGACATTTTATAAGAAAAGAACAAGAAATAACTTTTCAGCGTTTATGTGATACTTGATCTTTAACAAACCATGTTGAAAATATTTAATTTAGTTTGACTATCCTATGTCAGTGTTTTGACTTTAGGAAATCTTTAATGCACTAGGAAAACGAGTTCGACCTTTTCTGACCAAACACTTTGAATTGGAAAAGAACCAGAAGCTTAAGAAAGACTGAGAGCAAGGCTATCAGCGGATAGAGACACGACGAGATAGAGGCAGGGCGACAACGGAAGGCCTCTGTGCGACCTGGAGGAGGGGATTTGCGGAAACAATGCCGGAAGAATGTGCATGATTAGGCGTATCTTGTGGATGCCAAATAACTTCGAACTGTTGTTTGATAACAATGGTGCGACAACATCAGGTTCATGGTCACCCACGAATGAAACATTTTCGATGAATTTCTCAGATGGAAATCGGGTGAAAATTTGGCAGATGGTGTAAGGCGGATGCTGACGTGCCGAATATTACCAGTTTTAACATGTTGACCAAGTTTGACTAGATTTGACCAGTTTGATAACCATAAGTAGGTGGGCCAAGTTGACTTTCAAGGATAGAATAATTTTGGGTTGGTAAGATGTGCTGTGTTCATTAGGCGCAAATCGATCTAGGTTATGAGACGGTTGACGTTAAAAATGGAAGACTTACGGATAAAGTTATGGCGCATTGTTTAAACGATGAAGTACTGTCAGTTAGTGATTGAATTTTGAAAAATAGCCTATGATATATAAACCCCCAGTTTTGGATGTTGATGAGATCATTAAACGAGAAAGAATCCCGAAAACCAGAAACTTGGACTGGTGGTTTGATATTTTGAGTCAATCTGGTTTTGCGGTGGAAGTAGTTAAGTATAACCATGTGCCATTGACCCAAAAATTTTTCTTAGGCATTGTGTGCATTAAATTCGTGAGTATGTGATAGCCCGGGATCAGTAGTGAACTCGACGTGAAGAACCGCCCCTTGTGGTGTGGTTTGTGTTTTCGACAAGTGGGCGACCATACCTCTCTCTGTTTTGGACACTTTGTTTCGTTGGGTGAGTCTGTTTAACTGGTGTCTGGAGTTTGAAGATCTGACTAAATGAGTTGGCCGACTGTTGGATCAGGTTCAGGCCACCAGAACCTTTCTTTGGATAAAGATAAGAGATCTTGATGTTTCACTGGTCTCTTGGGCTTTTCCGGTGTCATATCGGTTGCTGAATTTTTGGACGTCGTTTGGTTATTTTCCATTTAGGTCATTAGATATGTATTACAATAAAGTGCAGAGAAAGGTTGGGTGATGGTACGATTGGTCGATTTGGAAGATTGAAGATGTAAAGTAGTAAATTGGATGTTTTTACATATGAATTATTGAATGGTTCAATTTCAGGAAATTATAAACTCCCATGGGTGCTTGAAAACCCCAATTTTGATCTTTGGGTCATGGGTTTGCTGTATGATGGACTGTGGAACTCGAATTTAGATGGATTCATGTAGTTAAAAGATTATTCCCACAGGCCTTGGGGACATCGTGTTGTGGGTTCGATTATTAGGCTTTAGTGGTGTTTGACAGTGGCGGCCTATTGGGCTCCGTGGCGGAAGCGATCCTGGGGGGCGGAGGCCGGCGTCTGTGAGTGTGAGAGTGGTTTATATGTTTAAATGCTTTGTGGTATTAGTATGATATATAATTGTGTTTAATTATTATATATAAGAAATTATTTTGTCGAATGGTTGATTATGCATAAATATCTTATATCTGTTATACATTTTATATAAACAAGTTATCATTTCATGTGGATTTGTCAACATTTTAAATATTTAAGAATTTCTTGCGAGTTAATGGATAAATTGTAGCATGGTATTTTAAGCATTTTTGTAATTTTTCATAGTTGAGGTTTTAAAACATTTTGAAAATTTCTTGATTAGAAATGGACTTTGAGATTTTGTGAGATGATTAGCATGAGTACAGTGTCGTTTGGAAAAGTATATAATGTGAGTTGCTCACGGTTATATATTTATTTCCCACGTTCGTGAGAGGAGTGAGGGTTTGCAGCGAATTGGTTTGCCGTGTCGTGAGGTGGTTTCATCAGCCGAATTTATCATGCCTGCCCTGTTCATTTCGGAGTGGTAGTGGTTTCGTGACGGTGGTTTACCATGATATGTGAGTTGGTTCCATCAACGAGGTTATATATTATTTCCATGGTAGTGAGGTCGGGTTCTGAAGCAGTGGGTGGTTTACCACCGTTCTTGGTAAAGTGCAGGGTGTCACGGTTTATGATGTGTATATGTGGTGCATTGCCTGCTGTTGGTTTTACGAGTAGGTATAACATTTGCAATGGCCCCCATAGTTGTGTATTTTCATGATTTTTTAGGCATGACGGTTGCCTCATATATTTTGCCTGAAGTGCATGTTGTAGAACAATTCAGGTTACAAGGTTCTTGGTAGATCTTGGTTGAGTGCAGGCATGGAAATTCATGTGTGTGACTTGGGTATGAGCTTGGGTTTTGTGCGTGATTCTAAACGGGAACCTTACAAAGTGGACGTGAGTCTTGAGAGAAGAAATGTTCGAAAATAAAAACATTATTTTCCTTATAAATTATGCCACTCGCGAGTTGCTGTCTGGCGTTTTGTGTTTAAATCGTTCTCTCTAGGTTCGGACGGTCATAGAGGGGACCTACCTGCAGAGCTTCTACATCCACTCCTCTGCGACGGTGCGGTGTAACACTAGCAGTATACCACTAGTCGTTTCACACCACCGACATCATTTAGGAGTATTTTGTAAGTGTAATTTAATGAATGTTTAGGTGAGTTAAATACGAAACATGGAAGAGAACCAAAGTTAAACTAAGGAGTGTTGTAATTTAATGTAAGGGACGAAGAAGAAATAATAAGATTGTTGTGTAATTCCTAAGATTAAGCCAAAAATACAATAAAAGGAAATTGAAAGCCAAATAATTCAAGAGTGAAGACTCAGTTGCAAAAGTAAGCTTGCTTAAAAATAGTATATTGGGCCAATATGGCCTTAATAAATCCATGATTTAAAAAAGGCCAAAAGTTGGTCTCATTTGGGGAAGGGAACTGACCGAGAAGAGAGGAAAAAGAGAGAAAGAAGAGAGAGAGGAAGAGGAAGAAGAAGAGGAAGAAGGAGGAATGTGGCCAAGGTATGGAACTACTAACTTTGAGTATGGACTTGGATTTTTTGGTATGGATCTCTTGGTTTTGTTTGGTTAATGGTTTGCCCTTTAAACAAGGTTTGATAAAAGTTCATCCCAACATGGGTTTCTTGTTGGTAATTGATTTCTTTCTAGGGTTTGATAGGATTTCATCCTAACCCGATGGATTAATAGAGAGTAAGGTGGTGGCCCCAAATGTAAAAAACATGGAGATCTCTGCTGAGGTTGGATTCATTGAGATTAATGAGTACAAGGTAAAGAGTTGGGTTAGAACAAGCCTAACAAATCCTTATGTTATGGTTTGTATAGGGGTTATAACTTCCATATTATTAGAGTTATTAGTGAGTAATTCTTAGTGATTTTGAAGTAAAGATAAGTATGTCGGAAGAGGAATTGAATAGAAAGAGGTTACAAACAAGTTATGAAGAATGGTTTTGAGGTGTATATGAAGTATGGAATTGGGTGATTATACCCAAGAAATATGGAAAAAGGGGAAAAGAACATTCTGGGGCATTTCCGGGTGATGTTTTGAAGCACATGAAGTGCCACCAGGTACACACTTTGTGTTCTAGTCGTTTTGGCCAAAGTGTACCCGGTACTTTAAGGGATTTAATACCAGTACACCCTGTTCTGCTTTAGTTTAGACCAGTTTTCGTGTTTGGCTACATAACACTTCATTTCTTATCAGTTTAGAATGATTCAGAACAACATTAATAGACTTCAAGGAAAGCAAACTTAAAGAATATGTATCACCAAATTCTGATCCTAAGTGGCATAAAATTCACTTTCAAAGTGGGGCCATGTGCAAGCCAAATTCTCTGGTTCAACTTTGAACATAGAGTAGTCGGGTTGTTTGGCGGGTGTGCTTGATTGATTGCTCCGGTGGTGATCAGTTGGGGCCAAACATACCTTATCTTTCAGTACAATGACCTAGAAGTCAAACATGAAGTTAAGATCACGAAGAAATTATCTGAGCTGTTCTGATGTGTCGAATTAGCCGACTAGTTTGGCATGAAAATGCCATAACTTTAGTTTGGATGATCCGATTGGATTGATTCCACTTCCTAAGTAAGTAGATTCATAGAGAATAAGAAGAAGGAGAGAGAAGATATATAAATGAGGTGTGATTTCATACATCATACTTCACAAGAATAAAAGTGCCCTTTATATGTGATGAAACAAGAAAATGTAGAAAATGAAAAATGTAAGATGTGTTCATGAAACTACCTTAAGTAATTATGGAAAATGAAAATGAAAGCGAATTGAAACACATGATTGTGAACATGAGAGACAATATATCATGAACACATAATGTGGTTAGTGATATATGATTGTATTATCACATATAACCAGAAAATGATAACAAATATTTGTAAGAGTACTATCGTGAATGAGTATCTACGTGTGAATGAGTTTATGAATGAGTATCATGAATGAGTATAAATGAATAGACGATGTGAATGAGTGTATGAATGAGTATACGTAAATGTGTTTATGAATGATGTATGAGATAGTCTCTGAATGAGTGTATGAATGAGTATAAGTGAATAAGTATCGATAAATGAATTTATGAATGAGTATACATGAATGAATAATGAATGAGTGTATGAATGAGTATACGTGAATAAGTATGCGTAAATGAATTTATGAATAAATTTATCGTGAATGGTATCTGCGTCAGACAGGTATCATTGAATAGAGTATAGGAATGAGTATATCGTGAATGAGCATATGACCTGGTATATATAAATGATACATGAATGAGTATGTGATTGGTATATCTTTGAAAAGATAATACGAAAGTGGGCATCATGGAGTCAAATGTGATATTTGAAACCGGAATGAATGTAATGAATGATAATAGGGCGGGATTCATCAAGCCAGTCATTCATAAATATGAATACAGTGAATATAAGTGAAATGTGATATTCGAAAGCGAATGAGCGTGAATAATAATAAAAGAAATGAGTTCATTAAGCGAATCTAATGTCGTGTAAGATAGATAATGCCTGAAGAATGAGCAGCGACGGAATGCACCCAGCTTGGCAGCCATCACGAAGGCTCTAAATTATCCAATGCCCACTTGGCGGGATGCAATCGGCATCCAGTCATGATGGCGTGGCATTGAAGAAATGTCCCACTTGGCGGGATTCACCATTTGGATCCCGAATCATGATGGCGTGACATATAATTGATCTGCGATGAGTGCGTAAGCGGCGTCGGCGCGGCATGATGGGAGACGATAAGTGGCGTACACCACGTGTCGGGGATGCTCGCGACATCCGGCATGATGAGCCCAGAATGAGTGATACCGTGGGGGATGCAAAAAGCGACATCCGTCATGATGGGAGAGTAGAATAGTGATGCACCATGTGTCGGGGTCTGCGGCATCGGCGTGATGGGAGACCGAATAAGTGATCTGCGTCTTCGGGATGCACCTGACGACATCGATCGTGCATTGAGGCAGAATAATTGATACACGTGTCGGGATGCCGGCGACATGGTGATCATGATGGGAGAACAGAATAATTGATACCGTGTCGGGGTGCACCAAGCAGCGGCATCGGCATGATGGGGAGACGAATAAGTGATACCACGTGCGATTTTCGCTGACATCGACATGATGGGAGGCAGAATAAGTGATACCACGTGTCGGGATGCCAGCGTTATCCGTGCGATGGGAGGCAGAATAATTGATACGTGTGGGAGATTTTAGCGGCAGTGTGATGGGAGAACCGAATAAATTGATACCGCGTCCGAGAGTTGCAACAAAACGCCGACGTGATGGGAACGAATAAGTGATACCACGTAACCGGGGTGCGCAAGCGGCATCAAGGCATGATGGGAGACCGAATAAGTGATACCACATAGCCGGAAGGGATGCTGCCGGCGACATCCGTCATGATGGGGCGATAATTGACCCGTGTCGGGATGCGCCACGACAAGATCGTGATGGGAGAAGCAGAATAAATTGATACCGCGTGTCGGGATGCGTGCAGCAGTGTGTGATGGGAGACCAGTTAAAATGTGTAGACACATTGCCGAATGATAAAAGGGTGGGATTGTTAAACGGTGTCAAAAAGTAGAATTGAATAGTCAAAGTGATATAATAACACGGTAGCGGTGTAAATGGAATTTTTATGTGAATGCTTAAATCTCATAAATTGAATTGTGAATTGAATTGTGCATTGAAAATACATGTGTGATATGATAAATGATGTGTAAAATGGAGAAGCATGCGAAAATGAATAGCATGAGTTTATGTGGATAAAAGGCATTATTTTATTTACATGCATGTTATTAAGTGTGAATGTTATGGGTCTTTTAATAGTTTGTAAGTGGTTATGGGATTGAAAGAAGTGTTTCGGGTGATGAAAAAATTCAAAATAGATAACATAAAACAAAATGTTTAGAGTAATTCAATGTGAATAAATGGGAAGTCGACTTGGATCGCCCGATCGGGTGGGTCGAGAGTTCGATTGTGTTTTTGCAAATAAAAATTTAATAAAAGCGAAACAAAATGTTTTGATTAATGTAGGGTAAGCAGAGCTCCAGCTTGGATCATATGGATTAAATGAGGATTAGTCGTGACACTTTTGAAAATGAAAATTTAATATAACGAAACAAAAAATGTTTTAACGGGCATCCCGGATGGCATGGTACTAAAGGGAGTTGATTAATGGCTTCGCGGTGATAGTGATAAAGGAACCTAATATGTATTGGTATTGGATTTGATTTGACCACCTTGTAAATTGATATAACTTTGATATGTTAGATTTGCCCTTTGTAGATGTATAAGTTGTTTTGAATATGATATGACACACCATACATGTAAGTGAATTGGAAACTTGTAAAAGACATGAAACATGGATGTGATACGGCCAGGTAAAAATAGTATGGAATCTAAGGATAAATCTACATGTATAATGATATGAGTTAGAAGTCACATAACAATAGGCTTTGTCAGTATAAGGAAGAAAGTAAAAAGTAAAAAAAGATAGTATGGCGATTGTGTTATTGGTAGATTCTTGTCTATATATGATATTCCCACTAAACAATGAGAAAAGCTTATACGGATCTTCAATCAGGTGTAGCATTAGTGTCTTGAAAGAGAGGAAGTAAGGGCGGGACATTCACACGTTTGTCTGGGCGTCCCTAAGAGGCAGGTGCTCACAAATAACTGTTCATGATCTCGATGTTCTCATTAGATATGTGTATGTATGTGTCGCTGTATGAAGAGAATGGGACTTAGTATGTGTATAAATTTTAATGGATACCACTGGGTGTGATTGTTTGTAAATGTAAATGATTGTTTGGTTATTCACAAAATTGTTTGTATACCAAATATAAGTTCGACTCTGAAAAAAAAAAAAAAAAAAGTCGAGTATGGTTTCGCACCCCGAAGCCCAGGTTGGATCTGCGATCTACGGTGGTTTTTTTAGGGATCGGGCGTGAACATAAATATCATCTATCTCTTATACCTTTATTTTATTAGACTTATTTTGTTTCATTTCAGTTCATGACACTCTTAGAATGCTGATCTTAGTATTGAACTCATAGGGTCCCATGTGTGGGTGTTTTTAAGTTTGTGACCTCTGATAAGATAAATTCGGTTGTGGTTGTTGTTGTGGATCTTTTAATATATTTGAGGGTATTATGTTAATGCATGTGTTTACTTTCTTTTTCTTAAAGTGAGGTTTCATTGGATATTATGGTTTTCAGTTGTGGTGGGAACGTGGCCGAAAAGTGCTTGGGGAGTCTGGAGGGTATGTCAGATTAGGGTCCTGCTCATGAAGGTGATAAAGTTGCATTTCTTCCCATTTTCTTTTGCAAGAGATGTAGCCATGTTATGATCATTCTCATATCAGTTCGATGATCTTGGGAAATTTGGTAGAAGCATGCTTGGGGTTCTTTCCCCGTCTCTCACCTCGAGAGAGAAGAGATAGTGTTCAAGCGAGGGAAAGATGAGAGCCTATATATAGCACAGGAGAGGTCAAGGGGATTCTTGAAGAGGTGCTATGCATGGAATTGGTTAAACCCGGATGGATATAGTGTATCATGCCTTAGTAGCGTACATCTAAAGGCATATCGATGCTTCATGTTGGGAGCCTTGAAAGAAAAGTCTTTGAAAATTTAGAGATCGATGAAGACACATTCTTAAATGCGATATGAAAGCTCCATATGAGTTTCAAGAGGTGTCAAACGAGAGAAAGGGTCATGAGTTGGGGTAAAATGACAATGTCATGGAGGCAAAGTTAGATGCCATCATGCACGGGGATGAATGACGAGGAAAGAAAAATACCGCTGCTCATGAAATAGACGTGAAGCTGGAGGAAGAGTGTTTGAAGTACCAGGAAGAAGATTCTTATGGTGATGAGGAGGTTAGAAATACGTGAATGAACGAGAAATTACCATTTCAAGCCAAATCTGACACGCCTTACATTACAGTCAATGGCATTTGAGGAACCATGAAAATTTCTCATATGGTGCGGGGGGGGTATTACGAGCCCCGAGGCCTGAAGGCAGAGATCGCACTTGAGGATGCTCGAACCACGAGTTCGGCGATGTTAGCATCGAGGGGGTGAAGGTAGGAGTATATTTATAAGCGAGGGTCATAGGGGACTCAACCATTTGAAGAACAAATCTTGCGGAGTTCATGAGAGGATAACGAGGCTTATCATTTCCATGAGCAATGTCGACTTAGAGCTTTAATTCGACACTTTCGAAATATTCAGGGAAAGTCACAGTGCCTCATTGAAAAACTTGGAGACAAGGTAGGGCATTGGCTCGAATATGCCAAATCGGAAGCAGTACATTCTAGTGACACTCAAAAGAATCCAAAAAATGCATGTGGTCGATTAAGAACTTAGGAAAAGAAGTAGGCAGCAGCAGAGAAGGAAGAGAAGAGAAAGAAGAAATGAGCGAGAACAAGGGGCTGGAAAGAGAAGGAGAAGAGCACCTGGCGAACGGCTGAAGGTAATGAGCAAGCTTGAAGGAAGAATTACCGACGTACACCTCTGATGCCACGGCTGCGGAGGCAGGCGAAAGGGAAGAGCGGTTTTCTGGAGTTCTTAGACATTTCAG
Source organism: Tetrastigma voinierianum (assembly GCA_016808115.1). Lineage (NCBI taxonomy): Eukaryota > Viridiplantae > Streptophyta > Magnoliopsida > Vitales > Vitaceae > Tetrastigma > Tetrastigma voinierianum. The sequence goes on along the minus strand of JAEQBH010000419.1, from coordinate 801,029 downwards.
AAGATGAAATCGATATCCCCATTCTGAGGTAATCAGCAAATGCCTACTTATGCAAATTTAGAGAGTCACGAAGACGAGAGAAAGGAGAATAGCTGAGGAAGGAATAGTGAACTTGGTACTCTGCGGTCCTGATTATCAATAGCTCCAGTGAAGCGAAGGAGTGGCGGTTTCACCATTCCTTGCTCCCACGGAAATCTTCTCAAGATTCAGAAGGCTTTATGTGATTCGGTGCTAGTATAAATTTGATGCACCTCTATCGGTGGTGCAAAGACTTAGTTTGAGAGACTTACCCGGCAAACAATTACGATGCAAATGGTGGCGGATCGATGGCACAACGCCGGAAGGTATTCATGAAGATGTGTCGCGAGTTGGAAGTTCACCACCACCATCTTCCCGATGGTGGTTTTTTGTTATCGAGAAGATGGAAGAGAAGATGCCCAAGTTCCTTTACAACGCTGGAAGATACTTTCTTAGCAAGCTGGAGCAGCTTTGATATATAGATGTGAGAAAGGTGAGGCGACAGGGTGGGGAATGAAGCAATGCACTTTAATCTTAATAGGAGTTTGGAACATCCTGATGTAGATGCAGAAAGTTGTATGGCTGTAGAAAACAATAGTATTCTCAGTGTTGAATTGAATTCTAACTATATTCTTCAACATTCCTCAGTGAGAACAGGAATGAATTGTACACCTAATCTCTGAGAGATGTGATTGTGAAATAATACCTTAAATTTGTTCCAGCGAAAGCGGTCTGACATAAGTAGAAAACGATCGAGATGAAGTATGCAACCGAAGCAGGAAAACTCTGAAGCGGGGAAACTAGTGCGGAAGGTTAGTACATTGAAAATTGCTGATCATTTTAATGGTTCTTTAGAACCGAGAAAGAAAACGGAGTCATCCCTGTTTGCATTAAGTGAAATTTGAAGAGCGAAAGATGTTGAAGTCATGAGAAAAATACAAAGGCGACTATTGTATTGTTGACATCTGGAAGAATTATCAGTCTCACTTTATGCAAATAAATGATGCCAGATGATAATCAGCCTGTAGAGGGAAGGCATAAGAAGAATTTGTTCCAGGTGATGAAAGAAGTTGTTAGAAAAGTTAAATGTTAATCAAAGTTTCATATATCTTACCATCTCAAGATGGATTCTTAGGTGAGCCCGGTGCATGTAGTTCCCAGAAAGGTGGATTCACGTGATCAGAAATGAAAGATCGTTTGTTACTTTTGCGAAAAAGCTGTGACAGATGGGGTGTGTTTATTTGACTTCGAATCTGTGAAAAAAATGATCATTTTCCACTTCCTTTCATTGATCGGATGCTGAATAGATTAGCGGGATGCCTCCTTTTTGTTTTCTTGATGGTCCTCTGGATATAACCAAACACCATTTGCGGATCTCGAGCCTTTATTTGTTGTTTTTTGCCTTTTTAGGAGGCTATTTTAGTTTGTGTAATACTCTGGTACCTTCAGATGCATGATGTCTATATTTTCTGATTAGCGAAGAAATTATGATCTATTACTGGATGATTTTATAATTATGTGGATCAGATTTGAACGATTCTTGCATAACGGGAATATTGGTACTTAAAATTATGAGGCGATCAGCTCGAATTGGGAGAAAAATACATTTTATAGTTCTGAAGGGTGTCTTGGCAGGCATGGATTCCCACGCAGGGGCTCGAAAGTGACCAGAGGTCAAGTTCTTAGGACATGCCGGATTTTACGAGGAAGATTTATCAGATTTCTCAAAAATTGCTTTGAATATTATCTGCGATTGTTGAAAATGATACAGATTCTATTTGTTCAGATGTATATCTTGTTCTTTTGAAAAATCAAATCCGGACTAGTTGAAGCTCCATGCCAAGCAGGGGTGGAGCGAAGAATTTGAAATCATGTGATGCACAATTAGTTAGTTTTATTGAATGTGTTGAGGATGAAAGTGAAAAAAGATATTGACCAATCTCTTATGCCGACAAGGCCTTTATGACTGGGAAGAATTTATACCTCTACGAAAAGGATGCTATGTAGTATTACGATGGTTTATTGAAAAATTTAAGTATTTATTGTTTGAGGTCATCTTCATATGATCAAATCTTGTGAGTCTCAAGTGTGTCTGCTGGCGAAAATGGCAAAGCAGGCGGTGGTGGGTGTTGTTATTCAGGAATTTGTTAGTTTAGAGAAATAAAAAAGAAAGGCAGAAGGTTGTGACAATGTGATAGCTGATCACTGCGCGCGCATTCAAGATTCGAAAACCCTCCTTTTTTACGAAAGAAAGAAGCCTTTATGAAATTGCCGAATGAGCAGTTATTCCTTCTATCCTCCAATCACCTTGTTGTGCTCTGCATTATTATGTACTTGTTGACTTTTAGAACGCGTGGAATTATACCAGAATTAAGCGCTACCAGTAGAAAAGCTGAATTTGTGTTATTTTCACTGTGGGTTGACTCATTCTTTGTTAAAGGGTGATAAGTTAAAGTATGTGGAGAAATTCGACTGGCAAGTTTCTATGAGAATGTCATGCATCCACCTGTGGGAGAGACCCATTTTGGGGAGATAAAACAACCCTAACAAAATTCTCAGTGGGATTTTCTTATTTACTATTTTAAAATTTATTTGAATGGGTGAAGTTCATGATGATCATTACAGATGGAAATATCGTAAGGCATGTGCCTGTAGTATCTGATGGTGCAATTGTTGCGAGCATTCAATGGGAGATGGATTTTATGGGGCCTTTTTCAGCTTCATTTGAAATATATACATAACATACTCCTAGCTATGGATTATGTATCAAAATGGGTTGAGACGGCTTGTCCAGAATGATGCTAATACAGGTTGTGGGATTTTTACAAAGAAATATTCTCGTGATTTAGGACGCAACATGTCGGTGATGGAGGAAGCCACTTTGAAAAATAAAGTGTTTGACAAACTCATGAGGCGAGATATGGTATCAAACACATTATGAGCTTGGCTTATCACCGCTTAAACAAAATAAATGTTTGAAATTTCCAATAGGAGATAAAGAAAATTCTTGAAAAGGCGTAAGTTCAAGCGAAGAGAGATTGGTCTTTAAAGCTTGATGATGCACTGCAGGCATACGGGGTTGCACTTTTAAAACTCCCATTGAATGTCCCCATACGGGCTTGTCTTTGGTAAGCCTTGTCACCTACCTCTTGAGCTAGAATATAAAGCTATGTGGGCCATCAAGAAGCTAAATTTTGATTTCAAGGCTGCTAAAGAAGAGAGGCTACTCCGGCTAAATGAATTGGAAGAGTTGAGGAATGAAGCCTATGATAGTGCGGAATCTCTGAATAAAACAAAAAAATGGCATGATCAAGCGAATTTTGAGGAGAATTCAAGGCGAGAGATCGGAGTCACATTATTCAACTCCAGACTAAGACTCTTTCCGGGGAAAGCTTAAATCAAATGGAGTGGACCATATACGATAGTATCAAGCGCACAATTTGGGCGTGGCACTTAGAACCAGCGATCGGGAGAATTCAAAGTGTGGTCGAGAGATTAAAAAAACACTACCTTGGGAAAAAGCAATTGGAAGAATGACTCTTAGTTAAAATGAAAATTTGAAGAAAGCAGAACTATGGCATCCAGATAAGTCCGGCTAAAGACTAAAAATTGAAGCGACTTGGTGGAAGGCAATCCCACATCGGTTTGTTTTAAAGTTTTTCTAGTTATATTTTTTATGTTTAAATTTCTACAGCTTTGTGTAATTTGATTCATTATTGATTGAAGAGTAGGTAAATATTTTTTGTTAGTTTTCATAGGACAATGAAAATCAGGCAAAAGTGGGGGAGCATCTACAATCGCTTCCAATTTGCATTAGAGACAAAAGCAAGATACTTTCTTGATTTTATTTAAATTTGTCTCCGATATGGCATGATTGAAGGTTTGGGGAATTTTACTTTGTTCGTGCTTAAATTTTGAATATGATGCATAATGGATGATTTTGTTGAATATTTGCATGAAGAAGAGATGAATTGAAGCATTTTGCCTTGATTGGATTTGAATAAATTGAAATTGTTAGAATTTGATTGTTTAAAGGAGACCTAAAATTCTTATGGTCGCAACACTAATCCAAAAGTTACAACTAAGAATGCTGGATGTGGAGACAATAAAGGAGAAAAGAAAGTCACAACAGTGAAACTGAGGTCACGACTAAAATAAAGAAAGGAAAGAAAAGAGCAAGTCGTGACATCAAGCCCCATGTCGTGACCACATTTCAGGTTGCAACAAAAATCCTTAGGTTGCGACTAGAATAGTCCAAAACTCAATAAATGTAGGTTTAAAACCTTTCATTTTGGGCGTCCCAGAATTAAAAATAAAATCCATTGCAAATCATTCATTAGGAGGCTCAAAATTCAATGTCACGAATTCCAATAACGCAATCATGACATTGAGCCCAACATCCATTCAAATTTCCAACTATCTTTAACTAATTCAAACTCTTCTAATTCTGCATCATTCATTCAAAATCTTTGAAATAAATTGTTATTAATGCAGAACCCGAAAATGATGTCTTGATTAAAGGAATTAGTTTGGTTTGCTTAGTTTCAAAAGGATTAATTCCAGAGAATTCAATAATTCCAAGAGAAACGATCAAAATTCCTCAACAAATTTCAAAACCCTTGTTGGAAATAACCAAGATGCTTCAATCCGAGAAAATTCATTCAATTCATTCATCGGAATTTGGAAAAAGAGAATAAAGAGCCTTGTAGTTCCTAAGAGAAGCAACATCACTATGTACTGATGGGAAAACAAAGGAAGAATAAACAACGAGAATGGAAGAGAAAGGAGAACAGAGAAAAGAAGAGTTCTAAGGTCGCAACACAGCTTATGGAATGAATGGATTTTAAAACCATAATTTTATCTATTATTCCATAAAACGCTGTGTAATCAAGAGAGTGGTTGATGGGAAGGGAATTGGAAGAAGGGTTAATTAGAACCCATCAACCAGAGGAGCTCCAAAAGAAAAGGAAGGAAGGGCCCCAATTTGTTGCACAACCTTGTTAACAGCCAAATCCTTCCGGAGCAAGTTCAAGGTTTGGAGAACCAAATAAAGCAGAAGCTACAGCCTTCAGAGGGAAGATATAGAGTTTTAGATCAAGAAATAGAGAGTTCTCTCATCTGAAGCTCAGGTCTATGTTCAGCAAGAAGTATGTTCAGCAATATTGAGTTGTCTTAGATATTTGAATAAAATTCTTGTTGACTTACAAATTAGTTGTTTTTGAGTTCACGAATTGATATACTGAATTTTGTGTTTGTGTCATTTCCTGTTTAGCATGAAAAGAATAAGTGCCTTGTCTGTGCAAGGATCAAATAAACAATTATGTTCTTTCCCAAGAACAAAAACGTAGGAAAAATAAGGGCGTAAAGTAGTAAACTGGAAATTAGGAGTTGCAGCCTGCATGTTTAAATTCAGTTTAGATTGCAAAATTGGAAAATGTGGTTATTGCCGATGGAACAAATAACTTGCTGAAATAGTATAATGGCCAAAGTGAATAAGTATAAGTCTTGAAGAAATAATACTTAGTCAACAAAACTCATGAAACTTTGAGAGGAATTAGGAACATATATTATGGGAAATTCAGATTAAGAGTCCATAGTCCTAGAACTTGTTAGGATGGCTGATTTAGGTGCGAAATCTTAGGTGGAAATGTACCTAACAAGAAGTGATTTAGGCCATCCTTGGCAGTTTGAGCTTTTCCAAGCCTACCCTCAATATATGCTAAAACATATCCTCTAGTTCCTTAATTTGAGCCAAACGAGCCTTATTTTTTCAATAAACAGCAACTGAAAACCTAAATTCCCTTCCTTGCAATAATCCTGCAGCAAAGAGCCCAAATTATCCAGTTTCCAGTACAGAAAAAGTCTACTGTAAAGGAAGAAACAAGTTTGGGGAAAAATATTTCCAAATGTTACGAGGTATGAGGTGAAGAAGTAAAGAAGCAGAAATTAATGAAAAAGGGCCAAGTTTTGTCTTGTAGCCTATTTCCTTTGAACAATTGTCAGAGGGGTGTTTTTAATACCTAGTACCCTAATACCAACTGGTATGGGAGTTGCTAGCCCAAAGTTCTCTAAGAGTGATAGAAAGCCTAAGAAGACAAAACATTGCACTATTCCCAAACTTGGAAAAACAGAAGCAAAAGAGTTCTAGAACAAGGGAATTGGCCATATGGAAATTAAAATTCCATAAAAAGAATTCAAAAAGATGAATCAGGCCAAGATTGAGGAGAATCAACAAATACAAAGAAGCAACGTAGTTGAAAGTCAAGGCAACAAGCACAAAGAAAAGGTGGAAACTGGTAATCTATGAACTTAAATTTTCCCATTATCTACCCAATTACCTAAGCCCAACACGATTATAAAGCTCGAAAGACCATTGATCTTGAAGGTTGAATTTACCTACATTAGTGGAGATCAATATGAAAAAATAAGCCTATGGGACTTTGACAAACAACATGAAATTCTTAAGATTAACTAAATTCAACATGAAGATGAAAAGGATTGGAAGACCCGCACATACACACGTAATGTAAGACTTGTTGAATAAACTGTTTAAATACATTATTTCATCAAGAAATTTGTGATAGAAGTGTACCATTTCTTATTCTTGAATCGAAACTGAAATTTAAAATGATGCTGGTATCTCTTATTTCAAGTTAATAAGGTGGAATGAGAAAGACTGTGGTATGAATCAGAAAAATGTCCTTAAAAATTTTAAGCTTATTTGTTTGAGGACAAACAATTCTTTCTTTTCTTTGTTTGGGGACAAGCAAAATTTTAAGTTTGGGGGAATTTGATGAGTCCAAAAACTCATTAGATTTTTAATCCATTTTTCTGAGTATATTACAAGATAAATGTTGATTTGTATGCAGAAATGTGGATATTTTACTCAAATTTAATTTTGCAGGAAAATACAGCAAAGCTAAAATCTCAGCAAAAACCAAAAGAGACCAGCCTACAAGCAGAAATGAAGTCGCAACTGAAAATCGGAGTCGCGACAGGAAGCTCAGTTTTCAGTCATTTCCAAGTCACGACATCACCAAAATAAATTTTGGGGAAGAAATAGAAGACTGTAGCAAGCGAAGTCGTGACTTGAAGATTAAGCTTGCGACCAGAATGACCAAGGCAACAAATGAAAGAGGTCGCGACACCACACTGATGTCGCGACACCAATTGAATACTACAGAGGTCGCAACGTCACTGTGATGTCGCGACGTGGATTCACCAATGTGAGCCATAAATAGAAGTCTTTGGCAAAGAAATGAAGTTGCAACTAGTTTTAAATGAAAGGTTCTGATTTGAGGTCGCGGATATTACCGCTGAGATCGCGACATAAAAAAAAAAAAAAAAAACAAGAACTGGAGTCTCAATAGGAAGACTGAAGTTGCAACCAAATTTAGAGTTGAAGAACAGAAAGGGAGGTCGCAACCTGGAAAGAAGCCAAACGAAGTCCTTAACAAGAAACTGAAGTTGCGACCATTTAATAATCAAAGAACGCAAACGATCTTGCGACCACTTATTCAGGTTGCGACCTGAAGAAGAGCTGAGCAGAAGAAATCAAGGTCGCAACTACTTTTGAGAAATTGGGACTACGCGCAGCCAGAGAAAGAACAACATGATGTCGCGACATCAACTTGAGGTCGTGACCTGGAATAGAGGTTGAAACAAGGAAATTGGTTGCAACAAAGAACTGAGGTTGCGACCACAAGAAAAGAAATGGACATCAAAAGAGGTCGAGACATCACCTTGAGGTGGCGACGTAAATTTGAAACCTGTGAAGGCAAAAGACCATCAACAAGGTCACGACTAGAAAAAGAAAGTCACAACCTGAAATCATCTTATAAACGTAAATTGGGTTGTAACTAATCCGAGGTCGCGGATCAAAACCGTAAGAAGAGAAGACAATGATGTCGCGACATGAAATGCTGGGTCGCGACATCAACTTTTTGAGGAACATCGAGCATTAAGGTCGCGCGACTCATAAATGATGTCGCTAATTATTAATCCAAGTACCGCGAAGGAATTAGGTGCAATAGAAGCAACAAGGTCGCGACTGAACATGAGCAATCAAGGGAAATCCATGTTGTGACATCAACCCGAGGTCGCGACATAGAACAATAAATTGGGCTTTCTTTTAGGATTCCACTTGGAGCTTTTTGGGGATTCGGCCCAATTCCTTTTGACAGTATAAATAGATAGTGTTAGAATAGTAAAGCAGCTCCCGTCTTCACTACCCAGAAAAAGGGGAAAGGAGAGGAACTCAGTGTATATTTTAGAGTAGATTTTTATTTCTTCTCTTTATTTTTAGTTTATTTCTTTCTCTCGGATTTGAATCGCGAATCGTGTAGAGATGAGTAGAGCGAAATTTTATTTATGTTATTTTTCTAGAATTATCGGGTCAAAATTTATGAAATCTAGACAAATTTCTCATGAATTCAGCTTTTCCTCGCTTTATTGCAATTACAAGTGGGTTGTACGTGGACGGCGCCATTTCTTAATTCTCAATGCAAGACCAGCGCAAATTACTGGATTTGATTTACATTTAGTTACGCTCTTTCCCGCATAAATTTGGAGAACTTATTCGGGGTTCAGATTTACTATTTGGTGTCGCTTTTGAATTGATAAGTCTCTAATAGTAGTACCGAATACCAGCTCGAGGGAATGTATCTTGCCTGAAGGTCCGTGATGCCCTCTCGCGTGACACAGTAGACGGAGATTCCCGAGAGCCGAGCATTCTTTTCCCCCGGGTATGCTAGACTACCATCATGAATTGTCGAAGCTGAGAGTTCATATTTTTGATAAATCCCCATTCGCTCATAATTGAAGTTTGAGGAGTATTTAACAATATAAATGGATCGAGTTCACCTTAATCTAAAGGCAAGTTCTTAACCCCGTGTTAGCTGAGATCTAATCAAGGGAAAAGAACGACCCAATAGATCTGGAGGTTGAGCCACCTTTTAAGTGGTAGAAACTTTGTAAAAATCCTGAGAAGGAAATGCAAAAGATCTGCTGTCATCAAGAAATAGGTGTGAAGTATTGAGAAAGAAAAATGCCCAGATCTTGCAAGAGAGTTGGGAATACAGGTAGCTGGTTTGATCTTATCTTCGAAAGAAGCAAGGGTATCCAACCAGTGAATATGGAGAAATCCAATTCCAAAATTTAGAAATTCGACAAATCCATATCCATGCACGTACGTATAAATGTACTTTAAGGCTTGAATCGACCGTTTTTATCAGATTTCACGATAGTTTTCGCTTCGCTGCGAAATCGATTCAAATTCAAGTATTTTAGTTATAATTTATTTTAGTCATTTACTTTGTTTTAGCTTGAAGTAAAACAGTATAATAGTTCAGAATCTTATTTTTCTAGATACAACTTCCATTTTGAGTTTTTAGTCTAAATAGCATGGAATTTTAGTAGTTGGGGTAGTTGATCTTTAATTCGCACTAAATCAGGAATGATACTTACTTACATTTAGATTTTACTATTTGATATTCATATATCTGCAAAGCACATAGACTGGGCCCTTATTTTTAAATCATGAACCTCCTGAAAGAAATATTTTATTAAGAAAATTTATCCAAAGTGACATGGATGCAAGAGAAATGTAAGGCTCTTACAACTATGTGAATTTGAGGGGTTTTAGTCTATATAGAAAGGGACAAACAACCATCATACTCTTGACCTCTCAATCTCGACAAAGACAAACCATATTTAGCAAAGAGAGATTCAATAGCTTCCTTCAAACATTTTGCCGATATCTCCCTCACGTGAACCAAATCTAAAAATCGTTCAATTATTTCTCCACGCTTGTTCACATATCTAATCACAACAGCCATTTGTTCTTTCACCGAGCAATCACGAGCTTCATCAACCATAATAGAAAATGACTTGTCACCAAGATCACCTAACATTGCAAGTGTAGTTTCAACAGCACAAGCATTAATCATGTCTTTTTGAATTAATGGAGCGATCATCTGGTTATTGCCTGGAGCATTCTTCAAAACAACATTACCGACCTCCTCATTCCTTAAGCTATACCAATGCACTAACTCCAGAAAATTTCCCTTCCTTAACGATGTGGAAGACTCATCATGTCCTCTCGGTGCCCAAACCCCGACCTAAAAGATAACGAATAACATCAAGAATCACACAAACGAACGCAATAAGCTTGTTCACTTTTTAGATTTGTTCCTTAACAATAAGCCAATATCCCCTGTTTTTGATTTTGAAAGTTCTCAAAATCTGTTCTTGCTTTGTTGTGGGCACTACTAGACGAACCAACATGATCTCTAAATTTATATATGGCTTTTTTCCAATTGCCAAACCCATTTGTTGTGAACGCCTCATCCCCTGTAAAAACTGGCTTGAAAAGAAAACACCAAAAGCAAAAAGGGAAAGATCTTTTGCTACACTATATTCCAACCGAATATTGTCCTTAAAACCAAGCATCTCTAAAACTTCTATCTTTTCCATACTTCTTTCTTCTAAAAATATACTGTGTGGTTGGGATAAGGACCTTTGGATGCGTATTCTTCCGATACGTCACGTAATATTCACATTAAAACTTTCAATCGGGCTATGTAATCCCGGATCATCAACAATGTCATCTTGATTAATTTCAATCTCATCCGTGATTACTCATCAATTCAACATTATCGCCAAGCGTATTTGCATTCGGAGTTTGTACTTCCATTGCTCACTATGCGACCCAACTAACTTTTAGGCACGTTTAAAATATCTTTTCATTCTCAATAGAATAAAACCTACGAATAACCATAATTTCAACAATTCAATATTTCAATATTACTAACAATTCAACAATTCAATAAACAAAACAATTTCAACAATTCAATTTATTATTCACAATTCAACATGCCACAATTCAACAATCAACAATTCAATAATCCAATTCAACAATCCACACCAATATCCATCTAATAATTCATAATTCATCTTAACCAATATCAATTGAATAATTAAACTTAACTTAATCAATTTCACTAAAAATAATCAAAAATTAACCTTAACTAAATAAATACATTGGAAACTCAAAACCCAACAAATTTTCATAATAGATGCATAGATTGAAAATTTGCCCAAAAAATCAAACTCAACCAATTTTTCTAAAAAATTTACAAAACCCTAAACCTAAAAATTACTAAATGAGGCTAAGGAAAACAAACCTCGAAATGTTGGAGCAAATCACGGTGGTGATGGAGCAACGACGGAGAGGAGATGGACGACCGTCGTCGGCAAAAGCGGTGAGGGGAGGGGCGGCCGTCGTCGTTTTGGTCCAGCAGATGAGAGTGAATGAATGAATGAAATGGCCAGCAGTTATGGCGACAATCGTTTCTTTCTTCTTTTTTTTTCGTTTTCGTCCTAATTAAAAAAATTTCCGCGCATCGGGGGCTGCTTTGGTCTCAATTAAAAAAATTATACCATATTATTTAACAAATTTTCAAACTATAAAGGATACTGCCTTGTATGTTAAAGTATAATTCATTTCTCATACATTAATTACATCAAATAAAAATATAATTTAAAATAGTAGAAATATTAAATATATGAAAAAATAAAAATAAAGGCTTTTTATTAAGTAGATTTTCAAATTTAGGAAATTATTTTATAAAATTAATTAACATTAAAAATAAAAATAATTAACATTAAAATATATATATTTTTTAATAGCAATAAAAGATACTTGTCGTAAAAAAAACAAAAACAAAAACAAAAACAAAGGTAGCTTGGGAATGAACTTGGGTGGGGCTGTGGGTTGGGATAGTGAAAGGGAAGATGTGTGGTTTATTAGAAAGGAAGGGTAATTTTTGGCATATTAAAATTTGTATATCCTTACCGTAAAGCGCTACTTTAGTTAACAATGATTTTGTATATCCTTATAAAAAAAGTAAGCAATCGAATAAAAGTATATTTAACAATGATTTTTAAAAATATTTTTTAATGCAATCAATAAAAGTATATTTAACAATGAATTTTAGTTATAACAATAAAAGCGCTTCTTTAGTTAAAATATTTGATAATAAACTCATAAAATTAGTTATAAAATTTTTAGTTATAAAAATTATGATTGTTTTTAGTTAGAAACAATTTCATAAAATTAAAAATAATGTTTATAACATTTTTGAAAAAACACTGAAGTTAGGTTTGGTTCTAGAAAATTTCTCTAGAGAGCCTTAGTTCCTTTTTCCTTTCTCCCTTCTTGTTAATAACTTCAAACATACCTTCAATTCGTTGAAGAGGCTGTAAAGTGTTTTTGCAGTTCATTCGTTCAATCATTTTATTATAAGAAACAATCGTCTGTAAACCTTAATACACTAAAGAAAAAAGACGAATATATTTTAAGGAGGTTATGAATTTACATAAGACTGGACTCGTTTCTTTGTTACTCTTTGTCTCTTCTAGTTTCTTTTAGTAGATAATGTCTTGCTTAAATTTGCGGTGTGTTGATCTTGTAAGCATATAACTGCTTTGCTTAAACAAGTTTGTGTTTGAAAATAAAAAAGGAAAGAAATGGTAAATAGAGTTTGATATACTAATTTTATTTTTTAGTTCAAATTTATTTTGTTTATTTTAATTCATTAATGCAAAGATTAAATAATTTAAAAATGTGTAAGTTAAAAATCTAATTTCTTAACTTTTTTTTTCTTTTTTAAGACTTTCTAATAATCAAATACAACCTTAATAGACGACTCCGTTAAAAAAAAAAAAATTACGGAAAACATTTTGTAAAAATTCATTCTGAAAGACACTTTCAAAATTTTCAGATGGAGCAGCATAAAACAATAACCGGACAATTTAAGTCCTTTTAACTTTTAATTAAAAAAAAAAAAAAAAACAACCAAAAAGAAATCAATTTCAATTATTGCCGACATTTTAGGTTGCTCTCCACAGTCACTTCCACAATTATTGGAGTCTGTTTTCTACTTAAAACAATCTTCCCCATTCCCAGTAATTTTCTTGGAGCTCCATAGATATATTCTCCAAGATTTGGTGACAGAAGAATCTTTATGCCAAATTCTTCAATTATGAGTCACTTATTCTTTTCCTATCTTTAGAATTAAAAATGATAATAATTTTTATATAAAAGTACGGAAAATTTTTAGAAATTCTATACTTGAAAATATCATTTTTGGTTAAAAAAAATTAATTATTTCATTTTTAAATGATTTTAAAATAACTACCTTTTTAATAATCTTGTAATGATTATTTGATCAAATCTATTACTACCTTTTTCTTAAATTTATCAACTTTATTAATTCAAATCAAAATTATGTGAATAATTTATCATGAATCCTGATGAGCTCCTTCATTTTTTTAAAGGAAAATGAATTTTAGTCACTCATATTTGTGAAATCTACTTTAAATACAACATGTTTGAATAGTTAGAAAATAAGGAAAGATGGAATGAAGTATAAGAAATTTTTTTTGTAAGAACTTTCTTATAGAAGATCTAAAAACCAACTCAAGCAAATGAAAAAGAAAAAAAAAACATGTAAAAGATCTTCAATAAAATTTTAAACTTCTTTCAATAATAAAGCATTAAGCATAAAAATTATTTCAAAAATATTAAAAGGAACATATTAGAATATTCTTTTATGTTTTCAAATAGACTTTATTTTATCAAACACTATCACATAATTATTGAAAACAATTATCCATGTGTTCTTACATTTATTTCATTTTTTTAATGAAATAAATGTTATAACAAATAATCTTTTACAAACTTAAAAAGAATTTTTTTTTTTTAATCAAGCCCCAAAAGGAGGATGATCCAAGTTAGTGGCAAGCCTCTATCAAGAGCCAGAGACACCTAACATGGAGAGATAATAAATGGGGGTGTGCCACTCCCACCCCCACTTCCATGGACTATAGATGTTTACTTCATGACTTAGATGTCACCTAATCAACTTCTTTCAACTATAGATTGCATTATTGAAGAAGGTGGGCCAAAACAGGATGGGTTTCGCTTTATCATCCAGTAAGGCTTGACAACACATTAATACTATCTCATCACCAACATTTGGCCTGTTCAGGATAATTTCATGTCCAAGAGTTTTTTTTTTTTGAAATTAAGGTCGAAGTTAAATGTCACAAATTTTAAAAATAATATTGATATTATTGTTAGAGTTAGGTGACCAGAATTCTGTTAGACTTGATTCGAAAAGTTCTACGATATGATATCATGAATTTTTATAAGGATTTTGATAGATCTAAGTGTGTGTTCTTGGACAGAGTTCCTGGTGTTAGGATTGTATGATAGTTCGGACTTCAGTCCGATGAGTCCGAAATCTCATGTGAGATGAAGTGTGTGCAGAGCAGATAAAATATATGTAGTAAAGTAAAATCTTACACTAGTTTTACGCGGCTTAGCAATTGCCTATTTCTGCAATCCAAATGCAAGGATTTCTACTGATTTGATTCAAGATTACAATTTGTCTTATAGGGTATGAGACTCTCTCTCTTCTTGCGGCCCTTCTTTAACCTAATCGCTCTTAGTGGAATTCGGAATGAACTCTCTCAATTTCCTTCTTTACAGCATCGCACACCTATATCAAATTACATTGATAAGATGAAGAATCTTAAAAATATATCATCTTTCACCCAAGATGAAAAGACTTTTAACGTGCAATACCTCATCTGAGTATCTATATTTTGCACTCTTCAACATGTTCAGACTTTGCTTGTTTTTTTTCAAGCCATGCTCCTTAAATTTGTGATGAACAATTTCCAAACCCTTGAATTTATAACTCTTGCAATTCAGTTTTGGAAGTCTTGATAAAGCTGGATCATTATCCTAATATTACTCCATGCATTACCTTCTATTTCTTGAACTTGTCTTCAAGCTATCGCAACGGAATAAGGAAGCTTGGCACCTAAGTATACTCTTTAGATTTGGAAAACTGTTTTGTTTCCAATTCTAGTTTAATAGCTCGGAAGATTTGATCATCTTGACTTGATCTTTACACTTGATAAAGGAATCCTAGCTCTATTGATAGTTTGTTCCCCAAGTACCTTGGCCTCCAAGGTTAAAAAACTGACTTGCATTCCACGTCAATTTTGATCATAGTCTAGACTCTTTGAGATGGACACGTCCCTATATTGTGGGAATGCCTTATTTCAAACTACTTCCTTATTCTTTTAAAAACTTTATGTTTAAACCATCAAATCTTCGTCAATTCCAATCTCTAAAGTGGCCATATTTTTATGAAACATTGGATACGAAGATATTGATAATCCTAAACCGATCGAATTTTTATAAAGGGTTGATGGCCCGGTACGAGTATTCTTTTTTAAAGCCTAAATTCTTTTGATAAAATCTCATCAAATAGATAAAAATTAGTTTATAACATTTAAGAAGGAAAATTCAATCTAAATTTTACTTAAAATTTGTTTTTTTAACAATTCCAAAACATACTTTTAGATTTCTTTTTTTCTTGTTGACTTTTTTTTTTTAAATATCTATTCACTTTACATGTTATATTATAGTATTTTGTCTTGGGAGTTTGAGTTCAAAATAACATTTTAATAAAAAAAAATTATTTTAGGCTATTTTAAAAACTTTTGTTCAAAATGGCCTCTTATGCTACGTAGGGGAGATGTTTAATTTAGAAGCCGATATTAGAAAGTCCGACTTCATTTTTTTAACTAAAGCCGCAGTTATAAATTATGGCTTTAGTTCAAAAATGAAACTGCAGTTTCTAATTGCGGCTTTAATTTAAAAAGGAAACAGTGGTTTCTAAGTACGGTTTTAGTTCAAAAATGAAATCGTAGTTTCTAATTATAGCTTTTAACTTGTAATAAATTAAAAAAAATGAACATATTTTTTATGTGGTATAAGAGGGTTATATCGAACAACAATTTAAAAAATAGCCTAAAATTAATTTTTTTTTTTTTGAATAAAAGTATCATTTTAACCTAAGCTTGTATTATGGATTATCTTCTCATCTCGTCCTTTTATCGATTAAGCTAGCCTAAAGGGCTGGCTTTTTCTTGGTAACTTTGAAACACTTTTTAATTAAAATTTTTTTTAGAGTTAACAAAGTTGAGGTTGTTGTAAATTTACACTCACAATCACAAAGTTTGCCTAGCCCATTTTTTTCTTTCTCATACATGTCTTCTAGAAGATCATTAGTGATTTGTTTGGAACTCGAAAATTATTAACAAAATACTAAAAAAAACAGAGAAGAAAATTAAAAAAAAGTTTAAATTTAATAAATTAATTATATATGTTCATTCAAACTATTTTTATTCTTTCTTTCACATATATGACTAAAAAATATGTAAAATTTTTAAAAAGTTTTATTTATATTTGATTTTTGTATTTTTCACGGTGAAATCAAATATAAGAAAATTATTTTTCTTATTAATTTTTCCTTTATCTAGTATTTTTCGGATTTCAAACGGAAACTAGGTGCGTTCATGGAAAATGAATGTTGCAAGCAACAAAGGGATTCATGTAGATTTAGCCAACCTCCTTACTTTATAATGCCTAAACAAAGTTGGGAGGATATGCTTAACAATATTAGTAACTTTTTCTTTATTTGATGTGAAATATAACAATATTCTTTTTAATTATATAACATTCTTAACATGTTCTATGATATTGTAAGCTAAATAAACAAATACCCTATTTCAAAAAAAAAAAAAGAAGAAGAAAAAGGAAACACTTCGTATTGAAATCAAGGATCGACTTTGATACCAATTGAACTTAATATGGGAGTTTATTTGGTTTTATAGAAGATATCAGTCTATTTAATCATTTTTTTATGGAGTCTATTTAATCTTGTAATCTTGTTAAATGAAACAAAAATATTATAAATATATAAGGAAGTGATTAAGAAATCGTTACAACATGATAAATACACTGCTGTAATAAATTACAAAATAAAGAAGGAGAGGAAGAAACTAAATTTGAAGTACAGGATGGAAGTAGACAAAGTCTTGTGTAGCCACAATCTCCTTAAAGTAGATTCGCCTTCTTTAACTGGTGCTTGAGAATTCTACATCGTTTGCTTCATCGGGGATACAACGGTCTTCAAGCGACGACAACAACACCTTGGCAGTCACCTCTGTGAACTGAAGAATG
This sequence comes from Tetrastigma voinierianum, assembly GCA_016808115.1. Lineage (NCBI taxonomy): Eukaryota > Viridiplantae > Streptophyta > Magnoliopsida > Vitales > Vitaceae > Tetrastigma > Tetrastigma voinierianum. Next base: position 783,907 of record JAEQBH010000419.1, on the reverse strand, counting down.
TCCATATCTCTATCACTGCAGAATCTTACTCAAACTGACGGAGCAAAATTTTTCTTTATTCCAAGAAAGCCATAACTCTCTTTAAATAGGTTCAAAAAGGAAGAACATATGGGTAAGATAATGAATTGTCTATCGATGATTATAGGGTAACCGAAGAAAATAATGAATACTCATAAATGGAATTGAAAAGAATTTAATTCCATTATACGAATGTTTCAAAATATTTAAAACATATGTTTCACGCATTGAAGAAATTTCATTCAAAAAGCAAATGATGTCCAACAATTCCCCACATGAATTAAATTGACGCCCAAAGACACAAGACAACGATTCCTCATGAGTGATAGAGTACAACGGTTGAAACTTGCATAGGAGAGGTAGGTGTTACCCTTTGAACCTTCCCTTATATAAGTATGTTTACTCTACTAACTAAACAATAGACACGATGTCCTTGAACCATCTATCATTTGTGTAGATGATGACATACCTTACCCAGGAATCTTCCTAACATATCCCGCCTACTTCTTTATGTCTATTTTGCCATGAATATGCTCGTTCTATAAGAATTTACAGGAATTAAATTTATTCAATTCCCTTTGAAGCGAATTTAATTTCACTTTTTACATTGGTGATCTCCTAAATTAAGAGTAGCTCATGTTACTTTTTTCCAATGTATATAGATCATTAAAAGCATAACTTAACCTTCTTCTTATGAGCATCACCGTTTCATCATAGGAACGGACAAGTGAAGATCACCATAGTGATCAAATCAAAGCATATGCAATTTAGTTGTCCCTTTTGAACCAAGATCTTGGGATCTCCAGTAAGTTAGGTTGGGTATCCATTGTATTACTTATTCTTTTTTAGGCTTAGTCCCATTCCCCTCGACGACTTTTCAACTAACTCTATGTTTAACCCTTTGGTTAGCATATCCGTAATGTTATCTTTGAACTTTACATAGTCTAAAGAGATAACATCAGTTGAGGGTAGTTGTCTGATGGTATTGTGTCTACGACGAATATGTCTAGACTTATCATTATAAGTACTTTTTTGTTCTCTACCAATAGATGATTGATTATCATAATGTATGCATATTGGAGGCACAAGTTTTGTTCATCTTGGAATATCCTTTAGGAAGTGGCGTAGCCATTGAGCCTCTTCCCCACATTTTCTTAGGGCTATAAACCCATATTCCATTGTGGATTCAGTAATAACCTTTTGTTTTGAGGATTTCCATGAGATTGCTCCTCCCCCTAGTATAAACACATAATCATATGGGATTTGATTTTTAACATTCGATATCCAATTGGTTATAACTGGCATAATAGGATGTCTGTACTGGTGTGTAGCCCATAATCATGAGTAAATCGTAAGCGTTTTAATACTCTCATAATTCCTTGCCAATGCTTAGCTCCAGGATTACTCGTGTATATGCTCAGTTTATTGACTGCATAGGCTATGTCTAGTCTTATACAACTCATTAAGTACATTAAACTGCCCATTACCCTATAGTATTCTACCTGAGAAACACTCTCTGCTTTGTTCTTAGAGAGATGTAGAGTTGAATCTACCGGTGTTCTGGCTATACTAGAATTATCTTTGTCAAACTTTCTAAGAATGTTTTCAACAAAGTGTGACTAACTTAGATGGAGTCCATATGATATTCTTTTGATTTTCATCCCCAATATAACATCAATGAGTCCTAAGTCTTTCATGTCAAACCTTGAATTTAACATGTTCTTAGTAGATGTAATCATCTCATCATCACTATCAACAATAAGCTTGTCATCTACGTAGAGACATACAATGACATATCCATGTTCCGTGTCCTTGACATACACACACTTGTCACATTCATTAATTTTGAAGTCATGTGACATCATGACATTGTCAAATTTCTCATGCCATTGTCTTGGTGCTTGTTTTAGCCTATACAATGATTTCACCAATTTACAAACTTTCTTTTCTTATCTTGAAGTAGAAAACCTCTCAAGTTACTGTTAGAGAAGTGCTGTAAAGGCAATCGCCATTAGCACTTATTGTATGCACTACATATTATTTAATATGAAAGGCTTCTTTGTTAATTTGATATTCATATGTTGAATTGATATAGATCTTTAATCGAATTAATGAAGTCCATGATACATAACATAGCATGAAGGAAATCATGATGAGATCATGATAATAAGATTCCTATCATGTGCAATTATGTTAGTGTCTAAATTATCTCTAGTCATAGGATCAACGAGATCACATCAAGTGATCCCATTGCACTATCACATGTCATACTCCTTTATTGGATAAAGTAGTAGATCTTATAAACTATGACCATGAGTTGATCAAAGTTGACATGTAGATGCTTGCTAAGAGTAGCTAAGCACATTGGAGACCTATCATGAGACAATCATATGGATCATCTATTTAAATGTAGATGATTGTCTCATCATAGCAATGGTGCAAGTATCCTTAGACTTGAGGTGCTCAAGGATATCTTGGATGCTGATTATGTACGTTGACCTCGATCCATGTTGCCTGAGGTCAGCTCTTAGATGATATTCGGCATAACTCATGGTGAACACGCGATCGAAGAAATTCAACAAAGATCTCCACTCCCAATGTATGTGAGGGTATACCTATGGCCTCTTATCAGAATCATTACTCGAGAATCTCTAGCCAGAGTGGAAATGCCATGAAGAGTGTCTTCAGGTGAATAACTAATAAGTAATGAATTCGGGGACAAGATCAAATATCACTTAGGCTAGATGTGGTGTAGCCGCCCAAATGAGCCATACATTGTCTACGCCCGAACCCACGTATAGATTGCGAAAGGACAATCAGGTGGTATTTGTCTATGAAGGGAAATGGAGTCACTTCATCACTTGTCAATTGTAATATGATGTGTCATGGGATGCTGCTCATGACTTGCTTGATTCAATAGTTGAGTCAAGTGGTCAACAAAACTGGGAACCTTGGTTCACACACTTAGAAGAGTGTGAAGCTGATATGAAATGGATTTGGATGTGATCTAAATATGAGGGAGTTTATTATCGAGAATGGAATGTCACGGGATTAGTACAATCTCGGGTTCAATGGCCCTCACTAAGAGAGATAACAGGCTTAGGCTTGTTCTTTGTCTTAAGGCCGGTAAAGAAACACGCCATAACACATAGGGATGTGTGTAAATTTCATCATCACTTATATAGGGAATTTTAGATTATTTGATAGGCTGTGTGGTTTTCCTATAAAAGAATATTTATGGAAAACCCTAAGAACATAACACAACACTGTCACACTTATCTCAAAGCAAACTAAGAGATTGAGGCTTTGGCAACCTCTCAGGAGACCGGTTTCACCTCTTCGACCGAGACTCTGCCTAGCACAGTAATCTCTTCCAAGACCGTTGCCTGGAGGTTGTTAGCTCTTACTCTTCGTGGATACCGTTAGAGCGAACCTAAGACTCGTTTGTTTCGGGTCTTTGCCGCCTAACCAAGAGATCGGTTTTTGAAACCGACACTAGGTAATCCCGCACCCTCTCTTTGGTATAGAACCGGATTTGATGCCCCAAGGGGTCCTTGGGAGGGTTTTGTTGAGATTTTTTTGTTTTCCACTGCTTTTGACATGTGATGCCACCCTTAAAACCCTTCAGTGGTATCATAGCAACGTTGTGTGCATCAAAATCGGTTCTTTGTTGAGAGTTTTCGATTTTTGGTACCCATGTTTTCAAAAGGTTCAAAAATGAGATTTTTGGTTTGAAAAATGAAGATCCAGTGTTGTTATTCATGTAATGTGGTCATGAGATGATCAAGGATGGTTATTATGAAGAAGAAACAACTTGGATGAGATTAAAAGTCCTAAAGTTAGGATTTTTACGAGTTTCCCGTCATTGGAAAACCCAGTAACATCGCGGCATTCGTGCCCAACGTCTTGACATTGTTTTTAACGTCACGACATTATTCATCCGAGCCTAGAAAACGTCGTGACATGAAAACATTGCAATGTGCCAATGTCGCGACGTTCCAACATTGCGACGTGAGGACTGGCAGTGGGGTTTTGAACCCTCCCAACGCCGCGGACAGAAAGCAACATCGTGAACGCGATCGACATCGCGACGCAAGGTACCGCCGTTCCTTTGCTCTCTTCTTCTTATGGTTTCGCACCACTCGCAACACGCTTACCTAGTAGTTTAAAATGTAGATGTGCAAGTTAAACTCGACCGCTTAACTTAAAATTTCTAGAATCATGGATTTCAAAACCATAAGAAATTACCTATGAGAGAACATCGGACAAAACGCCCCATTGAAAATTTCTACTTAAAGGAGTTGAATCGGGATTATCGCTTAAAGAGCGAATCGCTGAGATTTAAAAGCAACTCCAGTTTGTGATTCAAGAGTTTAATCGGGTTAATGGTTCAAGAGTCGAATTGGGTTAATGATTTAAAGGTTGAATTGGGTTAATGATTTAAGAATTGAATCTGGTTCATGATTCAAGTTGTTGAATAGGATTTGTTCAAGTATTGAACAGAGGTTATTGTTCAAGTGTTGAAAGAAATAGATGTGGAACAATTTTAGTTCAAGTGTTGAATTGAGGTTGTAGTTCAAATGTTGAACAAAACAATATGGATCATTTTATTTCAAGAGTTGAAAAACATTTTAATGTGCTTTTGAAATTATGGGGTACCATTATCTTTAACTTTCAATAGATTGCATTTAAGAATGCAAGTTTAAGGGTGTATGTTGGCATGATGGATGATTATGGATTTTTCCCAATGATGATTGAGCATATTGCATTTGATTATTATTTCTTTTTGGGTAAATAGGGTCTACGTGTCCCCGCCTCTCTAATTTCTCTATGTACTTTCTCCCATCTAAACTTCTCAAATGTAACTTGAGGTTCTTATTAAATGTTTGTAATTAGATTACATGTGATTAGGATAAGTCGGGTGAAGATGCAAAAGGAGAAAGAAGTGCTGAGAAGGTACCAAGAAAGAAGACTCAAGATTGTAAATTTGATTTATTTTTAAAGGGCGGTTAACTGCGCATATCCCTAGGTTTCGACCTAGTCAATTCCATTTGACTCATGGAATTGATTTTAAAATGTCCATAATCATGCCATATAGTTAGAGTAACTATCCTTATAATTTTATGAGATGAATAGATAAAGCATGCTAATGAAATGATGAGACTTATCTAAAGAAAACCTCTCCATTATTAATATTAAGGCCAACGTTTCACTAATATGTGTGAACCTGAGTTCTTCTCTCGAAATTAGTTGTCAAAAACCAGTTTAACCCAGTTGTGGACATACAAGGTTCTATCCATGGAAATGAGTTTTCATGATTAGTAGGCTGGCCTTAACTAGACTCATTAGCTTGTTGGGTAAATCCAAGGTTAATGTTGGATAGAGACACAGTTGGGTCAATGTACACAAGATGTATAAGCATCATGAGTTGATAGCCCAATGATAGTGTACAAATCGATAGTTGATAACACTGGATTCGATAGTTGCATCGGATTGCAATTGGTATAAGATAGCTACCTATTGATCCAATATAGCTTGTTAGGTAAACCCAAGGTCACTCCCGTGATATCGATTCTTAATTCATGCAAGGCATTGTACCAGGCGGACATACCTACCTTTTGACCCGAGATAGCTTGTTAGGCAAACCCAAGGTGATTCTCGATGATATTGGATATCGACCCACTAGGAGAACCTTCATATAGGTTCTCTCAGATCAATAGTGAGGGCTATGGATTCGTAATAAAATAGTGGGAGCCATTATGCGTAATTATCAAGCCATAATAATAATGCATTTTAAGTACAATCTAACATGATCTCTTTTACATCTAGGTTATTAGAATCAAACCATGACAACGAATGTGAACTTGCAATCAATAATGGATGCCAATATTTTGACCGGGCCTAACTTCTTGGACTGGCTAAAGAATTTGAGAATGGTTCTCAAAAGGGAAAGATTAGCCTATGTCATTATTGAGCTACTCCTTGAATCCCCAGCTGCTGATGCACCTGAAAGCATTCAGAGGGCATATCATAAATGCTTGGTTGATAGCGTGAGGGCAGGATTGATTATCCACACCTCCATGTCACTCGAGTTTCAGAAGCAGTATAAGACCGTGGATGCATATTCCATAATACACCATTTAAGGGAAAATTATAATGAGCAAGCGAATATTGAAAGGTTCAAAGTCTCTAAACTGCTTTTTGGTTCCAAGATAGAAGTGGGGACATCCCCAGTGCAGTATGCATTGAAGATGTATAAACACATTGAGAGGCTGGATCAATTGGGTTATTGGATAGATCTTGAATTGAGTATAGACTTGATTCTGGCCAGGTTACCCGATAGTTTTGCACATTTTGTGCTCGACTATGGGATAGACCACATTATATCTACCATACCCGAATTGATTGACGTGCTCAAGATAGCTGAAAGAAAAAAGGATGAGAAGAAAGGCAAAGAGACTGCCCAAAAAGAGACTTGCTTCTATTATGGTCAAGTTGGCCATTGGAAGAGGAACTAGGCCTACTTAGAGTCGAAGAAGAAGGTGGCATGTGATGCATCATCATTTTTAGGTAGTTAAGTCATTAAGGTTAGTAGTGTTTCTCCTAACAACATATGGGTATATGACACCAGTTGTGACTCATACATATGGATCAGATGCAAGTGTGGCCTAAGGAACAGAGGAGCTACAAAGGAGAGTTCAACTTTTGAGTGGGAATGGTGCAAGAGTTGCAGATGCTGCTCTATAGACTTATGTTTTGAACCTCCTGAGTGATCTTTGTTTAAATTTGGAAGATTGTTGTTAGTCCCAACATCAACATTGACAAGGAACATTATTTTCATGTTTGAACAAAAAGGGTTTTATTGACAATGGTTGTTACATTATGATGTCTTTTATGCTGGTGGTACATTAAGCAATGAGATTTACATATTAGATATGTCCAATCAAATTTTAAATGTTGATGACAATAAAAAGACCAAAGAGAGATAATCTGAAATCATCTTACTAATGGCATTGTTGCCTTGGCCTCGTAAGTGAGAGACACATGATTAAGTTGCACAATTGTGGTAGTCGGGTTCACGATTGTGAATCATTTGACAAGTGTGAATCTTACTTGTTAAGCAAAGACGATGAGTCGCTCTTACGTAGCGGTGAACATGCTTACACCATTAGATCATACATTTCATGTTTGCGGGTCCTTGTCCATTAATAAATAAGTGGTTTCGCTTACCATTATCTTCATCGATGATCGTTCATGATTTAGGTACTTGGATCTTTGTTGATGACTAAATTTTTGATAAACCAAAAACTAGTTTCAGATTTCTAGCACTACCACCAAAAAACTATTCAGTCCCCAGTTACAACACCAAAAACTTGTTTGACTGTAGAATATGTATATAAAAGCTAAATTCTATTGTGTATGCAATAATTTTCAATTATAATTGTTTTTGGTCTAATATCTCTGCAAGTGCACAAGTCATACAAGTAATAAATATGATTTAAGTCGTATATCATTCTAATAGGATTGATTTGAAAATCTATAGATCAACTACTACTGCTACTTAAGATCATCATTATTTGAACCTCTAAATGGAAGTTTGAATTATCAAAAAAAGAATTAATGAAATAAACTTGGTTAATCAAAACTCTAATACAATTAGAATTGGAGATATCACCAAATTGAAATAACACTGGGAAGTGGTTAGTATTCTAACTATCAATTTGCATATTTTTCAATATAAAATATTGTTAAAGGTATAAATCCTTGATTTGTCCAAGAGCAGGGTAGTGTAGCCTTGGAAAACTTCCTAACACTACACATTTAACTGTTTAAGCCACATTCCTAAACCATGTCAGTGGGTCTAAAGAGTTACTTTTAGGATTTTATCCTTTTCAAGATTTGGCTATTTTTCTTAAACTAGTACTTGATTGCCATCTCTTGGGATTGGAAAAATTACTTGCCCCCATAGACAGAGCAACACAAGCCTTCTCCAAAATAATTGGCATCTCAACCATCAATTCAATAGAATTCTCTTTACCCTTGATTAGAATCTTAGCTAGAACATGATTAAGATCATTTACTGATTATGATGGGGTTCTAAAATTAAACCGATAATTACCGAGTGATCCTAATCCTCATAAACACACTTCATTGCCACCTTAAGGGAACCTTGAAATCAAAGGTTAGAATATCACCTATAATGTGTCAAAGTGATACTTAGAGTATATTAGTTCCAAATATCAATATATTTTACCCCCAAGTGACTGCTCTATACTCTCATGTAGTCCATCTCTGTGTCACTTAGAAGGATCCTGGAAATCAGAGTATAGATACAACTCTTTATGGGTAAAAAGCATTAATATATAGAACAACTCATTACAAGGGCAATGCCAATTAGCTGAACCCAGTTTTCATACCCAAAACCTTCACTCAAAATGCTGCAAAATCATAATAAGAAAACCAAATACATTCCCAGATAACTAAACCTTCCATCTCTGAATCACAAGTAACAATGACTAGTTGATTAGACAAATTCACTGTAACTGTAATTAAAACTGAATAAAAATGAATCCAAGAAAATTTCTAGATTTCACTCTAGTTCAGACATAAATGAAGTTTGATTTACATTCTATCAAGCTCAAAATTTCAGTTTAGATCTACCTCTACTTCTAAAAAGAAAGGAAAATAAAAAAAGATAAAATATATACAAAGACTTTTCCACTCTTCCAAAAAGCTAAAAGTTAGTTGAAAGTTGTTGAAAAGCTCTTTATCCAAAGATGATTTTTTTGTTGCCCTATCTCCTTCTATTTGTAGGGGTCATAAATGTTGGGCTTGAGTTCAAGGTTGAATTTGTGGATTTCCATGCTGGCCTAATGAGTGTCTTTGTCTCGACATTGTTTGTCTATGTCGCGACATTGCAACTTCACTTGTGTGTCTTCAGTCTTTGTTGTGGCTTTGTCGTAACATTTCTGCCATGTCTTAAATGTCTGCCTTTTGTCAAGTTTGTCATGACAAAGTTTATGAATGTCGTGACATAAGTGTAGTTCATCCTTGTTGTGAGTTTGTCACAACATTTCTGCCTTGTATTCCTCTTGACTCATTGTCGCGACAATCTTTTCCTATGTTGCGACATTATTTCAGTACATGCCTCAAATCTCTTTTCTATAATTATCACGACAATGGAAGGAGTATTGCGACAATGTTCTTTGCCCTCTCATCAAGTTGTGTCGCAACATTCTTTGGAAATGTCGCGACAAAGTTCAACTAAATTCATTTTGTAATTGTCACAACATAAGTTTATGATGTTGCAACAAAGTTTCCATGCCCTGCATTGTTAGTTTATGAATGGTTGGTCGCGACATTGCAAACTTTTTCGCAACAATCGTTTCAATCCGCCATTACCGCGACTCAAGGTATGACCGTCGCAAACATACTCCGCGCTTTCTTCTTCGCTTTGGTCGTGACACAAAGTTTTATGTCACAACATAATTTCGCGGCTTCCTCAGACTTTGTCGAGATATACCAGGATGTTAAGACAATGTTTTGTTGCCATTTGCCTTGTCTTTTGTCGCGAAATTCATTTCCATGTCATGACAGAATTCCTGTGCTTCTTCTCATATTATGTCGTGATAGAGTTTTGAAATGTCGCGAAAATCTATCGACTGTCATCTTACACTTTTCTTTCATTCCTTTGTCAGGACACGCTTATGCTATATGCGACAAACTTCCTCGCAGTAAGTCATTTTGTGGTTTTGTTGTGACAATGTTGTAATTAAGTCGCGACATAATGATTCGTGGCATGGAGGGTATCCGGAATCAATAATATTTGTACCTAATTCCTCCTATTATCGTAAAGATATACCGCAAGATAAGGCTCTAGGTTCAACACAGGATGAGTTTTCTTCGCACGAATGACTGACAGTGATGTTCAAAATGGTGAATTTGTTTTGAATTTTAAGGGTTTGCAAAACGGTTTGGATGGCTGAAAACTGGAAATAAAGTGAAGTGAAATATGTTAAGGCTCAAGCATCGCCACTCGATCGGGTCTAAAGGTAATCGAGAGGTTCTCGCCCTTTTCTCTCGCTGGGAGGATGACGATAGTCATTTCCCAAACCGGATCTCATTCGCTATAAAACCGAATCCCCTAATAATTTTCTTTGAAAGATGGCATTATCGAGCATTGTCTCAAAAAGAAAACCTATCTCTCGACCAATCTTACAAGAATTCAATAAATGACAATTATCGAATCTCGTGGATCTTTAACAATAAGCATCCACTAACCTTAAAAAGATTGCAAGTATAGGTCATTCAAGATGCATCTATGGATTTGAACTCGAGGTTGGAAGGGAGACACATAATGACAACACCGCTGCTAAAGCTGAGAAACCTTAGAACCCTTAGAACCCTCCCCCAGTAACCTTCCTCTTCAAGGATGAAGGAGGTTTAGCCACTCATCCCATGAGTTGTCATCCTCTGAGGTTTGGCAAGTGAACAGTGAAAGAAAGCGAGAAAATGAGAGAGGGTCGAAAGAGGCGTGAAAGTTCCCGCCCATAAAATATATTCTTGATCAAGAAGGTTGATAACCCGGCAGGCATATTCAAAATAACCAATGAGAAAAATGTATGAACCGCCCACTATTACATGAAGGCCAATTAAGGGAAATTACAAAAATATGGCTACAAAATGGTCAAAAAGTCAAAAAGTGGGAACAAAATTGAAGATCACAATTCGCAGCTCTCGGTGGAGATTTCAAGTAAGGGCTCTCTTTATAACGCTTCTTTTGCTCCTCTCTTCGGTTTCTAAATCATGTTCTAAATTCAACTTGACTTCTTTCAGGCTAGAGCGCATTTTAATCAACGTGGCATGAATAGCTTTGAAAACTATAAAATTTGCCACAAATGTGATTAAAGTTAGGACCTTACGTGCCAATCGGTTAATTCGACTCCATTAATACACAGTGCTCAAAACCTGTAATAAACAGGGCACAAAACAACACTTTTTGGGTAGTAATCACTCCCCCTAACCAACACATTGCTAGTCCCTTAGCAATGAAAGAAAGAGAGAGCAAACAACACAATATTAACATTATGTTCACAAAAATATATGATATTTCAAAAAGAATGTGAATGGGTAATGCGTAACCCTCAATAAGAATCACTAAACCCTGCTCAATAACCATCTTGAGAGAGTGAATGCCCTGTAGAATCAAGTATCGAAGGGGCTTCCTTCTCTAGAGGATCAACCTGGAACTTCCACCAAAACCTAAGTGTTAGTTTGATCAGCTTTCAATAATAGTTTGCCAAATCGCACTCTCCCAACCCAAATAGCTGTTAAAACCTAAAGAAGTTAACCAAATTCTAAATAGATCAGGACCCACTCTTATTTTACAACTCTTTTTGTGTTGTAGGGGTGCAATGTTGAGGCATCGACTTCACAGATGTCCATATAGCGGGGATCTACTGATGACTCCCAACCAATTAAGGCTTAGGGCATCAAGTCATAAGAATTTTTTTTCAACCATAAACTCTTCAAGTTTCACCCTAGACTTCAAATGAGTTCAAAACTCCAGCACCTAGTATTTGCTAAGCTCTACCCATCCACCCATGAACGAGCACAAAGTCGGTGACTCCCAACCAGTTGGTTTAGGGCACCGGGCTTTAAAGACTTTCGCCATATACCCCTTGGATCGTGCTCGGGTGTCAAGGCAAAGTGTCACAATCATTTTTTTTTGAAAGACTCATTGGTCTTTTTATTCAGGGGGGTCCTAACCTATTAAAGGTGGTCAAAAGTACTAGGCCGGGCTTTTGCATGGTTTAGGAGGCTAGGCAGTCTTTCAGCATATCATTGAAACCTAATGTGCACGATGTGTGGTTAGCTCAAGGTGGAAGAAAAAGGTTGAAGACAATAGGAATTCAACTTATCATCAACTCAAATAAACATGGAATCAATCTAACATCAACAGCATTGGGGTGATGTTTCAACTTTTCTTATTGTAAGCTAGGCAAAACACAAAAAAAAAAAAAGCATTTAATTTTAAACCGTAATTGTAAGTCAGACATGGTATATATATATATAAAAGAGATATGACTATATTTTCACCTTTACAAAAAGACCTAACAGCTTCACAAAACTAGCAACAAGTCATTGAACTACACAAAAATTGACTTGCTCAAAATTAACAAGACATAAATGTAAAATCCACTTCCTTCGTGAACTCTCCCCCTAACCAAATGTCACATTGTCCTCAATGTGGTTTGGATTGGAAAGATAAGGAAGAAAGTGCTACCTTCTCAGGGGTGTGCAGCTGGTGGGATGTCATCCTCATCCTGATTAGGGCCGGAAGCTTTGAGGTGTCTAATGTCAGAAGCTGCTACAAGGATGTCGGGCGAAACTAATGCGAGGAGTTGGATTTAGCCATTGAGTGAATGAGTCGGGAGAGGCCTGCGCTAATCGATGAAGGGATCTGAGGTAGGCCTAGGTGACTTTGTATTTGCACGAGGATGGCGTTGTTCTGAGCGAGCATGGTTGTGGTTTGAGCAACAACAATTTCTGCAAGGCACATTCTCAAGTATACGCATGGCAACCGCAAAAGATGTCGACGTGGCTGGAAAGTGCGATCAAGGCCCATAATAGCCAGGAAATCACGAGGGGATATAGAGATTTGCTGGAGTGGCGGTGCTAACGTACTGGGTCCAGCTGAATCTGAAGGAGCTGGAGGTACTGGAGGTGTAGAGGAAGCATGTGATGTGGGCAGCCAGGGCAGTTGACTATCGAGTCAGGATACCGAAGCTTGGTTCTCAAGAGGCACCGGCAGAGGCGGTCGAACCTCTAATCGGGTAGTCATTCGCCTGACCGTTAGGTCTTCGAGTGGAGACAGGAGTACCTGGCATAGACTGCCATTTCTCTATGGTGAAAGTGGTCTCGCAATCCCGACAATGTTCTAATCGGGGCTCAGCAGGAAAACCAAGGTGCTTCAGCACTTGAGATAGCAATCTCGGAAATAGGAGGGGTATGGACTTAGCCCGGCTAAGGTTCTTACTGTGGACCTTGTCTCGCCGAACAAGGAGGTCATAATAAGCTCCGTGATGGCCGAACCAAACTCTCCAAGATACAATGAGAGCTCTCAGAATTCGCCATCTCCTTCAGACGATGTTGAAGTGGAAATAGATTGAATGTGATGCGTGGTCAATAAGAAGCATACTCGGAGGAAGCTGCCTTCTTAATAGGATGGATCCTGCTGTCGTATCTTTGGATAATGGGCGAACCATCTCCAAAGGTGAGGGATGGGGCTACTGTTTATATTTTGCCAAGTTGGCAAGAACAACCGGAATATTGAATGTAGCTGCAATATCAAGGCCGAAGTGTCCCTCACGACCACCCAGTAAGTGTAAGCGTGGGGATGAGTTCTGCTGGATGTGTAGTCAAATTAAAACTTGACGATCACACGGGGGTAGAAAAACCGGCGTGGAGTCATTTAAGGCTCTAGGGAGTACCGGTGCACAAGCCGCATGGAGTCTTTGAGCTCCGGAAGGGTGGCAAAAGCAGATATGTCATAAAAGGTCTTATTGTGTAGGTCCTTGGCGCTATAATCTGAATTGCCTGGAATAGGGCCACAGTGTAGGATAAGCCTTCGGATGAGTGAGCCAGGGGACGAGTCACATTAATTGCCGAATTTGGGCCTTGAGCAGAGTGGGAGTGAGGATCAGGCGGGAGGGTGGGAGGACTCTGCGCTGGGCAGTCACAGGCCTCTTTGGAGGCGAGGGCCTCTTGGATAGCCAAGGATGTGAAGGGGATGGGGGAGTGGGCCCTACCCTTGTCTCATCTGCGAGCGAGGCGACGGGAGCGGGGGGCTGGAACATCTGCAGCTGTAGTAGGAACGGCTTTGGCCCGGGTGGGGAGGGAGGTGAGAGGGCCTCCTGCCAGGCATGGGAGGCTAGCGTGGTCCTGTGGTCTTCGCCATGTCCGAATTAAGAGTGGGGGAAGAAGAATGGAGGGGAAAGGGGTTTTCTCCAGAGAGAACTGCTTTAGAATGGCTTGAAAGGAAATGGAATGGAGGTTAGGGATATTTATAGGGGTTTAGGGAAGGTGAAAGGTATGAGATGGACCTGCCCAAAGCTAGGGTTCGAAATTTAGGAGACATAAATTGGAGTTGAGTTCGAAGAGCACGGGAAGTGAAGGGGTAAGAATGTAGGAATGCGGGGCGACGGAGATTTGTAGCCCCCCTTCGGGATTCTGCAGTGGCTCACGAGATTTCACGGCCTTGCGATTTTCTACAAAACTCTGACTCCCGGCTTCCCAGTCGGCTATGCTGAAATGGGAGCACGAAAATTATGAATAGGAGCACAGGAAAGTGAAAAACTACAATTAAAACAAAGTCAAGACTTAGGAAAGCATGAAAGAACAAATATGAAATTTGAAATAAATTAAACAAGAATCTAACAAATATGGAGTGGCTTTCTGAGTCTCTGCAGAGACCAAGCCCACTCAAGGTGGTTCTTTAGACTTGTGGAGGATCAAGGAGGGGGAGCTCCTCCTTGTTTGCTATGAAATGGGCTGCATAAAACGAGCCTCGCTGACTTTGGAATATTCTCTTGTCCTTGGGAATTTTAGCAAGTCAGCTAACTTCATTTGGATAAACTTGATGGATGACAAATGGGCCAGATCCATCTCGACTTGAGCACTTGGGAAAAGGTGGAGCTTAGGTCATAAGTATACTTAGTCTCCTTGCTTAATATTCTTGCGGGTATCAGCTGATCATGCCATTTCTTTAATGCGTCCTTTGCGATCTTCGAGGTTCAAATAGGCATCATTTATGACTCTTCGGCTCATTGATGTGAGAACCTTTGAGGCGGCTCTTCCCGAGTCGGGTTCAGCTTTTTTGATTGCCCACCATGCCTTGTATTCCGTCTCCCCACAGAGGTGACATGCCTTGCCGCAGCTAGGCGATAGGGAGACATTCCAAGAATTGTCTTGAAGGTTGTTTTGTATGTCCACAGTGAATCTAGCAGTTTGAGAGACCAATCCTTCTTGTTGCAGTTCACCACTTTCATCAAAATGATGTGAGGATTTCTATATTGCGGAAGGCTGTTTGAGCACTAGTACGAGATGGGAAGGGGTAGCCACTTTGTGTTTACCATATTTAGCTAGGAGGTTTTCAAAGGCTTGTTGAAAGTGTGAACCTCAAAAATTCTCTTAATTATGGCCTTTGGAACCCAAATCTGGAAAAAAATGTTTTCCTTCAAAACTTCAATACCACCACAATGATCTGTTTTATCATGGAATTGCTTGACCCATAGACACATAGTCAACCCCACCAATATGTATACATATCGAAAGAATGAAGAATGGCCCATTAAAATTGATGCCCCGAACATGGTCATCCCTGACCACTAAAATTGGGTTTAGAGGCATCATATGTCGGCGATAGATCTTCCCTAGTCTTTGGCATTTATCGCATCCACGACATATGTTGTGGGCATCCTTGAAGAGAGAAGGCCAATAAAACCTTGATTGGAGCACCTTCATAGCAGTCTTCTAGGAGGCGAAGTGACCTCCACAAGCACTCTCGTAGCGGGAAGTGGCGAGAATTCCATATTACTCTTCTTCAGACTGCACCTTCGATGTCGATCGGCGCAATATCTTGAGATAAGAAAGGCTCCTCCCGATATAGGAATGAATATTCGCAAAAAAATTTGCAATCACATTGCCTTCGGTCGGTTAAGGATTTCTCTTATGGCTAAGAAATTGGCAATGTGAGCATACCATGGAGCATTTTCCGCTAACAGCAGGGACTCCTCAGGAAACTCATCATTGATTGGAGGACTGTGTGTGTTGTGGGCTATGGTTAGTCTTGAGAGATGGTCTACAACAACATTTTCTACCCTCTTTTTATCTTTGATATGCAGGTAGAATTCTTGGAGGAGAAGGATCCATCTAATAAGCCTAGCCTTGGCATCTTGCTTGGTGAGGAGGTACTTCAGCATTCGTAATCAGCAAAAATTATGATGTCGACCACACTAAGTATGCAAAATTTATCGGGGCATAAACTCTTCTTGACTCTTCTTTGCATGTGGTGCTAGTTCCTCTGGCCTTCATTCAAGTTTTGCTTGCATAGTAGACCACCTTATGGTTTCCATCCATTTTCTCTTTGTCAGAAGCGCTCAGATAGAAGATCATTTGCATCACACATGACTTCAAAGGGTGTGCAGATTCTTGGGCCCTTCTTGGCTGGACCCCTTCCGGGCCCAGGCCATTTGGGCGGATCGAACCAGTCGGGATGCCACTAAAATCCTCGATCACTCGAAATCATATCTTTGAGCGATTCAAAATTTGGGCAAGCCCGCAAACATTTAACAAAAAATACATTTACAATGAAGGCAATCAATGCTTTCAAATGATTTACAAAAAAATAGGATTCGAGTTCAAATTGTTTTTACAAAATATCAATATCAAAAGAAACATGGAATGAATGCACGTAATGAATACTCCAGAAATTTCATGCTATGACTCGATGCTCCTGATCTTGGAATTAAAACTTTCTATCACTATCTATCCTTGGGTACTGCGCATTGGTAATACAATCGCTAAGCATTTTCATGCTTAGTGGTTCTATACAAATCCATTCCTCAATTTATTAAATCAAATCATGCGATTTAATAATTGAACTTTCAAATCTTTTGAATGATCGATATAAATACAATATATACTTGTTTTATATACAATCGATTGCTATGGATCATTGATCATCCCAAAAATACTATTTCATATTCAATATTTATAATCTCAAATCAATTCAATTATGCTCACATTCACTACTCAAAATCAATTCAGCTATGCCAATCTAATCTTCGCTTATGCCCTTAATGAATTTAACTGGCGTCTTCGATATACAGGATATCGTAGTCACCAAAGACAAATTCGGCCAACGAAAGCCAGATTTAAATGGTTTTATAACACAAGACGGAACCTACTGGCCGCCGACCGTTATAACAATCAAAGAGGAATACTACCGATACAGCTCTGGCCGGGCTGACGGAGTGACATATCAATACAATAGTTCGCAGATTTTATTCCGACTCATTGGTATACCAATCTATCCTTAATAATAACTAAACGGTTAACATTCTATTAAAGGCGTTCAAATCCTTTATAGCAAAATATAGCATTATATACGCCAGATAAATACTTTATTTTCAATAATCATGCAATTTTTATATGCAAATCATTTCACAATCACTTTCTCAAATCAATTAAATCAATTCACATGCTTTTAGAACAAACATGCAAAAATCTGAACTGGAATAGGAGTAGTAAAACAAACCCAAAATCTTTTGCACTTTGATTCCAATCCTTGAATCCTAACTGGGCTTAGGATTTTCCTCCCACTACCCTTGTTCCAAACCATTAAAGAACAATATTATTCGTGGTGTACTAGTAGTTTTGTTAGGGGATTGGATTTTCTGAGTTTAATATGAGTTCCAATTTCAACAAGATATATAGATGGATTCTGACTCAATGGGCTTCCATAGAGTCCAAGAACACCCGAAACGGAGTTCGACGAAGGAGTTGGGCGACCTCTAATTCGACCTCCTGAAACTCGTTCGATACCCCCGGTCTGACATATTCTCTCATCCTCCTCGTATATGAACGTATTCCTTGATCAATGGGATTTCCATAGAGTCTAAGAACACCAAACGGAGTCTCGCATCACAGTTATGACCTTCCGAAGTCGGAGGTCACACGTAGTCACACCCACCGACCGACTGACTAAGCTGACCTGACCTCGGTAAACTCGGTTTGACATCTTGGTCTGACATATATTCTATCCTCCCCTCAGGCATATGGATGAATTCTTGACTCCAATGAGCTTCCATAGATCCAAGAACACCGAATCGGAGTTCTGACGAAGGAGCTGCACCTCCGGGGTTTGAGGTCACACCAGTCAACCCCGTGACGAGCCGGACCCGGCTGGTCCGCCGGGACCTCTACTGCACGAGGTCCGGCCGACTACCGAATGAGGGTCCCGGCCGACCTCTCGCTGAATGAGGTCCGCTGATCTTCGCTGAATGAGGTCCGCTGACCTCCAGCCAGGATGAGGTCCTGGTCGACCTCCACAGATGAGGTCCTCTGACCTCCTCGCAGATGAGGTCCGCCGACCTCCACCGTATGAGGTCCCGCCGACCTCCACGCAACGAGCACCTCTTAACCTCCACCGCATGAGGTCCGCTGACCTCTACTGCACGAGGTCTGCCGACCCCGCGTAACAATGACCTCGCAGAAAAGGACCATAACTTGGTCTATAGAGGTCCAAATTGAGAAATTCAAAAGCCTAACATCAAGTTCATTGATGTGGCTACAATTTACTAGAAGGACTCACTACCAAATTCCCTTCACTTACCCAAAAATCAGCTCTAAGGTCCGGTTAGCAAGCACTACCACAATGTGGCAGCTTCCCATGGTTTAAAAATACAAACTAAACATTCTAAGGCAAGATAACCACCTCACACAACCTTTAGGTGAAAATACCAAAGTGTGAAAAGACCTACCTCCTAGAGTTTGTCGGAACTCCCCTATTCCAGCCTCTACTACAGCTCTTGTCATGAGGAAGGACTTTCCTTTGTCTCACGGAGACCTATGGTCCGCCGTCGAAAATCTAGAGAGAAGGTAGAGCCTCTCTAACTCTCCTTTTCCTGCTTTTCCTTCTTTGGTTCACCCTTAATCGTACTTTCTTTAAAAAGCCGAGGAAGCTTCCTCCCTCTTTCCTACATGCCACATGTCATTTCCCTTTTGATTTCTTTTTCTTCTTTTCTTTTATTTCTTTTTATATTTAGGTCCCTCCCATTTCTATTATTTTCATTTAAGTCTCCGACATTTTCCCTTACTCATTTATTTCTCCTAATTTCACTTAGACATATAAACTTACTTCTACAATTGACCCCTAGGTCCCCATTTCATAATTTCCATATTTTCTTTTTCACTTGGGTTTATTTCGCATTCAATAATCATTTAATCAATATTCATCTACCCTTAAAATACCTAAGTTGGTCTAATTATACCTGCATTATATAATAAATTTTATTATAAAAATTCTTAGTATTGGGGCGTGCACTTACTATAAAGTAAAGTATCAAGTGGGATTTGAGCTCCTCAAATCTCCTTTGGCAGTCTTCATCCTAGGTGAATTTAACATCATTTTCTAGCATCTTATAGAGAGGCTTTGCAATCTTTGAAAAGTCCTTGATGAACCTCCTGTAGAAGCCTGCATGTCCAAGGAATTGTCTCATAACTTTCTACATTCAGGAGAAGGGAAGTTTGGAAATAAGCCTCAATTTTTAGTTTTGTCAACCTCAACTCTTGTTAGATATGACATGTCCCAACACAATTCCTTGTTTACTCATAAATGGCATTTTTCCCGCTTTAGCACCAAATTTTCTCAATGCAATCATGCAAGACAGCTTCAAGGTTGCCTAGGTACTTTCAAAACTACTCCCCGCATACGTGATGTCATCCATGTAGACCTCCATAATGCGCTCCACCATATCACTGAAAATACTGAGCATGCATCTCTAAAATGTGGCAGGGGCATTGCATAGACCAAAGGGCATTCTTCTATAAGCATAAGTCCCAAACGGAGAAGTGAATAACCATCCAAAAAGCAATAGAATGGGTTCCCGGAAATTCTCTCAAGGAGCTGATCAATGAAGGGTAATGGGAAGTGATCTTTCCTTGTCACTTCATTCAACCTCCTATAATCAATGCATACCCTCCAACCTATGGCAAGGCGGGTGGGCACCTCTTCTCCTTTTTTATTGCGCACAGTGGTCACCACTGATTTTTTTGGCACAACCTGAGTTAGACTCACCCGCAAGTACTCCGGAGGCGGGGGTAAACGATGCTAGCTTGTAGCAACTTGAGAACTTCTACCCGAACCACTTCTTGCATACGAGGATTCAATCTCCTCTGCTATTGTCTTGCATCGGGGTTTGGTTTCCTCTTCCAAGTAGATGTGATGGGTGCAAACCAAGGGGCTAATCCCCTTTAAATAAGAGATTTTCCACCCAATAGCCTGCTTGTTCTTCCTCAGGACATCCAATAGACTATTTTCCTATGAAGCATTGAGTAGTGAAGAGATTACAACTAGGCATTGGTCCTCATCTTCTAAATATGCATATTTCAATTCCATAGGTAGAGGCTTGAGGTCCAACTTCTGAGGCTCAATGGTTTTTTCTTCAGTTAGCAGGGGCATAATTTTTTTTTCCATGGCCCATGTATAGCACACAACTCGGGGTTTCCCCAAGTAGCCTTCATGAAACCGCTTAGCCCTTAATCAAAGACATCCTCAGAATCGGTTGTTACCATCTCGCTTCTCCAAAATAGTGTCAATCAAGCATACTTCTTCTGGACCTTCTTCCACTGCATGCATAAGCTTTTTGCTCAAGTGGAAAATGTTGAGTTCCAAAGTCATATTTCCGAATGTAAGTTGCATAACTCCATTTCTCGCTTGATGATCGTGATTGAGGGCTAAGAATGGTCTTCCAAGAAAAATAGGTACGTAGTTAGCTCCCACTGCTACTGGTTCCGTGTTAAGAACAACAAAATCTACAGGATAGTAGAATTTGTCCACCTGTATCAAAAATATCTCTCAATAGCTCCTTTGGAATTCCAGGCGGGACTGGCTCGCTTAGGGATAGCGTAATGGTAGTGGGCTCAACCTCCCCAAACCCAAATTTCGCTTTATACAATCGAATAGCAACAAAGTTAACATTAGCCCCCAAATCTAATAGAGCCTTCTCCACACAAGTCCCACCAATGTTCACCGAGATGGTTGGACAGCCTGGGTCTTTGTACTTCAACGGGGTTTTTCATTGAATAATGGCACTGACTTGTTATGTCAAGAAGGCATTTTTATCAACATTCAACCCTCTTTTCACCGTGCACAAGTCCTATAAGAATTTAGCATGAGTAGGAATTTGTTTAATCGTGTCTAACAATGGGATGTTGACCTTCACTTGCCTCAGCACTTCTAGAATCTTAGCCTGGTTGATAGCCTTCTTCTTACCTTTTAGTGCTTGAGGAAAAGGTAGGGGTGTGCTCTTTTTCACTACATCATCTTTGATCTCACTTTCTCAGTTCAAATTCTTCCTTTTCTTCCTGCTCTTCTTTGCCGGCTCGGGGCACTGTCAGCTTCAACCCCATAACTCCTCAAAGTGATAATCGGCCTCGAATTTCATCCCATCCCTGGGAGTTGGTTCACTAGAAGAGATTAATTCATGCACTCCCCTGGGATTAGGCTGTGTTTGGGAAGGAAAAATTCCTTTTTCCTGCACCTGCTGCTGGTTAGTCAGCCTAGAAATTGAATACTGCAGGTTATCAAATTTTTGGGCAATATCCGACTGCAGGTTCTCAATCTTCTTGTTTAAAGTTCTTTCCACAGTGTTGATTCTCTGGTTAGCCTAGACATTCACTGCTTTATGCTCTTCTACAAAATTACCCACTACTTTACTCAAGTTCATTATTGCCTACTCAATTGGAGATGATGATGGTGATGACTGTGTTTGGGATGAGGAACCATACTGTTGTTGTGTAGCAGGGAGTATATATGGTGGAGGCTTTGGTTTCTAGGAAAGGTTAGGATGGTCTTCCAATTGGGGGATTGTATGTGTCATTGCACAGGTACGGTCGTGGTTCAGATCGACTCCATAGCATTGGCTTGTTCAGCTATCATATCCCTCATTGAAGGAACAATTGAACAATGCTCTCCTTGGTGCTTAGTAGTCTAATAAATGTAGCAAGGCTGGTTAGGCACAGGTGTCTCAGCTACTTCTCGCACCTCATGTTGATTTCTCATTTCTAGCTCCTCCAACCTTCTTGCTAATGTGGATAGCTTTGCCTTCATTTTCATGTCCACCGTGAGGGAGTACATACCTCCCCTCGAGTTGGTTGCGGGTCTCATCCTCTCTACTTCTCTTGGGTTTGGTTCATCCTAAGCTTTAGATGTCTCTACCACATAGTTCAAGAAGTCCATGGCTTCGTCCCGATTCTTGCTCAAGAAGTCCCCTCCACATAGTCTCTAATAATTGCTCTACAGTGAGGGGACATTCCAATGCTAAAATGGTTGACTAGCGTACCATGTGTCAAACCATGGTAGTGACAGCACCAAGGTTTCTGCCATCTTTCCCAAAGATTAGTAGAATTCTTTCATTTCATGGGTTGTGAAAGTGTAGATTTGCTCTTCTTGCATCGCTATTCCAGGTAGAGAAATTTTTTTCTAAGAACTCAGCCTGCGTTTCCGTCTAATTCCGAATGGTCCTCAGTCTCAGAGAGTTGAGCTAAATCTTGGCCTTATCCTTTAGAGTCAGAGGAAAAAATTTCAGCCTCATCAAGTCCATATTGGGAGCATCATCTTTGAAGGTATTGCAGACTTCCTTAAATTCCGGGATGTGTGAATAGGGGTTCTCACGCTCCATACCATGGAAAATGGGGAGTAAAGGCACAATGTAGGGTCTAATAATCATGTCCTCTGCGGGAGGGATAATGCATGAGAGTGCACTCAATCTCGGGGGATTTATGTGATCCCTCATTTGATCTATATGCATTGGGATTCCTCCTCAGACTCCCGTCACTTTGCTGCTCTTCAGCTGGGCTCCATTCGTCACTGCCTAGGTTCAATTCACACCCTCATTCCCGTAATACTCGTTCTACTCAACCTCGCCTATTGTATTCCTATCCCATTGGAACATAAACCCTACATGAAACACAAAGCACACCAACAAGAAACAAAACAAAGCTACCAACAAGGGGTTATTGTTAGCTAAAAGAAAAATGTATATGGGTAGTAAAATTAATTGAATTAACCTAGTAGTTAACTGCTAGAAAGAATGAAGTTAAGAAAAATTCACCAGTACTTGTGATGATTATCACAAGTGTTCAACAGTCCAGTATTTCTGGCATGTTTTTAACAATTTTAGATCTATTTGTATGTCAAATTATGAATATTCACCAACTTTATGTTTTGCAAGTGTTATTTGAAAAAAGAGAGAAAACAAGGTAGTTAAGAAAACAAAGTTGAAATGCAAAGAAATTGTCTCGATAATTTTGTTTGTCGCGACACAAAATTCAAACAGTCCAAAGGAACTATGTCATAGCCAGCAACTAAATGTCGCAACAAAGTTCACACAAAGCTCAATGGCAAAAGAGAAATTTATGTCGTGACAAAGAGTTTTTATGTCACGAGCATTATTAAAGTATATGGTGAAGGAAACCTGTCATGACAATGATTAAAGCAAACAGAAAGGAGCTGCGGTCGCTGACAAGATTTCATCACCACGACATAAAGGGTCAGACGACACCGATTAACTCTGTCGTGACATAAAATGCTAAGAATACAACACAAGTCAGCTGAGACAAGTGTTTTTATGTTGTGACAAAGTTTTCAGCACCAAGCCAGCTCAAGGGGAAATTTCTATCATAATAAAGAAAATCCTTTCGCAACATAACATTCAGAATTCACAACCAAGAGCAACAAAATCTATGTCACGACAAAGATTATTTTTGTCGCGATAAACAATACATGAAGAAGGTGAATTCCTTGTCGCGACAAGAAGCTGAAGAGCTACACAAGAAGAATGGCGACAAAGAAATTCTTGTTGTGACATAATTAAGAGTTCAAGGCAAAAACCTACGTTGCAACAAAGAATTTTTCTGTCGCGACAATAAAAGCTATGGAATGATAAAATTCTATCACGACAGAATTTGAAGAAGAACTGAGAATGGCCAAGGGAATTGTGTCGCAACATATAATTCTATGTCGCGACAAACAGCTCAGTGAGCGACAAGAATCAGAGAAGAAAAGTCTATCGTGACCATATGAGTTTCGTCGCTGATGTAAATTGCTAAGGATTCAAAGAAACTCGTCATGATAGAGAAAACCTCGTCGCGACAAAGTTAACAGGTCGTAGTGCCAAATGTCCTGGTCGATAAGGAAAATTATGTCACGACAAACCCGTAAGAACAAGGACATGAGAAGTCGCGCAAATAGAGCCTGTGGCGACACAAGGCATTCCTGTCGCGATAAGAACAAAACTGTTGAATACAATTTATGTCGCGACATTATCAAAGTATGTCGTGATTACTACCCAAGAGCAAGCCCAGAGAAATGTGACTCGTGATGTATCACAAGAAGCTACGACAGAGGCTACGACGAAGATCGGAAGCCTGTCAAGAATTGTAATCTTTCTATGTCACTGATTAAAGACCACTCAATGTACCTGGGAATCCACAACAAAATTAATGAAGAGGCTCCAACATTGGAAAGCCTATAAATACACGCTTCTAGTGCAATGTGCGCATCTTTCTAAGAACCCTGATTTTGGGTGGTTAAAGACTTCAGACATTTTTATTTTTATTTTTGCTTTATTTTCCATTTTAGTAGATTTAGCTTAGCTTAGTTTATTTTGTTATTTTCCTTTAATTCTGATTTGGGTATTGTATGAAGTGTAGCTTCGAGCTGGTATTTCTTTATAAATTCTTCTTTTCATATACTTTTTGCTTTAAATGGATGCTGGAAAGTTTATGGAATTCATTTATTTCAGTTCCTTTATGATTTCAATGAATTTTCCTGATCAGCTAGTCACTGATAAGAGTAAACCAGTTTTGAAAAGTTTAGGTCTCTGGAAATGGGTCATTGATGATAGTCATTTTGCTGCATAAGGTAGAAGAAAGCTGTAATTAGAATTCTTGAATTTATTTGATTGATATTGCTTATAAATTTACTTGTTCTCAATACTAGTACTGTGTACCCAACAAGGCATTTGTGATTCACTGATTTCCACGTAGGCCCTTTAAGTGACACAGAGATAGAGTAACTTTAGAGTGTAGAGGCCTCAGGTATGGTGAGTAATACTATGGAATCCACGAACTTTGAAGGATTACTCAGATAGATCACCAACTTACTTATAATTGGAGGATGGTTGAATGAAGTATCTATTTAATCACTCAGAGGTCTCTCCTCTTTCTGCTGAATTGATTCTAATCCCGTGTTAGCAAAGATCTAATTAAGGAAATTGAAATTTTCATCAGAAGTGTAGGATGAGGTTTCAATCAAATTGGAGAAGGTTTACAATATCCCATGATAAGTAAGAATTCTTACCCCAAGATATGAGTGTAAGAAGTACTAAAAAGGAAAAATACTTAAATCTTGGAAAGGGGGTTACATATTACAAGTAATTGTTTAGAATCATGTCTCAAAAATGAATGTGAACCTTTAATTAGTGAAAAGTATGATTGAGGGAGAAATCCAAATCATGCTACCTTACATCTTTGACAAACTCATTTTTCCAATTGATGGTTGAGCTATGAATCGAAATGATGCAGAAATTGATTATTACTAATTGATCCATGTCCAGTTTTGCCTCACTCAGTGAATCCTAAACCCTAATTTTATTAAACTTTACTTTGGTATATTTAATATTTCAGTCTAATGCTACATTTTAGTCCTCTTATAATCATATAAGTGGAGTTCAAATAATAATGATCTTGAGTAGTTGGGGTAGTTAATCTTTTGATTTATCATCTTTCCTCGTGGGAACAATATCTGGACTTTAAATATCCACTTTTATTACTTATAATGACCGTGGCACTTATAAATGATCAGACCACACAAATTTTAAAAAAAAAAAAAAAAAAAAAAAAATGAGTCATTTTAAAAACAAAGAATAATTATGTCTTTTCATACATATGAAAATGGTCTTGGATAAGTTCCCGCATTACCGCTAATGGACTCATATGGTCCATATGTGCACTTAAGATTGGCATTTACATCGGACTGTTGTATCATATAGTTTGGTCTTAACAGTTTTGGCAAGTGTTTCTGGGATTAGGAATAAATCCTTTGGTAGTAGTGTCATATAAATTTGTACTTGGTCTTTAACAGTTTTTATACTGGCCATGGGGATAGAAATGATAAATTTAAAGATCAATATTCTAATAAAAAAGGGACTTACTAATTTGGACATTTTTCTTTTTGATATTATTTTCAGAAAATCACAAAAACAATTTTAATAGCAGTAGATGAAGAAGCTACTAACATGTTTCTATGAGCTTAAATGGATATAAACTGCTTCCTAGTTTGATAAATTCATCGGGATCTAGTGTTTCCTATTTCGTGAAGATTTAAATGATAGAAACTAAAAGTTAGATTCATGCCTCTAGATACCGAAATTGAGAGAACACCATGTAATCTGAGAGAAGACTATAGTTACAGAACTGGTAAGATGGGCAATCAAGAGAAAAGACTTGCTATTCCAGAAGGAAAGAAGAAGAATAAAGTAGGGAGAAATCTTAGGTCATTTATGGAGGACTTTTGAGGCCTACAAATGTCATCCACACTTGCACCCACTCACACAACCCATGAAGACAACAATTCGAGATGAAGTCAAGATTGATTACCATGGTACGAAAGAACACCAGCTTCATCGGTCTTTCTCCAAGATCCCAATGACCATATGGGAGATTCATAGAGGATGGCCAACATAACTGAACCGAATTCGGGTGAGACCGTGGCACCGTTCGCATCTATCTCTTTCACTTATGATGGTATAAATATTATTTGAGTCATTGCTGGATCAAGGAACACTTGGGAAGAGTTGGTGGAGGCCTATACATATTTTTTTCTCCACTTAACCGCTGAGAGAAGAGGAGAAACAATTGTCTTCAAACAAAGAGGAGAGTCTTTTCACGTACGGGAAAGATTTAAGAGACGCCGGAAAGACGCCCTACGCATGGAACAGATCTGACCACCAGATGGACATATTCTATCATGCCATGAATTATGCTCAAGGGCATAATTGATGCATCCCGTCAGGAGCTTTAAGAGAAGAGTTCGAGGAGGCAACTGATTGAAGACCTTACAATACAATCATAATATTTGATTCGAACAGGAGCACAACAACCGAGGGAAGTGGTTTGATTGAGATGAACCGTATGACAGCCATAAGAGAAGATGCAAGGATGAACAACCGAAGCAATGAAAGGAGAATGCACACGCACATGAAGTGGAGCAGAATGAATGAACCGGAAGCAAGAGTGAGGACCACGAAGAAGAGTCTCACTAAGTTTGAAACCAAGTAAGGAGCAAAGAAGTTATCACTAAGGCTAACTCCAACTCATTTACACACAAGTACACTAGCACTAAGGAACCATGATAACCTTTCATATGGTGAGAGCACAACAGTATTCACTCAGACAGACTACGATCGTTATTAACCTGTGTTCCAAGAACATCATCAGCAGAGGGACACAGAGGAGAATATCAGGTCGAAGACTCAATCATTCAAGATCAGATGCTGCATTTTATTGGGGAAACAAGGTCAAAGATACATGAACAGAGTTGTCGAGTCGGCAACAGGTAAACATAACTGAAAGATAGCCAACACAATGCTTTGAAGAATCTGAGACTCGGGACAGGCAATAGTCAATATGGCTAAATGGGCCCAAGGATTTAGTTCTATGAATCATGAAGGATTCGAGGAATGTATGGCGCATTTCTAAGAAGCGGCGCAGAACCGAAGGAGAAGAGCGGAAAATGACATTAAGGAAGAGAATTATGCCAAATTAGAGAAAATTTAAGAAGACGTCGTAAACTATAGAGAAGAGAAATGAAGAAAGATGTAATGGAGCAACAAGTGGAAAGAAAATCCAGAAAGAAGAGGTTAAGGCATAACCTCATGTTCCATTCCTAAAGGTCAGAAGGCAAAGCTAGAAGAGTAATTCTCTAGATTCTTAGACATGTTTAAGAAGATAGAGATCAACATTCCTTCTTGTACATTAACTCAAATGTCTTTATGCAAAATTTATGAAGGATATCGAGCAGAAAAGAAAGATTCTCAAGAAGGAATAGTGAACCCGACAACAACCCGCAATGTAGTAATTCTAATTCTTACCGTATAAGCACAGATCCGTAGTTTCACTATACCCGAAATCGGGCATGTCGATACGAAAGCATTATGTGATTCGAGCCAACAAAACCGATGCTCATCTGCTAAAAGGCTAAGTTTGGGAACTGATCACAAACATGACCTTGCAATGGCGTATACTAGCCCATCCTAAGGGCATTATAGAAGATGTTAATTAAAGCTTGAAAGTTCATTTTCCCAAAGGGTTCTCAGAATGATATAGAGAAGATAAACAAGTCCCACTACTGTTAGAAGACCTTTCAAGAACAGAACAAACTTTTAAGGATTGTATTTTTCAGAATTTAATGAATGAGAATGAGATGAACAAGATCTTGATCATCTTGAAATTGGAATTTCGTGACTCCAATGTTAAATTGAAAAGGCAAACTTAGTGTCAAGAAGATAATACGTAACCGTACAAATATAGAGGAAGTCATAATGTAACAAAAAGTTCAAAGGGTTTATTTCTAAAAGAATTACCCGAATATTTAGAGATAAGTTAAGAACCAGAAGGAGTTACCGATTTCACCGACCATTATTGAAAAACAAAACTGGAAATTCTCGAAATATTAGGAGGCAATAGTCGTCCATAAGATTCAGCGAATCAGTCCTTCTATTTGTATGCACAAGATCCCGCTGGAGGAGGATGCTAAAACTCTATAGAACACGAGAAGGTCGATCCAATACAAAGAAGAATGAAGAAGTACTGGCGGGAGCGGGGAACGCAGGCTTTATATATGTTATCTCAACAAATTCTCGGGGTCTAGTCTGGCGTTCCAAAGAAGGAGGATTCATCAGGATTAGGAATGAAGAATGAATTGACCTTATAAGAACTATGACAGATGGAGAGTGTGTATAGACTACAAAAACTCGAACACCGCTACCGTGAAGGACCATTATCCTCACCTTTCGCTGACCAATGCCGATGTTAGTAAGGCACTCTACGACTGCTGATGGATATTCGTTATAACCAGATTTCTATAACCCAGAGGATCAGGGAGAAAACTACATTTACATGTCCCAGGAACCTTTGCTTTAGAAGGATTGATTATGTAATGCCCCTACCACCTTTCAAAGATGCGATGTCTATGTTTTTGATTCGTGGAAGAGACTATGGAGATCTTTATGGATGACTTCATATAATCCAGTTTGGAGCATTGTGTGAAAATTTAGAAACAAGACTGTGAGGTGTCAAGACAAAATCTAGCTCGAATCGAGAAATGCCAATTTATGGTGACAAGGTATTATTGGGACACAAGATTTCTGTCGATCGAAGTGTACTCAAGAAAAAGTCATGGTTATTAAAACTTTATGCCACCTACAACTAAAAGGGATAAGAAGTCATGGACATGCTATTTATACAAAAGATTCATAAAGGACTTCAAAATCTTCGTGACCATTGCGAAGACGCTGAAAAAGACGCAAATTTTGATTCGATAATCATGCAGATATACTAAGAAATCAACCACCATGGATAGCCCCATCATGTTGACACCGACCGAACAATGATTTTGGAAAATTGCGTGTGATGCTAGTGATTATGCAATGAGAGTCAGACACAAAGAACCGGAAAGATATTCAAGGCCATATAATTATGCTAGCAAAACCCAGAATGGCGACAAGAAACTGGCTCCATCACAGAAAATGAGATGTTGGCAATGGTATTTGCTTGTGAAAAATTCAGGCCTTACATATTGGGGTCTCATGTTATAATACACACTGATCATGCTACAATTATATATCTAATGGCAAAGAAGGAAGCCAAACCAAGACCGATCAGATGGGTATTGCTGCTATAGGAATTTGATCTGGAGATCAAAGATAAGAAGTGTAGTGACAATGTGATACCAAATCACTTGTCTAGATTGGAAATGACTGGTGGAAATGAAAAAGGAACCGAAATAGCAGAAAATTTTCCCATGAGCAAATGTTTTACTGTCACTAAACACCTCGCAGTCGATATTGTCAATCATTTAGTCAGGAGTCATACACCCTGAATTCAGCTACTAGTAGAGAAGAAAATTGAGAACTGATTGCAAATTCTATATTTGGGATAACCCACTGCTTTATAGAAGAGGAGCAGATATGATTATAAGGAGATGTGTTCCAGAAACAGAACAAGGTGGTATTATGGAGAAATGTCATGCATCACCATATGGAGGACACTTTGCAAGAGACAAAACAGCCCAGAAAATTCTGCAATCAGGTTTTTATCGTCACCCTATTTAAAGACCGCTTGGTGGGCAAACATTGTAATAATTGTCGAGAATAGGCAACATAAGTAGAAGAAATGATATGCCCCAGTGGACTTCGTGGTGCGCATTTTGTAAGCCGAATAGACTCATGGACCTTTTCCATCATCATTTGGTAACATATACATTCTCCTAACCGGGATTATGTATCCAAATGGGTGGAAGCACACTTGTCCCGTAAATGGATGCAGACAATGGTGGGATTTATACAAAGAAATATTTCGAAAGCAGACGAGCACTTAGAATAATCATCGTTGATGAGGTGTCATTTTGCAAATAAAATTTTTGAAAAACTTATGAGCATATATGGAATCAGACATGTGATGGGTTTGGCCTATCACCCTTAGTCAAATAGGGCACAAAATTTCAACAAGGAATAAAGAATTCTGGGAGAACAAGAATAAGGCAGAAAGACTGTCTATAGTTAGATGATGTGCACGTGTTTATAGAATCGCTACAAACTCTCACCGAATGTCCCCATACGCACTATATTTGGAAAACCTTGTCATCTCCTTTAGAACCGGGAATACAAAGCTATGTGGGTCATCACAGTTGAATTGTGACTTTCGTTGCCAAGGAAAAGATACTACTCCAAATGAATGAACTAAGAGTTGAGAAATGAAGCTATGATAATGCTAGAATTTAAGGAAGAAAAGACCCAAAGGCAGGGGCGACCAAGTATTCTAAGGAGGGAATTCAAGGCCGGAGAACAAGTCCTTCAGACAACTCAAGCCTGCTTACTTCCTGTGGAACAGCGTGATGGAGTGGTCCTTACATAGTGGTACTGTACACTTCCTTTGGAGTAGTAACACTAAAGGATGAATCTAGAAGTGAATTCAAAGTAAATGGTCAGAGACTGAAGCATTATCTTGGAGGAAGCATAAATGAAGTATATCCACCAGAAAGGGAAAGAGTTTTGGTCGAATGAAGACATTCTCGCGTTAGTGTCTAGCTAAGGACATTAAATCGAGCAAACTGGGAGGCAACCCAAGCAGAATTTTCATTTTAATAGTTTGATTTATGTTGATTATTTTTATGAGTTTGAAGTTTTAATTTTAATTTTTGTTAAAAAAATTTGTTAGGAAGTTTAATAGATTGCTAAATTTTTCTTAACAGGGAAGATCAACTAGAAAGAGGTATTATTGGGAAGCAAACTTTTTCAACTAAAATGTGAAGAAAATAGCTATAAGGGGGGAGTATTTCTATTTCCTTCAATTTGTTCTTAATGAGAATGCAAAATTGAAGTTTGGGGGAATTTAAAGATTTTTAGAGCATAAACTGTTAGACAACTTTCTTTAACCAAATACTTGAATACCTTGTTAAAAATCTAGATGGATGATATTGAATGAAGAAAGAGAGTTGTTGTTTATATCAATGGAGATCGCTTGAAGAAATATGTTTTCATATGAACTAAGTGAAGACTTTATTACATAATGTCATTGGCCGAATGCTTGAAAGCAAGAATATAAAGAATGAGGTAAAACAGTAACCTATCGCGATTAATTGGTTATGAACAAGACCGGTTGAACTTTTAGTGCTGAAAATAGAATGCTTTTGTCACACAGTTTCTTTTGTTGTAGACAAAGTCGGAAGCGAATAGATAAGAGCGTCACGCGATATTTCGGCGTCACAACAAACAACCGAATCAAAATATGTCACAACAAAATTTCTATATGTCACGACATAATTCAATTGGAGCATTGATAAAATTGCTTTGCGACAATTTTTGCCGTCGGTGACAAAGAACTGCCCTGAACCAAACTGGCGCACCATGTCGAGATCGATCATGTCGCGGACCAATCAAGGCACACTTTAGGTCAAAATTATGTCACGACAATTAAGGCACAACACCTGAATATAACAGGTTCGAAGGCAAGACGATCACGAGAACCTTTCTAACGATTCGACCTTCACGATCTAACTCGATATCCTTGAACTCGATTATAATAACCGAGTTCAACTGTTCAAACCCCACGAAATCATGGAAGAGCATGATGAGCTGGAGCACGAAACAACAAACCACCGTAGTACAGGCGGAAGAAAGAGCCGGTGCAAACTATGAACCGGCGCGTTCGCTTCAGAAAATATAGACTAAATCACTCAATTTAACACGGTATAGGACCTCATAATTTTCCCCAAGATCATGTCAAAGTTAATGAGAGTTGTTTGAAAATGAATAAAACTGATTTTATGTTCTAGAATTAATAATGGGTTTAGTCTATAGCACTGCAAGTGCATAGGTCATACAAGTAGTAAAAAAATGGATGTAAGTCCAGATATCATTCCCATAGAGATTGATAAGAATGTTGAAATCAACTACCCTAACTACTCCAGATCCACACTATTTGAACCTCCTTTTAATGGTTTGAAAACTGAAATTTAAAGACAAGATAATTCATTACATTCATCTAATTAAAATAAAATTTGAATTAAACTAATAAAGAATTAGATTGATTTGCTTATGAGCTGGACATATATGAAATTCATTGGAATACTAATTTCTCGTATTATAACCCATTGATTCTCTCAATCGTAATTTTTGGATTTGGATTTGTCAAAGATGCCTTGTAATGCAGCTTGGATTTCTCCATTATTCACTAATTAGAGGTCCCTTCTTCTTTCAAAGCAAAGGATCTAATCAATTACTGTATTCGTAATTACTCCTTATAAGATCTCGGTATTTTCTTTTCAACACTTCATACCCATTTCTTAAGACTGTAGATTTCTTGCATCCCAAGTCTGGGTCATTGCAAAATCTCTACAAATTGGTTGATGACTCCTCCTTTAAATCTACTGGATTTTTCCTTTTCCTTGATTAGATCTCAGCTAACACAGGATCAAGATCTATCCAACATATTAAGGTGAAATCTCTGATGAGTTAAATTGATAAATAATTCCCTTCAACTTCAACTATGAGTGAATTGGAAATTTATCGAAATGAACTCTCCGAGCTCTTTAGTTCATCAATTATAGTCTAACATACCCAAAAGTTGAATGTTCAAAGCTCTCAGGAATCCCCATCTCTGTGTCACTCAAAGGGTTTCCTGGAAATCAAAGTAGGAAACAGTCCTTGAGATGGTATTCAGTACTACTATTGGGAACAACTCAATTCACGAACAACATTAATCAAATAAATCAAAAATCCCAATTTCAGGAAATTCCTTCTAATTCAAGCAGAAAAGACTATAACTAACAGCAGATCCATTTTAATGGAAGCTACGCTTCTCAATTACAGAATCACAATCGACAATGGAGTATTGATCAAGAACATCCACTATAACTATAATCCACTGGAAGAAACGAATTCCAGAAATTATCTAAACTTCATTGATTACAGGTCGTAATTGGAAAAGAAAATGAAAAATTAAATCCAGCTTCAACATTCTAAACAGATTACTGGTTCAGATCCAGAAAAAGAAAAGAAAAGAAAAGGAAAATCTACTCTATAATTATACACTGATCTCTTCTTCCCAAGTTTTCGGGTTTCTAAAGAACTACTGTGGCCGGTGCAAAACTCCTATTTATACTCTTCAAAGAATCGGGCTTGATTCCAAGGCCCAAGGTGGATTTCAATACTGACGGCCCACCACCGCCCTGTGCCTGATCCTCGATCTCCTCTCATCGTGACTTTGTTCTCTGCAGTTTTCTTCCATTAGTAGTCACGACTTGAATTCCTTATCGCGACCTTGTTGAGTTGCCAAAGGTGATGACTCTTGTTGCAACCACATTTTCTGTTTGCATTCAGGTTGCAACCATAATCTACATTGCGACCGGGCTTTCTTTCTTCCCTTGTCGAGTCTCTGTCGCGACCTCATTTTCTGTCGCAACTAAGCCGTCCTTCTTTTACTGACTTTGTGGGCTACTACACCTCATTTTCAGGTCTCGATTAACTACTCGTTGTCACCCATTTTGATCCGATCATTCTTTCCTTCAAGCTGCTACATCATATCTAGCTTTCTAACCCCATGCAAGTCAGACCCACCATCGATCTATTTGTTTTCTTGTCGCGACATGGAAATTAGATCACTACAAGGTAGTTTCTTTTCTCAATGTTATTCCTATCGCGACCTCAAAAGCATGTCGCGACCGTTCTTTCTTCCAATCTTGTCGCAACCTCATTTTTTACTCACAAGAGTTTCCCATCAATTCAACTTCTTTTTCGTCACCTAGAAAGTAGTTTCGATCGAGTGGTGGCCCTTCTTACTTTGTTCTTGTCGCAGTTGCTCAACTTAGTCACAACATGTTTTACTCAACTTTGATTTTATTTCTGGTCGCGACCTCAAAAGTATGTCTCGACTTAGGTTCTCTGCTTTCGGTGTCGTGACATACAAAACAATGTCGCGACCTCGTTCTTTGAAAAACCAATTCTCGTCTCTGTTAGAATCCTTTCTCTGTCGCAATGTTTTCTTTGCTCGGGCCTAGACTTCTTTCCGTGTCGCAACCTCATTTCTCTGTTGCGACGTTGTTTATGCAGTCTTAAATCTCTCTCTTTCTCGCGACTGATCATAAGGATGTCGTGACACACTTGAAGCCTTTCCCTACGTAGTCATGGTAACGTTATCAATCGTGTCACGACTTAAAATCGATGAATCGATGAATCTCTGTCGCTGACCTCAACTATATGTCTTAATTCAGCCTGCTTGGCCATTGATATCTTTTTCTTCTGGATTCTTGCTAGAATTTCAGCTTCTTCTATAAAAATCTGCAAAATATAAATTTGGTAAAATCTCCATATTCCTGCATAAAAATAAGTAATTACATTGTAACTCTAATCAGAAAAATGGATTAAAAATCAATGAGTTTTTTACTCTTCAAGCATACAGTGGAAGAATCTAGGAAGAGGAAAAGAGGAAATGAAGAAGCAGAGAGCAGCGAACAAGAAGCTAGTGACTGGGTCTCTGACATGGCTTATATTGCTTAGAGAGACAAGCTACAACACAGAGACTATATCGGGCATAGCGGCTTCAACAAATGTGTTTCTCTATTCCAAGAGCTAGTCGAAAGCAAGGGATGGCATCTATTCTGCGAGCATAAAGCTCTTGGATTTGTGGATGTGGTAGAAGAGTTCTACGCCATCATGGTGGGGATGAAAGATAAGGTTGTCTACGTCAGAGGGAAATGGGTACCCTTCGGAAGAGAACAGATTGACCAGACGTATAATCTTCAAGCAGGGAAGAATGGGTTAAAATTCAAGAGACTGGTGGAAAAACCTAACTACTAGAAGATTGTAGACCTACTAACTGATGGCAAAGGGAAATGGAATGCCACCAGGAAGAACCCACACGAGTCCATCGCCAGAGGAGCACTGACTGAACCAGCAAAGGCGTGGTTTTATTTTTTATGTTCAGTCATGCTACCTTCCAAACATTTATGCACGGTCAGGGAGAAGGAGGCAGTATTATTATATGCCATCCTCAAAGGCTATAAATTCGGTGTGGGAAAGATAATAGAAAACTGAATTCTGAGTTATTACAGAGGAGGTTACAAAGGGCTGATCCCTCACCCAGAACTGATTTCAAGACTCTGCATATTGGGGTTGTCTAAGGAGATTGAGAAGAAGAGGAGAATTGCCCCAAGACATCACCCCTGACATTAACTGGAATTACTAAGGGGCCTAAAAATAGAAACAAGGGAAGACAGGTGGAAGTTGTAAGGGGTTAAGAAGAACCGTTGAGGGCCACAAAGCAGCCTCAAATCAAGCATGAAGCACCGTAACCCCATAAGGGCAGAGAAGCAGGAGCCCACGACTTTCTTCCTTGAAGTGAGACAAGCCCAACCAGAGTAGGGTGAAAGCTCAGAGCCCCTACAGCAAGTAGGTTATAAAGGCTAACCTTGCAATGCACTCATGAGGCAAGAAATGGTAGAGAGGGACGACCAACTAAAGCTCTAACTACAACTCAAGGATGAGTACATAGAGGCTAGGTTGAAAATGAGGGATCAAAACTTGGAAGAGGCCCTAAAGAAGAGGGATGAAGAATGGAAAAGTAGATGGGAATAAAGGGAACAAGAGCTAAGTGTAGAACTAAAGGCAAGAGAAGATGCCTATTCTTTCAAGAGCCTAAAAAGAGAGTTGTTTGGTTCAAGATCATGAAGGAAATGGAGGATGATATGGAAAAGAACATGTTGTAGAAGGCAGATGCCTTTGGGCATCTGTACAAGGAACATCAGAAGGAAATCAGAGCTTTGATTGAAAAAATGGACAAGGAATTGAAGGGCACCCTGAACTATAGGGAGAAGTACTGGATAGAAAGCTTAGATATGATCAACAAAAACCTGTACTCGCCTGCAGAGTTTTAGTGGAACTCAATTCTATCAAGTGACAACAGATATGACTGGCAACTGGGGCCCTAACTATGGAGTAGTATGTACTGAACAGAAGTGGAGAAGGCAGTAAATCAAGACAGCCATAAGTCCAAATCCCTGAGTTCTCACCTTCTGCAGCTAGGTATAAGTTAGATCCAGTTAACCTACCATCCTCCCATAGGCATGAAAAAAAAAGAAAATAACTCACCCTGCTCTTCCATCTCTTCTCCCTCTCTGTACCTAATGTCCCTCCTTGAAACATTCAATGAAACATAAATTGTGCATTTTTGTGCAGAAATGTGTGTGCAACCTGTTTGAAGAATATTCTGTGTATTTGTGTATATGTTATTTCCTTCTTTATGTTTACTTTTGAATAAATGGGAACTGATGAAGTTTCAATAAATAGCTTAGTTGAAATAATTGAGAAACCAACTACCTGGATCTAAATGTTAAATTGCTGCAACATGTTTTGTTGATTGCAACTGAGTAAAGAATGACATTGTGGTTGTGTTGGATTGTTTGAGCTGAATGCATGATTTAAATGAACATTTTGACTTGTAAAACAACACAATAATAACCAAACCAAAACAAAATCTGTAGATGCATTTTCATGAGGGATGAAATGAATGGAAATGGAAAGTTGTAAGATTATGAATAAATGTGTTGAATTTCAAAATTAAGGAAGACTTTAATAACCACGGAAATGTGATAAAACCACAATTTTTTTTGTAAATAGTTTGGTTATAAAACTCGAAACTTTTACACATGGTCAACAATAACTCCGAAAGAAATTGTGCTAAGACTAGGAACATCTTCGGATCTATCACAAGAAGCTCTTAACGTCCTTAACTTTGGCTGATTATTATCAAGGCTAAAATCCTAGGCAATACCACTAACAGGAAATGATTTAGGCCATCCTTGGAAGTTTGAACCTTTCAAAGCCTACCCTATTATATGCATATGCATATGCACTAGTTCCTTATTTGAGCCTATAGCCAATCTCATCATCAACCAACAAATAAGAAACCCAATTCTTTCTTTACACATGATCCTACAGTAAAGAACCCTTATTTGCCCATATCATCAGACAAAGTACATCAAGGACAGAAGATAACAAGTTTGGGGGAATATTATTTCTAATTGTAGAAAATGATGAAAAGGGTTGAGAAAAACAATTCAAAGAAATAAGAAAAGATGAAGATGATCGTGAAAGAAGCTTTGAAAAGAAAAACATAAAGTAGGAATGAGTTTGGTCTTGTAGCCTTCCTCCCTGGAACAATTAAGTTCGTAGGGGTGTTCAACACCTAATATCCCAATGCCAACTGGAATGGGAGTTATTGGCCCAAAGTTCACTAAGGGTGGTAGAAAGCTTAAAATGACAAAACATTGCACCATTCCACCAAACTTGGAGAAAATGAAAAGTAAAAAGGCTTCTAGAATAAGGAAGATAGCTTCGATAGACAAATTAAAAGAGAAAAACAATAATGAAAATGATGACGAAAAACCTCAAAGTGGAAGGTTGAAACTTACAATCAAGAGAACTACAGGCATCAAGAAGGCAAGGGTGTAAGTTTTAAGTGAAGTCCGGGTGCTGAGTCGAAATGTCTAATTATCTACCTCACACCCGTTTCTACACATTACAGCCTAAAGAATCTATTGACTTTAAGGTGGTGTTATGCCTACATTAGTGGAGATTAATATGATAAACAAGTATATGGGACTTTAAAAATGAAAGAGTATGCCAATTGGAGTATTATCCTTAAGATTAATCGATTCGCTAAAAAAAAGAGAAGACTGCATAGATACAATAATAAAACTGGATTGAATGATTAAATTGTTACACACTATGAATTATTGGTTGGTTCAAGTGGAACTTAATTGAAAATCTTCCTGATTCTAGATAGAAACATGTTTAGAAGTAATTCTACAACTGACTTATGTTACCTGCCCAATTGTTTAAACTAAAATGCCCTTAAAAATAAATAAAATGTTCAATATTTAAATTAAAATTTCTTTTTTACTTGGGGACAGCACTTATTAGGAATGGATGAGTTCAACCTATCATTTTTAATCCATTTTTTGGCATGTTTTTAACTATTTTAGATCTATTTGTATGCCAAATTATGAATATCAACAACTTATAAGTTTGCGGTGTGTTATTGAAAAAATGCTGCAAAATAAGCAAAAATGTAAAATGCAAGAATTTATGTTGGCACAGAATTTTTGTTCGTCACTTATGACACCAAATGGTATAAAGGAACTTATGTTAGAAGTAGTAACCATGTCGCGAACAAAGTTCAGAGATAAAGCTCAATAAAAGAGAAGTTGCGTCGCCATTCAGCATATTTTTCTTCCGTCGCTACATTATTGAAGAAAGGTGAAGAAAACTATCGCGACAATTCATCAAGGCAATGATCAAAGCAAATAGCAAAGGAGCCGCGGTCAAGAAAAAGATTTCATCCGGCTGACATAAAGGGATGACGACAATGATTAACTCGTCGCGACAAAAGATGCCTTCCGCTACAGAAAATGCTAAGAATACAATATAAGTCACAACAAGGCGTTTTTATGTTGAGACAGTTGGCACCAAGCCGCCTCGTGGGAAATTTCTTTTGTCAAGAGTATTATAATATCTGGGACCACAATCAAGAGCAACAAAATCTTTGTCGTGAAAAACAAAACATGAATGAGGTGAATTCCCCCGTCATACAGCCCAAGTGTACACAAGAAGAATGGCGACAAAGAAAGTCTCTTGTTGCGACATAATTAAGAGTCAAGGTAAAACCTCGTGTCGGTGACAGAATTTTGGTACCAGAACAATAGAAGCAGTGGAATGATAAAATTATGTCGCTGATAGAGAAAAAGAATTTACAAAATCGAATCAAGAACTGAGTATGGCCAAGGCAATTGTGTCGCAACATATAATTCTATGTCACGACAAACAACTAAGCGAGCGATAAGAATTTGAGAAGAAAAGTCTGTCGTGACCAAGGAGTTTCTTGTCACGACAGAAATTGCTAAGGATTCAAAGAAATCCTGTCGCGGCAAGGAAAATTATGTCACGACAAACTCTAGAAGAACAAGGATACAGCAAGATGTATGTGTTTGGTGTCGTGACACAAGGCATTCCCAAGCCACGATAAAGAACAAAGATCACGAATACAATTTATGTCACACATTATCAAAGTATGTCATGAACACAACCATGAGCAGGTGTTTGAGAACAAGTCAGCGTATTGCACACAAGAAGCTACGATAGAGGGTCACACAAAGATCAGCTCTATCGCGCATGTAATCTCTATGTTTGAATAAAGAACCACCTGGGTTTAATTTGGGAATCCACAACGCAATTAATGAAGTGAGGCCCAACATTGGAAAGCCTATAAATACACGCTTCTAGGGCAATGTGCACATCTTTCGGCAACTCCAGGATTTCTGGGTGGTTGAAGACTCTTGTACATTTTTATTTTTTTCTTTATTTTCCATTTTAGTAGATTTAGCTTAGTATAGTTTTATTTTGTTACTTTTCCTTTAATATTCTGGATTTGGGTATTGTACTAAAGTGCCGCTTTGAGTCAGCATTTTCAGTAAATTCTTCTTTTCATTTACCGTTTGATTTAAATGGATAATGGAAAGTTTAAGGAGCCTATTTATTTCTGGGCCAAGGAGTGATTTCAATGAATTTTCCCCGATCAAGACCAATAAGAGAACCACTTGAAAAGTTGAGCTCTATGGAAATGGGTCATTGATGATAGTCATTTTTCTACATAAGGTGGAAGAAAGCTTTAATTAGAATTCTTGTATTTATTTGATTGGTATTGTTTATAAATTTACTGTTTCGCATTAGTACAAGATACCCACGTAAGCAGATCAGATCTCACTGATTTCCAAGAGGCCCTCTGAGTGACACAGAAATGGAGAATCCTGAGAGTGTAGAGCAGTTCCTTGTGGGTATGGTAGAGTAATACTATGGAACTAATAAACTTTGAAGGATTACTCAGATAAATCACCAACTTACTTATAATTGGAAGATGGTTGAATGAAGTATGTGTTTAATCACTCAGAGGTCTCTCCTCTTTCTACTGAATTGATTCTAATCCCATGTTAGCAAAGATCTAATCAAGGAGATGAAAATTTTCATCAGAAGTGTAGGATGAGGTAAATAATCAAATTGGAGCATAAGGCTCAATATCCCGTCTATGGGGGCAAGAATTATTTAAATTCCCAAGACATGGAGTATGAAGTACCGAAAAGGAAAATACTTAAATTTTTGGGGAAAGAGTGCTACATATTACAAGTAATTTGACAATCATGCCTTTAAACGAATCACAACATTTAATCAAATCGAAAAGTATGGTTGAGGGAGAAATCCAAATCATACCTTGCATTTATGACAAACTCGCTTCAATTTATGGTTGAGCTTGCGAATCGAAATGATGCAAATTGATTATTACTAATTGATCCATGTCCAGTTTTGTCTCACTCAATAAATCCTAAACCCCAATTTTATTAAACTTTACTTTGGTATATTTAATATTTCAGTCTACAACTACATTTTAGTCCTCTTATTATCATATCAATGGAGTTCAAATAGTAATGATCTTGAGTAGTTGGGATAGTTAATCTTTTGATTTATCATCTTTCCTGGTGGGAACGATATCTGGACTTTAAATATCCACTTTTCTTACCTGTGCACTTGCAATGATCGAGACCACACACACAAATTTTAAATGAGTCATTTTAAAAACAAAGAACAATTCCATCTTTTCATACATATGAAAAATGGTCTTGACAAGTTTCTGGCATTGTTGCCATGGACTAAAAAGTTCTTGTGTGGCAGCACCAGAAGATTGGCATACACTATTCACATCATATAGTTTGGTCTTAACAAGTTTTTGGCGCCGTTGCGGGGGAATAGGAAATAGTCCTTTGGTAGTAGTGTCATAAATTTGTATATATCATTTGGTCTTAACAATGAACTAGGAGTGGTCCTTTGAATTGTTGGTCTGATACTATAGTATTGGGATAACGATGGAGCCATTGCGAAAGCACAAGGAACTATGGTCTCATCAAAGGTCTAAACTAGTACTCACGATGATGCCATTTGATTTCAGAAATCTTTGGTGATTTTGATGTAAAACCCTAGTAAAATTGAATTTTTTTGAAAAATGGCAAAATCGTAAATTGTCAGCATAAAGATGTGCTATGTGACCAACAATTTAGATCTCGAATGACGAAACTGGGACCATTGTCGGGATTCGGTCTGCAGAAATCTAGTTACCTGTGATTAGTTTTGTTGAATTCCTAGATGGTCGGATGTTTCACAATTTCGGGACGGTGGATGTTCTGTAGACTCCTAAAAACAGATTTTGAGAAAATCTGCTTTAAACACTGCTTAAAGTTCATACGAACAATTTGAACTTAAATCGACGAAATAAAAATATTTCAAGAAAAACTACCCAAAGGAACTAAACAAGTGGGAGACACTTGGCGCGATGTGAGAAAAGTCTCTAAGACTATAAATAGGACAAAAAGGATCAGGAATAGGGGAGAAAATATCTTATTTCCTGCTGGTGTGATCAGTGGAGAGAAAAAAGGAGAAAACGAAAGGGATCCAAGGATTCTTTCTCAATTCCTTGGAGTTCCGTCGATTGGAATTCGTCGGACCAAGAATTAAAGTTCATTTACTCGACGAGGGCTACACATACATACCAAAATCGCGGGATTTTACCAAAAACCCAAAAGAGGAGATTTGGGGGAAATCAAAGGCACGGGCTTAGGAAGTGTTCTTGAGACTTCCTACCCATTCTTCCACTCTCCAAGAGCTAGAGATTTTTCCTCCTCTGGTTTTTTTCCACCCTAAGGGGTTGATTTTAGGGGAAATGTTATGTAGAGTTCCTAAGGGCCTGTTTAGCTGAACTAGGAACTGTTGAAAGCCCTTTTTGTGGACTGTTTAGATCCGAATTTTTGACTGATTTAGGGCTGTCCATAGCCTATTTTGGGACTTATTTATGGCCGATTTTCTGGCCTGGGTGTAACCATTCTTGTGGATTGTTAAGGGTCGGATTTGGGATTGATTTCAGGACTGGTTTAGGACTGATTTTAGGGTGGCTTGAATGGCATGTTATGGGCTTGATTAGAGGCCATTGTGTGGACTGTTTGTGGGCATAGATTATGCCACGTTAGGTCTTGAGGATGAAGAGAGTCATTGCTTGATTTGGAGTGACATGCTTGGTGATAGTTGTTTGATAAATGTTGATATATGTGTGTGTGCTTATATATTGACATTAGCTAAATGTTTGCTTTGGAGATTATATGCATGTAATATAATTGACCATGATGCAAGGTAAATTATAGGATTAAATTGTCCATATGGCATCCATCACATATGGGGCATGGCATTAGCATGCAATGGTGCATCACATTGCATTATGCACATGGAACATCATATTACATGGGTGTGAGTGCATGATTAAAATTAATCACCTCACTTGGTGATTGGTGAGTGGGCTCGGTACCATTGGGCGAAGCCCAACAAAGTCACACTATAGAATAAAATGGTAAAAAATTGTGTTGGGTAGTAGTAAGAAGAGCTAGATACTCCCTCGGGTGAAAGACCCGGACTAGTTAAGACACTCCGACAGTAAAATTCCAAAAAGTGTTGGAAGGAGTGCGAAGCTTGTGGTGGGACCCCGAAAATTCGTTGCCCACAAAAGACACATGGTTTTGTAAATGAAATAACCATTTGAAGTGTAACATCCAAAAAGCTTTTGGCTTATAAACAAATGAATTTTGTTTGAAAAATTATCATTGGATGTAATCCATCAATGACGGATTTTACCACATATTGACGTTGCATTCTATGGTGGGAGTCGATAAAGACTCGGGTATGATAGGAGTCGATAAAGACTCGGGTATAGTGCATGAGTGAGTCGCATCTCATTTCATGGCATGACATGTAGAATTTCAACCTAGGATTGCATATCTTGCTTGGAATTGTGATGTGAATGTGAAAATTTGTTAAGTGTAAGCATTGCATGTGCACTTAGGTGGGGAGTAGCCTCTGTAAGAATTACTCTACCGAGCGTGTCTCACCATATATGGGATAACATTTCAGGTGCGGGAAGTATGTCGGTGGGCGAACCTCATCCGGAGCCATGAGAGTGAAGAAAGTCGGCTTGTGGCTTTGTAATCATTTTTGTAAAACTTTTGGAGTAAATTCATTTTGACATGTACTAATGTATTAATGAGTTGTAGTTGAACACATATAGATTGTTTCCAATTTAGTTTTACATAAAAAAATTTTGTGAATATGGGCATATGGACCTGGAGCGGTCATTGTGTCATATTGG
Source organism: Tetrastigma voinierianum (assembly GCA_016808115.1). Classification (NCBI taxonomy): domain Eukaryota; kingdom Viridiplantae; phylum Streptophyta; class Magnoliopsida; order Vitales; family Vitaceae; genus Tetrastigma; species Tetrastigma voinierianum. Next base: position 740,032 of record JAEQBH010000419.1, on the reverse strand, counting down.
GCCTCGAAAGGGTCAAGTTATTATGTATTGTACAAGTCGGGTTTTGGGCAGAACCCAACGCCAAGGCGAAAGTGGACCTTAGTCCGCCGAGAAGAACCCGAGGTCACAGTTATTAGCTTCGTACCTAATGTCGCGATATCGGGCCCGATGTCGCGGCATCGAGTTCCGGCGTTCGACAGAGCTAGAAGACCGATGGCGGTAGGTTTTAGCCGATGCCATGCATTATTGGGGTCCGGCGTCGCAACACTAGCTTAATGTCGCAACATTTCTCTAATAATGTCACGACATTGGGCTTCAATGTCACGACACTAGCTTGATGTCCTAACATTGAGTAGTCAATGTCGTGACATTGAACAGTCAATGTCGCGACATTGCACTATTGTTGCCTTTAGTTGCCTTTTATTGGGTTGTTTACTTAAGAGAGCCCTCCTTCGCCTAAACGAACCCAAGACTTAAAAGTAGGTAGTTTTGACTCATCGAGCTCCAGTACAAAGGAAGCTCAGTCAGTTTTCGGCAATTTATGGATCCTAATAAACGAGACACAATTGTGGGGTACCAGGTTATACGATATCCATAGGTTTCCGCTGGTTGATGGGTGATCAACAGACCCCCAGATTTTGGGGTGTCACAAATTTGATATTCATACGTTGAATTGATAGAAATCTTTAATCAAATTAATGAAGTCCATGACACATAACATAGCATGAAGGAAATCGTGATGGGATCATGATAATAAGATTCCTATCTTATGCAATTATATTAGTGTCTAAATTATCCTTAGTCATAGGATCAACGAGACTAGACATTGTTGATCCGGACATACTAGCACATGTCATACTCCTTGATTAGATAAAATAGTAGATCTTATAAACTGTGACCATGAGTTGATCAGAGTTGAAATGTGGATGATTGCTAAGTGTAGCTATGTGACACCCCAAAATCCGGGGGTCCATTGATAACATATCAACTTGTGGAAAGCCTGTGGATATCGTGTAACTCGATAATTAATAATCAAGCAGTCCCATTATCGGATCCATAATTTAACAAAAATAGGGGTAAAGCATCATGCTTATCCCCCTGAAACATAAAACAAATACCATCTGGTGTGTAGGTAGTAACCCCCCTTACGATCATAATCAATGACGACTCAGTGTTCCGTCAACCAGTCCATCCCAATGATGATATCAAACTCCGACATGTCCATTATCCTAACGCTCATCACCTTCTGCGAGAATCCACGAGATCTGAACTCACAACAACCCCGATGATATCCTGCTCAACCCGGCTCACTCCTAGCCTCCTGCTGAGAACTCATGCAAGGACTCTTCCAAGGTTTCAACCTCCAACAAATTCTCCACTTATCTTTAACACCCACCTCCTGCGTTCCTCAAGTAAGTGCTGTCCACCTCCATCTCAATGGCCATAGCTGTCTTAACCATAAAGTCCAAGTTTTGCAGAAGAAGTCCCATAATTTTACGATGGACAATTTATGTAATTAACTAATCTCTCCTCACTTTAGCCATGTCTCAGAGCCATATAATCATCAGAATAATCAAGCACTTAGTGAACTTAGCCACGTATTTGAGCACTATCATCGTCCCTTGTTTCATTTCTAGGAACTCCCGAGCTTTTGCATGTCGGGAAGAAGCCGGGATCAAGTTTAAACTTTGAGATTTCTCTTCTTGTCTAACTAGTAGAGCATGTGCCAACCACTAATAGACCTCAACATCCTAAACCATCCCGTTCATTCTTTTTCGAACCCCCAAGGTTATGTTTTCTAACTCTAGTGTTCCTCTTTTTTCCACAGCACATTTTACCATACAATTCACATATACCACATAGCAGATCATCATGTATATATATTAGAGCAAAACATGAAAATGCACAATGAATGCAACGGTCTAGACTCATGCCCATCAAACCCCAGCAACCGATACCCAAGCTTCGGGATAACACAAGCCAGACACCCCAAAACTGGGGGTCCACTGATCACACACATCGTCCCAGGAAAGCTTGTGGCGTAACCCGACACCGCACCGTTGTGTTCCATTTACCTAATCCATAATTAAGAAAATCGACAGTCTCTTTGTAATGGGAGCTCATCCAAAACCCAACTCGTATATAATATATAATCATGACCATCCAAGGCTCCACATAACACAATGACCGCATCTCGTCCATTTGGCGAGCAAAATTTACTACACTGGGTCCATTTATCCACACTCATATAAAAACATGCATGGTTATATTAAAAACAGTTCATATGAGTTCAATTACAACTCTTTTACATAAAGGTACATGTCAAAACTAGTTTGTTCCAAAAATTTTACAAAAATGAGTTATAGAAGCCACAAGTCGGCTTTCTTCACACTTGCGGCCCCGAATGAGAGCCGTCCACCGGCGTATATCCCTCACCTGAAATGTTTTTCTCATATAGGGTGAGTCACGCCTAGTAGAGTAATTCCTACAAAGGCTACTTCCCACCTAAGTGCACATGCAATGTTCACCTTTGATAATTCACATTCACATCAATAATTCCAAGTAGAATATGCAATCCTAGGTTGGAATCCTTCATGTCATGCTATGAAATGAGATGAGACTCACTCATGCACCATACCCCAAGTCATTACCGACTCCCACCACACAATGCAATGCTAATGTGATGTACCATATTTATGATTACATCCAATGATTTCTTTGAATCAAATCGATGTTTATAAAATAAAACTTGTTGATGTCACACTACCATTGTATATACAAAACCATGCGTTTTTCAGGGTCAAAAAGAGATTTTGGAGTCGCACTGCAGGGCTCCGCAGACTTTACACTTTTTTGGACTTTCATCGCCGGAGTGTATGAATCAGCAATCAAAATCTTTCACCCAATGGAGTATCTAGTCTTTCTTGCTATTACACAACATAAGTTTTTTTTTTTTTCCATGTCATGCAATCGTGTGACTCTGTTGAACTTCGTTTAACGGTACCGAGTCCACTTACCAATCACAAAATGTGGTGTTTGATTTCAACCATGCACTCACACCCATGAAATGCGATGTTCCCGTGCATATGCAATGTAATGCACCATTGCATGTCAATGTCATGTTACATGGACAAATTAAATCATGCATTTCACCATGTATATCATGGACACACGTATCATATGGTATTATACTTCCAAATAAACACTCATCACAATGTCAATATATTAAAACACATATATCAACACTTTATCAAACAACAATCAAGCATGTAATTACAAAATCAAATAATAACACCCTTAATCCTCATGGCCAAATGTGACATAATATGCCCACAAAACAAATATATTAAACGTGACTTTCAATGCGCCATGTGATTCCAATATCAGGCCTTTAAAAACAGCCCATAAACCAGATTTTTAATCCAAACAACCCCTAAAACAATCCTTTGAACATGCCATAACCCATATTTTTAATCCAAATAGCCCCTAAACCAGATTTTTAATTCCAACAGCCCCTAAAACATTTCTTTGAACATGCCATAAACACTCACAAATCATATCACAAAATCGGCCATAACTAGGCCATAAAAACGGCCATAAACTGTTAAAAAAAAATAGTCAAAACAGCCCTTAAACAAGCTAAAATCATCAACAAAATTTCTAAACCATCATTTGAACATGCCATAAATACTCTCATATATCGCCCACAAATCGCAACAGCTGGCAAATGGCTATAAACGTGATCAAACAACCTTTAAACAAGTTAAAAATCAGTCAAACAAACCCTAGCAAGAAAAAACAAAGTTAAACGGCCTTAAGGGTTGAAATAGGAGTCAAACAACCCTAGGTGGAAATAAATCAAAGTAGGAAGAATCCCTACCTCGATACGTAGAGAGAATGGCAGGAGGTCTCAGAACACCTCCTAAACCCGAAAACTCTTGATTTCCAATCTTTTGATCTTTAAAAACTTTATCTGCACACACACGAGCACCTCTCGAGGCGATGAACTTAGCCTATTCGACGACCTCGACCAATCTTCGAGATCATCGAAAGAAGTCTTAGACTCTTCCTTTCTCTCCCTCTTTCTCTCCCATGGTTTAACCAGCATAAAATGTGAGATATTTTCTACCCCTTTATGTTTAACCCTTTTTGTCATTTTAAATACTTGGTCCACGTCGTGTCATGTGTCCATGACTTATTCGAGTCTGTTTCTCCCCCAAAAGGATTAATTTAGACCCGATTTAAATTAAAATTATTTCAAATGAAATTTATTTAAATTATTTTCCAATTTTCCAATTTCTTCTTAAAATCCTTTTTTTTTTAGGTCATCTAGCATCGGGCCGCTCGCAAAATGCGGAAAATCCGACTATCTTGAAATCCCGATGCAATCGTTTCTGCAACTAGATTTTGCCGTGAGAATGGTCCAACGATGAGGTCCATTTTATCATCCGAGATCTAGAGCACTTCCTATATGACTCAGACTGAGTACAAATTTTTACTATTTTGCCCTTTTTTTAAAAAATTTAAATTTACCCAGGTTTTACAAGCTAAGTACATCGGAGTCCTGTCATGAGACAAACATATGGGTCATCTATTTAAATGATGATGATTGTCTCATTATAGCAATGGTGCAAGTATCCTTAAACTTGAGGTACCCAAGATATCTCTGATGTCGACTGCATTTCTGACCGACCATGTTGCCACTCAGAGCCCGCTTTTCGGATGATAAATGGGTATAGTCAGAGAAACATGCTATGATCGAGTGTCCAAATGAAAGGATTCCACTTCAATAGAGGGCATACTTCATGGCCTCTCTGTTAAGATCATTGCTCAGAATCTGTCATGAAATGCCACGAAGAGTGTCTTCAAGTGCATAACTGAGGCAATGAATTCTGGGACAAGATAAGATACTTGGGCTGGGAGGTGGTATAGCCAGCCTAATTTGAGCTACACATTGTCCATGTTCGAACCGAGGGGGTATAGATTGCAAAGATTAATTACACGATATTTGTCTAAGGAAGGAGTGCAAATAAACCACCGACCCTCCAATAATCGGGATTCATGATGTTGCTAGATGTCACATGATCGTTAACGATAATAGTTAACTCAAGTAGCCAACATAACCGTGAATCCTAATGGTCACACTTAGAAGAGTGTGGAGCTATTATGAAACGGATTTGGATGTGATCCAAATATGAGGGAGTTTATTCTCAAGAATGGAATGTCACGGGATTAATGGAATCGCAGGTTCGAAGGTCTACAGAGAGAGAGAATGGCTGTTTAGGTTTGTCTTTAGCCAAGATTAGTAAAGGAACACGCCATAACACATAGGATGTGTGGCCTATCATCACTAAGGAGCAGCTACTTAGACATTTCATAAAGCTGTGGTTTTCTCTCATAAAGTAAATCTTTATGAAACCCCTAAGAACATAAATACAACACCACATTTGTTCTCTTCTCTTGAAAGTGTTTATGAGAGTTTTGAGAGTGAGTTTCTTCAAGAAACCCTTAGAGATCGAGCTTTGCCCCTCTCGATCAAGACTTGGCTAGCACTCGAGACTCTCTTCCAGACTGCTGAGGTCGTTAGCCCCACACTCTCATGTGGATACTACATAGAGGCATGCTAACTCTAGACTTGGTTCACTTCGCCGCTACCCCGATCACAGATTTGATTTTGAAACACACACAAGGTAATCCCGCACCCTCTCTTTGGTATAGAACTAGATTTGATGCCCCAAGGGGTCCTTGGGAGGGTTTTGTTGAGATTTTTTTGTTTTTCGCTCTGCTTTTATACTTAGATGCCACCCTCAAAACCTCCTTCGCCTGCTCATGGTAGATTATATCTAAATTCTTTCATTAAGAAAAGTTGTTTTCTACATCCATTCTCATGTACTCTGCTGTCTTTAAGGCAACAATTGCAAGTACCTTTCATCCTGTATGGGAATTATTCTCATAGGAGAATATAGTCAAATAATCGGGCCTTCAATTTGTTTGTAACCCTTGATCACAAGTCTTGTTTTGTACTTATCAATTGATCCATCTACATGGAAATACATCTTCAAAGAATGATGCATTCCTCGATTCCATTATTTTGTTCTTGTGAATATCTGGGATATTCGACTCATGGACAAGAAATTGATAAGGAGTATTGTTATGCGCATAACCAATGAAAATGAAATCAATAGTTTTAGGTTCTATTTTAAACTTTAAAGCGGAGGAATCACATTGCCAAACATCCTCACACTCAGTAAGTATTTATAGATGACGCCTCCATAATCATATATGGAGTCTTCTCTGCTTTTTTTTTTTTATGTACATTATTCAAAAGGTAATTAGTAGACAAAATGGCTTCTTCCCACATGTTTTGCAGACCGTAATCCTATCAACATCAAGATCTATCATTTCCTTTAGAGTGCGATTCTTTTGCTTAGGCACTCAATTGGATTGAGGTGGATAAGGTGTTGTGGTTTCATGTATAATCCCATGTTGAGCATAAACATAAAAAAAAATGGTAATTCATACTCACCACCTTGATCACTTCTTAGCACTTTAATTTTCTTGTTGAGCTAATTCTCAACTCTCGTTTGGTAGAATAAATTTCTACGCTCATCTTTACTTTTGAGTACACACATAACAAGATTTCTTATACTATCATCAACAAAGGTAATAAAATATTTATTTTCACCTCTTGTTTGTATATATTTTAAATCACATATGTCATTATGGGATTTGCCGTATATCATTGTGTTCTTCAATACTTTGAAAAGATGACTTGGTTTATTGCCTAACATAAGTTTCACACTTGATAAGCGTTGCATCAATTTGGAAAGTTAGTATATGATTTAAGTTGATTAATTTACGCAATGTATCATAATTAACATGTCCTCATCTACCATGCCATAAATTAGAAGACTCAAGAATATAAGCATAAGTACTAGCTTTATTCATATCTAACTTAATGATAGTCATTACATTAAGTTTCCACATGCCATCACTCATATACACTTTTCCGACATACATTCCACTCTATGACAAAACAAATTAATTTGACACAAACACCAACCGAAATCCATGACTATTCAACAATGAACCAGACACCAAGTTCTTAAGGATTTTAGGTACATATAAAACATTGGTCAAAGCCAATTACTTCCCAAATGTCATCTTAAAGACCACTTTTCCTTGGTCTTTGATTTATGGCAGAAGTTCTCACAACACTCTTTTTCCTCGGGGCCCCAATTGGTTCAAAGGTAGAAAACATCTTCTTGTCATAACACACATGGCAAGTAGCACCAGTATCAATCCATCACTCCTTGGGGTTAGACCCCACCAAGTTCACCTTAAAGGTTATTGTTGTGAGGTCAATGTCAAACACATCCTTGGTGATGCCATCAACCACGTTGGCTTCCTTGGGTTTGTTTATCTTCGACAGTCTTACAATTAGCAAATTTATGACCTTGCTTCCCACAGTTGAAGAATTTTCCTTTAAACTTTAGCTTCTTAGAGACTCCCCCTCTAGGTCCCAACTTTGTGCCTTTTCCTTTATTGTTGGCTTTCTTGAACTTTGAACTTTGACCATGTTCCACAAAGTTAACCTTGGCCTCGCTAGGATTGTGTGCCCCTTTCTTCTCATATCCTTTATATTCTTCTTCGATGTGAAGTCTAATAATCAGATCTTTGATGTTCATTTCCTTTTTTTTATGCTTGAGGTAATTCTTGAAGTATTTCCAAGCAAGAGGTAGCTTCTTAATAATAGCTGCAACTTGAAAAGTTTCGCTCAACATCATTCCCTCGACATGTATCTCATGGAGGATTACTTGAAGTTCTTGAACTTGATTGACTACGATTTTAGAATCTACCATTTTGTAATCGAGGAACCGACCAACGACAAACTTTTTGGCCCTAGCATCCTCGGTTTTATACTTCTGGTCTAGTGATTCCCATAGCTCCTTAGTTGTTTTCTTATTTGAATATTACGATTGTGGTTAAAAGAATCGCCAACATTCATGACATAGTTTCGCATAGAAAGTCAAAATAAGTTTCTAAGCATCCATAGCATCGATGACGGATATCGTGCTCATCTTCTTGGGTTGTGAGCATTCGCCGCTAATCTCGCAAGATTCAAGATATCAAAGAATAACACCTTAGATACACCTTGAAGCGAATAATTGAACTGGGCTTTTCTCCATGTGAGATGTAGATAGGCACATAAATAGTAGACATCACTTCATGACTTACTGCGCCATAATAATGTGGGCAACACTTGAGCAATGTGCATTAAAAATAGTATCATTTAATCAAAAAGTTCATTTATCCTGCAAAGACATGTAAAAGCGGTCAATTTTCTATTCTCAAACCAATCTTAAAATTGAAAATAACGCCAAGATAGAAAGTTATTCTAAGAAACACTGCGGGTTATAGAAACCTGTCAAAACCACTTAGACAAAAAGATTCGGGGCCTCATGAAATACCATGTCACAAATCCATCCTACGACATCCAGTCCTCCTTATATATGACTTCTCTGTATCATAACTTCCAATTTCATGAGACCAAAAATGAATTGACACAAACCCACAAAGTGAGCGTAGAGTTTAGCCTAATAGGCTTATCTTTTTATCATATATTCATAGCAAGGAAAACCATAATTAATCATGTAGCCTAGTGGTAGAGCATTTTCCCCTTAAATGTTAGGTCATGCTTTCAATGTCATGCTTTCAATACCCTTCCATGTACTTTTATACCAAACCATTTTATTTGTTTGGTTTTAAATATTTCCTTTTAAAAGTTTTTTTTTCCTTTTTTTTTTTTAATGTAAACAACTTTTTTGTTCTAAAACAGAATATTTTCCTTTTCCTTAATAGAATTTTTCTCCTTTTTTTGTAATGTAAACAAAAAAAAAAAATTTCCTAAGCATAATATTTTTTTATTTTCCTTAAGAAAACCTTTTCCAAATGAAAATATCTTCCTTTTCCTTAAAATATTTTTTTTCCAGATGATAACCTAAACAATTTTTTTCCCACAAAAATTGTTTGATTCTTTTCTAAAACCCTTATGCAATAGCCAAAAGTCTTTACTTTTCTCTCTGAAAAGTTTTCTTTTCAAATAAATGTGATCTTAAGCAAAAGAAAACACTGAGAAAATTATCTTTGATCATACAAATACCAGAGAAAATTCATAATAATATATAAGTTTCTCTTAATCTACAATCACATTTTAAACGAAAAGTCGGACACCCAATAACCAACATTTCAATTTCAATAATTAGTTTACCATCTACCATCTTGAATATCCTGAACCAATGGCATGGTGGAAAAACGTCACACATATAGTTTTTTGTAAAATTAAAAAGGTATCATACATAAATTTATGCTATCTTTAGAAAATCATTAAAATTTAATGTACAAAACTTAATTACTTTATTAACAACTTTTAATATTACTTTTAACACAACTTTCTAAAAAGGTTCTACATTTGTACATGAGAAATCAAACCCAAAGCTAAGTTCTACAAGCCATGAATATCAATGAGCTAGAAAAATATGAAGCAATGAAAATTGTAGGGTTTGTTCCATACACATCAGACCTCATGGATTTGCACATGGTGATTCAGTGACTACTACAAAAGATCAATAATCCCTTAAAATTTAAATAAATAAAAAAGTACATGAGAACAGCTAAGTTTTTAGTTACAGAAAATGTTATTGGGTTCACACAATCAATGGAGTATCTTTACAATTATTATTGCTTTTAAAAACAAATAGGTACTATTAGAGAAAAAGGTTCCTCAATATCCAAAATATGATTTATTTCGTTTCAAAAGCAAGAATAATATCACCATCAAAACCAACATAAGGTAGGCTTTCAATGCACTTCAAACATCATGCTCATCAGTCTCACTCAATAATTGACCTCTTTCCTTTCTACTCCAAAATAATTACACTTTCCAGTTCCAGCCATTTTTCAGCCTCACGCATATGGTTTCAAAACTTCCCTATCACAAACAAAATTCTCTACCACCATTTTCAAACAAACATTTCATTTTCAACGTTTTTTTTTTTAAATAATCATCATTTTTAGAATGGTTTAACACATTAATCAATCATATATGTTGTATGGTTTCAAAATTTGTGTTTCAAAATTTTTACGTTATTTTCTTCTTAAAACCAAAAGGTTATTTTCTAAGGTAAAGCATTTTTGAAAATATGTTTTTTTATTGATCTAATATAGAAGTTGTGAGAAACCTATTTTTAACCTTTATTATTTATTGTTTCTACAAAGTATTTATTGTTTCTATAAACTCCATTACAAACCCAAAAAATAGGTTAAAATAATTTGGGCTTTCTTTTATTCGTTTTTTTTAAATCGTTTCTAAAACTGCTTTTTAAAACATGTAATATCATTTTTGCTAAAAACTGTTTATTCTCCTAATTTAACGTTTCGCAGATATAATAAAAAAATTATTAACAAAATACGTTTCTCCATATTTTCTCGTTCTTGTCATAGAATAAAATATTTTTTATAAAATACGAATCAAACATGTCCTTAATTTTTTTTTTTCCCTGTTTTCACATTTTAATTTTAAATAATTATTTTACAAATCCTTTGTTAAACAGGTTCTAAACTAGGTATTCAGTATAGGTTGAACATGAGACCAAAGTTTATTTCTCAAGTGAATCCATGGGCACTTTATTGGTTATAACTCTCATTTATTAATTCTTATCAAACTGAATTATAAAACTTAAACATGCCTCCCAATCCAATCCTGTCATGTGCACTGAACCATATATAGATATTATTTGTTTAAGTTCAAATATGTTTTATAATTAATCCACCCATCTTTTGAGATGATTATATGACCAAATGGGAGACATATAACGCATTATATTATATACAGGTATATACTAATGGCAATTCAATATTATTCATTTGAAGTAAAAATTTCGGTAAATTTTGAGACATAACAAAGAATTTAATAATATCAATTTTTTGCACTTTATTGCAAAATATTATTAAGAGTCATTTGTGTGTGATACAAGTTTTAGTTTCCACTTCGAGAAAGCAACTAAATTCGAAGTGAAAGCAATAATACATTTTAAAACGAAACGTTTTCATTTTTCATCCCCTATATGCAGCTGTCGTGGTCAGCCCCCCTGGGTTTTTCCTCCTTACACATCACTCTAAAACTTATTTCGAACACATCAAATAAGGACAAGAAGGGAGATAAATTTGTCATTATATAAAAAGTTTACCTGGTAAGCAAAAACCAACAAATTTACCAAAACACCTCCCTTAGTTCCCAACCGAATCTGGCTGGTTAGTGTTACTGTTACTGTTACCGTTAGTTGATAAATTCTGCTTCTTCTTCCCCCAGTTGGATTCGGCGAACAGAGTCTCCATATCTTCAAGGGTTCTGCCCTGCGTTTCCGGCAGGCAGAGGTAGAAGAAAATCAAACCGGCCATCGCGACGCCGGAAAATAGTAAAAACGCGCCACCGCTGATGGCTTTGTATAGTGAGAGGAAAGTCATTGAGATGACGCCGCTTGTCACGCGGTTTACGCCGACGCCGATGCTGCAGCCCTGGGCGCGTAGCCGGAGCGGGAAGATCTCTGAGCTGTAAACCCACGTGATTGGCCCCATTCCGATGGAGAAGAAAGCCACGTAGGATAGTATTGTGCAGATACACAGGGCTACGGCCCATATTACCTTGGTGTCGGAGTGGTCGATCACCATCAGGCCCATTCCGAGCGCCGCCAGGGAGAAGATCATGCCGACGACGCTGCTCAGAAGCAGAGGTCGCCGCCCTATCTTGTCGAGTAAGAAAGTGGCGACGAGGATGAAGCAGGTTTACGAATCCAACGGCGACGGTGGCGCGAGTAGCTGCTTCTGGTCGTCTGAGCCATGCCTGCTCTCTCGAAGACTTAGGCCAGAGGACGACGGCGTCTATGCCGGAGGCTTGCTGAAGAAGTGAATGCCGACGGCTGGGTGACGACGACTCGCCTGCGACGCGGAGTGGAAGATGAAAAAGCTCCTTCCACACACGCCTTCCGTGGTGCCGTTTGGGACTTCACACACGCTCGCCAGTGACTCTTCGGATGCCGTGGCGGCGGCTTGATTTCGAGAGTCGCAGCTCGGCTTCTTCTTGGAACTCGATGTTTCGGTCAAGCACCGCTTTCAGCTGCCGAGCTGACCTTGCAATGACTACTGCGCGAGGAGACTCGGCGGCTTAAGGAGGACGACAAGAGCGAGGAAAACGAAGGGGATGGCGCCGATGCCGAGCATGAATCGCCAGCCGAGGTGAGTTGGGAGCTTGGAGAAGCCGTAGTTGGAGACGTAGCCGAATAAGATCCCGGAATTGATGAAAACTTCGGGGAAGGAGGTGAGGAAGCCACGTGTCGACGCCGGAGAAACCTCAGCGGTGTAGACAGGGGCGATCATGAGAGCGTAGCCGATGCCGATTCCAGCGACGAAGCGGCCCACCATGAGGAAAGAGTAGTTGGTGGCGAAACCCATAAGAAGAGCCCCGACGAAGAAGATGACAGCGGCCAACACGATCGTGTACCGCCGACCGATCCAGTCTGAAGTCCTCCCGGCGGCGGCAGAACCGATGAGAGAATATAAGTTAATTATTCCCACCATAACCTCCACTTTCACGTCGCTCAGGTGAAAGTCCTTTTTTATATATTTAGCAGCTCCACTCATTACACCAATATCTGCAACACCCAGAAACACACGAAAAGAAAATTAAAAAAAAAAAAAATCCACAAAATAAATATATTTTTTCCCAGAATAAAAACCATTTAAAAGTTAAAACTCACCATAACCCAATAAAATGGAGGTCATGGACGCCAAAACAGTACACGCAATAGCATACTTGTTTCTTCCTTTCTTCTTAGGAGCATCAAACTCGGTCACAGCCTTCTCTCCATTTCCGGCATGGCCGGCACTGCTCTCATCTTTGCCGGCAGCCATCTCAGTTACAGTGAAGAAGAGAGAGGGAATAGTAAGAAAGACAAAGAGAGAGTGTGTGGTGTCTGGTGTGTGGTGTGCAGTAGAGATAGAGAGCTCTTATATAGACGAACGACCTACAAAGTCACTCACTGAGTCAGGTACACGTGGACCACTTGTCCCACCATTTTAATCTACCCGAGATTCACAGAATCACAATTCACATGTCAGTTAATCAACGCCCCATACCATATTTAGATTAATTATTAGAATAATTTAGTACATAATCATAAAGTTGTCATTTAACCTTGCTTAAAAAATTGTAATTATTTTATGATTTTCGTCCTTAATTTTAGCTTAGTCGATTGGAACTATTGATACGTGACAATATGATATTGTTATTTTATTTTTACCTCCACATGTTTGGATGGTGTGAACTGTGAAGTCATGTAATGGTGTTGCATAATTGCAGTTCATGACAAAAAAAAAATGAACAATCCCTCGATATCCGAGATTTACGTGTTTTATTTTTTATTTTGCCTTGTTCTAATTTTCAACCTTTTCTTAACTATTATATTAGGCATTGGAATCGTAATATTAATTTACCTAAAATATCCTAGCAATAACTTAATATTTAATTTTAATTTCAATTATTCTTTATATTAATTTATCAAACAACTTGAATATAATTTTAACATTATATTTCTCGAACTTTTCTTCTATCAAATCAACTTTTGATACATGTCAACAATCAGTTTTTTTTAAATGTAATTTTATAGTATGTAAGTTGAATACGAATGTCATGCTATTTAATAAAAATAATATTTTAATTTTTTAGAGTAATATCTATATTTTGTTGCTTTAAAATTTTTACTTTAGAATATGGCTGGTATATCAAAAATTATGATTAAAAAAAAAAAAAGTAAATGAGGAGAACATATTAGTACTTATCTGTATGACCTGCTCAGACATATGCGGAATGTTAGAAATCCATTGATTCCATTTCATAAGCTTTGGACACGTCACGATCAATGTAATCAGATACGTTGAAGCTTAGGAAACAGAGTCTATTTAATTTCAATTTCTTAATTTAATATTATGAGGTGGGTATATTGTTGGGGGAATTATGTTTTGATGGAACGAAGAGCCTAAAATTATGAAAATGGATAAAAACTATATGAAACAAATCAAAATCGAATAAAGCGCATCTAACGATAAAACATAGCACTAACATCACCACTCAAAACTTGGGGACAACGCCTTTTAAAGCGCTAAACACTAATGTAACACCCTAAAGACATTAATGTAAGGTCTTTGAAATACTAATATAACATTTGTAAAGCATTAATATAATACTCTTAAAAACTAATTATGTAATACACTCTTAAAACACAAAGATAATATGCATATAACATGGTTAGACATAATATAACTCTCTACCCTTTTTTATTTTTGTTGATAGCATGACATTTTTTTTTGGCTCTCATGAGGGTCTATATGAGGGGCAATTGGTTACTGTTTCATTACATGTTTTAATAATTTAAGAGAGGTATTGCCTGCTTTTTACTTAACGCGTGCCTAAATAATAAAGATAAAGAGGTTGTTTTTTTTAAAATTTTCACGACTTATTGTTAAATTTTTTTTTTTTTTAAAGTTCGACGTATGTTAAAAATCCTGTTTTTTCTATTCAAAGCTCATTTTCCACCAAAAATGTGTTAAAAAATTCAATCATTACTTCCATCAAAGGTTAATGACTGAAGAATACACACCCACATACAAAGATAACAACTTATGGGTTTTGGGGACTTGACTACTCCCATCCCGATCCGGCTCGCTTATTTTTCAATTCCCAAATCCTGTTCTATTTTAAAATTTAGAACGGAAGGTGACGCGAGATAAAATCAAACCCGCCTCGTTTACATTTTATTTTTGCTTTTTATTTTTTATTTTTTTTATATTTGCTTTTATTTTTATTATATTAAAATTAATATATTTCTCATAAAAATAAAAATATTATGAATTTTTATAAATTATTTAAAAAACATTATAATTATAATTATATTATTTATATTAAAACATAAAAAATAAAATAATAAAATTATTTTTAAAATATAATCACGGCAGAATGAAAGAATAATATCTTTAACCCGTCTCCGAACCCGTTCCTTGATTAAAAATAAACTCAAACCTATTAAAAATCCGATTATAATTAAACCAAACTCTCGCCTCACAAGAAATGGCGCCAGATGGCAACCCAAAATAATCATTGGCCTCGTCACAGTCCCTACTCACTATCTAACGTTAAAAATAAACACTTAATACTTCATTATTATTCAATACTGCCCTCAAAAAAAATCTATTTAACATTAAATAAAAAAACAAATACCACCGTAATTTAAGTGTCTTTTACCTCTATTTTCACATTATTTATAAAGTTATTGTCATCCTTTTTTCATAATTTCATTATTCATCAAAACAATTCTCTATATTTTATGTAGAATTTCTTAACTTTTTATTTGTCAAGAAAAATTAAATTAAGGTTTCAAACACATAATAAATAGAAGCCTTTGAGGTTTTACTAAAGTAGTAAATGATGGGTTGGATGCAAGGGAGAATAATGATCATTAGTTCCAAAATAGAGTATTACGATATGACGTACAAAAAAGGTTGAATAAATGTAAAAAAACAAAAGAAAATAAAAGGATAAACAATATATATATATATATATATATATATATATATATATATATATATATATATATATATATAATATGTCTTTGTTTCTTTAGTAATTATTTATTACGATATTGGCAATCTGGTAAGTGGAAGTCTTAAAAAGGCGGCTTGCCACTCATCTTTGGCTGGCTCCAGAAGCAAAAACTACAAAGCCTAGTTTTTGATGGAGACAAATATATTTATATTTAGCTTTTTTTCTTTTTTAAAATTTATTAATTCATGGTAAAGCAACATGTGTACAAAATTTCTCTCCGATAGAATTATAAAATTAAAAGTATTGGGAAAACTTTAAAAAATTATATAATATTCATATTAATAGCAAAAATATATGCTCAATACCTACATATTTGGTAATCTATAAATAATTAGAATAATTAAGATTTTATATTTGTAGAATAATGATAAATAAAATTTGATTTGATGATTTTATCGGATCAAATTTTGCTATCTAAACTATCAATGCGAAAACCATAAAGAAGTCAATTAACCGTCAAATTTAATAATAACCATCCTAGCCATAATACAAATCATTATAAAATATAAAAAATGCCAAATAGAAACAAAGATAAACTCAAATCATTATGAAAAACCATTTTATCATTTATTAGCCAAGTTAATAACTTAAAAATCACTTTGTATGCTCTAATCGAAAAATGGTTTGGAAAAATAACATAATAAGAAACGGTTAGAGCTTTCAAAGAGGCAAAAAAAAATTACCTTACAATTATTTTTATTTTTTAGTATTTATAAATGAATCAAAATATATCAAGTATATTTTAATAAAAATATTTTTTTGAAATACCCAAATCAAATATCTTAAATTATCCTAAATACTATTTTTATTTGGTGAAATCAAATATAATCTTAAATATTATAAAAATTGAGTATATGTGATGTAAATAATAGAAATACCCAAATCATTATGAAAACAAAAATGTCAATAAATAAATATTGTAATAAGCACCTCGTCTAGCTCTTTTTTTTCTATCTTTTTTCCTCCATTAAATTGGGCTTATCTTGTTTGCCTAGTCAAAATATACATATTTTAAATTATGATAGCATGCTTTAATCAAATTAGAATAAATTAAATGATTTCATTTTCAACTTTCTCTGCACGAATGCTACTATGGAGAGTCAAAGCAGTCGATCCATTGTGATTCTATTTTGTCAAAAACAATCTCACAAAAGCTGAATCCAATATTCTAAAAAAATTAGAGAAAAATATATAAAATAATCTTCACATAAAGCAAGAAGAAATTCATACTTTTTATCCAATAATGGATGGATTTTAGATAAACAAGATGCATATCAAACCACGCTGCAAAAAATGGATACCCCTCCTTCCTATAATATAATGATTTGTTTACAATAAGTAATAATAATAAATGATTTCACTTTTGATAAGTCAAGGAAGTCAACATAATGAAAGATGCTTTTAATGGATGCTTGGCTAAGGGTTTTGAAAGTCTTGTTTTGTGTCTAATTGATCTTTAAGGTGTGCCACTCCTTTATATTAATAAGGATTTGGACCCACTACCCAAAAACCTTTTCACATTATGGTATGGAAAATTTTAAGTGTAAAATAAAATAAAATATATCTGAAATATTGTATAAATATTAGTTTTAGATAATATGTGGCCTTGGCGATTCACTGATGTCGTATTTATTAATGTCGTTTATGTAAAGGGAACTTTGGCATCTCATAAGCTGTAAATGGCTGTCGTGAAATAGAAATCGTAATTCCCTTACGGTCTCTCTTTCATCTGCCATTGTTATCTGCAAATGCTTTTGATTTACATTTGTTATCGGCGCGAAAGACCGGACGGAAAAGGCGAAAACGGAAAAGGTATATTCTGCCCAATTTTATTTTTATTTTATTTATTTATTTATTTTGATTGATCTTGTGCACTGATTTATGATGAAACCCTTCTGTGATACTTGAATAATGCTAAGATTAATGAGCACATAGTCGATAATGAATGATCTTC
Source organism: Tetrastigma voinierianum (assembly GCA_016808115.1). Classification (NCBI taxonomy): domain Eukaryota; kingdom Viridiplantae; phylum Streptophyta; class Magnoliopsida; order Vitales; family Vitaceae; genus Tetrastigma; species Tetrastigma voinierianum. The sequence goes on along the minus strand of JAEQBH010000419.1, from coordinate 722,384 downwards.
AGTAGGCTATCGATATTATTCATTCGTAACTGAAACAATATTGTTTGAAACTTGAAGACAAAAAAAAATTTAAGTCGACTGAAGAGTGAAACTTGAGGAAAAGAAGAAAATTTATTAACTGATCTGAAATCTCAGTAGCCACAGTGAAGATAAAATTAAAAAAAATTTATATATATTCTCCAGCTGAAACTTGAAATGAGAAAAAAGTCATATCATTTAGAGAACATGACTTTAAATAATAATAATAAATAATAATAATAATATTTACGATATTTTTGTTTGGATATATATATATACATAATAATAATATTATTATTATTTTTATAACTTTAGAAGGATAGTTATGCTATCTGATACCGTTTATCTTTGAATAAAATAATAATCAAATTTTTACTAGAGATTGAACCTTGGATCTAAATTTTGAGTCTCAAAATGCTACCACTTGAGCTCGATTACTTTATTAATAAATTTTAACCTTAATTCTCTTATATTCTTTTTACTTTATTAATATATTAATTATTTCAAATGCCAACATTGCCAAGCTTAGATTTCTTTGCCCTTGACATTGGAGTGAAAATTATTATCTTGGATCTTGGATAAACCGTCGGCAGATTATGAATCTTTGAAACACGATCAAAGGAAGTCTTAGCATCCACAAGGTCAGCGCTAGTTGTATTATTAAGCCGCCATCATATTGATGGGAGGCGAAAGTGAGATATCTAGCGGTCGAGGATCCATTGATCTGAATGAGTTTGAAAACGGTACTCCGACAACGAGTTAGGCAGTTGGAAAAATTATACGGAAGCGATGAGTATGCAGGTTTATGAGGCCAGATGTTACATATGTGGAATGAAGGGTCTTTGAGTACCAATACTGTGTCTGATAAAACATTTGGTTGATCTTTATCGAGGCCTCCATTAAAGGAAAAACGAAGCAAATTGAGACAAATTGATGTGATGACATAATGAATTTTAATGACCCTCATCAAGTCTCTCCCGAAGAAGATGGCAAGCGGAGTAATGCAAAATTCTTTGATGATGAGAGGTGCGATGCATTTAACTAATTTTGATATTTACGATTTGCTTTTGAATCCAGTGAAAATCTGAATAATTTGATTAGTGGTGGCAATGTTTGCTATATGATTGTGATAAAATGTATTATATTACTTTTTCTTATGTTATTTATCTAATGCAAACTTTGATTTATATCTACATTTTGTTTTTCTTTGAAGATATGGATTTACTCTTGCATTGATCGATTATATATATAAATCTGTTTGGAGATATGGATATCTTTGTTGTCTGTGACCCACAATCCTACGAATAAGAAATATTTTCAAACTTAACTTAATTTAATCCCCAATGTCCAAGCTATCTCAGGTCTGTTGTAGTACTAATTAAGATTTCGGAAGGAAATTTCTGATCGTCTTGCCTAATGAACTAGTTAAATTAATAATGCCTTTATTCTAATAAATCTAATAGAAATTTACTTAGTTTGAGGATGTTCGCGAAATGGATATCACATTGAAACTATGCATGCGTGATAAGTGGTATTTTACTCGTCTTACATTATTTTTTTGGGCAAAAACAAATCTTGGAACAAATGACTTAACTTTTATCGTAATGATTATATCTGAACTAATTATAGGCCTATTGAATCAATCTTTATAATAAATGAGAGGAAATTATTGACTAAAACATTTATATTATGGCATGAACGGCTTGGACATCAGGGATTCTCCATGATGCGCGTATAGTTACAAATTACAATAAGTCCATTATGACGAGACAAATTTTAACATCTCATGATTTTAATTGTGTTTGCTTGTTCTCAAAAACGAGTCGATTGTTAGTATCTTCTCCCAAAGTTGTGTCGACTCATAACCTACAGAACGTATTGAGGGGATATTTGTGGGCTATTCAACCACCCGGTGGACCCTTTAAGCTGTTTATGTGGTCTTAATTGGTCACGTGCTCGATGGTCTGTGTATGCCTTCTTTCTACAGGAATGTCGCGTTTGCGTTACTACTTTCGAATAATTAAATAAGGACCCAATTTCACGATCACCCTATCAAGACAATTCGTGTGATAATGTCAGTGAATTCTCATCTAAACCTTCCTTAATTATTGCATGTCAATTGGAATAGATGTTTCAATACCGATTGCTCATGTTCATACTCTAGATGGGTTGTTTGAATCATTTATTAAAGCGTCTGCGGTTAATTCTTGGGCCAAAACCAAATTGCGCTATCGGCATGGGGGCATGCTTACTATTATTCATGCGTGAAGTTAGTCGCCCTACGACCTCTGACAAATCGAGATTTATCACCATTCGACTTGTTTTAGGTTACCCGACCCTAATATTTCACATCACGTGTTTTTTGGTTGTCTTGTTTATGTTCCTATTGCTCCCCTTCGACACAAACCTAGACCCTCAATCGCCTTAATTGTTTATGTTGGTTTTCAATCCTTATCTATTATCACATGTTGGAGCTCTCTCACGGGTGAGGTTTTCTTGCTCGATTTGCGATTATTCGTTTTAATGAAAATGTTTTCCATAGGGAGAAGAAGCCAATTCGGAAGAATGGCGAAAATTACATGTGGAATGCGTCATCTTTATCTCATTTTGACCCTCCACCAAGCAATGCGAGCTAGAGGTTGAAAAGATAATTCATTCTGAGATCTTACAAAATCGATTACGATGCATTTATTGATTCAACAAAAGTTACAAAATCCCATATACAGTTTGCAAATATCCCCCGGCCGCAAATTGAAATTCCAATGGGGAAGAATTGAAATATAGCATGGTAATGAGCTAAGCCACAATTAAAGCATTAGACGGCATCTTACATTTTTCAAAGACACGTTCTAGAAAAGAAAGAGTGTTAAATTTAATGCTCACGAAGAGGGCTGGCATCACGAAGAGCATACAAATGAAAAGGATTGACAAATATAAATAATGAACTAATAGCCTAGCGAGTATCAATTGATGGAGTTATCTCATGAGTTTTGTCACAGAATTACATAACAATGAAGAAATCTCTATCAATTATATACATAAGGGTAAAATCTTGGAATCGAAATACCCCTTATAGATGATGCTTTCTTTCCAAGTGGCTCTGACATCATAAATAATGATGAAGATCAGAGTACAAAATATAGATCAATGTCGACGTCGAAATGATTAGTTCAAAAATGGAGAAAGCAATTGAAACGAGGGGACAAAGTCCGCAGGTAGCGAGAGGTATTTGGACCGGTGGTTGGCTTTAAAGACATAAAACCTATTGGATATAGATGGGTCTTTGTTCGAGAGAAAGCGAAATGACAAAAAATAAAATAGTCTCTTTGATATAAGCACGCTATGTATGCCAAGGTTTCTCACAAGACAGGGTGTTATGAGGAGACACTTCTCCGTAATGGATGCAACTACATTTCGCTATTTAATATATTAGTCGAAGAACGATATCTGGTACGATGGATGTAAGTCGCATTTTTGTTATATGAATCTACGAATCTTAATGTATATATGAAGAAATCCGCGAAGGATTAGTGCACGAAGTAATGAATTCAAAACCTGAAACATATATTCGATCAAATTCTGGCGATCTTTATATGGTTAAGCTTGATCTGAAATTAGAATGTGAGTATAATCGTTTAAGCCGTATTTACCTTTCGAAGGATATGTGAATAATTCAACGAATTTGTCCATGCGTTTTTATCAAGAAGTAGCAGGCGAATTTGCAATTATTGCGAGTATGTGGATGATTAATTTAATTGGGACTCTCTGAAGGCTCATCAAGCAGGTTGACTACTTAAGAAGGAATTTGAAATGAAAGATCTTGGGAAAACAAAATATTGTCGGCACTTGGTCAGTATTATTCGAATGGTGTATTAATCCATCAATCAACATATACAAAAAAAAGTCAAGAGCGCTTTATATAGATAAATCACATCCCCTTAGTTCCCCCATGGTTGTTAGGTCGCTTAAAGTGACTAAAGATCGTTAGGCCTAAGAAAATGAAGAATTACTTGGTCACGAAGTATCGTGATATCTTAGTGAATTAGAAGAACAATATCTTAAATTATTATTGACCGGAATATTATTTTCGAAGGGTCATTTACTGTGGGTCTGATTCATTTCGGCCCCAAAACCTTGGAATGGAATTAAACATGCATTAAGATATCTCCGTGGAACGTGTGACATGGGATTATTTTATTCTAAGACATTGGAACCACAATTGTTTGGTTATGCGAATCTGCGAGTATCTTTCGGACCCTCACAAGCTGATCAGGGCAGTCACCATATTTACTTATGGAAATCTTGCTGTATCTGGATATCAAAACAAACTATGGTGGCCACCTCCTCAGTCATTCGGAAATACTTTAGTAAATGGTAGCCAGAATGTGTTTGGTAAAAGAGATCAGTGAATCTGACAGCGTCGGAGAATCATGTGGATTATCTTACAGTAAGAATGAACTGACGATTATTATATGAAGATAATCTTTTGAAACATTACTTGTAGTCAAGGAGGATATATATTAAGGTGATCGAACTAAGCATATTTCACCAAAATTCTTCTATACTCATGAACTTCAAAGTAGTGGTGAGATCAGTATTGCAGCGAGATAAGTCGATGATAATCTAAGCGGTTATTTACAAAAGCACTTTCTTGCAGTTCGAAACGTGCGTCAGTTGGTATGCGCCATGAAGATCTCGAATAAAGTATCATGGCTTCACTATCGAGAGACATTGTTAAGATATTAGTATCTTTGTCTTTCTTTTCGCTTACGTCAGGGTTTTATCCACATTGGAGTTCTTGCGAGGTTTTAATGAGACGATCTTAATAATCTTGTGATGGTAAATTCGAGAGGGAGTGTTATAAATATTGTATAAATATTAGTTTTGAATGACCATAATGGCACCGCGATTACAATGTCATTCATTTATGTAAAAAAGGCTTTTGGCCTTCTACATTTATTAATGTATGGGTATGTAAAGAACTTTTGGCCTTACCATTTATAAGCCTATAAATAGGCCTATTGACATGAAATAGAAATCATTAATTTATAAATTCTCTCTTTTATTACGCCTTTATCTCTGCAAATGCTTTTTGATTTAATGATTTCCATATTATTATGTAGTTGAAAGGGTTTTTTTTTCCATCCACAAGTGATAGTAATAATCACAAAGTAAAGGTCATAATATCTCGAAAAAATTGTCTCCTTTTCATTTTTCTTTTTACCCTTTTTATATCTATGGGTCGAGGGTTACATATTTAATGCTCATAATTAAGATATTGATGAGAGTATTTTCATTGTTTTACGTTACACATTCACTTGTATAGTAATTGCATCACTTAAACTAAATCATTATATCTGCCCGAGGTGACTATAGCGCGTGTGCGGCAACCTTTGTTTTTCTGTCCGAGATGTTTGTCTGAAGCCTTTTGCTCGACTCTTATCTTCATGTCTGAAGTGTCTACCCAATTTTCATACTCGAACTGATTGTCCAAAGTAGTTTGCTTGCCTTTTCCAAAGGGGGTCATTTTGAGCTGTCATCCATCCCTCTATCCTTCTCTACTCGAGCTCAAATGCTTGTAGCTAGATTAGGTCCCAATCATGCGTACTCGATCGGGTCTGAACCTGACTCTCAATAAACGTTAACTGCATGACACGTGTCCTGAGATTTATCCCATTTTAATAGTAATTCCTTTTATAGAGATTTTTTTTTCTTAGATCTTTATACCCACCATCTCCTTACTACTTGAGTCAAGTTTCAATGGCTAGTTATACGAATATTAATTGTTTATGTTATCTATTTAAATTTAAATTATACAAATATTATCTATTGGAGGGAAGGGTTGAAGATTCAAGTCCTATTAAAACGTCTTTGTGAGAAACAGAATATTATGTTGTACTTGAAATTAATTTGATGATATTTGAAAGACAAATCATCATGATCTTGCAAGTTAGGTAATCAAATTGTATTGGGAACTAATTTGATGACATTTGAAAAGTAAACCCTCTAACCTCCATGGTGTTGTATGACATTTCTCTACTAAAGATATTAATGCTTATTTAGCAATGCTTTTGAAACAGTTTTCAAATAATAGTTTGTAACTTTCTAAGTATAATCTTTGAAGTGGATTTGAGGCTTGATTCAAGTGGTAAATGGGTAGAATGAAGTACTGGAGATTCGGGCTCAAATTCTTGTAAGAACAGAATCCTATAATGTGATATGCAAAATGAATATATGTAGAAAAGAATACTTAAAGTAAGTTTTAATTATTTCTCTAAGCAGTATTTTGAGCACAAACTAAAAAAGAAAAAGACTGTTGAGAATCCGACAACAATTTTCTATTAAAAATATTTATTTATTTTTTAAAACTATTTTAAAGAATAATTATACAAAACACCAATAGTAATTAAAACATATATAAGTATTATTTTAGTATATATACAAACAAACAAATTTTTTATAGTTCTTTAAACATATGCTTTAAAATATTATTTGCTTCCCAAAAAATATGATATTTTCTTTATTTTTTTGGAAGAAAAAAATAATTTTATTAATTCAAATTAGTAATATATTGATGAAAGCATTATAATCCAAATCATTAGAAATCAGCATGGGAGTAAGAGAAGCATTAAATGCAAGTTAATGTCATAATAAATCGGTTAGCTTTTCTATAGCGATAGTGAGCCAACATATTTGATATTGCTATTATGATTATAATACTTATTACTCCAATTTTGTAGTAAAAAAAATAAAAACTATTTGTTAGTAATAAAAATACGAAAATAAACCAACAAACATGCATGAATACAAGAGATTATTTACGTGGTTCGGCCAAGCCTACATCCCTGAGGCTTAGTCCAGATGTAAAGGATTTCACTATATCACAATTAGGTTACTAGTTGATTTTATATAAGTCAAGGCTCCCCCTTTCTCTACTGTATTCGTTGCCTAATTATCTCACAATATGAAACATAAAATAAGATACACTCATTCCCTAACAACATCTAGACTCTCATATGCCCAAATTCTCCATATAAAACTCATGTATACATAAGAATGATACAATAACACTCAATCCCCATGAAAACTCTTCTACCCATAAATCTTGAACTTCAGCCCTGTTATGGCTTGAAGAGACAAACCTCTTCTAGTTCCCTTTTTATTCTCGTGTTTTAATATTTCTTTAATATTTTTCTTGATTTATGGAGTGATACGCAATCGTGTTTATAACTGAAGTCCAGTTTTATCTCCATAAATACCTCATCAAAAATTTTGAGTTGGCCCATCAAATATCAAGATTTTATCTCCACAAGATATCTTCAAATATTTCTGATTTATCTAGCAATACTTCAACATTTTGAGCCGCCACACACAAATAAATTACAGACCACGACGACAAAAACATATCGCATTTAAGGTGATATAAATCACATGGCCAATTCTACACTACAACAAAATCACGAAAAAAACGAAAATTTAGGGGATATACGATAACCACTTTATCGACAATAAAATAATGTAGCATTTGTAGATTGATGATTTCAAGACAAGAATAACCAAAAAATCATTATTTCCCACTTATAGAAGAAGCTAGTAAAAAAAAAGTTGAGGGAAAATGAGGTTTGGGTTTTTATATGATATTTTTTTTATAAAAAATTGTTAAAAGATTTTTTTAATCAAGAAAGCTATTTTCGAATAAAAAAAATTGAATCATTTGACCACCTTGTTTAATATGAATAAATTATCGTAATGCAAAGAACAAGAAGAAAATTCAAAAAACATAAAAATAATATTTTCTGTGTTTTCAAAAGTTATTTTTAAAAAACAACAACTATAAAATACTATTAGCCGCCAGTAAAAGATAGTGCTTATGTTTCTTCAGCGATGCCAAGGCGGTGATGGTACTATATTATCGAAATTAATATATAAACTTACTACGTGTATACAGTCCAAGTTTGAACATTGAAGATGAGGATTGAAATTAATAAAATTTGGCTGAAATATCCTCTTCAGATCTCATAAAATTGAATTATATGACTCGTTTGTTTTCACTGTTTCACTTGCGAGTCATGACACTGGTGCCAGGTTTCTGTTTCGACAGTATTTCTTAATAAGCAAACAGACCCTAAGTACGATAAAGACAATTTATTAATTATTATTATTATTATTATTATTATAGAAATTAGAATAATTAGCAGTTGCGTTTTGGAATAGGCTTTCATTTCTTGCCTGCTTTGTGTTTATGAGCGGAATGACTGTTTGTATACCAAATTCATTGCGTTCACGTCTCTTTCCAATTACTTGAAGGTTATAGGCACACTATAAATATTTTATAAAAATCATATTCTTTAATGATTGTTTCAATATTAAGTAAAATCAATAAAGTTTTAGAATTACGATGTTTATATGACTATTCGTGATTTTTGGGTGTAGTTATATATATATATATATATATTATATATGATGTAATGCTTAATTTAGATAACTATTTTTATTTTTATTTTTTACTTATAAAGTTCTTTGTTTTGAATTTTAAATATGAGAAAATGAAGAGTAAAATATGTTAAAAATATCAGGAAAATGTGTGTAAGGAACTTATTATTTTTAAATAAATTTTTTTAATATTTATTCACTTTGTTTTACATTTTTATACTACTATGTTATTATAGGTATTCGAATCTAAAACCTTGAATACACGTATCCCCTTTTTCACTTTGCATTAATTTTTTTTAGAAAATTAATATAATAGTGAAGAAGGTTAATGCCACATGCACATCATGTTTAGTTTATATGATAAAATATTCAATATTTCAAAAAATAAGAACATAGGAGAAGAAGGTTGGAGTTTCAAGTTCTTGTAATTAAAATTGTTTAGCTTTTAAAAATAAAAAGTTCATACCTCATATTTACTATTTTTACTCAACCAAATCAATGCTTTTTTTTTTTTTAAACATGTATTCATTTTGTGTTAATATTTTTTATAAGGTTGGTGGCTATTGACTTTCTCTTGGTTACATTTTCAAGATATTTGTTATGGTGGGTGTAGTCTATGATCTACCACATAGTTACTAAGGACAGCTGTTACCTAGATGGACCTTAAATATTTGAAATAACATTGGGAAAAAAAAAAGACAAAATAAATTAATCATAGCACATGCCTGCCTTTGATCCTATTGAAACCAAATACAACAAGGAATCAAGTTGCTCCACAAAGTATGGGGCATCAAGGGGCCACTTTGTTAAAAAAAAAAAAAAGGGTTTATTATGTGATATAATTATAATAGTTGGAAATTTATATATTTTAAAATTATTTTATTTTGATTTTTATATAATTGAATTAACATAAAAAAATATTTATCTTATTTTAAATTTATTGGTTTGGTTCAATAATTGGGACAAAGTGATCAAATTATTGGTTTGGTTCAATCTATATGCCAGTTTTGATCAGAACAAATGATTAAGCAATGAGTATTCGTAAGATATTCGAATTAATTAATAAAATAATTTCAAAATTATAATTTATTTAAATTCAATGTACCTCTTCGTTTGTGTCACACCACGCCCAGATGTTCAAGGTTTTGGAACGTTGGAAACTAAACAAGAACACAAGTTTGGCAAGTGGGGGTTTGGTATATTTGTTTTATTTATAAAATATTATTAAATAATTTAGTTAATAAATCAAATTTTAAGTTTATCAAATATCTAGTTCATGGTGAAGAGTTCAATGTTCAAATAGACATGACATAAAAAGAAAAGAGTCTTAGGTTTAAATGACAATTTATTACATTATAACTCAAGTGTTTAATCATAAAAATAGAGGCTTATCAAACTTTAGTTGGTGTTTATTTTTTTATATATATATATTTTTCAAGACTTATTAGTTGAATTTTTGAAATTTTTTGTTGAATAAAAAATGTCAAAATATTTGATTTTTAAATTTTTTTTTTCATAATACATTTTAATATTTTTTATTTAAAAACTAAATATTTAAATATAAAAAAAAATCATATAATTTATACTTAATTGATAATTTTATTATCGGCTTCATGCTAATAAAAAACAACTAAATGATTATTCTATCCAACAAATATTTCAGAATATATATATATATATATATATATATATATATATATATATATATATATATATATATATATATATATATATATATATATATATATATATAATATTTATTATAAATCATCATTGAATGTGCAAAAGTGCATATTTAGTCTCTTTCAACTTAGCATCAATTTTTTTTTCTTATTTTTCCAAATTAAAAAAAAAAAGTCTACATCAATATTAAATTTCCATTGATTTCTTGTCAGCTTTGAATGATTTTTTGCAAGAAAAAAAAATTGGGTTGCCCCCACCTAACCTAGATGGACTATTTTTCTCTTTAACTTTTTTTTACTTTTTTATTTTAAGCGAGGATGATTTTTTTATTATTTTGCATCTGAAATCACTCATTTATATATATATTTTTATCATTTTTTCAATAGTTTATTTTGTATATTTACGTTTTTATTCGCTTTTTTTACGATTTACCTTATCATCTTAATACACATAGCTGCTCATTTTCATACACATATCATCTCGATGGCATGCATAACTACGCTATTTTTAAAGGATATTTTAATTTTCGTTATTGCCATGATACATCGCTTATTCAGATTTTGACGAAATAAAACCAACAAATATATATTTATCAAAGATAAAATCAAATCAACGACCATCAATATACTCAGAAACCCGAATCACGATATTATACCAAGGCACAAGAATATCAAATACGTAGCTCAACCATCAAACGATGCGCTTTTTTCATCGATTCATTACGCTATTAACCAATATCGTCATCTTTATTATTTTTAACAATTTCGATTTTTATATTTCACCTATACTGGGCTATATATTACTCGTTTAAATAAATGAAATTATTTTTGTCATCCATGAAACCATATATTTTTAGTCAATTTAAATCTAGCTTATGGTTGTAAGGTGTAACATCGCGACTTTCCTTTTAGTACAAACGAATTAAACGTAGCTATCAACCTAATTGAATATTAATTTTATCTCCTTTTACGGTGAATTAATTGGTGGTGTTGAATCAATGAGTAGGTAATGATGATGAATGATGATGATGATGATGAGGACTAAGGAGAAGAGTAGTGAAAATAAAAATATAGGTTTAGGAGGCAGAGAGCAGATTTGTGGCTTTTAGCAAAGGGAAAAAAGATGGAAAAGTAGTGAGAGGCAAGTAGCTGAATAGGGAGGAAAATTAAAGAAGAGTGAAGGGACTGAGCCCACACGAGGTGTGGTGGAGATGATATGGTGTTTCTAGAGGTGGGACCTACGTGCTTTGTGGGTTTGAAATTGAGGTAATTTATGCGCAATATTAGTCTAAGCACAAAGGCGAATTTTCTTTTTTTCGTTTTTTCTACCTTGTAGTCGCTTTTCAATGGTTTTCGTCAAATGCTACAAATGTTCAAATTATAACACATTGGATTTAAACTTCGATGACCCTAGTTCCCCCGCCGACTAGATGGGGACTGAAATGTGTAATCTTTAAACGGAAGTCACAATATGTTAATGTTGAGAAGCATTTTTCAATATTATATATATTTTTAAATATGCATATAATTAAATTAAACTTCTATTAACTTTCTTAATCTGCATAAGGACAAAATACTATAACAATATAAAATAAAATAAGTAAACCTTATTTCATTATCATATGTATTTATAAAGATTGACTAATGATAGTATATAAAAGGAATTAACGTATGAATTTGTAAAATTCAAAATGTTAATAACTAGTGTAAATCATATCTTAATTAATTTAAGGAGTTTTCAGATTTTGAGAAAATCAAATTAATTTGGTGTAATTTGGTTCATGTTTTTGAATTTATGGATGTGTCAAAAATTTGATGAAGTTTTAATTTGTCCTTTGTGACCAAATTTAGGTTGAGATTAATTGGGAGCTTTATCAACCACTTGTAAGAGCGGATGAATAATTCGTTATAAGAATGAATTTTAAATTCCACCAAACTCTTATCTAATTATCACTTTAGTATCGTTTGCTTTCCTATTTGCCCATACCTTCTCGGTGAAAACAAGCTGACAAGATTAATTCAGTTTCATAAATGTATATCCACATTTACGCCTTCGCGCGACATGACATCACAATCCACTCTTGGGTGCCGCTCACACACTTATCGCGTGCGTCCGCGATAACAGGAAGTTGAAGACCTTATTGGAAGATCAAACATGTCACTTTTCGCTTGCTCAATTACGAGAGCCTCTCCGCATGCCACAAGCTGATCGAGGTAATGCTTCTTCGCTCGCGTGACGCGACCCTAAGTGTTTAGGAACTTGTCACGGCTCGGACCACTACGGTTATGCGCTGGCCGGGCCTACCTGCACAAATCGTCGCAGAAGCCGGATCCCTTCTCCTCACGAGCCTACGCAGCGCAAAACCAAGATAGCAGGTACGGTTGCGGCGTTACAGGTCGGGTCTCAAGAAAGCGCTCTATGTGAGATCGGCTGCAGACAAATGCCGCACACACATTTAACAAGAAACTCGTGACACAAGGGTCCTTGTTTAGTTATTGACATTATTTTTACTGTAGACGTTTCAATACTATTCAGAATGATTCGATTCAACCATATAGTTATTGTTCATTTTGGGCCCAAAGAGCTATCACGATGTTAAAACGAGTCTGTAATTGAGGGGAAGCTCATGCTTATATAGTATCAAAAACTTTCTCCCTTTATTCGATGTGGAAAATGAAAAATTAATTATAAAGGAGCTACTTGGATTTTGTTTTTGTTTTTTTTAACTTGTAAATGAGACATTATATTATATTACGCATATTTTAAAATTTGATAATTTCGATTTTACTTTACACACTAAGGGTGCATAGACAATTAGATATTTAGTTATAAAAACAAAATTGGAAAAATATTTTTAAATATACTTAAATATGTTTTAAAATAATTTGTACATTTTATTTTCAATATTCTACGTAAATGTATAATTAGTGTTTAAATAATCATGAAAGTGTGTATTTTCTAAAGAATAAAAACTAAACAAAACATTAATGCTCCGAATACTAATGATAAAAATATCGGTTTTTACGGATATATCATAAATATTGAAGATATATCGGTATTTATAAATTATTCAAAATTTAAAGGTGTATTCAAATTATATATCAAAATTAGTTTGAATGTATATGAAATGAAGACCTTTCATTTTCTATCATACCGTCTTGGTCTTCTCCAATTTTTTGCAATAATTAATTATAACAATTATTAAGGAAAACATAATAATTCCAATCATCTCTTGATTTTCTCCCATTTTCTACAAATAATTAATGATAGTAATTATTAAGGAATACATACAATAAATGATATTAATTATTAAATAAAGACTTTTAATTTTCTCTTTTACATCTCTTTTATCTCCTATTTCTTTGCTTTATAACAAAACACCCACCTCAAATATTGTTTTTTATTTTTTAAAAATTTTCTCAAAAAAAATCGACAATATTCGAAGGCATTTGACGATATATCGATAATCGATTGCCACAAGCACAATTTATATATCGATAATCGATTGACAGCGATATACGATATATCGACAATATATCACGATATTTTTATCCATGCTGAAGACCAAAACATATTTGAAAAGTATGGATTTCAAATTTCAACATAAGGTAGACCCAAGGTTTATAAGATGTTTGGCCACAAAATTCCCAGTCCCTTTCAACTGTAGAATTCTCAAGAAGTAAATAAAAAAGGGGAACACTTCACAACCTCACTCACACGTATATATATGTTTTTCTTTCCTGCTCTCTCTAGCCATCTCTGTGGACCAAATTTTGACAGTGGAGAGGTAGGATTTGGACGCAAATTTCAAAAGCTATGCATAAATTATGACCCTTTTGGCCTTTTCTCGTCTAGTTTTATTAGCATGAGAGGATTCTCTCACAAAAACCAATAATGTCCCATGCCCCACTCCATGAGTCAAGGCAAGGCCAAGTGATGGGTCATTTCTCCAAGGTTTGCTGACTTTATGCTAATGCTTGAGTTTTCAAGATCTGAATTTTCGTAATAACATAATATTATAACATGATTATAGTGGATATTTATTAAACTCAAAATCTATAAACTCAAGTTTTAAGGAGAATTGATTATATTTAACACGATATCTAAAGGTTATGAGTTCAAATCACTTCTCTACAATTTGAGTATTCAATCAATAAATTTATTGATTCATCGATACAACCTTTTCTCATTCCTCTGTTTTCAAATTGTGTGTAATTACTTCCTTTCAAAAGAGAAGTATATTTCAAGGATGGTTAAATCTCAAAATTTAGAACCATATTACATAACCTTTAAATTCGATTAACCAATTACCAAAATATTGATATATGAGAATAGTTCAAATAAACCTTAATTGAATTGAAAGTTTGATTAAAAAATTTTGATATTATACTTATTACTTTAATAATATTACTTTACTTCTAATATATATATATATATATATATATATATATATATATATATATATATATATTTATTTATTTATTTATCACTTATAAATATGTTTTACTAGAATCTGGGAGGTTTTGAGCCCTTGAGACTTGGAAATACCATATTGGAATCAAAAAATGGAGTTAAGAGTTATAAACTATTGGTAAATTTTAAGGCCAAATTTGTTTTTTTTTTACTTAACGTTGAATATAACGTTTTTTTAACCTTAATGCTGAATAGTACTTAATAACATAAAGTATTAAGTTGAGGATCACAGGCAAAATCGCCGGGGCAATCTCACAGCGCCGTCTGGGATGGCAAATCTCTCAGCCGAGGACTTGCCATGGAAGACCTCTTCCGATCACCAAACCCTAGATTCGCTTCGCTTTAGTCTGTGATCGATCACTTTGGGCGGTGTGGAACTCGCTAACTCCACCACCTCTACCCTTTGTCCCCGCCTTTCTTCTCGAGAGACTCCACTCGCACTGACGACCGTGATACCACAGCATTTATCTTCCAACACATTCTCGTATTTTACCATTGCTTAAAATGACTGGCCGAACAGGATGAATTCGTAGGGGCTCACAGGCAATCTTCTCTCGCTCAAGTATGTTCCTATGGGACATGTTATTTCCGGTCTCCGTGATCTCAAATCGTATTCTCTCTCGTCAGTGGCATTAGAGCCGACCTTCTCCTTGTGAGAGCCTCTATTTCTTTTGGATTTCTCACCTTTGTGTGAGCTTATGATGGATTCAAATTTGGGTAAGCTTTCACCACGAGGGAGGATCAGATGAGTTAGTTTCGTGGGCTATGAATATGATACCGATTTTCATTTCTAAACGATTATTGTTTGGTGGGGAAATTCCTTACTGATAAAACGTTGGACTTCACAGCCATGTGCAACCGATTGGTTAATCTATGGAGACCATGCAAGGGGATTCATATTAAAGATATTCCATCAAACAAATACTTGTTTAAATTTCTTTCTATCTCGCTGACATGCGCCGAGTTTTCGATGGAGGCCCTCGACTTTCAATACTTTCATCTCGTTTTCGCACCATAAACCCGAGACATACCACACAATTCCATTAAATCACTTTGCTATTCGGGGTACAAGCGCGAGGTACCAAGTGATATATGTCGAAAAGAATAAAGGTACAAATAGGAATGCAATCGAGAACGGATCTTATGATCATGTTAATAATAAAGTGGGTTTCGGTTCCATATGAGAATAAGTATGAGGTTAGATGTGAGACTACCACCGCTACACCGAAGAAAATAAGAAAAGCAAAGACACGGATTGGTAATCGCCTTTCAATATGAACTGGGCTAGGGAGTTTCGCTACCTCATGGGTTTGATCGACATACGCACGCTTCTCGCTCCAAGACTTCTTCAGAATTGAAAGAAGTTAAACCAGAATGGGGAGTATGGTTAAAGGCTCCTGTGAGAAGACATGCTCAAGTGGTAGATAAGTGGTTACGTGATGAGCAAGGTATGGCGTTGGGTAATACTGTAAGCATGTTTCAAGGTGCATCATCAAGTGTGAGTAATCGTAGTTCAAATAATACTATCAGCCATAATTCACGCTAACCTTGAGAATATGGCGACACGCTCAGAGGATAAGAAGCGTAGGAGGCAAGAAACAGGTAAGGACGTTGATTTAGATTTGATGGTGGTGGAGGGGTCTCTTGCTTTGGCAAAAGGGATAGGGCCATCAGTAACTGTTGCTTCTATGATTCTGGATGCAACGGCTACTAATCCAAACTCTTTTTTGGCAAGTCCTGATGGTCAGGACCGCCAGCAGCAATGAGGTGCATTAGTTGAATCATCGGTTCGGGGCAACTCGCCACAATTCAAAATCTTCGTGAGATCATTCGGTCTCAGCGCCCTTCGCTTATTTTTCTCATTGAAACGTTAGTGAATGATGAGAAAATCGGAAACAATCGAGAATTCGGGCTGGTTTTTGATGGAAAGTTCAGGGTCAATGTGAGTTGTCGAGGTGGTGGTCTAAATTTTTACTTGGAAGCAACCGATGGCTTGTAATTTACTGAAGCCGTATCAATTTCACGATGTCTCACGCATTTAAGCAAACAAAGTTGTCTGGAGATTGACTTGTTTCTATGGTTTTCCCGAATGTAATAGAAGGAAGGACTCTTGGAATCTCCTTCGTATTTTACATGGTAACTCTTCTTTACCTTGGTGTATCTTTTGAGATTTTAATGACCTTTTGTCTCCTGGTGATAAGATGGGTTCGGGCCGAAAGCATCCTAATGGGCTTTTTCTGTGGCTTTTCAGAGGCTTTAAATAATTCAGCACTTTCCGAATTTAGAGCTTGGGTCATCGCCACGTGGGGAGCGTGGAGCGTGGCAGAACCACTACTGGGTTCAGAACTAGCTGAATAGTACTTTGCACTCCGCTTTCATGGTTCATGGAATTTCCGTCAGGCGTGACTTACCATTTACTTTGTCCCTTATCCGATCACTCCCATTCTTTTTGCCGGACATCTCACACAGGCCAGGGTATACTCATAGGTTTCGTTTTGAGAATTTATGGGTTCATGAACAAGACTTCAATGACAGCTTAAAGAGGTGGTGGCAGTCCTCCAGTGATAAAGATCTTATAGAGAGGTTATCCTTGTGTTCCGTCTCTATGGCTAAATGGGGTAGAGAATTCTGGAAGCGGTTTAGAAAGCGAATAAAGTGTTGTCTTAAAACTAGTGAGATTGGGCGTGAGTTATTATCGCATGATATTCCAGTGGGTGAGTTCTTTCGAGTTAGAGCTGAATTGGATAGTCTTTTGGATCAAGAAGAAGTGTACTGGAAACAAAGGGCGAAAGATTTCTGGTTAAAGGAAGGAGATAGCAATACTCGCTATTTCCATTCACACGCTTCTTCGAAGCAAAAGCACAATCGCATTCGAAGTTGAATGATGCATGGCAATGAAGTTTCTGATAAAGAGGGTCTAAGCAATCTCACAAAGACATATTTCAAGGCTCAGAGCTAGTACAAAAGAAGTTTTGTATGGTGAGCTTCCAATAGATCACGTAACTTCGGTGGAGGAGAATAGTGGTCCGTGGCCTTGGGCTGCTAGAAGAATTTATCGAGTCAGCATGCCAGATGTTTCCGATAAAGCTCTGACCGATGGCCCGAACCCCGGGTTTTTATCAAAGATTTTCGAACTTATTGCTCTTAGGTATTCCAGACTATTACAGGTTGGTTAGAAAACTTATATTTTCCTTCTAATCTGAATGGTACTTTGTTATGTCTAATTCCTAAATGTACTGATCCCCAATCCATGAAAGACCTTAGACCTATTTCTCTTTGCAATGTGATTTACAAAATTATTGCCAAGGTCTTAGCCAATCGTATGAAACATATTTTGTCTCGTATTATCTCTAGCACTTAGTTTGCCTTTACTTCGGGACGCTTTATTACTGATAATGTTATGATTGCTTGTGAGTTACTGCATTATATGAATCGTAGTTGCGAGAGGCAATGTAAAGGGAAGTAAGCATTGAACCGGATATTAGTAGGCTTACGAGCAGAGTAGATTGGAAGTTTTTGCACCATATGCTACGGATTTTGGGGTTTGACGACAGGTGGATTAAGTGGATTATGATGTGTGTAACGTCTGTTCGTTATTCAGTGATTATGAATGGTTCAGAGGTGGGTCCTATCATTCCTAAACGAGGTTTGCGCTGTCATTCACTTTCTCCATATCTTTTATTATTTGTGTGAGGGGTCAAGCCAACTTCGGCCTCCAAAGTGCAGTCTTCGTTTGATCACGGCGCAAGGTATGCCGTGGTGCCCTGAGCATATCCCACTTATTCTTTGCTGATGATCTCCTTCTTATTTTTTAAGAGTACAGAGGGAGGAAATCAGAGTGATTCATCTGACTTCGGGAAATGTGATAAGTGTTATTCAGGCCAAGTAATCAATCTCCAGAAATCGGGTATCATGTTTTCCTCTAACGTCCGAACGGATAAGCAACGAGTGTTAATAATCAGACCGGAGTTACTAATGGTATTAACACGTAGGTACTGGGTTTACCGCTGGATTTGCAGATCCAAACGTGCTACTTTTAGCTACATCAAAGACACAATTTGGAAGAGATCCAAGGGTGAGAAACAAGTTGTTTTCAAAGCGCAAAGGTGTGTTAATTAAATCTGGTTGTTTCGTGCTATCCTAACATATAAGATGAGTGTTTTGTTCTCGTTTCCCGATTTGTGATGAGATTCAGAAATGATGAATTGCTTGGTGGGGTTCGAAAGTTCGAACGGAAAGGGATTAGATGGCAAGTCGGGCTAGACTACCGTACAAGGAATCGGGGCGCACGGGTTTCGTGATTTGTTGTGTGTTTAATTTTGCTTTATTGGGAAAGCAAGGATGGAACTTCATTCATAACCCCAACACTTTGGTAGCTCGTTTGTTCAAGGCCAAATATTTTCCTCATGGAAGTATCTCGTCATCACCGGGCGCAATCCGAGTTTTGCTCAGGGCGGCGTTCGAGTGCGAAAGTGCTGTCAATAGGGGTATCTGATGGAGAGCCGGGGATGGTAAACGATTTATGTATGGAGGGATGCCTGGGTTCGTGATTTGCCTGGTTTTAGGGTCAGAACCAATCCGGCTTCTGGCCTTGAAAACTTAAAGGTTTCAGATATGTTGTTAGATGCAGGAAGAGGATGAGATTCGGATCTGGTTCACTCTATCTTTGAGAATAATGATTCTCTGACTATTTGTTCAATTCCATTAGCAAAATCTCAGACCTCTGACTCTTTGATGTGGCATTATTCAAATAATGGTTTATATACGGTAAAATCATGCTATAGAATGTTGACGGGTAGCCTTCATGAAACCGAATCTAGGTTATATGTCTCTAGTTTGAAGAAGTCAGGAAATTATTTCTCCCTCCTAAAATAATTTCCTTTTTATGGCGTTTCGTAATAGCGTCGCGATTCCCCGCTTCTGCTAGGGCCGGAGAAAGGCATGAATTTGCCAACTTGTTTGCGGTGTTGTGGCAGTGGACCTGAGCATTATCGGGCATCCATTATATGATTGCCCATATTCACCGTGTTGGACTGACAAGAAAAGTTTGTTAAGCCAATATCACCACTGATGAAATTTCCCCGCTTGGTTGCTAAAGTTTATTGATGATCTTGATTCCTCGGCGTAATGTGTTCAGCAATGATCTTATGGTGTGTATGGAGGCAAACCAAACTGTGCTTTGGGAGAACTTTACTACCAGCGCTGAAGGCGGTGGAGCTTCTGTGGTACGTGGTTTTTCCGTGGATTAGCGTCGAGCCCTCGCCGGTGCATCTTCCATTGCTCAACGCGCTCACGACTTAACCCGGCCCCCGCCTTAGAGGCCATTGGAAGTGCACCGATGCAACTTTGCTCGCGGATCTATCAGCCAGGTTCGGGTATGGTGATGTGAAGGAATGACGGGCGCGATGCGACGCAGCACGCCAGATGCCATTATCCTCAGAATACAAAAGGCTTTAAAGCACAGACTCCCGGCGCCTCTTCTTTCGCTTTTTTATCTTTGAAGTCAGTTGGATGCGGAGTTTGAAACATATTCTTTATTACTTGTTATCAGCTGCCTTCACACTCTGGGACCGTTCGACATGGCTTTAATTTCGACTGTGCGCCTTAGAGAGAATTTGCAATTACCTATCTTGGCTTGTAAAGAGGCAAACAAGTCCGCCATGTTCTAAATGCATGCTTATTTCCCAACGCTTGGCCTCTACGAGTCTTTTTGTCATCCCTTCGTCGGAGGAGGTGACTTTTTTTTATTTATCATCTATTTAATGAAGCGTTCTTCATCGCTTATCAAAAAAAAAAAAAACATCGCAGAAGGTGCGACGATAATAAATGTATTATTTCAAGCCATTCCCCGCCTCTTACCGAAAAGGGTTTGGCTTTAACTGTACGGCTTAAATAGCTCAAGTTTATTTTCTAAAATCCGAGACGGATTCGGTTAAAATTTTTAATTTTAATATAATAAAAATATAAAACAAATATAAAAAATAAAAAATAAAAACAAAAATCAAATATAAACGACGAAGCCAGAATTTTTTCATCCCCGTCTGCTCGACCATTGCTTAATTTTTAAATGAACAAGATTAGCGAATCGAAAAATAATCGATCCAGTTTCTGGATAGTCACCTCTATCCTAAACCCCGCTGCTATCATTCTTAATAACGGTTATTGCTAAATTTCCTTTTATTGGGAGCACTAAGCTTTTATTACTTAATACGACTTTTTCTCGAATATAAAATCAAATATTTTCACTTTTTTATTTATAACTTTTTAAAATTTCAATAATAAATTATAAAAATTTAAAAAGACAAGCATTCAAATATCGAGTAAAAAAACAAAACAACCCCCTAAGAGTTATTCTTAAAATGATTTTAAAAAATGTTATCCTTAAAATATAATTCTTTTTAATTTTAAGAATTTTTTTTTGTTTAAAAGTGTTTTTTTTCACAAATACATATAGATAGGCCTAATAAAGTGATGTAAATCATGTCGTATGCTTGGACTAATTTGTAAGAATCGACTAAGGAATAGTCGACTTATGACTGTTGAATGTTACGTTTAGAGCCGTAGTCAGCTTTACAATAATCAACCGTTGACCAACGAAACTTGTGAGTGGTCCCCACTTACAAACGTGGCTGCTTCTATCTCCATACACAACATTGCTGCTGTGTTCTCATTCCTCACTTCGCACTTGTTTACACGAGTCATCTCCCAAAATATTTTTATTTTTATTTAAAAAAAAAATCTAAGTAATAAGTGTTTTAAAATAATCATCAAACTTTTAAGGTTAACTTTTAAAACATATTCACTTACTCTGGTTTTAAAGTTAATTTTAAAAATTACAATTGATATGGATACTAGAAGTCATATTGTCCATGTTAAATCTAAATCCTATAAACTTTAATTTTTAAGAAAGTTTATCACTTAATATAATATCAAAGTCTACACAAGAGATATCAGTCAATATTTTTTTATAAATTTAAATACTGATTCTTCTATTTGCTGATTTTAAAATTTATAATAAACTCGACTTTACGCACACGTATGATCACATGATACGGTTGACAATAGTCTTATTATTCATACTAAAATCTAAATTATACAAGTTTGAACTTTCAGATTTAAGATTAATTTTCAAAACATCAATAAACTTGATTTTCTAAACTAGTTTGTTGATTGTTTTGAAATATGTATTAATTTAAAAATTATTTAAAAAAAATTATTTCGGGATATACAGCTTAGTAGAATCTTTGTAAACATGACATGGGCAAAGTTTAAGGAACAATGAACACGTTTGTCCGAGAAATGGATTCGTTGGATCCCTTATATTAATGGAATATTCAAGCTAAATTTTGACGACTCAAGAATTCAAAATAGAAGTGTTTTAGGATGGGTTATCAGAGACTTTAAGAGTATATTTAATAATGTTTTATTTTTTACTCTATTTCTATATATAGAGATTTTTGAGACAAAAATCACACTCAAATAGTTTTTTATTTTTATCTCTAAAATAGAGTTGTGAATAGTGTATCTTTGTTTGGAGTTCATATATCTAAATATAGAGATAATGAGGCGCCCGTTTTATTAAACAATATTCCCAATTATTTTATTATAATAATAATAAACTAATATTTTTAATAATATTTTTCTAATATATTTTTATTTTTCAAGATATATTTATATTTATTATTTATTAATTTTGAATTATTTTTCATGTACAATATAAAATGATTTTAATATATTCATTTTTAGTATTAACTTATTTCAATAATTTATATTTTTTTATTAAAATAAATAACTTTAAAATAATTTAATTCTTTATAAAATTATTTTTTGATAATAATATAATACATTTTTATTTTTTTCGTTTACATTGAAAATGAAGATTGTTGGTTGGAATTAGATAATAAAACATTAATATTTAAATTAATTAATGTAATAATTTCTTAGAAATAAAAATACAACTTCAAATTGAAAAAAAGAAGAAGAGTATAGAAATTACATCATATGAAGCTATAAGTTGAACATGAACACGACAAATAAGAGTTGAAACGTGAAAAACAAATAAAAAAATTCTGGAGAAATTTTTTTATTCTATTTCCATCAATTTGAGCATGAGCATTTCAAGGTGAAAACGGAGACATTTAAAAATGATCAGAATTCCAAGGTTGACAAGTGGTCATAATGATGATAATTTTAGTAATTTTAATGAATATGACATTAGAAAGTATGGAGGAAGTTTACCACATTATTAGTTTTTGTATTTTATTTTTATCATCTTGTTATAATTTTAATGTAATTTTCTTAATGAGCTTTTTTAATGTTTTTATTTTCTAATGTAATATTATGCTTTATAATATAATTTATTAGTTTAAAAAGCATTTTTAGAATTTTAATATATTTTTATTTATTATAATTTTATATCTATATTTAAATAAAAATAAAAGTATTTCATATATCATATTCTTAAGATATTCTAATTAAAAAAAAATTGTTTGAAGAATAAATACTGATTTGGAGTTGAAAATAAAGATTGATTATTGAAGTTGGGTTTCTAAAATGTGGACTCCATCATCTTTAAATATAAAGAAGATGCTAATTTAGAGTTAAAAATAGAGATCAATTGTTAGAGAAAGAACAATCATTTAGGCAATACTTCAATAATTATATCGGAATGTATGACTTTAAGAAAATGGAGTTTTAGCTATAAAAAACAATGGTTTGTTAGATTTAGTGATTGGAGGGGATTCTAAAGTAATTATAAACTGTTATAACAAAAATAATAATTTACCTAGTTCAATTATGTTATTAATAAAGGATGTTTGGAGACCTAGATTAAGTAACCAAAAAAATAAATAAATAAAAAAGTTTAAGTGTGGCAATCAGTTTCTACCTACACTTATATAATTTATTTTTCTTCAACCATGATAGCGCTTCCCCTCAACCACATAACCTAACTATTTATTTTTGTTTTAAGTCTCATTTTATGTATTTTATCATCAATTTGAATGGCTTTATTTCTAGGAAAAAGTAGGTTTTTTACATTTATACAAAAATATTTGTATATAAGTGATTAAGAAAGCAAAATAGGGGTTAGGATATGCTATAAAAAATTAATTGTAATTTGGTTAAAAAATCAAAGATATCAAAAAAAAAATCTTCAAACTATCATTCTGTTGTGATAATAGCTATAGTATATTATACTAGTAAATAAACTATTACCATAATATACTTAAACTAGCTACCTACTACCATAATCGTTCCATGTACTATATCATAAGAGGGCATTTTGTGGCTTTTTTTTTTTTTTTTTTGGTTGAAATTTTTGACTTTTTAACCTAACAACAAATATTAATTTGATTTCTTGATCAATGATGTATAAATAGTTTTGTATGATTATAGGGGAGCCTACTTTTCCCTTATTTCTACTCAAATTCAAGGTTAGAAATATCGGCCGATATTTTGTGTGTTTGTGAATATCGACAAATTTTGGAATTTTTTTGTAATTATCGGATATTTTTCCAATATATCGGTCACTGTGCATGGAGTCAAACTCCATAAAATTTGGAGATAGGGGCTCAATCGTGTCTAAAACTATAAGGTTCCAAACTACTAGGCTACTATTATTCTCAAAATATATAGGGCAAAATTTTAATATATTGTCTTTCTAATTTATGAATGTTTTATTTAATAAATTTATGAATATTTTTAATCATTTATAATAACTAAATATAAATATACAAATATATAAAATATTGTATTATTACATGCTGCTATTACAATACCAAATTTCAAAAAACTATTGAATAAAATATTTTGTATAAATCATATAAAATAATTTATTTATTAATTAAATATATTTTAATAAAAATAATTTAATTTTTTATAAACAAATATAAATATAATAAAAAATGTAAAAATCAAATCTAATTGATATTATTTATTCTCACGCTCAAAATAATTTTGATAAATAACTTAAATATATTCTTAATTTTGAATAATTTTTAATTACCGATATTTATATAAAAATATCTACCGATATATTTATGATATATCCGATAAATCCGTAAAATTCAAATACCGACATATTCATTAAAACCGATATTTTTATCGCAGTTAGCTTTAGGCCGATATTTTCTAATGCTGTGACTTAAGCCCATTTCCAATTGGGTATCATTGGTCCCATTGATTGGGTCATACATTCTGTGTACTTAAACATCTGCTTTGAGATCAATTCCATACCCCAATCCAAACTTGGATCCCATAGCCCAAATTTTCTTACATTTCTATCCGAGTTTCCTTTCCATTTTAGTTTTTTTTTTTTTTTTAGTTATATTCACTTTCATTACATTTTTGTCATTGTAATACTCTATTTTCAAGGCGACTGACTACGAGACTTCCTAAGACATCCATTCAGAAACATATTTTATTTATTACATTGTAAGATCTTCCAAAGAGGCGGAAGAAAGCCTAAATATGGATGCTTAAATCAAAACCGTCAAGAATGGAGCACACTGAAAGAAAGATTACAGCTGACACTTTAAGAATATTTGCCCAAATATCGTTAAACATTCACTAAAGAATGTTTGCTTCGAATGATTTAAAATTTCCATTTTTGCCTCAACAACAAAATTTATAAATAGCCTGCACGGTCGATATAAATAAAACGGGCTACATACGATGTATAATTGTGGGGCTGAGTTATAAAACGCACACCTAATAGATTTGATGGGGATGAAACTTGATGCTTCACCGAAACGCCTACCTAAAACTTTAGCTAAATCTCAAAAAGTGACTTTTTGGAGGAAAAAAAAAAGCTTTAGATGCTTTTATTTTTACTAACTCTGAGATGCTCTTAGGCACCTAAAAAAAATAAAGTAAAGAAAATAAAGTAGGTAACAGTATGGGAGATCAATGGTTAAGTGATTGTTTAGTTACTTTTATAGAGAAAGATTTACTTTTAAATGTTAGTGACGATGCTATTATTTATCTATCGTTCTCCAAATATGAAAACTCAACGAGAACAATTGTAATAATCTTTTTAATATTTTTCATTGCAATAAGACGTGATTTTGAATTTTTATGACCTGTCAAATGACAAATATAATACTTATGAATTATGAAATTTTTTCTGTAAATACTATTAGGCTCCTTTTTTATTTAAAAACCCAAATTAATCCTCAACGTTGCAAAGCATTTCAGGTTACTTTCAAAATTAATTTATATATAAAAAAATTATCATAATTATGATGATACCATGTTATCGTATCTGATTAATGTTGAGTGCACATTGGGCCTGGTCTTGGACACATGTTTGAGGCCCAATCAAAACATTGAACGTAATCCATGTAAAGCTCGGTATTTGGGCCTGACCTAAGGCATTTCTGTAATGTTTGGGCCTCATGCAAGTCCAACACATTATCAGCCCAAATTGAGGCCTATGGCTAGTGAAATTGTAATATAAGTACAAAAAAACCACTGGAAGCCACACTTATTTTTTTAGAATATTTTAACAAAAAAGAAAGCATTAAAATATTACAGGTATACTTTTCTGAATGGACAATTTCTTTTTTCAAAAAAGTCAAAGATACTGACGCCCTCAGGTCTCGTCATGCAATCATTAAATATATAACATTGAAAAAAGGGTTTCATCGGCTGCTTGGTTAATATCAAAATATTTTAGAATAACAGATCTAAAAAAAAAAAAGAAAAAAAAAAGATAACAAGATCCTTTAAATAGAGTCTAAAATAGCAGATTTCACATACTAATTTTATTTCAAAAAGTAACCTAAGTACTGTAATACTTAAAACATAATTATCTTTTTGAAACCATGATAAACTATATATTTAACATTATTTATATATTCTTTCTAATTATTGTCAAATTAATGAGATGAAACAAGCTTCCTTTAAAAAAAAAATATTACATTTTCATGTTTTATCCTACAAATCTACTTAAGGCAGGAAGTTTTATATATATACCTATGCAATTTAAAAAAAAAAAATTGAATAGGTTGAAATGGGTGGGGGTAAGAGAACAAAATCTTAGGGTGAGATTATTGAACCGCGGAGGGAGGGGTTTGGCACTTGGCAGGACTGAGGAGAGCAACGCAGTAACAGCAGCAAGCAAGCAGGTAGGCGCTGAGAGAGAAAGAGAGAGACTGAGCTGAGAGACAGTCACCATCACCATCACCACCACCACCACCACCACCACCCACCAAAACAAAACCACATAAAAACCCACCCGCCCTCAGTCCCTGACACAGTACGCAGCCTCTGCCTCTTCCCCCTGGTCGGTTGGCCCCACCCTCCAACCTTAGCCTCCACATTCATCTCTCTCTCTTTCTTCTTTCATTTCATTTCCCTCTCTTTATATCCCTCCCCCTACTTCTGTACTCTACTCTTTCCTCTTCCTTCTTCCCCCAGCTCCCCCCCAATATCCCACCATGAACAACTCTTCCTGGATTTTCTTCCTCTTGTCGGAAAAATTCTTCTCCCCCTGCCACCTCCACCCCCACTCCAGAAAGAACGAGAGAAACATTTTCTGTTTGGATTGCTCCCTCACTATCTGCCCCCACTGCCTCCCCCTCCACCACTCTCACCGCTTCCTTCAGGTTCGTCGCTATGTCTACAACGACGTCGTTCGCCTCGACGACATGGACAAATTGTTCGACTGCAGTTTCGTCCAGGTAAAATTCACAACTCCTCATTTATCCCCAATTCCTTTCCTTTCCCCATCTGGTTCTTCCTCAATTCCGATTTCATTTGGGTACATCAAAATAATTTGTATTTGTATTCTTCAGTCCTACATAACAAACAATTCCAGAGTGGTTTTCCTAAACCACCGCCCCCAAACGCGCCCCATCAAATGCTCCGGCAGCTTCTGCAGTTCCTGCCACCGAACTCTCCAAGAGCCCTACCAATTCTGCTCTCTATCTTGCAAGGTATCGAATTTATTCACCATTTAAGCAAAATAGCGGTTTTCTAAAACAACGGAGGTTTACCGAGCGGTTTTCCGGCGGTTTTTGGTTCAGGTACGACATGCGGTGGAAATGGAGAGCTCCGTTTCGAGGTACATTTACGACTACGAATGTCTTCCGCCGTTGGATTTAAGCTGCGCGAATCTCGAGGAATCGCAGCTGACGCCCAGCTCAGTATTGGACACTGAGGTTTTTTCGTCTCCCAATACGACGTCGTCTGCCTCCTGCACTGACGGCGGTGACGGCGGCTTAAATGTCGGTTGTACGGCGACGACGGAGAAGGTGACGAGGAAGAAACGGTCCACCCGGGTGGCGGTGGAAAATTTTTGTGACCGAATTAACCCTCGGTCTGTCAACAAACGCAAAGGCCTTCCTCTTCGTAGCCCACTGTACTAGCGTAGGGTTAGCCAGGGGCGTTTTTGGGTATTTTGGAAAGGGCAAAATGGTGAACATATTTTGTCAGTTTTGATTTCATTACTATATAATGATGTTATTGGGTTGATGGGGTGACTGTTGAGGTATTCGTACTCTTTGTATTTTTAATTTTTTTCACCATAAATTTGAAGGGTTTAAATGGAAACACACTTTTTTTAGTGGAACATTTTCTCCTGTGTGGGATACTTAATGCTTCTCTCGTGATTATTCGATCGTTGTTTTTTTTTTTTTTTAACTTCTATTTATTTTTATACAGGACATTGTATTGCGGTTCTCAATGTTATATACAAAAATAAATAAAAGTATAAAAAAAACTTTAAATCATATTGTCAAATTATTTTATCAAATACATTAATTTATTTAATAATTTAAAATTTTGAGTCAATTTAAGTTGTTAAATTAAGTTAACCAAACATTTGCTTAGGTAAATGAGCATAATCGTCATAAGCAAATCAAGAAGTAAATCGATTTGTATCTTGTTTTTTTGACAAACTTTACATATTATCGTAAATTTTTTTATCTAATTTGTTTGGAGTTAATGTCAACATATTAAAAGTTCAACATATTAATGATTGTTTTGTTAACGTTCACATATAGTATCAAATCATCATCTATCTGTCTTATCATATATATATATATATACCCAATCTTATCAAATTTTTTTTGGAAAATAAAGATAATTTTATTGATTCAAACTAACAATGTTCTAATAAAAAAATAGAATCAAATTAATTAAAAATTATAAACGATGAAACAACATTCAAGTTAACAACATAATGAATAGGCTTGAGTTTACATATTTGATATTACTATAATGATTAGACTGACTAGAGTACTATAACTATATTGACGACTATGATTAAATTTGTTGTTTCAATTCAAATATGCTTTGTTTGTCTAAATCGTCAATACACAAATAATCGTTATAAGAAGAAGACGAAAAACAAAACATTGTGCCAAGACGACACAAACACACACCACAACGAGATGACAACAAGATTACGAAAAACAAACGAAAACTCATATCAATATTAAATAACCGACTTATCGAGAAATAAAATTATATAAAAAGGTATATAAGAGTGATTTTAAGCCAATAATGATAAAAAAATCAGTCATCATTTTATAAGGAAAAGCGACTAGAAGAGAAAAAGAAAAGGGAAAATGAGGCTATGGTTTTTTTACCACTCAAACCGAATCTTACAATCAAAAAATATGTTTTGATTCCTATCATTCAATCTAATGGTTAAGGGATAAGTGATAAATTAAGCACATTGTCTTCAAATAATAAATGATGATTACCATAAAAAAGAAGATCGAAACAAGAATAGGGGCTTTTAATAATTAAGGTCAAAAGTGGTATATTTAGGGAACATGTGAAGTTTCCAATTTCCAATTTGCATGACAATAAATCAGAAAAGGTGGGGGTATGATGGGCCCCATAGTGGGCCACCTCATAATGAAAAAAGTCCAGCCCTAAAAAAAGCCCGTAAATTAGGGATTTTTTTTCTGCCCCTCCAATAAAAGCTCACATACAAATTGTCAGATCATCTCATCATACTAACTGAATAGGGGGCTCACCATTTGACGTCTCCCTCCCAGAGAAAAAAAAAAAAAAAAGAGGAAAAGTTTTATTGGATACCCTGAAAACTGGACCTGCCTAAAGCCCAGCCCATCAGCCTCTCTCTTACCTGGCCTGGCCCGTTTCCGACCCACTCACGTGTCTGCTGACGTTGCCGCTTAACATTATCTTTTTCTTCCGTATTGCTGCGCTGGCACTTGTCCACGTGGACCCCTGATCTTTTCCACCCCTTTTATTACCCCTATCTTGGATTAATTTTTTCATAGTTTAATTAATTTTTTTGAAATAAATACTTAGATAAATCATTCACTAAAAAAGAGAAAATATATATATTTTATTTATATTCACTTTTGTATATTACGTTGTTGTAATATGTTCTTACAAAGATTCGATATTTTTTATCAGTTATCAAGATGTTATAATTAATGTTTTTAATACTTTAAGCGATTTTCCTAATTTTAAAAGTATTTTTAAAATTTGCTAAGTTTATGATAATGTTTGAAAAAAATATTTTTTGATTTAAAAAACTACTATCACCGAACCATGTAGATATAATATATTTTGAGCCTATAAAGGGACAAACACATCTTAAACTAAGGATCAAACAAATTTCCACACCAATGTTAAGGTTGTTTTTTTTGGAACTTTTATGACTTTAAAACATGTTCACTAAATTAAGAGGAGTTCATCCTTGTATAATGTAAGAAACTTTCTCTTTTATTGGATATGAGATGTAATATGGAAATCGAAAAAAAATTATTTTAATTTATGTAATAAGTTGTTTCATGATTTTGATATAGTTTCAATTTATAAATAAAAGAAAAAAAATCTTAGTATATAACATGTTATAATATATTTATATTTGCCAATGAGATTTAACTAAATGGTTAAAAATCGAGTAAAATATATGAAAAAAATCATATTAAAGTCTTTATAAGAACAAGATATTATGGAATTGTAATATGATCAATTGACCGAAAATCTTTTCAATCTCGATTTGATTATCGATTCAACCCTTAAAAAATGAATTGATAACTTTTCTAATTAAATCACTGGTTGGACTTTTAAAAGATTAGGAGTGAAGGGAGAAATGGAGGTGGGCAAGATGGTGGACGTAGGCGGAGAGATGTTGGGTTGGGTGGAATGCATGTGGGGACAAGTGGACAAGCTGAAGATCTCATAGTCGAAATCAAAACCTTTTCGCTTTCGGCCACAGTAACCAGTAATGTCCCCATCTTCCATTATCACACCTTCCTCTCCTACTCCCTCTTTTCCTTTTCGCCTCCTCCTCAAAAATTATAAATGAATAAAAATTATTCCACGCCTAAACTATAATTTTTGTCGTTTATTTACTGGGAATTATAATCAATGCCTGATTCTTAGGGATATTGGACTGGAGTCCCTACTCACGACGGAAAGCCACCTTCTTAGTCTTAATTTTAAGATATATATATATATATATATATATATATATATATATATATATATAACCCTTGACGATGGGCTTCCTAATGTACAAAAGTCAACTGTTTTTGTCCGCTGTCAAATTTTTTTTTTTTTTAATTTACATTGATCTTTTAGGACTCTAACAGGGCATCTCTCATGTCTTGCTGCAAGTATAATTTTTGGGAAAACTATGTTATTGGATCTTAATTTAAGAAATAAGGTCCAAATTTTTTTATTTGAGCCATATTTCAATATTTTATAGATTATTTGATAAATAAGATATTTTATTTGATAAAGAAGTCTTTATGTATAAGACATATATTGTAGTTACAAAGCATTCCTAAAATATCTTTTTAATTTTTAAATAAAAAATTGACTAATTAAAAATCAAAAGTCTTAAGAGATAAAACAGCCATTTGCACCAAGAGGCAATAGATCAAGTTGGCAAAGGAGGATTTCCTACCGGCAAAGGAGGATTTCCTATCGGCAATGAGGAGTTTTGATCGTCTAAAACATCTCACAGTTAGTTTTATTCTATAAAACATGTCTCTCTCTCTCTTTCTTCCTCTTGCTTTATGAAAAAGTTTTCCTTCAACCCGTCTGATGATTATAACTGGATTACAGTATGATTTGCTTTCATTTCATTGTTTCAACTTAAATATTAAATCATTTTCTATGGATATATGGTGATTATACAAAAAAAATGTACTCAATGTTTGTGTTTGTGTTTCTCATTTCTTGCAAACCCCCTTTCTAGAAATATAATTTTTTTTGCTGGAAAATTGATATTTCATTTTGTTGGAAAATCGAATCATTTTCACGTTTAGTTTTATTCTCTAAAACATCTCTCTCTCTCCCTCTTGTTCTAAGAAAGAGTTTTCCCTCAACTCATTTGATGATTATAAGTGGATTACAGTTTGATTTGCTTTCATTTCATTGTCTTAACTTAAATATTGAATCATTTTCTGTTGGTATATGGTAATTATGCAAAAAAAATTATACTCAATGTTTGTGTTTCTCATTTCTTGCAAACCTCATTTCTAGAAATCGAAATCTTTTTTGCTGGAAAAGCATTTTGTTGGAAAATTGATGTTTAATTTTGTTATATGCTTTGTTAATTTTCTTTTTATACTAATTACAAATCTTAGAACTTAGGTATGTGGTACAATATATGTAAACATTGAGTACAAACATTTTCTATGTTGGGTACAACCCAAATGAACATAAGGTACAAATGGTACAAACTGATTTGAACTTGTTTTAGGGAACAAAACTTATCTTGAAGATGATTCAATTTTTCAGCAAAATGAACCGTCAATTTTCCAGCAAAATGCTTTCCCAACAAAAAAAATGATTTCTAGAAAGGAGTTTGCAAGAAATGAGAAACACAAATATTGAGTACAATTTTTTTTTTTTTTTTTCATAATCACCATATACCCACATAAAATTATTCTATATTTAAGTTGAGACAATGAAATGGAAGTAAATCAAACTATAATCTACTTCTAATCATCAAATGAGTAGAGGAAAAACTCTTTCTTAGAGCAAGAGGGAGAGAGAGAGAGAGAGAGAGAGAGAGAGAGAGAGAGAGAGAGAGAGAGAGAGAGATGTTTTAGGGAATAAAACTTATCATGAAGATGTTTTAAACGATTGGAACTCCTCCTTGCCAACAGAAAATCCTCCTTTGTCGACTTGAGTTCTTGGTGCAAATGGTTATTTTGGAGTAGAAAGTAACGATCTCTTAGGGCTTTTGATTTTTAATTAGGCCTTTTTTGATTTGAAAATTAAAAGGGTATTTTGGGAATGCTTTGTGGCTGCCGCATGTGCCCTGCACATGAGGACTTCTTTATCAAATAAAATATATTCTTTATCAATTAGTCTTTAAAATGGTGGACTGTGGCTCAAATAAAACTTTTTAGGCCTCATTTCTCAAATAGTCTCAAATTAAGACCCCACAGCATAGTTTACCATAATTTTTTGCCAAAAAGAATTTCAGGGGCATATGCCACTCGGGCCAAATTATTATTATTTATGTATATGTTTGCACCAAAATTTAAAATTTGGCCTGATCCAGTAATGGGTTAGGCTTAAACCCAATCCCATGAATAAAAGTCCAAAAGAAAGGGGTCTAGATCCATTTGTACAAGCCCATAGAAGAAGTTTAAGGATAATTCTGAATGTTTAAAATCTTTTGGAAAGTCAAACGAAGCATTATCAGAGGTGACAAAGAAATGAGCAGTATGTACTAATGTGGAATATTTTTAGGGAACAAGTCTCTATGATGGAGATGTGAAAGAATCCTTAAGGATCAAGACTCCATAATGGAAACGTTGAGAAGTTTGTTAGCGATTTTCCACATGCGCAAGGGTCGCACAAGTAATATAGTGGACTAACAAGTCCAGATATCGATCCTACAGGGAAGGTGTGGTTTTAGTGAGAACGAGTACCCTGGCTATTAAAGTCGTTCACTATTTGAGCAACTCGATGGTTGGTAGAAAAAGGTGTTTCCTAAAATAAACTAAAAATAAAACAAAACAAAATAAAATAGGGTGTGATCAATGTCCACTGTATTGCTGAATGGAGTAATATCTAGGAATATAACCTGCTAAAAGATTTCGTGGTTGATTTGTCTCCACGATGCATTTATGGCTTTTATATTCATTGCCGCTGATTATGAACGCATGACTTGTGCACATGTCCATGAATCATTATGAGGTTTACACTTTTGTGTCTCCCCTCAATCTCTCATACCAACTCTCTATTCTCCTTTCGGTCCATTTAGATCATTAAGTATGGTAATTTTATAAGGCAATGCTTTCCTTGGGAATCCTATTGTCACCTCTCTGCCATGCAATAGACCATCTCTGACACGTCAGATCGATCACCTCTCGGTCCATACGATCCTCACATAATGATGAGATGGTGCTACCCCTAATGAAATCCTTTTAGTACTAGACATTCTTAATTCCTTAGACTTCTTTAATCAGGTTAGGTTGATTTCTTTAATTGAGACACAATTAAGGGTAAAGGTCAAGACTTAAGGGTATACCTCTAGCTGTCACTATGGAAACCCTTTGTGCACTAGGTCTTAAACTTACTTCCCAACATAAATCAATTAGGAAAAACCATAATAATCCTAAGAACTACACCAACTAACATCCACACAACATGAATTCACAAAATCATTATAAAATATATAAACCAAACATCAACTTCCATAATCAGCCCTAAAGGGAAGTTTAGCTACTCATTGCAACTAAGTAATCTAACAAAATCATATTTAAGATAAACATAATATTGAAAGATTGACAAATAGAGTTGAGTTTAGAGATACAAAACAAACG
The DNA here is from genome assembly GCA_016808115.1 of Tetrastigma voinierianum. Classification (NCBI taxonomy): domain Eukaryota; kingdom Viridiplantae; phylum Streptophyta; class Magnoliopsida; order Vitales; family Vitaceae; genus Tetrastigma; species Tetrastigma voinierianum. Next base: position 687,996 of record JAEQBH010000419.1, on the reverse strand, counting down.
AGAGATGAAATTTGTCTCAAACTCTACACCACAGATGTAGGAGCTCCTCTAATGAGTTGAATCTTCAATATTACACCAAATCCAAAGTAGAAATGAATAAAATTTCAAACCCTAAAAAATAGTGGTTCAAGAAAAAAAAAGGAGAAACCCTAAGGAGGGTTTTCTCCCTTAAAATCCGAACCCATAAACAAGTCTAAAAGACTACTATTTATATGCATTGGAAAATGGGCCAATGATGGGCTCAAAACTCCAAGTTTGCGATCCAACCCATCTTCCTTTGCCTCGACGAAGGCTTCTTCGCTGAGACGAATCCGAGAGTTGTCTTTGGTTGCATCCTTCCTTCGTCGCGACCCGAGGGTTCCTCTTTTCTTGCTTTGGCTTCACAGCGGTGAAGCATCCTTCTCCTTGGCAAACCACTTTGCTGCGACTGTTATAGAATCAACACCTTCCTCACAACTTGGTTTCTCCATCACTTTGCTTAATTTTCCTTCTAGTCCTGGAAAATATAAGCAAATGGGGTATTAGTGTAATCTTTAAGAATACGGGTGTGAATATAAGTTATATAAATACATGAAAAACACACTCAAAATGCAAGTATGATTCACACCGAACAAAGTTCTTGAGGAACAAGCTCCTTTAATGGAAGACATGGGTAGTTACTTTAGAAAGTGGAGAGAGTGGAGAAATTCGGACTTGGGCAACAAGTCTTCTACGTCTATAAAAGGAGCAGAGAAGGATAAAGAAGAAAACAACCAATCAACCAATCAATTAATCAACAACTCAAACTCAATGTCAATTTTCAGCAAATTCAAGCTTTTCAAAAAGCTTTTAATAATTTCAACACTTTATTTCCTAGTTTTAGCCAAGTTTGTGGCAAATTTCCAACAATGTTATTTCATTCATTCGTAGTGAAATCAAATATTTTCTCTAGTAATTGCAGCATTCTGGTTGAGAGTTCTATTTAAATTTTTATCAAGTTTTCAAGCACAATACTGTTTTCATAGTCAAATCCAATGTTTACTTTAATTTCAAAGATTCTAGTCAAACTATCATTCAAATCTATCAATTTTCAACATCGTGTTATTTCATTCATTCTCAAGGAAATCTAACACTTTTCTTCAGCAATTAACTTCTGCAATATTCCCATTTGTACATTTTCCACTTTGATTCTAGGGAACTGGGAGCCTACATAGCCTGGTTAGAAGTTTGATCTACGAGTAATTCCAGTTTGGAAACACTCAATTTTCTCGGTATGCTCCAAGACACTTATATTTGTGGCGGTTTCTGTGTGAGATTCAAAATCACTCACAACATATTTTTGGCACGCCTGGGACTCCATCTTTATGAAACATAACTCTAAGTGACACATCTTTTGTGAAACCCATTCAGGATCACCAAATCAGAAGAAACTATCTTCTAGTCTCACACTTACATTGTCGTTGCAAAAACAACACATGAAGGATTCTTTCTAGCCATGGTGGAACAATTTGAGAAAAATATAGCACATTTTCTCTAAGAAGAATTTGCATCACACAGCCCATTCGGGCAGGAAGCAGGCATAGGTAATATAAATAAGGATGATATTTATATTCCTAATGTTGTTGAGTTTCAGGCAATGATCGAGAATCTATAGAGAATGAATGCGTTGGTTGGACAATGTTTTGATGAAAAAATGGCTATTCAAGCAAAGGTTGACTCTAAGCAACTCAAAGTTATGTTAGCGAAAACTAAAGCCATGTAGTAGTATGCATAAGCTTTGATAGATGATGCTGATGAACATACCAGAAAAACATCCCAGCGAATTAAGGCTAATGTTACAGAACGAGAAGAACAATCTTAGGCAGACGAAGCTATCCTGAAAGCAATCTCAAAGATGCTCGAACTACAAAGGTTAGAACTGACTTCTCGATTCATCAGGCAATAAGCTAACGAGCTTCATAAACAAATATCAATTGAACTCGAGGGGAAGCTCCCCAAGAATTTTCCAGAAGCAGGTGGACCTCACTGCTCTCCTAAATAGGTTAAAAATCGATATCTTCCTCCCCATTGGAAGGAAGAGGGATGTTCGAAAAATTCTAATGGAGAATGTCCTAATCTTGTAAGGACAATGGCTCCTCAATGAGTATATGCTAACACCAACTTGGTTACACAACCTAGAGTTTATAATGAGCCACTTCCTTTAATCGAAGGCATTGGGGGCACTATTTCACCACCCTTAGGGGTAGGTATTAATAGAGGCCAACAAATTCCTCAGCCTTTTATGCAGCTACCTCTACCACCACCAAATTTGGAGACAATAAGGGAAGCGGTACAAGAGCTATACAAGTCTGGCTTTAGATAAACACGCTTAATTTATAAGCCATATCCAAAGGGCAACAGAGAGAATCCTTACTTAGCGGGGTATAGAATTTCTAATTTTCTTATTCTTCGAGAAAATTGGAGCATGTGACCGCATTCACAAAGACAAAGGTGGGGAATTGACAAACTATGAAAATTTCTCTTTTCTTAAACTCAGGTTATTTTTGAACTCATTAACAAGATATGCTTTTACTTGGTATGCAACATTACCAAGGAATTCTATCATGAGTTGTCAAGAAATGGAAAGAGCGTTTCACACACAATTCTTCAGAGTAGAACCCAGATTTGCATGTTGGTAATTATCGGGCGGTAACCTAAAGGAGCGGAATCAACAAAGCTACTATCACCATTTTAAAAGAATGAGGAATAAATGCAAAGTCCATCTCCCGAAAACAGAGTAAGTGAAGATAACACATAGGGGACTTGATATGGAGCTGAGGAATAAGTTCCAAGGTATGGAGTTCAGAGACTTATGAGCTATAGTTAAGGTAATCGAGCATGAAGTACTGTCGTGAAGAAAGTCAACTGAAAGGCCCCATGGGAACTTACTCGAGGTTAATTATGAAGAAACTGGTGAAGAGCGGCATCTCCCAAGTAATGTGTTTTTCATATTCCCTCTATTGGTGAAGAAAGCACTTGACCTATGGAAGAAGTCATAGACCTCCAATGGACAAGCATAGTATACTTTTGATGTGGCAAAGACTGAGGAAATATTTGATTTCCTTCTGAAGGAGAAATTCATCACATTTCCCCAAGATCACCAACTCCCCACCAAAGAGGAACTTAGGGGAAAAGTATACTGTAAGTATCATAACTCCTAGAATCATGGTACTAATTCTTGTTGGAGTTTCAAGAATATTATTTAGGATAGAATCGACAAGGGAATACTGAAGTTCCCTAAGAAAAAGAAGGTCATGGTGGTTGATGAAGATAATTTCCCACCAGTGGCTTCAGTCAACATAGCTGCTATTGGTCTGAGAACAATTCTGAATGAAAAGAGGGATGAGAAGTTTTCTCCTCATGTCAAGGTAAGAAAGATATGGATTCCTAAACAATATTTGGTTTATAAGGATTAAATGGAAGTGAAAGGAAAAGTGTCTACGACTAGAGAAAAGGAAAAGAATGGAAGGTATCCATACCATTCAAAACAAGAAATCAAGAAGGAGAAACCCTTCAAAGAAAAGAATGTTCTTCCAAAAGAGAGACATACTTTTCCAAAAGGAGAGGGCAGGAACACTTCAAGGAGGAAAATACCTCTAAGGTTTGTTGTCCCTCCTCATGTTCCACTTAAACAAAACTGGCATGTGTTGCAGCATAAGAAATTTCCCCAAAAGCTCACCAGAACTCAAAAAAGAAAGATGAAGAGACTAAGGGCTATGGAGAAAAGGAAATTACTTGAAGAAATGCCACAAGAAAAACCAAAAGCAATAGAGAATCTGAAAGAAGAAGTGAGGCCTACTTCAAGGAAAACTAAATTTGGAAGGAAGGCTATAGAAGATAAGGAGTCTAGTTGTGGATTTGATGAAGAAATGAATTTGAAAACTATTATGAAAGGTACATTTCTTGTTTCTTTGAAACGTTATACTATTTCTCTAACTTTACCATATTTTTTCAAGTCGAAAGAGATGGAGGAAAGCTTAGTAGAGTTAGAGAAAGAACATTTGCTAGCAGAGGAAAAGCATAGTTAGAGGGTGATCACCATTGACCCCTTTGAAGGAAGCAGGCCCTAGAAGGTGATACTGGAAAAACCTATTGTGTAGATGACAAGGAACATAAGGCCTTTATATGTGAGAGCACACTTTAATGTTAAACCAGTGTCCAAGGTATTAGTGGATAATGGATCACCAGTCAATGTGATGCCATTGAGGATGTTGAAAGCTTTAGGAAGAGGAGTTGGTGATTTAATTGAAACATAAGTGTCTGTATAGGCTTTTAATGAAGAAATATCTAAGACTTTGGGCGTGCTCCCTATTGACATCAATGTGGGTAGTAAGACTTCCTTATCAGCTTTCTCTGTGATTAATTCTACTACTAACAATTATGCTTTGTTAGGAAGAGACTGGATTCATGCTAATTGGTGCGCGCATTCCTCCCACCACTTACTGCTGGAAAGGTGATGAAGTAGAAGTGGTATGGGCAGACAAACAACATTTCATTGCAACCTTAGATTCCATGGAGGCTAGTTACTATGACCAAGAGTTTCGTCCAATAAAATTCAAAGGCAAAAAGAATAATGGGACTCCAAGGGAAATATACATGGAGTCTATAGATACTAGTGACATTAAAGACCAAGCTGCCAAACTTCTTAAGACAACTGCTATCGTGCCTTAAAGATTGATGAAGGGTCTGGTCATTGAGGAGATCAATGACTAAGTATTCTCATGAAGAGAATGCGGTTGCTGCAACCGTGACATTCAAAATGAAAATACAACAAGTTATTGAAAAAGTTGCAAAAGAACAATTCCAAGACATTTGTGGAGCTAAAGTAATTTATGAAAAAGAACAAGATGACGAGGAGGAAGAAATTCAAAGGAAAAATTTGGAGCAAGATCCTCCTAAAATGGAAGACAATAAGCCTCAAGTACATGATCTTATGAAAGAAGTTAACCTCTACACTGTGGAGGAGTCAAGGATTACTTACACCAGTTCTCTCTTATCCACTAACTTGAAGGAAAGGATTATGTCATTGTTGTAGGAATTCAAAGACTGCTTTGCTTGAAATTATATGAAATGTTAGGATTGGACAAAGGCCTTGTGGAACTTCGTCTTTCCATTAGGCCCCGAATTCCATAATTTCCAACAACCACCTAGAAGAATGTCCAAGGAAGTATAACTAAAGGTGAAGGAGGAAATTGAGAAACCCTTAAAGGCCAAATTCATCAGGCTTACAAGGTATGTTTAATGGTTAGAAAATATTGTTCCTGTGATGAAGAAAAATGGAAAACTTCGAGTATGTGTGGATTTCAGAGATTTCAATGTGGCTACTCCTAAGGATATGTATGTGATGGCTATTGCAAACATGTTAGTTGATTCTACTGCTAATAATGAATTGTTGTCCTTTATGGATGGTTTCTTTGGTTACAATCATATTCTAATAACAGTAGAAGATATACCTAAGACCGCCTTTAGATGTCCTAGCTCCATAGGGACATTTGAATGGCTGGTCATGCCTTTTGGTCTCAAAAATGTAGGTGCAACTTACCAAAGGGCAATTAATGCCATTTTCCATGACATGCTAGGCCACCATATGGAAGTATACATTGATGATATTGTGGTTAAATCTAGAAGAACCAATGACCATGTAGATCATCTAAGAAAAAGCTGTGTGAGGATGAGACATCATCAATTGAAGCTTAATCCACTCAAATGTGCATTTGGAGTTCGTGTTGGGAATTTTGTTGGGTTCCTAGTTCACCAAAGAGGGATAGAAGTGGATCAAAACAAAGCAAAATCTATTGCTTCCAGCTAATGCTCCACAAAACAAGAAAGAACTCCAAAAGTTCCTAGTTCAGGTAAATTATTTAAGAAGATTTATATCTAAAATGGCAGGTAAAACCAAGGAATTCTTTGACTTGGTGAAGCTGAAAGATAAGGAAGAGTTTACATGGGAAGAACGACATCAAGCAGAATAAAATCAAAGAGTATCTAAACCTCCTATGTTATTGCCTCTTATACAAGGTTACCCACTTAAATTATATTTATCAACCGCAAGTGAGTCAATAGGTTGTCTTTTAGCACAAAACAATTCTAAAGGTCATGAGCAGGTTGTATATTATTTGAGTACGGTCTTAAATCCAATAGCAACAAGATATTCTCCAATTGAAAAATTATGTTTGGTCTTGTACTTTACATGCACTAAAGTAAGATATATCGTGATCAAGTCTCGAGTTTATGTAGTTTCTCAGACTGACCTGATGAAGTAAATGCTTAACTGACCACTAATTATAGGGAGAATTCGTAAATGGTCCCTTATTTTGTCATAATTCACCTTGGTTTATTTTCCATAGAAACCAGTCAAGGGACAAGAATTGGCAGATTTCCTAACTAATCATTCTTCCTTAAAGATTGGGATAGAGTAAAGTATGGAGCTGGAAATCTATGGAGCAGAAAAAGAGTCTTGGATCCTCAATTTTGATGGTTCAAGCACAGAGAATTCAGCCAATGCAGGAATAGTGATCATCTTACCAAGAGGAACAAAGACTACATTGTCTTTCAATCTGGCCTTTGAATGCACCAACAACTAGGCTGAGTATGAAGCCTTGGTGATTGGTTTAGATATCTGACTGGAGCTTGGGGCAAATGATGTTCGAGTCATTGGAGATTCTCAATTGGTACTTTGGCAATTAACAGGGGAGTATAAGTGGAACAGCTTTCTATTAGCACCTTACTTTACTGCTGCCATTTAATTGTTAGACTCCTTTGACAATGTGAAATTTGAACATGTGCCTAAGGAATCAAACTGGGAGGCTGATGAGCTTGCTTAAATAGCCTCTGGTGTAAAAATGGGTGAAGCATTGCCCCCCATAAACTCATCATGATAGAGAACAAGAACCACCCTTCAATTTTTGAAAAGGGAATCGACCTAGACATCTTCAACAATGACATGAATATTACTAGAGATTGGAAAATAGAGTTCAGAGAGTATTTTGAGAATCCAAATAAAAAGGTTCCCCATAGAACGAAGACTTAAGCTCAAAATTTTGTTATACTGAAATGAGAGCTATACAAAAAAGGGTTTGATAGGTTATTACTCAAATGCTTATCTTTCCCATGTAGCATGGAAGTTATGAAGCAAGTTCATGAAGGAGTTTATGGAGCTCATCAATCTGGAGTAAAGATACGTTGGTTAATTAGAAGACACGACTATTTTTGGCCGACCATTCTAAAAGACTGCATCACCTACTCTAAAGGTTGTCAACGGTGCCAGAGATATGGAAGTATACAAAGGGTTCCTACCGTTGAATTAAATTCAGTAGTAAAGCCATCGCCGTTCAGAGGGTGGGCCATGGACCTTATTGGGAAGATTCATCCAACATCATCAAAAGGGCACAACTTCATCCTAGTTGCTACAGACTATTTCACTAAGTGGGTAGAGGCAATACCATTGAAGAAAGCAAAACAGAAGGATGTGATTTAGTTCATTAAGGAGCAGATTATTCATAGGTTTAGAATTCTCAATCTATCACTACTGATCAAGGAACAATGTTTACTGGGGAAAAGATGAATTATTTTGCTGCAGATTATGGGATACAACTTATCATAACAACTCATTTTTATGGCCAAGCCAATGGATAAGCAGAAGCATCAAACAAAGTGTTGATAGAAATCCTGGGGAAAATGCTATAGGAGAATCCCAAAGATTGGCACAGGATTTTATTTGAAACATTGTGGGCATGCAAAACTTCCAAAAGGAGCTCTATTGGGGTAAGTCATTTTTCTCTGACTTATAGACAAGATGCAGTACTCCTAATGGAAGTAGTGGTGCCTTTTCTAAGAGTTTCCAGGCAAAATGGCCTTGCTCCACAAGAGTTCAGTGAGGCCATGATAATGGAACTCGAATCATCGATGACCGAAGAATACAAGTCTTCAACTACATGTTGATTCAAAAAAATAAAGTGGCTCGTACTTATAACAAGAGAATCAAGAGGAAAAACTTTGAAGAATGAGAGATTGTTTGGAAGATTATTTTGCTAGTTGGTTCTAAAGACAAAGATTTGGGCAAATGGTTTCCCAAATGAGAGGGACCTTTCAAAGTGCATCAAGTACTATCTGGAAACACATACTAGTTAGCAAACCTATAAGGGGAGTCACACAAAAGGTTCATTAATGGGAAATATTTGAAGAAGTATTTCCCTACCATATGGGAAATTGTAAGAAATTCCCAAAAGAATTAGGCCGATTCCATGACCTATAATGGGGTAATGTTCGAAAAATGTTCTATGTTTTGGAGAAAAGTAGGCTTCTTAGTCACTGTTTCTTAAGCATTCAAGTTCTCTGACATTTTGTTATGTTCTATGTTTGGAGAAAAGTAGGCTTCTTAGCCACTGTTTCTCAAGCATTCATAGTTTCTCTAGTATGTTGTTTTGTTCTATGTTTCAGAGAAAAATATATCTAGTGGGTTTTTTAGCCACTATTTCTCAAATATATAAACTTGTCCAACAACATACATGTTCAATATATCAGTAGGCTTTGTAGCCAATGTTTTCCAGATCTCTCCAATGTTGTACCTATACCTGATATATGCAGTATATATTCTCAAAGAAAGTAGGTCTAAAGACCACTTTTAATCAAAAATAGAGTCACACATCAACACACATCAAAAGGTAGGCCTAGTGCCACCTTGATCCTTTAATGCAATGTCATGACTGTAGTGTACGTGTGTTGGTGTCAGTGATTTGTCCATAATTCATCACACATCAAAAGGTATTCATAGTGCCACCTGAATTCACTAATACAATGTCATGGCTATAGTGTACGTGTGCTGGTGTCAACGATTTTTTCGCAACTCATTCCATACACAATTCATCACACATCAAAAGGTAGGCCTAGTGTCACCTTGATTCACTAATGCAATGTCATGGTTGTAGTGTACGTGTACTGGTGTTAGTGATTTTTCCACAATTCAACACACATCAAAAGGTAGGCCTAGTGCCACATTGATCTACTAATGCAATGTCATGGTTGTAGTTCGCCTATGCAGTTTAGTGTTCAATGAGTCTCCAACAACATCTCAGGAAAAGCATTCCAATTCTCCACTTTCCATCAAGAAAAAATAGTAGGCTAATGGCCACTTAGCAAAGGTAGGAAAGGGAGATATTAGCCTTAGGACAATCACTTTTCATCATGGGTTGTGGAGTACAAACACAAAGAGAAAATAACACAATGAGCACAGGCGAGAATGATACTTTATAACTTAAAAAATTATAAATGAATGGCTACAAAGTTCCCAAGTCAAAGTCTCATCGGTTTATAATTGTTAGGAAATGTTAAAGTTAGATCATGGAAAAATCAAAAGAACGAAGAGAATCCCAATATCCAAGGCAATACTTGCGAGATGCATCAATTTACTGTAATTCTAAAGCCAATCTGGTTGTCTCGTCGCGTTGGGGAAGCTAAGAAATGGCCTAAGGACTCGACTTTTTGTAGATGCTCAAGCAGTTGAACCTTTGTGGCATCACCCTTTTCCACCAAAGAGGTCAACTTCATCTTTTCCTTCTCCAATTCTTAGTCAACATGTTGATGAGCTCTTTCTGAGCATCGTACTCCGTGCATAGCTCATTCAACCATTGCGTAGTTTGTTTCTTGGCAAGTTTGGCTGAGTCAAAATCGATCTTCTGTCTCTTTAAAGCATCTAATGTGGAGGAGATCTCCATGTTGGATTTCAAAGCATGATCTAATGAAAGGAAAACAGAAGAAGTATGAGCTAAAGCCTCTGAAATGAAAACCTTGGAATGAGGCACTTTGGAAGCTGATGCCAACACTGCTAGAGCTACACAAAAGTGTCCTTTTGGCAAGTAAACAAAGAAAGAAATCCCAAGCCAAGTAAATGGCTTACAATAGAGTGAGTTGCAATCATGTATGAATCAATATACGTTTATAATTGGGGCGTAGCGGCGGTGCAGTACGCAGAGTAGTCCGCTTAGGAAAGACAAGTCCAAAGAGAAATCCGTCTCTGCCTCTACCTGGAAAGTTGATCTCGGTGCAACCTGCAAAAAATGGAAAATATAAGGCAAAGAAAGGGAAAATATAGGAGAAAAATAAAGGTGAAGAACTAATCGAAAGGAGTAGGCAGAAAAGTATGCTCATGTTGCCCTTCTCCAACGGTGGTAACCCTTTCATCCAAAGAGCCCTCTATCGTCTATGTCTCATTAAGTGCATTGCTAGTATCTTGGGAACTATCCTCACTTAAAGTTTCTTCTCCACAAGCCAACCCTTTCTCACTTTCCTCAGAAGGATCTTCCACTTCTTCAATCTCGATGGGATCATCAACAGTGTTGGAGAAGTCAAACTAATGGGATGGTATGCGCAATGATTGCCGTAGATTGGAAAAATTCTTCACATCCTTAGAAAACTTGGGCTTTTTAGGCCGACTATGGAAATACAGCTTCTTCTCCCTTAGCCATCTTGAAGCCTCGTAAGCCTACTAGAGAAGAAGTCAGTCCTGTAGAAAAATGAGGAAATCAGCATGAGGTAAATTTATAAATAAAAATATAAGAAATGATTCTTTTACCTGTAGTGGGCGAGCAAGAACTAAGAAGCTCATAAAATCTTATATTCCACCAAGTGGAGAAGGATGGAGCCGTGGATGGAGAGTTAATCCCAATGGAACATGAAAGAGTTAATATTCTTGAGCCAAAATTTTAGTGCAACACTCATAAACTCCACATCAAGTGAAGTGTTTACAGTGGTAAGATGAATGAACCATTTGATCCACAATGCCATCCAAAGTCCTTTGAAATGTGGGGATAACCTAGTAATCCATGCGCCCCCATCATTTTGAAGTCCTTGACCATGATTTGGCCGGGTTTACTGTAGGCTGTAACTTATTTCCAAGAAGTAGTTCGGTCACTGATCTCAATGGGAAAGGGAAACTAGGTGGGGAAGAGGATGCTTCTCCAAGAGAATGTGTGAACTCTGACCTAGGTAAAGGGGGAAGAATAGAACTACAAAGAAAAAATTGATGTCAGAGCCAACATGGATTAAGGAAGGTAGAGCACAAATTTGAATTACCTTGATGAAGATGGAACTGAGTTAGAGGTCATAGAACCAACACAAGAAGCTCCTAAAGAAATAAGCACTAGAAAGTTATAGTAAAAAACGGGGTGAAATCTCAGGCTACAAGGCCAAGAAATATTCAATAGGGTAGAAATCTATATGGAAGAAAACTACCTTTAAGTCTTATCCACCAGTAGACAAATATAAATTCTTTAGCAATGCATGACCTACAATCCGCCATAGAAAAAGCTCAGTTTTAGATCATTCAACTTGAGGTTGTTGAAAATCATTCAATAGGCACTCAAGAAAAGTTTAGAATAGCCAAACGACTTCCAAGATTTTTTTTTGAAGATGTATTCTTCACTCTATTAAAGTCAGCGCCTAAGAAAATCTTCGTAATAAGCCGAAAAGCTTTAATAAAAATTTTCGAAGGGTGTACTCATAATTATTTTCAAAATATACACCCCGGAAAAGGTTCAGAACATCCAAATAACTTCCAAGAATTTTTTCGAAGGTGTATTCTCGACTCTATTAGAGTTTGCACCTAAGAAAACTTTCGTAATAAGCCGAACAACTTCAATGAATTTTTTCGAAGGGTGTACTCATGATTATCTTCAAAACATACAGCTCGAGAAGTGTTCATAATAGCCAAACTGTTTCAAGCACTTTTCAAGGTATATTCTCGACTCAAGTATACTACACCTAGTTAAAAATTTTCAGAATAAAGTTCGACAAAGCCTTTTAACGAATTTTTCTGGGCGCGCATCTATGATTGTGTTCCAAATTTACACCCTGAGAAACGCTTGAACAAATAAAGCTTCAAAGAATTTTTGAAGAACCCATTCAAGATGATTCTTTGAAAAATTCTGCATCCAGGAAAAATTTCAAATAAACATCAAGGAAAAGTTTCAATTTTGGGCATTGAAGAAAGCTAAGAAAGCTTAAAAATTGTATCCAAAACAGTTTCTCCATGAAGAAACCCCTTTATCAAGAAAATAAAAAAAGTTTAATCTTTTAGCGCTTACCTGCGTCATCTTCTCCATAAGCGGTAGTGAAGGGCGAAAGTTTTTCAACGGCGCAAGCGACGACAGCGGCTTGGCAGACTTCTCTATCGACAACTAGAGCAACAACAATGGCTTGGATCTTCGCAGCGATGCTGAAGACGACGTTCACGACAACTCCGTTGACGATTTCGGCTTTAATAGCAATGCTGACGAATGATGGAGGAGCAGCGGTGGTACAAGCAGTCGGCTTCTCCGACGATAACAACGACGCCAACAGTGACGACATCGGTAGGGTCGACAGTGATCTCCATGGCAATGTGAGTAGTGGCGACTTGATCGGTTCTTTCGGCGAAGATAGCGGCTTTAGTAGCATCATTGACGACGACATCAACAACAGCGACGTGGCTGCTGGCAGCAGTGGTGACAGTGAAGGCGGCAAAAGGGACAACAACAGTGGAGATGGAGGAAAAAGAAGATGAAAAAGGTAAAGTAAAAGGAAGAGAAAGAATTCCTTTTTAAGGAAAGAAGGAAATCAAGTCGCTTCGTATGAGTGTTTACTAGCTTTTCTTAAGAACAGTAACTTTTCGTGTGAAGAACAAAAGTTGGAGGTTTAAACTTGATGATGGTGGGAACTTTTGCTTGGGAATTTAATAACCGCTTCTGCATTCAATCCGACTTACTGCTTCTACTGAAACCCACACGCCGTGGCCGAAGTTTCAGATTGGTTCACGGAATAAGCCTACGAATAATTTTGGGGCTTTAATAATACAATACGTTTACAGCCACAATGTATGCGGGGGACAATTGTTGCACCCAAATTGAAAATTTGGCCCGATCCACACGGCTTGCGCCAGTCTGCCCTACGAATAAGTTCAAGAAATGAGCCTAGATCCATTTGGTGTGTCTCTTACGTAAGGTTCAGTGATATTTTGAATTTTAAAATTTTTGAAAGTCAAACAAAAAACATTATCCGAGGTGGCGTTAAATCGACACGATATATTACGCGAATATTCTAAAAGAACAAGTCTCCACGATAGAGACATTAAAGAATCCTGGCGATCAAGACTCCATATCGCAGACGCGGAGGAATTTCTTTATAACAAGCACCCTTAATGGAAGATATGGCAATACTTTAAAATCAGAGAAGGGAGAAATTCACTCGATACAGTTTCACGCCTATAAAAAGAGCAAAGAATGATGAAGTAGAGAACAACCAATCAACCAATCAACCAATCAACAAATCAATCAATCAAATAACCGCACTAATGTCAAATTCTCAAGCAATTCAAGCTTTTCTCACCAAGTTTATAGTAATTTCAACAATTTTTATTTCTTGGCTTTGTGCCACGCTGCAAATTTTCAACAGCTAAGTATTTCATTCATTCAATTTAAATCAAATATTTTATCTAGCAATGTCAGCATTCTAGTTGCAAGTTTTATTCAAGTTTTTATCAAGTTTTCATACAATATCAAGCTTACGCTAATTCAATGTTTACTTACTAATCAAGATTCTCCGTTACAAGTAGTTATTCAAATTTATCATTTTCAACACCGTGTTATTTTTATCTATTACAAATTCCACTTCAAGAATTAATTCCTGTAATATTCCCATCCGTACATTTTCCACTTTGATTATGGGGAACTGTTAAGGGAACCGGAGAGTCTACATAGCATGATTAGAAGTTTAATCTACGAGTCATTCAAATTTGGAAATACTTTAATTTTCTGACACGCTCACACACTTATATTTTATATGTTTCGTGTGAGATTCAAAAATCACCACAACAATATGTATGGGCTATAACATATATAATGGTCTCTTGAAGGTTGATTACAATTATACCAATTATCAAGTGTTAGAGCATTTCTCTTGATTAATCTCTATGACGTATAAACAATCAACCACAGTTGTACTTCTCGTTGTTTTCCTCATCATTTCTCTAGGTATTTTTTATTATTTTTTTATTTTTAATTATAAATGTGCTTGGCAACAAGTTAAGGGTTTTAAAAGAAAAAGAAAAAGATATATATATATATATATATATATATATATATATATATATATATATATATATATATATATATATATATATATATATATATATATATTATGAATCATTTTTCCAAAATACGAGTGCTTCATATCAAAATCACTTTTTGAAGAAATGGTTCAAGTTTATAAATTGCATTTATACTCTAATGGTGTTGTGGAAAAAATGATTTTATTTTATATATATATATATATATATATATATATATATATATATTATGAAATCATTTTTCCAAAATACGAGTAAGCCTATATCAAAAATCACTTTTTGAAGAAATGGTTCAAGTTTATAAATTGCATTTATACTCTAATGGTGTTGTGGAAAAAATGATTTTATTTTACAATTGTTATCATCAAAATCGTATTTTAAAAAAGATGATTCGGTATCACTTCCAATTTTGAAAGATGATTTCAAAAGGATTCTATTTTTTTTTTTTTAATTTCATGAAATACTATTTTTAAAATGGTGATTTTGTTTCAACAATATATTTTGGAATAACAACTTATATATACGGTAATGTACGTTGTAGGAGGGAAAGATGTATATGCTGATTGCCCGGCCCATTTTAGATATGATGGTTTTCCTGCAGGTGGTTCTTGTCTCCTCATCCAGATATCCTGCATCACCTCACTATGATCCAACATGTTAGTCAGTTCATTCTGTGTTAAATAACAGCTTCTAAACATATTCATGGTTTCAGCACTGTCCCAGTTAATGTTTTTTACAGTCTTTGGTATTCACTACAAGATAAAGGTGCCTCATGTTAAATAACTGAAAGATGTAGATATAGACTTTAGACAGCTGATTTGTCTTTCATGTTCATTGGTCCAAAGCTCATCAGAACAACTCGCAACTACACTGTCACTTATAACCCTGATTTTATCCCCAAAACTACAAGAGAAATCCAACACTATCTGATCCTATTTGTGGCATTTGGTCATCCTTCCATTCTTTAAGAGTATATCTGTTATCAGAAAAGTTGTGCATATGACTTGGGGATCATAATCTATTTAGAGTAAGTCATGTCCTGATATGAAGAGTCATGGTATATCCTTGGACTCATGATACATCTTTAGGTTCATGATACATCATCTCAAGAAGATCATGATAAATTTCCAAAATTGCATGATATGTCAGGAAGATTCATGATACATTTCTAGATTTATGATACATCATCTTGTGAAAATTTATGATACATCTCTTGTGAAGATTTATGGTACATTCCCCTTCATGAAGAGTCATGACTTATCATTTCTTATTTCTGATTTTGTCTATCATAAAATTAGAAATAAGACCTTCAGTGTCTATACATTACAAAGTCATACATAATGCAATGTTTTTAACTCCATTTAATTAATCCTTATAAGACAATTCATTGTAGTTAATCCTTAGATAGTCATAATACTTAATTAGTGATATCTGTAGACCCCCATTTTAGGAAAAATTTCAATAGTGTAAAGTAACAAAAATATGTTTGATAATATTTTTAATACATAATATTAAGAAATTTATATTTATTTATTATTATCATTTTTAAATACGGAGGGGGGAAACCCACAAGCCTTTAGGGTTTACAGAAGAACTTTCTTGGTCTTAACTTTCCTTGCATATCCTAAGACAGGATAGATATGAGTTTCCCGGGCAGAGAATGCCAGAGAAGAACCTCTTTACTTTGAACAGTCAAAGAGCACTTTGCCAAGCCATCAGCTCCCTCATTTTGTTCTCTGTAAACATGTTTTAGTTCAACAATCCAGCTTCTTTGAATTAATTCCTGGCATTCGATGATATATTTGCATATCTGTTATCTCCTGGTTGCCCTCCTTTGATCCAACTATAAGCTAGCCATGAATCCATTGCAGCAATGAGAAGACTCACTCCTTTATCTCAAGCCATTCTTGAGCCAATAATTAAAGCCCACAACTCTGCTTCGACCTCCGAGTTTACCCCCAGCTTGACAGAGAATCCGCTTATCTAGTCTCCCTTTTGATCTCTAAGAATTCCTCATCCTTAGGTTGGAATGTCTTTGGAAACATCCATCAGTATTTAGAGGGAGCCACCCCGGGGGAGGGGGAGACCATCCAATCCAAATAATATTTCTTTCATTCAGCCCTCCATGCACAATGTTCAGGCTTGAGAAACCAGAGTCCATGTCGTTGACGCATTCATTTTCCACGTGGGGATCTTTGTCCTGAAAGATACTATCTTTCCTCCAATGCCAAAGACCTCTTTCCATGCTATATCTAGCCCATGCATCTTGTCCTTCGAGTTTAAATTCCACCTCAACCACTCTTGGAAAGGAGGATTTTGTGACTCATTCCAAACTCTCCCATTTGCCACCCGTTTCCATAAGGATTTGGCTTTGGGGCAAAGGCGGAAAAGGTGGTCTAGGTTTTTATATGGTTCGGGCAGGATTTTTGGTACGGATTGTGACGCCCCACAAAGCACCTTCCACCGATGTGGAAGGCCCACTCTCTCAGGTGAGGGTTGTCACAATTCTGAGAACTTCAAACCTGATTAACTTATATACTGGTTAATAATTTTCAATCCGATTATAATTTTCTGTAAATCTCAAACTTATCAAAACGTATAAAAGTTTAAGCCTATTCTTATAAAATAAAGAGACAAAAATCTCTCACTACGCGGATTATGTGAAAATTATTATTTACATGCCATAAAAATATGATATGTATAATTCCAAAATTCAAGATCTAATTCTCGATAAGTCTTATCGTGTGCTAGCCCCAACGGATGTGAGATGCCTCAAGAATAGCTTACTCCAAAACCCATACGACAAAAACACTACGCTAGTTCTTATAACTTAAATGACCTCATATAACATGGACGACCACTAATAAAGATCGTCATAAACCTCGATCATATATATGAACATATATTTGACATTACATCATTCATTTGTCATAGCATAACAAATAAGTATAACAGTATAAAGCCATAATAATTCCGTATAATAATCATTTTCATGCTCTTGTTGTTCATTACTCATAACACATATCTCAGAAGCACTTGCATGCACTTTTTATTCCTTATAATTTATATATATTTTTGTTTTTATAACTGAAGCCTTATGTTTGCATCTTCCAATGGAAATGGATAACAGGAAATAGAACAATACGTACCCGTAGGTACATCATTGTGTAGGACAATAATAACAGAGCAGAGTATGTCCCAAACGGGGCCCAAGTAATGACCCAAACAGGGTCTACAGAATGGTAAGCTGTAGCATCAGAGATCCCCATAGGCATGCCTATCTATTAACTACTGTGACATATATTATCTATTATTTATGTTTCGTGATTAGCACATACTAAGATTCTAACATAAATTCCATTATGAAAATCAATTATTTTGATCATCTAGTAATCATACATACAGTGGAATTCAGGTCACATATGTGATCAAGGAATATTCATAGACATAAAACATTTATAGGCGCCTAAGGTTCTTTCACATATTTATCATAATCGTTTTAATGGACTTGCACTAATTCATGCAACATTAATGCATCACATCAGGCATCATCTAGAAGAAGGTTAGGCAAATGCCTACATTATAAACCAATTCTGCCTTAACAATACGAGACAAGTCCTAAGTCCATTTTCAACTACAAGTTTAACCCTGTAAACGAGATTGTTTTTAGACAAAGTGATATTCTAATCAAATATTCCCTATGTCTTAAGTTTCCTATATAAGTAGCTCACAAATTATTTGGACTTTTCACTTGGGAGATATTCCAACATCGATCAAGCTACGATAGGTTTTCGTGGATGTAATGTTCCCATACTTTGACAAATTTTTTGTAACAATGGGGACTAAATTTGGCTATACTTTCTTAATGAAAGTTGTTCTCCCAAATGTCTAGTTTGTACAGAAATTTGAATCACACTATTTGAATAAACAAAACTCAAGTTATAATTCAAACAACCGAAATTACTCCAATTCAGGGGACTATTTTGATACAGGTTTCAAGGACAAAATTGTTCCCTTAATTTGACGAATTTCTGGTAACAATGGGGACTAAATTTGGCTATACTTCCTTCATGAAAGTTGTTCTCCCAGATGTCCTGTTTGTACATAAATTTGAATCACATTATTTTAATCAACAAAACTCAAGTTATGATTAAAACAACCGTAATTACTCCAATTCGAAAATTGTTTTGATAGGCTGACTTCAAACTCAATTTCAGGGGTCTTAGGGCAGGAATTCTATCTAGGTCTCTTCTAGAAAAATGTACCTATGGGTCTTAAATTTACTTACAAACAATAATCATTCAGTTTAGAGGTCGGTGAACCAAGTTATGGCCAAAACAAGAACATAGGGTCAAGGGAAAATTTGACAAAATCTCCCCATAAAACCCTACTAAGCTTTTTCACACAATTTATTCGTTATTAGAGGTCACAACCAAAACAACAACACAACCAAATCAAAATATACACACAATCAAGGTTAGGATCCCAAACCTTAGATCTACTTGCCAACACTTCAAGCTCTAACCTCTTCCTCTTCTTCCTTCTCCTTGAGATCTTCTTCAAGAATTTATGAAATTATAACCTTGGATTTAGCTTTGAGAGGAGAAAGATGGCTGAAATGGAGAGCCCTAACCAATTCTCCTTCTCTCCCAAAACCGTAGCCCTAGCTCTCCTCAAATGATCAATCCCCTTATCTCAAATACCATTTGTTCTTTTAATGAAATTTAGTTAACATTATCCCCTTTTTCACTTTAATCCTTTATCATTATTTCATTTTCAAATCAACTTATCATATTTCTACTTTAACATATAACCTTTTTGTCTTATGTCCTTTGGGTCCTTCATTTGCAAACTACCATTTTACCATTTTTTACACTTAGCACTTAAATTTCCGAAAAATACAAATTTAACTTATTTTATACCCTAAACACGCTATAAAACTACTATAGATAATTTGGGTGTTACACCCTCTTAATTTAAAAGAATTTTTGGCCATCGAAATTCATACCTGAATTTAAGAGTTGTGGGTACTGTGCCCTCATTGTGGATTCTGGTTCCCAAGTTGCTTCCTCCATACTATGGTGTTGCCAAAGCACCTTTACCAGAGGAACTTGTTTGTTCCGCAGTTGTTTCACTTCACGATCTAGAATAGCCTTTGGCTCTTTATCAAAAGTGAAGTCTGATTGCACTTATACATCTTGTGCTGGTAATATGTGCGAATCATTCGAATGGTATCTCCGCAACATTGAGACATGAAACACATTATGTAGTTTGGCCAAATCCTAGGGAGCCAAACGATGTTCACTTAGTCCACCTTTCTTAAAATCTCATAAGGTCTCATAAACCTTGACTCACTTTTCCTCTTTCGAATCGGAGTATCTTCTCCTCCATGATACTTTCAAGAAACTTTATCTCCGACTTCTGCACTCTATGTCTTTTCTTTTCATTTCCGTGATAAGACTCAATCACAATATGTTCTTTAACCTTTGTTGAATGACACAAACTTTTCCTTCTGCCTCTTTTACTATGTCAAGACCAATTACTTTATGCTCGTTCAATTCTGTCCAACATATAGGGGTTCTACATTTCCTACCATACAAAGCTTTATAGGGGGTCGTATCAATACTTGACTGAAAACTGTTATTATAGGCAAATTCCATAAGGGAAATATACCTATCCCAACTTTCGGGAAAATCTAGCACACAACCCCAAAGCATGTCCTCTAATACTTGAAATCACTCTTCGGGATTGTCTAATTATATGATGAAAAGTTGTCAGACTAAAATTCAATCGAGAAAAATTCAAGGGGCTAACTCGCAATTTTTCCAAACCTTGAAGTAAACTGTGGATTGTGGTCAGACACTATCGATAGTGGAATCCCATGCAATTGGACAATCTCATTCACATACAATTCCGCTAACCGGTACATGGAATAGTCTAAATTCTGACTAAGAAGAAGTGAGCAGACTTGTAAGTCCTGGCCAACAATTACCAAATCGAATCATGTTTCTTTGGGTGAGGGGAAACCGCACACTGTAACCATAGTAATGTTATCCCACTTCCATTGTGGAATTGGAATGAGATTTAACAGACCAGATGGAACTTGATGTTCAACTTTCACCTGTTAACAAGTCAAACATTTGGACACATAATCTGTCACATCTTTCTTCATTCCTCGCCACCCCCATATTGTTTCATGTAAACTCGCACATTTTTGTTACCTCCAAGATGCAATGGTGAATACTAGATATGAGCCCAGAGCGATTTTGGTTTTTCACTCCCTTGTCCACTGAAACACATAATTTGCCCTAATGGTATATACCCCCATCTTCTCCCATTGAATATTTAGTCTTGCCTCCATCTTTGACTAATTGTATTTTTTTTTTTGTAACTCGACTTCATTTTTCTAAGCATCAATTATCATCTGCTTCAAGACAAGTTGTTTAATTGAGCTAATAACACTCCATCTCAAAGTATTCTCCATTCCACTGCCAGAAGATGAGCCGATATCGCTTCTCGCTTAAGGCATTTGCCACCACATTAGCTTTTCCTAGGTGGTAATCCACTAAGCAATCATAGTCTTTGAACAATTCTAGCCATTATCGTTACCTAAAATTAAGCTCCTTCTGAGTTAACAAGTATTTGAAACTTTTATGATCTGTATATATTCTACATCTTTCACTATATAAATACAGTCTTACTATTTTCAAAGCGAACACTCACCGCCGGCTATCGCCTGGGATCGGTGCGGGATAATTTGTTCATGTGGTTTCACTGCCTTGAGGCATATGCCACTACTTTCTATCTTCGCATCAATACACATCCTTAGTCCATTCCTAGAAGCATCACTATACATGGTGTACTCTTACCCAAGTAGGTTGAGCCCAAACACGTAGTGCTTCTGAATCAGCATTTTCTTCGCTAAGTTCAAAACCCACTTGGCATGTAATGCCCATTCAAATTTCAATCTTTTGAGTAAATTTAGTGATCAGTGCTACAAGATATGAAATCCCTTACAAATCATCTGGAGCATTATCCAACTAAACTCCCAAGAAACTTCTACCTCTCGTTATGTTTCAGCGCCTAATTTACAATAGCTTCAACTTTAGCAGGATCAACTCTAATGCCTTCTGCAAAGACAATATGGCTTCGGAATGAAACTTCCTTAAGCCAAAAATCGCACTTGCTTAACTTATCATACAACTGTTTCTCTTTTAAAGTCTGCAAAACTATTCGCAAATGTTGTTCGTGTTCGTGTTCATTCTTGGAATACACCAAGATATCATCTATGAACACTACCATAAACTAGTCCAAATAAGGTCGGAACACTTGATTAATCAAATCCATAAATGTTGTTGGTGCATTAGTCAACCCAAATGGCATTACTAAAAATTCATAATGACCATATCGAGTTCTAAATGCTATTTTCGGCACATCCTCATCTTTTAATTGCTGATAATATTCCGGGATCGGAGGTCTTACTTTTGAAAGACATCAAATTTCCCTTCAACTATATAAAAGACTCTGACTCGCATGGGTATTTGTTTTTCACTGTCACATAATTTATTTTCTAATAATCAATGCACATCCAAAGGACTTGATAGTCAGATTTATTAGCGTGGCCAAACTGGTATACCTTGTACTATCACCGTTGGATCGTCGGGGACATTTAAATTACCACAGTTTCTTATCACCAAATCAACTCTGCTTTGATGTTTGAGCGACTGATCCATCCCAAATATCAAAATCATACTCACGAAAGGCAGCGTCGGGTCGCGAGAACTTTCTGGCTATGAGTCTTATTAGCAGTTCTTACTATACTCGGTTAACATTAACCCATGCCCAGAGTTCGTCACATGCATGTCATGTCAGTGCTCTTACGATGGCATTTTTGCTCCAGACAAATGCTCGAGTGCAGAGACATAGGAATGATGAAGTGAGGATATATTAAGGCATGTATCTCCATATCATAAAGAGAAAAAATACCAGCTATAACTTCTAGAGCATTAGGATCTTCACGCGTCTTCATAGCATAGGCTCGTGTTGGGGTTGTAGAACTAGGGTGGTCTACTGTCTCTGATATAGTACCTCCTTGCCCTCTTTCTTTCAATCTTGACCTCCACCTCATACGAATCGTTGGAGAATTTGTTGATCATCCTCGGCCTTGCCTTGAGGATTTACAAATTCTCGATTCTATTAGACAATTTGCTAGAGATAATTTGTGCTTCCACATCTAAAGCATCCTCCCTTCAGTATTTGGAAATACCAGAATGTCATTGTAGCAATGAAGGCATTCGAGATTTCTGCAATGGGTTGAAGTGCCTTTCGAGGAAGCCCAGATGCTCACGTAGGCCCTTGTCTTCTTCCTTTAGCAGTAGAGCTATACACTGATTCAACTTGAGACTCTCTAATTCTTTTATCTAAGGAAGAGCCTCCCCTCTCAAACTTTCTCTTATGATTTCTTTCCCGATTACTCATTTAAGACTTTTCCACCTTCATAGCTGCTTCCACCAGTTGAAAGAAATTCACCTGCTGTAGAGAAGTGTGACACCCTAAAAATACCTAACAATTTTATAACATGTTTAGGGTGTAAAAAAAATTAAATTATATTTTTTCCGGTGTTTAAATGGCTAAAAACGAAAAATGATAAAAACCTGAAAATTTTATAAGAGCCAAATAAATTTGGTAATGAAAATAAATAAAGGACTAGGGTCATAAATGAGTAATGTAAGTGCAAGTATAAATGAAATGAAATAAGTGAAATGAGAGAGTGAAATGAGGCTTTAAAATGAGAAAAGCCAGTGTGTGCTAGCGAGTGACATTACATGACATGAGAATAAAGACCAAAGTGGTCTATGGAATGCCCATTGGGCATTCACGTTTAAGGAAGCGAAGAGAAGGGTAGGAGCTTGGGAGAAGAAGGTATTTTTTGGTGTGTTTACTCTCTATTCTTGAGTATCTTTGTTAATGAAGGAAGAAAGATTTGAAGAGAAATTAAGAGTAAGAAAACTAACCTAACTCCTTTTGATGATTTGGATTTAGGAAAACTCTAACCTTATATAAAGTGAATTTTGATTGATTATAGAATCAATTTTTTGATTCTTTAGTTAAGTTTCATAAGATTATTTAATTTAGGATGGTTTAAGAATTTTGTATCAGAAATAATCTGATGGGACTGAAAAGTTTCTTTGTGAAAAATTTCAATAGTTTTGTTTTGGCTATAAGTTAAGTTATAATCATCCAAATTAAGTGATTCCAATTGGTAAAGAACCATAAGAGATAAAGATACAAATTTATATAAGGGACCATAATAAAATTGTAGCTCTAAGGCTCCTGAATATGGGCTTAAAGGTGAGTTTTGGGTAGCTAACGGGTATGCTCTGTTTTGGGTGTAGTTGTGGTTTTTTGGCCATAAGTTGAGTTTCACTCATCCAAATTGAGTGACTCAAAATTATGAGTAAACTAGACTTCTAGGGAATAATTTGCTTGGAAGGAGTGTATGCAATTTTGCAACTGAGAAGTGCCCAATCGGAGTCAAGGAGTGGGTATGTGCAGAACAATCCATTCACTTTTCAAATTAGAGTAATCTAGATGTCAAATGCAATAACTTGAGTTTTGGTGATCCAAATTGGATGATTAAAATTGGATAATAAACCTTAGAAACATAGCTTCAAATTAGTAGAATGAACCATTACCAATTTATGGAGTTAAGACCCTTGAAATCAAGAATAATAGTAGGTAATCGAGTGAGTTGGGCATACCGACCAGTTTGGAATTAAAATGCCGTAACTTGAGTTTGGGTGATCCAAATGAGATGATTCCAATTCCTACTGAAAATAGACTCATTGAGATATCATTTTCTTAAAGGAAGCATGAGCAAAATATGAAACCATGTGTTTCCCAAAATGTTTTCAAGTGAAGGTGTATTGGGTGAACCATCAACCACCAACAAAAAATCCTAGAATGCCGCGATTGATTTTTGTTCTTGGGTTTGTTCTTTGATAGTGACATATTTGTGATGGATTAGGGTTGGTGACGAGCTTAACCTAGAGCGGGATTACGAGAATAGGAATCGAAGAGCGATAACCTTTTGGGTTTGTTCTTCACACTTCCTTCCTTGTTTAGGTTTGTGTTTTTGTTTGACAAAATAATCTAAAGGTTTTATATGAATATGCATGTGTATAAGTTTGAAGTATAAATGAATTGGTTTACATTTACGCACTTCTCTACATCTATTTCTAAAACGTTGAAGGATTATGAAATAAGTGGATTTATTGAAATGAATTGAGATAAATTGCATATTGATTTGTTATAAATTGATTTGATACAACTGATTGTGAAATGAATTGCACATGAAAAATTGCATGAGTATTGGAAACCAAGTATTTGGATATAAATGTGTATACACTATTGTAAATTTATATGAATGATTTGGCGTCATGATAGAATGTTATTTGTTAAATTCGAGTTAAGGATGGGTGGTATCTGGAATGGGGTGTCGAAATGAAGCGATCTTGTGTCGAGGCGTGATGTGTCACTCCGTCAAGTAGCTTAGTGGGACGATGTCGGTGGTGTTCACGAAATGATTTTAATACTTAGGTCCCATTATTGTGTATTGTATTGTGTTCTCAAAACCCTTTTTATCTTAGGCTACGACCCCTGCGGGATCATGCTTGGGTGATTCGTTAACTCATGCGGCTGAAAGCATAGGTTAAATTCAAACAGAGCAAAATAAAAAGAAAATTGTGAAATGCATGATTTGTGTTTGAATGATTTATTGCATATGAAACTACATGATTGAAATGACCAATGAATTGTAATTTGAATGTATACAAATGAAAATATACATATATGTATTGTATCGCATTGGTCATTGAAAAATTCTCTAAAGACATCGATTTAGAAAAATGCATGATTACTTATTGAAATGAAGAAGAACTATAGAACCGCTAGGCATGAAAATGCTTAGCGCATTGTTTTATCATCGCGAAAGTGCCAGAGGTGAGCAGTGCGAAGGAAAGGCCGCGCGAGCTATTCGAGTCGGCGTCGAGGCCTCATAGAGTTGAAGTGAGCTCAGGCCAAAGTCATGAAATATATTTGACACTTTTGTACAAACTCTGATTTTTGTTTTTAATTATTTTGGTATTGAAAATGGCTATGTAGTAATGTATAAAGGTGGTAAATGGACGAATGGGCATGTAATGCCATATTTAATGAAAAATGTGTATTGAAAACAAAATAGTATAGGCCCCCTTTAAGTTGAATTAGTATATCTGAATATATTTTCATAAAGATAGATATCCTTTAAAAAATGGGTTATTGGAAATGTGTTTCTTGATAAAAGAAAAGGAATTGGATTTGAAAAAGGGACCACGTCACGGATCGGATTGACCTCAGGGTCGGTGCGAGGGCGCGGCCGTCACATTAGACTCATAGAGGTATCATTTTCTTGAAGGAAGCATGAGCAAAATATGGCTCATGTGTCCTTGTGTGCGTTGCAAGTGAAGAAATTGTATTGGTGAAATCAGCCTTGAAAATCTAGAATGCAAAGCGATTTTTTTCTTGGGTTGTTCTTTAATAGCGACATATTTGTGATGGATTAGGGGTTGGTGACGTGGAAGCTTGACCCAAGAACGGGATTCTTAGAATAGGAATAGAAGAGCGACAACATTTTCGGGTTTGTTCTTCACACTTCCTTCCTTGTTTCGGTTTTGTGTTTTGTTTGACAAAATAAATCTCAAAGGTTTTATATGAATATGCATGTATGCTCTGTTTGAGCCATAAATGAATTGGTTTGTTCTCCACTTCTCTCTCTCTATTTCTAAAATGTTTGAAGGATTATGAAATAAGTGGATTTATTGAAATGAATTGCGATAAATTTCATATTGATTTGTTTTAAATTGACTTGTGAAATGAATTGCACATGAAAAATTGCATGAGTATTGGAAACCAAGTATTTGGATATAAGTGTATATACACTATTGTAAATTTCTATGAATGATTTGAGCGCCCTTAATAGAATGTTAACTTTTAAATTCGAGTTAAGGATAGGTATACCAATAAGGGTCAAATGAAGCGATCTTGTCTTGACGTAATGATGTGTCAGTATCAGTAACTGACGGGACGGTATCGGTAGTGTTCACGGAAATGATTTTTAATAACTAGTCGGTACTCAGGCGGAGATCGATGCGGAGTGTTATAAACATTTTTATCTGGGCCTGCTGACTAGCCGGGATGATCTTGGGTGATTCGTTATCTGTACTTTGAAAGCATAGGTTAAATTCCTTAACGACAAAATAGAAAAAATTATGAAATGCATGATTTGTGTTTGAATGATTTATTGCATATGAAGCATGATTGAAATGACTTGATGAATTGTAATTTAGATATATTGTATTGTATCGCATTGGTGTTGAAAAAAATTATACAAAGGCATCGATTTAGAAAAATGTGATTTACTTAAGTGAAATGAAGAAGGCGTATAGAACCCTTGGGCATATGAAAATGTAGCAGCGTTGTTTTATCATCACGAGTCTGAGTGAGCAGTGCGAAGGAAAAGGCGCGGTATTATTGAGTGGCGTCAGGCCTCCGCAGGTTGAGTAAAGCCGACCCTACATTTATGAAATATATTTGACACTTTTTGTACAAACTCTGATTTTTTTTGGTAAATATTTTGGTATTGAAAACGACTTATAATGCCGTAATGTATAGAGGTGGTAAATGGACCAAATGGGCATGTAATGCCATATTTAATGGAAAATGTGTATTGAAAACAAAATAATGGGTCCCCCTTTAGTTGAATTAGTATATACAAATATATTTAATAAAGATAAATATCCTTTACAAAATGAGCATTGGAAATGTGTTTTATGGACAAAAAGAAGAATTGGATTCGAAAGAGGGCCCGGAGTGTCACGGATGGGATTCGGCCTTGAGTCGGTCGGGTGCGGGGTGCGAAACCATCATAAGAGAAGTAGCAGTGATACCTCTTTATGGATTCATTTAAACCATCCTCAAGCTGTCTATCTTTAGGTGCTTGATGGGAACTACTTTTAGCACATGTTTTGTAGCATACAAGAAATGCCTTAACAATTTTATAGCATGTTCGAGGTGTAAAATAAATTAAATTATATTTTTCGGAGTTTTAAATGACTAAAAGAAAAATGATAAAAACCTGAAATTTACGAGGAGTTAAATTAATTTATTAAAAATGTCAAATGAAGTACTGCAAGAATTAAGTAAATGAGTAATGTAAGTGTCAAAGTATAGAATTAGATGAAATGAAGAGGAAATGAAAGTGATAAACTTTTAAATGAAAAAAGAAATGATGAATTAGTGTGTAGCGAATGTGGCCTTAGTCGAGTAATGGACAAAAGACCGAATTTTGGTCTTTAGATACCATAACCTCATTTTAGGCAAAGGGGAGAGGAGAGCTAAGGCACACTATGGTTGAGGAAGAAGAGAGGAACTTGGTAATTTTCCTCCATAGGATCAATGATTTAGGTGATCAAAAAGAGAAAGAAGAAGAAAGAAGAAGATTGAAAGAGATTTAAGGTAAGTAATAGGAACCACAACCCTCATTTTCTTGTGTTTTGGATTAGGAAAACCCTAAATTTGAATAAAAGTGTTTTTATTGGTTGTTTGATTGGTTTGTGGTCCTCAAATGAGGAATTTTTGTATAAAGGAAATGTTGGATTTTTAGGAGAGATGCTGTCAAAATTTTCCCAAAACTCATGTTTTTGTTTTGGCCATAACTTGACCATCACTCATTTGAATTAAGTGATTCAAATTTCTAGGTAAACTAGACTTTTTGGACAACAAATCTCCCTAAAATAATTGTATTCAAATTTGAACCCCATTGGACCCAAAAATTCGTCAAAAGTGAGGCTCTGTTTTCAAGTCAATTTTGGTTCAATTCTGATACAATTTTGGTGTTAGGAGGCGATTTTTGGTAGTGTAGCAGTGTCGCTCATCTAAATCCAAGTGGTTGAAATTTTGGGTAAACTAGACTTCTAGAAGAACAAATATATCTAAAATAAGTGTATACAAATTTGGACCCCATTGAACCTAGAAATTCATCAAAGTGAGGCTCTATTTTTGGGTCAATTCTATTCAGTTCTGATACAGTTTTGGTGTTTAGAGTAGTTTAGGTATTTAGGTCATAACTTGGCCATCACTCATCAGAATTGAGTGATTCAAATTTCTGGGTAAACTAGACTTTTAGGTGAATAGATATTCTTGAAATAAGTGCATCCAAATTTGGATCCCATTGAACCCAGAAAATTCGTCAAAATGAGGCATATTGATGCCTAAAAAGAATGATAAGAATGTCTATGGATGAGGAAATGGGGAAAATGAAAGGAACAATGAACCAGAAGGAAGTCAGGTAGAAATAAAACCTAAATAGAAACATTAGAACATCCAACTAATATATGATTGTCATTTGTGATGGATTAGGGGCTAGCAGGGGAGAAAGCTCGAGGTTGAGGTCGAGATTACGAGGACCAGAGAGGAATCGAGGGACGACAATGTAATTTTGGTTTTGTTCTACTTCTCTGAGTCCAAAGTGTTTGAATGATTAAAAATGATTTGGTGCTGAAATGATTTATAATAAAAGCATATTGATTTGTTTTAATTGATTTAATGCAATTGATTGGAAATAATTTGCATATGAAAAAATTGCATAATTAAAATGAATTGTTTGTATAAATGTACATACTATCTTTGTATTTGCTATGAATGATTTGAACACCCATAATAGAATGTTAGTTAAATTTGAGTTGAGGATGAGTTAATTTATACCAATAAGAGTCAATTAAGCGATCGCTATGACGGCAGTAATGATGATGTGTCGCTCCGTCCGTGCTTGACGGGACAATGTCGGTAGTGTTTACGAATTGATTTTTAATAATCGATCGACACCGGCGGAGGCAAATGCTTGTGTTATAAAACAAAATGTTTTACCTTTACCTTAATTAGATGTGTCGATGATTAGATTATTTTGTGGGCCAAAGCATAGGTTAGAAATTAGTTAAAGTAGTGAAATGATAAGAAAATTGTGAAATGCATGATTGTGTTTTGAGATGATTTATTGCATATGAAAGTGCATATTTGGAATGAATCCAAATAAGCCTTAAATGAATGTATATGAAATGAATATATGTATTGTACGTGATAATTCCAAAAGGTTAAAAAGAATTGTTTAGAAAAAATTGCATGATTTGTATTAAAGCGAAATGGAAGAAAACTAAAACCACTAATCATAAAAATGTTTAGTGATTGTTTTATCATGCCAGTCTGAGAGGAAACGAGGTGTGAGGACGTAGACCACAGTGAATCAGAGTCATCGTCAAAGTCACACGGAGGATAAGTAAAGCTTCGTCACATGCATACATGAAATTATTAGACTCATTTTGTACAAACAATACTATGAAAATTGAACTCTGATTATGTTTTGTAAATATTTGGATATTGAAAACGGCTAATAATGCCGCATTGTATAAGGTGGGGAAATGGTTCAAATGGGCGTGAAATGCCACATCGAATGAAAAATAGTTTTGTGATCCAGTGGGCCATATTAAAGTGACTACGTATATATATATCTTTATTAGTATTTGATTGTGTTTGGAAAAGTAATTGTATTTGGATTATTGATGATTAAAAAGTGAGGAGGCGCATCAGGAGTCTGGTTTGGCCTCGGGTCGAGTCAGTCGTGGCTTGGCGAGTCACATTTTAGTGGTATCAGAGCGTAGGTTTAGGTGATTCTACAAAATGATATTTGAAATTGTTTATGACATGCATTGCATTTGCATATAAAGGATGACGTGACTCTAATGCGGATCTTGTCGGTCTTAATAGGAAAGCATGGATGGTTAGGGACCCCGTAAATCCCGGTGACTTCGAGTGCAGATGCTTCTTAGTGTGAAGGTGGTGAGCGTCCTAAGCTCCATTTATTCATGAGCAAGGTCGAGCGTGAGAAGTGCATGGATATCCCCCAACGGATGACAGGCCTTTGCAAGACGACCTGACCAAATGCCGATTGTTCCTCAATGATCGACATGAGAATGGCAAAATATCGACCGTGGATTTCCTTAGGAAGAAATATGATGAGCCTTCCATGGAAGAAAATTGGCTCTAAGGCGAAGAAACAGGGCAAATGCATTGCACTGAGGGAGAATTTAGAGTGAGACCTCGCTAACGAGGATAGGCTTGCTCCGGTGGTGGGTTTCCGTGACTAGAACCGCACCATCGGAAAGTGTTACATGGGAGTTTTTCCAGGCAGAATTCAGGAAACAATATGTGGGTCATATTTATTTGAGAAATGATGAGCCCAAAGGTTTCATAAATTTGAAACAAAGACACAAATTGAGTGTGGCCAGGTATTAGAAGATTCACCCCAGTTGAGAGCAAGTGATATGTTGTAACACCCAATTATACCATAAAGTTTTATAACATGTTTAGAATAATAGAAAGTAAGTCTTATATTTTAGAATAAAAATAATGCTAAAAATAATATAAGAAAAACCGAGTGCAATACAAAATTCGAGGGTAAGTGTGATTTACAAATTCGTGGACCAAGGTCGCCTTGTTAATAGATTATAGGCTAAAGTGGAAATATGAATAGCAGTTTACAGGAAATAGGAGAGATGAGGACGAAAATAGCAAAAATGGAAAAGAGAAAGAGAAAAAGGGTTTGCGAACATGGCCTTAACATTTAAAAGGGAGGAATAGGAAAAATAGCTCATTTTGGTCTTACAAAGTTAGAGCGAATGGGTTGAAGAAAGAGAAAGAAAGAGAAGGAAAGACGGAAGAAAAGAAAGAAGAAGAAGAAGAAGAAAGAAGAAGAAGAAGAAATCCAAAGGTATGAGAAGAATTGTTGCCATCAGTTTTGTGGATATGTATAGGGATACTTGTTTGGAGGTTTGAAATACCTCTTTTGTGTAGAATCCTTGTACTGAATGGTTGTTTGGTTTGGTTGTGGTCCTCAATGGAGGAAAATTTTGTATAGAGAAAATGTTGGGTTTTAGGGGAGATGTTGTCCTTTTTTTTTTAACCCGTGTTTTTGTTTTGGCCATAACTTGGCCATCACTAATCCACATTGAGTGATTCAAAATTCTGGGTAAACTATACTTATATAAGAACAAAAATATCCCTAAAATAGGTGTCTCCAAATTTGAACCCTAGGGTACTCATAAAATTCGTCAAAGTGAAGCTCTGTTTTGAGTGATTAAGTTCAATTTTAGTTCGGGCTTGATTTTGGTATTTAGGCCATAAGTTGAGTTTCACTCATCAAAATTGAGTGATTCAAATTTTTGGGTAAACTAGAATTCTAGGAAAAAATCTCCTTGAAATAAGTATATCCAAATTTGGACCCCATTGAACTTAGAAAATTCTCCAAAGTAAGGGAATAATTCGGTCCCTGAAATTTGTCTTAGAACATTCCCTTTAATTGGAGTAATTCTGGTTGTTTAAATCATAACTTGAGTTATACTCATCCAAATGAGATGATTCAAATTTTTGTACAAATTAGACATGTGGGAGAACAACTTTCATGGAGAAATTATGATAAAATTATGTCTCTAACATTCCCAGAAAATTTTCAAATATAGGGCCTTAATTCCATATTACATTTCTGGAAATTGTCGAGAACAGTCGAATGTTTAGACCATATCTCCCAAATTAAAAGTCAAAAGGACATGATGTTTGAACCATAGAAACTTAGACATAGGGGTATTTTGAGTTATAAGATCCAACTCTGCAACGATCCGTTCTGAGTCAAAATTATGTCAAAATGAACAAAGATTTCTGCAGATGTCGACGAAATTAGTTATGAAGCTGAAATTGTATAAAGGTTATATAAATGTATTTATATAAAAAGCTAAAGAGAATACACGTATAATTTTGTTATATGAAAAAGTGCAAAGTACAATTAAATGTTTATAAAAGATTATTTGATAATGAATATCTTATAAGTATACATGAGTTATTCATGTATATGAGATATCTTTTTCTGATATCTAAAAATTTTAAAAAAAACATAATAAAGTGATTACTTTGCTTATGGCTAGGGTTGTTGGATAGATAGACATGCACAGCTAAGGGATCGGTTCTTATGACATCTGATTTGAATCTCGAGAGGCCTCAGTTTGGGTCGATAGCATTAATCTTGTTTAGCGGATCATTATAGTGGCGGTTTGGTGTGCGAATGGAGATCTTGTATTGCTAGCCAGTGATGGTACCAGTTTTATACGAGTTCTTTCAGTATCCACTTCTAGGGTTTATCACGGGCCTTGAAACATAAAAACAAATGACAAGTATGCATAGATAGGATGTATATGATATATGAGCTATGATATGAGAAGCATAGCAACTGTATGTGATGATAATATATAAGTTTAGAACAATAGAAGTAAAATTAATGAATGACACGAAAGGATATGAAAATATGATAAGAGAGTAAACATATGAAAAAGTAGATATGAGAAATGGATAGAAATATTTAAAATGTTATATTTATCCTTAAGTATATGCATGTATCTAAGTGAGATGATCATATTAAGGGGTTGTCCACGGGTGTTATTCCTTTAAATATAAACACTTGGTGCTCTTGGAAGACCATTTGATTACATGTATATGTATTTTTGTTTCTTTTTGTCAACAAGTAAATATTGTAAATGTTGAACACTTCTATATGAGCTTGTATATATTTTATGTCAGTTGCTACAGAATATAGTACAAGTTAAATGTTTAACATTATATGAATGAACAAGCTTAAAGTTTATAAGTTTATAGTAAAAAAAAAAAAAAACAAACAAATGACACCCTCACTTGACACTGGGTGCCAAGTTGGGCACATCACATATGTTCCCGAGATGCTAGTGACTGAGGATAAGAAATGCCGCAAGTTTGAAGATGGCCTCAATGACCATATTCGGGCCCATGTCTCAGGATTTTGCCATGTGCTCTAAATGTTGAAAGAGTAAAGAAAGAATAGTATGAAAGAAAAGAAAGAAGACGAGGTAGAAAAAACCTTGGGCGGTGGAATTCTTATCGGCACGAGGTAAAGAATTGAGGACCACGGGGTTCTAATCGGCTACGGCTCGAGATCATTTCGGTATCGGTAGTAAGACTATTCTGTTGCACCATCACATTGCTAGTGCCTTTAGGAGGTTCTTGAGAAGGGACCAGCTCCTCCTTGTGCACACATTGTGGGAGGGGAAACATAAGGAGAGTGTTGGAGATTATAAGTGATTGTTTGGTATGTGGATCGATGAGCGCAAAGTGAAAGATTAATCACTGAGAACCGTTTATTCAGCCCACGATTTAAGGGTATAGTTTATTGATATAGAAAATGGCAAGACTGATAAAAAGAATTGTTGCATCAGGGTGTCACCAGAGACAATGACACGGACTGTGGGTAGACTGGATGTAGTGCTCCCGGCACGGGCATATCTGCGATGAGCGGAGTGGAAGATAAAGATGCCTGGGATGTGATAGTTGGTAATTTCTATATCTTTGAGACTGTGTACAACATTGATAGATCTGGTTCAACCTACTCTTATGTTGTACTACCATTAGGAGTTTAGTTTAGTTTAGAAGAGTAAGCCAGAAATTATCACATTTTGGTGACAAATCCACTTGGGCGTAGTGTCATTGTGAATAGAGTTCTGAGGATTGCCCCGATCGAATACGAGTATGAGGTTTAGAGATTTGATCGAGTTGTCATTTTAGATGGTTTCATGTGATGTTTGAGGATAGTTGGTTGTCGGAGCACGAATGGTAGTTAATTGTAGAATGAAGAGAGTGACTGGGACACGAGTGGTGAGGAAGTGAATTTTATCGGCGAGAAGGTGGAATACCTCTCCCTAATGTGATATCCCACACTAGCCTACTTTGGTCTGACAGATGGTTCGAAAGGGATTGTAAAACTGTATATGTGATGGAATCTGAAAAGGCGAGCCCTGGTTTATCGGACATCCCTACGATTTGCAGCGAGTACGGATGTGTTTCTAGAGGAATTGTCGGGGTTGCCTCCACAGAGAGAGATTGAGTTTGCAATTAACGTTGTTAAGGTGCCAGCTGTATCCATTACAGGTAATAGAATGGCTCAAATGGAGATAAAGAATTGAAGCTTAATTTCTTGAGGTTGGTTGTTAAGAGAAGGAGATTTATTCGTCTAAGTGTATCACC
Organism: Tetrastigma voinierianum; assembly: GCA_016808115.1. NCBI lineage: Eukaryota > Viridiplantae > Streptophyta > Magnoliopsida > Vitales > Vitaceae > Tetrastigma > Tetrastigma voinierianum. The sequence continues at coordinate 653,690 of JAEQBH010000419.1, read as the reverse complement.
ATGGGGAGCTCCCAATTCTCTTTGTTAAGAAAGATAATTTTTACTTAGGTTATTATGTTGGTATAGGCAATTGAATAAGATGTTAGTGAAGAACAAATATCCATTACCTAGGATAGATGACTTATTCGACCGGGTTGAAGTGTAAAGTGTCTTTTTGAAGAAGATTGACTTCGCGATAACGGGTATCATCCCGAGTTAAGGATTAAGGATGCGGATGTGCATAAGGCGATGTTTACGAGCACGGTGCCAGACATTATGAGTTCCTTGTAATGCCATTTAGGTTTGATGATGCCGGCGGCACTCATGGACTTAATGAATGGTGTTTACCGACCGTATGTAGATCAGTTTGTCATGGTGTTTATGTATGACATCCTTGTGTATTCAAAGGATCGGGAAGATCATGATACATGCCTTCGGGGTATTGCTAGAAACCTTGAGAAATGAACAATTATATGCAAAACTGAGCAAATGTGAATTTTGATTGAGATAAGTGTCCTTTCTTAGACACATTATATCAAAAGAAGGAATTTGAGTGGATCCAAAGAAGATAGAGGTGATTATTGAATGGAAACCATTAAGAAATGTCACGGAATTGCGTAGTTTTCTAGGATTGGTAGGTTACTACAGAAGGTTCGTTAAGGGGTTTTTGATGATTGCGGCCCCGAAGACAAGATTGCTCCAAAAGAATGTGAGATTTGAGTGGAGTGAAAAGTGTCAAGCTAGTTTTGAAAGGTTGAGAAAGCATTTCTTCTGCTTAGAGGCTTTTTGTTCTTACTCGGAGTCGACCTACGAGTAAAAGAATGTGATTTTTTTTTTTAGTGATGCTTCATTAAATATGGACTTGGATGTGTTCTTATGCGAGAAGGATAAAGTGGTGGCAATAGCGAGGTATTTGAGCGCGTAGAAGAACTACCTTATACATGATTTGGAATTGGCTGCCATTGTGTTCTCATTGAAAATACGGAGACACTATCTTTATGGAGCAAATTGTTTCATCTACACCAATCACAAAATTCTCTTAAGTATTTTCCCTCGCAAAGAGAGCTTAACTTGAGACAACATAGATTGATGGAATTGATCAAGGATTATGATTGTGTGATTGATTATCATCAGGGAAGACGATGTAGTAGCGGTGCTTTGAGTAGAAATTCGATTTCTGCGCTTCAAGCATTGAATGCTCATTTGTCATTGTTAGACAACGATTGTAATAATTGGAATTTGAAGATTGATAGCAAAACTTAGGATATGTTAAATCAAGTGCTAGAGGCGCAAAGAATGATGAGAAAATTCTTTTGCCAATTGTAAATCGAATAGAATTGGGGAAAAGAAATTGACTTTACATTGAAGGATGGATTCTTATATAGAGATCGAGTTTGTGTACCCGATGGTGATGAATTGAAGAAATTCGATCTTGAAGGAGCTACCTGATAGGATCTTTTGCTATACCACGGTAGCCTGAGATGTCAGATTTAAAGACTTCATGTGGTGGTCGGAATGAAAAGAGATGTTTGAATTTGTGACCCGAGTATATGGTGTGTCGAAAAGTGAAAGTCGAACATGAGTTCCTTTGGGATTATTACTTCTGTCAGAGATACCCCGAATGGAAATAGGACCAATCTGATGGATTTTGTGATCTGGTTAACGATTGACAGTGTAACATAAAAATATACTGATACGTTTCAACGTGTTTAGGGTATTTTGTGGAATATAATTTGAATTTTTAAGTAAGTTAAATGCCAACATTGAAATCGAGAAACTTTTGGAATTTGTACAAGATACAAGGGTAAATTTGTAATTTGTCAAATTGGGACACAAAAGTCATAATATAATAAGGTTATATCTCTAAGTGCAAATATGGGAAGTTGTGGTGCAAATAGAAAGGAATTTGAGGACCAAAGTGAAATAAAAGCAAACTTAATGTCAAAATAATGCATTTTTGGTGACTATTTGTGATATGGCTTAGGGGTTCGTTGACAACTTTCGTCGGCCGCGGAATGTCGTGGATGTCGGGTGGCAGACACCACTCATAATCGGCGAGTCTCCTTTGTATGGGGAGCTCTGCGGGGTACCTCTTTGTCTGACTATTTCTGATGACCGCACAGTGTGACACCGAGCAGGGTGTCGGGTTGACTACCCATCGGCCGCGGAATACCGTGAATGTCGAGTTTACCGCCTTGGCTTGAAAATCGGGCGAGAGTCACCGGCATGCGGGGCTCTACCCCAGATAAGGGCACACCGCTATCTGTCACAGCTTGGTCAATATATCCGATATATCGATCGCATAGTATCACGGCCCTTGGGCCCTGAAGCGATACTCGTAATACATGCCTTTGAATCCCGACTATATACCAGTAGTTACGAGTTAATATGTTACTCTTATCTGACATATATCAGAGCTTATAGGTTCTAATACATGTTTCATCCGGGAGCAGAAGCCCTGGCTTCGGCTTTATTCCTGTCCCTCAGGTCTACAGGACGGCGGAGTCCCGACATACTCCACATTGCACACGTAAAAATAATATCCTCGACAGGGAGTGAGCTAATGTGGTATTGGAATACGCCTAAGTGGACTCTTCACTTTATTAAGTGCGGTCACGATGTATCAAATTAAACACACATTCAAGCAAATGCATGATCTGCTTGAATGTCTACATGTCGACTCAGATCCAGGAGTCCCTCATAAAAGCTCTCACCTTTCGCTAAGCCTTGTATGAGAGTATAATTTTGTTGGTTTGTAGACAACCCTCGGAGTGTGTATATATCAATTGGTAAAACCAGTGATTGATATATTAGTTGTTGTTTGTGGACAACCCTCAGTGTGTATGCTCCAGTTGGTATTTCCAGATGATTGATATATTATTTGTTGAATTTCTTTCAGATGAATATCAATTGGTAGCTCAGACGATTGATACTTTTTAATTGAGCCTCTCAGATGGTGTATTTTTTAGGCAATCTCAGAACCATTTTCTCTAGACTCATCATTGCACTCACTCACATAATCTAGGGTGTTTCGATTGCATATGGAATGCATGTATACGAGTTCAATCTGATGATCCCAATCACATCACGATATATACGTAGATATGTATAATTCGATCACAATCATGTTATGTAATTATACATTTTATACGCGTAAAATTAAGCTCACTTGGGCTAATGATCAAACACGAGCAATTTAATTTAAATCACTTGGCCAAACACATATTTCTGAAATTATATTTTGAGAACACTATTTGGGAATGAGTGAGGCCTCGTTTACTATTCTGGGGAAAATCACAAAACCTCGTTCACTTAGTGAACCGGGTTTCTGACCATTCAAACCTCAATCCAATCAACAAAGTTAACACTTGGATGAAAAATTAAATCACCCAAAAGCAGCGTGGGGCGTCGGGTGCTCCATTTTCTTTCAAAATTTTTACTTGATTCGATTGAGAGTTTTGGGGGCCGTCAAGCAACCTGCGGCTCATTAGCTAACATTAGTAAAAACGCTTAAAATGGAATTGAAACTCAAGTAGGGAGAAGCCCCTACCTCTTGGAGTTTGTCAAAAACTCCTGAAAGCCGAGTCACGTAACTTTGCTTTCCGCGTAGAGCGTCTTTCCTTCTTGTCGAAGGCTGAATGGTCGGATCGCGGAATGTCTAAGAGAAGTGCTCTCTCTCTCACAGAATTTCTCTCAACGCGACTCACTGGCCAATTCCTCCTGTTTTCCCTTTCTCACGTTTTGGCTCATTTAACTTTGGGAAGAGAGGTCAACGTTCTACCGGTTTCGATCTTTTAGTGACTTAATCAAATTTATTTGATTAATTAGCCTTTCTTGATTTGGTGACGTGCTCTCGGCCGTGCATTTCATCATTTATTTACTCTCATACCACTTATGAGCACATGAGACTTGTTGTAATGTGACTTTCGTGCAACGCCGAAATGGATTTCTGGCTTGCGAGAAAGCGCGTGCCTCGAAAAGCGTCTTGAGCTTCGATTGTCTCGAATGTGCGAATTTTACGTGCTAGCCCGAGTTTTGAGAGCGATTCCGACGGTGAAATCAGTTTCATCATCGAGATCCCCAGAGAATAAATTACGGATTTTTTTTTTAAACTGAAATTTCAATTTTATGTAAATTCTGATTCTACTTATTTCATAATTTGAATTTCTCGGGTCTTACACGGGGTCCATATCTGAGTAAAATAATGGCCAACTGGCGCTGCATTATCTCGCAATGACGTCAATTTATATCTGATAGTTGAATTAATAAATTACTCTTTACGAACATATATTAAAGCGTGCGATTTCTAATACGTGTTATCTGAAATATCACAAAGCCACAATCAAACTTTCTTGCTTGTGACCTCTAGCTAGCGTCGTTCCTCGTGCACACTCCACATTGCACGAAATAGTGATCCCTCGACGGGGTGGCGATAGTGAGCAATTTCCTACATGGGTTACTCTTCGCTAAAGTGCACATGTTGTAGTGAGCAATCACACATCTAAACAATTCGTGAACCTCTTAGAGATGTGCATCTTACGATCCATGTCCCAAGTCCTCACCAACTCCACTCGCACATGCACACAAGCCAAATGTAATTAGAATAATCAGTTTTCAAAACAAAGCTTGTTCTCGAAACTCACTCTAGAATTTCGGTAAATACATTGGATTACCCTTCGAGGGGCGGGTGCGGGATATTTCTCTAAGAAGCAGTCGTGGTCTCGTCAGAAGTGATGCGTTGGACAACTCTCGAGGCAATTCTTAGACTCTCATGAAATTGGAGTGCAAACATTTTCGTTTTGTTTGTTCATGTCATGCCTCACACCCTAATATTCAGGTTGCGATTGCATATGGAATGCATTATGCGATTCAAAATAGTCGTCTTAATATATAACGTGTGTATATATTAACATAATTAAATCACATAAATCATGTTATCTTGAAATTCACCATCAAATAACACAAAATTAGCTCACATGGGCTAATTAACAAACACGAAGCAATTCATTTTGAATCACTTAAACACATGAAAATTTACACCAAAAATCACACAACTATTCACGTGAACAGTGAAACCCTCGGGTTGACAGCATTTCCACGACCTAAGTGGGATTTTCTCCGCTCGATTCAAAAGGTTTTGAGGCCAGTTCTGTTAAACAAGCCTCGGAATATCCACAACAACAAACATGGCTCTTAGCCAAGAATGTCCTAAGTAGGAAAAGATCTACCTCTTGGAGTTGTTAGAACTCCTGGTCAGTGTCAGCGCCACGACCCTCGTCGCGTAGAACAACTTTACTTCTTGTTCTGTCGAGAACTGATGGTCCGAACGACCGTAAATCTAGAGAGAATGAGCTCCTTCTCTCTCTAAAACTCACAAACCCCACTCACTGCATCTCATTCACATTTTGTCTCTCAAATGAAGAAGATGACACTATTTCTATTTTGTCTCATTCTCATTAATTCCGAGATTCCCTTGTGTCCTTTATCTTGATTTTTGACCTTAGCCTGATCTAGGTGGAGTCCATTTCCATCGTCTCTCTAATCTTGAAACATGTGTCCGCAGTACATGTATTAGGTGGCGTTTATCGCGTCGCGTGTCTCTCAGGCCCATTTCTGACTTGGGCACAGTTGCCTCAGCGTGGTGGGTTGTCTGGATTTGACAAAGTCGGCACGTGTTAGTTGGGTTCGTCTGATTAGACTATGAGTGGTTTGAGTAAATCACAGGCCTAGAAAGATTTGGGTTTATTGAGAATTCTTTGTTTTACCACTTTCGAAAAGTGGAATTTTAAGTGCTACTGTAAACAGGCTTTATAGGAATTAGACCAAATAAGACCCATTTAGGGTCTCTCATTTGGACATTTTGGGACCAAAACATGAAAGAGAGAAAAGAAGAGAAGAAGAAGAAGATGATGATGAAAAGAAGAGAAGAAGAAAGAAAAGGTATGGATCACTATGGATTTGTGACTTTAAGTATGGAGACTACTTTTGTATGGATTCTAGTATTGGATGCTATGATGATTTTGTATGGAATACTATGGGATTTGTATGGATAATTTCTAGGGACTGTTAGGAATTCGCCATGTACTGGAATTTGTTGAGAGTTGGGTTGGTAAAATACTAGTTTCTGAGAAAAGGATGAGTAGGAATCACTCCATTTGTTAGGGATTCTTGGTTTATGATGTTTAGGATACATGTTTAGGTGTTAGGAAGTTAACCTAACTACAGTATTTGAATTAGGGTTTGGAAAAACCCAATTGATCCCATGATTAGTGTTGGTTGAGTTAGAACATGCTTGGGAGATGTTTCTATGAAAATATGAGTTTTAGTTTGTTTTTGGTTGGTGTGAAAAATGACCAAAATCATAAAAAATATAGGCTTCTTTGTCGGGGTCTTTCGCCATATTAGGACCTGCCGAAAGGCCATGAGAAGTGGCGAAATGGAGGCCCCAGTCAGCCTCGAGTTCACCTCGTGAAGCCACATTCCACGACATGGAAATGTTGTGTTTGCTTCGTTTTGTTTTAGTTTATTCAGAAGACTTGTCCTATTAGACTAATAAGGATCCTATAAGTATATGAAAGGGTTAAATACATATGTCTGTAAAAGGTAAAGGGAAAGGAAAATTAGACCGTACCTGCTTATGTGCCTGATATAAGATAGTAAGTTACTGAACACATATAATTGTAAGAATGCCTAAGACTAGGTATTGAATGACATGGCACCTCTGTTACGTGGGTAGGCACATATAGTACTTCGGTACTTTTGATCAGTGCTTCTACACTCTTGCTAGTTCTCTGACATACATTCATGAAGGTGCGTATGGTGCTCTGGTACTTCTATTCGATGCTTGACCTCCCTGCTAGTGCTCGGCCGGTTACGTGGCGGGCACGTTACGATAAGTGCTCCGGCCTCACGCTTTGTGCCTACGACACCTCAATCTTGTCTCTTGTACCTTTGGGCACTTATTGTGTTGTGTCCTACTCATTTCTTATTACTCGTCTAGGTAATCCAACAATTATATGATAGGGTTATGATAAGTGAATAAGAAGAAAGTAATGTACATCGTTCTGTTCTGAATGTACCTACGGGTACCTCTACATAAGTATAAGTTATGTAGTACCTATTAGTACTTTTGTACAAGTATAAGCTTTGTAACTCCTACGGGAGATACAGCGAATAAGTATGAGTGCATTATAGTCTGAAGTAGATTGTATATAGTTTATTATATGAATTCATGGAAATCATGATATATGCCTTAATGAATACACATTCTTGTTATATGCTTATTGTCTTAGAATAATATTAGTAATGTGTATATGTATAAGTTATATGTGAACACCACTAGCGTAAAGCTTAGCACGGGTTTTCAATCAGGTGTAGGTATAGGAGGACGTCATGTCTTAGCATCTTCTTGTTGCTACTTAGTAGGGGTTCACCAAGTGGGATTCAGCGCTACGAATAAGTAAATATAAATGCAGTTTTGTATGTGTAGCCTGTAAATGGGACTCGAATTTGTATGTATTAATCTTTGTAAACCGCTACGATGGTAGTTTTATTTTGTATCCTTGTATATGATATTTTGATTCAGTTATAAGACTTGGGCCCACCAACGTCTAAAAAAGCAGGTAAAGACCCTAGTTCGGTCTCGCTTCGCCTTGGCGGGACAGGATCGGGGCGTGACAACAGGAAGGAAGCATGATTCAGTTTGGGTCGTGGTAGACTGATTGACTAAGTCAACTCACTTCCCTACCGGTAGGCAGGCTATTCACTTGACAAGGCAGCGGAACTTTAAATAAGGAAATAGTTTGAAGTTCCATGAGATTCCCGATATCGATCATTTCATATAGAGATGAGGGTTTACCTCGAGATTTTAGGGGAAAGTTGCAAGAGGTTTGGGCATTTTCGACTGAATTTGTCTGTTCCACCGCGACCGGATGAATGATCGAAAAAGTGATCTAAGTGTTGGAAGATATCATTTGAAATTTATTGTGATCGGCTATGAGGGTAGTTGAGATAGACATTCTCTAGTGAATTTGTGTATAATAATGGCTTCCGGTCAGTATTGGAGACCAGCGCATTATGAGGCTCTCTACGGAAGAAAATACGAGCAGACTGTGTTGGACGAGTTAAGAGAAGAAGATAATTAGCCTCGATTTGATTCGGCCAGAAAAAAGTGAAAATGATTAGAAATATTGAAAGTGGCCACGGATGAACAAAAATCCTATCACCCAGAGCATGAGGAGAAAGGATATTCGGAGTATGAGATCGGCGAAAAGTGTTTGAGCATTATCACCTTTGAATAAGGTAATGAGATTTGATTTAGGAAAAGAGCGAGATTGGGCCTTATGTTGATGGGTCATATGAGGTGATAGAAAGATGGGTCGATTATGCACATATTAGCTTTGCCACCAGAGGTTGGAAAAAATCATAATTTTTCCATGTGTGATATTAAGGAGGTATAAATTGAACCAGTAGCATGTAGTCTTTTTCGAGCGATTGGGCTTTAGGCAGTTTGACGTATGAGACCGATAGAGATCTTAGCTCGAGGAAGTGAAGAGTTGTGGAAGTGAATCCCAAATTTGGTAAAAGTGTTGTGGAGAAACCACTTGAGACCTGGGAAGCCATGGGAGGAGCGAAAGTTATGTAACAGCAATACCTATTTGTTGATGGCCAATTCGATGACAAAATTCTTAGGGGATAGTTGTAGCACTTTTAAAAATACCGTACTGAGTTTTATAACATGTTCAGGGTGTAAAATAAATTAAATTATATTTTTTTCGGATTTTAAATAGCTAAAAATGAAAAATGATAAAACTGAAAAATTTCTGAAATTGAAATAAATTTGGTAAAAATGAATGAAATAGGGGACACAAGAAAGTGTAAATAGAAGTAATGTAAGTGCCAAAGTATAAATGAGATGAAATGAAGAGGAAATGAAAGTGAAAAGAAGATTTGAAATGAAAAAAATGAGAAATGATGAATTAGTGTGTAGCCAAACGTGGCCTTAGTCATGTAATGGACAAAAGACCAATTTTCTTTGAATGCCATAACCACGTTTTAAGAGCGAAAGGGAAGGAGAGGCTGGGGCACACTATGGTTGAGGAAGAAGAGAGGAACTTGGTGATTTTCTTCCATAGGATTAAGGATTTAGGTGATCAAAAAGAGAAAGAAGAAGAAAGAAGAAGATTGAAAGATATTTGAGGTAAGTAAACCAAACCCTAATCCTCATTTTTCTTGTGTTTAGGTTGGGGAAAACCCCAAATTTGAATAAAAGTGTTTTTATTGGTTGCTCTAAGTTGTTTTTGGTTGTTTGATTAGTTGTGGTCCTCAAATGAGAAATTTTTGTATAAAGGAAATGTTAGGTGTTTAGGAGAGAGAGTGTCAAAATTTTCCTAAAACCTATGTTTTTGTTTTGGCCATAACTTGGTCATCACTCATTCGAATTGAGTGATTCAAATTTCTGGGTAAACAAGACTTCTAGGAGAACAAATCTTCTTGAAATATTTGTTAATTTGGATCCCGGTGGACTAAATTTGTCAAAAAGTGGCTTTTGTTTCGAATTCGATTAAGTTTCGGTTAAATACGATTTTAGTGTTTTGAAAGCGGTTTGGTATTTGATATACTTAGCCATCATTCATCCGAATTGAGTGATTCAAATTTATAGATAAACTAGACTTCTAGGAGAACAAATCTCCCTGAAATAAGTGTATCCAAATTTGGACCTCATTGAACCCAGAAATTTGTCAAAGTGAGGCTCTGTTTTCGGGTCAATTCTATTAAGTTCTGATACAGTTTTGGTGTTTGGAGCAGTTTCAGTATTTAGGCCATCACTCATCCAAATTGAGTGATTCAAATTTCTGGGTAAACTAGACTTTTAGGAAAATAAATCTTCCTTAAATAAGTGTATCCAAATTTGGACCCCATTGAACTCAGAAAATTTGTCAAAATATGAGGCATATCGATGCCTAAAAAGAATGATAGGAATGCCTAAGGATGAGGAAATGGGGAAAAATGAAAGACGATATGCTAGGAGGTGAGGTGAAATAAAACCTAAATAGAAACTTTAGAATGACTAATATATGATTGTCATTTGTGATGGATTAGGGGCTAACAGGGGAGAAAAGCCCAGAGTTAAAATCGAGATTACGAGGACGGGGAATCGAAGGGCAATGATATTTTGGTATGTTCTCACTTCTCTCTCTAATTCAAAGTTTTGAATAATTACAAAATGATTTGAATTACTGAAATGATTTATAAGAAAAAAAAACATATTGATTTGTTTTAATTGATTTGAAGGCAATTGATTGTGAAATGGTTGTATATGAAAAATTGCATGAGTTTGAAAATGGGTGTTTGTATAAATGTACATACTATATTGTATTTTGCTATGAATGATTTGAACGCCCTTAATAGAATGTTAACTGTTAAATTCGAGTTGAGGATAGATTAGTATACAAATAAGGGACAAATTAGCAGTACTGCGAATGAATGTAATGATGTGTCACTCCGATCTGTAGTTCAGCGGAACAATATCGATAGTATTTATGAATTGATTTTTAATAACCAGTCAGCAGCCCAGCGAGACCGTACTGTGTTATAAAACAAAATTTTTTTATACTGACTTGCAATCCAACAGGACCGTGCCGGTGATTTCGTTATCCTGTGCATCGAAAGCATAGGTTAAATTCGTTTAGGGGAAAATTGAAATGATAAGAAAATTGTAAAATGCATGATTTGTGTTTTGAATGATTTATTGCATATGAAAGTGCATATTTGGAATAATCAATAAACTATAAATGAATGTATATGAAATGAATATATGTATTGTATTGCATTGATAATTGAGTTAAAAACATTGTTTAGAAAAAATTGCATGATTTGTATTAAGAAATTTAAAATGGAAGAAGAAGCTATATAAGGCAAATTAAGTATAAAAAATGCTTAGCGCGTTGTTTTATCATCACCTTGAAGATGCGAGAGAACAAACACGAGAATGTGAAATCTATGATGAATCAAAGAAGTCATCGTCGAAGTCACATGGAGGATAAGTAAAGCTTAGTCACATGCATGCATGAAATTATTCGATTCATTTGTCTGAACACTATTATGAAAATTGAACTCGATTATGTTTTTCTTAAATATTTGGATATTGAAAGCTTGACTAATAATCTTACTTGTGTATAAAGATTGGGAAATGGACCAAATGGACATGAAATACCACATCGAATGAAAGAGTTTTGTGATCAAATGATTATTGCTTATGTTAAAGTGGTATTTACGTATATATATTTTCATTGAGTATTGAATTGTGTTTGGAAAAGTAATTGTATTTGGATTATTCGAAATGATTCAAAAAAAAAAAAAAAAGTGAGGACCGCGATCCAGATTAGGGTTGTCCTCGGGTCGGGTTGGAGTACGGCGGCATGAAACATCTGTATTTATTGAGGTAGATAAACTCCTCATATTCAGCCACTGACAGATTTCTCTGCTTCAAATTCAAGAATTGCTTCCATTATACATCTTTATATTAAAGTAACATACTTACTTAAGAAATTCCTAAGACAAATAAATCCCAGGCATCGGGTTTGGAAATTGTGGACACGCTAGAACAAGCTTCCACCCGATCATAGGCCTTTGTAGAAGTGAGGAAGCTGGGCGTGAAACCCTACGCTCATGAGGACATCTCACTTCATTTAACACCTATAAGCTTCTCTAGCCAAAAACTCAATCCTTTAGATTCTTAAACTTGTTATGAAATTCTTGACTCGTCTTCTATATGCTCGATTAGAGCTTTGGGAGCTTTGTCCTTTCCCAAAGCAGGCCTTATCACTTAAAATCTTAAGCAAAGCTTTAGTTGGCTCGTCAGGAATATCACGATCGCTTCTGCAGGTTCAAAGGATCGGAGGGTGATGGGCTTGTTCCACCCCAGGATTTGGCGCTTCGGCTAGCCAGCGGTGTCTCGGGGTTGAGTAAAATTCTATTCGAAAACAAAGGACATCCACGTGGGCGCTTACATTTAATTATACACATGCATTTCTAACTTATGAGCTATCGAATCGCTTAAACCTAATTTCACATTCACCTAATTGTGACGCCCCCAACGAAGGAATACGATTACACCTTCCAACATGTGGAGGGCCCACTCTGTCATGTGAGGGTTTTCACAAATTTGAGAACTTCAAACCTGATTAACTTATATACTCTTGACAATAATTTTCTAATCCAAATTATTATTTTAAAATCTAGGCTTACTCGGAGATGATAAAGTTTAAGCTCATATTCTTACAACGGTCTGAAAGCCCCACTATAGGGTTTATGTCATACAAAATATGATATGTCCAATATTTCTCCAAAATTCGAGATCTACTGCGATAAATCCTGCGGTGTCTTGTACTGGCGAATGTGAGATATCTTTGCTTGATTGGCTTTAGCTCCAAAACCTACACCGAGACAAAGCAACTGTGCTAAGCTTTATAGCTTAGTGGGACCATATAGCCATAGGGCTGACCACTAATAAAGATGTCATAAACCTCGATCATATGGACATATATTTGACAATACATAATTCATTTGTTATAGCATAACAAATAAGTATACTTGATACCTAAGCCATAATAATTGATTATATTAATTCTTTCTGTATTGATTTCATTACTCCACCAACACATATCTCAGATGCACTTGCATGCACTTGTTATTCCTTATAATTTATATATATTTTTGTTTTTATAATCGAAGCCTTATGTCTCCATCTTCCAATGGAAATGGATAACGAGAAACATAACAATAAGTACCCGTAGGTATTGATTGTGCAGGACAATGATAACAGAGCAGAGTATGACCTAAATGGGGCCCCAGGTGTGACCAAGCGGAACTCTGAGATAGTGGCTCCGTGAATATCCTTTATAGACATGCACATCTATCCATTACTCGAGGACATAACGAAGCGTTCAGTTATTTATGTTTCCAGATTAGTCATACTAGTATTCTTAACATAAATTCCATTATGAAAATCAATTATTATGATCATGCAGTAATCATACATACAGTGGAATTCAGGTCACATGTGATCATGAAATATTTATTGACATATAACATTTATAAGTCTAAGGTTCTTTCACATATTTATCATGATCGTTTTAATGGACTTGCACTAATTCATGCAACATTAATGCATTAATTCACATCGAGGCATCATCTAGAAGGTTGGCGAATCATACGTATAAACAGTGCAGGCAGTGCGAGAATGATTCCTAAGTCGGTTTTCCTTCTGATTTTAACCTTTAATAGCGAGATTGTTTTAGACAAAGTGATCTTGTCAAATATTCCCTATGTTTTAAGTTTCTATGGCTACATGGGGTGGGTCGTTTGGACTTTTCAATCGGAGATATGGTCTTAACATCGAGCTACATTACGAGACGGGTTTCGGGGGCTGAAATTGTTCCTTACTTTGACAAATTTTGAGCAACAGTAGAGTAGGGTATTTATACTTTCTTCATGAAAGTTGTTCTCCCAAATGTCTAATTTGTACATAAATTTGAATCACACTATTTGAATCAACAAAACAAGTTATGATTCGAGCAACCAGAACCCACTCCCGGTTCGGGGTGTTACGTCACAGTTCGGGGACATAATTGTTCCCTTACTTTGACAATTTCACGGTAACAATGGGATCTAAGTTTTTAGTATCCTTCCCTTATAGTTGTTCTCCCGGATGTCTAGTTTGTACATAAATTTGAATCACACTATTTGAATCGACAAAACTGAGTTATGATTGAACAATGATTACTCAGGTTGAGTTGTTCTAATATGCTCACTTGAGCTGATTTGAGGGTCTTAGGGAAGGAATTCTATCTAGGTCTCCCCTAGAAAATTGTAGCCATGGGTCTTAAATTTACTTACAAACAAGAATTATTCAGTTTAGAGGTTTGTGAACCAAGTTATGGCCAAAACAAGAACATAGGATCGGAAGTGACAAAATCTCCCATAAGAGCTACCACCTTTTTCCTTACAGAATTGTTCCTCATTAGAGTCATGCTTAGCTCAACAATGTCTGACGAATCAAAATATACACACAAACAAGGTTAGGATCTGAGCCTTATATCTACTTGCCAACACGTCAAGTTCTAACCTCTTCATAACTCTCTTATCTTCTTTCTTCTCATCTTTAACCCATTACTCCTTGAGATCTTGAGAATTTACGAAATTAAAACTGGATTAAACTGGCAGGAAAAATGGGTGAATTGGAGAGCCACTAGCAGTTCTCCTTCTCTCCCAAAGCGTAGCCTATCTCCCAGTGATAATTCCCCTTCTCTCAAATACCATTTGTTTTTTTAATGAAATTTGGCTAACATTATCCCCTTTTTCATTTTAGTCATTTATCATTATTTCATTTGCAAATCAACTTATCATATTTCTACTTTAACATATAACTTTTTTGTCATATGTCATTTGGGTCCTTAATTTAAAAATTACCATTTTACCTTTTTTCACACTTAACACTTAAATTTTCGAAAAATATAAATTTAACTTATTTTATACCTTAAACATTTCATAAAACTATTAGGTATAATTTTTGGTGTTACACATATCCACGTTAATTCCTCTCTGTTCTCTTGCCTTATGAGTCAATATCTTGGTTAGGGTAGGATCTTGTGGTGAACTTGCTGCTTGAAGTTGGTTCCCAAAAGAAACTATCCCGATCCTCTTCATCATGTCTTACCAAAAATTAATGAAGTCGATTCTCTACCGGAGCGTCCCCATAAATTATATTTATTAACAAATTGAAAATACACTCAAAATGATATCACTCACAACTTTAAAACATATATACATCAAAATGGGCGGAGGAAAGACAAAAAATAAAAATAAAATATTGATAGACATTGTAAAATTGATGATTGGTTTATTGTTGCTTCTTATATTCTTTTAATATTTGAAAAGAGATATATCAATTTATAGGATATCTAATAGGATTCAACATGCTTAAGAGAATAAGGATGAGTAGTTAAATGCTTTAAATGATATATGTGAGTGTTGTGGCCTTTAGGCTAAGACTCACTATTCAATAAGGCCAGTCTCCACATAGGTCCACCTCATGAAGCGGTCCAAGACTACCTAACATATTAAAACCACACGAGAACCAACCAGACGATAAGGTTCTAGAACCCGTCTGGGATCCAGAGTCCCCTATCTGGTCATCCTATCACATATGGAAAGCGAAAGTTGTTATGATAACTATATCATGAGAAAATCAATAAGCTCATTTTATCCACGAATTTCTAAGATATAAATTCTATACGTCTCAAAACACAATCCTTACGTTAAATAACTAGCTTGATAAGGAAAAAGATATCTTGTCACTAAAATCACGAAATTATCTTTCCTAAAATTAAGAAGAAATTCGAGTATAAAACAAAGACTCCCCCCAAGGATATGTATGCAACTCCAATTGCGCAAACTCCCTTCAATTTCTCCTCCCCCTTTTGTTGACTTAGTCCTCGAAAAGATGGCCAACACTCTGTCATCGGACCCCCTTTTTTTTGTAGGTTATCATCGCGCGTCTAATGCCCCAAAGGTCAGACGATTATATATATATATATATATATATATATCAAAGTAATAGAATTTTTAGCTATATATATATAGCTAAGAATCAAAGTAATAGACCAAAAAAATAGTATTTTTAGTATATTATCTTCCATTACTTAGCTAGAGGGCAAGTGTGGTGATCTAGAGTGCTTTTTAATCAGTAGGACGTAAGAGTTGGACGAGATAGTAAAAATAAAACCTAAAAATATTTGATTTGAGTCAATTCTTAATTTGAATTTGGCTGATTTATAGTTTTACCATGAATTTGGCTGATATATATAATTAGTTCAATTCATTTTTTTTACCTTGAAATCGATCAAAGCAACTTTGTTTGCAAGTTTAAGCTTAAGCTATGTTTGCTTCCCGGAAAATGGTTGAGAGAAAATTAGAAGAAAAAAAATGAATAAAAGAAAAAAAAGAGTAAGGAAAGTAACGTAAGATTTTCTTTTGTTTGATTATGCGTGAAAATTTTAAAGTTAAAAAAAAGAATCTATTTGATATTTTTTTCATTCCGTAATTTTAATAATGTTTTCTATTATTTCATATTTTATAAATTTATAAGAATAAAAAAAAATGTATTTATGATTGGGATGTTAAATTATTTTGTTAAAACCAAGAGTATTTATTGATCCAAAAAGCAATTGATCAATAATCAAATGACTCAATAATTACATTATAAAATAATAATTTTATTGAACAAAAAAGCATATCAATTCGTAATATACAGAAAGCATACCTGGTATGGATCCAGAATTGTTGGTTGTCATTAGTCTCTCAAATCTGTAAGGGATGAGATCAAAGAAAAGTTGGCCAAGACGAAGTTTTCTTCTCCCCTAAAGTGTGTTCTACCAACCTTGTCAAATTCTGTGTTTCACATTTATATATATGTAGCCACTGCGGAATAATCAGCTTTTGGTCTAATAGGCTTACCAAAGCAAGGAATAAGATAGAACCATAGGTCATAGCTAGTTAATTTTAAACCATCTCATAAATTGCCCATAATTAACATGCACAAAATTACAATTAAAATTGTAATATGATTATGCTTAGTTCATATATTAATAAATTAATCTAACATTCTCCCACTTGGACGACATAATCATAACTAAAATGTTTTCACAATAGATTTACATAGCCATAACTAATCATATACAATTAACACATTGAGAGGATGCATAAATCATACATAATCAGGCACTACTAATAAAAATCATAACTCAAATGCTTCAACAAGATATTTACATACTATAACTAATCATATACAATTAATACACCGAAAGCCGACGATAAATCGTATTACAATCAGCGCCATCGATCTAGAAAGCATTTCAATGACAAGAGTATTGATTCAATAGAAAAGAAAACATCACATGTCATTCATCCTGGCCAAAATGACACAAAATCAAAGATAAATCGACAAACATCAAACGCCCATGTAATAATGAAAACATGAGCTTTCCTCACAAAATACATGAAAGTGCAAAAGTCCTACTAAAACAAAGATTCGCAGGCCCTAACAATCTCTACTGGTGACGGTTCGAACACACAAATAGGCAAGCTTTGGCTCAAGGGTCCTGGCCAACATGCCAGGTGGATGAGCTCAATTGAAACGTAAGGACTTAGCACTTTCTTTCACAAAAAGAACTTACATCAATGCGCTGAACGGTAAAGTTCCTGGGTGAGTTCCTAAAGAAGGATACAACTGCGTATCACACGTAACAATTTCAGCATCTAGAAACAGTGAACAACCTCCAAAGTTGAAATGGGGTTCTCAGAACCATATTGCTACGACAAGAAATTTCATAACACGCCATAAACTTTGCCTCCATAATAGAAGAAGTTGTAAGTGTCTGCTTAACACTTTTCCATGAAATAGTTCTTTCAACCATCATAAAGATATAACCAGAAGTGGACTTCTTATCATCCACATAGCCTGCAGAATCGGAATCACTAAAACCAACCACCCCAAGAGTATCAGTACGTCGATATGTCAACATGAGACCCTTGATACCCTGAAGATACCTCAAACCTTTCTTAGCCTTTTAGTGGTTCTACCAGATCACTTGGCACTACCTAACACGACAACAAAAGCAATATCAAGACGTGTGCATACTTGAGCATACATAAGGCTACCCACAACTAAAGAATAGGGGATTGCTTTCATATGATCTCTCTTAATATCATTTTGGGGACATTGGCCTTTGGAAAATCACACCCTTTACACCATGCCTTATTGTAAGAATACGATCAGATATCAAACTTTTGCATCGCGCTCAATATAAGTCCGTTGAGACAATCTCATAATGTCACTAGTTCATCGGGTGCTATCCGGGAGGTTCAAGACATAAGAGATGCTTCCCACATCCTTCATATCAAAATGGCTAATATACTGCTTGTCTTCAAACTAATAGATTAGTATCATTATCATGAGCAAAATATCATCAACATATAAAACTAAGAATATGTATTTACTCCCACTGACCTTCATATATATGAATTGATCGACGATGTTATCCTTAAAACCATTGGTGGCGACAACTTCATCAAACTATAGATACCACTGCCTAGAAACTTACTTTAGACCATAAATGGATTTCTGGAGTTTACAAACCATGTGGTCCTTACCAACTTCCTCAAAACCAATAGGTTGAGACATGTAAACATCCTCAACTAAGTCTCCATTCAAGAAAGTTGTCTTCACATCCATCTGATGTAACTCTAAATCAAAATGAGCAACTATAGCCATAATAATGCATAAAAAGTCTTTAGTGGACATAAGAGAGAAGGTTTCCTTAAAATCAATACATTCTCGTTAACTGTAACCCTCAGCCACTAATCTTGCTTTATATATCTCTACTTATCCCTTGGCATCACGCTTGGTCTTGAATACCCATTTGCAGCCAATAAGTCTGCGGCCATTTGGCAACTCTACCAAGCTTCACACTTTATTCAGTAACATGGAAGTCATCTCATCTTTCATTGCATTGATTTAGAAGTTGGATTGAGGACTAACAATGGTTTCTTTGTAGGTAGTCGGATCTGATATATCACTCATATCATACTCATGCTCCTACAAGTAAACAATATAGTCATTTGAAATTACGGGGTTACATGCCCTCTCTGACCTCCTCAGGGGTATATCCATGGCTACATCTAAGGCTATTGGATCTACATATGGGGCTACTAGATCTACATCCTCAATTGGTTCACTAGTACATCGGATGTCGTCAATGGGGTATTACAGAGACTGAGTTTAAAATAATAGGCATAGAATAAAAATGGGTGTTCCTTGAACACACTCTCTCTCGCCCTTCTGATCACCATTATCATCCCTGCATTGATAGCTCAATAGGCAACTCGATCAATCTTAATGGTGGTGTGCTAGACTCGCACAAAACCCTAACCTCTTTGGATCCCACATAATAACCAATAAAGTACCCACTAATAGTTTTTTAATCAAGTTTCTTGGATTGTGGGTTGTACGATCTCACTTCCACCTTGCAAACCAAAACATGGAAGTGACGAAGACTAGGCTTCTTTTGTGACCATAACTCATATGGAATCTTAGAAACAAACTTACTAGGCACTTGATTCAAAATATAAGTTGGAGTTTTCAAGGCTTCACCCCATAAGAACTCAGGTAGTGAGGAACTAACAAGCATACATCTCACCATATCAAGAAACGTGTGATTTCTCCTCTCCACAATCCTATTTTGTTGAGGAGTACCATGCATTGTATACTAAGCATCAATGGCACATTCCTGAAGATACCTCGCAAATGGTCCAAGGTTGCGTCTCGTCTCATCATATCTTCCATAATACTCACCACCTCTATCAGAATGAACCACTTTGGTCTTCTTCCCTTGTTGAAGCTCAACTTTAGTTTTGAAAGCTTTGAAAGCCTCCAAAGATTCAGACTTCTCACGAATGAGCTCGAAAAAACCATAACGAGAATAATCATTAATGAACGTGATGAAATATTTGTAGCCAACCATAGAAAGAGGAGTAAATGGCCCACAAATATCTATATGAATAACCCGAAGCAACTTAGTACATCTATCAATCTTAGCATTCCTAACCTTAGCGGTCAATTTACTTTTGATGTAGTCTACACATGTATCAAAATTTGAGAAATCAAGATCTGGAAAAATCTCATCTTTAATTAATCTCTCTATTCTCTATCTAGAAATATGACTCAAACACTTGTGTCAAAGAGTAAAAGACTTGTCATTCAATATCAAATGTTTGGAGTTGTTAGCAATATTAATAATAAGGGTAGCATAAATAGAAGGCAGAGCAGACAACTCCAATCTGTCAAGACTCCCACAAAGTCCTTCAATGCCAATCAATAGTGAATCTCGATACAGTTTAACTTTCCCAGTTCCAAAGAAAACTATATCCAAGTCCATCCAAAATAGATATTGATATCAAATTTCTCCCGATTGAGGGTATGTACGTCACATCCTGCAATTCCAAAAAATTTCCTATATTGAGCTGTAATCTAACAACTCCTAGAAAATCAACTTGACTTTTATACCATCTCCATGCACACACATACACGTCCAGCAGCCACGACTTTCATTTATCACCGCTTGCATGTAATTCAAAGCGCACGGTAGCACACCACCATTCATCCACCAAGTATCAAACGACACATCAATGATATTGGATTCAAAACAAACATTCACCAAATGATTATCAGATAACTCATTTTTTCCATTCTTGTAATTAGTCCTATTGAGTTTTGTGATGACATAGAATTGAGGAAAGCTCCAAGTTGAAGAATAAACAAGAGAGTAATGTCAAAAATACATGTAAAACAAAAACATGTAAATTGCTCAATTCTTCGACTTTCCAAATCACCCACAAAAGTGGTCACTAAATGCTAGAGTCTATAAAATACAAAAGACTCATACACAAGTAAAAGCAATTCATCAGCCGTCACAACTAAATGCGTAAATTTCTCACCAATAGAGTAGTAAAATTACGCGATTCATGACACTTAATGAAATCTTTTTACCAAACTAAGCATCCTACCAAATAATCAAATCATCGATAGGATAACTTCACTATCCGTACTGATCTTAAAGAAAATCGATACGCAAGAAATGAGCCATCGTTACAAGATCAATTCCCAAAATATTCAACATGCCGCACTACAAGAGGTAAGTTCTTAAGCATTTAATATTTCACTTTACCCAAGTTCATAAGCATTTAATCTTATTCACAATATGATACTATAAATAATCATAAATAACATAAACATAAATTGCTAAAACAATATCGTGAAAAGGGAACCAAAAAAAAATTTGCAAAATTGGGTAAATTTTAATTCTATCCCAAGATCAAATTTAATATTTAATGGGGGTAAAATACCTTATGAAATAACCCATAAAAATATGAAACTAATAACAAACCAGAATCAAAGCAAGTTCAAATCTCAATTATTGTTTGTTTATCGAGAAATTGTCCAAAATACAAATAAACCTATTGATTTCGTAGCTTGCCATACACAGAGTAATCTGATAAAAAAAAAAACAAATAAAAAAAATTTCATGATATACCATGGAATCAAAGTGGTGGATTGCCATAAATGGAATTAAAAATAAATAAAAAATTCCATGAGAATGGAATTTAAGTGCAGTATTATTATATAAATACAAATTATTATTTATTATTCATGGTCAACTATTCAAAAAAGGTTTTGATGACCTTTTATTGTACCTAATAACAAGAATTGTCATACATGTCATTCAAAATATTCAAACCTTTTTCTATAGGAAATTTGTTGATTCATAAGAAATCAAAAGTGAATCAAAATAATGATGGAATCGTAGGGAAACGTGATCACACAAGTGGAACCCGAGGTTTTATTCTTATACTGAAAATTGTGATTTACTCACATGGCTTTCAATTTCAAACACCATCTCATTATTCCAATCCAAACCAATCTAGAGACAAATCCAAAAACAGTAAAAACCGTATAAACACAAGAATTATATAGAGGAAAAAATAAATACGAACAAAACCCAAAAAAAGAAAAACAAATTTGAAAGCTTCAATGCCATTTAAAGTGGATCAGATATCAATTACTAAATTTTTTTGTTTAAACTAAGAGTATTTATTGATTTAAAAAACAATTGATAAATCAAAGAACCTAATAAATATATTACAAAATAATAACTTTATTGAATAAATAAACATATCAATTCATAATATGTAAAAAACATACATTATATGAATTAAGAATTATTGATTGTCATTAGTCTTCCAAATTTACAAAGGATAATATGAAAAGTTATAGTTTTTATCATTTATAGTTTTACCTTGAATTTGACCGATATATATAATTAGTTCAATTCATTTTTTTACCTTGAAATTGATCAAAGCAATTTTTTTTGCAAGTTTAAGCTTAAGGTATGTTTACTTCCCGGAAAATAGCAGAGAGAAAATTAGAAGAAAAAAAATGAATAAAAGAAAAAAAAAAAGTAAGGAAAGTAACGTAAGATTTTCTTTTGTTTGATTATGCGTTAAATTATTAAAGAGAAAAAAAGAATCTATTTTATATTTTTCATTCCGTAATTTTAATAATGTTTCCTATTACTTCATATTTTATAAATTTATAAGAATATAAAAAAAATATGTATTTATGATTGTGAATCATATATTACATAGGCATAATGCATAGTGCATAGTAACTTTTTTACTTTATTTTTCTCTTATTTTCCTCGTTAATTTTTAAGAAAAGTAGAACAAAAAATATTACAAAATTTTCATTTGTATTTTCATTTATATTTTCCATGTCATCCAAACTTTTTCTTTTTGAAAGATGTCATCATCTAAACTAGAAAATGATTTAAGTAATTTTTTGTTCCTCGTTCTAAGACATTTTCCTAGTAATCTAACATAATCTTAAGTTTTTATTTGGAATTCCAAAGTAATAAAAAAAAGAAAATAGAAAGAAAAAGTAAAATGAAGGAAAATAAAAAAAAGAAAGAAAAATAGTTTTAAACTAGCAACAAATTAAATATTTTATTTAAACTCAATTGTTCTAAAATATATAAAATTTAGAGGAATTTTAATTATTTTGATTTTACTTTACTTTTTTTTTTTGTACAATGAAACCAAGCATAAGAAAATCAATTTACTTGATATATTTTTTTCCACAATACTTTCCGGTTCCAATCCTAAACATTTAGTTGTTTCGCCCCATAAAAGATGTGTTTGTTTTTAGTTTCTCATTCTCACGTGACAGAATACAAACATTGTGTTTAGATTTTATTTGATAGAAGATTTTTTTTTCATGGATCTAAAATATTTTTATATTAAAAGAAACTATCTACTGTGACACACACTTTATTGATGAATATTTTTAAATGTAATTTTGAAAAGTAAATTTTTAATAATAATATTTAAAATTATTTTTTAATATTCTATAAAAACAATTTTACGGAAAAATGTAAAATGTTTTTGACATGTTTCATCTTTTAAATATGTTTAAAATTTTTTTTATATTTATTATTTTATGTTTAATCAGTCTTTTTATTTATACAATTATTTTTCAAATAATTTTTAAAATAAATAAAAATAATTAACAAAACATTATTCTATATCTATTTTTAAAAACAAAATCTCTTTTCTATTGTTTATTTTCTATTTGAAATATCTTATTAAAAAAATCAAATAACTCTAAATTTATGAATCTAGCATCTCTTATGTTTCTTTTCTTCAAAAATAATCAATTTGGACAAAAATGTGCTTTTCTATTTATTGTATTTACATTGTCCCTTAAAAAGTAGTTATTTTTGCAAAAAAATAAATAAGTCATTTTTGTTAAAATCACACAAAAAATTGGTGAAGAGTCAATTTTCAAAAGTTGGGTTTTCAAAAGGTCGTTTAATCCGGTTTGAAAAAAAAAAAGTCATTTAATAAAATCACCATTTCTTTTTCCAAAAATGTTATAGGGCAAGTTCAGTTGATAGCTGATAATTGATACTGATAAATAGTGGAATATGATGCCCATATTCGGGCCCAAAGGTGAAGAACGAGGTCTAATTGCAAGCCCAAGCCCAAACCCAGCATGAAAAGGTGGGTCGGGGACACGAACCCTTTTCGCTATTCTACTCATGGGACCACGTGTCATGTTACTGATATTCATAAGCATAAGAGAAATGAAAAATATTTGTCACTCATCCAAGCCAAAAAGACAACCCAAAATACTACTGACAAAAAGTGGGAAACATAAGAAATATTCTTAAACCTGCTCCGATAGGTATCATGATCCCGTAAATAGTAGTAGGATCAGGAACTAAATCCGCCTCTAGACCCAAAGGCAGGTCCTCTTCGGTCATGAAAGTCGGCTCTACTCTTTCGTCGCCCTTAGCCGCCTCTAAAGTCTGCTCCCCCAGAACGGCAACATGTTTTAGCCTCGACCCTACCCTGGCTTAACTAAACGGCTCGGCCCGCCTTGGCATCCGTGTATCCGACCTCATGCACAGTGCCATATCCGCATTCGTAGTTCTCATCATCTAGAGCCGGAAGTATCTCGTTCTAAGCAGCCTGTAGTTCTTTTGCAACACGCTCCTTCTCAACCTTGTAGAACACGTCCTTATGCTCGAGCTCCTTCTGGTGGTCGCTCACCAGTTTGGCGACTCTATCTTCCAACCGCCTCCTTTCGTCCGCTCTTGAAGGAGAGTGCCCAACCTCTCCCGAGCCTGCTCCAATCGCTCATCCAGCTCAGGCACCTGAGACTTAGCTTGCGCCTTGTCATAAAGGCCTCGAGACATATCACACAAAGCTGACAACCAATTGAATCCGTGGTGAATCCCCACGTATTATTCGCAAAGTAGATCTCGAAAACCCCGCATTGTGGTCAAAGAGCACACACATATAAAAAAAGAAAAGAAGGGGGAACAATTAAAAAGAAAGGGGAGAGACTTAAAAAAATATTACCATGATCGCCATGCAAACGTGACATTTTCCCCCTCGCCCTCGACATTGCCTCCTCGTCGAACAACTCCTCGAGGGTAGAGAAGGCCCTAACCACAGGTTCTTTCACCTCAGACTCATCGTACATGGATGGGTCAACAAGAAGAGACTCAATAAAAAGACTTTGCCTTGACGGGCGAGGTCCTGCCTCCTCCGCCAACCTTAGCTTTCCCTTTTGCTTGGGTCGACTTCTTCGGAGGTAGTTGAGTCTCTTATAGCTTGGATGGAGCATCGGTCATCTTAGTAGAAACCGAGACCTTTTGCTTCTTCCGAGGTCGGATGGCTAAGGGACAATACCTCCACCTCTCTTGTGCGCCGAAGGGGTAAGAGGGAACTTCTTTCCTAAATCACTGGCTATCCTCGCAGGGGAGCTCGTCCTCAGGGTCCCTTTCGATGCGCCTAATCAACTTCCTCATATGAAGATCCTTATTCGAGCGTTTGCCAAACCGAGATAGCTCAATCTCGAATATGGTTCAAAGTCGCAAGATTCTGGCCACCGATTCTGATTGGCCCCGAGACAGATTCCACAAGATATCTACGATCTCAAGAAAATAAAGATGATTAAAATATTTAAAATTATTAAAATTTTATATAAAT
This sequence comes from Tetrastigma voinierianum, assembly GCA_016808115.1. Taxonomy (NCBI): domain Eukaryota; kingdom Viridiplantae; phylum Streptophyta; class Magnoliopsida; order Vitales; family Vitaceae; genus Tetrastigma; species Tetrastigma voinierianum. The sequence goes on along the minus strand of JAEQBH010000419.1, from coordinate 628,538 downwards.
TATTAAAAATAGATATAATTAAGTAAGCTAAAATTTTAATAAAACAATTTTTTTTATATTTAAAAATGGAGCTAGAAAAACAAACCTAAACTAAACACGTTTTCCCGCTGTTATCCTTATTATTGTTAAGAACAAAACAAGCCAAAATAATAAACAACTAGCCCTTAAACACGTTTTTCTTGTTCTTCTTATTTTTAAGAACAAAAAACAGTTTTCAAAAATAAGAATAAAATAAACCCATGTTTTGAAAAATTGTTCTAAAAAATATGAACCAAATAAATCGTAATCTATTTCCAGAAGTCAAATAAAACGAAAATTATCTTTAATTTTAATTCTAACTTAAATTTACCCTCAAATCTATAAAATCAGAAAAACACAAAGGGTGGCATTTTCCTCAGAATTATAACGGATCTAACCCATTTTTATGAAGTGCCCAATGAAGGGGGACTCAGATCGACAATTCTCTGGTTTTCCCTCGGCCCTCATCTCTCCTTCGTCCTCTCGTTGGAGTAATCCAGACGGGGGTATTAAGACCGACAATCCATCATTACGACACCGAGTGCTATTGGGTCCTCAGAATCCGATCGACAACGAACAATGTCTCTTGCAACTTGCGTGCATCGTGACGAGGGGTATTTCAATGGATAATCGATCAGCCGATGCAAAAGCTTAATCACAATGGCGACGAGTCTATGGATTCTCTCGTCTTCTCTCCTTCTTCCTCGCTTCTACCGATATTCTTCCATTTCTTCGCCTTCCATTCTGAAAAAATGGTTTTTTTTTTTTTTTTGTGCTGGGTAAAAACAAATTTTAGGTACTTTTGAAATGAAAAAGTGTTCATTTTTGGTACTTTTGAAGAGAAATCTCAGATTTCTATAAAAAAAAAAATGGATTTTTTGTTGTTGTGATATTAAGAAATTAGGGAATCGGTTTTTTCATTCTCAAAGAAGACCGAGTTGATCGAGTTAACTCAGAATCTCGGCCGAATCATCCGAGTTTGGCCGATTTAGTACCGAGTTTGACCAATTTAGTACCGAGTTTGTGATTGTATCAGATCCGGTATCTCGACTGTGCTGGGCCACCCTCGAGATTGCAAAGCAGACTCTACGAGTCGCACGGACTTCACGAGCTTTGAAACCCTCGATCTCAAAACAACCTAGGAGATGAAGTCCTAGGTTCTCGGGTTCTTATGATCCCGCTCCAAAGCGGGGAATATGAGAGCGCACACTAAGAGGTTGAGCTAGCTGTGGGAGAGGTCAGTCTCCGAACTCCCGAACCCCTGTGAATCGCACACCACAACCCACCGTTGTCTCTAGAATCTTCGTATCATTAGGATAGCTCCGAGCATAAACCCGTCTACAACGACCGTAAACAAACAAGAAAAAGGCTGGCCGAGTCTCCACCGTCCCTCCGATGCTTAAGCCAATCACCACCTCCAAAGATTAGGACCCCTGCTTCTTTTAATCTCAAATTCTTACCTTATCTGGGTGTGACGACCTTCTTTTATCAGTGGGAGGGGATCCTCTTCGTGAAAGGGATGATTTCCTCCGAATCGAAAGGGGAAGGTGGCGCATATCTCACGCGCGAAGACCAGTTCTTCCTTTTAAATAGTTGTGTTTCCTGAATGGTGTCCACCTCGAGTGAGGTTGTTAGCATGATTCACGGAAGGGCGCAAATTCTCTTCAGGGGAGTCCATTCGACAAAGATTGGTTAAATAGTCTCCGAAGTGAGATGGCATGCTGAGACGTCGACTCTTCCCTGGGCCAGGGAAGATTATCCGGCCTCGCTCTAAATCCGCACCCGCATGCCGAGTTAGCTAGGCCACCACTATAGTCTTGGCTGATCTGACCTCGCTGGCTGTAGAGCTCGGGCCAAAAGCCCATGTCACCCACAATGCCCCCCTTTTCCCCGCCGAGGAGAGCGACGTCTCCCATTGAAAAAGAAAACGCACTTCACCAAGATAGTACGGGGGAACAAAGAGGGAAATCAATGCTAGTATGTTCCAACGTGAATTTTCTAACTTTTTTGATGTACATTAGATGTGGTCGCTTGAGATAACCTTGGGACTGGAGGTTAATATAAAAGGCTAGGAAGTGACGGAGTTCGTTGTGCCACTGGCTATCCATGTTTTTCCAGCAAAGAAGGGTGGCTAGGTGTTACTAGGATTCAGACTTGGTGAATTGCCGAATGAAGGATGATTGCGATAGACGGCTGAAACATGCTTTCCGAGCACGAACCAGATCAAAGATTGCAAGGCTTGAGTGGATTCGGAATAGATTATTCATGTTCTGGTTGGCCTTTGGATGGTTCTAAAACTCAAATGGAATCCTCTGCATCCAAGGACACCCCTCATTTCAACAAGCTGGGCTCTTGATGTCATCTCCCTTCTAAGCCCCTTCCATCTTTCCTGTTTCTTAGTTTCTATACGATTTTCATATCGCCTTCTTCGCCTTCGTCAAGATTTGATTCGGGGCGTAATTATGTAACTATTTTAATATGATCAAGCTGTCAGAAGGGCATGAATGTAATGATGGATGTCGTTTCTGGGTGTACTAATAAAATCGTACTCTCTTTGACATTTGTGTACTTACTCTATCCTCGATATTCCCGCACTTATTTTCTATCTCGAGGCGGGCCAATTCATCGCATCTACCGATATTTAGTGATCCCCCGTGGAGAGTGGAACCACTTAGGTGGGGCCCAATGTGCCTTAGAATGTGAGGCTCCACTAATTCCGCCCACGCCTCTCATCGCAGGCCCTCAGAATCAAAGTCGCCGTGATTCAAACGATCGAGGAAGTGACGGGTCAATGGGCGCTAGCTAATGCGGCCTCGTAGGTCCTCAGCGTTGGTATGTAGGGAGCCATCATTGGGTTTTTCCTTCTCCAATTCTTATCGTCCTCAGGTTTACTTTTCCTTTTCCAATTCGAAATCTTCTACAAATACACTGTTGTGACTTCGTGTTCTTTTGCGAATTGTTCTTCCAAACGCTACTCACACTCTCGCCTCATGCAATTAATAATTCCCCTTATGTGTGTGTCAATCTTGTTAATGGCCCCTTTTCCGGTCATGGGAAGAACTGGGCGAGGGTAGGCCCAAAAACCCATTAGTCCGGTGGTTCTCGCCAAGCTCAAGTTGTTTTTGGCCTTTACCCGCTAGTATGTGGCTCGGGGTCGATCCTCATTCTCTCCCCCTCCTCCGATATACTAATGGCGAGGGGTCATGAAGAAACTTCCACCAAATAAAGTGATCGTAAATCCTGGGGCCTACCCGAGGGACACGCCTACAAGCAAATTGCCTCATCTTTTGACAATGGAGGAGCTGAGAACCTACCGCCAGATCCCGATAACATCGACCGGTTGATGGAAAAGCCGTGACAAGTCTACTCTAAAGGAGAACACAATGTCGTTTTTTACCCGAGAGCAACTCATGGGTCTAAGCCACTTCCTGCCTCGCACCGTCAAGGCTCCTACATTTTACCCAGGCGCCTCCAGCCCTTATCCATCCCAATACTATCCGGATGAACGGCCAGAGGTGCTAAATCTCTTATACCCAACTCGACCTTCGGTTGAGATTTACTTTATTTATACCTTGCGGGTGATGCGCAGGTGGCCGATGTTCATGTTAGTCCTCGAAGTTCGCGACAAATTGTCAACGGACCCGATTCGCCTAAGATGGATGGTATGGGCGCGTCTAGTGCGGGGCTCGATGAGACCGTTCCCTCGCTTCCGCTGGGGTTAACCAAATAAGGCCTTTCAAAAAGCAGACTCCCAGAGCGGATTTAGTTGATGGTGCGTATGTATGTATGTAAGTTTGCACGCAGCCGGACAGGATTATCAAAAGTGTGGAAAAAGCTAGAGGGGTTGGTCAGATCGTGGAAAAGCAAAAGCCTTGGAAAAAAATTCCCACCCGTTGAAGTTTCGAAATGATCGCCATTATAAGGTTCTCTTGACAGGCTTGACTGACGGATCTGAACCTGATCCCATGAGCAAATAGCTTACTGAGAGCCCCGTTTATCATAGGTTGAGCACTTTTTGTGTACTAATCAACTTAAATAACTCAATCGACACATTAAGGTCCTGGCTTTACTACTGATCGCATTTTGTGGCTATTTTTGTAGTTTTTGCAAGCTAAATTAGGCCAAAGTCATCAAGTCGACTCAAACATGAAGAATCCAAGCCAAACTCAAAGTCAGAGCCTAAGTCAAGGAAATCGGAGCGTAAAACAAAAAATCAAAACAATGTCGAATTGTAGGTCATAAAATTCTCAGAATCCGTTAGACTTCGTGAGGGTTACAATTTTCGCAACCCGCGACCGCAGGTCTTGTCAATTCTTATTTCTCACCTCAACTCAGACTTTTTCTCCAAACTACCCTATGTATTATTGGTAGTTTATACATTTTGTAATTTCCTTGATTCCGAAAAGTAAAGATATAAGCCCCGCCAAGGCCTGCACGTAACGATCACTGACAGAATTTGGCGTGAAAGCTTTCAAATTCTCTCCCGCCTGCTTCTTCCTTTCCTCATTTTCCCTCATTTTCCTCACTTTCTTGCTTGCCAAACACCCCGATGATGAGAACTCAAAGGATATACAAGCCCTCTTATCCCTTGAAGAGTAAAGGTCAGCGAGGTGGCTTCAGGTAAACTTCTGGTCCTCTTGTTTTTAACGCAAGCAGTTGTTGTCATTTATGCCTCTATCTCTCACTTTAGGTTTAAATCCTTTTGATGTATCCTGATTGACCAATACTTGTCAATCTTTTAGGGTTAAATGGATGCTTATTATTAGATCCACTGAAACTCGTTTAGTTTCCATTTATTTGTCACTGTAAGGTAGATCAAAGGATCAGTTTTTACTGTCTTGAAACATTAATGACCAATAAATGCTATTTCTCAAGAGGAAAACTATTAGGGTTCGGTTTTATAGCTAAATGAAGATCTGGTTCGGGAAATGACTATAGGTCATTCTCCCCAACGCGAGAAAATGGACCCGAGGACCTCTCAGTTGCCCTAGAACTTCAAACCTAGTGGCCCGAGACTTCAAGAAGTTCTTTTTAAATTTTATTACATTTTACTTGCAGTATTCAAATCACCAACCCCACTGTTTTTTATGAAAAGCCTAAGATCCAAAGTGAAATCACCATTGTGAATCAACTGTTGGTTACCTACACGAAGAAAACCCATCCCTGTGGTCGAATTCTGGGGAGTTAATTATACTCTAGTAGCTATGCTAATGCATGCAGAAGAGGTTTTAGGTTTATAACATATTGATTCCAAGCACCAAATCTCTCGCCTTGTGCATAATACACATTTTAGCTTAATCAAATATGCCAAGTGTTTAGATGGTGCCTAAGTGCAAGTGACGAGTTGTTTAACTTGTGATCCACATCACAAGAGTTGGTGAATTTTCAACCTTTTTATTCTTACTATTATTTCCCTTAGCAGTTCACTGTTAGGTTGATTCAATTTTATATTGTCAATATACAATTTCTATCTTCAATTTTTTTAGCTAACATTAACCTTTTTGGTAGTCTGTTTTGTTTTTGTCTCTTGTTGTGTTTTGTGCCCTCTTCATAGGAGTTTATGCAACACTGGTATAGGAACATAGTAGGTCAATTAAAGGAGCAAAGGCTCCACAAGAATGTAGTTGTGAATCGAAAGTATACACTTAGTCGATGAGCCTCCACCGGAGGGAGCGCAGCCAACAGGGCTCAAAGGAACAAGAACGCACAAAACAATGAGGGACCATATACACCCCCCAAGGGTGAGTGCACCCTCCTGCATTGTGCCTCCTCCAAAAGACATCTTTATCAAGCCTTATATAGTGCCCCTGTTCCCCACTTTCCATGGAATGGAGAGTGAAAATCCCTATTCACACATCCGAGAGTTCGAAGAAGTGTGTAATACCTTCAAAGAGGACATCCCCAATGTGGATAGCGATGAGGTCAAGTTCTTCCTCCGATCAAGGACAAGGCTAAAATCAGCTCAACCGAGGCCGTAGAACTATTAGAATCGGGGGAGATAGTGCAGTAGAATTTTAAAGGAAATTCTTCAACACCCATAAAAACCAATAGTCTAAGAGGGGAAATTTACACCTTTACAAATTTCAAGAAAATGAGAAATTTCACAAGGCCGGGAAAGGTACCTGAGACCATCAAGGCCTCGCCTCACCTAAGTGGCTTTGATACTTAGATCGTTAATCACTACAATGGAATGTCCCCGTTATGAAGCAAATTTGTCGGAGACTATGTGGAGGGGGATCAAGAGCAAACATCCAGAGGAAGCCAAGTGGACTTTCGAATTATGTGGTCGAGACATCCAAAGTAATGGGATGAATGATTCGAAAAGGCAGGCATATGTCTTAATCAACAATATTTGTAAACCTAAACCTCCTAACGCCAGAACAGAAGCTACTACAAAGATACCGTCTAGGTCAACTCGTGGACGGGTTTTCTTCGGTAAATGATTTTGGCAATAAGCTTGTAAAGGTGAATTTCAATTTGTATTTTAAGGCTCGTTAAAAACAAGGTTCAATGTTTGTAAACCTAAGATAAACTAAAGTAAAATATGGAAAAACTCCTCAAGCACTGCCATCGGCTGAGGTCCTAAGGCAAATGAGAGGTTCTCGAGTCATTTTCCTCACGTTGGGGAGGATGACCTATAGTCATTTCCTAATCCGGATCTTCATTTGGCAATCAAAATTGAACCCTAATAATTTTCCTTTTGAAATATAGCATTTATTGGATATAATGTTCCTGGGCAGTGAAAATCTATCTCCTAAAAATCTACCCTACATTAACCAATAAATGACAACTAATGAATCTCAGTGGATCTAGCAATAAGCATCCACTTAACCCTAAAAGCTTGCCAAGTACAGGTTAACCAAGGTACATAAAAAAGATTTAAACCTATTATGAGAAATAGAGACATAAATACCAATGTTGCAAATTAAATACATGAGAACCGGCCATTTTACCTCAAAACCCTAGCCCAAGAAATTTCATTCTCTTCAAGGATGGAGGGGGTTTAGCCAACCATCCCTTGAGTTGTCATCCTCAAGGGTGTTTGATAGCCGAGAAAATAAAAGAAAAAGCAAAGAAAATGAAGCAGAAAGAGAAAAGCGGGAAAACTTACTGCTCAGTGCTCTGTATTTCCACCAAAAGCCCACCCTCCCCAATTTCACAAGGCTCGTGTTTATATGTAGCTCCAAATAGAAAAAACCAAAATACCCTCAAAACACACTTATACATGGAGGGCAAAATGGGAAAAATGGATTCAAAAGAACCAAAAGTTATACATGGAGGGCAAAATGGGGAAAATGGAGTCAAAAGAACCAAAAGTCAAAAATTGAGGGAGAAATTTTCGCACAGGGGTGCAAAATTGCTCCTGTGCTCTTCTTCTGCTCCTCTTCTGCTCCTCCTTTCCTTCTGATTTCAGATTTGCAAAGCTGGGTTTGACTCGGATTCTCTATGCTTGGGTCCATTCAACAAGTTTAGCATTAATAGCTTGCAAAAACTACAAAATTAGCCACAAAATACTATTAGTAGAATCGCCGGGACCTTAATGTGCAAATCGAGTTAATTCGGTTGATTAGTACACAAAAAGTGCTCAAAACCTTCAATAAATAGGGCTCAAAATAGCGCTTTTTGGGCACTAATCACTCCCCCAACCGACACATTGCTAGTCCCATGGCAATGAGAGAAAGAAAGAAAGAGCAAACAAAATAATAACAAAATTATGTTCTCAAAAAAAAAACGGTATTTCAAAAAGTATGTGGGTGAGTAATGCCTAACCCTAAGCATGAATCACCAAAACCCTGCCCAATAACCATCTTGAGAAAATGAATGCCATACATAATCAAGCTTCATAAGAGTATCCAACTCAAGAGAATCAACCTGGAACTTCCACCAAAACCTAAGTGTTTAAATGATCAGTTCTCAGCAATAAACTACCAGACTACACTCTCCCCAAACCAAGCTTTTGCTACAACACACTAACCGACCTAAATAGATCAGGACCCACTCTATTCGCCACCCTTTGTTGTAGGGTGCAATGCCGAGGAATCGACCCCACCAAATTCCATCGTGAATCTGGGATCCACCGATGACTCCCAACCACCGCGCTAGTGGCATCAAGTCATAAGGATCTTTCAACCACAAACTCTTCAGGTTTCACCCCGGACTCTGAATGATTTCAAGACTTCAGCACCTACAACTTGCTAAACCTCATCCATCCACCCATGTAATGAGCACTAAGTCGCTGACTTCAACGAAGGTTCAGTAACAGTTTTAAAGATTCGCCATATACCCTGACCGTGCTCTGCTTCACAGGCAAAGTGTTGCAATTTTTCTTATTTTTCTTTTTCTTTTTGATTTTGTTTTTGTTTTTCTCATCTTTTTATTTTGGAAGGCTCATTGGCCTTCTTTTCCTGGGGGTCCTTAACCTATTGAAGGTAGTAAATGAAACTAGGATAGGCTCTTGTAAGGCTTAAGAGGCTAGGCAGTTTTTCAGGTTATTGAAGAAACCTAATGTGCACTATGTGTGGCTAGCTAAAGGTGGAAGGAAACGGGTTGAAAACAATGAGATTTCAACTAATCATTCACTTAATCAAGCATGGAACTAATCTAATAGCAATAGAGTTGGATAATGTTTCAATTTTTCAAACCGTATGCTAGGCAAAACACAAAAAAAAAAAGAAAAAAAAAAGGTGTAGTTTTTGAAGCCGTAAATATAAGCTGTATGGTATGTATAAAAAGAAATGTGACTATATTTTCAGCTTTATAAAAAGAAACTAACAGGTTCACAACCAGAACAAACAACTGCATCCAGCAAGTCATCAAACTCCACAAAAAAAAACTTGCTCAAAATAGCAATAAAACAAAAATGTAAAAGTCACTTCCTTCGCTAACTCTACTCCCCCCAACCAAATGTCACATTGTCCGCAATGGGGCTTGGATTGGAAAGTTAGAGAAGGAAGTTACCTCCCAAAGGGTGTGTAAATGGAAGGTCATCCTCATCACGGGCAAAATGAGGTGTCATAGGGAGGTCGGAGGAAAATCTAACGCTTGCCGCCGCCGAAAAGGCCTAGGCAAGTACTGATGGTGAAATAGGAGGCAGGCAGGCCCAGGTGACTTTGCATCTGCACGAGGATGGCGTGGTTCTGTGCAATGGTGACCTCTGTGCATGTCGTCATCTCAGCTAAAGTTGTATGGGCAGCCGCAAACAATGCTAACATGACTGAGAACGTGCGGACTGCATCTATAATAGCGAGAAAATCCCGAGTGGATATGGAGATATGCTGCGGTGGTGCAATTGATGTACTAGGTCCCTCTGATGCTATAGGAGCTGGAGGTGCAGGGGATGGAGCAAAGGAATGTCGAGTCGTTGATGATGTAATCCGAGGCTCAGATCCTCCGCCGACGGTCAATCGCGGCGCCCTCGCCTACGCTCAGGTGAGGCGCCGGCACGGCGCGTGAAGTGGCCACCGTCAATAGTAAGAACGCCCCGCAAACTCATCTGTCTAATCTGCTTTGCAGAAAACCCAACAAACTAATACTGCATGTCAAATTTCTGAATAGGAAGGGTATAGCTCACAGGTCGTTTACTTGAACCTTGTCCTCAAAGTGGAGCAAGGATGTCATGAAGAGCTTAGCAGGGCTGAACTAATAACCCTCATAAATGCGATATAGAGCCTCCGTGATAGCCCTTCGCTGCACACAGCCGGGAGGGAAGATGTTAGACCGCAGTACGTGGTCGATAAGAAGCATGCTCGGAGGAAGCTGCCTCCGGAAAAGTACAAACCTTGCTGTTACGTCTCTGGATAATATGTGAACCATCTTCCTAGGCAGGCTGGGCCACAACCATAGTCACCAAGCTGTCGCGCAGGAATAGAATGTACCGCAATATCGGCGTCATGTCCCCCCGCGCCATCAATCTAGAAATGGATAATGCGAGACGAGGCACTCGACGCCATGGTACGGTAGAACTCAATGACCACCCAGGTAAAAGAACCAAGTGTACGCAAAAGGCTCTAGAAGACCACTCACACACGCCTTGGGCGAACCTTGAGCGGATCCGCAAAGAAAAGTTGGAAAAATCATAATATGTCTCAAAGGTACCCTCTGCATCAAGTAAAGCCGAATTGCTTGTGATGGGGCCGCAATGAAAGATGGGGTACCGGATGATAGAAGCAAGGAACAGATCTGGGGGTAGGTCATCAACTGGTCCCTGGACATGTGGTGAATGGGGCTCCTGAGGCCTCGAGCTAGATTACTCGCCCGAGTCAGAGGTCCGGGCCCTCTCGGATGGTCGCGGATGAGGAGGAGATGGCAGAGTAGGCCCAACCCTCGTGTTATACTTGCAAGGCATAGGGGCAAGAAGAACAAGGGCATGGAATGCAAAGCAGCTGGTCGCAATGTGAGGAGAGCCTGGTCCACTTCTTAGGAAGGAGGCTGGCGTTAACTCGAGGCCCAAAATCGTGCCTCCACGGTCCCGCCATGCTTGAATTAGGGAGGAGATGGAGAGGGTGGAGGATTTCTGCTACACCTGCACAATAGAATACCAAAAATTATAAGAATGTGTAATCAAAAATGAGAAAATACGATCAAAGCGAAGCTACAAAATGGAAAAACGCAAATAAAACTTAGAATAACCAAAATAAAATTTAATTAAACATAAAAAAAAATCGGCCTGCATTTCGGCCTCGTGAACCAAGCCAACTCAAAGTAGCCTGTCTGCTTATGAGGGTCAAGGAGGGGGGATCTCCTCCTTGTCCGCTGTGTGCTGCACAGATAGGGCTTTAGTCGCCCCATCGACTAACACCCTAATATCCTAGAATTTTATTTAAAACCACTCGATCCATTGAGATAGACTTGATGGATGATTTAATGGCATATTTTTATCTCGACTTAAGTCTGTTCTGTGTATGGAGTCGGAGTCATAAAGAGCACTTCGTCTCCTGCTTAAAGTTTTTACTGCCACGCCTAATCATGCCACTTCTTTAGTTTGTCTTTCGCAATCTTCGAGTTGACGTAGGCATCATTTCTCAAATTTCTAGCTCATCGACATCAAGGAGCATTTGGGCGCCGCCTTCCCATATCCGTGTCTCACTTCACTCGCCCCACCATGCCTTATACTCTATTTCCACAAGCAAGGACACGCCTACATAAACTAAGCGGCAAGGGGACATACTAAGGATATTCAGATGTTGTTCCGTATGCCCATATGAATCCAAAGTACTGAGACTAGTCTTTTCTATTGAGTTCACTCACTTTCATCAATATTGTTTTGATTCCCTGGCAGCCTAACTTGACCAATTAGTTTGAGGATGTGGTATGTGGCCACTTTGTGCTTTACGCCATACTTAGCTAGGAGGTACTCAAACAGTTTGTTGAAGAAATGTCAACCTCCAAGATTCACACGTAAGCGTGTAGCTAGGCAGCTTCAAACCAACAAAATTTATAAACCTATACCTTCTACTGATGTAGCCTAGCTACTGCAGTATAATGGCTCTAGGGTCGAACTTAGGGATGGGTTTTCTTTGGACAAGCGATTTCTAGGAGTGACTCAAGCGGTGAATTGCATTGGATTTAGGTTTGTAAAGCGATTAAGGATTGATGATTGGAAAACCAAAAATAGAATGAAATAAAATGTAAAAGAACTCCTTTAAGCCTCGGGCCATTGGGTTGGAGGTTCTAGAGCAACTGAGAGGTCCTCGGGTCCTATTCCTCGCGTTAGGGAGGATGACCTATTCCCGAACCGGATCTTGGTTTGGCTATAAAAACTGAACCCAAATAGTTTTCTCTTGAGATACAACATTTATTGGTCATTAACATTTCAATGCGATAAGTGATCCTTTGACCACCTACAAGCGACAAATAAATGCGACTAAGCGAACCTCAAGTGGATCTAGCAATAAGTATCCACTAAACCTAGAAGATTTTAAGAAATCTTGGTCAATTAGGATATATCAAAGGATTTAAGCTTTGTAGTGAAAGATAGAAACAAAAATAATGATAAATGCTTAGTTGAGACCCGAGAGGGACACATGGTTACCTCGGCTTTAGCCAGTAGCCCTCCTCTTCGAGAGTGGGGTTTAGCCAACTCATCCCTCGGGTTTCATCCCAGTGTTTGGAAGCGCGATAAAGTGAAGGAAGGGGGAGAAAATGAGGAAAAAGAAGAAAAGCGGGAAAATTTGAAAGCTTCGTGCCAAAATTCTTATTAAGTTGTTAATACGAGTCTTGTGAGAAACATATCTGCTGAACAAAGAGAAATTACAAATGTATGATACCACAAATACATGGGGTTGATAAGTAGAAAGCGTGGTGTGTATAAATGTACGCCTATGTGACAGTGCGCGTCGGTATCCAAGTAATATAGTGTACCCTAAGTGGGATATCGTCCCACCGGGGAGAAGTGTGCAGAATGTGACTTTACGCTTTAAATATTATACGGACCTAAAATCGTGAATTCCCGATTAAAAACCAATCTATATTGGCTTTTTCTAAATCAATTAATTTATAAAGAAAACTGAGGTTTTGCCTTCACACCACTAATTCAATTTAACCCAAAGAAAAATTGTTTATTTAATATTCATATAGATTCTGTTGCCCGGAGTTGATCATGCCTACAAGATGATACATCTCGAGATATATGCCTATCTGTGATGGGGTGTTTGCATCTACGCCTTGGCCCTCGGCTCGGCAGCTTAAATGTATAAACCCTAATCGCCACACTTGGAACCGGGATATCTCTATTCCCAGGTCTGACCCAGTGTTGCTTTATTCATGTCCACCCCAGGAGTCATCATCTCTCGATCTCGGACTCCTACTGATGGCATGCCAAAGTTGGCCAAATCCTAACATGTATAAATTATTGAAGCCAAAACAATTCGATAAAAATCATACTTGTATTGAAGCCAAAATGAAATTAAACTAATCCATACAAATGGTTAGGTTTTGACAAAACCTAGAAGCGAAACCTAGAACATCTCTATGTGGAAGAAAACCATCAAGAAAGAGAGAGAAAAAGAGAGGATGAAAATAAGCGATTTTTTTTGAGTGAAAGCCCATCTCCTCTTCTTCAATCTTCTTCTTCTTCAGCTTACCCTTCAAGATGTGTCAAATAGAGGTGTTTCCACCCTAGAGAGGGCTTCTCCTCTTGGCTCCCGAAAATGCATCGCGATCCCTCATCTTCTCGATCCTACGGTTTGAGCTTTAAAAACCTTCATTCCTTAGGCTCAATGAATGGCACCGTCACTGAAAACCAACCCGAACGTCACGACGTCGCGGCAGCAACGCTGCTGACGTCGGATGCTCTGCTTCGCAACGCCGCGATAGTTGGTTCTCAACGCCGCGACGCTTGTCGCAGTCCCCCCGTTTTGCCTAACCTGCCAAGGCCATAACTTGTCATACGAACTCGATTCGGGGTGTTCTCGGTAACCGCTGAGGACCCCCAAGCCGAATCCATCCATGTGACTTGATGCAATATGAGCTCATATAATTTCTAAAAGTCAAAATACAGTAGCCTCTCCTGCTGAAGGTGTTGTAATGTTTCAAGGATTTTCCAAGTTTGAACTGTGATAACTTTGTTCGAACTCCACTTCGTGTTCCCTGTATCCCGAAAGATCTCGTCTGTGAATCCATCCATATATGTCTTGATGAAATAGAATCTCATATGATATCTAAAAACGTCAAAATTCAGTAGCCTCTCCTGTTGCTTATGTAGCAGTTTTTCCACCAAATGGATGACATGATCATAAGTGTGAACTTTTAGAGCATTAGGGCACTTATTTAACATAAAAACACTATAAAAAATAACTAAATCATAGGGATAAAATGAGTATTTAAGATACTCATCAAGGGTAGTTTAGGAAAAAGTCACAAAAAGTCGGTCAGTAGGGTCAACCAACATTAAGAGCAGTTTGCGAATTTTCGCAACCCGCAGGGCCCCATGTGTCGCGAAATTCCGCAAGTTGCGAATTTTCGCAGAACCCCCGCGACCATGCAAAGTGGTTCCAAATTCTAATCTTTGCTCCATTTTCCTTCTGACTTTTGACATGCAATTCCAAATTCGGCTTGGATTCTTCGCTTTTGAGTTGCCTTGAAAATTTTGGCCTAATTATCTCGCAAGTCTACAAAAATAGCCACAAAATGAGATTAAGAAAGCCGGACCTTAAAAATTAATCAAGTTATTTGTTGGATTAGTACACAAAAAGTGCTCAAAACCTACTATAAACAGGGTTCAAAATAGCACTATTTGAGAACTAATCACTCCATCACTGACATATTACACTCCAAATCTAGAGTAAGATATTCTCCTTGTGAATTTAAACACCACCCCGTGTCATTGCCATAGCGCACTACTTCAACCCATTTCGACACATAGTCGACCCCCACCAAAATGTAAACATATCCAAAAGAAGAAGGGAATAGTCCCATTAAGTCGATGCCCCAAATGTCGAACAAATCAACTACCAAAATCGGGTTCAGAGGCATCATGTGAAGACGAGAGATCTTCCCCTTGACATTTGTCGCATTCACGACACATGGTATGGGCATCCTTGAAAAGTGAAGGCCAATAACCCGACAGAAGACCTTCCCGCGCCTCGGGAAGCCAAAATGGCCTACATGTATTCTCATGGTAATGAATATATCCCTTTATGTTCTCCCTCAGCACACATCTTCCGGGATTATTTGATCAAAGACAATATTTGTATAAGAAAGCTCTTCCCATCAAGAGGGAATGAATTTTGCGGAAGAAAAACTTCCAGTCTACGCTTTCTACCGCTTAGAACTTCCAAGGTAAAAAATTGGCAATGAGCATACCATGGGCATTTTCCACTAGCAAATAGACCTCAGAACCAATCATTAATTGGAAGTGGTCATGGGTGGGCCAGGTGCTGCGGTTAGTCTCAAGAGATGATCCACAACAACATTCTCCACACCCTTGTCCCTAATCAGCAGTCAACTCTCGGGAGCAGGAGAATCCATCTGATGAGCCTAGCCTTGGCATTTTTCTTGGTGAGCAGGTATTTCAAAGCCGAGTGATCTATGAAGATGATTATGTCCGACCCAACCAAGTAAGCACGAAACTTGTCCAAAGCATAGACCACTGCTAGCAGCTCTTTCTCTGTGGTGGTGTAATTCCTCTGTGCCTCATTCAACGTTTTGCTTGCATAGTAGAAAACATAAGGTTTTCCTTCGTCTCTCTACTCGAGAACTACTCCAATGGCGAGGTCGCTTGCATCGCACATGACCTCGAAAGGTAACTTCCAGTTGGGTGCTCTCACTATTAATGTAGTGGTCAAGTAGGTCTTGAGCCCCTCAAAGCTCTTTTGGTAATCTTCATCCCACATGAATTTGGCATCCTTCCCAGTAGCTTATAAAGAGGCTTGGCAGTTTTTGAAAATTCCTTTATGAACCTCATGTAAAAGCCTGCATGCCCTAAGAATTTTCTCACAGTCTTCACATTCGTGGGAGAGGGCAGTTTGGAAATTATCTCAATTTTCTCCTTGTCAACTTCAATTCCCTTCTTGGAAATAATATGTCCACATAACAATTACCTGTCACCATAAATGACATTTTCCCATTTCAAGACTAAGTTCTTTCATTACACCTATGCAGACAATCGTTGACGCTACATTCTTCAAAGCTCCCCATAAACCGTAATATCCATGTGTATCTCCATAATGCGCTCCACCAAATCATCAAGATGCCGAGCACGATCGCTTTAACGCGGGCGTGGCACGCATGTGCCAAAGGGCATCCTCCTATAGGCATACGTGCCAAATAGGCAGGTGAAGGTGGTCTTCTCCCGTCTTCTCGCAGCAGCGAATTTGTTCTGAAAATAGCTTGAATAGCCATCCGTGAAGCAAAGGGTAGCCGGGTGCCCGAAAATCCTTTTTTAAGTCGGTCCATGAAGGGTAAAAGTGGAAGTGACCTTCCTTGTTACCATTTAGTCTTAATCAATACATACCTCCAACCCGTAGGCTGGCCGGGCGGGCATATCCTCTCCCTTTCATTACGCATAATGGTTACCCCGATTTCTTAGGCACAACCTCGGGCTGGGGACTCACCCAAGTGCATCGGATATCGGGGTAACACCACCGTACCAGAAAGCAACTTTAGACTTCGTGACCTACCACTCTCCCCGCATGTGCAAACTAACTCCTATGCCGGTCGCCATCGTTTTGCCTCCTCCGCTTTGTAGATGTGACGGGTGCAAACCGTCGGGCTAATACCCTTATATCAATGATTTTCCATCTAATACCGTTTATTCTCTTAAGGACGCTCCAAAGCAGTTGTTTTCCCCATTGTTATCGAGGAGTGAGTGATATGAAAACTGGCACTGTTTCATTCTTCCGTGGCATACTTTAGTTCCACAAAGTGTGGGCTTCAGATCTTAGTTCGAGGCCTATCGCTTCTCCCCGCCGGCTAGAGGTGTAATTTCCTCATTTTTTCTCCAAGGCCCTCAGATAAGATTCATGCTCTCGGGTTTCACAGGTCAGATACTTCAAACAATTTCCTCGCTAGCACATCCCGCATTTCTAATCAACTTGCTCCTCTAGAATTGGGTATCAATTTATGCAAACTTCCTGCACCCTTTCCACCTACGTACGTGCTTTTCCCCCGCTTTCTAAAGATGTTGAGTTCTAAGGTCATGTTCCCAAACGTAAGTTGCATAACTCCATTTCGGTAATTGATAATTGCATTGGAGGTGGCTACCAATGGTCTTCCGAGGATGATAGGCACATAGTTAAATTTCATCAACCGGCTTCAGATAAGTACAACAAAGTCTACAGATGCGAGAATTTGTTCACCAGATAAAACATCCCCTACGCGTCTCTTTCGGGTATTTTTATGGATCTATCCGCAAGGGACAATGTAATGGACGTGGGCGAGTTTCCAAACCTAGTCGCGAGCATCGAATAAGGCAAACAGTCGACACCGCCCTGCCCAAGAGGCTTTTTCACACGCGTCTGAGTATTCACCCCGAGATGGTCAGCAACCTGATATTTGTATTTTACTCTGAAATCTCAAGACCGAATGATGGCACCGACTCTGTTCTCAGATTTGAAGATTCATTGGCGACATTTAACCATCTCTTCACCGTGCATAGGTCCTTTCAAAAATTTTAAGATAATGTGGGGACTTTGTTTAATCATGTCAAGCACTGGATGTCGACTTCACTTCGCTTTAGCACTTCAAATATTTCAAATTTCAGTTGATGGCCTTTTCTCGCTTTAAGGTTCGCTTAAAAGCGGGGGTGTGCTATTTTTCACCGTATTCCCTTTGGTCACCTCCTCCTCCGGTCTCGACTTTTGTTTCCGCCTCTTCTCGTCGCTCGGGATCGGGTCGTTTAACCTCCTTACCACTTCTCAAAGTGATAACCGCTTTAGCTTCGTCTGTTATCCCGATTCGCCCACCGAAGAGCTCAATTCCATGCGCCTCCCCTGTGATCGGGTCAGGTCTCGAGAGGGAATTCTTTCCCGCACCTAATGCTGGTTGGTTGTCTCGAGATCGGTGCACGTGAAGTCATTGGCATTTGAGATACGACCATAGTTATCATATTGGGAAATCTTAGAGTGCAAGTTATTCATTTTCTTGTTGAGTGTGCTTTCCATCGTGGTCGATTCTCCGACAAATTCGGGCATTCACCGCCTTATGATCCTCCAGCAAAGTTGCCCACCACTTTGCTCAGTTCCGCGATGCAGCTTGTTCAAACTGACGAGGATGGTGGTGGATGGTCGAGATAAGGAGTCACCCCATTTCAGGCAAACAGGGGGCACATAATGGCAGGCTGGCTTCCGTGAGAGGTTAGATGGTTCCCTCCAGCTAGAGTTATAATTGTCGCGATACGGGCAGTGGCTCAGGCTTATATCAACCACAACATCAAGATGCTCACCATCATATCCCTTATTGAAGTAACAATCGCAAGGTTCTCCCTGTGCCTCGTGGACCTAAAATGAAACATGGTCAAGCCAGGCATGCATGCCCCGCCACTACTCACACCTCATGATGATTTCGCATTTCAAGCTCCTCCAACCTTCTACCAAGGCGGTGAAGCTTTGCCTTCAACTCCATGTCCTCCTGCGGATTGAGTACATGTCTCAACTGGGCCGCAGGTCTCATCCTCTCTAGCTCTCTCCTGGTCAGGTTCCATCCCATGCTTGATGTCTCAACCACATAATCCAAGAAATCCATGCTCTCCTCGATGCTCGCTTCATGAAGTCCCTCCACACATAGTCTCCAACAACCGCTTCATAACAAGGACATTCCATTATAGAAGTGATTAATCAAAGACCCAAGTATCAAAGCCACAAGTGAGGGCGTGCATTAATGGTCTCTGTGCACCTTTCCCAAAGACCGATAGAATTTCTCATTTTCTTGGCTACGAAGGTGTAAATTTCCCCCTCTTCTCGCACTATCGTTTTACGGGTGCCGAAGAACTCTTCAAAATTCTACCCGCATATCCCCTAATTCCTTGAGATTAGTTCTACTCGTAGAGCCGAGCCGATTTTAGCCTTGTCTTCAAAGTAAGAGGAAGAACTTCGGGCCTCATCAATCAACACTGGGATGTCCTCAAGGTATCGTGATACCTCCCTCGAACTCCTGTGATGTGTGAACAGTGGGATTTTCACTCTCCATTCCATGAAAGTGGGAGTTGTGGGCACATAGGGCTTGAAAATGATGTCCTCGATAGAGGCACAATGTGCAGGAGGGTGCACTCACTTTAAAAAGCATGGTCCCTCATTGCTCTATGCATTCGGGGTTCCTTCGAACTCTATCGGGTTTTCACGTCCTCCGTGGAGGCTCCATCTTACCATTGTGTATGCTCAATTCACAGCTCTATTCTTGTGGAGCACTGCTCCTTTCTAATCGCCTACTGTGTTCCTATCCCAATGTTGCATAAACTCTACGAAAAAAGCACAAAACACAACAAGAGACAAAAACAAAACAGGCTACCAAAACGGTTAATGTTAGGTTAAAAAAATGAAGATAGAAATTGTATATGGATAGTAAAAAAATGAATCAACCTAATGCTGAACCGCCAGTGGGAAATACAAAGAAGACAAAAGGTCAAAATTCACCAACACTCGCGGATGTGGACTGCCAACAATTCGTCACTGCACTTAGGCACCATCCCAAACAACGCTGCCATCGTGATTCGGCGCAGGCATGCCAGAATCAACAATATTTGTAAACCTAACTTCTGACTGTCGTGAAGCCAGCTACTTCGCCAAAAGATAAAGTTGGCTCTAAGGTCAGAACTCGTGGACGGGTTTTCTTCGTGGTAAATGATTTTGCATTGGGCTTAGAAAGGTGAATTTCACTGATTTTAAGGCTCGATTAAAAACAAGGTCGAATGTTTGCAAACTGAAGATAAACTAAAGTAAAATATGAAAAGAACTCAAGCACTCCAACATCTGGGTCAGATCCTAGTGGCAAATGAGGTTCGGTCCTGTCAGGAGGACGACCCATAGTCATTTCAAACCTGGATTCTTCATTTCCATATCAAAATTGAACCCTAATAATTTTCCTTTGAAATATAGCATTTATCATGCAATGTTCTCGAGCAAAGGAAAATCTATCTCCTAAAATCCACCCTACATTAACTAATAAATGACAACTAATGAATCTCAAATGATCTAGCACAAGCATCCACTAAACCCTAAAGCTTGCTGGCAATAAAGTTAACCACAGGTACATAAAAAGAGATTTAAACCATATGAGAAATGTAGATAAATACCTACAAATGCTCGTATTAAATACATGAGGTCCGCTATTTTACCTCAAAACCCTAGCTCCACAGCCGGCCCTCTTCAAGGATGGAGGGCTTAGCCAACCATCCCTTAAGTTTTCATCCTCAAGGTGTCGCACCCAAGAAAAAAAAAATAAAAGAAAAACAAAGAAAATAAAGCAAAAGAAAAGCTGAAAACCGCTTCCTCAGATTTCCACCAAAAGCTCACCCTCCCTAATTTCAACAAGGCCTGAGCTTATATAGAGTCTAAATAGAAAATAATACCAAAATAATTCTAAACACACTTATACATGGAGTGCAATGGGAAAAAGGAGTCAAAGAACTAAAATCAAAATTTGAGGAGAAAATTTCACACAGGGCAAAAGTGATCCCAGGTTTTTCTTCAGCCCTTCCTTCCTCCGATTTCAGATCCGCAGCCGCTCGACTCTGATTCTCTATGCTCGGGTCCATTCAACAAGTTCGCATTAATAGCTTGAAAACTACAAAATTAGCCACAAAATACTATCAATAGAATAAATATAACCTTAATGTGCAAATCGGGTTAATCTTATTGATTACATAACAAAAAGTGCTCAAAACCTACAATAAATAGGGCTCAAAACAGCGCTTTTTGGGCACTAATCAATGAACTTAACCCCAGAGAAGCGGAGAGGATGAGACCTACAACCAATTCAAGGGGAGGCATGTACTCAATCACAGAGGACATAGAGATGAAGGCAATGCTATCCACCTTGGCCAAAAGGTTGGAGAAGCTTGAAATGCGAAATCACCATGAGGTGTAAGCAGTGACTAGGGCATCTATGCCTAACCAACCTTGTTTCACTTGTCAGTCCACTGAGCACCAAGGAGAGCATTGCCCAACTATTCCTTCAATAAGGGATATGATGGATGAGCATGCCAATGTTGTGGGTCAATACAAGCCACCAACCATTGCCCCATATGGCAACACCTATAACCCTAACTGGAGGAACCATCCTAACCTTCAGCCAAAGCCTCACCATATGTGCCCCCCCGCGCATATCACGGCATGGTTCTTCATCCCGCCCACATCCACCACGCCACCATCATCACCGCTGAACAAGCCACGTTAACTCGGTGCAAGGTGGTGGGAAATTTGTGGAGGAACAAAGGCAAGGAACACTGTTAACTACGCATCGACACAATGAAGTCACATTGAACAAGAAAATAGAGAACATGTTCAAATTTCTCAAAATTTGACAACCTACAAGAATCAATTTCGTTGACAAACCAAAGTTACAAAGAGGTGCAGAACAAGGGAAATTTCCCTTAGACACAACCCAACTTAGAGAGAGCATGAATTAAGCTCTTCCAAATCTAGCCAAATCCCAGGATGTATGAAGCTAAAGGCTTATCACTTTGAGAAGTGGGAAAGGAGGTTGAATACCAAATTCCCAAACCAAACAAAGAAGGTGGGGCAAAAGAATCGAGCTAGAAGAGGAAGCGATCAAAGAAAATGCAGTGAAAAATAGCACACCCCCACATTCCCTCAAGCACTAAAATCCAAGAAAAAGGCCATCAACCAGGCTGAAATGTTAGAAGTGCTAAGGCAGGTGAAAGTCAACATCCCTCTACTCGACATGATTAAACAGGTCCTAACATATGCCAAGTTTTTAAAGGATCTGTGCATAGTGAAGAGATGACTAATGTCGACAAAGGCCTTCCCGATAACAAGTCGTCATCATTCAAACATAAGACTCAGTTGAATACAAAGATCCAAGTCGCTCTACCATCTAAGTGAATACCAAGGCAATTTGTGTAGAAAAGGTATCAAGTAGACTCGGTTTTCAAAGGTCAACCTCGCTACCTTATTCTGCATAAGAAACTAGCTGGGAGAGTCGAAGCCCCACTTCCATCACATCAGTTCCTCAGAGCAAATCCATAAAAATACCAAAGGGCACTGTGAAGGATGTTTTAATACAAGTGGACAAGTTCTACTATCCTATAGACTTTGTTATGCTTGATACATAACTGATTGCAGTGGGGGCTAATTATGTGCCTATCATCCTTGGAAGACCATTCTTAGCCACCTCCAATGCAATTATCAATTGCCGAAATGGAGTTATGCAACTTACATCAGGAACACGACCTGAACTCAACATCTTCCACTGAAAGTAAAAGTACATGCACCAAAGGGAAGAGGGTCCAGAGGAAGCTTACATAATTGATACAACTCGGAGGAGCAAGCTAATCGCCACAAATGCTGGATGCTTAATCGAGGAACCGCTTGACTCCGCCCCAAGAGCGCAGAAACCCAAGGCATGAATACTGCGCTGTGGCACCGGAGAAAATGGTGAGTCTCACATCTACTAACTAGGAGAAGCCAATGTGCCTCAAAAAGCTGATCTCGGCTTCTCGCCATGGAATCGAATATGTATACTGGAAAACATGAGTACGTGCCTAATTGTCATATCCTCCTCAAGCCAAAGAAGAATTAACAGAAAACAAATTACTGGACATCCTAGGGAGAATAAGCAAAGCTTCGTAAAATCACTTATCTGAAGGGTATTAGCCCAACAGTTTGCACCCATCACATCTACTTGGAGGAGGAGGCAAAACTAGTAAGGCAGCCACAGACGAGACTGAATCCTCACATGCAGGAAGTGATACGTGCGGAAGTCCTAAAGCTGCTGTGCCAGATATTTACCCATATCCGACAAGATCAGCGAGTCCAACCTACAGTCAGGCTTAAGAAATCAAAAAGGGGTAACCACTATGCATAATGAAAAGGAGGAATGCCCACCCGCTTACTACGTTGAGGGTATGCATTGATTGGCGAAGACTAAATGAGGTGATGCTGAAAGATCGCTTTCCCCGCACCCTTCATGGACCAACTTCTTGAAAGGATTTCCAAGCATCCCTTCTACTGCTTCCTGGATGGCTATTCAGGCTATTTTCAAATTGAAATTGTTGCAGAAGACCAGGAGAAGACCACCTTCACCTGCCCTTTTGGCACATATGCCTAAAGGAGGATGCCCTTTAGCCTATGTAATGCCCCTGCCACATTCCAGCGATGCATGCTCAGTATCTTCAGTAATTTGGTGGAGCGCATTATGGAGGTATACATGGATGATATTATAGTTTATGGAGGGAGCTTTGAAGAATGCTTGATCAACTTAGAAACCCGTCCCGCATAGTGTATCGAGGAAGAACTTTGGTACTGAATCGGAAAAATGTCATTTTATGGTCAATCAGTGGAATCAGGCTAAAGACATATTATTTCCAAGAAAGGAATTGAAGCCGATAATAAAATCGAGATGATTTCCAAACTCCGCTCTCTACCGAATGTGAAGACCGTGAGGCAA
This sequence comes from Tetrastigma voinierianum, assembly GCA_016808115.1. NCBI lineage: Eukaryota > Viridiplantae > Streptophyta > Magnoliopsida > Vitales > Vitaceae > Tetrastigma > Tetrastigma voinierianum. The sequence goes on along the minus strand of JAEQBH010000419.1, from coordinate 605,459 downwards.
TTCTTAGCATGCAAAGCTTTACAGGAGGTTTATCAAGGACTTCTCAAAAATTGGCAAGCCTCTTTATAAGCTACTGAGAAAGATGCTAAATTTGTGTGTGGACGATGATCAAGTGAGGAGCTGGTAGTTAAGGCCTACTCAATTCTCACCGCACCAATAAATGAGGGTCCCCAACTGGAAGTTACCTTTCGAGGTAATGTGCGATGCAAGCAACCTAGCCATTGGATCAGTTCTCAAGCAAAGGGAAGAAGAAAAGCCTTATGTGGTCTACTATGCAAGCGAGACATTTAACGAGGCGTAGAGGAATTACACCACCACCGGTGAGCAGCCACCGGAATCGTTTATGCTTTGATAAGTTTTATTATATCATTGGCCTGGATAATCATCTTCACGATCATTCGCTTTTAAAGTACCGCTACTCAAGAAAATTCCAAGACTGTAGCTCACCGATAGGTTCTCCTACTCCAAGAGATCAACCTACAAATCAAGGAAAAAAAGGGTGTAGAGAATGTTGTCATAAATCATCTTCGGAGATCAACAATAGCACACACAACACTCACAATCCTCCAATCAACATGAGTTTCCTCGAGAAATCCTCGCTCTCGCAGAGAATACCCCATGTGTCATTGCCAATTTTTAAAGAATGTGAGAGTTACCAACAGGACCGAAGGCACAAGACAAAGCCCTTTTCTCATGTAAAATTCACCTACTATCGGGAAAGCCCTTTCAGATAAATATCGCTGACCACATGGAAAATGTGTGCCCTAAGGAGAACAAAGTAAGGGATAATCAACACCGCTATGAGAATGAATGTGGAGGCCATTGATTCCTATGCATTCATGAAGGTGCCCAACTGGGTTCTATTAGCCTTCACTCTTTCATGATGCTCACCATGTGCCATGAATGTAGCACAAATGTCAAAGGTTAGAAGATCTCTCATTCGCTACATAATGCCTCAACCCTATATTGGTAGTCGAGTTATTCATTTAGGCATCACTACGGGACCATTCCCTTCTTCCTTCGATATGTTTACATTTTAGCGGGGTCGACTATGTGTCAATGGTTGCTGCCTCGCAGAGCAAACAGACCACAGGTGGTGTTAAAATTCTTCAAGGAGAAATATCTTCTAATTGGGTCCCTAAGGCCATAATTAGTAATAGAGATTCACACTTCTGCAACAAGCCTTTTCAAAACCTCCTAGCTAAATACGGTGTAAAACACAAAGTGGCCACCCCTTACCATCCTCAAACCAAAGGGTCAAGCCGAGCTCGCTGTCAGAAATCAAACAATATCGATGAAAGCTACAGCCCAATGTAAAGGACTCATTTCAAGTCGCTAGATTCTTGTGGCATACAGAACAACATACAAGAACATCCTTGGCATGTCCCCTTATCGCCTATTTTATGGAAAAGCATGCCACCTGCCTGTGGAAATTGAATATAAGGCATGGTGGGCAGTCAAAAAGCTGAACCTGGACATGGGAAGAGCTGGCTTTAAAGGCTCGATATCGCGTCGGAAGAGCCGAGGAATGATGCCATCAACTCGAAAATTGCAAAAGATAGACTTAAGAAGTGGCATGATCAACCACACTGTGAAGAATTTCAAACAAGGAGATCAAAGATACTCTATGACTCCAAGCTCCACCTCTTTCCGGGAAAGCTCAAGTCAAGGTGGACCGGTCCATTCATCGTCCATCAAGTCTACCTCAATGGATCAGTGAACCTTCTTAATTCCAAAGACAGCAAGGTGTTCAAGATCAATGGGCAAAGACTGAAGCCCTATGCAGTACAACACACAGCAGACAAGGAGGAAATTCCCCTCCTTGACCCCCCATGAATCCAAAAGGCTACCCTGTGTGGGTGTGGTCTTTGCCTAAATTTCTAGCCACCCTAAAATTTCACGAGAGCTCGTTTGCTTATTAATCTCGCTTTAACTGTGGTTGTGCATAAATTCCTTTTAATTTTAGTTTAGCTGTAATGATTTTCCCGTCTTTCATTCGCATATCTCTAATGAATTTTGTCTCTCTCGCTCAGTGGAAGTGTAAGGCGTGTTTAGTCACGTGGTGTAGGAATTTCCGTGCTCGCAAATTTCGCAACCCGCAAAATTTCGCACGCTTGAAAAATTTTCGCAACCTCGCGAAATCCCAAGGTTGCGAACTTTCCGCCCGCACTGCTCATCTTTTCTCCCTTCGTCGCGAACCTTTCGTTTCCTACGAAATACATTAATTTCTTCATATATTTAAGCCCTAGCTTTAACACCCATTTATGAACATTAAATGGCTAAACCTTCCAACCACCTTAGCCCACCTATTTAAACACCCCCCCTTCCCCTTTCATTTTCATTTCCAACCATTCCTCCCCACTTCCATCTCCCTCCCCCTTCTCCGCCCAGCATGGTAAAGACATCGCTGAAGGCACAAATCTGTGCCCCGGTGCGCGACTCTTCTCCCCTCCCCGTCAAGGAATCCAACCTCAACCCCGATCCCACTACCACCGTCACACAGACCCACTACTGCCGCCGCCACCACCAAGGCGCCCCACCGGCGCCACTACCGCACCCACCGCGCCGTCGCTACCCAAAGTGCTTCCCGCTACGCCTCGTTCGCTTCGGGCCAGCAGAAGCATTTCTACGCTCCGCGTCCCTACCCCGTCCCACTCAAGATATGCTACCGTGCTCGTCCCACTTCATCTCCTCCACATCCAAGGCCAACCTAGCGGCCCCAATTCTCCAAAAGGGTCTTGATCCTCCTACCAAGGGAGCCTTTCCGCCAGCCCTGTGAGCTTCCATTCACCACCCAATCAAGGCCCTACTAGAGATCCCCCTCGATCTCTGGTCCCCCGCTTCGACCACTGTTTAATTCCTACTTCTAATACTAATCTATTGCCAAAATTTGATCAGAGTACTAAGTACCCGGCATAACTAAGTTTATTATGATCTTCCACCTCACGCAGCATCCGCACCTCATGCACTCTGCGACTAGTGCAAAGGCAATTCCCCGGAGCCACGACGACCCCACGCCCAGTTTTTCTGTTCCCTGGTGGTCAAGGAGTTCTACCACACGATGACCTTTAGGCGAGAGCCTAATCAGGTTATTCATTTCCACCATCGATACGCCAGGATACTGTGTCACGTGACATTGCAACCACGCCCAATCCGCCATCGTCCTCGCTAACTCGAATCGGGACATGCACAGCTGCCCGATCCCTCTACCGTGAGATGGTTCGCGATATCCCGGACACGACAACCCAGTCTACCTTATTCAGAGGCTCCCGCGAGTATGCCCCTCTCTGGCCGATCACATTCTACTTCCGCCCCATCTTTTTCCGCTCCAAAGACTTAAGATAGTGAGAAGGATTATCTCTGCAGGCCTATATTGTATATCCGAGGGGTTTTGCCCACCCTGGCCGAGCCACTACGACCTCCTTGCTCCATCTTGGTGACAAGGTCCATCAGAACCTAATGAGTCGAGACCACTCTCCCGTTCTCGAGGCCATTATGTCAAGTAATATAAGATACTGGGTTTTCCCACGAGCCTGTGCCAGAAAGCGCCGGTCAGCTCATGGACGCCTGGCCCCACGTTGACAAGCGGCGATTATGCCCACTCTTATCACCTCCCACCTCCTGGATCCATCCATGACCAAACAAATAGCCGACCTTCACATGCAGGAGCAACCGTACCCAAGGGTGATAATGAGGAGCCTCAACTACGCCTTCATTAGCCTGTACCCAAATTTCCATCACCGCCCTTCCCTACAACCCATGCATCCTCGCACCCGCATCCCACTCGCACCACAAATCCTGGGCGCATGTCAGCTGACCGAGCACTACAAGACCACCACCGCAGACATTTCTATATCCACTCTGGATTTCCCCGGGCGATCATGGATGCAACCGCACTTCTCCATCACTTCAAAGATCCCGCAGCCTGCCCATGCAACCCTTAACTGAGAGGACATACACACCGAGGCCGCCCCTCGCACGTAACCGTGCCATCCTCGTAGATTCGTATCACCCGCCTACCCTCGATTTCCCCATCGCACCGCCAAAGCCTCAGCCCCATCCTCCTTCGGCCCAAGACCTCCGCCCAACAAGCCCTATGGGCCTCTCGACCGCTGCAAAGAACAAGGTAGTAGCCACCCTCCGCCTGTCACACCAAAGAACACCTCACCCACTCCAGATGAGGATGACCCTTCCAACCTACGCTCCATCGAGGGAGGCAGCACTTCCTTCCTCTAAACTTTCCAACCGAGCCCCATTACTGATTAAATGCGACATCTGGGTCGGTGAGAGAGTTAGTGAAGGAAGTGGCTTACATCTGTGTTTATTTTAGTTGGTTTTGAACAAGCCCATTTTGTGATGTTTAGTGGCTTGTTATTTATTCGGTTTGTTGAAGCTGTAGTTTGTTTTTGTAAAGATGAAAATATAGTCATTTATCTTTTTATACATACTATACAACCTCTTTTTTTATTCTAAACTTGCACCTATTTTTACACCCTTTTTTCGTGTTTTCATTTGCTGGCAGCTTTTTGAAAACAAACACCGTCAATTCCTATCATAAAGCGATTCCTTCCATGCATGATTAAGCAGATGATCACCAAGTCTCATGATTTTCACCTCTTTTCTTTCGCTTTAGCTAACTACACACAAAGGCACATCAAAGTTTCTTCAATAAGCTACCCTAACTTAGCCTCTTAACTTTGCAAAAACTACCATAGTTTTGCTGACTAATTGTGAATAGTTAAGGACCCCCAAGAAAAGAAGGCTAATGAAGTCTTCCAAAATAAAAAGAAAAGAAAAAGAAAAAGAATAGAAAAGTCATGACGCTTTGCCTTGAAACCCGAGCACGGTCCGAGGGGTATACGACAAAAGTCTTTAAAGCCTTATGCCCTAAACCAACTGGTTGAGTCATCACTTGCTCAAGAATGCAAGATAAAGTGAGGCTTCAATGTAGTCAGGTAGCCGGAGTTTCAAGTCATTCGAGTCCAGGTGAAACCCGAAGAGTTAGTGGTTGAAATACCCTTATGACTCGATGCCCTAAGCCTTAATCGTCAGAGTCACCTGCATCCTCGCTACACGGACTCGATGCAAATGATCTTCTTCGCATTGCACCCTACAAACACAAAAAGAATTCAGGAATAAGAGTGAATCCATTTATTTAGGCCTACTAACATTCAAGTTATGGCAAAGAGGGTCATTCTGGGAGAGGCTAGGCGCTTTATCATTGACATCAAACAAAACACTTAGGTTTTCAGTGTAGTTTCGTGCTTGATTCCTCTCGGTGCTAGATAATTCCTCCGACGCTGACATGCATGCATTCATTCTCATAAGATGGTTATCAAGGTGGTCTTCGTGATTCACACTAAGACGTTAGGCATTACTCATTTGCATTATTTTGAAATACCATTGTTTTCGTGGGATACACTTTGCTCCGCTTCTCCCCTTTCTTTCCTGGTCATCGCTAAGGACTAGAAATGTCGACTGGGAGTGATTAGTGATTAGTGCTCAAAAGCGCACTCTCAGCCCCAGCTTATCAGAGGTTTTGAGCACTTTTTGTGTACTTGATGAGTATCTTAAATACTTATTTTATCCCTATGATTTAGTTAGTTTTTATAGTGTTTTTATGTTAAATAAGTTCCCTAATGCTCTAAAAGTTCACACTTATGATCATCAGGTCACTCCATTCGTGGAATTTCCAGGCAAATCGGGTGGAAAAACTAATACGTACTAACAGGAGAGGCTACCGAATTTGATGTTTTCACTAGCCTTATCGCATCAATCCACATATGGATGGATTTAATTTCAAGAGATTTGGGGATACCAAGAACACCAAAATTGGAGTTCGAACAAAGAAGTTATGCAAGTTCCAAAACTTGAAGAAAATCACCAAACATTGCAACACCTTCAGCAGGAGAGGCTACTGTATTTTGACGTTTTTAGAAATTATATGAGCTCATATTGCATCAAGTCACATATGGATGGATTCTAAACTTCACATCTTTCCAATCTGCATTCAAGAACACCCAAATCGGTTCGTGGCGACAGTTATGGCCTTGGCGAAGTCGAGCAAAATCAGGATCGCAGTAACGCCACGCGACGTTGCCGCACGACGCCGCGACGCTCGGGCTGGTTTCAGGATTGTTAGCCCATTTTGAGCCCATAATGAAGGGTTTTCAAAGCTCAAACCGTAGGGATCGTGAAGACAGTGGATCGGGTGACACAGATTTCGAGCTACAGGAGAAGTTCTCTGTGGTGGAACATCCTATCGACACATCTGCGGAAAAGCTAAGAAGAAGATTGAAGAAGAAAGAGACGCTTTCTACTCAAAACTTTATTTCATCCTTCTTTTTCTTTCTTTACGGTTTTCTTCCACATAGAGATTTAGGTTTCGTTTCAGGTTTTGTCAAACCTAACCGCATTTCGTATGGATTAGCTTAATTTTCATTTTTATTTAATATAAGTATGATTTTTATCGACTTGCTTTATTTCAGAATAATTACATGTTAGGATTTGGCCAACTAAATGCCATTGCCAGAGTTCGAGATCGAGATGATGACTCCTGTGGACATGAATAGCAACAATTGGTCAATCTGGGAATGTAGATATCCTGGTTCCAAGTGTGGCATTGGGTTTATATATTTAAGCGAGCCGAGGGCCAAGGCAAGAGATGCAATACACCCCATCGGCGTAGATAAAGTGCATATCTCGAGAGAGAATATCTTAAAGATCAACCCGCGAAGGTAGAATCATATGAAATATTAAATAAACAATTTTTCGTTAAAATTAATGAAAGTGTGGCAAAAGTTAAGGCAAAACCCTAGTTTTCATAATTAATTGATTTAGAAATAATATAGGATTAGTTTTTAATTGGAATTCATTACGCATTTTAGGTCCGTATACACAAAGCGTAAAGTCAAGATCGCACTTCTCCCCGTGGATCGACATCCGCATTTTAGGGTACAATATATTACTTGATACGACGCGCACTTGCTCACATAGGCGTACATTTATACAATACACACCACGCTTCGCCATCAAGTTTTCGCGCCGCTGTGGAGAAGTTTTTGTATTGATATTGACAAATAACGCACTAGATATTACTTGGATCAATTTTTTTATTTAATGTTTTATTTTATTTTTTTTATTTTACCCATTTTACATATGTGCTTCATACTGTCTCTACTGCTTGTCTGCGGGAGTTTCGTGGAGGTTAACTGCATGCATACGAAGATAGGGTCAACGCGAAACTAGTTCCTTTTGATCCCGAGCTAGAGAGAACCGTAACATACTACTGTGAGAGCAAAAGAGAAGTACAGTTTCAATCACAATGGATCCGATCATCGAGTTGACAAATGCATCGCTCACCTGAAAGCAAAGAACTACAATGCGAATCGTCGATGAGCATCAAAGAAGAGTGACAACTCAATTCGGCGAGTCAAGTGTGGCAACCATATGGATCATCGGATTATGCTCAATAGCTGAGGTACCCCATACTGAAAGCAACTTCATAATTTTGATGGAGCCACCACCCAAACACCTCATGGAATACAAGCTATAACACTCTTCAATCTCCACAAGTCCAAAGATCAAGCCTAGAAGAAACTATGGATGAATTAAGAAGAACTCAAGTTGCATTTACCATGGCACAACCTGAATTTTCAAGATCAATTGATGAAATGGACTACCAAGTCATCGCTTCAGTTTTAATCCAAATGAGATAAGTCAACTCTACATGAGAGAATGACAGTTGGGAGGCAAAAAGATTAATTGAAATGAAAAGAGCCTACGCCGAACGTAGACATCTCAAGTTCAATTCATGGAATTGACATGGCATGGGTTCAAATTCAGCATACACCATTTTGATAGCTTGAAAGAAGAGATGGCTCCAATGGTTACTCGGGGTACTCAACTTACATTTGAGAAAAAAACAACCTAAACAAGAGGAGAGTATGAGTATATAAGAACTAGTGGCCAAATATATAAAAGAACAAGAGAATATGGCTACAATGTCCTTTGAAGGACAACATGAGAGTTCGCCATCTATTCTTGGGGTGAATACAGAAGAAGAAAACTGGAGCTACAATGAAGAAATTACTTCAAGAGGTAATGAAGAACTTGAGAAGCTTCAAAAAGTGGAGGAGGATGATGCAGAAACTTCGAAAGACTTAGTTGAAAAGGAGGAAAAAGAGTCAACTTCTCTGAATCATATGAAAAGAGGAGGTGTAGAGACCTTCCTGAGATGACTTTATGGGGTGAGATGCATGAAGAATTGAAAAATGAGAAGATCGATCCCAATGTCTGAGGTGGATGAGTACATCATCTACCCAACAATGAATTGAGAGGAACCATTGTAAAACAAAAAATTAAAAAAATAGAAAATCAAAAATAATAAGATCAGGAAGACTATGTGCCTAAGTTGTTGATTGAGCACAACTCACGCCTTAGAGAAGGATGGAGGCAAGAAACTACCAACCCATTCGTAGTTAGTGGGAACAATGGGACTCGAAAAACAGAGCGCCTCGGGAGGCAAATTTCAAGCTTAAAAAGTTTTCTTCCTTTTTTCTATTTCAGAGTTAGTTTGAAGCTTTTTTTAATAAATTTTCGTGCTTGATTTTGTTTTTCTATGTTTTAGTTTTTAATTCTGCCTGGGATTCACCTCGGCTTCAGCTAAAAGGTTGAAAGCTTAGTTCAATAATTTCCTGTGGCTTAAAGAACCAAAGAGGAAACCATATTCAAGCATCCCTTCAATCGACTTAAAGTCTAACCCTTTTAACACCTCTTTGCCTCCAAAGAGAGCCATATTCATCGGAGCAACTTCCGTGAGAGACTGACTTCAACTCAGGGGAGTAATTGATTATTGATTCTTGTTGTTTACATCAAGTGACAATGCTCATTTCAGCCAAAAATGAATCTAACACCATTATTTAAAAAAAAAATCCAAAATCCAACTTTGTATCTCCTTACCCGCTTAGTTATTTGGTTGTTAGTTGCATGTGCTTTTCATTCTTTATTTTATTTATTTTGTGTCTCATATGAGTGAGTTTGATGCCTTGTCAAGTAGGAAGGTCATTTTGAATACAACTATTCAAAATGCCAAGTGTAAAGAGGAATAGACCTCAGTTTTTAAACGATCCGAATCGTGTACTGCTGCATGGGGTGACTTAGCGGCCATTCCATTGCTACAAGAAGCTATTTCTCAAGGAATCTATCACACACACTCGTCTCCCTTGTATACCTGTCCCGACCCTTTCGCCTTGAATTCAAACTAACCTGGGGATTTAGCCACCTGCGATGGGACACCTAAACAAAAGAGGATTTCGTCATCGAGCCCCAACTTAAAAAAAAATACAAAACAATAGAAAAAGGAAAAGAAGAAGAAAAAGAAAAAAAAAGAGAAAAAATAGGTTTATGAATTAGAATTAAGCGAATCATCCAACCTGAGTCCCTGCACAACCATGTGGGCCTTTCAAAGCCTACGCCTGCCAACCCGGCCTGAGTCATTGGACTTCACCGCCCACTACATGGGACGTAAATGGATCATTCCCACAACCTAGGGCCTTTGAGTTTGGTCAGAGTATTCTGGGTGAAGTTTGAAGGGAATTTAATGCCCGGTGCTCCTTAACCGCCTAGAATGGGAGTCACCAATGGATCCCCGCTATAGGAACACTTATCTAAAACTTTCTTGCATTAGTTCTCTTCATTTTTAGTATTGTGAAATTTTTAGTATTTCTTGGGTGATGAATAAAAGGGTGTGTTCTTATCCTTTCTTAGTTAGCTTCTTCCAAATAGGTGAGTTGAGCTTAAGTCTGGGGTGCTAGGACCTGCTATACACTAAAGATCACGCTTATCACTTCCACACATAGTTTCGGGAAAGGTCACCGTGGACTCGGGGTCGGATTCGCTTTGCTCACCATGCTTTGCTTCATTACTTATGTTTCTTGTGAAAGTTTAAAGTTTAAGGATCCTAAATTTTGCTGAAAAGGCTAATATTGCTATATTGTGTTCATAGTGATTCTTCCATTTGGAATCATGTTATCATACTATCTCATATTTTTAGTTCATCATTTTAATTTTGCTTTGTTTTGAGTTCTGCCTCGTTGGGGGCAAGAATTTAAGTTTGGGAGTGTGATGAGTATCTTAAATACTTATTTTATTCCTATGATTTAGTTAGTTTTTATAGTGTTTTTATGTTAAATAAGTGCCCTAATGCTCTAAAAGTTCACACTTATGATCAGGTCATCCATTTGGTGGGATTGTGCAAATCAGGGAAAATCACATGTATGTTAAGAGGCTACTGGAATTTTGGAGTTTCTAGACATCATATGAGCCCTATTGCATCAAGCCACATATGGATGGATTCTACACTCAAGAGCTTTCCAGGGATACCAAGAACACAAAATTAGAGTTCGAACAAAGAAGTTATGCAAGTTCCAAACTTGAAGAAAATCAGCAAACATCGCAGCACCTTCCAAAGAGGAGAGGCTACTGTATTTGACATTTTTAGAAATTATATGAGCCTATATTGCATTAAGTCATATGGATGGATTCTAATTTCAAGAGCTTTCCAGCAGTACCAAGAACACCCAAATCAAGTTCGTGATGACAAAGCTATGGCCTTAATGGGGTTGGAGCAAAAATCAGATCGCAACAACGTCGCGACGTTGAGAACCAACGCCGCGACGCTGCGTAGTCGTGAGCATCTCCGACGTCGCTGACAGCATGTAACGACGCGATGTTCGGGGTTGGTTTTCAGATCATAGCCCATTGAGCCCATAATGAAAGGTTTTAAAGCTCAAACCGTAGGGATCGAGAAGATGAGGGATTGGTGATGTGATTGGAGCTTTTCAAGAGAGAGGCCCCCTTAGGGTGGAAACACCCTATCGACACATCTCAAGTGGGAAAAAGCTTGTGTTAAGAAGAAGATTGAAGAAGAGTGAGATGGGGCTTTCACTCAAAACGATTTTCATCCTCTTTTTCTCTCTTTGATGGTTTTCTTCCAGGATAGAGATGTTCTAGGTTTCGTTTCTAGGTTTTGTCAAAACCTAACCGCATTATGGATTAGTTTTTAATTTCATTTTTATTTAATATAAGTATGATTTTATCGACTTGCTTTATTTCTCGCAATAATTACATGTTAGGTTTGGCCACCTGGCATGCCAATTCTGGGGAGTCCGAGATCGAGAGATGATGACTCCAGTGGACATGAATGTGCCAACACCTGGTCAATCAGAATGTAGATATCCCGTTCCGCGTGGCATTGTGGTTTATAATGCTAGTTTGCTTCTAGTCTGAAAATAAGGTAGAGATGCAATACACCCCACTGGTGAGATAGGCAGATATATCTCGAGAGAGACATTCAGAAATGATCAACCCGCCAAGATAAATCATAGTGAAATATTAAATAAACAATTTCGTTAAAATTCATCGAGGTGGCGTGAAGGCAAAACCCTAGTTTTTATAATTAATTGATTTAAAAAAATAATATAGATTTAGCTTTAAATTGGAATTCATTACGACTAGTCCAGTATAATATTTAAAGCGTAGTCAAGACAAAGATACTTCTCCCCGTGGATCGATATCCAGAAGTTAGTACACTATATTACTTCGATACGACGCTGCGTAATTTCGCGCACATAGCGCATATTTATACATACGACGCCGCCTATCAAGATGAATCAGAATTAACCTAATCGCACATTAAGGTCCCGGCATACTATCGATCGATTTTCAGGGCTATTTTCAGAGTTTTTTGGTAGTTAATCGTGCCAAAATTTTCGAAATAACTAAGCACGAAGAATCCAAGCCGAACTCAAAGCTCACGACTGAAGTCGGAAGGAAATTGGAGCCACAAACCGAAGAAAAATGGCCCACTGCAAAAATTCTGCGGTTAAGTAATTTTCTTCAACCTCGTAGAATTTCGCAAAGCTGTAGGTCTCACAGGCAAATGAAAATTCGCAACCAAGCCTCGCTCCATTTTTCACTTCCATTTTAACCCTTTTTGTGACTTTTTCCTAAACTAATTCCTTCCGTATTGTCAGAAGTTCAAATTTTTAGATTTCTCGACTCGAAAGCACTATATAAGCCCCGGGCCAAGGTCCTGCACAGAATCATTCACTTTATGCAATAACTGTGCGAAGCTAACTTTCCCGCTCTTATTTTCTCTCTCATTTTCTCTCCCTTTCTCTCACTTTCTCACCAGCCAAACACTCCTTGAGGATGACAACTCAAGGCATGCTTGCCAACCTCTATCCTCACATAAGGCCACTCGCCAAGGTTTCAGGTAAATTATCATTCTCTCAAGTTTCCAATGCATGCATTTATTATCATTTATGTCTATGTATCTCACTCCTAAGCTTAAACCTTTTGATGTGTTCCCGATTAATCCAAGATTGCAAGCTTTAAGGCTCAATATTGCCATCGCAGATCCACCGAGGCTCACTTAGTCAAGAATATTTGCCTCTGTGTTAGGTCAAAGAATTGCTTTACCTGCCAGACATTTAATGATCAATAAATGTCAGGATCTCAAGAGAAAACTTCGGGGTTCAGCTTTCATAGCTAAACGAAGATTCTGCTCTCAGAAATGACTATAGTCATCCTCCCCAAATCCGGGATAAAAGACCCGAGGACTTCTACCGCCCTGTAACCTCGCCTCAAAGGGTCTCAGACTTCAAGGAGTTTTTTTACATTCTAATTCATTTTTTCGTAGTTTTCAAACCAACAATCACAATCGTTTTGGCCAAAACCCCAAATCCAAAGTGAAATAACCATCTTACATCAACCGTGAATCATTTTATGGAAGAAACCCATCCCCTCGAGTTCAACGCCATCGTTAGGGGTTACAACATTGCTGATTCCGGCATGCCCCAATGTGGGCACGACCAAAACGCTGCCGCCGTCGCGGATGGTGCTTAAAACAAGTGAGAACTATCGAACTTGTGATCCTCATCACAAGTGTCGTGAATTCTAATTCTTTTTTGCTCTTTATTTTTACTTCCCCAATGTACTTCACCGCTGCGAAATTAATTTATATTTGGCCATACTTTCACTTAACCTAACCTTTTAAGCTCCTACTTTTCTTGCTGTTATTCTGCCTGCCGCTTTCGCTTTTGCCAGCTTTGATGCACCATGGGACAGAACACTACAAAGCTGATCGAGTTAGTTAGTACCCATCAAATGGCTGTGAAGCAAGCCCGAACACTAAACTAAATTAATTCCTCCACCCGAGGTACAAAGACAATGGGTTCAAAGGAACCCGAATGCACATTAATAATGATCTGACCATATACACCCACCAAGGTGAGCGCACTTCATGTATCACCTCCACCGAGGATGTGAATGTCAAGCCTTATCTGAAGGCTCCCCGCTTCCTAACTTTCCATGGTATGGAAAATGAACCATACACGCACATCCGGAGCCTGAGGAAGTTTTGTTTGCATGACTTTCAAGGAGGGCGTGAACCCGATATGGAATTGCCGAAATCAAAGCTTCCTCTTAACCCCGAAAGACAAGGCCAAGATTCGCCCAACTCTCGAGTCGAACTATATGAATCGGGGAGATATGCAGCGCACTTTGAAGAAATTCTTCTCAAAGACCTACAAATCAACAAACAAGAGGGAAATTTACACCTTCATTGTACCCTAAAATGAGAAATTCTACCAATGCTTCTGGAAAGGTACCAGAGAGATCATTAGTGTCGACCACTACGTGTGTTTTTTGATACTGACGTCAAGCTAATCACTTCGAGAACCCGAATGTCCCCCTACCATGAAGCAACTGCTGGAAACTATGTGCGAGTGGACTTCATGAGTAAAAAGACATGGACTTCTTGAACTATATGGTGAGACATCAAAGCATGGGATGAACCCGACCCCCGAGAGGTAGAGGATAAGACCTCTGTGGAATTTAAGGGAGGCATGCTCGATCCACGAGAGGACATGGGGATGAAAGCAAAACTATCACCTTGACTAGAAAGGTTGGAGGAGCTTGAAATCGCGAAATCTCCATGAGGTGCGGCAGTGGCGAGGCATCTATGCCTAACCATCCTTGTTTCATTTGTCGATCAGCTGAGCACGAGAGCCTTTACTTGACTATTCCTTGTTGAGGGATAAGATGGCCGAGCATGCCCGATGTTGTGGGTAGTCTGACCACCCGACGAAGTCCCATATGGAAACACCTATAACCCTAACTGGAGGAACCATCCTAACCTCTCCTGGAAGCCAAAACCTCCACCATATGTGCCCCCTGCTATGCAGCAATATTGTTGCCCCTCATCTCAACCACAGCCACCACCTTCCTCATCCCCAGTTGAACAAGCTATCATGAATTTGAGCGAAGTGGTAGGCAATTTTGTGGAGGAACAGAAGGCAGTGAATGCCCAGGCTAATCAGGGAATCGACATAGTGGAAAACACACTCAAAAAAAAGATGGATAACCTACAGACTGAGATCTCCTAAAAATATGATAACCTGCAGTATTCAATCTCAAGGTTGACGGCCCGTGGCGAGGTGCGAAAGGGGAAATTTCCATCTCGGACACTACGATCTAGGGGGTGCATGAAGTGAGCTCTTCAGGTGAGCCAAATCGGGATGGATGGGTTAAAGCAATTATCACATTCAGAAGTGGTAAAAAGCTTAAACAACTAGTACCCAAACCAACAGAAGAAGGTCAGGAGGTTAAAGAGGCTAAACCAGATGAGGTGGTGACTAAAGAACATGCAGCGAAAAATAGAACACCCCCACCATTTCCGCAAGCATTGAAAGCAAAGAAAAAGGCCGTCAACCAGGATGAAATACTAGAAGTGCTAAGGCAAGTGAACGTCAACACCCCCGACTTGATATGATTAAACAAGTCCCCACTTATGCCAAATTTTTGAAGGACTTGTGCATAGTGAAGAGAAGGCTAAATGTTGACAAGAAGGCCTTCTTGACTGAACAAGTCAGTGCTATCATCCAGTGCAAAACTCCAGTGAAGTATAAAGATCCGGGTTGTCCTACCATCTCGACTAATATTAGAGGCACTTGTGTAGAAAAGCAGCGCTGGAGCTGTAAGTGCCGGTGTAAACTGCTTCCTTATTCGATGTCTGGCTTGGCTCAGTTAGGAGAATTAAAGCCCTTCCATCACATTGTCTCTTGTGGAGATATATCCATAAAGATACCAAAGGGGACAGTGGAAGATGTTCTAATACAAGTGGACAAAATTCTACTATCAGTAGATTTTGTTGTACTTGATACAAAACCAACTGCAGCAGGGGCTAACTATGTACCCATCATCCTGGGGAGACCATTCTTTGCCACTTCTAATGCTATTATCAACTGCCCAAATGGGGTTATGTAGCTCACATTCGGAAATATGACCTTAGAACTCAACATCTTCCACTTGAAGAAGTCTGCATAATTGAAACAATCACAGGAAGAAAGCAGTACATCCGGCGACAAATGCAGGATGTGTTAGGCGAGGAACTAGTTGATTGTCTTGAAGGCTTGAGAGCCAGACTTAGATATTGTGGGGGCCTTTGGAGAAAAAACAAGAAATTTTGCCTTTACTGACTAAGGAAGGAACCTTCTCAAAAAATTTTCCAAGCCTTCTCAAATAGTCAAGCCTCTTTATAAGCTATTAGAGAAAGATGCAAAATTTTTGTGGAAGAGATTTTGAAAAGGAGTTTCGAGAAGCTCGAGGCTCACTAACCCCTTTGCACGATAGTGAGGCCCCCCAGGCGGCGGTTACCTTTCGAGTTAATGTGCAACGCAAGTGACCTCGCCATTGGAGCGAGTTCTCGAGTGAAGGGAAGGGGCGAAACCTATGTGAGTCTATTACCTTGAAAGCAAGACATTGAGCGAAGCCCCGGGAGAAATTACCTTTACCCTGAAAGAAGGAGGTACCTTTGTGATTTAATGCATGCTTTGGGCGAGTTTGAGCTTATTTGGTTAGGTCGGACATAATCATATTCACAAATCAATTCGGCACAAGTACCTACTCACCAAGCGAGAATGCTTAGGCGGGCTTATTAGATGGGTTCTCTGTACTTGAGAGTTCGACCTGAATCAAGGGCCAAAGGGTGTTGAGAATGTTGTTGCAGACCATCTCTCGAGACTAACCATAGCACACAACACTCCACAGCCCCCCAATCAGTAGGTTTCTGAGGAAGCCACACTCCCTGGTTGGCACCCTAGTATGCCCTCTGCCAGTGCCAGCCTTGGTGAGATTCGCAGTTAGGAGGCACGGGGCCAGGGAAGTTTTCTTTGCAAAAATTCACTCATATTATTAGGAAGAACCCTTCTTGTACAAATACTGTGCTGATCAGATAATTAGAAAATGTGTGCCTAAAGCATAACAGTTGGGGATACTCAGCCACTACCATGAGAATGCATGTGGAGGCCATTTTGCTTCCCAAAAAACTGCCAAGAAGGTACTACAGTCTGGATTTTATTGGCGTTCCCTTTTCAAGGATGCTCATACCATGTGCAGAGAATGCGACAAATGCCAAGGGCGTTGGGAAGAATCTCCATAGTGACCAATGCATGTTGATGCACTTTGGAACCAGTTTTGTGATTTTACTATTCTATGTTGGGGCGTGTTGTGGACATTCTTTATCTTTTGGATATACATTTTGGTGGGAGTTGACTATGTGTCAAAATGGGTTGAAGTAGTGCCTTGTAGAGCAGCAGACCACAGGGTGGTATGAAATTCCTAAAGGAGAACATCTTCTCCCGATTTGGGGTTCCTAAAGCCATAATCAGTGATGGAGGCTCACATTTCTGTAATAAGCCTTTTGAGAACCTTCTAACTAAGTATGGTGTCAAGCATAAAGTGGCCACCCCATACCATCCTCAGATCAGTGGTCGAGTTGAGGTTGCCCGACAAGGAAATCAAGACCATATTGATGAAAGTGGTGAACTCTAGCAGAAAAGTTGGTCTCTCTCAAGGCTTCTTTGGACTCCTTATGGGCATACAGAACATCATACAAAACCATCATTGGCATGTCCCCTTATCACCTAGTTTATGGCAAGGCATGTCATCTGCCTGTAGAAATTGAGTACAAGGCATGGTGGGCAGTGAAGAAGCTAAACCTGGATATAGGCAGAGCTGGCCTTAAAAGGCTCCTTGATATCAATGAGCTAGAAGAGCTAAGGAATGATGCCTACTTCAACTCTAGAATTGCGAAAGATAAGTTAAAGAAGTGGCATGATCAGCTGATAGCTCGTAAGAATTTCAAACAAGGAGACCACGTACTGCTTTACGACTAAAAGCTTCACCTTTTTCCAAGCAAGCTTAAGTCAAGATGGACTGGGCCATTCACCATCCAGGAGGTCTATCCCAATGGATCAATAGACCTGCTCAACTCCAAAGATAATAAGTTGTTCGAGGTTAATGGGCAAAGGCTGAAACCCTATGAAGCACAACACTCAACAGACAAGGAGGAGATTCCCCTCCTTGACCCCCCATGAATTCGAAAGACTACCTAAGTGGGAGTGGCTTCTACAGTATCTCAGAAGTCAATAAAAATTTTGTTGGAACTTTGTGTGCTTTATTTCAAGTTTTAGTTGTGATTTTCTTAATTTCTTTGTTCTTAATTTGTTTTCCTTTGCAATTTTTCTCATTTATAGTTGTGTTTTCTCATAATTTTTGTTCTCTATTTTTGCAGGTGTTGTAGTAGGCATGGAGTTTTTGAGGCAGTGTGAAATTTCCAGGTTTGCGAATTTTCGCAACCTATGAAATTTCGCAGGTTGCGAAATTTCGCAACCTGCAAATTTTCGCACGGTTGCGAAATTTCGCCTGCACCACACTGTTTATCTTCTTCCTACCCTTTCACTTCCTTGCAACCTTTCATTTCTTGAGCTCCATTAATTTTTCCATATTTTTTGAGCCACAACCACTAACCACCTATATTTATGGATTTTAATTGGGCTTAACACTTCAGTTGCCCTTAACCATCTATTTAAACCCTTTTCATTTCCAAATCACTTCTGAAACCTCCCCTCCTCCCATCCTCTCCATCTCTTCTCCCTCTCCAACCCATCCATGGTGAAGACGCGCGGAGGACACAGCTTCCAGCCCAAAGTGTGGTAATCTTATCCACCCCCTGGCAGGCCGGCTCAGCCCTTGCCTGCTCCCACCGCGATGCTCACATCCCTGTTTGCCTCGCCGTGCTTGCCGGCGCCGCCAACTGAGCCATTGCTGAGCATCCTGCCATGGAGTTGCAGCCTGTTTGTCGCTGCCCCTCCCTCAAGGAGGTACCATACCCGGGTTGGCCCCATTCCTCCATCTCCGCCACATCCTATTTTTATCGCGAAAGGCCCCGCCGTCTAAGAGGGCCCGGACCTCTGGCCCAGGAGATTCCTCCAGTTTCCGGCCCCCAGAACCCCAGTCACTACCTACTCAGGGCCCTACTGGAGATCTCCCTCCGGATCTGTTCCCTGCATTGATCATCAGGCGGCCCTACTTCCACTACAGCCCTATTCCAAGGAATGTTGATTGCAGTGAGAGGGATTTGCACAGCTAGATTTATTATGATCTCTCGGCCTTCGCCGAAGATCCAAAGTTCAGAGACTCGATGCGACTAGTGCAGCGCTACTCCTTGGAGCCATTTATGACACCTCGTCGGTTTTTCTACCCTCGAGTGGTCATCGAGTTCTACTACACAATGACCTCCAGGCGAGAGCCCAATCCGACGGCCATTCATTTCATTATCGATGGCCGACCTGGGATACTTTGGGCCACGGATATAGCAGCTACGTTCAATCTGCCGATGGTTCCTGCCAACTCGACAGATTATAGACAATGGCCCCATCCCTCGACCAGGGAGATGGTTCGTTTGCTATCTCGGGATACTACAGCCGGGCCTATTTTGTTCGAGGCATTCCCTCCAGAGCATGCTCCTCCTTAGACCATATCCTGCTTGGCTAA
Organism: Tetrastigma voinierianum; assembly: GCA_016808115.1. NCBI lineage: Eukaryota > Viridiplantae > Streptophyta > Magnoliopsida > Vitales > Vitaceae > Tetrastigma > Tetrastigma voinierianum. Next base: position 586,559 of record JAEQBH010000419.1, on the reverse strand, counting down.
TATTTTCTGCTCCGGCCCATAGTCTGAGAGAGGAGAATGACCGTTCTTGAGGCTCTTTGCAGAGTATTTGGAGGGGTTCTGGTTCAACCCGGCCGAGCTTATCATGACATCCTTGTTCCACTTTAAGGACAAGGTCCATCGCAAGAGTCTGACTCGAGCTGAGTCTACTCCCCTCCTGTTCCTGAGACTTCTTTGCTAGGTATTAGAGCACATCGGATTCCCTGCCGAGCTCAGGCTAGAGCGCCGTCTTAATCGCGAGGCTATCCTTATAGTTGACCGGTGGCGGACTAGGCCTCACGCTTTTCAACTCCCACCTCCAGAGCCAGCCGAGGACCAGCCAGCAGCTACCAACATTGAAACACTGATCGAAACCCTTTTTTTTTTTGTGGTTTTTCCTTTCCTATAAATTGAAAAATTGAAACACTGCTTAATGTTATTGATGTTAGATTAGTTTCATGCATGATTAAGTCGATGATCAGTTGAAGTTTCATGGTTTTCGACCTTCTTCTTCCACTTTTAGCTAACCACACATAGTACACATTAGTTTTCTTCAATAAGCTAAGAAACTGCCTAGCCCCTCTTAATTCGCAAAACCTACCTTAGTTTCATTGACCACCTGTAATAGGTTGAGGACCCCCAAGAGAAAAAGGCCAATGAAGTCTTCAAAAAGAAAAAGAAAAAGAAAAGTCGCGACGATTCGCGTGAAACTAGAGCACGGTCAGGGTTTATGGCGAGTCTTTAAAGCACAGTGCTAAGCCCGGTAGTTGGGAGGCGCGACTTGTACAGCTACATGGGTGGATGGGTGAGATTTAGCGAGTTTGTAGGTGCTGGAGTTTGAGAATCATTTGGGTCAGGGTAAGAGCACGAAGAGTTAGTGGTCGAAAGATCCTTATGACTTGATGCCCTAAGCCTTAATTGGTTAGGAGTCATCGGTGAATCCTCGTTACATGGACTTTGGTGAGGTCGATTCCTCAACATTTCACCCTCCAACACAAAAAGAAGTATGAAATAAGAGTGGAACCAAATTTGTTTAGGTTAGTCAATGTTCTAGGTATTGGCAGTAGCTTGATTGGGGGGAGAGTACAGTTTAGTAGCTTATTGTTAAAAACTGATCATATAAACACTTAGATTTTGGTGGAAGCTTCAGGTCAATTCCCTTGAGTTGGATACTCTTCTGAAACTTGATTCTGTATGGCATTCATTCTCCCAAGATGGTTATTGTGCAGGATCTTGGTGATTCATTTTGAAGGATAGGCATTACTCATTCACAACATTTCTGAAATGCCATTTTTGTGAACATAACTTTGATTTTGTTTTCGATTGCTCTGTTCTTTCATTGCTAAGGGGCCCAGCAATGTGTAGGTTGGGGGTGTGATTGGTGCTCAAAAGCTATTTTGAGCCCTATTTATTGCGGGTTTGAGCACTTTTTTGTGTGCTAATCAGCGTAGTGCTTGAATTGGCACATTAAGGTCCCGACAATAAGTAGTATCGTGTTTTGTGGCTATTTTGTAGTTTTGCGAGTTCATCGATGAATTTTGAAATCCAATCAAGCCGCGATAATCAGCCAGACGCTTCGAAGCTCATAATTGAGATTGGAAGGAAATTAGACCCTAAACTGAAGAAAAACCTAAAAATTCGCAAATTTCGCAACCTGCTCTGCCTCCATTTTTTACTTCCATTTTGACCCTTTTTGTGACTTTTTCCTAAACTACCCCTTTTGTATTGTTGGTAGTTCAGACCTTTTTTTAATTTCCCTTGACTCTGAGCACTATATAAGTCTCAGTCAAGCTCTGTATAGGAATTATTCACTTTATGCAATAAAATTGGCACGAAAGTTTTTAGCTTTCACGCTTCTCTTATTTTCTCTCATTTTCTCTCCCTTTCTCTCACTTTATCACCAACCAAACACTCCTTGAGAATGAAAACTCTAGGCATGCTTAGCTAAATCCCCTCATCCTTGAAGAGGAAGGCTACTGGGCCAAGGTTTTGAGGTAAACTGTTGTCCTCTCTGTTTCCAACGCATGCATTTATTATCATTTATGTCTCTATATCTCACCTCGGGTTTAAATCCTTTTGATGTACCTTGATTGGCCAGTACTTGGCAAGCTTTAAGGGCTCAGTGGATGCTTACTGCTAGATGCACTGAGGCTCACTTATTTGCCATTTATTTGCCTCTGCAGGTTAGGTCAAAGAATTAGTTTTCTTGCTTTGGGAGACATGAATGATCAATAAATGTTGTATCTCAAGAGAAAAACTTTTTGGGTTCAATTTTCATAGCTAAACAAAGATCCGGTTCGGGAAATGATTATAGGTCATCCTCCCCAACACGAGGAAAAGGACCTGAGGACTTCCCAGTCGCCCTAGAACCTCAAGCCGAGTGGCCTAAGACTTTAAGGAGTTCTTTTTACATTCTATTTCATTTTGTTTGTAGTTTTCAAACCACCAATCACACTATTTTTACAAAAACCCCAAATCCAAAGTGAAATCACCATCTTACATCAATTGTAAATCATTTTCTTGTGAAGAAAACCCAACCACAGTTCGGCCCTAAAACCACTATCTCATAGTAGCTTTGCTTTCATGACCGGTAGGAATTTAGGTTACAAATATTGTTGATTAAAATTTACACCTCATGGCATGAATCAATTAGTGCCCAAATAGTGCTATTTTGAGCCTTGTTTATTGCAGGTTTTGAGCACTTTTTGTGTACTAATCAACTTTAATAACCCAATTGGCACATTAAGGTCCCGGCTTTACTACTGATCGCCTTTTGTGGCTATTTTTGTAGTTTTGCAAGCTAAATTAGGCCAAAGTCATCGAGTCGACTCAAACACGAAGAATCCAATCCGAACTCGGAGTTGCGATTTTTGTAAGCTAAATAAGGCCAAAGTTATCGAGTCGACTCAAACCTGAGAGATCCAAGAGTCGAACTCGAGGTTGCGGGTCAAGTCAAAGGGGTGGGCGGAGAAAGCGAAAAAACCAAAACAGCTGCGGGAATTTTGCGGGGTTGCGAAAATTTCTCAGCACAACGAGGAATTTCGCGGGTTGCGGAGCCACCATGGCAGGGGACTATGTCGTTTGACCCCATTTGACCCGACACATGCCTTTTTCCTAAACTACCCTCCTATGTATTATTGGTAGTTTATACATTTTAATTCACCTTGATTAAGGCGAGTATATAAGCCTCGAGTCAAGGCTGCTCTGAGACGATCACTTGATCACGATAAATTTTGGGCGCGGCTTTCAGCTCTCACTTTGTTTTCCTTTCCCTCATTCTCCCTCATTTTCTCTCACTTTCTCGCTTTCCAAACACCCCGTGAGGATGACAACTCAAAGGATGGTTGGCTAAACTCCTCTTATCCTTGAAGAAGTAAGAATTTCTTCAGGGTAGGGTTTTGAAGTGCTTGTTAGTCCTCTTGATTTTAACATAAGCAATTGTTGTCATTTTATGCTCGATCTCTCACTTTAGGTTTAAATCCTTTTGATGTATCTGATTGGCGTGATGCTTGGCAATCTTTTAGGGTTCGATGCAGTACTTATTACTAGATCCACTTCCGAGAAGCTCGTTTAGTTTGCCATTTATTTGTCAGCGTAAGGTAGATCAAAGGATCGATTTTCTTGTCTTAAAACATTAATGACCCGATAAATGCTATTTCGAGAGAGGGAAAACTATTAAGTTCGTTTTATAGCTAAATGAAGATCTGGTTCGGGAAATAACTATGGGTCATTCTCCCAGCGAGAAATGGACCCCGAGGACCTCTCGTTCTTACTAAAACTTCAAACCGGTGGCGAGACAGGAGTTCTTTATACATTTTATTACATTTACTTGCGTATTGAATCCTGACCGCATTTTTAATGAAAGCCACAAGATCCAAAGTGAAATCACCATTTTGAATCAACTGTTGGTTACCTACACGAATAAAACTCATCCCTGTGTTCGACCCTAGAGTCACTATACTGCAGTAGCTATGTTACGGCAATAAGAGGTTTAGGTTTATAAATATTATTGATTCTGAGCAACAAATCTCTACCCTGTGCATACTACAATTTTAGCGAATCAGCTCCTTATAGCCTCCCTATCATCCCGCGCCCACTACCTTCAAAATCGTTGACGGGGAACATTTTGTTACTTTCGATCTGTTGCGCTTAATATCAGGCGACGCATCAACATCCGAGGATGCGGAGGCTGAAATAGCGGATCGGAGACCAGCAGCCCAATCTCCATCGGGGCCATCTGCCTCTAATAGTGAGGGGTCTAGTTTAGCTCATCCTGCGTCTAGACGAGGTGAAAGGGGTAGCAGCTCCGAACGCCTACCTTTACCTAGTAGGGGAGGCAAATATGCAACCCGAGTGCTAAAGGTTAAAAGGAAGAGGCTGACGAGCGAGAGACACACTTGGAGACGAGTGAAGATTTGTCCCTTGGGTTTTGTCTAAATCCATTAACCCAGAATTTGGAAGAAGAGGAAGAGGAGATGACGGGGTTACTTAACCTCTTGTCGGGAAGTGGAGCTGACAAGAAAATGTTGAGGCGGAGGTCAGGCACCTCTGATCAGGGTGAGGGTTAAACCCGGCATGTGGTGGTAGTTAGTCTGAGGGCGATTGTTGTCCCGGGCTCGCAGGGACGGAAGGATCAACCGATCGTCTAAGTATAGGGGACGATGCCCCTGGGGAGTCGAGGGAGGCTGGTCCAACTCCTCCCGCACTTCAAGTGATCCCTCTTCTTGTTCGGGTTGGAAGCCGGCCCAGGGCGGAGTCTTAGTTTACAGTACGAGTGAGAGGCCATCACTTCGGGCCGGGATCTTGATGAACTCCTATCTCCCCTACTCATGAACCCAGCTCCTCCCGAAGAAGGAGTATCGATGCAGGGCAGGACGTTAAGCACATTGTCCACCGTTGGAAGCCCTATAATCGGGGTGAATCTGCGGCTGATCGTCTAAACAGTTTGTATCCGGTGATGCTCCGGATGCTGGTGGCCGCCCAGGCTAATGGTGTGGGCGAAGATTACTCTGTGACTGTTCCTGCTGGCACTAACAAAGCAGATCTCCAGTAGATTATTGATGATAGGATACAGATCCGCAACCACAACTACATCCAATCGGCCCGAGGCTGGTAAAGATAGTAGATCACTTATTATAACACTAGCATCGAATCAGAATGCGGCGTATTTGTAACATGTTTCCTTGCAGGCAGTTGTTGCCATCCAAAGCATGGCCCTCCAAAACATGGCCCTCCAACATCATGACTTTGAACTCCGACTGAGAGACGCAGAGAGGCTTCAACTGTTCATCCAGTCGGGCCTCTCCGATCAGGAGGTGCTGAATACCTCTTTGAAGGAGGCTCAAATGGCTTCCCGTCGTTGGGAGTTGGAAGCTAAAGAGGTTGTGAAAAGGGCGGTCCGGGCACAGGTGGAAGCCGAGTTGTCCCGCATTCGACGTGCATCAGCAGCTGTTGAGGATGCTCGGATGAAGGCGGAGTCTGAGCGTGACGCCGTCTACCAAGCTTTGGCCGCTGCAGAGGAGGCACGTCGAAAGGTGGAGGAAGAGAATGGTCGCCTGACGGATGAACGACTATCTTTGCTTATGGAGCTAGGGGCTACCAAAGACGAGTTTGCGGCTTTTTGGGAGAAGGCTTCAGTAGAGAAGACGGCAATGGAAGCGGAATTTGATGAGAGCAGTGATGTGATTTTCAACTATGGCTACGGCTGCTGCGCCTTTGCACACAACATATGTGGGAGTGAGCCCCTAATCCCAACCGAGATGCCTGACACCTCAACTCCTTTGACTCCAGAATTTTTTGTGAACCCTCGATGCCCTCCAAGTTCTTCATCTATCCTTCCCGATACTGAGCTCGTCATGACTATTGGGGAAGATTTGGCAGCCAAGAGTCTCCCAGCTGTTGGAGATGGGGTAGATATTCCGCCGGGGTCTCCAACCAGATCGGATGAGGAGCCCCATGTTGCTGCTGAAAGCTAGGGCTTGAAGCTGTCACTATCTCGCCGAGCATATTCACTTTGCAAGACATTTTATTTTCTGCTTTTGTACCTTGACATTTTGAAAGACACTTTATTTTTTGTTTTTGGATAAAATGTTTCTTTCCGATTTAGCCGAATGGCGTAGAGTGATAATCATCCCGATTGGATGGGATATCTTATCCTGCAATGCCTGCCCGGGATTTTATGCTAACAGTTTAATGATATTATCCAGGGTGCAATTGCGAGTTAGATAAGTGATTAGTACCCAAAAAGTGCTATTTTGAACCCTATATTAGATAGGTTTTGAGTGCTTTTTGCGCACTAATCATGTCATTTATGCCAATTGAAGTGTTCGAGTCTACTTAGTATCCCCTTATCTTAGTTTAGGGATTTATTTTTTGTTGTTTTGCGAGGTTTTGCGTACTTTGGGAGTTCAATATCGAGACATATGATGAATCATGAAAGATTGAACTCAATTGTTGGCACCGTCAAACGAATAAAAATCAAAGAAAAGAATGAAGGCAAAGTGATGGAAATCGTCTGATAGAGGACGAGGAAGCAATACGTGATGAATGACAAATCCCGGGAATTTAAGCTAAGATTGCGAAAATTTCATTTGGGATTCGCGAAAATTCACACCCAGCGAAAATTTAGCAATCCTTGAAAGAAATTACCAATTTTTAAGCTAGACACCGGGAATTTCGCTGGAAGCCTTTGTTCCTAGCGAGAAATTTTTGCATTAAACTTCTCACATAAATTTAACTAAGCTAGCGAAATTTCGCTATCGCGAAATCACCCTTTGCCCTGCGTAGAAATTTGCATTTTACGCTATCTCTTGGTGATTTCGCTAGCTAGCGAAATTTTCATTGCCTAGCGAAATTTTTGAGCCTTAGCGAAATTCATTGCCTTGTCATCTTTTTGTATTAATACCCAGGCCAAGCTTCATTTTGGTGTGCCTGTCCCTTGTATTAGCCAAAATGTTAGGCTTTCTTGTATTTTACACATTTGGGTTGGCTATATAAGCCACCTTATAAGTTTGTAACCCTAACTTTCTCTTTTCGGTACATCTGGCGCATCTTCTCTGGATTTTTCTCTCTTTTCTCTCATTTTCTCCCTTTCTTGGTTTGCCGACACCCTCAAGGATGACAACTTGGAGGATGGCGGCTAAAACCACTTTCCCTTCTTAGTAAAAGGCTGGCAGGGTGAGATCTTTAAGAGAATTTCTTAGTGGTTCCACTTTGTTTTTCATCTGGCCGAGTTTTGTCATTTTGGTTCCCAAATTTTCATTTCTAGGTTTAAAGCTCTTTGATGTGCTTTCTTTAGCCAATACTTGGCAAGCTTTTAGGGTTTAGTGTATTCTTAGCTTTAGATACACTAATATCCATTAGTTGCTACTGAGCCCATGAAGTGAGTTAAGGGTTAGGGGTTTCAGCGTATGTTATCCTTTTGATCAATACTTGGTAATCTTTTAGGGTTCAGTGAATGCTTATTATTAGATCCACTAAGATTCATTGAGATTTGCCCTTTCACGAATCATTGTAGGATGAGTAAAGCTTGATTTTCATGCGTAGGGAACCATAAATGTTAAGTAAATGCTTTCTATCAAAAGGAAAATTATTAGGGTTTAGGTTTTAATGCGAATGAAGTCCAGGTTCGGGGAGATGACTATATGTCATCTTCTGCTTGTGAGAAATTAACACAGGGGACCTCTCGGTTAGCTAGGATCTTAAACTCGTTGGCCCAACTTTGCTTGAGGAGTTCTATTTTACATTTTATTTTATTTAAATTTCGAGTTTTCCAACCATCGACTCCTATTTTTACCAAGCCTTAAAATCGAATTTAATTCCGCAATTTTGATTTCACTCAAATCATTTGTACGAAGAAAAACCCATCCACTGTGTTCGGCCACTAGACCGTTATCTGCGGTAGCTTGATACGGAGTGGGAACAGGTATATAAATATTGTTATTGACTCGACTCTTGTGCTTGAATCAATAAGGTTACCTATATTAGTAGGATAGGTCTTTTCGCATCTTCTTATCAGGACTCTTGTAGCAGAACAACAAGCTATTAACTATGTTGGGCCGATGGGCATTTCCTGCATCGTCGGGGTTTTATATAAACCGAGTTAAGATGTTATAAGGCGTTTGGAAATAAATGTTCTCGCCATCCGAGCTTTATATTGACCAGTTAGATGTTATCTAAACTGGGCCGGACAGGTCATGTTCTGTGCCATCCGGGCTTTAGGTTGACCAGTTAGATATTATCTAAACTAGGCAGGACAAGGCATGTTCTGCGCCATCCGGGCTTTAGATTGACCAGTTATCATGTTATCTAAAAGTGATGAGACCCGAGTCATATTCTAACGCCGTCAGGGCTTTAGGTTGACGATTAGATGTTATCTGACCCCGGGCATATAACGCCCCAAAAATACCATAAATTTTTTTTATAATTTTATTATATATTCGAATATAAATTAGACCAAACTTAGGTATTTAAAAAATTATTAAATGAATATTGATTGTTATTTGATAAGTGATTTAAAAGATTGAACCCGGAAATTTACCCAAGTGAAAAAAAAAAAAACAAAATTGGAATTAGTAAAATAAGGACCTAAGGGTCTAATGAAAATGGGCTTAAAGGTCAAAGTGAATTAAATGATAAGTTGGCTAAATAGAATTTGAGCAAACTTAAGTCAAAATGGGATTTATTAGGTTAGAGCCCAACAAGGCCTTAAGAGGATTTTGACTTAAAGACCAAAATGGTCCTAAGATAACCATTGCCAAAAACGACTTGAGAGGTTTGAGAGGAGAAATGGAAGAAAAGCTAGAGTAAGGAGAGAAGATCAAACCTTTTGGTGATCTCCCATTTTTGTTCAAAATTTTTCAAGAAGGAAGATGGAAGAAGCTAGAGAAAGTGATTTCAAGTGAAAAGAGGTAAGAACACAAGCCCTAGTTTTTCCTCTTTTGTGATTTTGATCTTTAGGTTAGGAAGAAACCCTAGCTTTGTACCAATGTGATTTTTGTTGGTTTGAGTTTGTGGTTGATTTTTGTTTGTGCTCCTCAAATTGGGGGAGTTTTGTATAAAGGAAATGATGAAGTTTTAAAGGAGATGCTGTCAAAAATTTTCCAAACCCATGTTTTTTTTTTTGCCATAACTTGGTCATTTCTCATCCAAATTGAGTGATTCAAATTGTTGGGTACACTAGACGTTTAGGAGAACAAATCTCCATGAAATAGGTATACCCAGATTTAGACCCCATTGGACCCAGAAATTCGTTGAAGTGATGCTCTGTTTCGGATAAAATTTATGGTCAGTTAAAGCTTGATTATGTGTTTTGGAATAGTTTTAGTATTTAGACCATAAGTTGAGTTTCACTCATCCAAATTGAGTGATTCAAAATTCTGGGTAAACTAGACTTCTAGGAAAATAATTTATCTGAAGGAAGTGTAAGCAAATTGTAAACCCAAAGTGCCCAGAAATTTATCAAAGTTGAGCTATGTGTAAGAATAATCTGATCTGCTTTGCAAATTGGAGTAGTATAGATGTAAATTGAAATAACTTGAGTTCTATTGATCCAAATTGGATGATTCCAATTGGAGAAGAAACCTTAGAACCATAGATTCAAATGAGTAGAAGGGACCATTACCAATTTATGGAGTTAAGACCCCTGAAATTTAGAAAAATAGTAGGTAACCGAGTGAGCTGCTCATACCGACTAGTTTGGCATAAAGATGCCATAATTTGTGTTTGGGTGATCCAAATGAGATGATTCAAATTCATACTAAAAATAGACTCATAGAGCTATAATTTTCTTGAAGTATGTATGAGCAAAATATGGCTCAATTATCCCCAGAAAATTTGGCAAGTGAAGGTGTATTGGGTAGACATCAACCCTAACCAAAAATCCTAGAATGCACAAATGATTTTTCTTTGGTTATTCTTTGATTGTGAAATATGTGTGATGGATTAGGGGTTAACGAGGAGGAAAGCCCGAGTTGAGGTCAAGATTCTGAGGACAGGAATTGTAGGACGATAATCTTTTTGGTTTGTTCTAAGTCTCTTTTTCCTATTTCAAGTATTGGTTTGTTCTCCATATCTCTAACCTCATTTCAAGCATTGTTTGTGAAATGCTATTTATGAAAGCTACATATTGATTTGAACTGATTGGTTTGTGGTTGTCAAATATTTGCATGTATGCATTATTTGAACTATAAGTAACGATTTTGTTCTCATCCACTCCTATTCTTGTTGCAAGATTTGAAATGTTTGTTCTAAATGTATTAGAAAAGCATATCGGTTTGTTTTGATTGATTTGAGACAGTTGATTTGCATATAAAAATTTCATGATTATTGAAAATGAATGGTTTGTACAAACATACATACTATACCATATTTTGCTATGAGTGATTTGAAAGCCCTTAATAGAATTGTGCTTAGTTAATTCGTAAAGGATAGATTGGTATCTGCATTAGGGGTGAGTGCGCGATCACGTAAAGCGAATGTATTGATGTGTCACTTTCAGATCCATTGGCCGGTAAGGACGGTAGGTAGTGTTCACGTTAATTTTAATAACGGTCAGCGACCCAGCGGGATCTTCTTGTGTTATAAAACAAATGTTTTATACGCATGCGCATTACGCTAGTCTTTAATGCCCGGTGATTAGATATCCTATACCGAAAACATAGGTTAAATTCGTTAAGGGCAGAACTGAAATGACTTTGAGATTTTTGACATATTGAAATTGAAATGCATGATTGCAAATTGAAATGATAAGAAAATTATGAAATGCATGATTTGTGATTTGAATGATTTATTGCATAAGAAAGTGCATATTTGGAATGATCAATGAACCGTAAATGGATGTATATGAAATAAATATATGTATTGTATTTGCATGGATCATTCAAAAAGATTCAAAGGCATTATTTAGAAAAAAAATTTGCATGATTTGACTTAAACTGAAATGGAAGAGAGGCGCTGCAGAACCACTAAGCATGAAAATGCTTAGCGTATTTACCAGTAATGCGGTACGAGTGATATATAGTGATCGGCGGATCAAGATATCGGGGGCGTCGAGTCATAAGGAAGGGTGGGTGTCTCCGACCGTGCATTCATGTCAACAAACCTTTTGAACTGTTATTTTGCAAAAACATTTTGAACTCACGAATATATATTTTGTAAATCATTTTGAAAAGGCATAGAGATGCCTTCATTGTAAATGCATTTTGTTAAATGTAAATGTTTATGGGCTTGCCCTAAATTGAAATCGCTTACGCAAAGATTTGAGAATGAAATGTATTTGATAAACGGATTTGGTTAATGGTTTCGGCCGGGCGTCCCCGGGGTTTCGGTTCGGACCCGCCAACCAGGTCGGGTCGGGCCGGGCTTGAGGGTCGCCACATTATAGTGGTATCAGAGCCTATGTTTAGGCGGTTCTACAAAATGATTTTGAAAATTTTTTGTGAATGATTTTGAAATTGTTTATAACATACATTGCATTTGCATATAAAGGATGACGTGACTCTGATGCGGATCTTGCTGGTCTTAATAGGTGAAACATGGATACATATCCTTTTAGGGTGAGAGGATAGAAGCCCGAGGGGTCGTCGAGACAATCCTGCTAGTGTGGAAGGTGGAATGACGTCCATGTTCCACCAATGAATGAACGAGGAACTCTTTGCGGGGGTCTTGTGTTGCTTATTTTAGGAAATATCACACTTCGCCGATTTCGGACGTATTTTAGGGTATAATAAAGTTAAAGTATATTTATCAGGAGTAAAATAAGCAATAACTTGGAATTAATACAACAATTAAGGGTAAATTACTAAATTACCAATTCATGACCCAAAGGGGCATAATATGAAAAAATAAGTTCATATGTCAAAGTAGGATTTTATTAAATTGAATAGAGAATAAAGTGAAAAGGAGGACCAAAAGTAATAAAAAAATATATTAGAATAAAATAAGGAATAAAATTGTGGGAGAGACAAGTGGCTTGAAGGAAAGGGAGGAAGTTTATCGGAAAGTGAAGCTAAAGGGGATAAGATCAAATAAGGAGAAGACCAAAAAGAAATATCTCATTTTGGTCTTAGAGAAAGGAGAGAGCAAAAAACGGAAGAAGAAGAAGAAGAAGAGAAAAGAAAAGAAGAAAGAAGGAAAAAGGAAAGAGAAGATCACAGGTATGGAACTGTGAATATTTGTATGAATGTACATGTCTTGGGTTTGGAAACTCCCAATCTCATTTCTTGTTAGGATTAAGTTGAGAAGAGCTCTAAGGATCCTAGATATGTGCTTTAGGAAGGGTCTAGTTGCGGAGTTGAGCCCAAGAAATTACTATTTTTGATGTATGCAGTAAAGCTAGAGATATTAGAACGAGTTTTTTAGGTCAGAAGAAAGGGAATCTGGAGTAAGTCCTTCTGATGATTGTAGCCACATCAATTAACTTGATGTTAGGCTTTTGAATTTCTCGATTTGGACCTATGTAGACTAAGTTATAGTCCTTTTACTGGGGTCAGCCCAGCTAAATCTGGTCTGGTCAGTTACGCAATCACGGTCAACTAGCCCGGACCTTATAATGGGTTTTTGGGTCGGAAATAAAGAAGGGGTGGCAGTAATTTCTTCTGCCAGCCAGAGTGTAGCCACATCAATGAAATTGATGTTAGGCTTTTGAATTTCTTAATTCGGACTCCGGTAGACCAAGTTATGGTCTTTTTACTCTGAACAGTCAAATGGGTGCGAGTCAGCCATAGAGGTCGTCCTGTAGAGGTCGTCAGGTCCTGTAGAGGTCGTCAGGTCCTGTAGGGGTCGTCACGAGAAGAGGTCGTCGAAGTCTGTAAGAGGTCATCGAGTCACGAGAGCTCGGCTCGTCGAGGGTTGACTCACGCGCTGACCTCCCGACCGGAAGGCCCTTGTATATGCTCCTTGAAGAGACTCCGATTTGGGTGTTCTTGAACTCTATGGAAAGCCCATTGAGTCAAGAATCCATCCATATGCCTGAGGAGATTATTAGATGTCAGATCAAGGTGTTAGACTGAACTCATCAATTCAATGCAGCTCGTCGATCGGTCGACTCTTCCAAGGCCCGACTGCGCATGACCCTCAACCGGAAGGTCATATCTCTTTCGTTGAACTCGATTTGGGTGTTCTTGGACTCTATGGAAGCCCATTGAGTCAGAATCCATCCATATGCCTGAGGAGATTATTAGATGTCAGACCGAGGTGTTAGACTGAGCTCGTCGCCCGGTGCAGCTCGTCGATCGGTCGACTCGTCAAGGCCCATTGCACATGACCTCCAACTTCGGAAGGTCATATCTCCTTCGTTTGAACTTCGATTTAGGTGTTCTTGGACTCTGTAGGCCCATTGAGTCAGAATCCAATCCATATGCCTAAGGAGATTATTAGATGTCAGACCAAGGTGTTGGAGCCCCAGGCTCGTCACTTGATTACGGCTCGTCGATCCGGGTCGGCTCGTCGAGGCCCGACTACGCATGACCTCAACTTTGGAGGCCATATCTCCGCCACGTTTGAACTCCGATTTGGGTGTTCTTGAACTCTATGGAAAGCCATTGAGTCAAGAATCCATCCATGCCTGAGGAGGATGAGATGTCAGACTGAGCTCATCACTTGGTCTGAAACTCGTCGATCGAATCGGCTCGTCAAGGTGGCTGGGCATGACCTCAACCGGATGTCATATCTCTTTCGTTTGAACACCGATTTAGGTGTTCTTGGACTTATGGAAAGCCCATTGAGTCAAATCCATCCATATGCCCTGAGGAGATTGATAGATGTCATACCGGTGTTAAGATTTGGGCTCGTCACTTGATACAGCTCGTCGATTCGGGCCATTTCGTCAGGCCCATTGCGCATGACCTCGACCGGAGGTCATATCTCAGCCGTTTGAACTTGATTTGGGTGTTCTTGAACTCCTATGGAAAGCCCATTGAGTCAGAAATACATCGATATGCCTGAGGTATAGAAGATGTTTTGACGAGGTGATAGAGGCCGATTCAGGAATTAAAACTCAGCTCGTCGATTCGGTCGGCTCGTCTAGGTTGACTATGCATGACCTCCAACCCGAGTCATATCTCTTTGGAATCCGAACTCGATTCGGGTGTTCTTAGACTCTATAGGCCCATTGAGTCAAGGGAATACAGCCATACATAATATGATAAAAGTGGAACTCATATTAGGTCAGAAATAAGGAAAAACCGTAAGCGAGATATGAGCAAAGAACTAATAACATAAGTAGATTTGATATGTAAAGGAATATAGAAGAAAAGAATAAAATGATAAGTTCAGAGAAAACGTATAATTGTGTGACTGCCTAAGACCGGATATTGAATGACAAGACATATATGATCAATGCTTCTGCACTCCTGCTAGTGTTTCTACACTTCTATTACGTGGCGGAACCGCGTCCTACGTGCATGCCGTCTTTGTACCTTCGGGTATATATTGTACCGAGTCTCGTTCATTCCCTTGCTCCTCGGTCCAAGAAACAGCGAATGTTATACGTGTGTATCTGAATAAGAAAGGATAAAAGGTAATAGTTTGGACATGAAGGGTACCTAAGGGAGTATTTTAGAAGAGAAATCTAGGTTTTGCACTCATGGGAGATAGAGCAGTTTGATAAAACACAAGTAAAGCGTACAGAGTATAAGAAATGTATAGGTATATGTCATAAGATACTTGATAGTATAATAAAGTACACTTGAAGATATAAGTTAATAAGATATAAGATGTTAAGCAAGATTAAACACTTAGTACACGAATGATAAGCATATATGAATATAAGAATGAGTAAATGCATGCATGATAAAACTATAGGAATATATGTATTATAGAGAAATATGATAGCCATAATATGAAGCTACAGATATGAGAACGAAAATAGATTTAAAGAAATGATGGCATAAATTGCATAATGTGATATAAACGAAACTAAGAGATAGGTTTGTTCTACGGCTCCTATTCCTCGTTTCAAGGATTTTTGCATGTTTGTTCTAAAGCATATTGAATTGATTTAATTGATTTGAGAAAAGTGATTGTGAAATGTTTGCGTATAAAAAGTGCATGATTATTGAAAATAAATTTGTTTATACAAGCGTACATGTGTACTATATATTTCTTATAAAGGATTTGAGCAGCCCTTAATAGAATGTTAACAGATTTATTTATTTCGCATTGGATAAATTTGATATATCTGCGTAGGGTCAAATAAGCGATCTGTGAACTATTGATGTGTCACTCCGATCAGCGACCAGCGGGTTCACGTGCTCCCGGTAGTGTTCACTATTTGATTATTTATAACCGATCGTGGCCCAGGAAGGGGCGAAATGCTGTGTTATAAAACCATTTAATCTGGAAGCTTCGGCCCAGGAGGACGTGCGGTGTTTACGATATCCACAATATATCGAAGGCATGGGAGTTAAATTTGTTAAGGGCATAAGCCCGAATTGATTGCATAAGCTGAATTGATTTACACAATTGAATTGAATTACGAAGCTGGCCCGAATTTGTGAGCATAATTTAATTGATTTGAGATTGAGAAATATTGATTTATGAAAATGAAAGTGTATTTTGGGATGATCGATGAGCGTGAATTTAATTGTATATAAAACAAGTATATGTATCATTATTTATGATGATCATCCATAATGATTTGAAGGTTTTTGGTGTTAAATTGCATAATGTGATAACCGAGTATGTAGCTTGATACATGAAAATAGAGCATAACAAATGAGTATATAGTATATAACCATGAAAGTAATATATGTGTGTAAGAATATGACATGCATATAATAGGATGTATGTAATATGAACCATTAGAAAGATAATAGACCAAATGATAAGTACTAGAATAAGAAATATATGATATGAATATATGATAGACATACCTAAATGAATAGAGGAACATCTTATGAACACGTGATAGAAATGCATATGTGCTAAGAACGATAGAGATAAGTAAAAGATGACAAAGCACTAGAATACAGTAAAAGTATAGATAGGAGATATGTCAAAGACAAAGAACATGTGACATGTGATAGTAATGTAAATTATGATAAATAATATAAAGTTATATGCATATGTATAAGCTTGTAGTATCTGCCAGGTAATTTGTCCATGCTTATGTTCCCATAGCGTAAAGAACTCAGCGCGGGTGTTCAATCAGGTGTAGGTACGAGAAAGCGGAAGACAAGGATAGAAGGCAGGACATCCCACGGCGTGGAAGCGAGGCGAGTTCGGAGATAGGTGCTCAACACTTTGCTTAGCGATCTCACGATGTTTTGTAGAAAAAAAAAAATGTACATGTATATAAGTAAAGTGGGACTCGATATATGTATATAGATGTTGAGGGGACACCACTCCGTCAGTAGTTCTTTTATATATGAAAATGATTTTTGTTATTACGAGGAAATTGTTTTGTATAACCACGGTCTGAGTTCAGCTCTGAGAAAGAACAGGTCAATGAGTCCCAGTATATAGTCTCGCGCTCGGACTCGGTTCGGATCCGCCATTCGGGTCGGATCGGGGACGGGGAGCGTGGCCAGATATCCCTTCAACTTGAGTTAGCTTAAGGCGTTCTGAAGAGCAACACAACTATTCGCGGTTTCCCCTCAACGATCAGCCATTGAGAGGATGGCAAGGTACCGACCGGTAGATTTTCTGGGACGGAAAAAGGATGAACCCTCTATGGCAGAGAATTTGTCACACCCCGATTCTCGGTCCGACCTAAATGGCCGATTTGAACTGGGTTCAGAGCACGAGACTATATACTGGGACTCTTTACCTGCTTTTTTTTTTTTTTTTCAAAGCTGAACTTGTACCTGTGGGTATACAAACAATTTCTGTAATAACAAAAATCATTTATATACCTGAAAAGAACTACCGCAAAGTGGTGTCCATCAAAATCTATACACATATACTAGTCAATTTACTTATACAAATACTTATACATGTGCATCATACAATACCACAAACATCGGAGATCGTAACTTGATCTTGGTGACACCTATCTCTGAGATGGCGATATCTTCTTGGTGTGGAATGTCTGTCCTTTATCTCCTCTTGATACCTACAGTTGAACACGTGTTGAGCTTTACGCTTAATTAGAGACATATAAATAGTAACGACCAATAACAATAATCGCCGTCACAATCCTTTTCGTTTACTTTTCGTATCACGTATCGCCAACATTCGTATGTGATATTTGTATCGTATTACAGCGTGTAGGCTTTATCCTTTTCGGGTTCCATATCATTATCACGGCCAAGCCATTAATCAAATCCCTTTGTAAATTCACGTCTCATGATGCAGGGACGCCCAGTTTAATTCTTTTAGTTGTCGTTTTATTAAATTTTTCGTTTTCAAAGTGTCGCGACCGAATCCCAGGCTTCGACGGTTAGGATCTGGCCGGGCGAGTTTACTCCGACATTTTCAATTATCTTCTCAAAACATTTTTGTTTGGTTTTATTAAATTTTCGTTTTCAAAAGTGTAGCCATGACCCAAATCCAGAGCTTCGACTGGTTGGCGGATCAAGTCGAGCCCGGTTTACTCGACATTTTCAATTATCTTCTCGAAACATTTTGTTTGGTTTTATTCCATTTAGACTTTTAATTACGAAGCACTTCATTTTAGAGCGAGCCCATTAACATTTACATTTAACAAAATGCATTTACAAAATAATGCCTTATTCTGATGTATGCATAATATATAAAATACTTATACAAATGCTTTTTTTATATTATTTTTTAGCTTTTAGTTTGTGATTTCACATATGGCTATAGAGTCAGCGATGCGACGTATTCGGTTGGTGAATCGCATCGCATTTGTCATTCAATAGCAATGTGATCTCACATTCAATATTGCAATCTCACATATGACTATAGAAGTCAACATTCATGACAAATTCAGTTGGTGAATCATGTCCTGTTTGTCATTCAGTAACAATGTGATTTCACATTCAATATTGCAATTTCACATATGACTATAGAAGTCGACATTCATGACGGTCGATGAGTGAATCACTGTCGCATTTGTCATTGATATGATAATGATTTGCGTGATATTGCAATTTCACATATGACTATAGAAGCCGACATTCACGACATATTCAATTGGTGAATCCATCTGTTGTCATTCGGTAGAAATGTGATTTCATTCAATATTACCATCTCACATATGGCTATAAAGTCAACATTCGACATATTCAATTGGTAGATTCATCATGTTTGTGTTCGATATGATATAATTTCATTCAATATTCCCGATTACCTTCATGGCCAATTCGGTTGGTGGAATATGTCATATTTAGTCATTCAATAATACATTTCAAATCAATTTACTTTTATGCAGTAATTTCACTTATAGTTCAAATACACGCACACATGCATATATTTGACAAACATTTCGAATAACAATAATTCAAATATATATGTGTGTGTGTGTGTGTGTGTGTGTGTGTGTATATACATATATATATATTTCACAAATAGAACTCATAACCGATCATATTCACATTTTTGTCATATATCATTTATGCTCTTGATCACCAGGGTCTTTATCTATTCATAGCCTTCTTAATTGGCTATCACTTGTTCATTCATGTATTTCCTATCATTTGTTATCTTTTTCTGGTTATATGTGATAATAATCATATATAACTTAACCACATTATGTGTTCATGACATATTGCCTTTCATGTTCATGTTCATGTTTCAGTTTGTTTTCATTTTTCAAATCATATTCATGTTTCATGAACACATCTATACATATTGCATTTCCTATATTTTTCCTATTTCATGCCTGTTACCTATGGCATTTCATATACTTATGCAATTATGACACTTATGTATTCACACATCATTCATGTATTCTTATTCCTCTATGAATCTACTTCACTTAGAAATTGTAATCATTCCAATTGAATCATCCAAACTCAAGTTATGGCATTTTCATGTCAAACTAATCATTTTACCCATTTTTCACTAGGAACAGTTTGAAATACCCATTTTCAGGGGTCTTAATTCCATATCTGACACTATGTCTTGGTACTCATTTGAAGCTAAGGTGATAAGGGTTCTTCTCCAACTGGAATCACCCAAATCGGAGCACCGAAACTCAAGTTATGTCCTAAACAACCGGGACTACTCTATGTTCAAAACTGAACCAGAATTTGGCTTGAACATAGTCCCACTTTGAGTGAATTTATGGACTACATAGAGTCAGAATTTGAAGATACCTATTTGAGGATGTTTTGTTCTCCTTGAAGTCTAGTTTAATTAGCCACTTGAATCACTCAAATCGGATAAGAAATGAGAAAGTTATGGCCACAATACGAACACTATCCAAAATATAGCATTGGGTACAGTACGATGAATGAGAAACATGTCAGTGCCGATGCGAAACTCTCCTAAATTTCCTAGAATGAGTGGTTTTTCTCCCATTTTTTCCATATTTGCTATCCAAAATAAACTCAATAATCAATATACACTTCAAAACTACTCCATATTCATCTTGTAACCTCAATTATACTCAAATCATCTTTCAATACATATCTTTCTTCAAAACCTTTCATGAATTACTCTCAAAGCAACTCTAATATGGGTAATAACCCATACATAAACCAAACAAAAGGATTAGTTAGGGTTTGTTCTAACCCCAACTCCATTACTTGAAATTAAACCATGAATCCAACCTCAAAGGGAGGATTCCACATTCTTCTTGTACCATTTAGGGTTTTACCAACCTTACTTTCAATAATTTTAGGGTTAGGATGAAATCCTAACAAAACCACAGGATTTGAAAACCATAGAAATCCCTACTATGGTCAAATACATAATCCCATACAAAATTTCACTTGATTTCCATACTTAATGTTAGAATCCATACGGGGAATTCATTCTAGGGTTAGGTTTCTTACAGCCCACTGACCAGCGAGCAATATCCATACAAAACTATACAAAGTTCCATACCTTTTGCTCTTCCTTTCTCCTTCTCTTCTCTTCTTCTTCTCTTCCTCTTCCTCTTCTTCTTCTTCTCCCCTTCTCCTCTCTTCTTTTACGTTTTTGGTCTCTCAAAAATGAGAGACCCATTTAACCTTATCCATCTTTTTGAGTTAAGGCCATGTTTGGCCTTTGCGTGCTAAGCTTCTTTCTCATTTTGCATTTAGGTCCTTTAACTCATTATTATTCTCAATCTAACTTATTAAATTTCTATTTTTGTATACAATCTTATGAGATTATTACCCTTAGGTCTTAAATTCGTAAATGACCAATTTACCCTTGTCTTTCCCATTTATGATCACTAGGTCCTCAAGTGGTAAATTATATATTTACCCTTTTGCTCTCTTATTAATTTCTGGTTCTATCGTTTTATTTCCGAAAAATTCCATTTAGCTTTGTATACCTAAACAAGTCGAAAGCGCAAGGGTAGCATATTTCGAAGTCATTCTGAGAATTGGCTTGAAGGACCCCGGCGAATGCTAGTGCAAATGCATTGTACACGGATGAGTTTGGAATGTGCAACCGCCTAGCAATTGGGGCTTATCGGTGGTAAGGTTTCTATGACCGGGGACCGCGCGGCTTGAGAGAGTATTACATGGAAGTTCTTCTTGGATGAATTCAAGAGCATTATGTGAATTAGCATCTATTTGGCTAACATGAGAGAAGAGAGTTTCATAATCGAGACAAAAGACGGATGAGTGTCACGAATATCAAGAGAATTCTGCGGTTGGACAAGTATGCTCGAGATACTTAATGAGTGAGGAAGAGAAAATTATCGTGAGTTTTGAGAGAGACGGCCTTAATGACCATGTCGGGCCCATGTCACGAGGATTTTTCCATGATGATTTTTCCAAGATTGCTTGTGACATGTGCATTGAATGTGGAAAGAAGTAAAGAAAGAGGAAAAAGAGAGAAAAGATAAAGCGGGGAAAGAAAAATCTCGGTGATCCGATTTAACCATGACAAAGGAAGAGATTCAGGACCACGGGGTTCGGTCCGACCTACGAGTTCAGGACTCTTAGGTAGGAATACTACTCTACCGGCATCGTCAGTTGCAAGTGCACCAGGAGGTGCTTCTAGAGGATAGATTGCTCCTCATTGCTCCCATTGTGGGAAAAATCATAAAGGATAATGTTGGAGACTTGCAGGTGCTTGTTTGATTTATGGATCCAAAGAGCATAGAGCGAGAGATTGTTCAAGAGCTCGTTCATTTACAACACCCCAAAAATGAAATTTTAACCGATGGCACGAAAGCTGACAAGAGTGTTGCATCACCAAGTGTTCCGAGACAAGGGACACAGACCTTGGGTAGGCAAGATGGTCGTGCTCCAGCTAGAGCATATGCAATAAAAGCGTTGGAAGATCTGGGCGCTCGGATGTGATAGTTGGTAATTTCAAATCTTTGATACTACTGTACATGCATTGATTAACGGTCAACCCACTCATATATTTGTACTGACATACCTAGTGTGAAAAATTTAAATTAGGCGAGAGTACTGAAACATCTTGGTGTCGAACCCGCTCGGGCATAGTGTTATTGTGAATAGAGTATATAGAGATTGCCCCATCCGAATACAAGAGTATGAGTTTCCTAGGGATTTGATTGAATTATCCTTTAAGGAGTTTGATGTGATTTTGGGGATGGATTGGTTATCCCGACACCAAGTGATGGTGGATTGTAGAATGAAAAGAGTGACCTTGAGAACACCGAATGAGGATGAAGTAACTTTCATCGGCGAGAGGTCAGACCACCTCTCTAATGTGATATCATGACATTCTTGAGAAAAATGGTGCGAGGATGTAGAATCTACTTGGCTTATGTGATTGACATAGTAAAGGCAAGGCCTAGTGTATCCGATATCCCTACGGGTTAGTGACTTTTGGACGTGTTTAGGAAGAGTTGCGGGATTGCCTCCACGGAGAGATTGGGGTTTGCTATCGACGTTGTGCAGTCATACACTAGCATCCATTACACCCCGTCACAGAATGGCTCGATGGAGTTAAAGAATTGAAGCTTAGTTGCAAGAACTACTAGAAAAAGCGTTTTTATTCGACCAAATTATCAGTAGGGAGCTCAGGTGCTTTACATTAGAAGAAGGTAGGTACGCCACGGTATGTATTGATTATAAACAACTAAACAAGTTGACCATAAAGAATAAGTATCCGTTACCTAGAATTGATTATTTGTTTGACCAACTGAAAGGTGCAAGTATCTTTCGAAGATTGACTTGCGATCTGGGTATCATCAGTTGAGGGTAAAGATGGATGTGTGCATAAAGCGGCGTTTAGAAGATATGGACATTATGAGTTCCTTGTAAAAGCCGTTTAGTTTGAAAAATGTCTCCAGCTTTCATGGACCTAATGAATCGTGTTTTTCCGACCATTATGTGGATCGAGTTTGTCGTAGTGTTCATAGAAAACATTCTTGTGTATTGAAGATCGGGAAAATCCACGACATACACACCTTGGGTAGTGTTAGAGACTTTGAGAAAGGCAGGTTATCTGGCGAAGCGAAGTGTGAGTTTGAGTAGAATGAAGTATCCTTTCTTGGGCACATTGTATCGAAAGAAGGAATCAGAGTGGATCGAAGAAAATAGAAGTAGTTGTGTCGAATGAAGCCACCAGAAATGTTACAAAAGTCGCATTAGTTTTCACAGGGTGTGGGTTACTCTGAGAAGATTTGTTAGGGGTTTTGATGATCGCGATGAATGTAATAACATCCCGGAAAATATGAAATTTGAATAGGGTGAAGAATGTCTCCGAAAGTTTTGATGAGCTAAAAGCATTCTTAGCAGGGCTCCGGTTCTTACTCAGCCCGACTGCGGTGAGGAATATGTGATCTTTAGTGATAGCTTCACTAAATGGACTTAAGATGTGTCCTAATCTGCAAGAGGAGTAAAGTGAGTAGCCTATGCCCAAGTGATTGAAGCCGTAAAAGCTACCCGCACATGATTTGGAATTAGCCGCAGTGTATTGCTGAAAATTTGGAGACATTATTTGTATGGAGAAAAATGTTTTATCTAAAACGATCATAAGAGTCTTAAGTATTTGCCCTCACAATGAGAGCTTAACTTGAGACAACGTAGATGGATGGAGTTGATAAAAGACTATGATTGCGTGATTGACTATTACTCGGGAAAGGCCAATGTAGTGGCCAGCACTTTAATTAGAAAGACAATGCAAGCGGCGTTGAATGCTCATTGTCATTGACAAGCGATAGTATAATAGTGATAGAATTGATAAATGAGACCCGAGTTTGTTGAATCGAGTTCTAGAGCCTGAAAAGAAAGATGAAAATTGTTATTTATAGTAAGTCGGATTAAATGAGTAATCGAGTTCTGATGTGAAGATGGGGTTTGTATTATAAAGATCGGGTTTGTATGCAGATGATAATGATTTGAGAAAGTATACTTGAAGGAGGCACATAGTGGATCTTTTCCTATCCATCCCGGTAGCCTGAAGATGTATCAAGATTTGAAAATTTCATTACGGTGATGGAATGAAAAGATATATCGAGTTTGTAACCAAGTGTTTGGTTTGCCAAGAGTAAAGCGAGCATCAAGTTTGTTCGGGATTATTTTAGCCTATCAAAATACGGAGTGGAAATGGGACAGTGCATGGATTTGTAGTTGGGTTACCATTGAGGAGAAAGCATGACTGGTTTAGGTCGTGATGGACCGATTGACCAAGTCGGCTCGGTTTACCAAACGAGGAACAAACAATTCACTTG
Source organism: Tetrastigma voinierianum (assembly GCA_016808115.1). Lineage (NCBI taxonomy): Eukaryota > Viridiplantae > Streptophyta > Magnoliopsida > Vitales > Vitaceae > Tetrastigma > Tetrastigma voinierianum. Next base: position 562,849 of record JAEQBH010000419.1, on the reverse strand, counting down.
ACAAGCTAAGTGAGTTGTATATCAAAGAAATAGTTCGGTTACATGGGATTCCTATCCATTGTTCATACCGAGATCGAGGTTTACTTGAGATTTTAGGAAAATTGCGAGAGGCCTTGGGCGCTCGGCGAGATTCCGGTCTGTTCCACCCACGCGAGACGGATGGGCGGTCGGAAGTGATCGATTCTGGAAGATATGCTAAGGAGTTGTGTGATCGACTATAAGGGTAGTTGGGATAAGACCGCATTCCGCTAGTTGGTCGTGTCTGACAATATTTTTCCAATCCAGTATTGGAATGGCGCCTTCCTGAGGCTTTATATGGAAGAAAATGTAGAACACCGTTGTGTTGGAGATTGAGCTAAAAAGAAATAATTGGCTGACTTGATACAGAGGCGAAGAAAATTAGAAAATGATTAGAGAGAGATTGAAAGTGTCCAACGATGAAGCGAAATCATATCTGGAGCATGAAAGAAAGATATTCGTTATGAGATCGGCGAAAAAGTGTTTTTGAAGGTATCGCCTTAGAAGAAGGTGATGAGATTTGGGAAAAAGGGCAAGTTGAACCCTAGATTTATTGGCCCCTATGAAGTGATCGAAAAAGTGGGTCCAGTGGCATATAGATTAGAATTACCTCCGGACTTGGAGAAGATTCATAATGTATTTCATGTGTTCATGCTACGGAGGTACCGATCAGACCCATCACATGTAGTCTCTACGGAACAATAGTACGAGACGGATTTGACATATGAAGAAAGAGCTAGTGAGATCTTGGCTCGAGGAAGTAAAGTGCGAACAGATTCCGTTAGTCGAGAAGTGTTGTAGAAACCTGAGAATGGAAGCCACTTGGGAAAGTGAAGAAACGATGCGACCCAATTATCCCTTAGTTGTTTGGTAAGGTAAATTTAGAGAATGAAATTTTAAGTGAGGAGAGTTGTAACACCCAAAATACCACTAGAATTTTTTTGTGAATTTTTAATATATATTAGGGTATAAATTGGAGCCAAACTTAGATATTTTAAGAAAATTGTTAAATGAATATTGATTGTTATTTGATAAAGTGATTTAAAGGTGAACCCGAGGAAATTTGCAGTGAAAAAAAAAACAAAATTGGAATTAGTAAAATAAGGACCTAAGGGTCTAATGAAAATGGGCTTAAAGGCCAAAGTGAATTAAATGATAAGTGGGCTAAATAGAATTTGAGCAAACTTAAGTCAAAAATGGGATTTATTGGGTTAGAGCCCAACAAGGCCTTAAGAGGATTTTGACTTAAAGACCCAGTGATGCAGATAACCATTTGCCAAAAATGTTTTTGAGAGAGAGTTTGAGAGGAGAAATGGGAGAAAAGCTAAAGTAAGGAGAGAAGATCAAACTTTTGGGTGATCTCTCATTTTTGTTCAAGATTTTTCAAGAAGGAAGATGGAAGAAGCTAGAGAAAGTGATCTCAGTGAAAGAGAGTAAGAACACAAGCCCTTTAGTTTTTTCCCTCTTTTGTGATTTTGGTCTTTAGGCTAGGAAGAAACCCTAGCTTTGTACCAATGTGATTTTTGTTGGTTTGAGTTCAGTTTGTGGTTGATTTTTGTTTGTGCTCCTCAAATGGGGGAGTATTGTATAAAGGAAATGATGAAGTTTTAAAGGAGATGCTATCAAAAATTTTCCGAACTGTGTTTTTTTTTGCCATAGCAGTAGATTAAATGATTGGAGTGATTCGGTGTTGGGTCAAACAGGCGTCTAGGAGACAAATCTCCATAGCAGAATAGACATACAGGATTTGGACCACAAGTGGACACAAAATTTGTTGAAGTGCTCTGTTTCAAATAAAATTTAAGTCAGATTAAAACATTATGTGTTTTGGAATAGTTTTGGTCATAAGTTGAGTTTCACTCATCCAAATTGAAGTAATTCAAAATTAAGGTAAAACTAGACTTCTAGGAAAATAATTTACCTGAAGGAAGTGTATGCAAATTGTAACCCCAAAGTGCCCAGAAATTTGTCAAAGTTGAGCTATGTGTAAGAATAATCTAATCTGCTTTGCAAATTGAAGTAGTATGGATGTAAAATGCAATAACTTGAGTTCTATTGATCTAAATTGGATGATTCTAATTGGAGAAGAAACCTTAGAACCATAGCTTCAAATAAGTAGAAGGGACCATTACCAATTATTGGAGTTAAGACCCCTGAAATTTAGAAAAACAGTAGGTAACGAGTGAAATTGGGCATACCTGACCGAGTTTGGCATAAAGATGCCATAACTTGTGTTTAGGTGATCGAATGAAATGATTAATTATACTAAAAATAGACTCATAGAGCTATAATTTTTTGAAGGATGTATGAGCAAAATATGGCTCAATTATCCCTAGAAAATTTGGCAAGTGAAGGTGTATTGGGTAAACATCAACCCTAACCAAAAATCCTAGAATGCACAAATGATTTTTTCTTTGGTTATTCTTTGATTGTGAAATATGTGTGATGGATTAGGGGTTAATGAGGAGGAAAGCCCAAGTTTAGGTCGAGATTCCGAGGATAGGAATTGAAGGACGACAATCTTTTTGGTTTGTTCTAAGAAGTCTTTTTCTTATTCAAGTATTGGTTTTGTTCTCCATATCTCTAACCTCTCATTTCAAGCATTGTTTTGTGAAATGCTTATTTATAAGAAAGCTACATATTGATGATTTGAACTGATTTAGTTTGAAAGTTTGTCAAATATTTGCATGTCTGCATAATTTGAACTATAAATGAAAACAATATGTTTGTTCTATCTACTCCTATTCTTGTTTCAAGATTTGAAATGTTTGTTCTAAATGTATTAGAAAAACATATCGGTTTGTTTTGATTGATTTGAGACAGTTGATTTGCATATAAAATTTCTTGATTATTGAAAATGAATGGTTTATCTGAACATACATACTATCTTTTAGTATTTTGCTATGAGTGATTTGAAAGCCCTTAATGAATTATTAACCGTTAATTAGCACTTCAAAGATAGATTGGTATACCCGTAGAAATTCGAGTCGTGAAATGCGTAGCGAATGTATTGATGTCACTCCGATCAGTAGCCAGCGGGACGGTAGGTAGTGTTCACGGAATTAATTTTAATAACGGTCGACCCAGCCCGGATAAATGCGTGTTATAAAACAAATGTTTTTTATGCACATCTGCTGACCGTAGGCATGCCGGTGATTCCGATATCCTATATACGAAAACATAGGTTAAATTCGTTTAAGAGCGGAAGCGCAGAAATAGCTTTGAGATTTTGACATAGTAGAGTGAAATGCATGATTACCCAAATTGAAATGATAAAGAAAGTTATAGGAAATGCATGATTTGTGATTTGAATGATTTATTGCATAAGAAAGTGCATATTTGGAATGATCAATGAGCAGAAGTAAATGGATGTATATGAAATAAATATATGTATTGTATTTTGCATGGATCATTCAAAAGATTCAAAGGCCTTTGTTTAGAAAAAATTTGCATGATTTGACTTAAGCTGAAATGGAAGAGAAGCGCTATAGAACCACTAAGCATGAAAATCTTGGCGTGATGTTTTCACCGTGCGCGAGTGAGTGATATAGTGATCGAAGCGATCAAGATCAAGGGCGTCGAGGAGAGGTCATAAAGAAGGAATTGCGAATATACTCAGGCTGTGAATTCATGTCATGTTTCTTTTTTAACTGATATTTTGCGAAAACATTTTGAAGGCTACGAATATATATTTTGTAAAATCATTTTGAAAAGGCATAGAATGCCTTCATTGTAAATACATTTTGTTAAATGTAAATGTTGTAGACTTGCCCTAAATTAAATCGCTTAGCAAAGATTTGAGAATGAAATAATATTTGATAAGCGGATTTGGTTAATGGCTTTGGTAGGGGCGTCCCGGTTTCGGTCGGACCCACCAGCGGGTCGGGTCGGCCCGGGCTTAAGTCGCCACGAGACTCGAGCAGTCATGCTCTCCCGCCATCGGAACTAGGCCCGACTAGTTAGATGTTATCTAAACTGGGCCGAACAGGTGATGTTCTGCACCATCCGGGCTTTAGGTTTACCAGTTAGATGTTATCTGGCCCAGATAAGCAGTCATGTTTTGAGCCATCAAGACTTTAGATTTTGGCCAGGTTAGATGTTATGTTTGGGTGGACCAGTCATGTTTTGCACCATCCGGGCTTTAAGTTGACAAGTTAGAAGAAAAATGGACAACATATGCATTGATATTGAATCATTCTTTATTAATAATACCTTTTAAGATGTGTAGCGTTCCACATTCTAGGTACAAGGGTTTCATCAAGTTTGTCTAAAGCGTAAGATTCGGATTCATCGGCTCGTGTTACAAGATATGGTGCTTCCCAATTGAGTTGGAACTTTCCTGTAGTCGGGTCAGCTGTATTCTCAAATACTCTTCTTAGGACCAGGTCTCTTGATTCGGCGTCGGGCTTAGCGCTTGTTGTAGAATTGTCAATCGCGCTGGTAGAGCGTATGCGCGGATTCTTTGCGACTCTTATGATTCATCGACAATGTCTAGATCTTTAATCACTAAATCTACATTCCCCTATTCGGGAACGTTTGTCCGGATGGTAGGCATACCAATTTCTGTAGGGATTATAGCTTCCATCCCATAAGTGATTGCAAATGGGGATATACCGGTTAGTTTGCGGACAATAGTTCTGTAAGCCCAGAGTACCCCGAGGAGTTCATCCACCCATTTTCCCTTTAGCTGAATCCATTTGTTTTTGGGCTATCAACAAGGTTTTGTTTGAGGCCTCCGCCAGACCATTGCTCTGCGAATACCGACGGGTGGAGCATAAATTTTTGTATCTTCAATTCCTAGTAGAAGTTTTGATGGGCAGGCTGTCGGGTGGGACCCGTTGTCGGACCGCGATTGATCTGGGGATGCAAGCCGGCATCTGATATTTTCGGATGAATTGAGTAACATCCTTATCTTTGATCGAAGAGAAGGCTTCGACCTCAATCCATTTACTGAAATAGTCAGTGGCCACCAACAATAATTTCTTTTGGGCTGGGGTTGTGGGCAGTGGTCTGACTATAACGATCCCCCATTGGGCAAAGGGCCAAGGGCTCGAAATAGAGATCAGATCTTGCACCAGATGATTTCAGGACGGGGGCAAGTCGCTGGTAGCGATCACACTTTCTAGTATAATTGGCAGCATCAGCTCTGTAATTCTGCAATAGTACCCTTAGTGTGTGGCTCGATGGAGCCAGGATTACGCCGCCCGAATGATTTCCACATATTCCTTCATGCAGCTCTGCTAACACATAATGACTATGATAGCGTCAGGCATTTCAGATACGGGCCGCCCAAGGATCGTTTGAATAATTGCCCATCGACTAATGAAAATCTAGCTGACTGGATTTGAAGCTTGTGGGCCTTGTCTCTCTCACTAGGGAGTTGCCCTATGCTTAAATATAGTATTATGGGGTCCATCCATGAAGGGAGGACCTCATCCACCTGATTTACCTGCGGGGATGCAATTGACGAAACTGACTGATAGTAGATAGGCATAAATATAGTTTCAGTGATTGGTAGAGAAGCGGCCACAGAGGCCAAAGCGTCTGCCTTTTCATTAGTCCCTGGGAACATGCTCTAACTTCCAGACTGGAAAACTACTCAAGCGTTGTTTCACTCGGGAGACATATTTCACCATTCCGGGGTCTCGGGATTCGAATTCTTCGTTAACTTGCCAGACCACCAATTGGGAATCACTTTAGATTAGGAGCTTGCCGGCAGACAGGGCGGCTGCTAGTTCTAGCCCGGCTAGGATGGCCTCGTACTCTAACTCATTGTTAGAGGCACTAAACCTTAGCTGGATTACCTGTTTGATCTTATCCCCGAATGGGGATTTTAACTGTAAACCAATGCCCGCGCCAGTTTTTTTGGACGCCCCGTCAACATTAAAGGCGTCCACATTCAAGGTACATGTCGGTAGCGTTTCCAAGCTAAGGGGAGTTATGCTATGAAGTCAACTAGCACCTGTCCCTTTTTTGAAAGCTTTGGCTTGTATTGGATGTCGTACTCGCTTAGTTCGATTACCCAGCGAGCCATTCTTCCCAATAAGTCAAGCTTATGTATACTGCTCCGGAGAGGGAGGTCGGTTAGCACTACGATGGGATGTGCATGGAAGTAGGGGCGAAGTTTCTTGGCTGCTATCCGGAGGGCTAAGGCGGCCTGTTCAAGATGGTTATACCAGGTCTCTACATCGGCTAAGGATTTGCTGACGAAGAAAACAGGACCATACATTTTTCGAGTCTTCGTCTCTTTGAAACAATCACGACACTTACTACTATATCTTAGGCGCCAGTGACCCGAAGAGAGTCGCGGTCATCGAGGACTAGCGGGAATCGGGGGTTCGGCTATCTTTTGCTGATATGGATAAAGCCCGATCACATTCTTCATTCCATCGCCAGGTTGGCTCCACCCCAAGTGGCAAAAATGGCTTCTCATGATAATAATGACTGGGAAATAAACCGTCCCAAGGCAGCTAATCGGCCCGTCAGTTATTGCACCTCTTTTCTAGAGCTTAGGGCTGAAGACTCTAGAATATCTTTAAGTTGAGAGGGGTTGGCCTCTATCCTCCTCTGAGTCACCATGAATCCCAAGAACCGACCTGCACTAACCCCAAATACACACTTCGCGGGGTTGAGTTTCATACCATAAGTCCTAAGGAGGTCAAATACCTGTTGCAAATGAGTAGCGTGATCCGGCCGCTCCTTGGACTTTATCAACATATCATTTCTATACACTTCCATAGTTTTCCGACGATGGCGGAACACATCTTGAATTACAGGTCTACGATGGGTGGCTCGGCATTCTTTAACTTGAATGGCATTCACGTTGTAGTAGAATAGCCGCGGGGGGTGATAAAGATGTTTTCTCTACATTATCTTGAATTCTGTGGGATCGATGGTAGTCGGAAAATGCATCTAGAAATGACAACATGCCATGCCCGGCCCACATGTCGACAATCTGATCTATGCGGGGCAAAGGGAAGCTATCCTTAGGACACGCGTCATTAAGATCTGTATAGTCCTTGCGCTCTCCATTTTGCCTTCTTGAACTTCTGCTTTACACATTAGCAAATGTTCAGAGATTATCGACTTCTCACGATAAAATGACCTTTAAAGGTTCTACCTCGGCCCTAGATGATCTAATGGAGGTCTGGGTGGAAGCGCCTTACTCTCTGCCGAACGGGTCGGGCGGATGGGAGAACATTCAACCGTTGGGAAGCGTGCACGGGGTTTATCCCTATCATGTCCAAATGGGTCCAGGCGAACACGTCGGCCTTAGTCTGCAGTACTTCTTATAATCGGGCCCTTTCTTCTCTAGTAAGGAGGGAACTAACGTAGGTGCACCTGTCCGGGCCGCCTATGAGTATGGATTCCAGGGGATCTACTGTCAATTGTTCCATGTCTTCTAAAGTGGCGAGCAACGGTATAATTGCTATGATGAGGGTGAGTTTAGAGGCGAGAGCTATCGGGGCCTTTACCCTTTCGCTCGTGGGCGGCCAGTGATAGCATGACGGCTGACTAATTGGCTACCCCAGGGTCAACCTACGGATGCATTAAGATAAGCGATAAGTTGGTGGTAAGTTAGGGGGCCCACTTTTACCGACCCATGCCGAGGTCCGGCTACGGTAACGTGTACGGACCCGAAATCTTCATCCACGAAAACAATACTTGTTGGAGTTGCGTCCCGACCTTGTGAGGAGAGAGCAATATCGCCCACCGTCGGCGTAGTGGCCAGATTGGAAGACTGACACTCTGGGCCAGATTGAGATGAGTGAGTGGGAACCTGTACATTTAAGGTTGGGAGGTCACGATAATTGGGCCTTAACGTCTGGGATCAACAAGGACTCTGTGCATATCAAAATTGTTAATACATAAGGTGAGTATAAGCGCGTCATAATAAGGAGTAATGACTCGGGTCGGGTTTATAGGAGGAAAGGATATAGGGCCGTCGACCGGCATAATCGTTGTGCTGCTCTCTGGGGTACTGATGGTGCTTACTCGGGCTTTGACTGAGGCTGCGCGGAGCATTTTTCTTCTCTGCCTCTTAGATTGGTATTGATCATCGATCGGGCCTCCCATTACAAAGTTGATGGTGGGTCGGGGTTCTGATGGATGCTCAGTAGTAGCAATAGCTCTATCTATTGCATGGGCAGTTTCGGTTCCACGGGTTGGCTCCTGAATGAACCTTCTGAGGTGCCTGACTCGAATTAATCTTTCTACCAAGAACTACAGGCCTTGGCAATGATTTGTTTCATGGTTGTGGTCCTTGTGGTAGTCGCACCTCAGAGACCAATTACGTTGGTCTGGATTTGTGCGCATGGGCAGGGGCCATTTAAAATCGGGGTGGTCCCGAATGAGGGGCAGCTGCCATTTATAAGAGATGTTGAGGGGGGTGAATTGGGGAGGTTCCTTTTTCTTTTCTGACTATTCTTGGGGGCGCTTTTGTCCCTTGCTCTGGCTTCCTTTCTATTCGGGTTAGCTCTTTGTGGCAGCTTTTCTTTATACATTGGCGATTATCATCACTTGTTTTGTGAGCGACCGGATATTATCCTCTAGAGTGGAATATTTGTCTGCCCATTGATACAGTTCTTCCATGGTTGCGAGTGGATCAAGGGAATGGGATTGGAAGAATGGGGTAGTCGACCCAAAGCTTCTTCGGAGTTACAGCCAAGACATCACATCTTTGTAAATATAATTTGTTGGGCCGACTTGTCGAATCTGGGTGAAATCCAGATAGTTATGCGATCCTGGCGAGAGATGGACTCTGATGAGCTGATGTTTCGCTACGCGAAAGAACCGCAGTCTTGCGAGAGACAAACGTAACCCACAATTCGCCGAATGAGTTTATAGACCCTCTTGGGAGCTTGTGGAACCAGGCCAGAGCGGGACCCTTTAGGCTAGCTGGGAATACCTTACACAGGAGTCGATCGTTCCCAGCGTTAAGGATCATCGCCTGATTAAAGTGCAACATATGGTCGTATGGATCAGAAGAGTCATCGTACACATGGAAGCAGTGGAATCGCGAATCAGCGGGCTGAAATCAAAATATCTTTGGCCACAGTGTGGCGACCCCCGAGCCAGAGCCGGGCAGGTGTGGTAGTCAGGCGGGGAAACCGGGGACGCTCGTTTTATTTCTTTTAAGTCATTAATCAAATCCCTTTAGTTATTGTTTTTATTATTTAATTTTAGTTTTCAAAGAAAGTATCATGACCAGGAATCCCAGGCTTCATTGGTTAAGGATCCAATTTGGAGCCCGATTTACTCCAACATTTTCAATTATCTTATCAAAACATTTGGCTTGTTTTATTCATTTAAATTTTAAATTTCGCGAGGAAGCATTTTCATTTTGGGTAAGCCCATGAAACATTCGCATTCAAAGACTCATACCGCCCATTTAACAAAATGCATTTACAAAAAAATAATGATTCGAGTTCAAAAATTTGTTTTACAAAATGCCAGTATTCGAAAGAAATGGAATGTTAATGCATATGTGAACATACCTAAGTAATTCCTTCTCTATAGTGAGCTCCTCGATCTTAGGTCTTGCTTGATATACATCGCTCCGATGCACTGTAGCGTGATAAAGAAACAATACGCTAAGCATTTTTCATGCTTAGTGGTTACATCTGGAGTTACGTATTCCATTTTTCGTTCATATAAATCTTGCATTTATCAAAATAGCCACCTTTATACAATATCGGTGTAATGTAAAAGATACTTATACCAAATACGCTTTTCAGCCATCATCGTTCCGTTTTCGGTTTGTGATTCCACATATAAACATAGAAATTCGACATCGCGATGATTCGGTTAGTGAATCTGCTGTTTGTCATTCGAGTAGTAATGTAGTTTCACATTGATAAGATCTCACATATGACTATAAATTCGAGCATTCACGATAAGATTCAGTTGGTGAATACTGTCATGTTTGTCATTAGGTAGTAATGTGATTTAAGCGTTCAATATTACCATCTCACATATGAGCATAGAAGTGAGCATTCACGACAGGTCGATTAGTGAATCTATCGCATGCATCGTTGATAGCAGTAGTGATTTAGCATTAGACAAATACGGTTACCTTCATGAAAATGGTCGGTTGGTGAATCCGTCATGTTGGTCACTTCAATAATACGTTTCAAATCAATTTACTTTATGCAATGAATTGGCTTGTAGCTCGAATACACTTGCGTACATGCGGATATTTATCGAACATTTTCAAATCACCCCAAATCATTAAGATCGATATAACATGCATGTTTACTTAAATGAGAGCAATATGAGAATAAAGAGCGTGTAGTGAACAAACTAGAATAAAGAACAAGTATAGAACAAACCAATTATCGATTCCATTTCTTTCTCGATGTCAATCCTAGGTCAGGTTATCGTCTTCACCCGCACCTAGTCAAATCTGATTTGTCGCTCTTTAGTGATTAGCGAATGTCATCTTAGCGAATATCGCCGAGAGGCAAGCGCGGCTTTTGTGGAGCGGCCAGTCTGATGCGTTTTTTTTTTTTTACTTATTCTTATTCTTATTCCTCTATGAGTCTACTTTACTTAGAAATTGGAATCATTCCAATCGGATTATCCAAACTAAAGTTATGGCATTTTCATGCCAACTAGTCGGTTTACCGATTTTACCCGAGGAACAGTTTGCAATATTCATTTTCCAGTGTCTTGTCTCCATATTTGACACTGGTTCTTTATACTCATTTAAAGCTAAGGTGCTAAAGAGGTTCTCCTCCAACTGGAATCACCCAATTGAGACACCGGAACTTCAAAGATACAAATCGAAACAACCCGGACTACTCTATGTTCAACTGATGCAAAATCCGACTTGAACATGGCCCCACTTTGAGTGAATTTTTGGGCCACTTAGAGTCAGAATTTGACGATGTCTATTTCTTTATGTTTAGTTCTCCTTGAAGTATATTTTAATTGGCCACTTGAATCACTCAAATCGGATAAGAAATGAAAGTTGTAAAATGAAATCTGCCCAGTCGAAATAGAAGCGAGAATAGGGTGTCTTAGTACATGTCTAAGGTGTATTTTCTCCCATTTTTTCATATTTTTGATACCCAATTCAACTCTATACTTCATATACACTTCAAGACCATTTCAAATTCACCTTGAAATTTCTTTTCTACTCAATTCCTCTTTCATTACTTATCTTATTTCAAAAATATATCAAGAAATCCTTCCAAAACAATTCTAATATGGGTTATGACCCATACTCAACCAAACATGATGATTAGTTAGGGTTTGGTTTAACCCAACTGCTACTTTGCAGGTGGCAAGTAAATCAACCTCAAAGGGGAGGATTCCATGTTTTCTACCGTTTGGGGTTTTACCCTCTTAACCTCGACAATTTAAGGGTTTGTGTGATCTTTACAAACAAAACCACAGACAGGGAGAACAATTCTCCAAACCAAGGCCTTAGGAAATTAAAATACACTTGATCCCAAGTTGAAAACATACCTTATTGATCTTCTTCTTCTCCTCTTCCTTCTTCTTCCTCTTCTTCTCTCTTTTCCTCTCCTCTCTCTCTCTCTCTACGGTTTGGTCCTCCAAAATGAGACCAAATTTTTGCTCTTATCCATGTTTTGTTAAGGCCATGTTTGGCCAAAACAAGAAAATCCATTTTTTTTTTTAAGTTTTCATTTTTGCATTTAGGTCCTTAGACTCCTTTCTTTTTGCAAAGCAACTTATGCCATATTCTAATTTAGCCCCCCTCATTTCTCTCTTATTTCAATCCAACTTATTTTATTTCTATTATGGCCCATCTCTACTCCTTTTATGATTTTTATATCCCTTATGGCAAATTTCAATTTTATCCTTGTTCTAGTGCCCCAAATTTCAAAGTTTCGCTAAATTTATCATTTCATAACTTGTCAATTTATCAATTTTCGAAAAACCAGGGTTTTAACTCCAATTCATACCCAGAATATATAATAAAATTATTATAAAAATTCTAGGGTATTTTTGGGGTGTTACACCAGGTGGGAGGATAGCATGTCCTGCAGTCCCGGACAAGGGGATAAGATGCTACGTGTAGGCGGGGCCGCCGGATGGAGTGCTGCAGCGGTAGAAAGCGGGGTCATACCCCGAATCGGGTAGATATATGTTCGAGGCCCGATTCGAATAAGTGCATTGTCCTGCTAGCCTCTTCGCATCCGACGGGCGCACATGCACTAATAGCCTGTTGGAGCAGGCGGGGAGGTCTCTTTCTAGGTCGACTTTACATTGTTTTGGGGTGGCGAGCAATGGGGTTATGGAGAGCTATTGGAAGATAGCTAGTCATCTGCCAGCAGATCACTATGGTCAGATAGGGCGGGCTCTTTGCCCTTATTCGACTGGGTTAGGGGTACATGTTGGGTAGCCCCTTGTGGGTTTTCGACCATGTTGGTCTCCAAGTGGGTCCGTAAGTGCTCGTTCTCCTGTTGTAAGCGGTTCGCATGCTCACGTAATTCGGCCATCTGTCTAGCATGCTCCACTTTCTTTGCCTCCATCTCCTGACGCTAGCGGAGAAACTGATCTTCAATGGGTTGATTGGTTAGGTTGCTAGACATGGCAATAGCTCAGACGGTCAGTGGGATAGGCGGGGATCACCCAGCCTTCAGGTAAGGGAGATCTTAGGGCCCAGATGAACGACCTCTCTCAGCCTCCACCTCGAGGATTTCACGCTAAGTTCCCTCACAGGCGTGATTTGCCAATTGTCGTCTCGGAATCTTGAGAGTCCTTTGGATCGTCGGAGCATAAACCAATCTGCCTTGATATCACAAGACAAACAAGAAAGCTTGACGATCGAGTCCTACTGTCGTCTACTCCGTCTTAAGTTAAAATCGTGCTATAGAAAGATTAGATTACTGTTCTTTTAATCTCAAATTCCTTACCTTTTTTGGTGTGATGACCTTCTTTTATCAGAGGGGAGGGGGATCCGCTTTTCGTGGAAAGTGGATAATTTCCTCCAAATCGGAAGGGAAGGTGAGTGCATGTCTCGGCGTCACGGAGGCCAGGTCTTCGCTTAAATAGCTATGTTTCTGAATGGGGGTCCCAAGGCGGCAGCCACCCAGTGAGGTTGTTAGCATGATTCACGGAAGGGCGCATATTCTCTTCGAGGGAGTTTATCCGACAGCATTTGCTAAATAAAGTCTCCAGGCAGGAGAGATGGCATGCGAAGTATGTCGACTCCTTCCCTGCTATGGGAGGATATTTGGGTCTTCGCTCTTAAATTCGGCCATGATTAGTCGACTGGATGTTCAATTATATGATGCTTTAATTGAGCAGGATCTGGTAAATTTAAAGGCGCTAGGCCAAAGCCCATGACACCCACAAGTCAATAAATGGAAAAGGAAAAATATAATACAAGAAGAGACGAGGCCCGGGGACCCCAGGTTTGACCTGACTCCAGATTAATATTTGTCTTGTACTCCTTGAGTATGAGATCTTTGGCGCAGTCCCAAGCGTCGTAGATCATTAAAGTCCCTTGTGGCTTGTTCTTGCTCGTGTCGGGCAAGTTGATAACAAGCTGCAACGGCTAGTGTTGACCACAAAGTAATAATTGTTGAGATTATGTCTCTTCAAGATATAGACCGTAGAGGATCTCCTCTAGCCCGAAATGGAAACCATGACGGCTGTTCATAACTAACACTCCGAGGAGGGTTTGGATGACGTTAATATGGGGTATGCATAGGATGCACCCGAACATAGTGGAAAAACTAGTGCACCAGCATCGGTAGAGGTATTCTCAACCTCTTGGTAAAGTGAATCCTAGGCTAATAAATGAAGTTGTACCCCCCTGGTCCTCCTCCATAGAATAGGCCGTTTTGGGCCCATAAGGGGGGAAGACTACTCAGATATTGGGAGGAAAGGAATACTTCTCCCAAAACTCATTTTCACGAGCATCTCGGCCAGGTCATAGCCAAGTGATGACCCCCCTCGAGTTCACATGGATTTGTGTACGATCAGAAGAAGAGTTTCCCCTCGAATCGGCACGGGACGGACTCGGACGATCCCCATCTCGCCCTCGATTGACTTTTGAACGTCCTTGCCAACTATTCATGACAAATCCAAACCGTTGGAGTCCGACATTTAGATACAAAAGGATCGATGGAGTAGGACGCAAGGCAAACAAGTGTAGGGTATGCCTAAAAAACAGAGGGGAGAAAGGGAGAGAAACCGACATACCAACCCCAACAGTACAGAAAGATCCCTCTGGATATTCTTAAAAAAAAAAAAAAAAAAAAAGCAATGGAAGGAGAACAACGAAGTAAGGCCCATAACCCAGGATAGCAGAATCACCAGAATATGGCAAGGAGGAAAAAGCTAGGAGAAGGTGATTAAGAAAATAAACCTACGGAGTCAAAGCTACACAGGGAGTTCGGAGAGAGATGGGATCGCTAGTGAACCTTCGAGGCGGGAGATGAGATTCCGACAATAGGAGGGGCAACGACGAATGCCAATTTTGAACAAGGGGTGAAAGAGATGGCACTAGCGCAGAGTCATTGAGTGGTCGATAGAATCGTAGGGAAGTCATAATCGAATTTCGGTGGGAGAAATGTCAAGTGGTGAATAGTATTTCCAAATCAAAGAAAGGGGGAAACTGACACATTAGAACCCTAAAAGCTCTATTATCATGAGCGGGAAACCTACGAAGGAGCATTAAATGCTATAATCAAATCTGCCGTCACACTCCTCACGAAGCCAACTCATGACTTGTCCAAAGGGCAGAAGCGAAAGGACGAACCATCATGACCGCGTGTCGCGTCACACCAAATAGTACCAATCTGGCAAAGCCTAACTGAAATGGAATTAGGGGGCTAGCGGAATGGGATGTCTATATCCGTGCCTAAAGGAACAGAGCGAGGTCTAACTGCAAGCTCATGCCCATACCCATACCCATACCCATAATGGAAAGGTGGTTCGAACCCCGAGGTCTCCACGTGTTACTGCACTCCCTCAAGCAAGCTTCATTCCTCCTGCTAAACGACAAGGGTCAAGGTATCAGATACATCAATGCCCGAGTCAACCGATCAAGCATCGCCTGAGGAAGACTAAACCATTACCACCACTCACCACTTTACATGAATATCGTAATTTGTTAAAAGAATATTTATTTTATTTCATCGTATAATAAAATAAAAATACTTGTATTAGGATTTTTAATTATTAATAAAATTACTCTTCCTCTCTAAATTCTAGCCTTTCTTTTTCTATTAGCCTATTTTCTTTAATAAATAATGAGTAATTTTTTTTATTATTCTTAACTTGAAATCACCTTTCTACACTTTTTTTATCTTTTTTTTTCTTAATAAAGTAGTTTTTCGATATAAATTTAGGTTTTTATATGTTTTTTCGTGATTTGATAAGTCTCGGCAGTGCGTATATGATTATCGTCGTTTTTATGCGAGCTTTGTAGTTGTCAATTTATCTTGATGTGGTGGATGGTTGTGTCGATGCCGTCTGACCCGATTTGATTTTAAATGCGTTGTGGTCACGGCGTTTATTTGTATTTGGGCCAGTTTAAGCAGTATATCGGTAAAGATATCATCGAATGAATGATCGTGATAATATTCTAATGGAGTGAATGTATTATAGTCATCTTGATAATAGTAAATGTATTTCAGTATGAATATATAGGTTTTGGTCATTCGTTTATAGCTTATGTGGTCAACCAACTAATTTAGGATCAGCGTTTCATGAAATTTGGGTTAATTTGGCAGATTTTATCGAAGTAGCTTTCAAACCCAGCCAAGCCAAAAGTACGAGTTAAGGCCAAAAAACTTAAAATGCTCAAAAAATTAATTTTACAATCATTCTTCAAATAAAATAAATGATATATAAATATATAATAATAATTAATATATAAAATAATTAAGTCTACAAAATATAATAATATTAAATAAACTTAGAAAAATAAATAATGCTTGAGCGCAGTTATATCCAAAGTATCACACTTATTAGCTAAATATAACCAAAACAATAAAGTAACAACTTAATAATATCTATGAAAAAAAGTTTAAAGTATTAAATGAATTTACATATTCTTATAATCTTCATCATCATCCTCGTTATATCCAATAATAACATGTGACTCTATATTAGAAAGATATACATCCTCAATATTGGTTGAGTCATCATCATCTATTATCATATATTAATTAAAATTTTAGAATATTAACAATATAAATTTCATTTGTATTTAGATTTTTTTTTTTCCAAAAAAGCATCTCAATCATATAATAATGAAATATCCTATTTATTTTGAAAATTCATTTTGCTAGAAAATATAATTGTAATAAGAAATAAATAAATGTATAATTTTTATTAATTATTTTAAAAATAACAATATTTTGTTTTTTTTGTCAGGTTATGAGGTGTTATGAGCGGATTCGTGCACACACGGAAGACACTTTTAAGCTATACCACATACAAATTAATCCTCATTCGAGTCGGGATGGACTACAAAGGTGATAAAGCTCTACCATAAAACACATTTACATTCTTAGACCTCTGGTTAAGTTAAAAGAGACCCCGACCATCTCACCTATATGTTCGGTGATACAATATTTTGTTTTTAACACTAGTTTAAGTAATAAAATTATTTAAAATATATTTATGATTTAGTTATTAAATTAAATTTATAAACTCTTGCAATTTCATTTTTATAGAAAAAAATATATATGATTAAATAAAATTTAAAGGATAAATACAAAAAAAATAAAATTATAAATATTTAAAATGGGATTAATGAGATAAATGAAAATATATTCGATATTTAAACTTTAATTTATTTAATTCAAATGCATTCTATAATTTTCCATACAAGATTTTTTAAATATTAAATCATCATATAAATTATATTAAAAAGTTATGTTTAAAATTTTAAAATAAAATAGTTAAAAAACAAAGCTTAATATATTAATTATATGTTATAATTATTATTATTTTTAAAACATTTGCTATAAAAGCACATATTTGACTTCATGTTAAAAGCCAAAATATTGAATTTTATAGATGAATCATTGAAAATTTTAATTATTAATAAGTTAGTTACTTAAAAAAAATTAAATAAAGATTTCGGGCCGACCCGGAAAAAACCCACATGGGCCATAGTACAAAGCGGGTCAAGCCAATTTGGCCTCGTCTTTGTCTAGTCTTAAATTTTCTGATCGAATCGCAAAAGTAAGGCCCAAAGTGGGTTATTTTTCTCGGGCTCAACCATATTGGCGGCTCTAATTTAATTTATCTTTATTAACTGCGTGTTATTTCATCATTTGTGGTTCTTAGTGATTAATAAAATTTAGTGATCATTTGAGATATATTGCTAATTGAAATAAATGAAATTATTTTTCTCTTAAAAAAATATTAATAAAATTTAAATTTTTAATTACTATAATAAAGTACAAATATCTCAGAATTATTCAATTCAAAATTTTAAATAAAAATTATCACTTGATAAAGAGATATTTTTTTAATAAAATCAAGTGAAGACAATGTAAAATTTATATTTATAGTTTAATAAATAATGAGATTCAAAATTTCTAAAAAAAAAAAAAGTAATGAGACTCAATAATTATCTAAAATAATTAAATATATTTTACATAAATACGGAGAGAATGATAAAAAGAAGAGAATTTTGATATTTTAATAAGTCCTTCAACTATTTTTTTTTTGTCATTTTTGTCTTTAACTAAGGCTCAAGTATCAATTTAGACCTTCAATTTGTTTGTTTTTTTTTTTTTTCATTTATAGTTTTGTAATATTTAAAACCAATAATTTTGTTCCTTTCTTTTCATATAAAGTAACAAAATAAAGCATGTTTAAACTCAATATTTTATTCCTACACACTTTTTAAAATCATTTTATTTATTATAAATTTAATTATTAAATAATTTAAAAACATATAATTTGTTGAATAAATTTTAATTTTCTTTTATTTTTTTTGTTTGTGAAACTAAATAACAGAAAAACATTTTGTTAACTTTTTAAATATTTTTTAGAAAAAATATAGTAAATAAGTAAGAACAAATTGATTATAGTATGATAACCATAAAAATACACCAACTTCATCAAATAATTCAAAACAATTTCTATTTTCATTTGAAAAGAAGGATAAAAATTATTAATTTTAAATACTATAAAAGTAAAAATGACAAGAAAAATAGTTGAGGGCTAAGTTGACAACTGAATCATAATTGAAAGACATAAATAACAAAAAAAAAATAGTTAAGGGGCGAAGTTGATAACTAAGCAATAGTTGAAGGCAAAAATGCCCTTTAACCCACTCTTAATCAACTATTAGTAGTTTAAGAATTTTTATTAAGCAACTTACAAGACATGATTAGGGATGAATTAGATATTATTAGTTCCTCCGATCAACTCAATCAAGTAAATCTTAATTTAAAATATTTGATTAAAAGGAATCAAATTACCATAAATATGTGAATCTAATATTAAACCAAAAATGAATGAAAGGTCAAGATTTCTAAAATTGGGTTTTCAAAATTTAATCAAATCACCCTTTTAATTTTCGTATTTTATGTCATATATTTTTGTTTTTCGTGAATGTATGATATTTGATTTTTTTCACATTAAACGAGAAGCAGCCGTCTATGTAAACTTTACACACGTACAGAGCTTAATCTGGGCAGCTCTAATATTTTCTTTTTTCCAGATTTTCTCATAAACCAAACGGAGGGTTGGGCTTCTATGTATAAACCTTGTTTTCTTTTTCCCTAAATTGAATATTAAATGAGGTCAATCAAAGATGGCTTTAGATTTCATGCCCACGTCGTAAAAAACGGCATTACACCCACCATCTTCACATTTAATCAACTCATTAATTTGTACTCCAAACACGGTCTTTTAGCAGAAGCCCGTAATTTGTTCGATGAAATGCCGGAGCGAAATGTTTTCTCTTGGAATGCTATACTTTGGGCTTATATAAAAAACCAAAACTTGAAACAAGCGCGGGGGCTATTTGACTCTGCTCCAAGCAAAGATTTGGTGACTTACAATTCAATGTTATCGGGTTATACAAACACTGCTGGATTTGAGACTGATGCGCTTAAGTTATTTATGAAAATGCAATCGTTGAATGATGAAACTCGAATTGATGAGTTTTCATTGACAAGGATGCTTAACCTGTCAGCAAAGTTATCCATGGAGTCTTATGGGAAGCAATTGCATTCATTTATGGTGAAAACTGCAAACAATTTAAGTGAGTTTGCTGTGAGCTCTCTTATTGACATGTATTCCAAGTGTGGGTGTTTCCGTGAAGCTTACCAAGTGTTTGATGGATGTGCTGGGGAGCTTGATCTAGTTTCGAAGAATGCAATAATGGCAGCTTGTTGCAGAGAAGGAGAGTTGGAAATGGGGATGAATTTATTTTGGAGAGACCTGGAGTTAAATGATGTGGTGTCTTGGAACACTTTAATATCAGGGTATGTTCAGAATTGTTGTGAGGAGGAGGCATTGGAGTTGTTTGCTCATATGAAAGAGAATAAAGTAAGATGGAATGAGCATACGATTGCGAGTCTTTTGAGTGCTTGTGCTGGTTTAAGGAGTTTGAAGCTTGGAAAGGAAGTGCATGGTTGGGTTTTGAAACATGATTTAGGTTCCAACCCATTCATAAGCAGCGGCCTTGTTGATGTCTGTTGCAAATGTGGTAATATGAAGTATGCAGAGTTAGTTTATGCGACGATTGGGACTGGGAATGCCTTTTCTGTCACTTCAATGATTGTGGGGCATTCCTCTCAAGGCAACATGGTAGATGCTCGGAGGCTTTTCGATTCTTTAATTGAGAAGAATTCAATTGTTTGGACGGCTTTGTTTTCTGGGTATGTCAAATCACAGCAATGTGAAGCAGTCTTAGAACTTTTTAGTGAATTCAGAGTGAAGGAAGCGACAGTTCCAGATCCTTTGATCGTCATCAGTGTACTGGGTGCATGTGCAATGCAAGCTGCTCTGAATCCTGGAAAGCAGATTCATGCTTACGTTCTGAGAATTGGGATTGAACGGGATGAGAAGTTGGTCAGTGCTATGGTTGATATGTATTCAAAATCTGGGAATATAAAATATGCGGAAAAGATTTTCAGAAGAGTTTCTAACACAGATGCAGTCCTTTACAATATAATGATAGCTGGGTATGCCCACCATGGGCATGAGAATCAAGCTATCCAAAAATTTGAGGAAATGTTGGAGAGAGGTTTTAGACCTGATGCAATCACCTTTGTTGCTATTCTATCAGCTTGCCGTCACTGTGGTTTAGTAGAACTCGGGGAGAAGTATTTTGCTTCCATGAAAAATTACAATATATTGCCTGAAATTGATCACTATGCATGCATGATTGATTTGTATGGTAGGGCTAACCAACTAGAGAAGGCAGTAGCATTCATGAAAAGAATTCCTATAGAGCCAGATGCTGTAATATTGGGGGCATTTTTGAATGCTTGCAGGATAAACAGGAATACAAAGCTAGCAAAAGAGGCAGAAGAGAAGCTATTGAGAATTGAAGGCGATAATGGGGCTCGATATGTGCAGTTGGCCAATGTCTATGCGGCAGAAGGGAAATGGGTCGAGATGGGGAGAATAAGGAGGAAGATGAAGGAGAATGAGATCAAGAAATTTGCTGGCTGCAGTTGGGTATATGTGGAAAACAGAGTCCATATCTTCACATCTGGTGATAGTTCTCACTCAAGTGCTGAGGCTATATATTCTATGTTACTCATCTTGACTGCAGAACTAAATGATACTGCCCCGGTAGAAATCAAAACCAGGATAGGTCGTTAAGAGGGTTGTATTCTGAATATCACTTTGCTAAAAGAAAGGATATAGGACACTTTCCAGCCTCAGGTTCCTGGTGGATACAGTCAGGGAAGTATTTATATGCTGAAGAACAACAATTAGGGCCGTCATTGTTGATTTAAGCGAATTTTACAGGACCCGGAATGAAAATATCTGTCATGATTATACTTCAAAGATAGTGGTAAAGTGTTGCTTGGTTCTCCTTTTCCAGCCAGCGATATCATTTTTCAAACATTATGTGGGTTCTGATTTATAGCTGAGCCGGCAGTCGCGAATTCGGCAGAGGAAAGGAGGCCGCAAGAATTTGACCAGTATACAGGTGCTTTATCCCAGGAGAGATATGAGTAAATAAATCTCCATGTTCTAATTCAATTGTCAGATCATGTGGTTTTTGGGTATTCATGATGTACAGAAAAGCAAGAATGGCCAGTTCCAAGGCAGAAACAGTTGAAGAATCAGCATGATTTGGAACGGCAGACAGATTGATGATTGATGATTTTCATCCGCAACTCTGAGCTAACGATTTCCTAGTAACCCTACAATTTTTGAGATGATTAGTAGTTCAATGTGATATTATAGCCCTAGTTCTAGGAGAAGCCTCTCAATTCTTTTTAGTTCCTTGGATAAAAGTTTCCAACTCTTTGCTATGCTATCTTATAGCTGATTAGGGAAAAATGTTTTAGATATTATATATGTATCTAACTCCTCTTTGTAAGTAGGTTTTTACTTGTAAACATCTATTTATCTCAAAGTAAACAATATTTACATGGTTTGAAATAGACCATTATAAATAGTATCAGAGTCAATCGTGATCTAAATATTGGAGATTGTTTGGCTTTATAAAGGGTTAGAGCAAACCGTTACAATTAGTATCAAAATTGATTTTTGATCTCATTAGGGAGACTATTTGGCCCAATAGGGATGTTTGTTTGTTTGACCTTATAATCTTGTAGGATACCATGAGAATATCATATCTGCATTGAAGAAAAGGGGTTGAGGTTGATTGCGATATTCCTTTCCATATTGGATGTATGGGGTTCTTATAGATACATTTTAGAAATGTATATACAAAACCAAAATATTAGGGCTTGCTTGGTTCTTGTTTTTTAAAACTGTTATTGGGAAACAAAGAGAACACGATTTTAGGGTCTCTTCGGTTCTTGTTTTTAAAAGCACTGAGAACAGTTTTTGAAACACAGAGAATACCATTTTTGTATTCTTTGAAAATTGTTCTTGTTATTTTAATTCGATGTTTTACGCATTCACATGTTTTAGCTGATAACCTTGTTTAAATGTTTTAAGAATAGAAAAAAGTTTTAATAAGGCAAAATGAGGCTAGTAATGCTTTAAAAATTGTTCATGTTATCTGAATTTAGTGTTTTATGTGTTTTTTTAGAAAAAACAAAACAAAACAAATTGGGAATCAAAGTGTTTTTTCTATTTTCCTTGTTTTGAAGCAGAAGCTTGAGTTTTGAAAAAGCAAAGGAATGGCTTGGTCACAGATTTTTTAAAAAAGCTGATTTTGTTATAATTTAGTGTTTTATTTGTTATACATGTTTTTATTAAGCGGGAGCATGGCTGTATTACATGTTTTAACCGTTTTCAAAACAAAAAAATAGTTTTCAAAAATTGTAAACAAACATGCTTTGTGGTTATGAGGTAATATTAGCTCAATCCATGATAATAATAACAATCTTTATGCTGTTAACCATTATAGGAGGAAAGTGGGGGTAGTAGAGCTAGTGACTCCAATCATTCCCCTCATTGCTACTACCTTCCAACTTTACACATGCATAGTAAAGCCTTGTTTGGATTTAACATCTTTTTGGTTTTTTCTAGAGCTTGAGACTGAAGCCGAAACTTCAAGTTTTCAAAAGATAATATTGTTTTTACACAGCATTAAATATAAAATAGCTTCTTACATGAGCTAAAATAAAGCTACTATGAGATCCAATGGTAGTTTTTGTTTATAATTTTTGAAATTGTTTTTTAATTTGTAAAATAAGGAGAATGAGGAAAACATAAAGAACGCATTTGATTTTTTTTTTTTTATTCTAAAAAATACAAAAAACACATAAAATACTAAATTTTGAAATAATGTTTTTTATATTTTCAAAAACTATTATGTAGAGAACAGTTTTAAAAAATATGAGCGAAAAGAGAATAGGCCTATATTTTTTTTTATACCTAAACACTTTAGTTACAATATAGTAAATTATTCTCACTATGATTCGAATTCCAGAACCCTTTTCTCCTTATATTATGCTTATTTGAAACATTGAACACTCGACCACATAAGATAGGTAGGCTTAACTCTTATTAAGATTATATCGACATTAAATAACTTCCAAAACATGATAATTCGACTTTGTACTAAATTTTTTTGTTTTTAACTTTATATTTTAAGAATTTTAATAAATATTTAAAGTAAAGCTTCAAATTGAAATAATATAATTTTTTTTGGCAAAATTAGTATTAAAATACAAAAACTTCGTGAACTTTGCGTTTAAATATAGTAAAGCTTTTCATGAATTTTGTTTTATATTCTTATGAATTCCGAATTTATATATTGTCCGTGGCACTTGTAGCTTGATATCGTTTGAAATCACCCCAAAACTATAATAAAAATGAAAGTTAAGGATATACAAATAAAATTCATGAAAATTACTATATTTAAAAAAAATAAAATTTTTATTAAGGATTTAAATACAAAAGTCTTGAAAGTTCATGATTTAAATACTAAATTTTCCTATATTTTTTTTATAAACAAGCATTGGATTTAAAATTTAGATAGGAGAAGTAGTTAGATTAGGGTAATGGGCCTGGTTTCAGGCCCAACCCCGAAATTGATATCCGTTTAGATGGGATAAGCTTGTTAGAATCTTAGTTTACAGAAGATTTGCGAAATGATCTCTCACTATAAAGCCAAAAAAGGAACAAAAATTTCAAATTTCAGATTTTGATTTTGTTGTGGACACGTTTTATTCCTGTACAGTTGGATTTCCTCGACTGTTGGGAACCGTACCGTACCGAGATCATTATTTGATTTTATTCAAACGCGAGGTCATCATCGTCTTCCTCATGTGAATCTGGAAACTTAGGGTTTCGTTTTCTTCGCAATTCCAAGTTATGGATTTTTTCGGATCCAATGTCTCAAGCGATGTAAGAGGCTTCGATCTGAATCCTTCTCTCTGAGTCTGTTTTATTTCCTACAGTATGTTGGAAAAAAAAAATGGAATTTCGAATTCGAAAATCGAAACCCTATTTGGCACTGATTTCTTTTCCGGTAACACTTAAAATTGAAATTTTGATTTGTTTCCTTTTGGCTTATTTCAACTATTCGTGATCTTGGGGTTTTTAATCGGAGTTTGATCGTTACGGCCTACTTTTGTTGTTGAGAAAACTGTGGAAATGGAAAGGGTTAAACTTTTGATGTTGATGGCTTCTGTTGTTTTGATTTTGATTTTCAGTAAAGGAAGATGCGTAATGGACTCCCTTTTGAGTGGAGGTTTTCGTTTATCATGTTGCAAATATTGAAGAACCTAAATTTAAGAAGTAAACCATGCCAATCTTCAAATACTCTCAACATATGGTTGCAGGGAGAAGATTATAAAAAAAAATTGTAAAACTAAATTTAGGTTCTTCAATAGTTTTTGATGGATAAAAAAAAATATTGAAGAACCTAAATTTAGTTTTACATTTTTGTTTTTAATCTTCTCCCTGCAACCATTTGTTGAGAGAATTTGAAGATTGGCATGGTTTACTCCTTGAATTTTTTTTATTAGAAATAAAACTTGTTGTCTCATGCATTTTTCTAATTTTTATGATGTTGGGATGGTAAAACTTGAAGATTATTTACCACCTGTGCAGGTTGGGTTGCGGTTGCTCCTTACCCCGCTTTGTTCCACTGTTGTGTTCCGAACGGCATGGTAAGAAGCTCGAAATTCAGGGTTGTAAGGACTGTTTTGTACTTTGTGGGTTTTGATTAGGATTAAAGTTACCATGGAGATGATTGTGTGCAGCCTTTTTGTTTAAACTTAGAACAACAACGGACGACATACTTAGAGCTTTGTTAATTTCGATATTTGTTTGCATTGCTGATGCTAGGTTTATTGGTTTATTATTTTTTTAATGGGAAAGTTAGCCTTGCCCATTCTTTTCATCCTTAAAACTTTTGATTGCTCTGCTTGCTTGAAGAAATATGTGAAAAAGTCGAGTAAGATGAGACCTATCACTCATTGATGAAGGCATCATAAATATTTTTCTCATGCAGCTGCACTGTGGGAATTGCTTTTCCTGTTTATTCTACATTTAAAGCAATCGAGCAGAAAGATCAAAACGAGCAACAGAGGTGGCTTGTGTATTGGGCAGGTTAATGATATTCTTTTACTTTCTCTTTGTATTATTTGCTGATCCATTTTTCTTAAGTTGCTGAATTCATGCTCTTTTTTTTCTTTCATGTTGGAAATAATTCCTGAATTAGCATGGTCAATCTATTTCTATATTTGTAGTTTTAAAGGGAGGTGGAAGAGAAGATTGAGGGAGAATAATGGAATAAAAAGGATTATTTTAAATTTTTGTAACCATTTTCTAGCTTCCCAAATTATCAACTCTCTTTTCTTTCAGATAAAGCTTTGTTTGAAAGAGAGTAAAGGAATGCATTATTTTATTGATTTTTGGGATCTAAATTGTTTTCCAAACGCAAAACCTTTAATTCTCCTTTTTAGGTTTCCAGATTATCATTTTTTGTGTTCAGTATAACATAAAGGACTATTGAAAGAAGCAATAAAGAACTTCTTTGTTAAAGAAAACTACGGAAAGGAAAATTCAAAACACCAGGGAACATCCTTTTGGAAGAAGGTTCAACACCTAAGGGTGAGAATACTTTCTAAATTCTTAAAGCATGAAAGTTCATTTCTTGGCTGAAAGTTTGTACCTTCATTATTGGGTTGCAGAATTCTTATTCAGGCATCTAACAAGTCTCTCAACCATTTTCATAGTATGATCAACTTCATGGATCCTGAATTGTTAGTTGAAGTGTATTTGATGATATTATAGGAATCCTCTTCCTTAACATCTTCAACTACCCAAGATTTACAAAAGAACCTGTGTCTGTAGAATTTCCATTTAAATTTTACTACCCCATCTAGAAACAGGCCCCTGTAGGACTGTGTGGTTCTACTAATTTTCATACCTCTCTTTGGTCCTTCAAAAGGAAGGAATTCGTTTGAACACTTCCATCTTCAAAGCCCAAACCCAAGCGAGAAAATTAATTCTATTCAAATCATGCTCCTTTTTTGTATAAGATAACTTTTGTTAATCGGCAGTTTGTAGAAGTTGAAGTAAGCACCAAGTTACCATTTTAATGATTATAGTATTCTCCATATATATATACCAACCAGATTGGATGTTTTTCTTAATAACCGTGGGTGTGCGGGCAGCTTGCGCGCACCTCAACTAATCACATGGGACCCTGAAGTTAAGGGCCGGGTAAATTCTTCAGTGGCCTTGAGGGGATTTGAATTGGTGACTATTGGGGAGCAAACCAAGGCCGGACCAATTGAGCTTCCCATCATGGTTAACCAGATTGGATGATTATAGGAATAGAACCACTGAAGAGGGTTAATTTCTGGATTCATGTAGGTGCTATTATGAAACATCGAATTTTTTGCATCCAGGAACCTGGATTGGCTGAGGCATGGCTACTGTCTCTGTTCCAATCTGGAAATACATGATTTTAATTGCATTATCTGCTCATTTTGAACTTTTATTGACCCTACTCTTTGTTTGCAGCCTATGGATCTTTTAGCCTTGCAGAAGCATTCGCAGACAAAGTTCTTTATGTGTATGATTTTTAACCATAATCTAGTCTTTTATTTAGCTATTGCCTTTGTAACATTGTACCAAATGATGCTTCCTATTGGGAGTTTCCAATGCCTGTCTTAAGAAATAAGTCTTCTGCAATATGGGGTTATTGTCTTGCTTCATTTTTTTTCTTCTTTTTTAATGTTTTGGCATACCATTTTGATGAAGTTGGACTATAATAATCACTGTTTTCATTTGTTAATTTACGGACTTACCCTGTGTGTGGCACTACAAGGTTTGTTTCTCTCTCTCTCTCTATATATATGTGTGTGTGTGTGTGTGTGTGTGTTGCTTTATTATTGCTCATTTCCAAGATTAGATACTTCTTGTTAGCTTCTCGGCTGGGGTCAGCCTATACAGGTCTTCAGCATTGGAAATTATTTCTTTTAGTTTCAAATATATGGAGTAATTATTCATGTTGGAAAAGGGGTGATCTCAAAGGCTTAGTCCTTGTTTTTCTTTTTTCTTTTTCTTTTGGATGGCCTAAAGGTTTTGGAGCCGATTTCAAAACAAGCTTCTTGGAGAATAATCTGGAAAGTACACTTTATCTGGAAGAAAAGAAGGATATAAAGCCAAAGCTTCTTGGAGAATAATCTGGAAAGTACACTTTATCTGACAAGAAGCCTTGGCTTTATATCCTTTTTTTCTTCTTCCTACTCCATAGGAATGTCAGCCAGAGGAAGTTTTTCTTCTATTGCAGAAAGGTCCTGTCTACTTTGCACCAAGGCATAAATTTTCTTCTTTTCTAATACTGGATACAGGTTCTACCTCCTAGATTGTTCTGTGTGGCTGTTACTGTCTGGAATCTAGACCAATGATTCTCCCATATAATTGTTTTCTTTTATGAGATTTCTCATTTTTCTCAGATGCAATATATATATATATATACTGGTTTGTAGATGTTGGGTGGGATCTAGTGGAATGTGGAGGTCATATTCTTTGGAGTCTCTTTATTTGCTCTATGGGCTGGGGAGGCTTTCCTTGTTGGTTTCTGTAGGTTTTTTATTTTTTTTTGCTCGGAAATATCTTTTCCTTGTAAGTTTATTTATGTATTCATTTTGATTCTAATTTCTTTTGATTGTCACAAAATTCATTTATGTTTGCTACTTCCCATACCTTTTAATGATATATAGTTTTTTTATTATCACAAAATTATTGGAGGGCATGATATGCATTGCTGACTTAAATCTAAACGTTTAAGCCTGTGGAAAAATTAGTGTCTGACTAGTAAACACAGGTAGGATGCATTTCAGAAGGTTCCTTGTTGTGAACCAAGTTTGCACATTTATGGATAATTTGTCTTTAATTGTCTGATGTTGACTGTCCATTACTTCCTCTGACTACATGCATAGTAAAGGAATTGCCCATTGGGTTCTCTGCACTTTGTTTACTGCAGTAGTGCAATCTCAGGGTGCTCTTTTTGCCTTGTTTCATCAGGTTTCCAGTCTACTACCATGTGAAGTTTGCATTTCTTGTTTGGCTTCAACTTCCATCTACTGATGTAAGCTTGAGCTACAACTTCTATTGGACTGCTTTCTGTACGGATTTTACCTGTTATAATGTTACTCATCTTGCATGCATTAAATTGAAATGAGGGTATATTTTGGAGTAAACTGGCTCTCTTTGACTGTTGGATGGAATTGATCCTTAATTTATGGTTGTGCTGAATGACTAACATTTGATATCTTTGCTTTGAGAACTATTTGTTAGGGTTAATCAAATCCTTCAGATATTTTTAGCTATCTTATGTCAAAAAAAAAGGAAAAGAAAAAACAACTCAACTGTTGAAATTTAAATATGGAAACAAACACAAGTTACAATGCATTTACAGGGTCTAGAGATGGTTTTTCAAGCTTTGTAATAACATGATCTTCTGGTCCTACCTCTTCCCCAGATGTAGAAAGTAGGAACCTTCTGAAATGGAAAATAATTGGAAGAGGATCTCTGCCAGGATAGTGATGTTGGGGGGTTGGAGGGGGCCTGCCAGCACCTACACACTGCTTCCACTGCTTTGTGTTTTCATTATCAATTCTTTTAACAATTCTCTTGTCCCTACCAGGACTTGAACCTTGAATCTCCTTGACCCAACTTTTATCCCTTGCCACTTGAGCCAAGCGTCAAGGAAAATTCTTATTTTCCATTTTTTGTTATTCAATTAATTATGCTTGCAGGTAGCTGGTTGATGAAGATATTTGGGGATTTTGATGTTATGCAATTTTGTTTTAAAAGTTTTTGGAGGGTGCCCCATCAATTTTGTGGAAAACTTTAATTTCCCAACTTCATTTGGCTCTAGATATGGCTTCTAGTTGCTCATATGCAAATTATTTGAGCTTATTTTGATTTGTGAATGTATTAGAAAATTTTCTTGTCCTATAGATGGCTTGATGAATTATGAGACTTTGGTGGAACACTGAAACTTTTGCCTATAAAAAAGTTTTCTTAAAGGCTTATTATTGTTGACTACTTGTCTAACAGGGGTCAAGGTATTTGTACATGAGGCATCTGCGTCCATTTTTACTGAGGCATCAAGCTAAACTGGATCAAATTGTGGGGTTTTTCTATGGTGAAATGGTAAGACTCTGATTTCATTTGATGTTATTATGGTGAAAAAAAATTAAGCCCTGATTACCAAGGCAATATCACTGGAATTACAGTAGGTGGTAGGTTAAGAAAGTTCGTTTACTTTATAACTGCTAAAGCCCTAGGTGGCAGGTTGAAGTATGATTGTGCCCTTGCCATCCCAAAGCCTGTTTTTGCTTTTATACTCTATCCTTGACAAATTAGGAATCCTTGGACCCCGAGGGCTTCAAGTGTCAAAATATCCAGTACCTGGATGTATTGGTCGTAATAATATCTGCGGAAGTTGTTAATGCCTCTCCAGTTATTTGCTCATAATGGGGGAGTCTTTCTTTGCAATTTGCATTCTTTTTTTTTTTTTATGAGTTGCAAATATGATTTTTGATAGTTAGTGTGGATCCCCATTCCCCCGCAGGCTAAATTTATGAGTCTACACCAAGCACAAATCCGACTGGCAAGAATATGTTGCTCGAAGGTCTGGACAGGAGGTATGGGACATGAACACATTATGCTGCCTTTGATGTAGAACCAAATATTAGTTACCGTTTTAAAGTGTTAAATTTATTTATTATTCTTTATATTTCTCCAAATAGTTCGAGGATCATCATGTCACTTTAACTTACTACTCAACTTTTGCCTTCTCAAGAACTCCAAATTCTTGTTTTTAATTAAATACTCAATCCTATATCATATGAAAACAAACAATATGAGCCATGATTTCTATCTTTTTGGAGCATGTGATATTAAACGATTCTACATCTGTTAGTTTTTCCTTTTGCTACCAACTTTTTTTTTTTTTTTTGGAGTTTTTTTTTTCTAATATATATTTGCTTTCCTTTAATCAGTGCGGCATATCATTAACTCAGAGGTAAAACAAGTGAGTGGTGCGATTGAAGGTCCAACAACCCAAGAAATGCATGATTCGACGAATGAAAACTCGACAACAGAGAGACAAATACAGGACTCAGAATCCAACCATGAAGAATGATGCCCATCGAAGAAGCAAAAACTGATCTTTGCTTCCTACGAGATATTTTGTATCATCAAATAATTTAAATCTTCAAAGAAGCTAAACCAACCAATTTTTTTTTTAATTTATTTTTGTGATCTTGGTAGGGAGGTAGGGATATACTCTAAAGATTACAGAAAATTGTGCTCGGAATGGGTTTTAAGCTGTAAAGTATGGGTTTATTGGTGTAGTTTTAGCTTCTTGTGTTTTTGTACGCATGAAACTGAAATTGGAAATATGTTGAAAACATGATGACTTGATATTGATGGAGTTCAAATATATTTTTAGTTTTCCTTTCATGCATTTATTGTAGTATTTATAATTGAATAATAGATATAGAAAAAAAAAAACTTCTAGTTTAAATATTTTAATAATTAATATTTAAAAAACAGAGGAGCTTCATTTTTGAAATAAATTTAATAAAATTACTAGAAATTTTTCATCTTAATATTATTTCTTACATAAAAGAGGAAAAAAAAAAAGGTGAAATAGTGTGCAGATTTTTTTTTCTTTTCCGGCCTATAAATTTAACATTAATGGGCTCTTCTTGAGTCTTTGTCTCATAAGTTTTCGTATTCTCCTCCCCGCGCGGCCTCTCACTCTCGGTCATTTGTACTCAGAATCAATTGCTTACAGGTACGAATCTTCGTCGTTGATTCTAGAACTTTTTTGGTTCTGTTTGGAAAAGAATGCTGTGTGAGTCAGAATTTTGCTTTCTTTTATTTCTTCCATTTTTTTTAATATAAGCTAGTGGAGCTTAAGAAAAGAAGTAACAGATACTTTTTATTTTGGTTAGTTTATGTGAGAATTCATTTATCCAGTGGGGTATATGAAAATTTTGATGATACAATATTTAGTTTCGTTTTTCGAAAATACGTTTACGTCTTTTGAATTTAGTTGAAAATACGTTTCATTTATTTTGTTTGGTTGAATTTAATTCGAAAGCAAGGAAAGCAGAAACTTCTATATTTGCAGTTACGTATATAAAATGTTGAAAATAGTGGGTGATAGTTTTCTTTGTTTTCAAATTTTGTTTCGTGCTGATACCGTGTGCAGCGTTTCCTTTGTTTCGAAAAGTTTGAATAGAAAATGAAGAGTCTCTGCCCTGTAGCAAGAGCATCACCCAAAATCTTTGTGTTGGATTCTGAAATGCGGGAGAGAGAAAGAAAGAGAAAGTGGAGCTCTGAACTATGAACTGTTCTATACCGTTCTGAGAGCCAGAACTTTGCTTTCTTTTCTTTCTTCCATATTTTCTATGTAAGCAAGTGGAGAAATTTTGAAGCTTTTATCATCTCTGTTTGGTTGATTAGAAAATTTTGTTCAAGAAAAGAAAGCTATAAAAATGAAACTTTTGAAGCTTTATCATCCTTCTAAGATTTTAAATTTAATTTACATGTCTAGGAAAAACTTCAGTTCATATTTTACAATGGCATTGTGTTCTTTAATTGTGAACATAGCCTTTCTGTCAAATTCTGATTTAAAAATGTTTTTTATAATGTTGACCAGGAATTTTTTGACTTTAATGAATAGTATTTGGCAATGATGTTCTTAAATTGTTTGTTTTTAATATTGGGTGGCGAATAGAGGATATGACGATGATTCATTTGGGTTGTAGCCATTATCGAACCTTTAATGAGGCAGGTTTGGTTTCCAATTACCAATCGGGTTTTAATGAGTTTGGGTTTGTTTTCTCCAAATGAGACGGGTTCGGGATGGGTTGAATTATTGTTACTCATACACCAGGTATATTTTAAAAATAATTTTTTATTATTTTTATTTTATACTTTAATATAAATAATAATAATAATTGAATATTTAATATAATAATTTATAAAAATTCATAATGTTTTAATTTTTATGAAATATATTAATTTTAATATAATAAAATAAAAGCAAATATAAAAATAAAAAGTAAAATAAACTAAAAACTAAAATCAAATATAAGCAGGATGAGTTTGAAATTACCATAATATATTAAGTTATTAATTACTAAATGAGAAAAGTTTGAAGTCTATAAAATAATGAGTAAAGATTAGAGATATTTATGCCTACGAATATACAGTTAAGTATATTGATTCTTAATTATTTGGCAGTTTTAACATTGCAGATGATCAGGTTTTCTTGTTTTAAATTAGGAAATGGGCACTATGTGAAGACGAAATATTTTGTTTTTGTGACTTTTAAAATTTAATGATAAGTGGTGAGAGTTTTGAAACTGGCAGCGGAAGCAATCTTTGTTGGATAGGCACTCGGTCAAGGTGAAAACAAGTATTACTGTAGTCTTTGTTTTTCACTAATATCTCTTTTCATACAAACATAGGACTTCTGACACACTGGCTGGGTTTATACTCCCTCGATCACCCCATAGCAACATTTCAACCTAAAACCTCATCTCAAATCCCTCATTTCATTTCACATCTCCCATGTCTAACCACCCTTTGGATCGAGCCATCTCCCATACCTCATTTCCCTAAAGCTGTATGAAGTGGGTTGTAAGAGCTTAAGGTCGATGGTTTGCCATTGTTTAAAAGTTGAGATTGAGTGCTTTGCTTTGGTTGAAATGAGTTGAGATGGTTGCTTTGAATGCTTGTAAGGGTGGAAATTGATCCTCATTGATGATGGAAATGGTTCAATTGAGTGTTAATTGCTTGAGTGTGATCTTTTGATTAACTTGGAAAATTGTAAGTAGCAAGAAGAAGGTGTGGCAACTTGTGCCTACAAGGTGTTTATTGAATTGACCAAGAAAAAGCCAAGATTTCAATTACTCCAAGGAAGTGCCCATTTTAAAGGCATTGCCTTTGTATGGTTTGGAGTGCTAAGTGAACCAACTTTGTGCTACAATTTGAAGTGGTTTTCTTGTCATGGCACCAAAGAGAGCAAGATCATCCTCCCATTGTGCATCTTCTTCTTCGTCACCAGGAGGTGATTCACAGATTAAATCGATTACTAGGCTGGAAGATTGCAAGAATCACTTAAAATAAGGCATTCATTTATTGAAGAGGCTTTAAAATCCCAGCATGATGATCCTTGATAGGGTTTAAACAGCCCTTTATAACACCACTGACATTGTAACATTGTGAGAATTTTATTAATTTGTGAGAAGGAAGGGACAGTAGGATTTTGTGTGTGGATGATAGGTCCCCTTCAGAAACATATCATTATTTCTATGAATTGGAAGAAGTAGTGTAACACCCTAAAATACACCATAGTCATTTTTAAACATGATTAGGTAATATTATAAGGGCATTTTGAAATATTTCGCAAATTATTTTTTTTCTAAGTGAGAAAATTTCGAAACCCGGAATTTGTACAAGATAAAGGGTAAAATTTGTAATTTATTAAAATGGGATATAAAGTTAAAATAAGAGATTATAGGTTCAAAGTGAAATATATGGCATTTCAAATGGGAGATGAGGACCAAAGTGCAATAAAAGGAAAAGAATTAAATATAAAGGGGATGAGACCAAAAATATCTCTATCTTTTGGTTTAAGAAGGAGATTGAAATGTGAAGGCAAGAGGGGAGAAGAAGAAGAAGAGGAAGAAGAAGGAGAATAAGAGGAATATTATGGAACTTGTTAAGTTTTGTATGAATCACTAAATATCAGTTTTGGGTGGCAGTTGCTATGGTTTCTGTGAGTTCTTGGTTCTGATCTAAGATCTTGAGGTAGGGTTTGAGGTGTTAAAAGAGTGTGAGTACTTGTTGGGAGTATGGAATCCTTCATGAGTATGAATTCTTGTTTATGATGTAGAGGATACGTGTTTGGGTGTTAGGAAGTTAACCTTGCCTAGGCGGAGTTTGGGTTTGGCAAAAACCCTAATTAATCTATATGTTTGGTTTTGTTTGGGTTATGAACCATTTTGGAAATGTAGTCTAGAGAGTATACAAGTATCGTTTTGATTTTGGTGGAATTTATGGAAAAGGGCATGAAATTTGGCATTCTGGGCCAATCAAGCGGTCGGTACAAGGAGGTGAATCATAGGTGCCAGCAGGGTAGAATGCCGGGTGCGATGCTTCATTAGCCTTGATTTTGTACTCTTGCTGTGCCCAAATTCGATCCACCGATAGTATAGGAGCTAATAAATGACGCGAGGGTTCAATTAAGAAAGAAATTAGTGAGCTTGGCCAGTATCTAGTCGCGAGCGGCTGTGGAAAGCAATGCCACATGAATATGAAAGTTCCCGAACACATATAAATTTGTATGGGGTACTTCAAGGCTAGGATATTGAATGACATGACACCTACATTATGTGGATGAGCACGTATAGTATGATTGCTCTACGTTTAGTGCAACGACACTCTGACAGTGCTTGGCGTTTGTGCGCCGGTACTATCTAATTGGTGCTTCACGACATCTCGGCCTTGCTTCAGCACATTTAGTACTTTGGTATCTCTATTTAGATGTGACGACACTCTACGTACGGTCTTCCGGCCTCACACAGCTGTACTCGACACCTGATCTTATCTTGTACCTTAGTGTATTGTGTTTATCGATACTGCTCATTCTTATTATAAGGTCGGTAGTCAAGTAGTTATATGATAAGGTTTTGAATAATGAATAAGAAGAAAGTAATGTACATTGTTACGCTCACGGACTAGCACCTGGTGCAGCTGGCATAAATATAGGATTAATAGTACCCTACAGTACCTCTGTACAGTATGAGTGCGCTAAA
Source organism: Tetrastigma voinierianum (assembly GCA_016808115.1). Lineage (NCBI taxonomy): Eukaryota > Viridiplantae > Streptophyta > Magnoliopsida > Vitales > Vitaceae > Tetrastigma > Tetrastigma voinierianum. The sequence continues at coordinate 527,906 of JAEQBH010000419.1, read as the reverse complement.
AGTGATATAATTATAAGTTCGTAGTACACACATGGTACCTGCGTACAGTATAAGTCTACTAAAAGTACACAAGTATAATATAAGCTCTGTAGGACCTTCATGTACTTCCGTACAAGTATAGGCTCTGTAATTCCTACGGGAGATCTGAACAAGTATAAGTCTGCTATAAGTACAAGTATGTGTATAAGTTTGTTATATGAATCCATGCAAAATTCTGATATATGATATTTGCTACTGTATATTTGTTACTATTATATGCTTATTGTAAAAGAGTATTAATGCATGTGCATACATATAAGTCATATGTTTCCCACTAAGCGTTAAGCATACGGAGTTTTTATCAGGTGTGAGTACGGAGGAGGATTATCAGCGATCTTCACATCTTGTTGGGCTGACGCTAGTAAGGGGTCACATCACACAGCCAGGTTTTATGCTACGATTATGTAAATATGATTACATGCCAGTTTTTGTATATATATATATATATATATATATAATATATATATATATATATATATATATATATGTAAATAGGACTGAGCGTATGTATTGGTGTATAGAAACCTGCTATGGTGGTAGTTTGGATTTTGTATCTTTGAATGCTTTTTGATATTTTGATTCGATTATAAGACTTGGGCCCGCTGATGTAACACCTCGAAATATATACCTAATTAGTTTCAACATGTTTGGTATATTATACAGATATAATTTGAATTTTGTAGAACTAAATGCAAAACATGAAATCACAGCAGGAAATAAATGATGTAAATTTGTAATTTGTCAAATCGAGGATATAAAGTCATAAGATAATAGATTATATGCTGCAAAGTGGAATATTGGAAGTTATGGTTTGCCAAGTAGAGGAATTTAAGGACCAAAGTCAAAGTAAACTTAGGTCAAAAGAATGCATTTGGTGGCTAAACAGGCCTTGTGGAAATTAGACCAAAAGATAATTTGGTCTCTCATTTGGGCATTTTGGGAGAGCAAAGCGTGAAGGAGGAGAAAGGAAGAGAAGAAGAAAGAAGAAGAAGAAGAGAGGAAAATTATGGAAACCATGTTTTGTATGGAAACTAGGTTTTGTATGGAAGTTTTTTTGTATGGAGATTAGTAGTTTCCATTTCTAAGGTTTAGATAAAGTGCATCCCAACATAGATGTCTTGAAAGTTTGGTTGGTAAAACCCTAGTTTGCATAAGATGAGTAAGGCTTTGTATGATTCTTGGTTTATGGTATATGGATACATGTATGGGTGTTATGAAGTTAACCTAACTTACAAGTATTTGAATTAGGGTTTGGAAAACAAGTGATCTCATGATTAGTATTGGTTGAGTTAGACATGCCCGGGAGATGTTTTTTACGCAAGTATATGGAGTTTTCTTTGGTTTTTGGTTGGGATGCGGAAAAAATGGGTGAAATCAGCTGAAGTATGGGCATTGTCAGGTCCTATGCCGTGGTGCCAGAATTTGCGCGGCGGTCACGCATACGGCGTGGCATTCCCACGTCGCCCGAGCGTGGCCGTGGAGAATTTAATACCATCCTGGGTTCTTGTGGCGTGACTTCCTAACCGTTCTGACATGAAGTACGTCTTTGGTTTTGTTTTGTTGATACTGTTTAGCCGAGGACTCGTCTATTGGACTAATAGGGACCTATAGGGTGCTATGAAAGGGTCCGTACATGTTTGTAAGGTAAAAGGAGCCAGGAAGGGATTAGGCGTACACCATAGTAAAAGTCGAGGCTAAAGCGAAGCTTCGCCACCGGCAGTTGTGTTGGCAACGTAATGCCTATGATAAGATAGTAGGTTCCTGACCCCATATATTGTGGGCTGCCTAAGACGGATATTGAATGACATAGCGCCCTTTATTCTGATGAGCGGGCATGTCTGCGATCAGATCTTTGGCCTCTTGCTAGTGCTCGACACTTACATTCTGGTGGGCGGGGCACGTCTCTATTGATGCCGGTAAAAATGCTATTTGTCTTTAACACTTTTATTACGTGAAACGGGCACGTGTGCCTGATACTCAGGATCAAGTAGCCGACCTCCACGCTTTATTGCTAAGGTGCACTTAGTACCATATCATATCTTCGGGTACTTATTGTGTTGTGTCCTACTCACTTCTTATTATTGGTCTAGGTAGTTAAACAGTTGCCTGATAAAGTCGAGATAACGAATAAGAGTAAGTAAGTACATCGTTCTTGCTCTGAATGCACCTCTGGTACCTGCATTACAGAGTATAAGTTAAGTAGTACCTAGGGAATTTTCATGAACAAGTAAACTCAGAAGTAACCTCCTATGGGAGATGAGCAGTACTCAGTCTACTATATAATTATGATAGTTGTATAAGTTTGTTATGTGAATTCATGATAGAATTATAGTATATCACACTACGAAAATATATTATTACTATATGATTATTGTAAAAGAGTGATGCATGTGTATACGAGTACCAGGTGCTGTTTCAATTAAAGCGTAAAGCATACGAGTTTTAATGTAGTAGGTGCGGAGGGAGGGCATCTGCGATCTTCCGCATATTGATGGGCCAACACAATTATAGGGGTCTATCACGTGTAGATTCCACGCTTTGATTATGTAAATGTAAATGTACAGTTTTTGTATATGTAAATGTAAATGAGACTCAAAAATGTATGTTTTGACATTGTAAACACCACTACGGTGGTAGTTTTATTTTGTATCTTTTTTATGATATTTTGATTCAGTTATAAGACTTGGGCCCACCAATGTATGAAAAAGAAAGTAAAGAGTCCCAGTACAGTCTCGCACCCCTTAAATGCTAGACCTTCGGGCGTGACAACGATGTTTGAAAAAGCGAGTAAATAGTCTAGTACGGTCCTCGCCCTTCTTGAGTCTGGGCGATTGGATGGGGCGTGACAGAAAGTAAGAAGGAGGAAGCCTTTCATCATTTACTCCAACATCCTAATTATGAGGAGATCATTGAATGTTTGATTGATGGCAATACTTCTTGGAAGAGAAATGCAAATAATCAAGTTGATCATTTTTCCTCTTTCGGAATAAACTATCAGGCAAGAATATGGCATTGCTTTATAATAAATAGCTACACTACTTCCCACTCGCAACCTCTTGGAAGTAATTGAAGAAAAAGCCATCCACAATTTTGCCATTGCTCAAGACATTGACTTTGATGTGGGCAAGATCATCTAGCTCAACATTGTGAGTGTGATGAGGGGTAAATCCATGGCTGCTCATGTAAATCCCTCCCTCATTTTTCAACTATGCAAAAAAGCAGGAGTCCAATTTTTTGAGAATGAGGAGAGATTGCCTATTATTTTTGAGCTTAGCATGAAGAAGTTGTCTAAAACTCATAGAGGTCCTATCCAAGAGGAGGAAGATTCTGAGGAAGATGACGATCAATATGAGGAAGATGAGCCTACACAACCACTGCGTCTTATGATGGACACATTGCTATAACTTTTAGAGCACATCAACACCCTGTTTCAAGAGCAAACAAATTGGCAAAGAGGAATGTTTGAGCAGATTTTGGCAAATCAATGAACTCTCATGGATGAGCAAACTTTGTAGAGCAGTAAGTAAATACCCAGAGATCATACTATTCCAAGATACCACATCTCTAACTAAGTGGGAAGCATATCAAACACAACATGAGCAACTTCAACCGCACCAACTTCACCTGCCGGAACACCGCCCCTCCCCCCTCTCCCTCTCCCCCACCTGAAAGTGGGGAAGAATAGTTATGGGCTTTCTTCTCGGGAGAAGGGAGAGTTGCTCGCGTTTCTGAGGATTTAAAGGAAAGCGTATAGTTATCTCGTGCGCCATTTGTATCACAACATTGTAAATAAAGGATCATTCTCACAGTGAGGAGTTGCAAGAGTAGGCTCTGAAGATGACATTCCAGGCGAAGATACTTACAAATTTGAAAGAAGAGAGTTCGAGAGAAGGCGAAGTCATGATGATGATGATGATGATGATGGGAGAAAGAATAATAGAGGAGTTTACTGGGGATGAAGGGGTCTTTGAAGATGCCTAATGCTATGAAATGAGATAAAAATTTCCACCAAAGTTGTGGTATGAGTACGTTTGCCTATAGCCTCATGCCCATGCCCATCTCCATCTTCTGGAAATGGAAATGAACGGAAGGAGCATTTATCCACTACCTAATCTTGAGGGTTGTGTTGAAGGCATCCATTCAGTCACATAACACCCTGCACCACCATATATATCATCGTCATCACCTGTCTATGTGTAGTCATGAGGAGGAGGAGGCGGCTCCCATGGTGGAATAGCAAAAGGCTTTGGAAAAACCACCAAACTGCCTGCTTGTGCTAGAGAAGGATGAGAAAGCAAAGCTTTCATAGAAAGCAAAGTTTTAAGCTCATTCATGCTTAGGAGCTACACATCTTGCCTTTGACTCGACAAATCTAGCCTTTGGTTCAACCAATCTTGCTGGCCACTCAATAAAGTTTGCCCAACCATGAGAGTTGATTGATTTGCCAAAATCTACTCAAATATTCCTCTTTGCCAATTTGTTTGCTCTTGAAATAGGGTGTTGATGTGCTCTAAAAGTTATGGTGATGTGTCCATCATAAGAGGCAGTGGATGTGTAGGCTCATCTTCTTCATATTGATCTTCATTTTCCTCATAATCACCCTTCTCTTGGATAGGTCCTCTAGGAGTTTTGGGCTACTTCTTCAAGCTAAGCTCATAAATAATAGGCAATGTCTCCTCATTCTTAGAAAATTGAACTCCCGCTTTCTTGTATAATTGAAAGAGGGAGGGATGTACAATAGCAACCGTGCATTTGCCCCTTATCACACTCACAATGTTGCGCACGATGATCTTGCCCACATAAAAGTCAATATCTTGAGCAATGGTAAAATTGTGGATGACTTTTTCTTTGGTTAATTCCGAGAGGTTGGGAGTTGGAAGTAGTGTAGCTGTTATAAAGCAATGCCATATTCTTACCCGATAGTTTAGTCCGAAAGAGGAAAAATGAACAACTTGATTATTTGCATTTCTTTTCCAGGAGGTATTACCATCAGTTAAACATTCAATGATCTCATAATTAGGATGTTGGAGCAAATGATGAAAGGCTTCCTCATCTACTTCTTCCAATTCATAGGAGTTAATGATATGGCTGTTAAAGGGGACCTAGTGCCCGCGCACAAACACTTTGTTGTTCCTTCCTTTCGGAAAATTATCATAAAATTCCCTTACAACTGGTGCTACAGTTGGATCAAGGTGCATGGCAAAGGTTGCCTAACCTCTTTTATTGAGGATCACAGTAAAGTAATGGTTGGGATTTTTGAAGCCTCTTTCTCTAATGAATGTTCTATTTTGAAGTGATTCTTGAAATCTTTCCATAACCCTATAACTGACAAATCTTATGGAATCAAATTGTGGTGATGAAGAAAAAGATGCACAATGGGAGGGTGGTCTTGCTCTCTTTAGTGTCATGACAATAAAACCACTTCAAATTGTAGCATAAAGTTGGTTCACTTAGCACTCCAAACCATATAAAGGCAATGCTTTTCAAATGGGCACTTCCTTGGAGTAATTGAAATCTTGGCTCTTTCTTGGTCAATTCAACAAACACCTTGTAGGCACAAGTTGCCACACCTTCTTGCTACTTACAATCTTCCAAGTTAATTACAAGATCACACTCAAGCATTTAGCACTCAATTGAATCATTTCCATCAACAATGAGGATCAAATTCCATCCTTACAAGCATTCAAAGCAACCATCTCAACTCATTTCAACCAAATCACAGCACTCAATCTTAACTTTTAAACAATGACAACCCATTTAATCTTTAGCTTCCTTACAATCCCCATTTCATGTACAAGAGTTACCTTTCACAAAAGATGGCCAAAGAACACAACTTGAAGCAATTTGAAAGCTTGGAACTCACTTGAGCATTTTCACAAACACCTTGTAGGCACAAATTCTTCACAAGTTCATGGAACCTCTAAGATGCTTTAGATTCTTCCAAACTTACAATAACTTGGATCTCTACCTTCAATATGGTTCAAACAACCACCCAACAACACAAACAAATAAGTAGCATTCCTCCAACCAATTAAACCCTAGCTTAGAAATATTGGGAAGCCTCATGGACCTATCTTCATCCATATTGTTATGATATTGTCCACTCTAGGCCTAATCCCTCTTGGTTTTGTTTTTAGGCTTTTCCCCTAAAATGTCTCATAACAATTGAATGTTATACATGTTTATATACTCATAGAGTCATAAGCCTTTCATTCCTAACCGATGTGGGACATTGTGAGACTTTGGGCACTCACCTAACAAGAAAATGGGTTCTAACTCAAAGAACAATCAACCCACAATGTAGAGATTTTCATTTACTTGAGTGTTCAATGTTTTCCAAGAGGCTTTAATCTTGTACAATGAGTGGAACTTGGCTTTTCAAGATCATGGAATTCGAGCATGATGTTGGTAAGAGGGGTGAAGAAGGGTTTAATTTGGGTTTGGGGAAAATGGGGAGGTATGGAGATGGGTTTGAACCAAAGGGTGGCTAGCCATGGGAGATGTGAGATGAAATGAGGGATTTGAGATGAGGTTTTAGATTGAAATGTTGCTATGAGGGTGATTGAGGGGGAGAGAAATTAGTTTGGAGGTTTTGGAAGTCCTATGATTGGTACAGTTATTATTAGTGAAAATGGCCGGGTATTAAAATCAAGGAGCCGATGCACAATTGCGTGCCTCGCCTGCTATGATTTAGAGTCGCCAGCCACGCAATTATGGAAAATGTACGCCATTATGTGCCAATGAGCTTACAACTTGAAAATTATTCCTTTTTCTTCCCCCTTTTTAAGCTAAAAAGACCAATCTAACTTTGAACATTCTTTTCTCCAAATGCATGACTTCAACTCCCCCATATGAAAAGACTAGAAAGACAAGGATCGTTCGGACCATCTTGACTAGAGAGCTTTCAAGAAATAACCAACCTTTGAATCAAGAGAGAATCGTTCGAGTCACACTCCCGGCTTTCATCTCTAGGCGGGACTAAGAAGGGCAAGTAAACTATATTGAGACTTCTTTACTTACTTCTTTTCGCATTATCGTGGCCCATAAGTCTTATAACCGAATCAAAATATCATAAACAAATAAACTATCACCGTAATGGTGTTTCACAGTAGTCAATACATACAATACGAGTCCTATTTACATATACATACAAAACTATACATTTATATTAATGACAATCGAGCGCAAAACTTATTGGCATGCACTTACCAGCTTGTTGGCCTGGGTGAGGCGCGGAAGATCGCATCGCCCTTCCTTGTACCTACACCTGACAAAAAACCCGTAAGTGTTTACGCTTAGCTGGAAACATATGACTTATACGCATACATGCACTAATACTACTTGATGAGAAGCATAACAAGAATAAGATATACAAGACAGAGCATCGAATTATTCATGAATTCATATAACAAACTTATACACATACTTTTACTTATAGCATACTTTCATACTTATTCGATCTCCCATAGAGCACAAAGCCATGTACTTATATGGAGGTACCGCAGGTACTCACAAGAGCTTTATACTTGTACAAAGGAAAGTACCCATTAGGTATCTCGCAGTTTCATAATTATACAAAGTAATCAGAGGCACATTTACAGAGTAGAACGATGTACATTACTTTACCTTATTCGTTATCTCGCACTTTATCATATAACCGTTTCGACTTCCTGCATCAAAGACAAGAAATGATTAGGGATTAATAACACACAGTACCAAGGTACGCACAAGATCGGTGCGTCAGAAAGCACAAAGCAGAGTGCCGTTACTGACAGAAAGCGTCGTCAGACAATTAGAGCAGAGCACCGGCACACCGCAGCCGGCTAACGGCCGAGAGTGCCGCCGCACTCAATCGAGAGCACCTAAGCACACGCCATGCCTACCCACGTAACAAAGGTGCCATGTCATTCAATATCTAGTCTTAGGTAGTCTTATAATTAAATGTGTTTAGGAACTTACTATCTTATCATAAGGGCATTAAGTTTGCCAACATCAAACTCGCCGAGATGAAGCGAGGTACGATCTAATTTTTCCTACCTTTATAGAACAACATGTATGGATACTCTACACTTTATACAGTAATTCATTATCCAATGTATGTCTTTTAGAGTAACTGAATAACAAATTCAAAACAAAGACATAAATCTCCCATTATGTGAACAAGAGATTACGCTCGCAAGATAGCTTTTGTTACGCCTTTAGCTGCATTCGAGGTCGTCTAAACCCTCTCAGCCCATGTCGCAGCATGACGTGTTACCGCCGGCACGACCTACGCTGCTGCGATCCCATATCATGCTGATTAGCGCTCAAAAGCTATTTGAGCCATTTATAGCGTGCCAGCAATCTTTGCGGTACCTTAATCCCAAACAAGAATAACCCAATTTGGTAGTTATTGCTGTCCCGACTATACTACTAATCAGATTCCTCATTTTTGTAGTTTTCTTACAATCTGCGCTGTACTGAGTCAACCAAGCACCTAAGAATTCAAGTCAAACTCAAGCTCGCTACGTGTCATAAGGAAATCGGGAGCCCCAACCGAAGAAAAAGTGACCAATCGCAGAAATTTTGCGTATTGCGAAAGAATCCCCGTTGTGTTGCACTGCAACCCGGCTCAAATACTCTTGACTTCCATTCGACCACCTTTGTGATTCCTTCCGAACCATTTCATATGTGGTTGTTGGTAGTTCGAATATTTGTAATTTCCGATCACGAGTAGCATATAAACTCTGGCCAAGCTCAGACAGCTTATCGATCACTGATGTAATAAAATCGGGGCGCCAAAGCTTTGGCTCTTCCCGCCAGGCATTTTCTCTCATTTTCTCTTCCTTTCTCTCACTTTCACCAAGCAAACACTCGAGAATGACAACCAAGGGATGCTTGGCTAAATCCCCCTCATCCTTGAAGAGGAAGGCCATCTAGCTGTTTTCGAGGTAAATCGGCCGGCCCTCTCTGCTTTCCAACCGATGCGCTATTATCATTTTGCCCTTGTATCTCACCCGTTTAACTTTGATGTACCCCGATTGGCCTTGTATCAAGTAAGCTTAAGGGCCTTGTGGATGCTTAATGCTAGATCCACCAAGGCTCACTTTAGTTGCTAATCATTTGCCTCTCGCAAAGTTAGGTCAAAGAATTAGCTTTACTGTTTCGAGACATAAATGATCAATAAATGTTGTATCTCACGAGTGAAAAAATTTTAGGTTCGCTTTTCATAGCTAAACGAAGATCCTGGGTCAGAAATGACGATAGGTCATCCTCCTAACGGCTAAAGAACCCAAGGGGATTTAGTCGCCCCAGAACCTGCCCCAAGTGGCTTCGAGACTCAGTGGAGTCTTTTTTTTACATCTCCAGTTCACGGTTTGTGTTTTCAAACCAATTCAATCACATTATTTTTACAAAAACCCCAAATCCAAAGTGAATTCACCCATTTTACAACCACTTGTAAATCATTTCGCACGAAGAAACCCATCCCCTAAGTTTCTGACCCTAGAGCCGCTATGAATCGCAAGAGAGCTAGGCTACAACAAGAGAAGGTATAGGCTTGCCAAATTTTGTTGGTTCGCTACGTTTACGTGCGAATAAGCGGCGTAGGACCCCGAAAATTTCCCATATTTGCTAATTTCGTCCCTTTTTCCATAAATCCTACCAAAATCAAAGAAAACTCATATACTCTCCAGAAAAACATCTTCCAAATGTGTTCTAACCCAACCAAAACCAAACATAGGGATTAATTAGGGTTTTTCCAAACCCAAACTCAAATACTTGTAAGTTAGGTTAACTTCCTAACACCCAAATAGGAATCCATACCTCCTATATCAAGAATCCATACTCAAAGGGAGGATTCTATACTCATCTTATACAAACTAGGGTTTTACCAACCTAACTTTCAACAAATCTAGGGTTAGGATGAATTCCTAACTAAACCCTAGAAATGGAACAAACTAATATCCATACAAAACCATAGCAATCCTTACACAAATAGTTTCCATACAAATCCATACATAGTTTCCATACAAAATCATAGCCATCCATACCTTTCCTCTTCTTCTTCTTCTTCTTCCTCTACTTCTTCTCCCTCTTCCTCTACTTCTTCTCCCTCTACTTCTTCTCTTCTCCTCTCTTCCTCTTCACGTTCAAGCCCTCTCCAAAATGAGAGACCAACTTAGTCTTATCCCCTTTTGATTTTACATTCCTTTTATAACACTCTGGTCCCTCATCTCTCCTCTATTTACAAATCAAGTTATTCACATTTCCACTTTAGCATCTCATCTTCTTATCTTATGACTTTTATGTCCCATTTTGACAAATTACAAATTTGCCCTTACTTATTTTCGGGTTTCTCATGTAGCGCCCCTTTTTGGTTTGACCCGATTGGATGGTTCGAACCGGATCCGGGATGCTCAGATACCACTAAATTGTGACGTCCCTAACTCGGCACCTAGTGTCGAGCGAAGGTGTCATTGATGAGTGCCTAAAACACTCATGCCATACCCGCGTCTGTCTTATGGTTTTAGCTTTATTTTACAGTTAAATACACATTTTATAGTCCGATATCTGATTCTTGCATTGCGTGTGAATAGCGGTGGAGCCAGATGATTTTGGGATACGGAGCGAGAGAAGAAGAGTAGGAAGTGGCGAGCGTCGCGGCGATCCAGGCCGCGACATGTCGGGTCAACAAGAAGAGGAAGTCGGCCAGTGACGATCTTCAGCGGCGCTCCAGCGTCGCTGACGTCTGGCTGCCAGCGGCGTTGCAGCGTCGCCGCGTCGGTATGATCATCTCAACATCATTAAAAGCAAAGGGACCCGGTCGAGAAGCGGAAGCGTGCGGAAGAGGGCCGCGGAAAGCATAGCGGCTGACCGGTCGACGGAGAAGAGACCTTCTTTTTTATTTTCTTCGTTTCTAAAAAAAAACTGCTGATGGTTTATAGATTGATTACGTGTTTAATCATGTTCAGTATGTTCTAAATTCACATCTAGGGTTTTGTTGAACCCTGTCACGATTGAATGTATTAAGATTTTGATTTTATATTATTCAATTATTTATGACTTGTTAGTATGCATATATCATGATTTATATACATGTGGTGTCGCCCGATATTGACATAGTTTCTTGGGTATCGAGATCGAAGATGGGCGCCCGAGGGATGAATAGATGACCCTCGGTCAATTCGGAAAATAGAATATCCGTCGGGGGTGGCGATTAGGTTAGAACATTTAAGCGTTTGGGCATTGGGTTAGGGTAGAGATACTTTCAGCCTCTTTGAGATAAGCGAATACACCTCGAGAGGGTATCTCATAGAGCAAGATCACCCATGCATCAATAAGTCGCGAGAATAGGCGGAATAGTAGTTTCTCTAGGTAGTAATCCATCAAAGCGGGGAAATGAGCTCTAGTTTACACAACACAGTAATTTACTAAGATAAATTAGCTTAGTTTAATCTCACACCTTAGTTAATTAGTCATTCAAGGTTTAAGTCCAGATAATGTTATAGGGCCAATTTCAGTAGTCAACGTACTTCTCCTCGTGGATTGATATCTGTACCCTAGGTACACTATATTACTTGATACGACGCGTGCACTTGCTCACATAGGCGTACATATTTTACACATCATGCTTTCGGCCTATCAAGTTTTTGGCGCCGTTGCCGGGGCGGAGTTTTTGTGTTGATATTGAAAAATAGCAATTATATATTACTCTGGAATTCTTATTTTTGTTTTTATTTTACTTTTACAAGTGCTGGTAATTTGGTCTTTTGGTTTCGTGTGATTGCAGTCAAGGTTACAGTGAGTGCATGCGAACCTGAAGTCGGGTTGAACTAAATCCAGTTTGATCTGGCTAGGAAAGAGACCTTACACCGATGCAGCGAGAACTGAAACGACACAAATTATAGAAATCTAGCAATCATGCAGAACAATGAAGAGCACGATCTTGGCCATGAGCAAAACGAGCCGCAAAGGGACCGCAATGGGAATAATGGTAGGAATCATGCACCCAGGCCGTTTATACAGCTAGATGATCCATTCATGTTGCTAGAAGAGTTTGCCTTACCACCTACAGTTGTTCAGACGACTATCCGAAGACCACTATTCGACCCAGGCTGCCGAGTTGAAGTCGGGTGACCTTCTGAGATGCTTGGAACATCTGTTCCGCAGTTGCCTAATGAGAATTCGAATATGCATTTGACCAACTTCCTCGAAGTCTGCGACATGATCAAGTACAATGGGGTCACTGAAGAGGCACTCAGTTTGAGACTGTTCCCACTCTCACTAGGTGATAGAGCCAAACATTGGTTGACAAGTCAACCACCGGATTCCATTACTTCATGGAACGACTTAGTGCAGAAGTTCCTGACCAAGTTCTTCCCACACGCAAAAAAATTGCTGGCCAGGTGCAAAATCCAATACGATCGGGCGGTAGAGGGAGAGAACTTGACAGAGGCATGGGATAGGTTTCATGAGCTAATTGAGAGTGCCCACATCCACGAGGCGACGGATGGATGCAGAGTTCACACTTTCTATAATGGTCTTAGGGATGCGGCGAGCGTTGATTGATGCTTTGGTAGGAGAGCCATTGTGAAGAAGACTACGGATCAAGCATATGAAATCCACGGAGGATCTTTTAACATTATCTGATGTTGGCCTAGAATGGGATTACACCGGTGAAGAGGCGTGAGGTAGCCGCACGGATAACGAGGTTCTCAACAATTTGGTTACTCATGTTGCACAGATTACTAAACAACTAACTAGACAGCAAGGTACCGCGAATGCCATACAAACCAACCCATGGGAGTTGTGTGAATTTTGTGGAGATGCGGCCGCGGCAATACAGAATGTCGGTTGGAATGACAAGCGAGTAGAGCATGCCCGGTATGTGTCGAGGTTTGTCGGAGTCGACCGACAACGAGGTCGATATGAAATGACAACCAATAGAATAAGGTAAAGGCGGGTGGGCGTAATGTCGAATAATCGAAGAGCGGTCAGGGTTATGGATGGAGGAACAATCGAGAACAACATGCGACACCGGTGGTGAACCACCTCAGAAAAGTGGACTTGGAACAAGCCCTTGTAAATACTCACCTCGCATCTTTGCCTTTATGAATGAGACAAAGGCGAATATACAGCACCAGACCTGATTGAACAATAAAAGCATTGCTTGATTGAGAAATTTAGATGCGAGATGGGCGAATGGCTAATCCCATTGACGAAAGGCAACCGGGTTCCCTACCAAGCAACTTCGAGTGAACCGAAGAGATGAAGAGGAATGAACATGTAAGCGCCGATCACGGTGAAGTGGTAGAGAATTGGCAATACAGGGGCAACCCCCAGTGATAAAGGAGGTAGAAACTGAGAAAGTCATCCAGACCAGTCAGAATGATAATACAGAGAGGAAACAACCCCAAGAGAAAAATTTTGTGGGAGAAGAAACTGAAGCAAAGAGTTACCTGGCCATAGCTGATTACGTATCCCCGACGTCTAAAGAAGCATAAATTTGGATCGCGGTTCACCAAGTTTATGGAAGTATTCAGCGCACGTCGGCATTCCATTTGCGATGCTGCGGACAAATGCCAAGTTATATCAAATTTATGAAGGACATCTTGTCCACGAAGAGAAGAGCGCGATTTTGAAACAGGTAACCTAACGAGGAATGTAGTGCCATCCTTTAGAGGAAGGCGCCCTGAAGCTTAAAGACCGGCGGCTTCAGCATCCACTTGCGCCCCGCCGGAGACACTATCTTTGAGAGAGCTCTGTGTGACTTAGGAGCTAGTATTAATCTCATGCCCTTATCCATATTTAGACGTTTGGGGTTAGGTGAAGCTCACCCAACTACAATCACACTCCAATTAGCAGACAGGTCCTTAAAGCATCCAAGAGGGGTGATAGAAGATGTCTTAGTGAAGGTCGACAAGTTCATCTTTCAATGAATTTCATTGTATTAGATGGAAGAAGATAAGAAATACCCTTAATCTTGGGTAGACCATTTCATGGCCCAGCGAGCGATGATTGGCGTTCGAGGAGAGTTGAGGTGAAGTGCGGGGAAGATGAAGTCAAGTTTAACGTGTTCGAAGTTGTGAGACACCCAGTAGAGAGTGATATATGCTTCATGACAGAGACCATAGAGGCTATAGTGTCTACGCCAAAATTAATTCTCTTGATCATTTGAGCTAGCACGATGCAATTGATTAAGAATGGGAGAAAGAGGCGAAGTATGTAAAATGGATAGTTCCTTCGAACCCAATAGAAAGGAAATATTTTGAATCTCTAGGTGAAAATACTAGCGTGATTGCCATTTGTAGAAACGACCACCCGAAGATGGATCAAAAGCCATTACCTAATCATCTGAAGTATGCTTATCTTGGGACTGCTTCCACCTTACCAGTGATTATTTGGCGTCCACAGCGGCCAATAAAGGAGATAAGTTATTGAGGTATTTCGGAGATCAATCTTGTTTCGGATGGTCTACGGGTGATTTAAAAGGGATTAGATGGCCCTACATGTGCATGCATCGAATTTTTGTTGGAAGATGGTCATAAGCCCCTTGATGGAAATACGGCAGATCATTATGAAAGAGGTATTAAAGTGGTGAATCTGAGGTTGTTATCTCTTCTGTGATCATAGATAAATCAAATGTCCGTCACTAAAAGATATAAATCTATAAAATAAGTCTTGTGTGCTTTCTAGAGCAGATCATAGAATTTGGAGAATTTGTATTGACTATCACGAGCTGGAATAGAAGTACTCGGAAAGACCATTTCCCATTCTTAGTTTCTAGATCGAATATTGGATAGACTTCTGGGACACGATACTATTGCTTTTTTGGATGGATATTCGATTACAATCGATTATATAGCCCGAAGAAGATCGGGAAAACTGACATTCCACATGTCCTATGGTACATTCGCATTGACCGGATGCCGCGAGTACGTACAGCGCGGCGGGCACATTCCAATCTTGTATGATGGCCATATTCTCACGATATGGTTGAAGCGATCGAGGTCTTCATGGATGATTTTTCCGTCTTAGAAGCTCATTTGACTAATTGCACGGAGAATTTGAGGTCGGTCTTTGTCGGATCTGAGGGCAATCTTGTACTCAATTGGGAGAAGTGCCATTTTATGGTCTGAGGGCGTGTACTTAGGCACGGATTTACGCAAGAGGAATAGAGGTATACAAAGCAAATATTGAAGCAATAGAAATTACCTCCCACCCTCATCGTAAAGGCATAGAAGCTTTTTGGGCCGCATTTGGGTTCTATAGATGCTTAAACCAGACTTTCTCAGTTAACGAAGTCGTTGTCTAATTTACTGGTCCAAGGGACACCATTTGAGTTTGATGCACAATGTATGCGCGCATTTTCAGTCTTGAAAGATAAATTGGTATTGGCTCCTATTGTAGTAGCACCAGATTGGGCCTTTCCATTTGAGCTAATGTGTGACGCAAGTGACTATGCGATTGGAGTAGTGCTAGGGCAGAAAAGAGAAAGAATATTCCAAGTGATCTACTATGCTAGCCGAACCTTGAATGATGCCCAGCTGAACTATGCCACCATTGAAAAAGAACTATTGGCCATTGTCTTTGCCTTTGACAAGTTTAGGCCATATTTGATTAGCAATAAGGTAGTCGTCCACACTGACCACTCCGCCATAAAGTACTTGATGACCAAAAGGACCTTGAGCCAAGACTCATTCGGTGGAGTTCTCTTCTTTTGCAAATTCGATTTAGAAATTAAAGACAAGAGAACGAGAGAACCTAGTCGCAGATCATCTATCACGGTTAGAGAGGGGTGAAGATGAGGTCCATGTGAATGGCGACTTCCCAGATGAAGCTCTTAGCTATTGAAGACAAAAGGGCGATTCCATGGTTTGCGACTCGTGGTGTTGGTGGCGAGGTGATCCCTCAAATTTAGCTATCAATAGAAAAGAGGTTCTTCACACTTGAATCACTACGCTAGGAACCTATTCTATACGAGCATTGTCTTGACAGTGATCGGGAGATTTGTGCCCCAGATGAAATGGACGATATTTTGAATTGCTTGCCACACTTTACCATGTGGGGGCATTTAGTGACCAGGAGAACAACGGTAATTGCTTCAATCCGACCTGCTGGCTAGCTTGTTTAAGGATGCTCATCGATTTGTATCAGCCTGCGACGAATGCCGGCGAATGGGAGCATTTCTAGAAAGAGACCAGACAGCCCGTACCTGATTACGGAACTTGAGCTATTTGATTTATGGGGATGGATTTCGCCGTTATTCCCCCAATAGCACAGTACATTTGCGGCGGTGGGTCACGTCTCTAAGTGGGTTGAAGCCATACCGACCCGCACTAATGATGCTAGTGTGGTGGCCTAGTTTCTTGGCAGCCACATATTCTCACGGTTCGGCACTCCCCGAGCACTGATTACAGATAACGGTACCCATTTATGCAATAAGATGATTGACAAAGTCTTGCACAAGTATGGAGTGCGACACGGCACATCCCTCGTATACCACCCACGGACAAATGGGCAAGCGGGTATCAAATCGAAATCAAGTCCATGTTGGAAAACGATTCTTGACTCTAGGAAGGGTATTTGGTCGAAAAGATTGAGGGATGCACTGCGGGCATCTGGTGACATTTAAAACACCATTGGGTATGTGGCCCTTTCGAATGCGTTTATGGAAGTAATGCCTTTGTTGGTGGAATTAGACATCGACTCTTGGGCAACTTCGTATTTGAACATGGAATGGTCACATTAGTGAAGCGGATGCTCGGCCCAGTGAATTGGGCGAATTCCCGCAGCGAGGCTTATGAGAATGCTTTCGCCTTATCGAGGAAAGAGCGAAAGCAGCACGATAAACATATCACCCGAAGAGTTCGGCGGGCAACGAGGTCCTCTTGTTTAATTCATTTCGAACTTTCCGGAAAATTAAAATCCAAGATGAGTCGGGACCATTCCGCGTGACTTGAGTTTTTCACATGGCGGCGGAAGTTATGCATCGAGAGAAAGGAACATTCAAAGTTAACACCCAGCCGGTTGGAAAGGCCATACTTTGGGGGCAAATTCATCTGAATCGCGGACCATTCCAGGCACGGAAGGAATGCGATGGGAGTCACTCGCCCGAGTTCGGGCACATTGAGATCGGGGCGGGTTGAGCTAACGACATTAAACTACGCCTTTGGGAGGAAACGAGCTTTTCTTGAAATTTTTTCTTTCCATAGTTTAATTTTATTGTTTGTTTTAATTTTGGTTTGGTTTGTCTCCTTCCGTGAGTGGGATTTTCTTTTAGTTGTCTGTTTTGGGGCAGGCAGTGTATGGAGGATCCGCTCGAGAAGCTCATTTCAGAAGTGCGAAAGGGTCAAAATTTGCATTCAGAGGGTTTTCTCAAACCTTAGAAACTTGTTGAAAATTTTTCCTTTTGGCCTTCTCTGTCACGTCGCGACGTTGCCTGAACCATGAAAAACCAAGCCTTGGTCACGTCGCGACGTTGGGATCCAAAGTCGCGACGTTGGCAACCACGCATGCGGGCGTGGCGGCGTTGTATCTCAACGTTCGCGGCGTGGGTTTCATCACTCTACGGAGCGTTGCGGCGTTGGATCCCAGCGTCAGCGGCGTTGAATTTACTACCTCTACGTCGTAGCCGCGGCGTTGGATCTCAATGTTCGCGGTTCTTCAATCCACCCTCGAGAACGTCGCGACGTTGCCCCTGTTTATTGACCAGAAGCCCTCCATTTTTTGTCCTCCCCACACCCATCCTCGTTGGAAGCCCCCACACCTCCATTGTTGCGAGCTCCGACCTCCTAATCACCTCGTCCGACCTCCCTTACCGGTCCTTCGCACCTGTCTAGAGTCTCCACCACACCTTCGCACCCTCCGTGACCCTCGTTTGGAACCCTAATACCTGTTCTTGTCGATTCCTTGTGCGTTCGGACCTCTTTCGGGTCGACCTTAGTCTTGTCCTTGATTAGTGCGGTTGGGGCTTTGAAGGCACATTAGGTGCCTCAGAGTCGTGGCAAACCTCGATCCTCATTAACCCTCGTTCCATTGTGCACCCTAGGTGCTCGATGTATTGTCTAGGTCACCTGGGAGTGGCCTCCTTTGCGCCATTCGGCTCCAGTGCGCCCCTTGGTGATTAGGAGGTCTAGAGGCACCCACTAGAGCCACCCACCCCTCTACACCTATGTCGGGTAAGCGGCAAAAGTTGACCGCTAAACGGGGTCGGGCCAGTGAGGACCCGGGCTCACGAATTGCAACCTCACCAAGTTTGTCAATGAAGGTGCCGCCGATAGGTTTGGCACCATTTGTAAAAATCGGTCCTTCATAAAAGAAAAGGGCTTCCACCACCCCGATGACTTCTTTCGCAAGACCATTGCGAATAAGGGATGGCGGGCGCTATGCCAACCACCTCGTTCAGCTGCGACGAGTGTGGTACAAGAATTCTACGCCAACCTCGCCTCTCATGTCGTGAAAAAGGTCTGGGTGTGTGGAGTGTTGGTAGACATCAGCGCATAGTCTATCAACCAATTCTATAATCTTGACCCGGTCCCACCTGAGTCTTTTGATCGGCTTTATGAGGCGACGAGCTACCACGAGATCCTCGGGGTCATTGCTGGGCGGGGTGAGTGGAAGCTTCGATGAAAGAACCGCCCGTGCATTTTCAAGGCCAAACATTTATTTCATTTAAGGTGTGGCATCACTTTATCACATCACGTCTCATTCAGGCAATGACGTGTGTGAGGTGGCTTGCAATGATGCCACGCTCATTCATAAATCATCCGAGGACGCTGCGCCGATGTTGGAGCGGGTTATAGAGGATGCCATCCTCATAGCGGGACACAAAATGAACAGGGTACCCCTTTCTCATATCACGGCCTATGCAAGCAGGCCGGGGTGCCGCAGGGACGTGGCGTGGATACACCCCGTTAAAGGCTATAATGGTCGCGTGACAAACCCGGGTGTATCACGACGAGGCAATGTACGACGCTCGGGCAATGAACCTAGGACCGAGGATGAGCTTCATGAGAGTGTCGGGCTCGCTTTGGCCTCTGGGTGATCCCAGGGGGTGACGTGGTGGGCGATCCTTCCTCACCCACCACGCCACAGCTGACCTCGGAGGAGGCCCCATCCAGTCCCAGCCCTGACCTAGAGGACCCGATGCTCGCCCTCACTGATCGCTTCGATGCTTTATGGGACGAGACCCAGGAGCACCAAGTTCTCATTACCCGGGCATGTAAAAGCCTCGAGACATGTGTACCATCTGGCTAACAGGCGACCATTCTCTGTCAGATCCACTCCCGAACCGGCTCGCCCGAACTCGCCGCCGCGCCGCCCGGCCCACCTTGCGTAATAACCGACCAATGCAGGGAAGTTTCCTTCACCCTCTCTTACAATTCTTTTATAGCCGATGGAACCACTTTGGACACATCTGTTGGGGGAGTCTTGGTGATTGCCGGGTTTTTGTTAAGATTTGGCATAGTTTTGTGATGAATTTATTTTATTTTGATCGTTCCTGCTTTAGTTTAGAGTTAGGTTTGTTTGTTTCTTTGCCGTCCTTGTCGTGTGCGAATTCTATTCCCAAGCGTAGGAATTACGGTTTTCTAGCATTGTAATGCGTGGGAATCCACGAGGTCGTCTCCACGAGGAGTGGTCTAATTTTATCGACCCGATAGGAGCTATTCTCAATACGGTGTGAATTAAAAAGAGAATTGTAAGGTTGTGTTGGTTAAATGAATGGTTGATTAGTTTAGAATGTTTTAAAATAAAAAGACAATTGCTGGGATTTTAGGGTTCCATTCCTCGATGTGTAAGTCCCACCTCTTATTTTATAAACTCATCTAGGAACCATTGATAAACGATTGTTTGATGGAGGATTTATCTTTAAATGCTCTTTGGAAAAGTAAAGATGATCGAGTAATACTAAACACTTGTTCTCGGTTAATACGAACCCTTAGCTTTGCATTCCTTGATCAAGCCTGGCGTGTCACAGGGATGTCGTTAACACGTTGTCGAGAATATCTTGACCCAAGGATTTACAACTCTTACACTGAAATTAATTAATATTACACAATCCATTGAGAAGATCAAAGAGAGATTGAGGGACTATACCTTAGTCGAGGTGAGTTTCCCATTAGTTCAGTAAGAGGTTTAGAACTCCATAAAACTTATAAAAACAATTATAATTAAGGCGATTAATCATAAAAACGATGCCTTTTGAATCGGAATTCACTTGTAAAAGCGAGAAGGATGAATAAGAGATATTAGGATTAAGCAAGATAAGTATTTATAATGAAGATTACAAACGCTTGAATCTAAAACTTCGATAGAAAGAAATCTTAAATCTGGATCTGAAGTTCCCACTTTCAAAAATGGAAAACTCTTCTCGCTTTCAAAACCTAAACCACAGAAATCCAAAGCGCCTATTACTTGTGTCCTCTTGCTTTTATATCCCCCTTCAATGTGATTTTCCCATTTTGGTTCGTTGACAAGAGTGCCCTCGCGTGCGGATCGAGTTCTCGGACAAATCCACTTGAATTTCCATGCGGTTAATACTTAGGTGCGTGTTTAAGTTGTCTTAGGTACAATTTCTATTGTTAGTTTTCAGAAGCAAGTTGTCTGAATTTACAAGTTTAAGTTGTGCGTACAATGTAATCTTGCCACTTTTCGATAGGATTTATTGCGGTACAAGTTCAAGTTGTCTGATGCAATATATCAATTGCTTTCTTTGCTTTGGCTGGAGTTCGAGACTTAGTCAATTGTTCACCCATCCATAATGCTTCATATTGGCTTCCCGGATATACATCCTTGTGCACTTACGTTTTAAACATGAAAGACCTGCACAAGTCTAAAAACCTGAAGAAATTAAATTACCTATTCTTATACGAATGTGGGTAAATTGTGACTTAGATGTGCTTTCATTCTCTTTGTAATTATCACTCAATGTATTAAATCACACTAGCACGCATCTTGCTAGTCCTGTAAGATTTAGATCGGAACTACCACTAGGTATGATCTCAACAAGTATTTCGGTATAGTCAAGCTTTGAGAATCTCAAAATAACTGTATGGAGTGGAAATATTGCACCACTTTAGTATACTTGACATGACTCATTCAAACCAACCACATTCTTACACAATGAACATCATAACAAGCTGACACAGAATTGATTATTCAAATAAGGATTATAGACTTTAAGACATGTAAGATAGTCATGCAAGCAGTGAACTGTAGTGATCGATGTAAGGTAAGCAATCATATAACATAGAACACGTAACCATCGTACATAATGTCGAAAAGACGACAAGCGTAAAGTAGAATCAAGAGGTCTTAAAAGTTTTGTAATGGCCAGTGGGCTAAACGAAAAAAGGTAAAGATCAAAGCGGGTGTTGGCATAACATGGCTAAGATACACTGCCGATTGACACCACCCTAGTCTGGCTTAACTCTGTTATCTGCGTCGTCCTCATCCTCATCGAGGAAGAGAATCGTCCTCGTCCACCTGATCATCTAATTCTTACGAATCTCCTGCAACTCTGGAAGTAGCGCGTCGCCTCGGCTCTCCACCCGAAAATGTGGCTCTCAAGCCTCGAAAGGCGTCGATCCAGTATACGCTTCAGGAATGCACTTGAACCACCCCTTGATCGTAGCTCCATCCTCTTCAAAGGCGTGTGCTCGATGGTCTTGGGTTGTGGATGAAGTGGTCGGAGAGGGGAGTGCGAGGCAGCGGGTGAGAGGTGAATACAGTGGATCTTTGCCTTGCTCTTGGCCTCGATCTTATTTGTGATCGGCCCCGGCTAGGTAACACCTACGTTCTTTAAGCGTTCCCCTCATCCCGCTTCTTCCACAATACTAGTCACAAGTGAAGGGAATGGAATATCTTGGGTTGCTCCTTGAATATTCTCGAAATCCCTCATTCTTTCCATATGGTAATGCATGGTCGTCGACTTCCCGATCCTTAACCTCGTCACAAAAAACTGAATACATTCTTGGGCTGGGGGACTTTTAATTATATGCTCAATCCTATTGTGAATGATCTTGTTCATCGAGTATTACAGTTTGAGCTTTCGAGGGAGCAGTGCTTTTCACAAATCCACTCATGGAGCACGGGGCGGGTGCACATAGCCTCGATGGGCTGGCGGGCATCGAAACCGATAATAGCCTAAGTGGATATGGTCGGTCAGAAGCGTCGGGCGAATGCTGGCGATATAAAGAGAACGCTGGCTTGTGCTGTAGTGGGGTGACCGCAGTACGCTTTCCCATCACCGAAGTCTTCAATACGGTTTCAACCTGCTGATTTTCCTTCAAGTTGGTGTAGAACTCCCGAACTACGGGAGTGAGAGAGTATCCATGAGACCTCGGTGTGCCTGGTGCATATTACGATTCTGGATAATCCCCACGATGGGATGAGAATATAAGCGTTTCCAAATTAACACCTCTCGCGTGGAAACCCCCTATTTGCCATTGACCGGGTCCATTTTTAAAATTGCTCTCCCCTCGGGAATCCTCGGCAAACATAGCCTCTGTTCTTCATCATCAGCATCGAGATAATTCCTCACTTTAGAAGAGGATGCAGTCGTTTTCCCTTCCTTCTTGACGTAGGAGGCATCAGTTTTTCGCTTCTTCACGGCTTGTTCATAGAGAGGCTGGATGCCTTTTCTCTCGATATTCTTAGAACATGCCATGGAAATGGCAATGATATGTGCGACGGATGAGCGGATATAAATCATCATATCGGCTTTGTCTCGGCAGCCTTTGGGGTACGACCACGTGCACATCGGATAACGATCTCCTGCCCATATTGACATACACTCCCGACCCGGCAATCAAGAATAACATCAGCCAAATCCAGCGAGCAAATCCATGTATGGCCAGAGAAGATCTTGATACTGAAGTAAAGGTTGTAGGGCTTACCACTTTTGAACAACGGCTGCGAGACAAACAATGCGGAGCCGGATGCCGGAGCACAGCGAGCTTGGGAATGCTTGTGAGGAGGAAGCAAGCGGCTGGGGCTCGACTTGTGGTATAGCGAAAACATATGGAAAATGAAAGGCGCTGACTTTTTGGTTCAAAACCCTTTACGCCCAATTCCCGGTAGGTTGTCTGGGGTACATGTTTAAAGTTGTACCGGTATAGCCGCCAGCGCCACTTTTTGAATAAGTTGTAAAATTTTAATTTAAGTTGTCTGGTACAACTTATTCAAAAGCGATTTTCTCTTTTTTTTTTTTTTTTTTGTTGATGAATATATATATATATATATATATATATATATATATATATATATATATATATATATATTATATATATATATATATATATATATATATTTTTTTTTTTTCACTTTGGAGCGGTGTTTGCCACTATACATCTTGACCTTTTCAACTGCCTTTCATCCCAGGTTTTTCTGCATGTTCACTTTTTCTCTTGTTCAAATTCCACAACTGATTGCATTCGTAGACTTAGTATTGTAATTCATTCTTGGGATACCTTCAATCTCTCCATAAGATCCTTTCTTTGTTCCATAAATCGGATTCTAAGTTCCGAATAAACTTGTGACTTAAGATCAAAATGGGTGCAAGGGATGAGACACTACAAATCCACGGGTATGCAAAGAAATAATGGCCTCTAATCATTTTCCAATTATGCAAGGTGTTCCGTAAAGACTATGATGCATGAAATTAACATGACCAGCTAAATTGATGCATAATTGGAAACAATAACAGGCAAGATCGGAGAAATTTTGGCCATAAGTATGTGGTTTGTGTGAGCAGTAAGGTAGGTAGAATGCAAGGGAGGCAATCCACAGAAGAACACAAAGCTTGTTGTGTATGCTTGTTAAGATGATGTCGTCTGATAAGATGATGTAGAAGTGAATGAAAACATCTTGAGTATGTACATTGTAGGTGAAACATAACACTTTCGAAAGAAGCAAATGTTCGAAAATTTTATTACTTGAACATATAACGGCGCATAGTGACAATTCAACCGGTTACCTACCTATGAGGAAACAAGCATTGTCCCAATGCGTCGAACTAAGTGTACTTACAATGAGAAGCGAGCATTGTCCCCGATGCGTCGAGCCTAAGTGTACCCCACAACGGGGTGGAGGCATCACAGAAACAAGAGCCCCACGATTTTTTTATTTTCTATTTTATTGAAAAGCAATTGAAGTAAAAACAATAAAAATAGAAAGCAAGAACAAAAATAAAATCAAAACTATATACAATAAGTGGAGAATGAGGTTACTTGGAAGGAGAGTTTTGGTAGAGCGGGTCTACCAAGTCCACAGTATGCTCGTGAGGAGAGAAATGCTCAAGGAATGGTTTGAGGCGTTGACCATTCACCTTGAAGGAGTTCCCATTGTCCGGATTTTCAATTTCCACGGCTCCGTATGGATAAACCACCTTAACGATGAATGGACCGGTCAGCGAGAGGCGAGCTTTCGGAAGAGATCTGTCGAGAGGCGTATAGCAGTACTTTACGATTGGGTTCGAAAGTTTTCACGGCAATAGATTTGTCATGGAGACAGCGGCCGCTCCTTGTAAATTCGGGGCTTTCATACGACTCTCCGCGGAGTTCTTGAGTTCATTTAGGCTGCGATAAAGCGCTCCTTACACCTTGAGTTAGATCGGAATTAAAGTTGAATAGCCCGATGGCCGGTGTTCCATCTCCTCTTGGCAAATGGCAGCCTTTCCATAAACTAGCCTATGGGAGACATACCAAGAGCAGTTTTAATGGCGATGCGGTAGGCCCCAGAGCATCGGTAAGGCAGGTGACGAATCTTTGCGATTCAGGGCAACCGTTT
Organism: Tetrastigma voinierianum; assembly: GCA_016808115.1. Classification (NCBI taxonomy): domain Eukaryota; kingdom Viridiplantae; phylum Streptophyta; class Magnoliopsida; order Vitales; family Vitaceae; genus Tetrastigma; species Tetrastigma voinierianum. The sequence continues at coordinate 503,096 of JAEQBH010000419.1, read as the reverse complement.
TTTCCAAAATATGTTTTATCTCCCTATTAGCTAGTGACTTGACCATTAGTCTATGGGTGGTAAGCTGTTGATACTTTATGGGTGACTCCATATTTTTAGCAGTTTTCAAGATCGATTGCAAAGTAGGTCCACCATCACTAATGATTGCACGAGGAGTTCCAAAACGAGAAAAAATATGTTCCTTTATAAATTTCAAAACAACCTTGTGGTCATTGGTTCTTGTTGGAATTGCCTCAACCCACCTAGACACGTAATCAACAGATAATAAAATGTAGAGATAACCTGAAGGAAAAGGCCCATGGAAGTCTATACCCTAACGGTTAAAAATTTCGATAATTAGAATTGGGGTAAGAGGCATCGTGGTTTCGTTTTGTAGACCCCTCTAGTTCTTTGGCACCAGATCTGAGTTTGCAAAAATCAAAGCAATCTTTAAATAAGGTGGGCCGAGTAAAACCCGAAACACCAAAATCTTATCTGCTTTGTTTTTCGAATGAAAATGTCCTCCACCGAGGCTTGAGTGGCAAAAGTTAAAATCTAATCTGCTCATCATTCAGGCACACATCTTCTCATTATTTGATGCGGACCAGTATTTAAATAGATAAGGATCATCAAAATAGTATTTCTTAATATCACTTGAAATTTTCTCTTTTGTTGAGAAGCCCATTGTTTGGAATCGGCTAGTTACTAGGTAGTTCACAATGTCGACATACCATGGGCAATGAAGCAAGTAAAGAGTTGCTCATCGGAAAACTATCACCTATGGGTATGCCATGAGAGTTGGAATGCGGAACTAATCGAGATAAATGAGTAGCGACCACGTTCTCGACCCCCTTTTTATCTTTGATGAGAATTGAGTTGAATTCTTGACATAGTAAAATCCACCCTAGTTAACCTTGGTTTCGTATCTGCTTAGAAGCAGAGTACTTCAAAGCTGCATGATCTGTAAAGATAGTTCTGAGAGGCAGTAATGTGACCTAAATTTTCTAGATGAGACATGACTAAAAACTCCCTTTTAACGTAGTTTGTGTAGTTGGCTGTGCGGAGTCCTGGTATTTTCTTGGCATAGTAAGGCAAAAGCCTTTGTCTTCCCTCTGCAATCTAGCTCACGACCCTATGGCATAATCAGCATCGCACATGATCTGAATGGGAGGTCCCGATTAGGAGACATGATTGAGTGGTGACACTAGCATGTTTTTGAGCTTAGTAAACTTGATGTCTAAGCTTGTGACCATGTGAAAGAGACATCTTTAGCAAGCAAAGTACATAAGGGCGGTTATATACTTAAAATCTTTTATAAACCTTCTATAAAAACCGGCCTTGGCCCAGGGAATGACCTTATGTCTCTAACACGCAAGATCAGGGAGGTTGGAAATCGGTTCAACTTTGGCCTTATCAACCGAGTTCCATCTTTTGTCTGATGGCTGGGCAATTCCTTGTGTTACCATGAAATGACATTTTCCCAATTTAACACAAGATTTTCTCTTGACACCTCTCTCCAAAACTTCACGTAAGTTCTCATGACTCTTGAGCGAGTCACCAAAAGCGAAATCATCCATGAAGATTTCGATATGATTTCTATCATGTCACTTTGAGAATTTCCCATCATGCATCGTTGGAAAGTTCGGGTGCATTTCATAGATCAGGGCATTTTCTAAAGGCGAAGGTACCAAAAGGGCAAGTGAGCGTGGTTTTTCTTCTTCAAGCTATCTCAATTTGATTATACCACACAGTACCCATCGAAAGCAATAAAATTCATGCCTACGACTCTCTAGCATTTGTTGACAAGCGGAAGAGGAAAATGGTGCTCTGGATTCCGCATTAAGGCTCCTATAATCTATGCACACCCTCCATCACGAAGTGACAGTGGGAATGAGATCATTATTTTCATTAGCGACTCTTTGTGATTCGGACTTCTTAGGAACTACGTGTTGGACTAACCCACTTGCTATCTATGATAGGGTAGATAACCCACATCGAGTTTTAAAACTTCATGCTTCCGCTTCTTTCATTATTGGGTTCAATCGTCTGTGGTTGCCTAGAAGGTTTAACATCCTCTTCTAAGTGAATTCTATGTGTGCGAGATCAAGGGACTAATTCCTTAATATCTTGCGGTATCGACTAAACGGAGTCTGTGGGTTTTGATATTTCAAAAGTTGAGTTTCTTGAGTCGAGTCTAAGGATGAAGATATGATTCTTTGGAAAAGTGTCCTCCTCCCCTAAGAATTATATTTGAGATGTGGTGGTAAGGTTTTTAGTTCAAGCTTAGGTGGCCTCTCCTCGGAAGGCAATGTCTTATCCTCATTTGGTGGTAAGGTTTAATTTAGGTGTCGCCCCCATTAACTTCAATACATCTTTATGCTTTCGATTAAAGAGTGTAGAAACTACGACTCAGTGTGGTCACTTCCTCCTTCCAGCTTCGGTGACCAAACATGACTTAAGAGGATCATCATGTGAGACATTATCGAATATTTTTGTACCACGGAATCAACCATGTTAATTTCACCAAAATATCTTCTTCATCTCCGATTTCAGCTAATAACATTGAAAATGTCCGGATTAACAGTCATGTTACCCAAGCGATAGTGTCATTAGGCCTCCCACAGTGTATAATGGCATTAGCGGTTGCGAGAATGGTCGACCAAAAATTCACTGGGTAGGAGTTCCTTGATTCGCCACGGGTTGAGTGTCGAACCTGTGAAATCCACGGGGAAGTAAAATTTGTCCACTTGTGCCAAAACATCCTTCTCTATTCCCCAAGGAATTTTACACTTCTGAGTCGACCAATTGGAGGAGGTGATATTGGTTGGCTCTAATTCTCTGACCCTAGGTCCACATATCACGAGTAAGTGACAGTTAACACTTGCTAAGTCATGCAAAGCATGCCTAACTGAATTTCCATTTACTATGAAATAGTAGGACTTCACAGGTCTTTGTGTATTTTGGAGGCAAGTTGTTCTAGAATTAGTGAGGTAGATTGCTCAGTCATGAAGGCACACTCCTTGTTGACACTAACTTCCTTTTTACGTGCACAAAATCCTTTAAAATTTAGCATATGATGGGATTTGCTTAATGGCATCTAACGAGGGAATGTTCGGTTTCACTTGCTTGAACAACTCATAAATTTCAGCATGGTTATTCACTTTCTTTGGTGCTCTCAATCTATGGGGTATGGAGTACGGAGTGTGCCGGCTGGTTTGTCACCACCCAGTGCGATCAGCTGTTGGCATGGGGGTCGTGCCATCTCCCCCTGCATTGCATCAGTCTCTATCAGTGTTCCACTAATTGATGTTGTCATTCATGCCACCGGTGATGTGATCGAGATAAAGATCTCCTCAATGTCTGACTCTGCCTCATAGATTGGATGGTTAAATAAGATTCTTTCTTGTTGAGACCCACATGAGGGTTAACGGTTGTCGGATCTCATATCTTATTGAGCTTGATTCGGGTTACGTGTTTGTGGATTGTTGGGTTTTGTACGGTATGTTACTATGTCCCTCTAGACTTCTCTTATGAGGAGGTTGGTAAGGTACATGAGCTTTGATTCCCTTAGTTGATTGGATGACCATGATTAGAGTTTCCCTGAAATCCTTAGGGGCCTTGATTCTGAAATGGAGGAATTGAATTGGGAAAACCTTGGTTTTGATAATGGGGGCCTTGGTTGTTTGGCAGGTTATGCGGGCCTCCCTCATTTCTCCAGCTAAAATTAGGATGCTTGCCCCACCCAGGATTATAAGTTTCAGAGTATGGGGAATTGAAAGGTTTCCTTTGGTAGTTAAGGGCGTTGGCTTGCTCTATTTGAATGGCTCCCTTAACTTGAGGAAGATTTGGGCAGTTAATGGTTACGTGTGTAGGGTCATCGCATATAATGCATGGCTCCTCTCTAAGTCCATTTGTCTTGAGAATGAGTGAGGCACACTAGTTACCTCGTTCGCCTTTTGATCTCATGTCCTCCCAATTTCCTTGTTAAATTGGCAATTTTGGCTTGCAACTCATCATTCTCTCTTAGGTGATGGATTCCGCCCCCCGCTGATGTGCTATGCACTTTAGCAGTGTCTATGGAGGTGTTAGTCTCCCAAGTTCGAGCATTCTCTGCTATAGTGTCAAAGAGTTGGATTGCTTCCCTAGCACTCTTTTCATAGAATTCGCCTGCACACATCATGCAGGTATGCTTGTTTATTATTAGGATAATCCTTGACTGAAAGTATATTTTATGTTGTCCTACATCAATCCATGGTGAGGGATAGCATGGAGGAGATCATATATCTTTCCCATACCGCAGCAAGCGGTTCCTTGGGGCTTTCGAAAAGTGCGAGATTGCTCGCGTGAGGCATTGAGTACGTGCGGAGTGGGAAAATTTGTTGAGGAGCTCATTTCGCATATTTTCCCATGTAAAGATTGAATTAGGCGCCAAGGAATGAAACCAAATTTTAGTATCTCCTTTAAAGCAAGGAAATAAAACTAGGCAGTTATGTGGAGGGTGAGCGGTAGAAGAAATACCTGCGCAAACATCTTCAAAATCTCTCATGAATGAATAAGGGTTCTCGGTCGAGACCCTTGATATCACGAGTAAGACTGAATCATTTCGACTTCATTATAGAATTAGTGGCCTCTTCGAGGGAAGACGAATGCAGAATTGGTTGTAGTCCTTTGAGGTTGTAAGTTTCTCTGGGTTCTTTCCACATTAGGTAAAGGAGCAGGGAGACCTCTATATTGATTTTGTTGGAAGTTAACATTCCCCCCTCCTACTACCGGTGCTACTGGGAGTGTAGCTTCTACTCCGTGTTGTGAAGGTTCATTGAGTCCTTGTGGGTTAACAGGAATCCTTTGAGTATGTTCGTTAAACAGAGGTTGTTGATTACCAGGATGATCCATTTGAGGTATAATGTTATCTTGAGACAATTGACCTATTATGATTTCCTCAGAATTTCCAAGAGGCACTATTCTTACTAAACGGCGTTGCTCGTTGCGACGGCCGGTATGCACTACACTCCTATCCGTCCAAGAAATACCCACTGAGATTTTAGCTAAAACAAAACAAAATAAAATAAAATGGAGAGCGTGCAGGTTGCAATGCAATTGCGAAATTACCTCACGCTCTTCGGTCGACTTGGTTGGTCGCCATAGGCAGCGGCGCCAAAAATGCCGATCCTTATTCGTGTGCAGATTCTATTCCCAAGCGTAAGATTACGATTGTCTAGCATTGTAATATTGTGGGAATCCACGAGGTCATCTCCACCAGAGTGAATCTAATTTTATCGACAATAGGAGCTATTCTCAATCTGGTATGATTTAAAAGAGAATTGTAAGGTTGTGTTGGTTATTGAATGGTTGATTGGTTTGAATGTTTTAAAATAAAAAGACAATTCTTTGGGATTTTTAGGTTCCACTCCTCTGATCATGTAAGTCCCACCTCTTGTTTTATAAACTCATCTAGGAACCATTGATAAACGGTCTGATGGAGGATTTATCTTTAAAATGCTCTTTGGAAAATAAAGATGATCGAGTAATACTAAACACTTGTTCTCGGTTAATCTGAACCCTTAGCTTGCATTCATGATCGAGACAACGTGTCCCAGGGATGTCTCGTTAACACGTTGTCAGAATATGCCCAACTAAGGATTTACAACTCTTACGCACAAGTAATTAATATTACCTGATCCATTGAAGATCAAAGAGGAATTGAGGCCTCGCAGTCGGGGGTGATTCCCACAATGATTGTGATGGGGTTAGAACTCCATAAAACTTATAAAAACAATTATAATTAAAGAAGCGATTAATCATAAAAACGTACCTTTTGGAAATCGAGAATTTACTTGTAAGAAATGAGAAGGATGAATAAGAGATACTAGGATTTAGAAGCAAGATAAGTATTTACTGGCGAAGGATTACAAGCGCTTGAATCTAAAACTTCGATAGAAAGAAATCTTAAATGCGGATCTACAGTTCCCGCTCAAAAATGGAGAAACTCTTCTCCTTTCAAAACCTAAACCCTAGAAGTCAAAAATTGCCTATTACTTGTGTCCTCTTGCTTTTATATCCCCTTCAATGTGATTTTCCCATTTTGGTTCGTTGACCAAGGGTGCCACCGGCGATGCGGATCGAGTTCTCGGACAAATCCATGGTTCATGCGGTTGTGCGGTACATGTTTAAGTTGTACCCGGTACAATTTCACCAACTAATTGGTTTTCAAGCAAGTTGTCTGCGTACAAGTTTAAGGTTATGCCGGATTACAATGTCATCTCTTGCCACTTTTCAATGAGTTGTACATCTGAGAGTTCAAGTTGTCTTAGGTACAATATATCCACTAGTGCTTTCTTTGCTTTGCTGGAGTTCCCGAGACTTCATCAATTGTTCACCCACATCCATAATGCTTCATATTAGCTAGGATATACATCCTTGTGCACTTACGTTTTAAACACTGAAAGACACACTGCAAGTCTAAAAACACGGAAGAAATTAGAAGTACCTATTCTTATACCAAATGTGGGTAAATTGTGACTTAGATGTGCTCAATTCTACTGTAATTATCACTCAAATGTGTATTCATCATATACTTTAGTATGTCGAGTCTTGTGTTTAGTTTATGTTTGTTTATTTTAGTATGCTGAGTCCTGTGTTTAGTTTATGTTTGTTTATTTTAGTATGCCGAGTCCTGTGTTTAGTTTATGTTTTTTTTGGCAGGTCATTTTTCTGTTTTGTTGTTTCTAGTCACTGGGAGTCCCTGGTATTAGGATATGTTGACGTTGAGAGTGTTTAGATAGTGTGTGCGTGATGCTATGCTTGAGAGTCAAGGATCTGTTTTGACCGAGTCCAATCATCATGGACAAACATAATATAAATCCAGAAAGAATTCGTAGGGTGTTAGATGCTCGGGAGTTTCAGGTTGAATAGGTAGGGAGACAAAGTGAATCACCTTCGGGATACTTAAGAAACCATTTCTCAACGAGCCTATCACTCTCACACACAGATGACCTTTAGGGTATGCCTAGGCGCCGAGCCCGGCTACTAAGGTTCAACAAACCACAGGAGTCTACAAGCTTGCAAGTGATGGGACACCTTAAATAAAGGATTGCCTTCGAGCCCCAGTAAAAAAAAAAAAAAAAAAAAAAAAAAAAATATATATATATATATATATATATATATATATATATATATAAGAAGAAACATATAAACGAGAATAAGTGAGATCTTCTAATCGGAATCACAGACGCAATCAGGGCACCGAAGCCTAATGCACTGAGCGGTAGTAGGAGCCATTGACTCTTGGATTACGAGGGCCCGGAAGATGGAAGTTTCCTGACTTAGGGCCCTTAGGTTTAGTTGAGTGTTCGGGGTGAAGTTCGAGGGGAACTGAAAGCCCGATGCCCTTAACCAACTAGTAGGGAGTCACCAACTAATCTACGCGTAGGTATGTTTAATAACTACAAACGGTGCGTTCCTATCCTTCCGTGGTTAGATTCTCCCAACCAGGTGAGTTGAACTCAAGTTTGGGGGTGTCGGAACCGAGGTATATGCTAGAGGTCACATATTCAATGCACATAGTTTGTTTTTGGGAAAGGCTATTGAATACCTCGGAGGTTGAGGCGCTTGTCAACTGTACCGAGTTCAAACGAATTCTTTTCAAATTTGAACACCCTTACGGATCCCCTGAAATTCGAACAAAAAGGCAAGATTTGTGAGTCGGTCCATTTTGATCCTTCGTCTGTTAGTATGTGCATCACAATCTTAGTGTTAGGTTATAGTATGTAGGTTGTGTGTCCGGTTTCGAGTCAGTTCTTGGGAATGGCGAAGCTGGATTGGGGGTGTGATGAGTGCCTAAAACACTCATGCCATACTCGCGTCTGTCTTATAGTTTTAGCTTTATTTTACAGTTAAATACACATTTTATAGCCTGATATCTGATTCTTGCATTGTGTGTGAATAGCAGGTGGAATGGGCAGTTTTTGGGACCATTTTGGAGCAGAGAGAAGAAGAGCAGGAAGCTGGCGGGAGCGTCCACGGCGTCAGCGTCAGCGGCGTCGGGTCCAACGAGAAGAGGAAGTCAGCAGTGGCGCGTCGCGGCGCCTCAGCGTCGCAATGTTGAGGCGTCAGCGATGTTACAGCGTCGTGGCGTCGACCGCCGGTCTATCTCAGCATCATTAAAAGCAAAGGGACGAAATCGAGGGGATCGGAAGCGTACGGACTAGAGACACGGAAAGCATAGCGGCCGGCGACCAGTCAGAGGAGAAGAGACTTTCTTTTGTATTTTCTTCGTTTCTAAAAAAAAAATGCTGATGGTTTATAGATTGATTACGTGTTTAATCAAGTCCAGTATGTTCTAGATTCACATCTAGGGTTTTGTTGAACCTTGTCACGATTGAATGGATTAAGATTTTGATTTTATATTATTCAGTTATTTATGACTTGTTAGTATCTACTCTATATTTGTGATTTATATACATGTGGTGTCGACGGCAGTGACATGATTTTTTTTTTTTTTTTTTTTTTCTTTGGGTATCAGGATCGAGAGATGGGGCCCAAGGAGGCTGAATAGACCGATAAGTCAATGCGGTAAATGAAGTGTCGATTCAAGGGTAGCGATTAAGGTTAGAACATTTAAGCGTTTGAGACATTGGGTTGGGTAAGAGATACGCACCGACCACGCTGGCGAGATAGGAGAATACACCTCGAGAAATTTATCTAGTAGAGCAAGATCACCCTGCCATCAATAAGTCGCGAATAGACTGAATAGTAATTTCTCTAGGTAGTAATGTGAGACCCCGGAAAATCCAGATTTCCTAAGGAAGGATAAAATGGTAATTTCGGTCAAAATCCGGAATTTTTTTAGATCTCGGATGGCCGAACGGACGACAGATTGGAATCGTCTGCCGTGAAATTTAGCAACCCGCGTCGAATTTCGTTTGGATTCCGAGGTGGAGTTTCACGTTTTTAGGACGTGGGGTGTTGGATGACACGTGTTGAGTTGGAGATGTCACATGGCACCTCAGGTGTGACACTTGGCATAAAAATGGCTCATTGGCGCATGGGTGGCATGATCCATGGCTCGCGATGTTGCTTGAGTGGATGATGTCAAGGAAATAAAGAAATAAAGAAAAGGATGGAAAATTTAGAGCCGCACAATTGTCTTGGGGAAGGAGGAGGAAGCTTCCTCCTTTGGCCTCTGATTGATTCTCAGGGAGAGAAAGGCAAGAAATGAAAATGGGGAGAGAAAATGAAAGAGAAAAGAAAGAGAAATGAGAAAAGGAAAAAGAAAGAACAAAAGAAAAGAGAAGAAGTGAGGAACCCAAACTTGTAATTTTAAGGAGAAGACATCATCTTCTCCACTTTCATTTCTTATTAGCTGGTTTTGTGAGCGTGTTTGAGATGGGGTTTTAGAGAGAGAAATTAAAGCTTCTCTCTAAGATCTCTGACGATCGGCCGTCGGCTCGCCGTATGAGGCAGAAGTTGGTCTACGTCCAAGGGCTACGTGTGAGAGCGGTTGGGGATTTGACAAACTCCGAGGAAGGTAGGGTTTTTCTCCTGCTTGTTTTACTTTTTGCTTAAGGGTCTTGTAATGGGTGAGGATTTGTTGAGGCCGGAAGGCGGGTGATTTGATTCAAAGATTTGGACGAATGAATAAATCTTAATTGTGGTTTAGACAGTCCACGGACTGTTTGTGTGATTTGTGTGATGTGTGTTGTTGCCATGGGTGAATAACATGTTGATTGTGAAATTGTGGGCTGTTCCAAGACGAACCGCCGGATTTTGCCTTAGCCCATGTGAGCTAAGTTTGTGTTATTATTATAAAATGAATAACATGATGTATGTGATTTAAATTGTTAATATATGCATGAGTGATATATTAGCATGAGTTGTATGTTTGGTGTGCCATTGCATTGCACTTAGGTGGGGAGTAACCCAAGTAGGAAATTCCTCTACTGGGCTTTGCTCACCCCGTCGTGGGAATATATTTTTCAGGTAGTGAAGACGCAATGGGGATGGGACGCATCCGGGACCTTAGAGGCGAAGAAATGGCCAATCGGCCTTATCTTGTATTTTTTTTGTTCTTTGTAAAGTGCGGGTAGAAACCCGAGTTTGTATAGAGAATTGTAATTAAATACAATTGTAAATAAATGTTTTTTTGTATAAAATGTACATTTTTATGAGTAGGATGTGTAGGCCCAAGTGGCCATTTTTACACATGTACGTGCCTCACGACGTGAGACACGTAGATTTCCGCGGGTTGACGGTGGTCAACGGACACCCCGGGTTTGGGGCGTCACAAGTAATCCATCAAAAGTGGTAGGGGGAGACAGAGCCCTAGTCTCCACAACACGGTAATTTACTAAGATAAATTAACTTAGTTTAATCTACGCATAGTTAATTAGTCATTCGGGGTTTAAATCGGATAATGTTATAGGGCCCGATTTCGGTAGTCAACGCACTTCTCCCCATGGATCGATATCCGTACCTAGGTACACTATATTACTTGATCTGACAGCGTGCGCTTACTTTATAGGCGCCCATTTTTACACATCATGCTTTCGGCCTATCAGTCATATATAATTTTTTTTTTATACACTTATAAACTTTAAGCTTGTTCATTCATATAATGTTAAACATTTACTATATTTACATTGTTTACAAAATAAACAAAATTACATATACAAAATAGACAGGTCTTCCCGGTGGGCAGCCAGTGATGCTTGCTACTCTTGATGTGGATTGTCCTGTCCTTTGGTTTCCTCTTCTGTACCTACATAGATGAAAACACCCGTAATAAGCTTTAAGCTTAGTGGGAATTAATACATATGGATGACGCTCTTGGGGGTCACCACGCCACATACAAATGCATATACTTATGACACATATAACAATTACATATACTTATCATTTCTCATTTATATACTTTTCATGTCATCTTGTACTTTATTTCTTGTTCTTGTAACTGTATACTATCATCGCGTAGCAATGCTATACTTCTCATATCATGTCATATATTCTTTACATTTCATTTGCATATACTTGTCATTTTCTTTTATGTTTCATGCACCAAATACCTTAAGCGGATCTGGAAAATAAGCGTATGTACCCAAAGGTCTCTTATCATTTATCTGAGCAGTGATCTCTATCTGATAATACGAAGGTATCATCATTTATGCAGACATTGACCTATGCCATGTAATTTTATTTCAAGCGAGTCGTATATACCGAAAGGTATCATCACTGTACGAGACGGTGACCTATGCCATGTAATGATCCAAACGGGGCCTCGATATACGTAAAGCGTATCTTGCGGCAAGCTGTGTCCCTATAGGCATGCCTATCTATCCTTTACCCGAGGTTCTACTTGGACAATCCATGTGTATTTTATGTTGATACATATCTCATATTCGAATAATTATAATTATCCGGTAATCATATGCAATATGTACAATCATTTATTCGTATCTTTGCATTTTTCATATCTCATGATATGCATGAATAACTATGATTATCATGTATACTTACTGTTTTTCCTTATTTATAGACCTAATATGGGTTCCACTTTTATCATACTATATATATGGATGGATTCTTGACTCAATGGGCTTTCCATAGAGTCCAAGAACACCCAAAACGGAGTTCGGACGAAGAAGTTATGGTCGTTCGAAGTTGGAGGTCATACATGACTAGCTAATCCTAGCCGAGCTAGCCTGGAAAAACCTAGATTTCAGCAGGGTTATGTTCACCTACCGTCCTCCACATGCATATGGCTGGAATCTTGACTTGATGAGCTTTCCATAGAGTCCAAGAACACCCGAAACGGAGTTCGGACGAAGAAGTTATGACATTCTAAAGTTAGAGGTCACACGAGGGTAAATTTTGAAATTTGAACAGCCAAGATGACTTTGTCTTGGCCGGCGACATTTGTGTGAGCTGACTTTGGCTTAGTACCCAGCGGCATACAGGAGACTGACTGTCTTATTCAGGGTAAATGGACCATAACTTGGGCTATAGAGGTTCGAATTGAGAAATTCAAAATCCTAACATCAATTTCACTGATGTGGCTACAATTTACCAGAAGGATTCACTGCTAAATTCCCTTTCTTTCTTACCCAAAAACCAGCTCTAATGTCCGGCTAATGCGTATGATCAAAAATAGGGAAATCTTCCTTGGTTCAAATTGCAACCAGACCTTTCCCAAAACACATATATAGGAGTCTTAGAACCTTCTCATTCAGCCTGCAAAAATGAGTTTAGGAGTTTAAATAACCATACCTGAAAATGGGGTTCCAAACCATGTATCTATACTTTCTATGCAAAACTAGACAAATACCATACTCAAATCCTCCTGAAACACTAAACTTCATACTAAAATCCATACATGTTATCTTTTTTTTCCCTTCCTTCTTTCTTATAACTTCTGCTTCTTCTTCTCTTGCTCAGTTTTGCTCTCTCCAAGACCAAAATGAGATATTTATTTTGGTCTTATCCTTATTTGATCTTATCCCCTTTTTATTTCACTTTGGTCCTTTAACTCTCTACTATTTACCTGATCAATTTATGATATTTTTTCTGATAGCCTCTCATCTTCTCTCTATTATTCTTAAGCGTCGTATTCCTACTTTGGCATATGAGCTTATTAAATTATGACTTTACCCTTAACTTTTGTATTAATTCCGGGTTTTTGCTTATTTTATTTTTATCTTTATTTTAAAATATACTTTCACTTTTATTATACCCTAAACATGTTATAAAACCGTTAGGGTATAATTTGGGGTGTTAAAGAATTTCGTCCTCGAAATTCATACCTGATTCGAAGAGTTACGGATATTGTGCTCTCATAGTTACTTCTGGCTCCCAAGTAGCTTCTTCTCTACCATGGTGTTGCCAAAGCACTTTCACTAACGGTACTTGTTTGTTCGCAACCATATCCTCAAGTACGTGAATCAACCTCTCTGACTATCCATCTGTTTGCGGATGAAATGTTATACTGAACTTCAACTTAGTGCCCAAAGCTGACTATAATTCCTTCTAGAACCTTGATGTAAAACGCGGATCTCTATCTGACACAATAGATAACGGTACACCATGCAATCGTACAATCTCATCCACATATAACTCAACTAGTTGATCCATAGAATAGTCAATCCTGACTGGTATAAAATGGGCCGACTTTGTGAGCCTATCAACAATCACCCAGACAGAGTCATGTTTTTGTTGTGTGGGGGGGAAACCTGACTCAAAATCCATGGTAATGTTATATCACTTCCATTGAGGAATTGGAAGGGGATTCAACATACCTGTTGGCACCTGGAGTTCAGCTTTGACTTGCTGACACGTTAAACACTTAGACACATACTCAGTCACATCTCTTTTCATTCCTTTCCACCAATAAAATTGTTTCAAGTCCTAGTACATCTTATTACCTCCAGGATGCATGGTAAATACCGTATTATGAGCCTCAAATAGCAACTTTTTCTTTAGCTCTTTATCATCTAGCACACATAATCTTTTAAAATCTGAGCTTCATTTGCTTTCTCTAAAACTTCGGTCTTATTGCCATTTGTAACTTTTATGTGCTTCTTCATCATTTTTCGAGCATCTATAGTGTTGGCTTTAACATAGACCCCGTGCTTTGAATTGAGCTAGCTCTCATTTGCATCATCTGCTAATCTCCATTCGCTATGTTAGTAGCATTCTGCGCCCGCGTCTTTCGGCTTAAAGCATCGGCTACTACATTAGCCTTTCCTGGGTGGTAGTCTATAATGCAGTCATAATCCTTGAATAACTCTAACCACCTCCGTTGTCTCAAATTTAACTATTTTTGTGTTAGCAAGTACTTGAGACTCTTATGATCGTGCAATTCTGCACACTTTTTCCTAGTATAAGTAGTGTCGCCATATTTTCCAAGCAAACACTACGCAGCTTGACTCTAGTCATGAGTGGGATAATTACATTCATGTGGCTTAGTGTTTGGGCATAAGCCACCACTTTCCCATTTACATTAACCGCATCCTAAACGATGCACGAAGCATCAACACTCTAATTATACTCTTTTCCCGAAGTAGAGGCTGCGTCAATACGCGTGCTTGACTAGCATCCCTTTCAAGCTGTTCAAAACTATTCGACACATTTGTATGTCCACTCAAACTTTATTCCTTTCTGAGTAACTTGGTGGCGGAGAAACTATGTGAAAAGCCTCCTCCACGAATCTTATAATAACACTGGAGGCCCGAGAAACTTCGCCTCAGTTACATTGGTGGTTTCCAATTCTATTGCTTCAATCTTAGCGGGATCAACTCTTATACCCTCGGGTATGTCACACGATTCCCGGTCCGACCCGATTGGCGGATGCGGGCGAGTTCGGGCGCAGACTATATCTTGGGACTCTTTCTCCCTGTTTTTCCAGTGGAACTTATACGAATCAAAATATCATTTACATATACAAAACTGTACTTTTACATTTAAAAATCAGAGCACGGAACATATTGTGATGAACCCCTACTAGTGTGCTGGCCCAGTCGTATGTGGAAGCTTTCAGACGTCATCTCCTGTACCTACACGGATTAAAAACCCGTGCTAAGCTTTACGCTTAGTGGGAAACATATGTCTTATGCATTTACACATTTAAAGCATAAACAATAACAGATATTAGAATTTTCATGCATTCATATAATTAACTTATACAATTACTTATGCTCATACAGACTTATGCTTATTCAGATCTCCCGTCGAAGATTCTGAGCTTATTACCGATGCATTACTGGGGCTTATCTTGGTACTTCTTATCTTATACTTACTCGGAACACATATAGTAGACTTATTCTTATTCGAACTTATACTTATAGCATTCGGATCTTATACTATAAGCGAACGTGCTTGTCGGAGCTTATCTTTATAAAATTCTGATCTTATACTTACTCGGATCTTACACTCATGGCAGACTTATTCTTATTCCGATCTCCCGTAGGACACAGATTTATTCAGATTCCTTATATACGGTACTGAACTTATACATATATTTATACTTGTCTCCCGTAGGACACATATTTATGCTTGTATCAGACATATACTTATTCAGATCTCCCAAAGGACATATATTTCGGACTTATACTGATACTTGTCTCGGACCTATAATTATTCAGATCTCCCAAAGGACATCTACTTGAACTTATGTCGGAGGCGATGTATCGGATCTCGTAGGGTTACAAAGCTTAGACCTTCTTGAAGTACCGTAGATGCTGAAACTTATACTTGTACTACGGGCATATCGGTGTTTGCGGATCCCAATACTTGTATTCTGGCTTATTCTTGTCTTACGGATCTTATACTTGTGTTCTGAACTTATTCTTGTATTTCGGATCTTATCACAGACTTGATACGGTACAAAGTACCCCTTAGGTACTTCTACGATTCATTATCACGGAGGTACCCGTAGGTACTATTGGACTTATATCTCTTAAAGGGCATATATTTGTACTTATATCGATTCATATGCTATCACGGGAATCGCATACATGTACTTGTCCTTATCACATACATATACTTATCAAATCTCTTATAGGAGTTATAGAGCTTCTATGTGTACGGAAGTACCCGTAGGTACTATAAGTCGAACGAATCGAGTCATAATACACTCCTGAGCGGTCGGACTTATGCGAGATAATATCGAATCACGGACATTAGTCCGTGGCGAGTCTGAATCACAACATATACATATCTGCGGTTCATGCAGTTGAACATATCCAAAAAGCAGTTTATTGGTTTATATCTTAATCTATGTCGAGTTACACTTGTTCGGAGAGATTACTTGCGTAGTACTATAGAGATATTCTGGGCGATATCTTTGGTATTGGAACTTATTCTTAGACGGAAATCTTGGTAAGTACTACTTGTTCAAATGTCCCAAAGACACATACTTATGCTTATATCAAACTTATATTTAATTAAAAGTACTGGTAAAATTTACTACTAACTTATACTCATGCGAGGGTACCCGTGAGTACTCACGAGTTTATCCTTATCATTATCTGAGTGCGAGCAGGTACTATAGAAATTAATTAGATACGGAAGTACGTAGGTACTACGGAACATGTATATATTGCAGATGCGAAGTACGTAGGTACTCACCGATTTTACTTGTACAAAAGTACTCGTAGGTACTACAGAACAGGTACAGGGGTACATTCAGATCTTTACTCTTATTCTTTATTCAGAGTCTTATCATATGACTGCTACGGACTGATCATAGAAGTGAGTAGGACGCGGCCATGATAAGTACTTGAAGGTCTGTCTGATCTTGAGGTGCCGTAGCACCGGCGGGAGTACGAGTCTTGAGCAGATGTCGTAGCACTAATCCCGGGACAGGAGTGCATTAGCACTAACGGGAGTGCCAGTACCTAATCGGGACCCGGGAGTGCGAAAGCAGCTAACGAGTCTCCGTACTAATTAGAATGCCCAGTACTAATGTGCGAGAAGCACGGTCGAGAGAGTGCCGTCGGCACTAATCGAGAGAGTACCAGTACTATACATGCACATACGTAACCGAGGTGCCATGTCATTCACTAAGCGGTCTTAGCGGGTTATCTGATTATCATATTCTACGAGGCTTATCATTTGTTCTTCTCTTCTATACTCCTGCATATCAAATATCGTATATTACTTTATTTCTTGGTCACTTAGCTATCTCTTTTCTTATCACGTGTTCAATTGACTTTAACCGAGCAATTAGTACTTGGTACAACAATCAAATTTTCAGATGTGGATACCGAATGCCATTAAATAGCATATGGTTAGATTACGGGCTTCGATAGGCTTTCCATAGAGTCAGAACACTGACGGAGTCCTTGAAGGAGTTATGCACGTGCAATGGGAAGAAATCAGCAACTGCATTAGCAGCAGCAGCCACTGTATTTTGTCATTTTCGGACTTATTATAAGCTTGATATTGTATCAATCTATATATGGATGGATTCTAGACTCAAAGGGCTTTCCATAGAGTCCAAGAACACCTAAAACGGAGTTCGAACGAAGAAGTTATGGTCGTCCGAAGTTGGAGGATTGACATTGTGCAGGGGCTACGCTATAGCGTGGAATCCTACGCCATAGCGTACCCAAGGATGCACCTAGCCACGCAACAGCGTGGCTTCCACGCCCGGCGTGCGGGGAAGGCTCCTTGGCGTCTCGGTGCTGCGTCGGTTTTCGGCAGAAACCATCTCGGAGCGACCCTTGTCCACGGCCCGTTATCCTCCCAAAACATGCCCTGAACATGGTACGAACATGCGAAACACGGCGCGAAACCATCCACCACAATCAATACCAAATCATACTCATTCTATACTTTCCATACATGCATAACTATTTTCGCATCATTTTGTGCATTTCACAGCATGTTTTGTCTAATCGTATACTTCCTAATGTCATGTATTTCTATCATATATTCATTTCATATATTCCCATATTCATATAATATTATCTAGTCATATATATTCTTATTCTTTATTAAATTTATATTATTCAATACAGTTGAGTTGCCCCAGCCCGAGTCCCAAAAGTTTCAATATTCGATCCTAAAATTTTGGGATTAATCACACGACCTAATGCAGCCCCCGAAAAACAACCTATGTCATTACATGGCTTTTATTCCAGGAGGAAATTTCTTACCTCGTGAGTTTGAAAATGAAACTCAGATTTTGGTACCATAGCGTAGCTTCGCGTCACGTGGATCAACTTTGTCTCTTGGTCCGACCAATTCTGACCATCAGAATGCCGTAGATATGAGAAAATACCGAAACTTAGGATTTTTCGAACTTCTTACTTGAATTCTCGGCGAAATCCCGTGTTTTTGGTACTCACGCGTAGCCCTCGTCGAGTAGATGAACTTTCGTTCTTGGCCCGACGAATTCTGATGGTCGAAACTCCGTATATCAAAAAGAGAAAAGAAGAAAATAAAATAAAATCAATTTTATCTCTCTCAGTACTTTTTAAAAATACACTCCACTTCCTTCACATTCATATCCATATATCTATATCTATATATATATATATATATATATATATATATATATATATATATATATATATCCCCCTTATCCATCTCGGTCCGTTTTAGCCCCGAAACAATTGATTTCGTTTCGGTTCAAGTTCCAATAATCTTAAATGGATGTGCTTTTCGTATAGTCGATTTTGAGATTTTAAATCAGTTTTGGGGTTCACACAACTCTTGAATCTTCTCAAAGTCGTGAAAAATTCGATGTTCGAATTCAACGAAATTCGCATGGGTGACTAGCTTTTGCAAGACGATTCCAACGATGATGTCCGTTTCGTCATCCGAGATCTAGAAATTTTCCAGAATTTTCCAAAGCGACAAAATTATCGCTTTGCCATTTTTCATAAAAATGTCATTTTTTTCAAACGAATACAATTTTAACTTATTTTATACCCTAAACATGTTCGAAAACTACTAGGGTATATTTTGGGGTGTTACAATTCTCCCCCCCTTAAAATAAATTTCGTCCTCGAAATTTTACGGAAGCTGAAAATCTTTGAGAGTACTATGCCTTGATTTAATTCCCAGTTCAGTATAATATCTTCTTTCTCAATCATATCATTCATTTTATACTCTATTCTTGTACAACAACTTCCACTTTCATCAATGGCATAATCAGTCTTGTCTCCAACACTGACTAACTGAACTATCTCTTGTAACTTGACATCATTTTTATGAGCATTTACTCTCATTTGCTTCAAATCTGGTATAACTCTCAGCGAGCCGTAAGGCTCCATCGAGAACTAAATCTCTTGTCCTAATCTTTCAAAAGCTGGTTGGTGTATTCCTTCTAGTCAATATACAAGACAAGGACATCTAGCATTAGCAGGCCAACACATTACCGTGTAGGTATCATAATGAGAACTCTTCCGAGAAACGCCTAAACCTAAGCTCTGATACCAACTTGTCACACCCCAGATTCAGTCCGACCCGATTAGTCGGCAGAGTTCGGGCGCAAGACTATATACTGGGACTCTTTACCTGTTTTTTTTTTTTTTTTCCTCAGAGCTGATCTTATAACAGAATCAAAATATCATTTACATATACAAGCGTACTTTTACATTTGAATCGAGCACGAACAAGCGCGATGAACCCCTACTAGTGTCTTTGGCCCGGTAGGTATCGCGGAAGCTTTCGGGCGTCATCTCTGTACCTGCAGTTAAAAACCCCGTGCTAAGCTTTGCAACGAGTAGAAACATATAATCTTATGCATTTACACATTTAAAGCATAAACAATAACAGATATCAGAATTTTCATGCATTCATATAATGAACTTATACAATTACTTATGCTTATACAGACTTATGCTTATTTAGATCTCCCATCGGAGTTATAGAGCTTATTACCCGTACGTACTACAGGGCTTATACTGGTACTTCTTATCTTATACTTACTCAGAACTTACACTTATAGCAGACTTATTCTTATTCGGAACTTATACTTATAGCATTCGATCTTATACTATGTGACATTAACTATTGAACTATATAACGTTCACGATCTTATACTTACTCGGATCTTACACTCATGGCGAGACTTATTCTTATTACGATCTCCGTAGGACACAGTTTATTCGGATTCCCTTATATCTGATGCGAACTTATACATATGTTATACTTGTCTCGAAGTAGGACAATATTGTATCGAACCTTATACTTATTCAGATCTCCCAAAGGACATATATTTCGGACTTATACTGATACTTGTCTCGGACCTATAATTATTCAGATCTCCCAAAGGACATCTACTTGAACTTATGTCAAACTGATACTTATCCAGATCTCTCGTAGGAGTTACGAGCTTGGAGCCTTCTTGGAAGTACCGTGATGCTGCGAGACTTATACTTGTACTCACAGACATATCAGGTAACAGCGGATCTAATACTTGTATTACAGAGCTTATTCTTGTCTTATAGATCTTATACTTGTGTTACAGAACTTATTCTTGTATTTCGGATCTTATACGGAGCTTATTCTGGTACAAAAGTACCCTTAGGTACTACACAGATTCATTATACGGAGGTACGAAGTAGATCTTCTGAAGTCACTACTTGTACAAAGTACTTTCGTAGGTACTACGAGCAGTGAGGGGGTACATTCAGATCTTTACTCTTATTCTTTGTCGAGTCTTATCATATAGCGTTTTGACTACCAAACCAATCGCAAGTGGTAGGATGCGGCCTGATAAGTACCCAAAATTTTATCTGATCTTGAGTGCCGTAGCACCGGCGGGAGTGCAGAAATGCGAGAAACGGGAGTGTCGTAGCACTAATCGGGACATGATCTTTATGCTTATGCGGGAGTACGAAGTACTAATCAGGGCGAGTCTTGAAGCACTAACGGGGGTACCGAAGTACTAATCGGAAATGCTAGAAGTACTAATGTGCCGAAACGGTCGAGAGTGCCGTCGCTAATCGGGAGAGTCTTAGAAGTGCTATCGTGTGCGCCGTGGCGAGGTGTCATGTCATTCACTAAGCGGTCTTGGCGGTTATACAATTACTCGTGTTCACGAGCTTATCATTTTATTCTTCTCTTCTATACTCCCTCTACATATCAAATATACCACATATATTGCTGGCTTCTTGGTCATATCTATCTGCTTTTCTTATCACGTATTCCAATTGACTTTAACCAGAGCAATTAGTACACTTGGTACAACAATCAAATTTTCAGATGTGGATATTGAATGCCATTAAATAGCATATGGTTAGATTCTAGACTCAATGAGCTTTCCATAGAGTCCAAGAACACCCAAAACGGAGTCCTAACGAAGGAGTTATGCACATTGCAAGTCGGAAAGAAAATCAGCAATTGCATTAGCAGCAGCAGCCACTGTCTTTTGTCATTTTCCGACTTATTATAAGCTTGAGATTGTATCAAGCTATATATGGATGGATTCTAGACTCAAAGGGCTTTCCATAGAGTCCAAGAACACCTAAACCGGAGTTCGGACGAAGAAGTTATAATTAAGTCAGTTGGAGTTGACATTGTGCGAGAAACGCTATGGCGTGGAATCTGCGCCGTAAGCGTGCAGGATGCCTTGACCACCCTGTGACGTGGCTTCCACACTCCCAAAGCTTTTGGGAGCTCCTTGGCATCTCTGGTACATGCCAGTTTTCGACCCGGAACAGCCCTTGTCCACCGGCCACATTATCCTCCCAAAACATGCCATGAACATGGTACCAAACATGCTAAAAACACGGCATAAAACCATCCTACAATCAATACCAAAATCATACTCATTCTATACTTTCCATACATGTAACTATTTTCCTATCATTTGTGCATTTCTAGCATGTTTTGTCTAATCGTATACTTCCTAATCTCATGTATTTCTATCATATATTCATTTCATATATTCCCATATTCATATAATATTATCTAGTCATAAATATTCTTATTCTTTATTAAATTTATATCATTCAATACAGTTCGGGACTGCCCAAAAGCTAGTCCCAAAAAGTTTCAATATTCAGTCCCTAAAATTTTGGGATTAAATCACACGACCTAATGCGGCTGAAAACAACCTATGCCATTTGTGGCTTTCTATTCCAAGTAGGAAAATTTCTTACCTCGTGGAGTTTGACGAAACTCCAAGATTTTGGTACCCACGCGTAGCTTGCGATGCGTGGATCAACTTTGTCTCTTGGTTCGACCAATTCTGACCGTCAGAATGCAGTAAATCTGAGAAAATACCGAAACTTAGGATTTTCCGAACTTCTTACTTGAATTCTCGGCGAAATCCCGTGTTTTTTGGTACTCACGCGTAGCGCCGTCAGTAGATGAGCTCGTTCTTGGCGACCAATTACGACGATCGAGCTTCCGTATATCAAAAGAAGAAGAAAATAAAATAAAATCAATTTTATCTCTCTCTCTCGGCTGCACCAAAATCTGCTCCACTTCCTCCCCTTCATATCCATATATATATATATATATATATAAACTTAAGGTGGGGCCCACATGTCCCCCTTGTCCATCTCGATCCGTTTTAGCCCCGAAACAATTGATTTCGTTTCGGTTCAAGTTCCAATAATCTTAAATGGACATTCTTTAAATATAGTCAATTTTTGAGATTTTTCTAAAAATCCTGTTTTTGGGGTTCACCCGTCGTCCGTCTTCTCGAAATTCGTGAAAAATCCGACTATTTCGGAATTCAACGAAATTCGCATGGGTGACTAGATTTCGCGAGACGATTCCAACGGTGATGTCCGTTTCATCATCCGAGATCTAGAAATTTTCCAGAATTTTCCAAAGCGACAAAATTACCGTTTTGCCATTTTTCATAAAAATGTCATTTTTTCCCAACGAATACAATTTTAACTTATTTTATACCCTAAACATGTTCGAAAACTGTTAGGGTATATTTTGGGGTGTTACACAGTAGACACAATATGGCCTAGGAATGAAATTTCCTTTAGCCAAAAATCACATTTACTCAGCTTAGCATATAACCTCTTTTCTCTTAATGTCTCCAAGACTATCCTTAGATGTTGTTCATGTTCCTATGCATCCTTAGAATACACCAGGATGTCATCAATAAAAACTACAACAAATTGATCCACATAGAGTCGGAAAACCCTATTCATTAAGTCCAGGAATGCTGCTGTGGTAAGATTAGTTAACCCAAATGGCATTAATAAGAACTCATAATGGCCATATCGGGTTCTAAAAATGAGGTCTTCGACACATCTACTCTTCTTTACCTCAATCGATAATATCCAGACTCCAGCTCCATCTTCAAAGACACCCGCCCTTTCAATCGATCAAAAGATTCGATTCTCAAGAATGGGTACTTGTTTTTCACTCAGCCACCTTATTGATCTACCGATAATCAATGCACATCCAGAGTGCCATCTTTTTCATGAACAAAATAGGTGCACCATGTGAGAACACTGGCCTGATAAACTTTATCCAAAAGCTCGCACTGACTTTAATTTTTCAAATTACCGAGCTTCATCCTCTGCATTTGCAGGCCTCTGCATATAGGACTGCTCTACATAATTTCTATGGCTAAGTCCACTCTCTCTCTCGGTTAATACTCCTAAGAACTCTTCAAAGTAATACATCCGAAATTCTTTACTACTGAATATTTTCTACATCAACTAATTTGAGTCATCGCAACCAAGAATGTCTCACATCCTTTCCTCATAACTCTAGTTTGCATAGCGCAGGGATCATTGACATTACACTGAGCCAATGCCTTGTACTATCACCACCCGTCGCAGCATCTCAACACTATCGCCTGACCACAATCAACACAAATTTCTGCTTAGACAACCAATCCATTCCTGCAATCTAGTCAAACTCTCATAATGGTGCGGTTATCAAATCGAGAGACTCTTGTTCAGAGACATAACATAGGGACAATTTCTATATATGATATTCACACTAACGCTGTGCCCCAACGAACTAGTCACATGCATGTCATATGCTAATTTCTCCATCGCTGGTACTTTGTCAAATACATGCTCCATGCACACATATGAATGAGTATATCCAAGATCAATTAACGCATGCATCTCAATATCAAAAAGAGAAAATATACCAGCTATAACCTCAGGAGCATCCTGATCCTCACGAGCTTCATAACATATGCTCATGCCGTCAGCTATTGTGATCTATCCATCGCTCCTCTAAACCGTGCCTCCGTCCTCTATGTCAGACGGGGGCCACTATAACCCCTACCTCTATCTCGAATGCATAAAGCAGCCAATGCACTCCTTCACTGCATTTCCAAGGATTCCCTATTGTCCCTTGACTCATTGGGACAATTTGCCATAAAATGTTCAGTGCTTCCACATATGAAGCACCCTCCTATCAACAATCTACAAACTCCCAAATGCCTTCTATGGCAATGAGGGCATTCCGAATTTCTCCTATCCAACCGTTCTCTACCCGTACTCAGTGCTACATCGACCCTGTCTCTCTACCTCTCGTACGGAACTATATTCCTCGATTGCCGGAGACTCTAGCTCTTTCCTGCAGGAAGATGAAGTCTCTCTAGAAAACTTTATTTTGGTAGATCTTTCTTGTCGCTGCTTCTAGTCTCTTCACTTCATTGCGTGCTGACCAACCTGATAAAAAGTTCCACCGTTGGAGAGAAGTCACAAAGTGGCAATTCTCTGATGGAATCATGTAGTCCATCTTCAACTGCCTACACCGAAATGCCTTGGGCGAGGACCGCCCGGCATATTTGGCCGAAATGGGTCGACTCTTTCTCTCATACTCGCCTACGTATAAGTCTTTGCTTCATACGTGAACCTGCTTCCACTGACTCTCTATACATCTCAGAGAACGCATTTTTGCCCTAAACTCTTGGATAAAGAATTCCCATGTCATGGATTTCAGGAATCCTTGACTTTGAGCACCCGCTTCACCCAATCGTATGCCTCACCCTCGTAATAGTGAGACTCCATACGATGCTCTCCTCGACCGGAGGGCATCTAACTCCTTCCAATACTCTTCTAGCTTTTCATCCAGAATTCGGCTTTCTCCGACTTCCTTCCATGCTCGACCCATGGAATTCCTCTCGCCCATGTCTTCATATCAGTTCATTAGAGCTTTAGGAGTGGTCAATCTTATCCAATTACTCGAGCCATGTCTTGTGATATTCTCAACAAGGTTTCCGCGCTCATTAGGTACATTACTGGGCGGCCTAGAGGCTATAAATCTTTGTTCCTCGGGTTAACACTCTCAATACCTTCATCAGGACGATCCATCTATACAAAACACAATGACATCCACATCAGGCCAACACATTACTAAACTCATGCTTTTCTATCATATACTCTATTCTTGAGCCGCCTAAACCTAGGCTTTTCTAGAAATGCCTAAACCTAGGCTCTTCTAAAACGCCCAAACCCAGCTCGATACCACTAACTCAGAGCGCCCGCTTCGGGTCCAACCGGGATTAGCGGTCCTCAACCGAACCGGATGCCGATACCACTATCCTGCAGATCGCTTCCAACTCCGCACCTGTCGAGCCGAAGGTGTCATATATAAATTTTTTTATACACTATAAACTTAAGCTTGTTTTACTCATATAATGTTAAACATTTACTAGTATTTACATTGTTTACAAAATAAACAAAATTACATATACAAATAGACCAAAAAGGTCTTCTAGTGGTACCTAATGATGCGTGGGCCTCGGCCCGATGTGGATTGTCCCGTCCCTTTGGTTTCCTCTTCGTACCTACACGGATGAAAACACCCTTGCTAAGCTTTTTACGCTAAGGGGGAATTAATACATATGGGATGACCTTACTCGAGGGTCACCACACTTATACAAATGCATATACTTATGACACATATAACAATTACATATAATATCATTTCTCATTTATACTTTTCTATGTCATCTTGTACTTTTATTTCTTGTTCTTGTAATCAGATACTATCATCGCATAACAAAGAGTTATGCTTCGCACATGTCATATATTCTTTACATTTCATTTGCATATACTTGTCATTTTCTTTTATGTTTCATGTCTGCAAATACCTTAGAAGCGGATATGGGAAATAACTGTATGTACCCAAAGGTACTATCACTGTACGAGATAGTGATCTCTATATGTATATACCCGAAGGTATCATCACTATACGAGATAGTGACCTATGCCATGTAATATGTGACCCAAACGGGGCTGTATATACCCGAAGGTATCATCATTGTACGAGACAATGACCTATGTCATGTAATGATCCAAAAGGGATCTATGTCATCGACCCAAACGGGGCCTCGATATCTCAGAACCGTATGCCGCAAAGAATCGGTGTCCATAGTATGCCTATCTATCCCTCTCTACTAAAGTTCTGCAAGATAATCCATGTATTTATGTTCGCATATCTCATATTCCCCGAATAATTATGGCTGCAATCATATGCAATATGTACAATCATTTATTCAGATTTCTACTTTTTCATATCTCATGATATGCATGAATAACTATGATTACCATGTATGCTAATGCTTTTTCCTTATTTCTAGACTCCAATATGGTACCACTTTTATCATACTATATATGGATGGATTTGACTCACCGGGCTTTTTTTATGAGTTCAAGAACATTCAAACGGAGTTCGGACGTACAGTTATGGTCGTCCGGCTGAGGTCATACATGACTAGCTAATCCTAGCTGAGCTAGCCTGGAAAAACCTAGATTTCAGCAGGGTTATGTTCACCTACTGTCCTTCACATGCATATGGCTAGATCTTGATTCATTGGGTTTTCCATGTAGTCTAAGAACACCCGAAACAGAGTTTAAACGAAGAAGTTATGACCTTCAAGTTGGATCATATAAAGAGTACCAGGCCGAATCCAGCTGCCGACCGCTCCGGGCTCATTCGACCGACCTCACTTGGCGCGGCACTAAATTAGGAGTCAGACCAGCTGCTTATACTCATGGGTAAATGGACCCGCACCTCATATAGAGGTCCGAATTGAGAAATTCAAAAGCCTAACATCAAGTTTAATGACGTTGGCTACACTTAATGTATGATTCACACAATTCCTTTCTTTCTTACATAAAAACCAGTTCTAATGTCTTGCTAATGCGTATGATCAAAAATAGGGAAATTTTCCTTCAAATTGTAACCAGACCTTTCCCAAAACACATATATAGGAGTCTTAGAGCTCTTCTCAACTCAACCCTAACAAGAAATGAGTCAGAGTTTCCAAACCTTCCTTTTTTTAACCCATACACAAAATAGAGGGTTCCAAACCATGTATCTATACTTTCTATCCCAAAACTAGACAAATACCATACTCAAATCCATACAAAACACTAGACTTCCATACTAGAATCCATACCCGTGATCTTCTTTTTCCCTTCCTTCTTTATTCTCTTCTTCTCTCTCATATCCGTTTTCTCTCTCTTTCCAAGCACTCAAAATGAGATATTTTTTTTTGGCCTTATCCTTTATTCTGATCTTATCCTCCCTTTTCTTCACTTTGGTCCTCTAACTCTACTATTTTGCCAATCAATCATGATATTTTTACAATAGTCATATTCTCTATTATTCTTAACTGATGCATATTCCTACTTTGGCATATGAGCTTATTAAATTGGCGACTTCATTCCCAACTTTTGTATTAATTCTGGGTTCTTGCTTATTTTATTTTTATCTTTATTTTAAAATATACTTTCACTTTTATTATATCCTAAAAATGTTATAAAACTGTTAGGGTATAATTTGGGGTGTTACATCTCAGATTTCACGTTTTGCATTTAAATTACAAAAAATTCAAATTATACTTACAAAATACCTAAACATGTTGAAAACGACTAGGGTATATTTCGAGGTGTTACAGTCCGGGCACAAAATCGTTCTATGTGATATGCTTGTCATGACATGCCTTGGTTTTCTCCTCATAAATCTTAGCGTTTTCATATGAATTGTTCCGGAATTCATCCAATTTATTCAATTGCAAAAGCTTTTTCTCACTCACGGCTTGCATATCCATATTGAGTTGTTTGATAGTCCAATAAGTCTTATGCTCCAATTCTATCAGAAGATGGCAACCTTTGCTATAGACTAGCTTATAGGGAGATGTCCCTATTGGAGTCTTGAAAGTCATACAATAAGCCCATAGAGCATCATCCATTTTCCTTGCCATATCTTTTCGAGAAGAATTCATTATTTTCTCTAGAATTTTTTTTACTTCTCGGTTGGAAATCATGGCTTGCCAGTTCTATGCATGACTCCATACTTCAACAAAAGAGCATCAAAAAGCTTGTTGCAAAAGTGAGTACCCTCATAACTTATAAGTCCGCAAAGTTCCAAATCTTGTAAAGATGTATTTCCGAAGGAAATTAAGCACCACCTTAGTCTTTGACAACGGTCACAAGCTACAACAAATGCATATGCATCTTTAAACAATGTTGGCTGTTAGAAACCGAATTGAAGGACTTTTTCTGTCGTTCTATTACCACTGAAATGTTCCCTAAGTTCAAGGGAATGAAAATACCTTAAAATGCTCTCCATTTCTTCATTCGGTACACATCTCCTTATGATTTGATCAGCACAATGCTTGTATAAAATCGAATCTTCCCAATAGTAATGCTTCACCTCGGAGAAAAATTTCTTCTTTTGTTGAGATGATAACTCTAATGGAATCACTCTAGCTACGAGATAACTATATCGGCATACCATGGAGTAAAATCTGAATGAGAAATGACCAATAGATGTTCATCCAGAAAATTGTCATCAATGGGAAGTGGCTTAGGCACTATGCATTGCAACAATTCAAGTCTAGAGAGATGATTAGCCACCAAATTTCCCGAGCCTTTCTTGTCCTTAATATCTATATCAAATTCTTGAAGGAGGACCCAATGGATAAGTCTTGGCTTGACATCTTTCTTTGCCATAAGGCATTTGATTGCCAAATGGTCAGTGTAGACAATCACCTTGTTCCTAATCAAATAAGGTTGAAACTTGTCAAAGGCAAATACTATAGCAAGTAACTCCTTCGTTGTCGCATAATTCAATTGTGCATCATTGAGAGTTCTACTTACGTAGCAGATGGCATGAAAGATCTTGTTTCTCCTTTGACCCAAAACTGGCCCCAGCCCATAATCACTAGCATCATACATCATCTCAAATGATAACTCCCAATCCGAGGCCACTACAATTGGTGTGGAGATGAGTTTTTCTTTAAGGGTGGAGAAAGCATGCATACACTTCTCATCAAAATTGAGCTCCTTGCATAAGAAGGCTTAAAAGAGGCTTGGAGATTTGGAAAATATCTCTAATGAACCTCCTATAAAACCCGACATGGCCCGAGAAATTTCTCATACCCTTAACTGAAGTTGGGGGAGGGTGGTTCTCAATTGTTTCAATTTTTGCTTGATCCACTTCTATGCCTTTTCCCGAATCCTTTGACCAAACACAATACCTTCCTTCACTAGTATCATTTCTTCATCCATTTGGTTTGGTTTTGTAGGTTAGCTCATCACAAGGAAAAGATCATGGAGGTAGAGCTGGGGCCTTTCGTGTCAATTAGATATGTGCTGCCATATATATATCAAGCCAGAAATTGGTGCATGATTCTTGTATTCTAGCTATGTATATATTGTAATTATTAGTACAGGTGTGTTGTAGCAGTTGTATTATAGCTTCCTTATTTAGCTAGAGTAGTTGTATATATCATCCGTGTTGTAGCTTCCCTTATTTAGCTTAGGACTTAATTGTTAAAATTTGCTAGAATTCCGCCTTGTTGTACTCTATCACCTTCTATATAATGAGAGGAACTCTCACAATGAGAGGTATTCAATCCAATTGATATGGTATTAGAGCCATTTCAGAATTCTATAGTGTTTTTTTAGGCTCTGCTATTTCTTCACAATGATGGGTATACTGGTCAACAATTGGTTTACTTTTATCAAGGCGTTGCTGTTGTCGAAGCCTTAGTCATCTAGCTCCACCGCCATATTTCACAAATCTTCTTTATTTCGCCTGAACCTTAGGTTATTGTTTTTCTATGGTTGCATTTGTGGGGTTATATTTCCAAGCTCGATCATTATAGGCATTATGCCAACTAGCAACGTTGATGTTTTTGGTGTGTTTACAGAAAAATTATTCCACCTGGGAATTCCACCTCTCAGATATTGTCATGGGAAAAGAACTATGGGGCCACATCGATGGTAGCGATCCAACCCCTATTGAGCCTACTAAACTGGCTCAATGGCAAGTCAAAGAAGCTAGAGTCATGACATGGATTTTAGCATCTATTGACCAGTTAATTGTTTTCAAACTGAAGCCGTACAAGACAGCTAAAGATATGTTGGAGTATTTAAAGAAGGTCTATAATCAAGACAGCACAACCAAGCGTTTTCAATTAGAGTATGATATCACAATACTCTATGGCAATCTCCATTCATGATTATTTCTCCGATTTCAAAGCCGTGGGCTGAACTTACAACATAAATGGTAAGTAAAGGTGTTCAAATTAATCTCTTTCTATTGTTCAAGAGGTTCATGAACAAAGCAAGAGTGATCAATTTTTGATGAAACTACGTCCGGAATTTGAGGCCATTCGCTCTAATCAGATGAATCGTGCTCCTTCTCCTTTGACGCATGCTTTGGTGAATTACTTCGTGAAGAGTAGCACCTTGCTACACAAACTACTCTCCAACAAAACAACATACCCGATAATAAAGTTGCTTATGTAGCTCATGGGAGAGGTAAGGTCAGAAATATGCAACTAGTTCAATGCTATTCCTACTAGGAATATGAACATATTGCTGCTAATTGTGCAAAGAAATCTTGCAATTATTGCAAGAAGCCTGGGCACATTATCAAAGACTGCCCTACTTGTCCTCAGAATCGCCAAGCTAATGTTAAATCAAGTCACATGGTAATCGAAGCAGCAGCACCCTAGCCTTGCCAGATAAATCAAAGACTCACTCCCCGAAATGGTTCAGTAGATGATTATTTCAGCCTTAGGGCTTTAAGGTAAGGGTGATTTACCATCTTCATTTTGGCTTGTTGATTCGGGTGCATCTAATCATATAACTAGCTCCTCCGACACTCTTAGTAATGTTCGTACATATCATGGCACAACCAATATTCATATTGTTAATGGTACTTAGTTACCTATTCATGCTATTGGAGACATCAATTCTTCTGTTAAAAATGTCTTTGCATCTCATGAGCTTTCTACTAGTCTCATTTTAGTATAGTCAACATTGATAATGTTTAAGGATGTTCGATTTTTCGTGATGCTTGTATTGTGCGGTGATCAGTAAGCCTGGGAAAATAATACTCACAAGGGGCCTAAAGTCGACGATTGTTTCCTTTGCACTTTTCCATTTCTAATTTTGTTGCTTTGGCTTGCACTATTGTAAACAAACAGAGTGAAGTATGGCACAAACGTTTAGGTCATCCTGGCTCTGTTGTTTTACCTCATTTAGTCAACTTTGGTTTCTTGGGTAATAAAGATCAATTTTCCTCTCATCTTTCTGTTGATTGTTCAACATGCAAACTAGGTAAAGTAAGTCTCTTTCTTTTCCATCTCATGGTAGTCATGGCCGAAGTTGCTCTGATTTGATCCATAGTCATGTGTGGGGCATTACTCCTGTTATATCTCATGCCAAATATAAATACTTTGTGACATTCATTGACGATTACAGCAAATACACCTGGATTTATTTTCTTCGTTCTAAATCTGAGGTATTTTCTTTCTTTCAAAAATTTGTCGCCTATGTTGAGACTCAATTTTCTTTAAGAATCAAAGTGCTAAGATCTTATTCAAGTGGCGAATATATGTCTCACGAATTTCATGATTTTCTTCAAAACAAGGGAATTGTTTCTCAACGCTATTGTCCTTATACTCCTCAGCAAAATGGTGTTGCCGAACGTAAGAATCTCCACCTATTAGATGTTAAGAAAGAACTTATTGCTTCTTGAATCTTCTGTTCCATCTACATTTTGGGTTGAAGCCTTAAGTACGACAGTCTATTTAATTAATCGATTGCCTTCCCGTGTCTTGGACTTTGCATCTCCTTATTATCATCTTTATCATCATCATCCTAATCGCTCGACATGAAGCACTGTTTAAGGAGCCATTCCATTCGCCATTCCATGAACGCTATAAACTTTCCTCGCTTCAATCGTTAAATGTGCATTTACGTGGATATAGCATTTCGCACAAAGGTTATGTTTGTTACGATCCATGCTCTAACAAATTTCGTATTTCTCGTCATGTTGTTTTCTTTGAAAATCAATCATTCTTCTCTACTCATGTTGCGTCTTTGCCAGAGATACATGTTCTTCCTAGTTTTGATGAATTAAATTCTACTCCTTAAAGATTTAAACCAGGGATTGTGTATGAATGACGAAGCCCAACTTTGCCGCTTCTTGAGCAAGACCTGTCATCTGAACCTGGTCCAATTGATCATTCCACGATCAATTCGACTTCCAACACCATTTTTCGATGCTCCTCCAGAGGCCGTCATCCTCCTGATCGGTATGGTTTTTCACATGCATCTCTTCATACTACTTTGACCTCTATTCCCATACCTAAATGTTATTCAGAGGCTATTAAACAGGTTGTTGGCATGCACAATGGCTAAAGAACTTCTGTAGCTTTGGGGACAATCATACAGGATGTCAGTTTCAATGCCCTCCTAATGTTAAAAGCCACTAACATTGTAAATGGATTTATTCATTGCTTCGCTCGCTGGTACACACTCTCTATATCTATATAGATGGTTGGTTGTCCTTGGTAACAAACAAGAGTATGGGGTCGACTATGAGTAGACTTTGCTCAAGTCGCCAAAATGACTACAGTGCAAATGGTTATTTCTATTGTTGTTTCACAAGGCTCGCCACTTCATTAGATGGATGTCAAAAATGCATTTCTTTATGGTGATCTCAAAGAAGATATTTACATGGTTCTCCCACCTTGCTTGTCGTGCACCTCCTCTTCAGATGTATGTAAGCTAAAACGATCTCTATATGGGTTGAAACAAGCTTCTCGGACATGGTTTGATAAATTCCAATCAACCTTGCTTCGCTTTTCTTTTAAGCAAAGCCAATATGACTCGTCTTTGTTTCTTTGCAAAACAGCTACTGGTATTGTTTATGTTGATGATATTGTCACACTGACGTGATTCTACATTGATTACTCATTTGGTAGTAAATATCTTCAAGCTTCTTTTCACATGAAGGATCTTATCCTCTTATTTCTCGGGTCGAAGTTCATACTAATTCTACCGGAATTTTAAATCAACACAAGTAATAATAATAGATTTGATTACTTTGTCGGGTTCGAGATACTTCTTCTTCGGATACTCCATTGGAAGTAAACACAAAGTATCGAAGTGAGAAGGGTGATCTGCTTCTCAATCCTACTGTCTTTCGACGATTGGTGGGTAGCTCGAACTATTTTACTATTGCTCGCCCTGATATTTCGTTTGCAGTTCAACAGATTAGTCAATTTATGCACACTCCCTGTCATCTTCACTTAGCTACTGTTCGTCGTATTATTAAGTATCTTCATGGGACATCTAGCCGTGGATTATTCTTCCCAACTAGTTCTCCTCTTCGTCTTGTTGCTTATAGTGATGTTGATTGGGGCGTATGTCCCGATACTCGGCTTTTGTCCCGTCTGAAGTTGGTATTGTTTCTTAGTGATTCTTTGATTTCCTGGAAAAGTAAGAAGCATGCTCAAGTCTCTAAATCTTCTACGAAATCCGAATACCGTGCAATGTCTACTACATGTTTTGAGATTGTCTGGCTTTGTGGAATTCTCTCTGAGCTTGGTTTTTCTCAACCTGATCCTACTCCTCTCTATGCTGACAACACTAGTGCTATTCAAATTGCTGCTAATCCTATTTATCATGAGTGCACAAAGAAAATTGAGGTGGACTGTCATTCTACTCGGGAAGCCTTAGACTCATTATTTCTCTTCCCTATATTTCTACTATCCTCTAGATAGTTGATGTGTTTACAAAAGCCATGACACGACAACATCATTCGTTTCCTCTGCGTAGGGCAAATTGATGCTTCCTTGACCACTGCTGGCATCACCTGAAGGGGGAGCGTGTCAATTAGATATGTGATGTCATATGCCATCGCCGTAACTGGTGCATGATTATTGTATTCTCAGCTTATGTATATATTGTAAATTAATAGTACAAATTTATGTTGTAGCAAGCTTGTATTATAGCTTCCTTTATTTAGCTTTATAGCCGCATATATCATCCTGTATATAGCTTCCTTATTTAGCTAGACTTAATTATTGTAATTGTTGGAATTCAGCCTTGTTATACTCTATCACCTTCTATAATGAGAGGAACTCTCACAATGAGAGGTATTCAATCCAATTGACATTTCGGCACCGTGACAAGTTTAAGAACCAATCCTACTATCATTCTTGATCCATCTGTGAATCCAAGATTGGCAAAGATACTAGAGAAAATTGCAGTTGGGAGAGAACTTGGAAATATATGCTTTACCAGCATCAAGAGAGTGGGCATTCCTAATTTTATTTGGCTGTTGCCTTATATTGAGGGATTTTTTTGCAATTGGGGAATAACTCTGGTTTGTTTTACATTAGGCCTACAATGTCCTCTGGTTTGTTTTACATTAGACCTACAATGTCCTCCATCGAGATCGTGCTTTTGGATCCTTTTTTTGCTCGGCTCTTGAAGGAGCCAGCTAGTTTTCAATGAGCTCTTTTTCCCCTTCTCATCCTAGGTATACTGGGGGGGCTTCATGCTTCCAAGAAAACCATGTATTTCTACCTTTTTATGAATAGCAAGGTCCTGTGTTCACAACTGTTAGGAAAGATGTTAAGCCGATCAAGAACAAGCCAGGCCAGTGACTGTTCATATAGCTTCTTTCATGCATATTTTGTAAGTTAAATTTAACTTCAGCTTGTGAGAGATGGCTAGCAACAAGAAGAATTGTATTGTCCTCTATACTTCCTTCTGCACATTAATTTTTGTATTTTTATTGTACCACACATGTTTAAACACCAAGAATGAACATATATTCTCACTGGGAGTTTTTCATCTGGGGCTTTGAATTTCTGTGGCATTGCTGTTTTTATCATCAATACATTGTTGAAAAAGCTCAGGATACTTGGCTTCAAGATCAGAAATTGCGCCTCGCCCATATGTCTGAATTATCTCTTCCTGTTCAATGATTGAATAGTATTTCATTAATAGATGCTTCATTTCAATTAAAATCTAAAAAGAAAAACGAATAAGAAAAGTAAAATATGGAAAACTAGAAGCAATCTGTAGGTATAACCGTAGTGTAAAATTAGTCTGAATCTTGAGAATCATGATACACACATGCCTTCCTTCTTTTCATTTATTTATTTCTTTGTTGGTTGTGAATTAGATTCTGGAATTATTTTATCAGTAAGCCTTGAAAATAAATGCATTAGTAGTTTTGAACAAAATAAGCCAGACAAAGCAAAGGGTGATATTAAAAAATAAGGGTTTAGATGATGAACCGTTATTGACTTGTTTTCGTTTTCGAACTCCACACATTCCTCTGAAAGTCTCATTAAGTCTTTTCGGAGGAAGGAAGTCTCTGATTTTAATCCCTGTGCCGTTTCCTGTAGTTTGTTGCATTCTTCCTACCACCAACATATTACATAAAAATATAATCAAGTCAAATAAACTCCGAAATTTGTCACAGAACTCTTCTCAAATGTAAACATACCTGCTTCTTCAATCTTGATCTCCTAGCTGATTCCCTATTAGCCTCCCTCCTTCTTCCCTTTCTCAATTCTTCGTCTTCATCCTTTGAAAATATTGTCAAGAAAATAACCAAACTGTGTTAATTAATGGTAAGACAAGGAAAGAAATCCATTAGTGCATTGGTCTATCCACATCTTGCTCTAACAGTTGTAAGCAACATTGTTTGCTAGAAATTCCTAAATCCAGCAGATCACCTCAAGTAAAAAAAGAAACAGGAAACTGAAATTAGATTAAATAAGCTACTAATCAATCTGAGAAATAACTGCAAAACTTTTCAAACCTGGATACAGTTTTCTTGCATAGTTGATGCAGCCACTGGAAGCCTGAGATTGGATGTCTTAGGAGACATCTTCCGGGCAGCTGTCAGCGTGTTATTGGATGCATTCGGGGACACCTTCTGGTCTGCTGTGCAAGTTGTGTAAGTCATAAAACTAACAAATTTCAATGAACAAGAGCAGAGAAATGAAATTCAGCATATACCATATTCATATATCTGGACAGAGGTCCACTTCCTAGTTGGATAAAATACCTGGAAAAGGAATGTATGGCTAAATTAGTATAACCATCATGAAAACCCCCAATCCCACATCATAGAGATATAGCATGCAAGAACTCTCTCCTATGTTTGGTTCTTGTGAAAATTTGAGGAAAAAATGCATGATTTTTTTTTTTTTAAATTGTTGTATAAGGAATTCTTACTTTGTTAGCTCTGTCATCAGTTGCATCTCTTCTTCCAGCAACCCTTTTCAAAGTCATTACAAAATTACAGTTTAGCATAAATAATCAGCAATAAGCAATCAAATAGCAATAGTGTACTAATACTACTAAATAAAAACATATTGCTAAGAAAATTGTAGTGTTATAAGAATTAACAACACCTTTTTGAAGTATCATCAAATCCAGAAACTGAGGCCAAGTTTCCAGTTTCCTTTGATCTGAAACCTAGAACATCTGCGCGACATGAGCCACCTCGGAATCCTTGTGCAGAATTAGAGTTCTTCTTGGGACCCTGCTAGCACATGTAAGTAAATCAATACATACCTCCATAACTAATGTGATTCATTTGTGATATGCAACTGTTTTTTTTTTTCATATTAAGACTCATATCTAATCTATCTTAGGATTCTGAAATCATTAGTACTAGTCCTTATGATTAGAATGATTAAGAAATAAAGCAATTCTGGATAACAGGGCAACAACATTAGGATTACCCCAGATGTGGAAGGATTCCCATTTGCTGGCACAAAATGATCCTGAAAAAACCATCAAGAAAAGCAAATAAAACATTCATATTTTTCCATGGTGTAAATTAAGCAAGCAATAACTACATAGTCTCACACAAACAATCACCTGATTTCCAGAGAAATGGGGATGAGGAGCTGGAGAAGAGGTAGAAGGTGAAGAGGAAACAGAAGATCTGTTAGCTCCGACACGACGATATACCTGTTTAAGAGTGAGTTATATAAGACAGACAGATTATTTATGTTTAAACACTCTGGTAGAATTAAGGGACTGAGAAAGTGAAAGAACATGAGTGAAGACGCCTGGTTTTGAAGACTTGGGTTTAGTCTCCATTGTCTTGCTTTCGAAATCTGAATAAAATGCCCTGTAAAAACACTATCTTATATAAGAAACATTCCTTCATCAACTAAAGCAACTCCTTGACTACAATTGATCCTTGTAAACCTTGACTACTGAGAGAATAAATATGAATTTACAATTGAATAGAGAATCAGAATTGAAAATCAATTTCATTTCAATTCTAGATTGTTTTCTAGAACGGGAATAAAGATAAAAAAAAATAATGTAATGGACACCAAATACCATTCTATTAAGATTTTGGGCCTTTATGGTTACAGTGTTTGAAAACTTTTTTTTTTTTGTTTTGAAAAACAAGGAAAACATGCCCCCTTTTTTGCTTCGAAAAATAGAGAACACAGAAAACATTAAATTTTGGACAAGTTAGTTTACAGTTTTTGAAAACTGTTTTTTGTTCAAAAAAACAATGAGAACAAAAAAAACACAAACAACACTTTTGGTAACCAAGAGAACACCAATTATGTTTTCAAAAACTGCTCTAAAGAATAATTTTAAAAAACATGAACCAAACATATAAAACAGTTTTCAAATAACACCAAAATGGTGCTCTCTGTTATTTTCAAAAACGGTTTTCAAGAACAGTTTTGAAAGATAAGAACCAATAGGCTTATTTTTTATTTTTTTTATTTTTCTGGTATCACTTCCATTGACATATTATTTCCATTCCTTTTCCCGTGAACCAAACAGATTCAGATTTTAGAAAGAAAGGTCTACCCAAACCAACCGAACTCTTTCTATACATGGTTGGAAACTCACCCCCCAATTAAAAAAAAACAAAAACAAAAACCAAACGCAACATAAATCAATCAAAGTTACCCTCTATGATTTCTTGAACTTCCATGAATACATCAAAACCCTAGGAATAATAGAGCATGAAAAAAAATCAAAGCCCCAAAAACGTTCTACAATCGAAACACGTGAACTTTTTGCCAGAGTCATAACTTACAGAAAAGAAAGAAGAAAAAAGAAAAAAGAAAAAAAATTCCAAACTTTCTTGAAGTTCTATGCATAGTCGGAATAGTAGATTAGCAACTTCAGAGAC
Organism: Tetrastigma voinierianum; assembly: GCA_016808115.1. Lineage (NCBI taxonomy): Eukaryota > Viridiplantae > Streptophyta > Magnoliopsida > Vitales > Vitaceae > Tetrastigma > Tetrastigma voinierianum. The sequence continues at coordinate 465,224 of JAEQBH010000419.1, read as the reverse complement.
CTTTTAAAAAAAGTCCCAAAAACAAAAAATCTAAAACAACAAACCTAGGATCAAACGTAAAAAAGTAGATTTCTGTATCTATATTCATAGGCTAATTCAAAACTAGGATGAGTTCAGGCTCACCTATTAAAATACAGAGAAAGAGTGACAGAGAGAGCGAAAGTTTGATGGATGTTGATGGCGGCAAAAGGTGATTTTATAGTTCAAGTTTAGAGCGGGAGCTAGTTATTGTTGCTTATATAGTATTAAGAAAAGGATAAGAGTTTTTTTTTTCTCTCTCTTTTTCATATATTTTTTTTTTTCATATTTTTTCTTTGCCCTTTCTTGGCCGTAGGCATCGCTCAATTCGGCGTTTGTAATCTAAGTTATTACCTAAAATAAAGTTTTTTCTTTGATTGATTCCTAGAGAAGCCTTTTCTAATTGTTGAAAAATTAGAAATTACAAATACTTGTTATTTTTATTGTCAAAATAGTGAAAATACTGAACATATTTTTAAATATTGTATTTTTATTCAAAGAATTTGGAATTGTATTAAATATAATTGTCTGTCACCACTTTTTTTTTACGAAGATGATCTCCTGTTTTGGCTTGTAGCAATCTATAAAAAATAAAAAACTAATTGTAAGCTTTTCAAACTTCCAACGAAACAAATTGGCATTATTCTTTGAAATGTTTGGACCACATAAACCATGTTTTATTTAGGAAAATAAAACCTAACCCCTTTCTCATTTTTGAAAAAACTATTTTGATTTTTCAAAATCTTCATAAGCGCATGAGTGGAACATTTCTTATTGACGAATAATGTAAAATCCCTCGTAGAGTTGAAAAATAAATTCGTTGGATCCTCTTTATTAAAGGAAGGTTCAAACTAAATTTTGATGGTTCTAAGATATAAACAAATATTTAGGCAATCCACTATTATTACAAAATGTGTGACACCGAGAGATGGTATTTTAACCTTAAGAAAAAATGTTTTTTAAACTTGGAGATATAGATGGTTATAATAAAAAAGTAGCTTTTACTTGGCTTCAATTATTTCGGTTAATCGGCGATGCTTGAAGACTTTCATACTCTAAATATTTATACCTCAAGGTCGCATCCTACGATGATTGTTTAACAAAAATGGACAATTGTATTATTAATTCTAATATTTTGAAGATATTTATATTTGTTGTCATATCTACAATAGATTGTTTAGCAAAAATGGACATTTGTATCGCTGATTCTAATATTTGGAAGACAGATTTTCCAAGAAATATTGGAAAAATTACTTTTGAAGATTATTATGGTTCTTTGTTTAACCGAAATTGTATGGTGCCTTAACCTTTGTTTCCATCCACCAAAAAAAAAAATGGAAATCTTGAAGAATAATGATAGAAACGGTACAATTAGGACTGTTCTACATATAAAGAATATAAATTGGATTAATATAGACAAATATAAAAATATTTGTAAAAATAATTTATTGCAAAAATAATCTTGAAAATGTCACTAGGATAAATGTCTCTACTGTATCTCTTTTGTATTTTATACATTTGTGTCCGAATTGGTGCATTTGTCATACCGTATCTCTTTTGTATTTTAAAAAATAATGTTAATGCAAATAATTTTTGGATTTATCAATTTTAAATGGTTATAAAGTATCTTTTATCATTATTCATTGGGTTAAAGGATATTTTTGCCCTCTCAACTACGGCTCAGGGTCTACTTAGCCCCGTAATTATTTTTTTTTTATTATCAATTTTGCTTTTTAATTATGACTCAGGTATTAATTTAGCCCTTAAACTTTTATCATTTTACTTTTATACTATTTAAAACCAATAGTTTACTATATTATAAAAATGATTAAGCTTTAAAAAAAAACCAATAACTTTTACCATTCCTTTCATTTATAAAAGAAAAAGAATTGTTTGAGGAAGTTAGTATACACAAAAAAAAAAATTAAAACATATTTAAGCTCGATATTTCATTTATACACACTTCTTTTAAGTCATTTTACTTATTTATTTATATAAGTATTAAATAATTTAAAAACATATAATTTGTTGAATAAATTTTAATTTTCTTTTGGATTCCTTTGTGAAACTAATATTAGAAATTTTTGTTTTTAACTTTTAAAATAATTTTTAGAAATCAAATTTAGTAAATAAATATGAATATATTGAATTATAGGTTGGTAATCACAACTAATTTCTTACGAAAAATTAAAATTTACCAAATATTTTATTTTTTATACACCAAAAAATCAAACAATTCTTTTTTTTTTCTTTTTTCATATGAAAAAAATGGTAAGAATTATTAGTTTTAACTACTACAAAAGTAAAAAAAAATTAGTTGATACGTTAAATTGACAATGGATCATAGTTGAAGGATAGAAATGATAAAAAAATTAGTTGATAGGCTAAGTTGACATTCAGCAATAGTTAAGAGGCAAAGGCCCTTTAACCCCTTATTCATTTGAGAAATTGGTTTAAAGAGGCAAATTAAAAAATGATGCAAAAAAAATGTTATTTATAAAACTAATTTATTACAAAAATAACTTTGAAAATGTCATCATTTAAAAAAAAAAATTACCCCTTAAAATATAGAAATAAATCCTCACATGATAACACAATGCCTTAAGGGTATTTTCATTTTTTTGCATGGACGAAAGAAAAATTAGAAAATTAGTGCTAAAAATGTTTATTTATTTAATGGAAAAAAGACAATTAATTCCATATGTTTCCCAGGTCCAAGAAAGAAGTTCAAAAAGGACAAAATAACAGTCCCAAAAAATTAAAATAAATAAATAAAAATTTAACACCAATGTCTTCTAAGACCCGATTGGGAAAGGTCTAAAGTCTACAGTAATTTTGTTCTTTTTATAGCTATTATATGTTGTCTTTTAGGCCTACGTGGCTGATCATTATTGGCTGTTCCTCAAAAAATAAATATTGTAATATCATCAGATCTCTGCAGATTCCAATGGGAACTTTACCAAATATTTAAGCAGAAAAGAGGGAAGCATATGCAGTGCAAATAGAGACAAATTTTATAATTAAATGGAAAAAATATTATTTTTTTACAGGAATTGTTGTTGCCAAGGCAAAGATGAATCATGAACGGTGTCGTTTAATCTTTACTTGGAAAAATCACTGTTTCTGTCAGAGCTGGTCCAAAAAGAAAGTCAATGTCTTCACCTCTGGGTCCTCATGCTTCATTTTCTTTTTTCTTTTCCTTTTTCTTTTTTTTCTTTTTGTCCTGTTTCTTTTTCTAGTTGTCCTTTAAAAGAACAGTGTCTCAGTCCCCACAGCTTTCATCTTTGTCAGAAAACAATGTGTCTGTTTCAGACTCTCAGTCATGCAGACTCCATTTTCAGGTGAGATATCTCTGCTCTGAGAATGGTGGTTTTTCATGTTGGTGAAGACATTCCCTTCACAGTTTAATGGGTGTGCCCTCCAACAAGGTAACTGGGTTTCTATGATTTTCAGTCTTCTGTACTGGGTCTGTGTTAGTTTCTCTGGTTTGTGTTATTTTGATCAATTTCTATGTCTATTTTCTTTGTTAATATTGTTTTCTTTTTGTTTGGGTAGAACCAGAGGCTGCATTTCTTGCTTTTTTTTTTTTCCCATTCTTTAGCCATTTCATTTCTGGGTTTTCTCTTGTAATTGTTCAGCTTCCTTGAAAGATTTGGTGAACTTTTTTTTCTTTCTTCTTTACAATGTGCCTGTATAATGTCTGTCTCCACTTTTTCCTTCTCTGTTCCTAAGATAATGCTTGGAAGTTCATTTATTCTTTCATTTGAAAAAGCAAACATTTGAAGTTTTCATTTTAGGATCTGAGAATGCAACTTGGTGAGCTTTGAATTTGTTCATGTCTAGGCTTGTTTGGCTACTTAGAAAAAAGTAGATGTTGAAGATCTTATTGGACAATCCCTGATAATGGCAGTTGTTTGCACAGCACGTAGGCATTATGATAAAAAGAAGTCTGCACTTCTCTGAAATGATGGAAAATGGCATGCCAAATAAGATCTAAATACAGGCTTCATTCATCAGCTCTTTCTTTGTATATTCTACAAACTAAACAACCAGCAGCATCATTTATAAGAGTGAACACATTTCTTTTTGTTGGCTGAAATTATCAATACATTAACTCATGTGGTGGAGCATAAAGATTTGTGCTTTCTAATCGTTGATGTTTCAGATTTGATGATTTTATTCTCAAATTTGTGGAGCAAAAAGTTTTCAATAGGGGTGAATTCGGAGTTGTTTGCGAGTTGTGATGGTTGTTTAAGAGTAATTCTCTTCTTTTGTTTGCTGGCAATTCTGCAGCTTTTAGCTCATCTTTTGCTCTGTAGACCCAGCATCCAAAAGGATATTTCAGTCTTGAAATATGCATTTGGTAAAAAAAGAATCATTATAAGGGATAGGTTTGCTTACCAATTGAATCCAAAGTGAATGTCTCCTAAGATCTAGGCTATGTTTGATTCATATAAAATTCGAAGGAAAGAAAAAAGGGAAGAAAACCAAACTGTATGGAAAAAGAAAAAACAAAGGAAATTCAAAAATTTCTCTTGTTTGGATGTCTATGGAAAGAGTAGGTACTAGGTAGGGAAGAAAAAATGAATTGTTGAGCAATGTAACTTCTCCAATTTTCCTCACCCTTACCTGAGGAAAATGGGGAAAAAAATCTCTCAGCTTTTTCCTCGTTCTTTTTTTCTTAATTTTTTTTCCCACAACATCTAAACATGAGAAACCATTAATCTTATCTTTTTCCCCCCTTTCTTTAGTACTCTCAAAAACCAAATGTAGCCATATGATTTTTTAAAATTAGGTCTTACCAATAACTTTTTGTTCTTAAAATATGCATATTGGCCAAATAATTCATATTGTACATAACATTTGGCTTCAAAATGGAAAAAAAACCAGATGGCATGGTTCTCTTAAGATGCATGATTTTCTAAATCAGGTCTTAACCATCCCGAGGATGAATTTATTAATAATCTTGCCTAAAAACCATGGAAGCCAGTGTGCAAAAATTGCCTATGAAAGAACTAAAATGATACTTAAACATTAGTAGTATTTTTGTATATGTACTAACTAATATATGGTTTCTCTACAACATTTTGCTACTATGATTGCTTTTATGTGAAATGATCAATGTTTTATCTTTCTGTATTTCACAGGTTGGCACCGGGCATTGATTAGTTCCAGGTTGCAGCCTCGAGAAAACATGAAATCAGGATCAAAGAAGCAGTGGAACTCCATAGTACCTTTTCGGTTGAGAGGCAAATCAGCGACTCGCTTTTGTATGTATCCCAAAGTGAAGTCAGCTGGCCGTAGCCCTGGAAATACACCAGTTTATCTAAATGTGTATGACTTGACATCCATCAATGGCTATGTCTACTGGGCTGGCCTTGGTGTCTTCCACTCTGGTGTGGAAGGTCAGCTGTCCTCCCCCTCTCTATTTTGATGCTTATGCTTCATCCTTGAATATATATAAATTATCATAGTAATAGCCTATGTTAAGAAGCATGATATTCATATTAAACATAAATCCTACAAGCTTGAGCTTTCAGAAGAGTTGATCGTTTAACATGGTATTAGAGCCTGGTTTGGTGAGAGTTTTGAGCCACCCCTTTGCAGTTTGAATCCCCGTTTGTTTATTTGAAAGTTCATGCAAGAGTCTAATTGATTTGTTTGACTTTATTCTAATTGGGTTTCCCCACATAAATGTTATGGCCCTTTTATTTTCCATCTAGAATAACATATTACAGTAACCACATCAGACAGATAAGGTTTATGATTTGATTGAAATGGTGGCTCTACAAGGAGTGATATGCTTTCATGCAGCTTTTGCAATTATTTTTCCTAATTACCATATAAAACCTATATTGATATCATTTTTTTTCTCTGATTTATTTTGGTTGCCAAGTCTTTTTCTTAGTGAAATGGATTAGGCACGCCTGATTTTAATACTTCTTACATAAGTATGAATTACAAAATATATACATATATGGCTCTAATAGAATCACCTTGAGTAGTTGAGATGAAAGATTTGTGAGTTATTCTTTGCATTTTTTTCCCTTCTATAATCTCTATGTTGGAATAAATATCTTGTTAAACAACCAACTCTCTTAAAAGTTCAAGCTTGTGGGATTTTGATTTAATATGAATATCATGCCTTTAACACCCTCGTGGCCTCATACCCGTACGTGGGAGAGTCAAATCAACAAAACAGAGTCCTTCATAGACTTTCAAATAAACAAATAGGAATTCAAATTGCAGAGATAGGTCTCAAACTTAGAGCCTCCTACCAGACCAAGCTTTGATACAATGTTAAATGAACAACCAACTCTCCTAAAAGATATGAGTTTAATATGAATATTATTTTGCCTTTTAAGATATATGGTATCTGATTTGGATGTGCATGGTGGCAGTTCATGGTGTAGAGTATGCATTTGGAGCCCATGACTACCCATCAAGTGGTGTATTTGAGGTTGAACCAAGGCAATGTCCTGGCTTCAAGTTTAGGAAGGCAATTTTCATGGGAACTACATGCTTGAACCCTGCTCAGCTTAGAGAGTTCATGGAGCGTTACTCCACAAATTATCATGGGGATGCATATCACTTGATTATCAAGAACTGCAACCATTTCTGTGAGGATATCTGTTACAAGTTGACTGGCAACCGAATTCCAAAATGGGTGAATCGACTTGCCAGAATAGGTATTTAATTTTCACAATATCTCACACCTTCTGCTACTTTCACATTAACTTCAGCCTTACCAATAAGTTGGTGTTAAAGAATAATGAGAAATAGACAACAAAAAGATGAAAAACAAGGAATATTAAGATTTATGTGGAAATCCTAAACAAGAAAAAACCACGGGTAGAGAAGAAGAAATCTGCTACATAAAAAATAGATAAAAGATTGAAGTGCTGCGGCTGTTGGGGAAAAGAATCATAAAACCCTAAAATACTTGACATGTTTGGAGGCATTGTCACATTCCACATCGGATAGGGGAGAAAGTTTCTAATGATATATAAGCATGGATTCCTCTTAATCTAATAAATGCGTTTTAAAGTCTTGAGACCCCTTTGGCTCAAACTGAACAGTATCTATAAGGTTGGGTGGATCGTTATTAATGGTATTAGAACTGATCCTCGACTCCGGTGTGGGGGTTTGTTTGGCCCCTAAGGGTGTTTATCTATTCGATTTGGCCTTGCAGTCCCATGAGACACAGTGAGTATAAACTATATAAGTATGGGTTCCTCTCAACCTTATTGACGCATTCCTCGGACTCAAAACGGATAATATCTAAAATTGAACATGTAAAATCCCTTCCTTAACAATGTTGGTAGAACTTCTTAAATCAGGTTGGATAAAATTTGGGTCACCCAACTCTAGTAGAGTCGGCTTTAGCGATTGTGAAGCAAACCATATGTACCAAGTGACCATTGAGGCTTGTGGGTTTCTTTCTTATATTCGTCTCTTTTTCTTTCCTTGTAGGTTCACTCTGCAACTGCATACTCCCTCAGGCCCTTAAGGTTTCTGCAATACGGCACAAGCCGAATTTCCGAAACTACGAAAACGAAAAGAAGAATCTGAGATCTGGATTTAGTTGCTTGTCATCTATCTCAATGCATCAGAAGGAAGTATCATTGTCTTCATTGTTTCTTCACTCTCACTACAAAGGCTGCCTACCACCATGGGAGTTGAAAACATCAAGAAACACCAGATTGAAAGAAGGGTAAGAATAGAAGACTTCATTCATCAAGCAGTCTTTCTATGCTTTTCAAAAACCTCTCTTGGCTCTTAGAGGGGCAAAAAGCTTGAAGACATTCATCAAGGTTCATATTTTGTATGCTAATGCAGAAAGCTTTTGAACTTCCATTTTACATTTTCTTCTGTCCTGTAATATGTTTTTGGATTGGTGGTGGTTGTGGGTTTGCTACTTGCCAAATGCCAGCTAGAGTTATATTGTAATGTTACTCATCTGGATATGCCAAGTTATATATAAATTAATCTACATAAATTGTGGTCTTCTAAACTTAACAAGATTTTTTTTTTTCCAATTACTTATAGAATTTGATAATTCCCATGATTTATGTTTGTTCCTGGGAAATTTAAGGTAAAGGAAGAAGACAATGCTGTAGAAAATAATTTTCCTAAATTTGGATGATATGGAAAAAAATAAACAAAAATGTTAGGGGTTTTTTTTTTTTTATGTAAACATAAAAAATATAAAAAACATTAAATTCCGTGAACAAAAACAATTATGCAAGAAATATCAAAATAATGTTCTCTATGTCATCAAAAAATATTCTTAAAAATAGTTTTTAAGAACAGAAACAACATAGGCCCTAAGCTTGATTCTTGTTTTTGAAAATTGTTTTTAGTTTTGTTTTGAAAAACCTGAAAAATACTCAAAGTTGTAAGGTCTGTTTGATTTCTCTTTTTTGAAAACTATTTTTTGTTCTAAAAAATAAGGAGAATTAGATAAATAAGGAAAATTAAGCTTCTTTTTTTTTTTTCTAAGAGAAAAATATAAAAAATACTAAATTTAAATAATATGAATATTTTTTTATAGAATACTGAAATGATACTCTCTGTAATTCAAAAACTGTTTTCAACAACAGTTTTCAAAAACAGAATCAATGAGTCTCCTAATTTTGAATGAAAAACCCGCTCTTTTCATTTTACTGAGTAAACATCGCGTCAAACACTTCGTTTCTAATTTTACTGCAAGTGCCATCAAACGACGGCGTTTCAATCATCTCTCCTCCCCATGAACAGAAAAAATGAGCTGCCAGCAAAGACCGGACGGAGACAACTCAGAGATTAGGTCAACTTTAACCTCAGATTAATTAATTCACTAATTCAAAATCATCTCATCTCCTCCGTACCATTGAATCAAGCTATTTGATTCTCAAGCTTTCAATCCTAATTCCATATTTCAAATACTGTTTCTTCACAAAAATCAAACAGTTTCTCACAGATTTTGAAAATAAGGTCAGAAAATTCAACCGTTTAATTCGGTCTTGCCATGGGTAAAGGAGGGGGCTGTGTCCCGAGCAAGAAGAGAAAGCCACTGGTCGTATCCGACGATCCTCCAAACGCGGATACGGATATCCCTGTTCCGCTTCCAGACACCGCTATTCCGGAATCTGGCGGATTCAATTTGCCGGCGAAATTGAGAATCTTCATCGTTTTCTACTCCATGTACGGACACGTGGAGATTTTGGCGAGGAGGATTAAGTTGGGAGTGGACAGCATTGATGGGGTTGAAGGGGTTCTTTTCCGGGTCCCCGAAACGATGGTGCCGGAGGTTTTGGAGCAGATGAGGGTGCCGCAGAAGGCCGACGACGTGCCGGTGATGTCCGCCGTTGCGGAGCTGGCGGAGGCTGACGGATTACTGTTTGGGTTTCCGACCAGGTACGGCGCTATGGCGGCGCAGATGAAGGCGTTTTTTGATTCCACAGGGCAGTTGTGGAGAGAGCAGAAGCTCGCCGGCGTTCCCGCCGGGTTCTTCGTGAGCACCGGAACGCAGGGTGGCGGCCAAGAGACTACGGTGTGAGTATCTGTTCTGGTTTCTCTTGATTTTTTTCTTGAGAATTTTAACTCTTCTAGTTGATTGGGTTGAAGGTTATTTGAGCAAAGTGAGAGTGAGTGTAATGTTTGCATCTTTTTTTACAAGTGATGGAGATGTGCATTTAGTTATTAATTTCAATTTAGGGCTTTGGAAACCCGTAGGAAGAACATACTCAATGTGAATAAGTTCTATTTCTTATTCAAAATTTGAAAATTTGGAGTACTCTAGAGTAGTTTGCCTTTGGACTTGCTTGTTTATGGCTACAAGTGATGGGAAAAGACCGTGTAATTTTACTTGATATTGGCTTGTAGGTTTGCGTGTGTGCCCACATCAGGGAGAGATAGGAGAATTGAAGATGATGTTGATGATGAAAGAAAAACCTATGGATTTCATCATCTCTTGAGGGTGTGAAAGTAATAGGTGCATTCCCACCATGTACATCCTGATTTCTAGTTAGGATGTTATGAAGTATCAATAAGTCTTGTGAATAGTTTTGGTAAATTGCATTTTCTTATAAAAGTAATCATATGTTGGCATCATTATTGAGCCATTTGATCTTCATTGTAAGTTTCAGAAAAGGTATATGTGGTAAGTTCAGGAGCTGAAAATGAATTATTTGCTTCTCAATGTTTCAGATTCACAAATTGTTCCCAGAGACAATGGAAATAAATCAAAGAATGACCAAGAATGAATTTTAGTTTTTTAGCATGAAAAAAGAAAAACATATTAAGAAAATAAGCATTTTCACTCTATAATTCCCTTTCAGGATAGATCAGGAATGATATTGCTAATTTATTTGAAAATTATTAAATTATATTTTGCTTTTGGGCTTTGGTACGTTAGTTGGGAAATTTCATCACAGTGGTTGGGTGAGAAACAGGCAAGTTATCAGTTACCATTTGATGGGATGTGAACAAAGGAAACTTCTTTTTCTGTTTTTGGTCTGCAGTTTATGGATAAAATAGTCACTCCTGCTGTAATGATGTTCGGGGAGAGATTTTGGAAGTTGATTGCCCTCACCTTGCTTGAGCACTATGTATGATATTATCATCTTCACTAACCTGTTTATATTATAGCTTCCTTGTCCTGCTGCTCCATATACGCAGCAATAGCAGAAATTATCCGAAATTAAAACATCATATGATCCCAGAAGTATGGATTCTACATTAGCTGATCAATAAATTTCCAGAAATGAGTAGCACCTCCATAAATTTGTGGCCTATTCAGTCTTTTTTTATCTTGCTTTCGTTTAGAGATACCAAATACCAACTACTAACTACATTCCTCTTTAACATCTGTGAAATACGTTTAACATGTTGTGTACCCCATATTCATCATTGTTTCCTCAAAAGCACATTTTCTCGAGCTTAGCCTCAAAATATGAACCTTCTGTTGCATACAATTTGATGTATGAACAATAATATATGAGATAAAAAGGTGGAAGCCATACGTTAAATTTGAAATTACTTGTTTCTTGTTATTTGGAGATTGGAATATTTATCATTTTAGTCATAATTAACTGATTCATCGATTATGTAATGTTGTTACTGTTGTAGTTGGACAGCAATCACCCAGTTAGCTCACCATGGGATGCTGTATGTTCCCATTGGATACACATTTGGAACTGGGATGTTTAAGATGGACTCCATTAGAGGGGGGTCTCCATATGGTGCTGGTGTCTTTTCAGGAGATGGCACTAGAGAACCAAGTGAGACAGAGCTAGCACTTGCAGAGCATCAAGGTAAGTACATGGCTTCAATTGTCAAGAGGTTTGGCCGGCCTCGAACCCTCCAAACCTAATTACCCCTGCACAGTCTAAATTAGAACATTGCTAAACTGGTCTGTTGTAATGGTCTTCAGATATCATTTGTCATTAAGTTTGAGGTGGCTGGGGACCCCTTGTATTTATTTTATTTTTCTACTCATTGTTTGTCCCAAATGTTGTATATGATTTTGATATTCTTATGTTTGATTGAACCAACCTTAATAAATTGTAGGTTATTCTTTTTGTGTTTGATTTGATATTATGATTCTATTGAACTAGAGAATGGAGATATGCATCTGGAAAAAATACTAAAAACATATCTTGATTGAATTTGTGAAATTTGGAGAATGGGCAAAATGATGGAGTTAAAAGGAATTTTTTTCTATATCCAAACGAGTAAATACCTAAATATTAAACCACCATTATTTGGAAAAAAAAAAATGAAAATGTTAAGAATCGTCTTAAACTTCTCCCGTTCTAGGCTTTAATATAAAAAGATATTATAAAAACAAAAAAAATGTTAATTTTATATAATATTTTTTCAATCGGTTTTAGTTATTTTCACTCATTTTTAGGATCCTTGTAGAAACTTATTATGTAATGTAATGTTTCAGTGAATCTTTTAATTGTCATAAGTTTTTTTTATTTGTTTTTAATGATTAAAAATAAAGCATTTCAAGAAAATGAAGCACTACTAAAAATTCTGTACTGACTTTTATTGATAAAATAAGACGCATCATTTTAAAAAAAATGTAATATAAAAACTTATTTTTTAGAAATGTTATCCTCCTAAAAAGAAAAAAGAAAAGTTAGGGCACCCTTTTGGTACAGCTTAAAACTGCTTTGTTCTGAAAATAAGGAAAACAGCGTTTGTTTTTTTAATTTATTTTAAAAAATACAAAAAACATAAAAAAAAAAAATACTATATTCAGTTAACACCAAAATAGCGTTCTATTTGTTTTCAAAAAGTGTTATTAAGAACAGTTTAAAAAAATAAAAACCAAAGGAAAAAAGAAAAAAACTAACCCAATAATTATTCATTATGAACAATTTATAAGTGTAAGTCATCATATTCCAAATGCGCACGACTAAGAAAACAATCTCTTACAACAAGGCTAATCATTTTTCTCCGGTCACCTTTGGAAACCCAGCTGGTGCAAAAACCAAAATTTCTACTTGTTTTTCAATATTTTTTTCTCGTAATAATATTTTCAAAAAGTAATTTTTTAAACAACAAGAATCCATTTTCCAAGCAAATTCTGCAGGTTACTAAACTTGAAACCAGTTTTAACAATCTTCGGAACTTGAAATTCTCATATGTCAAATTTCAACTTAACACAAATGTCATGATGCCTTGGTTCGGATTTGCATGTAAGATACAGTACTGTGCCTCCCCAAAAACAGAAATTAAATTAAAAAAAAAAAAAAAAATAAATAAATACATAGATAAGGTCCCCTGATCAGCATCCTTAATTGTTTCAACTTTCACAACAGAATAAAAAGGAAAAAACACGAAGTCCCAGCTGGATATCTCAAACACATGACAACGTTAAAACCAGGATTGATTGCATACAAACATAGTCAGAGAGTCCAATGCCCCCCCCCCACTTGCATGGTTGTGAAGAACCAAGTTGATGATGATGGTGCCTTGCGAGACCCAAATTTACAGGTCCTTCTCACCTTCAACCAGAATTTGGTGCTTTACCAATTAGCAACTACATGCACCGGGGGAAGAAGGTCTGCCCAACGTACCCACCAGTCATCGCCCTTCTCACGTTCGATTCAAACATCTTCGGGTTATCCCTCAACACAGCAGCAGCATCATGATTGAGCGGATCTTCGTAATTCGGTTGCTGCATATGCACAAACAGAGATATGGTAAACACAAGGAAGGAATGCACCAAGTAGTCAGGAGGGTCTCACCAGTGCAAAGCAGAAATCATACCGTGAAAAGGTGAAACAATCCATAAATGATAGTGTTTATATTAAGAACAGGCTTCCAGTCCTCTCTTAGGATGTTGAGGCAGACGTTTCCTTCCAAGTCGATATTAGGATGGTAGACCTGCAAGTTGGATGCATGTTAAATGTTAAATCTACCCAGAGCAAGAGCAATTGGTTAAGAGTGATGATATCTTTTACCTTTGTCTTGCACTTGACTTTTGGGGCCTCGTGAGGATAGATGGGGGAAACTTGAAAAGAAAACATGAATGTACCACCTCTGTGACATGAAAAAAAGATCCATGGGTTATACGATGATTCAGATTCCACCCAAACAGGAATATAGCAAAAACAACCACATGATAAAACTAAGTTAAAAGACTCGGTTGCCAGAAAAGAATAAAACCATAAATTAGGGAAACTGTCAAATTTTCTCCCATAGAAAGCATGTCTAGCCCCATGAACTTCTAGAGTTCTTCTTAGCAGCATATTCACCTTTCGCCCCTCATCTCATTCTGTTGACGCCATAACCTGAATTTATGAACTATCAGCTATCAAAAAAACTAGCCACATGAACTATGTGGAGAGGACCGAATATGAAACACCATAACCTGACACATGAAAGAGATATATACATGGAGAATGGCCCAACTGTATTGTCCCAAGAAAGAGATTTTTTGGGCCAAAGGTTATCATGATTGAACTATCTAATGGACCATCTGATTTGAGAAAAAAAATGCTTCACCCTCATATAAAGTTAAAAACCGTACAGAAACAGGAAAAGCCAATGGTCTACAATAATTTTTTTTTTTTTAAAAAGCCTTCAGAACCTAGAATCATCCAAACCAATTGAATTCAAATGGTATTCACTGAATGTTAGCAATTGGGCCCTCATCCACTTGAAGGCCATGTGTTTTATGACAAAGATCTCATAGAAGTCCTAGTAGTCAACTCAAAGAACTTCAATAAAAGTAGATACAATAGGAAATAACAAAATGTAAACATGATTAAGAATGTAGAAAGGATTGAGCAAAAAAACACTTACAAATAGTATCCTTCATCAGGCCGGATGGTAACCTCAAAATTCATCAGGTCATCTTTGCCATTAGGAAATGATATGATACAAGTTTTAGGTAGATTCAGTTCGCTGATATCTACAAGATCAGAACTTCATATAATTAGAAAAGATTCTCAAATGGTAAAACTCTACCAGCAGAATTCAACAGCAAATTTTTTTCATATGAATGCATTTGATATCAATTCAATCACAGGGAAAATTAATAGAAACTAGGAATTAAAAAAAGGGATCTATGGTGACAATTCTCAATAAGTAACAACTTAAATGATGACAATGGAAGCTCTTTATGGGGTAGTGAGTTGGACTTGTAAGAGAGGGAATTGATGGTGTCCAACATGCAAATAGTTCATGTTTGTGAAAACAGACAAATAGTAAAAAAACAGAGGAAAGATTTTTTTGTGTGAGGCCCATGATTTTCAGGTTGGAGCCTCTTTACAGATTTTTTAATTCCATTAGAATGTGAATCTTGTTTCCTTTGAATCCATGCCTCCATTACACAAGGATTAAGTCTCTCATCCTTTCTTGTAACCAAATGATTATTAATCAAAGATGTTGAAAGAAAGATAATCATAGCATGCAAGTCTTGAAGAAAACATCCTGGATAAATTAATGACATCATAAAATATGCAAAATACCTTTATGGAGTCGTAATTCCCCTGCACTCTGCTTCTTGACAGGTGCTTTTCCATTGGCATTTTCTGCAATCTCCCTCTGCTTTTCCTTCACTTTAAATAGCTTAATCATTTTTCCTACAGTAAAATTTTTTAATCAGGATACAAGACTGATCACCAGACCAATCCTATGCAACACTATCATTATTTAATAAATATTTAAAAAAAGACAAATTAATAAAGGTTGCTGCAAAGGAGGGCATATCCACAACTAACATATGGGGAAAAAAACAAACATAACCATAAGGGGGCAAAACCAGCCAACTAGAAGAAAACTTTGGTAAAAAGCATAGAAACCGCAAGGTGGCCTAACCAGCTTACTAAAAAAAACTTTGGTAAAAAAAAAAACAAACAAACATAAATGTAAGGGGCTGAACCAGCCTACAAGAAACAAAATTTGGTAAAAACACAAACAACCTCAAGGAGCCTGAACCAGCCACCTAGAACAAATCTTTGGTAATAGCATCAAGATATATCCCTATTTACAAACAGACCAGAAGGTACATAGAGAGAAAATCTATACACAATCTAGACCTTGCATCCCAAATCCCCAAAGCACAATCCACATCAATTCCTGGATAATATTGATGTAGAACCCAAGGATGGCTACAGAAAATCAAATGGGTGGGTTAAGATTTCATTTTTCAGGGTGTTAGGAGAGAAACAAGGAATAATGTTTATGATAAAGAAAAAATCAAATAAATAAATAAATAGAGAGAGAGAATAAACTAGGAAGAAAAGATGGGAACCTTAGAGTTTTACTACGGCCTTCTAGGAGTCCTTTTTTTATTTACATCAGTTAGCCATATTTATAATCTTCTCTAAGAAATCAATAGTGTGCTAGAATTTTAATAATCTATTATGACTCTAGTTTTAATTAGGTTACAATTACTAATCCTAATATATATATATATATATATTTTGATAAATTACTAATTCTAATTTGAAGTGTATTTATGTCTTCCTTTACTCCTTTAATACTTTCACTATCAAATATATTATGTTCAAAGAGAAGGATCCAGACCAAATGGAACTGGAAAAAAGAACACTGGAATAACAAATGGCTCACACTCCCAGCATCCAACCTGCACACAATGCCGAGATAATTTTTTTTTTTTTTGATCGGTAAAAAATAGTATATAGAAGAAAAAAGAGCACAAGGCTCCAAAATTACTACAAAGAGGGAGTACAAGGGAACACCAAACCACTCTCACTAAACCCCATCCAAGACAAAAAACCCACCAAAGTATCTAGCTATCACCCTTTGTACACCTTGGCCCGTACACAATGTAAACAAAGAAGATTTCATCATGAACCGATGGGGCCTCATTACCAGAGAGACCATACTGTTATTTATGCAGCGATCCGGAATATCTGAGGGCCAGCCATCACGAAACAACTTCCGTTTTTCTTGGAACTGTAGCGCTTTGCCAAGCAAGGAGACATATATATGGTATATATCAAGGATTTCATCTTCCCAACCTAGTGTAACCATCCTTCCTGTTCTAAAATTCTAAGGTGAATGACAAACACAATACACAGTATAATGACTTCTTATGCCAATCCAACATCACTTTTTTAAAACTGAAAAAATAACCAGAATTGTATGACTTATATTTCTAGATCCTTTTTTTTTATAGGACTTATATTTCTAGATCCTCTCCCAACTAAAAGACTAGGTCTACTTGCAATTACATCAAAGACCACTTGTTGAAAAATACATGTGATCTCTCTATCAGTGAAGCTAGCCTGCTTTTCATTTTAATAAACAAATGGAATGAGACGCACACATGTTTTGGAGTCCAGCGTTTTCACCAGAAGTTTGGCCTAATTTTTCCTCAAGCAAATCCTTTCATCTCTGGATAACATCAATGCTCTTTTACAAAGTGCTATCCACAAGTCCTTTTGTCGTATTCATTTATCATCTTAAATTTTTTAGCTGCTATTATTGTCGGCCTTTCTTCTGATACAAGTACAAGAAATTCAAACTCTACACCTAAAGCAACCCCACTAGCTTTTCCCACTAGTGGGTATTCTCTATAGGTACAGCCTTTCATCCTATTAACACCAATCAACCAATTTATGGTATTCATTCCCTTTTCATGGGCGCTTCGCTAGGATGAGATGTTGATAAAAATAACTTCTCTGATATAACTCTATTAAAAGTTGTATCGTACTACACCTCAATTTCACGGTAACCTGACTGGAAATACTAAAATTTCTTCTGCTATGAGATCATTAGTAAAGTCTAAAAATCAAATAATGTGATATAATCTCACAATATAGTTCAATATAATCAAAAATTTGATATGATTAAAACAAATATTATTTCAGAAGGCTTGATGTATTTAAAATTCCCTCAGTATAATGGGTAAAGTAAAGCAAAAACAAACAGATCAAAACCTCAAAACGCAAGCACACAAATTATACCGTCCTAAACCATTGCAAACAACAAAAAATTCCACCAAACCCTAAAGAAACCAAAAAATTCAGAACCAACAAATCATACCCGGCTCAAACAGACTACAAACGCAGCGATCAAAAGCCCTAAATCACAAATTCAGAGCTATTCGGTCGCAGCCTGCATCTGTAAACCCGGATCGGATCATGCAGGTCATCGCTCGATGAAACAGATATAGAAAGATAAAGAAAGCTCACCTGGTTCAAAAAACTCGGAAGAGGCAGAGCTCTGAGAGCGCAGAGAGAGAGAGAATCCGAAATTGTGAAAGCGTGTTACAGTGTGTATATAATCGTCATCCACAACCGAGGATTTGGTCGTATACACACCCTTCTTCTGATCCTCTCCGGCGCGACTCTACGTGTACCAGCGCTGCTCCCGATGACAGCGCGCCACGACACCACTTTGTGAGGGACAATTTCGTCAAATGCTTTGAAGATGTCAGTTTGGATGCGGGGAAAAGCATGTTCCTTACCCCGAATAAGGATTCCTCTCACCAGTTTGGCGTAGCCGCGTATTTTTACTTTCCATGATACACAGTGGTACCTTATTCTACATTTTCAATGAAGGAGAAGACGACACGTGTAAAAAAGTTCATATTCTAAAATTTTGTCTTTCCAACTATTTTTTACATCTATTCACTATAGTATTATATTCACATGTATAAAATTTTGTTCACGTGCCTAGTTCAGGGATGTTTCTGAACAATAATTAAAAAATTAAAAAAATGTTAAAAAATGTGATTTGAAAACTGATCTTAAGGAGGGACAAAAAAATCGGTTTTTTCGATCGAAATATCGTTGAAAAAATTAGTTTATCGTGGAAACAGAAGAGATATTGTGGAAATAATCGGTTAAATGAAATCGATGAAAAATGCAGCCATCGATGAAATTTAAAGATTGGCGATATTTGAAAAATCCTGGCCCGGGAACATGCATGGCGGTCAAATTTTTCCAAAAAATCGCGCATCTTGACCATAGATTTTCGCATTTTTTGATCTAGCGATTAAGGATTTAGGTAATTAACTTTGAATGAATCCGCGACTATATTTTTTTATCAGCGGTTGATTTTAAATACGAGCTTGTCCCAATGGTGGGAATGATTTAACGGATATATAATGATCCGATAGTCGGTTGAGCCGAAATCGAATCCGACGGTTAGAAATAAATCGCTAACATTTTTGACAATCCCAATGGCTATTTTGAGCTGAAAAATTCTACATAAATCACACTAAAATCATCTGATACCATTCTGAAGCTCATGTCCAGCATCCCAGGCTCAATTGACTCTTAAATTATTTTTTCTTTGTTTTTGATCCTAATATTTTGAAGATCTTTGTGAATTAAATTATGTTTCTTTGTTCATTAATTTTGTTTTTATGCATATTTTATTTTTAATGTATCTTAGTTTTATTTTGGTGTTGAAGTAGTTTATAATAAATATTTTTATACTATAGTTTTATTTTAGTTTAATTTACAGTAATATAATTTTAGTTAATTAATTATATTGGTATTTGAATTAATAGTTATTTTAGTTATATTGGTATTTTAGTTATATAATGTTTCAAACTTACTTATAATTATGTAATGTTAGAATTTGATTTTCTTATTTAGATATCTTAATAATATTATTTTAGTTCATCATATTTACTAACTTGCATAATTTTTGCCAATTAATTATATTAGTTATTTTATATAATCTTATTTTAGTTATATAATGTTTGAAACATTTTTATATTATAATCTATATTTTATATTATAGTTTTATTTAGTTTAATTTGATAATATAATTTTTAGTTAATTAATCATATTAGTTATTTAGTTAATAGTTATTTTAATTATATTAGTTATTTTAGTTATATGTTGTTTCAAACTTAGTTATTTACAATAATCTTATTTTAGTTATATAATGTTTGAAACATTTTTATATTATAATTTTATTTTAGTAATTTGAAACATATTACTTGCACGCATATTTTATTTTTAATGTATCTTAGTTTTATTTTAGTTTAATTTGATAATAATAAATTAAGTTAGATATAATGTTTGAAACTTAGATCTTAGACACATTTAATGTTAGAAATTTAGATCTTCTTAGATATCTTAATAATATTATTTTAGTTCATAATAACATAGATATCATAATATTAAATTATTATATTGACATCATGTTAGTTTAAAGTTTAAATTAAGCTAGATATCATGTTAGAAACTTAGATTTTACTTTGTTAAGTTACATTTATATAATGTTATTATAATGATATCATATACAAAGATCACATTGATTCGAATTTAATTTTCAATAAAATCACACGTGTTTATAGAATGGCTGCAGGCGAGAGTGGAAGTAGAGATCCTGCGTGGAAATTATTCTTGGCGCCTTTGGGCAGCGTAAAAATGGAGCATTTGTAATTATTGTGGTTTTAAGCGTAAAAAGTGGTGGAATTACTTGCTTAAAGTTTCATCATCACATACGGTCCCTCATTCAAATCTTAAGAAGTGTTTAAATATTAATACGTAGAAAGTAAAACAGAAATGAAGTAACTTTTAGAACATAAAGTAAATCCATGGCAGTGATATGGAAGAATTATGTGGCCCAAAGCGAGTCAGTTGACAGCAGATCAACCGCGGAATCTTCGTGGATGTCGAGTAACTTGAAACCTTACTCGAAAATCGGGCGAGTCTCCTTTGTATAGGGCTCTACGAAATCTGGCTTTTGTCCCGATAATCACTTGATGACCACACGGGGTCCATATCTGATTAAACATGAGTAAAATGGCCACTTAGGCCTGCATTAATACCCACCAAATCACGTATCAGTATATATCATAGTTGAGAGTTAATAATTGACTCTTATTTCGACATCACATTAAAATTACAACGATACAATACATGTTATCTGATGACATCAAAGCCCTGAGTCGGCTATTTTTACTCATTTTAATTTATGTGGACCACATTGGTCATTGTTGATTATTAGGACAGTTTGTACTTTGGGTAGAGCTCACGTCTGAGAAAACTGCAGATTTTCGTGAGTGGTGTCGGGTTGCAGAGCATGCAGTATTGCGGGTTGACGGGTTTTGCAAGGACCCGGTTTTGGGCGTCTAAATTCGAAATTTGAATCTGAGCCGCAAATGGGAGGAAAACACCACGGTCTCATTGATGATGATGATAAGGAGAATTGAAGAGATGTGTATATTCGGTTGACATGCACCAGATGGCGAGATAGATATTTAGGCGACCACGTTGCATCAGCTAGTGAATGGAGCGAAACGGTATGATTTATTAGAGGCAAACGAAAAATAGGTAAATCTTTATACCTAATTCATTTTTCACATAATTATGTATAAAATAATGAATTTGATTTTATTTTTTTGCATAATTGCAATAGGCGAGTCTTCACAACTAAGTGATCCATTAAGACGTATACAAAGATCACAAAGTGTTTGGCATACGGATCCATCACCGCCTATTGCACCATCATTATACAAGTCTTCGGCTGCAAAACAAATAAGCCTAAAAAATATGTTCAAAGGTGGTTCAATTAAGGAAACAATGGGACGATTAATTAGCAAGTTCTTCATATGTGAAAGTGTTCCACCTCAAAAAGCGGACTCGCACCATTTTAAGAACATGATTTTTGGTGTATAACAAGCAGATTTGTCTAATTGAATAATGTGTTTTACATTATTATCTCCATATGAAATATGTTTTAATAACCAGTTTTCCTTGAATTATTATATGTAGGGATGGACATCGAACCACCATCTCCATATGAAATCAAAAGCAAGTACTTGGAAATGGAATATAAAGACATGAAAGCATGTCGACATCTGAAAAGGAAGAAATAGAGACATATGAATGTACAATTGTAATGCGATGGATGGGCGGTCAACTAAATTGAGCATAATTAATTTCATGGTATGTTGAAAACCTGATTTTCCTCGAATGTTGATGCGCGGATAAGATTAAAGACAACAAATACATATATGGTTTGTTGAAGGATGTTATCAAGGAAGTTGGAGAAGCAAATGTGGTGCAAATTATAACAGATAATGGATCGACATTTGTGAAAACGGAAAAGTTGTTGATGAAGAAATACAATTTGTATTGGACTCCTTGTGCAGCACACTACATTGATTTAATGTTTGAAGACATTGGTAAAAGGGATAGTGTTGCTCAGTTGATCGGGAATAAGCTAGAAAGATGTCAGCTTAGTTCTGATCGTAGTTTGGTTGCTTGCAAAATCACGACCGGTGAGTCTATGGTGGAGATATCGGTGCGTCTGGCAATAAGATTTCCGATAAACTATATTGCCCTTGTGATCTTCTAAAAAGAAGTTGATTTGAAGAAAGTCTTTATTAGTAATGAATGGTCATCTCACAAGCTATGGGACAGAAGTTGGACATGAGGTTGAAAGACTCATGTTTGATCATGAAATATTAGGAGGGTGGAGAAGCTAGTGTCCATCCCCATGAGGCACTATACCGGTGCTTCGCATTGTTGATTCGAGAAGTCGTCCAAACTATATACCATTTTGTCTCTGAGTTTGATTCGGTTGATGAAGGCAAATTTAGATCTACTCAAAGCTAAAGAGTGAGTGAAACTTATCATCATAGATCGTTGGGATAGAACCCTTAAGCATCCTCTTCATGCAACATGTAACTAATTAATATCCTCTTCCTCGATATTCACATTTAATAATATTATGTTTATATTATTATCGCATACTAATTCTCAATAACTATTGCAACATACTATCTAAATCCAAAATTTCAACATAAACCTGGAGTTGGTTGTAACCCTGAGTTACTTTAAGTTGTTCATGACGTTTTTTCTAAATTAGATCATAATGCTGAAGGCCTTTGTAATTTTGGAAATGAGGTAAATTAATGACTTTCTAATTCTAATTAATTGATTCAATTTATTCGATTGATTTTTTATTTTAGATTTTTTGACATTTTGAATTCACAGCTTATACTATTACGTGATGCCAAAAAGGAATTTGGTGATTGGGCAGCAATAGCGTCAAGATAAAAAAATGGTTCATGGTGAGTGTTAATTCTCATTATAAGTAAATTTTATAACTATTTTATTATAATATATTGAATATAAGTAATTTTTATTATAGCTGAATTGTGGTTTTTGTATGGAAATCAAGCTACAACATTAAGGAGTTTGACCTTGAAGGTTCTTTCCCAAACCACATCATTATTAGCTTGTGAAAGAAATTGAAGCACATTTTCTCTAATTCATACTAAACAACGAAACCGGCTTGGTTATCCTAGGCTCCAACAATTGGTTTTTTGTTAATACAACATGAAACTAAAGATCTGTGGATATGGAGGCAGTAGACTGATAAAGTCGCTTTCGAAAATAATTTTCTCGATTGAAATTTCAACTGAGTTTGGTGAAGAAGAAGAGAATAAACTATTTTAATGGGTTAGACCTCTCCATTTATATGATGAAGATGGAAATCCTGATCCACGAATTGCTGCACATGTTCGAGAAGTAGGTATTAATGTTGAGCGGGTTTATTTGAGGAAGTTCATAGTGAAAGTTTTAGTCAAGACATGAGTGCACCTATTTCAACTCCATTGCTATTTCGACACTCTTTTGATTCAAGTGTTGAACATAGTAGTAGACCAAGTATTACTGGTACTTCTACTATAGGTTATGATGGCTCAAGAGGAGAGGAGACCAATGATGGTAATGATACTGTAAATGATGGTGGGGATATTGCAGATCCACAACAAAGTCAATATCCATCGGTTCATTCACTGTGTGAAGATGATTTCACATGCTACACAAGACGAAGACCACAGTCTAGGAGAGTCGGTCCAAGTATTGAGTCACTGAAAGCCATATGAGGAAGACAACGGCTGAGGATGACACCATACAAGGAGGATTCATTTTCTGGCCGCTTTGAGTCCATGAGTATTGAACTCAATTCGTTGATTCATCGAATGAGGCAAATATATTTCTCCTTATACAATGAGTTATGGTCAACCTTCTTCACATCCTTCGTGTTCTATCAGCGGTTAATACGAATGGTTAACTATCCTCATGATCCACAAATGCCATTCCAAATTCCATATCAAATGCAAGAAGGATTTCAATGAGCATGTGGGTGAACCCCGAATTTCCTATCCACTGAGGTCAGGTAGGAGTCACCGATTTATGTACTGCGATGCTCCAAAAGCCAAGGAATCAATATTATCGAACACCATGTCTCGTATGAATATTGTTTTCATCAAGATGGGATCATTTCATCAAATAATGTAACGGAGCCACATCGATCTTCATTTTGGTTTTAAATGACTATTGTAATGTAATTTCTCGATAAATTATAATGAATATTGTCTTCAACAAGTGTATATTTGCTGATTTTTTTTATTTTATAGTTCAACAAAGTATTTCCATGAATTTCAAAGTATTTTTGTTAATTTTTGCTTTACCGATATTTTTGTCAAAATATCCACCTATATTTATGATATATCCATAAAATCCAAGTACCGATATATTCGTAATTACCGATATTTTGTTCCTTGATCTTAAGTATGGTATAATTTTCTCTACATAAGCTTGACACGTAAGATGAAACTTCAAAAAGTGAGTTTTGATAGTAAAAAAAGCGAAGAGAAAAGCAATTTAGAAAATATCTCTTCAAGAGACACTTTCAGTTTTTGTTTTGAATTTTTAAAAAGTGTCTCTTCAAAAACACTTTCAGTATAACATTTCAATAATTAGAAAATGTCTCTTCAAGACACACTTTCAGTTTTTCGAATTTTTAGAAGGTGTTTTTTCAAAAGACATTTTCAATGTAAATTTAAAATTTCAAAATTATGATGTCGTTTTTTCAACATTATAACATTTTAACAATTTAGAAAGTGTATCTTCAAGAGACACTTTTAGTCTAAATTCAAAAATTTCAAAATTATGAAAGTGTCTCTTCAAAATACACTTCATTGCAAATTCAAAATTTTCAAAATTATAAATGTATATCTTTAATTCGCTTCAATTCAAAAAATTTTAAATTAGAGAAAGTGCCTTCTCAATATTAGAAAGTGTTTATTCAAGAGATAATTTTAGAAAGTCTCTTCAAAAGACACATACTCCATGTGGAAAAAAACTATACTAAATTTAGGAGTATTTCTAAACATTTTCTATTTGAAGAATATTTTTTCTTTTTTACACTAAATGTCTAAAAAGCCCCTAGCTCAGTTGGTAGAGTATTCAAAGTTTAAAAAGATAGGGGATCCAGATATGGAGGGGTCCTAGGTTCGAGTCCCAATGTGGACAATTTACTATATTATAACAAAAGTGCTTAATTGTAAAAAGGAAGAAGACATCTATTCACTATAGTATTCTATTCCTCACAAATTTGTTCCCACGAAACTCGAACTCTAGAGCCCTCCCTTCTTATGTCATCTTGAGCTTTTTTAAACATGTCAATTTGAACTTTTAACCACTTAAGTTAGGTCTATTAACCTCTTTAGTTATTTGATTGTTAGAATAGTTGGATGAAAATAATTGGTGATTGGAGGCTGCTATCCATGTTACCAATAATTGAAAGGAAATGATTGGTAAAATTTTTATGATGTGTAAAGGAAATATATATTTTTAATTTATTTTAGTACTTATTTTGATATGCATTTTTTAGAATACATAAAGTATAATGGTATATTATATGCAAAATATAAAAATATTAGAGGGATTGGAGTAAAAATTTATTAAGAGAAATTGAACCATTTTTAAAAATTACCATCTCTTGTAAGACAAAGGAATTATGGAGATGAATCAGAGAGAGATTGAGAGAGAAATAGAGAAATATAGGAAGGAATCAAAATATTATGTATTGAATGAACTAATTACAGAGGCAGGTAGGCTCTCTCTATTTATAGCTTGCACAAGTGCAGTCCTATTACAAGTAGGAGATTAGAGTCCTACTCCAATTGTATGGTCATTCATTTTTATCTATTTATTATTTATAACACTTCCCCTTGAATAACCATTATTAAAACTTATAGAAATTTGTTATGACAACCTCGTTAAAAACCTTGCCAGTAAAATCCAGGTGGGTAAAAGCTGGATGAAGGAAAAAAGAGTGCAGTACACTAACATCCAATTATACTCCCCCTTCTATCAATATTTTTTTGATTGACACATTCCAATCTTATATATTAACTTCTTGAATATTGAGGTTGGTGGAATGGGTAGGTCGGACATCACGTGATAGTCACGTGGATGACTCGAATTTAATAGAGACTCATCGGGCAGGAGACTCATGAAGGTTGGGCATGTCACCATCTCATGCACCTCGGGCATCGAAGACTGTGGGGTCTGGCGCGCAATTAAATAGGTCGCCTCGGGCATCGAAGACTAGTGAGGGGGACACACTGTGTTATTCATCATGTCAAACGTTATGCCATAATTAATATGCATAACATAAACGTTATATATTAATTGTGGACCACTTATAATTGTCCACCACATTACTGCCCATTTTCTAATCTTTAGCGATGTATCCCCCATAGTTACTATGTAGCATATGAGCTTGTATCCAAAAAGGGGGTCTTTCGTTTTGCATATATAATACAAAATATTTTGGATGGTATTTCGAAGCCTTTCCATTGGTTCGTCAATGGGAACGAAAACTCCATGCTTCTCTAAATTATTGAAAATACAACCGGATGCTGTCATTGGAACAAATGCTGAAAGACTAGTAGGAATCTCACCAACAACAATTGACTTCCTTCCTAGCAGCCAATGCTGCCTTGTGCAAAGAAAACACAACCTTGCACGCGCCGCCACCCCTCGCCATGGTAACTTGACTTTGCCTCGCAGCCTTGTTCACGGAATCCACATATAACTTCTCTCCCCTTGCCTGGATCATCCTCCTGTCAATAACCCCCGATTTATCCGAACTCCTTCCTCTCGGAGAAATTTGGATCCTGCATTGCGCGCATTGGACGATATGTCATCGTCCCCATTCGTCCCGACCATCTTGAACCAGGAGGCCCCGTCGCACTTTGCCTTGCCAAAATTCCAAATGTACGATGGCCTTCAGGACCTCTTTGACCATCTTATGCACTTCCGCCAGATAATAATACTTAGATGGGTAACAACGTTCTATTGTGTAAAGTCCCTCTGTCTGTACTAAGGTGCCCCGCCTATCATGGTTCTATCGACACCCAACACAGAACCCCATTTCGTCTGCCTAAAAAGTTCGTCAGTTCAATACATAAAAAGTCTTAAGAAGAAAATAGAGTGTCACCAATCTTTTCCACGTCCGGAGGGGAGATTTGAGTCCATCAAGGACTTCATGAAATGTTTTAGGGCCGTAATCCTCCAACTCGACTGTAATAGTCCGACAATTGCCCTCGCAAAGTGAACAAGCTATATTTGCCCTAATACCTAATTTTTTAATTCATTATCCTTGCATTCCCGCCTCAACTATTGATAAGTTGTTTCAGAGGGGAAACTAGTACGCCATGCTTGAAGACGACATAGTCGCCGTAACCAAATGAATGATCGCCACTACATTGGACTCCAAACAATACAACAGACATAAAGGGAAAAGGGGTTGAGACGACCAGGATAAAGAGGGAAACACGATTCTAGAGAGTCAAGGAGAACCTGTCATCGTAATGGGACTGAGGGGTCGAACGACCGAGTCACCGAGAATTAGAGGTAGGATAACAGCACTGAACTTACGAGGTTCACGACAACCTTCTCAGCTCCTCTAGATTATTTAGTCTTTATAGGGGTTCGAGTGGCCGAGGCCTAAGAGGGGAGATCCGGAAGGGAGAGACAAGTCTCAGTATTACGAGTATCATAGGGACGTCGGGCATCGAACCAATGATCAAAGTATCACCTCGAGGTCGAACTTTTGGTTAAAAGAGGACATCTCCGTGAATACATCAGAGAGGAATTCTAAACAATCCTCAATCCTAGTCGCCACGCTCGAACTCCTACCGCACCCGATCATGATCCGAACCGGTCGACGCGAGACTCGTGGATCGGGACTCTTTACCTGATTTTTTTTTTAAAGCTAAATGGCACTGCGGGTATGGCCCATACATCTTATAAATGTAATCAAAATTATATACATATAACCGAGTCCCATTTACAAATACAAAACTTTACTTTACATTTACAAATCGAAAGCACGGAACCTACATGTAGTGAACTCTTCCCCGTGTTGGCCTAGTCGATAAGTCCTATTGATGTCTTCCGTACCTACACGGATTAAAAACCCGTGCTAAGCTTTACGCTTAGTGGGAAACATTTCTTATACAGAAACACATGCATATACACAATTATAATAAGTGTATAACCATAACAGATATCAGAAATCTCATGCATTCATATCATAGACTTATATAAGCATTTATGCTTATCACAGGCTTATGTTCATACTAGACTTCGTGAGGAGTTACAAAACTTATTCTTATGCTAGGAGTTTAATCTTATTCTGAGGTACCAGAAAATTCACAGAGATTACTGAACTTATTCTTATACCTAAGTACTGTGAGGTACTACAGAGTTTATACAGACTTATACTTATTTTACTGATAATGTGGAGTACCGTAAGTACTATAGAGCTTATACAAAGACTTATACTTATTTTAAAGGATACTGAGTACTGTAAGTGTACTATAGAGCTTATACAGACTTTATACTTATTTTACTTGGATACTGGAGTACTAAGTACTACGCAGCTTATATTGTATACAAGAGTACCCGCCTACATTTGGCGTAACTAAATCGAGATGTAACTTAATCAGAGACAGGAGTACCCAGAGGGTACTCGTAACTTAATCGTACATGTATACCCGTAGGTACTACAACATATCAAGGCTTACGTAACTTATTCGGGATACGGATTTATCAAATGCTAGAGTACCCGTAGGTACTACAGACTTATTCTCGATACGACTTATCGGGACAAGCAGGAGTACCGTGAGGTACCATCGGACTTATTCGTATACGGACTTTATCGATGCAGGAGCACCCGGGTGAGGTACTATGTGACTTATTCAGATACGGGACTTATCAGATGCAGGAGTACCACAGGTACTACAGACTTATTCGCATAATCGACTTATCGTGATGCGTGAGTACCCGTGAGGTACTACAGACTTATTCGCATACTTTGACTTATCGACAAGTAGAGTACCCGTAGGTACTACAGACTTATTCGCATACTCGACTTATCGATGCGTGATCTCGTAGGTACTATGACTTATTCAGATACGGGATCATCGTGATGCGGAGTACCCGTAGGCACCACAGACTTATTCGATACTGATCGATCAGACGTTAGGAGCACCCCAGTCGAGGGTACTACGTGTAATCCTTATCTCGATATCGATTTATCGATGCGTGAGTACCCGTAGGGTACTCACAGACTTATTCAGATACTGACTCATCGGGATGCAGAGTACTGTAGGGTACTACAGACTTTATTCAGATACCTGACTTATCGACGCAGGAGGCACCAAGTAGTACCACAGACTTGGTCTATTACCTGACTTATCGACGTTATACCCGTAGGTACTACAGATTCTAAATCGTATACTGTGGAGTGGGCCCATGAGGGGTACTACAGACGATCGTACATGCCTGTATCTTTACTCTTATTCTTTATTCAAATACCTTATCATACGTCTGGTCCGACTACCTAATTCAATTATAAGAAAAATGAGTAGGATCAGTGATGTCAAGTAATTCACAGACGACATAAAGACTGGGTGCTATAGCACCAAACAGGAGTACCGGGCACTGAACAGGAGTGCCGGGAGCACTAATCAGACAGGAGGCCAGAGCATTAATCGGGGGAGCACCAAGATAATCAGAGTGCCGGAGTTACTAATCAGAGTACCGGCGACTAATCGGGAGCGCCGAGCACTAATCAGAGTACCGGCATTCACCGAGTACCGGGTACTAATCAGATACAGAGTGCAAGCACCAACAGGAGTACCGGGTACTAATCGTGACAGAAAGCCGTGTCATTTAATAACCGCCTTGTGGCGACAATTACATGAGGTCGCACTTACTATCATATAATGTGGCATTCTACTTTAGGTATTCAGCGATGTATCATTCATATAATCGTAAGGTATGATGCATAATGTGAATCGCCAATTCTTTTTATTCATGGATTCTTATTCCTCAACGAATCTATTTTTCTTAGGAATCGAATCAATCCAATCGATCATCCAAACCTGCTATGGCATTTTCATGCCAACTAGCTCGCTTTTACCAATTTTACCGGTATCAGTTTGAAATATTTATTTTCCAGTGCCTTGTCTCGATATTTGACACTGATCTTTGTACTCCTTTTTAAAGTTATGTGCTGGCGGTTCTATTCCAACTGAATCACCCACCTGAGCACCGTAGATCCGAGTTACGCTCCGAAATATCCCTGACTTCTCATGTTCAAAGCTGGAAAGAATTCGCTTGCACAGACGTCCCACTTTGAGTGAATTTTTGGGCTGGTTCAGAGTCAGAATTCCTTGGGAGATACTTACAAATATGGTTTGTTCTCCTTGAATTTATTTTAAGTGGCCACTTGAATCAATACTCAACCTGATAAGAAACGAGGAAGTTATGGCCAAAATGACAAAAACCCGGGTCGAAACTGGGAATTAGTAGCTTGTGGCCTGGTAGAACTCCTAAGTTCTACTGCAGAACTTGGCCAAAAATGACTGAACCGGTTCCACCCGTAGAACTTCAACTTGTACTCCCAGAGAAGACACCCGAGAATGCCTGCACGGGTGTTTTCTCATATTTTCCCCATGTTTCTAACCTCTAACTCAAATTCCCATAATTCTCATAATCACTTCAAGATCACTTCAAATTCATCTTATAATCACTTTTCTACTCAATTCCTCTTCAATTTCATATATTCTTCAACAATCCATCATGAATTTCTTCCAAAAATTCCTTCTAATATGGGTTATAACCCATACACAAACAAAATATGAGATTAGTTAGGCTCAGTTCTAAACCCTAACTCCACTACCTCCATTAACCATGGATTCATCCTCAAAGAGAGGATCATTGAGCTTTGTGCCATATGGGGCTTCACTCCACCTTACTTACATCATTTTGGAGTTAAGATGAAACCTAGCAAAACCCACGTGCTCATGTGTCTCACTTAACCAAACGCATGGAAATCTCAGCAAGGCAATCACATGAATTCATAATCAAGTGAGTTTTCATACAAAATCCAAAAGTTCCATACCTTTTTGGCTTGGCTCTCCTTCTTCCTTCTCTTTCTTCTTCTCTTCCTCTTCCTCTTTCTTCTCCTTCCCTCCTGCTTCCTCCTCATTTCGAGACCAAATTGGTCTTTAAATCCCATGGATTTGATAAGGCGCTTGCTGCTCGCCTAACAAACCCATTTTCTGGGTTAATTTCCTTTTATTTGCAAAAAAAGTCCCTCCATGCTCACCATTTGTATTTCAAGTTTACTATTTCATCTTTTGGCCCAAATCTTTCACATTAGGACTTTAAGCCCCTTAACGTCCAATTACAAAATTGTCTGTAAGTTTATGAATCTTCCTGTCTCTATTTCCTCAAGCCGCATTTAACCGATGAAATAAACTAGGCTTACAAAATACTCTAAACATGTCGAAAACGACTAGGGTATATTTTGGGGTGTTACACTTGCCATCAACAAGCTCTCGCTCTGTGATAGATACAATTCTCGCTCGCCCGAAGACACCCAAAGTCCGAGGTCAATCATGCTCGGGTGCCTTTGTGGTTGTAGTTAACTACAGTTTTGCATCTAGTGGTATCTGACCAATTGACGGGCTCATTACCTTCTCTGAATCTCCCTTAAGACAACTATCCATGCCTCACTGGTACTTTAATTTGTTTCGACTGAAGTTGTGGCTAATCCATGAAACGACCTGTCGACCCCGATGTTGTTTTCGACCGCTTCATTTGTCTCGCTCGTCTTACTAAAGCAGGTCCCGACAATCTTGTAATCCTAGGAAAGGTGTTAATAGTTTTAATAGATCACAAACCAATTCGTTGGGAGAAATAATGTTGTCAATGTCGGCTGGACAAATCACTGCCCTAGTCCCTCTCATTGTGATTGATGAGCCTTCATCCTTCACCGAATTCTCGGCGCACTGATCTACGCGACGAAGGCATCGGGCGATCCTTTGTACAAAATGCTGAGTTTCTAGACCCATAGGGGCCATCGTATAAGGGGAGACTAAATAAGCAACAAAGACTCTACTACGAGGTTAAACAAAAGAAAGATGACACGTCGACCAAATAGAAAAGATAGATCGAGGTCTGTCTCATGGAGCATGATGATCCCAAAGTTGTGGAGCCTCTACGGCTATGTCGGCTGTTTGGTCCAGATAGGCTTGAGCAAGTTAGCTTGGGAAACTCCCTCTTGCGATAAGAGGTTAACTCATTCTTATCACTTATGTAGGAGTTCTTTGATATATTGGCATAAGGGGAGATTAGCAAGCAGCAAAGACATTAAACGAGGTCAAACAACAAAAGATGATGTTTCGACCAGCGAAGAACGATGCTTGAGGCCCGCCAAGCAGAAAGCATGACGGTTCCAGTTACAGAGCCTCCGTGGTCAGATCCCCTATTCGGCCTAGACAAAGCCTCGATGCTAGCTCTGGAAACTCCTCTCGCGAGAAGAGGTTAACTCCTTCTTATCACTTATGTAGGAGTTCTCTTATATGTTTGCATGGTCCTACGCTGATATGGCTAACATTTCTCCTACTTTGGCTCAACAATTACCTGAACCAGAAGAGTGCAATCCAACACATTTAAATCGACGATTTCACCCAAGACGCCGAGAAGTCATAAAATGTGAAGTCGATAAACCTCGCGCTGGGCGACAGAGACATTCAAGACTCGAATGGCTATCCAACGTTATGGTCGTCCCTAAGAAGAATGGCTTGGCGCGTGTGTGTTAATTATTCTAATCTCAATGATGCTTGTCCAAAGATGGTACATTCTTCCCACCACTGACAAATCAACAATCATCCACGCTGCCCGCCTCTCGCCACGGGATATCGATGCAACAGCCACCAACTCCTATCCTTCCTCGACGTGTACTCTAGCTACAATCAGATCCTGATATATTCCCCCAATTTGCGAACACAGGATTCATAACTCCAATAGGGATGTATTGCTACAACGTGATGCCTTTGGTGGGCAAGAATGTCGGCCACCTACCAAAGGCATGATGTCTTGCATTCGAGCCCCTATTTGAAACACGGCTTCCATCGATGACATACTGGTCAAGTCGAAATCTCGAGGCGACCATTTAGAGCACTTGCGAGAGGCGTTTCAATTGATGAGAAGGCACCGATTATGATTGAACCCGGATAAGCACGTGTTCAGGTTTAGATATAGGAATTTCCTAGGGTTCCTGGTTAGCTAAAGAGGGATCGAAATGGCCCCCGACTATGTTAAGGCCATCAGGCAAACACAACTCCCTATGAAAAAGAAACAGATACAAACTTTCATAGGAAAGTTAGCGGCACTAAACAGATTCATCTTTAGATATTCAGATCGTCTTCGGACCATTCTTCACAGCATTGAAAGAAACTTCCTCAAAGGGATGGGGGCTAGAATAAGACAAGGCCTTTCACTCTATCAAGGACTACATCGCCTCCCCTTAATCTTTGTCTCAACCGGTTGATGGCAAGGAGCTCTACCTATATCTGGCCACCTTGGCTATGATCGTGAGCACAACTTTAGTAAGGTTGGACGGAGATGGCAATCAGTTTCGCCACTTTATGAGCAGATAATAGATGCTGAAACTCAATAATAATCGACTTCGAGTGAATCTCATATTGGGCCCTTAGAATGGTAGTAAAGAAGCTACGCCCATACTTCCAAGTCCACACTATAGTCGTACTCACTAGCTATCCGATCAGAGCCATACTCCATAAACTAGATGCTTCGGGGAGGCTCATATAGCGCCTTTGAGCCGGAGCGAAGCCTGGAGACGAGTATCATTCCCCGGTCATTTATAAATGTCAAATCCTTGCTAACTTTATAACAGAAATGTCGATGTGCTGGCCCGAGACCTTTGTGAAATGTCATGGATCCTTGAGACCGACGACTCATCTAAAGCAGTAGGAGGGGGAGTCGGTATGGTTCTACAATCCCTGGAAGGCTTACCTATCGCTTCGCTTGGCCATGTTCGTGATTTGTCGCTTCTAATACCGAAGTCAAATACAAAGTCAGGTCAAGCCACATGACCGGGCTAAGGAACTTTCTGGCCACAAACTCGAGCCCGTGTGACTCAGAGTTAATGGCATCCCAGCGATGAGGGAGTACGAGGCCAAAAACGGGAGAATGAAGTAATATTCGCTAAATTTCAAATTCCTAATACTGATTAATTCATAGTGGCTTAAGTTCCTAGAGTAGAAAAACAAATGGCCGATGCTCTCGCCAATTTAGCATCTAACGCTCTGTACCCTTGCCACGTGGAGTTGAGTATAATGGACCATCCATCTATTTATAATGTGGTGTAGTCCTCATAACCGAGAGTCAAGCTGAAAACTCTTGGATATCCCCTATCTTGAACTACTTGAAGAACGAGACCTTTCTTGAGGA
The DNA here is from genome assembly GCA_016808115.1 of Tetrastigma voinierianum. NCBI lineage: Eukaryota > Viridiplantae > Streptophyta > Magnoliopsida > Vitales > Vitaceae > Tetrastigma > Tetrastigma voinierianum. The sequence goes on along the minus strand of JAEQBH010000419.1, from coordinate 431,130 downwards.
TAGAAGCGAGGCTGTGAAAGTAAAAGCTCGAGCAACTGGGTACACCTTGATAAACGATATTTTGTACAAATGATCATTTTTTAGTCCATACCAAAGACGTGTCCCACTCGATGAGGCGAAACGAATAATTGAGCAAGTCCACGAAGGCATTTGCAATACCCATATTGGTGGACGGTTGCTATGTCATAAAATTATGACACAAGGTTTCTATCTGCCTACAATGAAGCAAGAGTCTGAGTTGTTCGTAAAAAAATGTGATATCTGCCAAAAATTTGACATTTTTATTCATGTCTTAGCCACGATGCTCCACTCCGTGTCAAGTCCATGGCCTTTTTACAAGTGGGGTATTGATATTATGGGTTCATTACCCCTGGCTACAAAACAACAAAAATTTATCTTGATAAGCAATGATTATTTCACCAATGGGCAGGTTTATGGCCTATGAGTAGAATTGGCAGAATCTAAATTTCACGCAGCTTTGTGCTAAGAACATCAGATAGTTTGTTCGGGGTACCTCATTCCCATCAAGCTGACAATGGTCGGCAATTCATTAGCAAGCCCTTTCATCAATTTTGTACTAAATATGGGATAAAAAATGTCTACTCTACACCTCGATATCCCTAATCCATCGGCTCGTCGGCTTCACAAACAAACATTACCTTGGCCATTTGAAGAAACGGCTTGACAATAGTAAAGGTACAAGTGGGTCAACGAGGCCACCTATAGCGCCTGAGCCCATCGTACCACTTCAAACAAATTCTACTCCGGGCAAAACCAGCGGCACCATGTCTGTGCCGGTTGTCCGGACTTGAAACTCTACGTACTAATGACACCTTTAAACTCTCTTAATCCCTAGACGACTTGAAGAGAAAAGAGATTTGATGATCCACTCAAAACGACTGGCAATAATCACTGTTTTTCGCCATGTAGAAAGCCTAAATGCCCAAGGGGCCAAAGAAAAGGATCATAGTCCTTTCATGAAATTTCGAGGAGGGAAAGCTGAAACTAACCTAAATATCCTTCTGAATCACGTATGATGGTTGTGCATGGAGTTCTGAACACAATCCAGTGCATAATGAGCCTCGCCTCTTTAGAATCTCAATTTATTTGAAGTTACATTTAATAATCTTCCATTAATGTGTGATGTGTATCCTAGTCGTGGGCTTGATAAAAGTTTCAACACTTCTCCATATTTATGAGATGATTATTTCTCCATTTTTATCGAGATGCTTTCATTATACTTATACGCCGCCTTTGATATTCTTGAATCTCGCAACATAAGTTCCTACAGGCACTTCTCTATATTTATAAGATGATTATTTCTCCATTTTTATTAAGATGCTTTATTATAAGCTTATGGCATCTAGCCCTCGATGGCTCTAGTCCTCGGGCAGCATAAATCCCTACAAGCACTTCTCCATATTTATGAGATGATTATTTCTCCATTTTTATTGAGATGCCATTATGTCATGGTGGCTAACCCTCAACCCACTTTAGTCCCCTACATAAGTCCCTACAATAACTTCTCCATATTTATAAGTAGGTTATCTATCCATTTTTATGAGATGCTTGGAGATGACGTTTCGTGCTTTAAGAGATTACTGTTTCTTCATTTCTATGAGATGTCACAATCTAGACCCTGGCAAAGATGTGAGCTCCATAAAGGCGTTTTTTCATTCTCGAGCATAATAAATTTTCCCTCGTCTCAAGTGCATAAGCCCCTTTACATGCAATATTTCATTTTTAATTTAGATGATTATTTTGAAAGCCTTTAGGTCAGCTAACCTTCGATGGTCTTAGACCTCAAGGCCGTGGGGTACCTACATGCAACATGGCATAACGGAGGGAGGACATGATAATTGTATTTCAAAGGAAGATATCTTCATTTAAAAAGAAAAAAAAAAGAAAAGAAAAAGGAATAACAAGAACCATCTCATATCGCTGTGAGATTTCCATGGATGAGGAAGTCCTGGATGTCCAGTTACAACAGTTGGAAACTCTTGCAAAATAATAACGATGGGCTTTGCACTAGCCATTACCACAGCTTCAGAAATCCCTTCCCCTGTTGGTATAGATAGGACTCGAGCTTCATCCACTATGCTGCTCGGCTTTGCAGGTTCCCTACTGCGATTGGACTCAAGAGCATCCTCCGAGGACGACTCTGGGTCACCACGAGCGATCCACACAACTTCCACATAGCCAGCTCAATAGCCTAGCTCATACTACTCCTCATAAAGACCAGGCAACTTGGTATTGTACGAAGCCCCGCACCTTGATAGCACCTAGTCTGCTCGGTGAAAATATGTATCAAACCACCAATTAGCACTCTATACATGAACCTTACACTTTCCCCGCATCTATGTCAAAGTCAATAGGATTTTATGTTCTGAAAATGAATAAAACCCGATTTTATGCTCGAATTTAATAATGGGTTTAGTCTATGATGACCGCAAAGTGCACAGTCATACAAGTAGTAAAATTACAAGTCCGTATATCATTCCCACAGAGATTGACAAGAATATTGAAATCAATTACCCTAACTACTCAAGATCCACACTATTTGAACCTCCTTTTAATAGTTTGAAAAAAACTGGAATTTAATAGACAAGATAATCCTATACTACATTCATCTAATTAACATAAAATTTGAATTGAACTAACAAAATAAATTGGATTGAATAAGTTCTTTGCTAGAAATGAACACTGACATGAAACCGTCGTGAGTTTCAAATAATTTACATTCGAATCCATCGATTCTTTCTATCCCGATTGGATTCGATTTGTCAAAGATGCTTAATAATGCAGCTTGGATCTCTCCATTATTCACTAATTAGAGGTCCCTTCTTCTTTCAAAGCAAATGATCTAATCAGTTACTTGTATTCAACACACTCTTTATAAGATCTAGGTATTTTTCTTTTTCAATACTTCATACGCATTTTAAGACTGTTAACTCTGCTAAATAAGACTTTACTCATCCTTTAATCTACTCGAATTTTTCCTTTCCTTGATTAGATTCTAACTAACACAAGATCAAGATCTATCCAATGTATTAAGGCGAAATCTTCCGATGATTTCCAATTGATAAATAATTCCCATCAACATCAACTATGAATGAAATGAAATTTATCTAAGTGGAACTCGTGAGCTCGCATTCATCAATGGTAGTCTAGCATACCCACAATTGATTGTTTAAAGCTCTCAGGAATCTCCATCTCTGTGTCACTCAGAGGGTCTCCTGGAAATCAGAGCATGAGACAATCCTTGAAAGGATACTCGATACTACTATTGGGAACAATTAATTTAAAAACAACATCAATCAGTCAAATAAAAATCCCAATTTCGTGAAATTTCCTTCTAATTCAAGCAAAAGATCGTAGAATTAACATCAGATCCATTCCAATGGAAGCTGCGGCTTCTCAATTACGTAATCACACCGATGTCGGAGTATTGATCAAGAACATCCACTGTGAATCATAATCCACTAAAGAAACTTAATTCCAAAGACTGTCTAAACTCTATCGATTCCAAAGCCGTAATTTGAAAAGAAAATGAAAAAGATTAAATCTAGCTTCAACATCCTAAATGTAGACACGTTCGGGATCCGTAAAAAGAAAAGAAAAGAAGAGAAAAGTCTATTCTAAAATATACAGTGAGTCTCCACGCCCCTCCTGCATGCGGTTTTAGAAACTGAACGCTCAGGCGTAAGCCTATTTATAACTTTTTGAAATTAGGCCTGATTCCAAGGTTCCAGGTGGATTTTCCCTAAAATTAATGGCCTAGATCATTGTTTTAGGTTGCGATCTCAGAAGCTTGTTGCAACATCATTTGCGCTCTGGATTTGTCAAGTTTGTCGTGACCTTAGGAAACTTGTCTCAACCTTCTTTTAGTTTGTTCCTACAATTGTTGAGTCGTGACCTAATGTTTTCTGTTGCGATTAGTTTCTCTTGTTTCTAGAAGTTGATGTCACAACCACAATTTCATGTCGCGACTTGACCGTTCTTTCCTTTGCTGAAATATATGTCGCGATCTTAATTTCATGTCGTGACATCATTTCTGTTGCCAGCTATGTTGATCTTTGTTGCGACCATGTTTTTTTGGCTCCTTAATAAATTCTTTGTCGCACCCCCGCTCCATGTCGACTCGCCGCCTTGTTTACTCGTGATTCCGTGTTGTGACCTCAAAAGCATGTCATGACACCATTTTTGTTGTCACTAATCGATTCGGGTCACAAATTTTCGCATGTCAAGTACTTTAAACTGTTTTCTTGTTCATTATCTTCGTCGCGATAATGATTTAGGTTGTGACCAAATCGTTTATTTTCCTTGCTAAAATCTATGTTGCGACCTCAAAAGCATGTCGCGACATTATTTCTTCCCATCCTGTCGCAACCATATTTCTTAGTCACAATATTTTCTTCCCACTTCAGCTTCTTTTTATGGTTACGACTCTAAAGTATGTTTTGGATCAATGGTTGCCCTTATCACCTGGGTTTAGTCGCAAATAGCTCTAAACTTGGGCCAAGAACATGTTTTAACCGGGTTCAGATCATTTTTATGTCGCGACATGAAATCCGTCGCGACTCCCGATCGTGTCCTCACTTTACATTTTGCCACAACATCAAATTCCCGGTAGAGAGCTTGGTGTCCATTCAGCAGCCGCCCCGGGTCGCGACATCAATTATCCGCCGCGTAATTAACCATGTGTTCCTTTCATGGGCCGCGACCTCAAAATGGTGTCGTGACATGATCTTCCCTCGAAGCTCCTTCTGTCTTGGTCTGAGCAAATTTTCTCCCCGCTATAATGAGCCTTTTTTTGGGCGATTATGACCTATAATCGCGACTCCGAAGCTCCTCTCACGGATTTCAAAACTCAACATTAACATCGAATTACTTGTCGCGACCTAAAGAGTCTGTCGCTACTGGACCAGATATAGCTTCTGTATACTTGCTGAAATTGCCATTTCTTCCTCAGAAGTCTCCATGTATTGGCAATTTGGTAAAATTTCCATATTTCGAATAAAAACAAGCAATTATATTGAAAATAGATCGTAAAAATGGATTAAAATGAAACGAAGCCCGACTCCATTAAATTCCCCAAATTTAAACTTTTGTCATTCTCAAGCAAAGAAAAGAAAGAGTTGTTCGGCCCTCAAAACAATTTAACCTTATTTTTGTTAGAAAATTTTCTCGTTTCACACTTCAATCTTTTTGATTCCACTAATTGACTTGAAATAAGAAGGCTGCCAGTGACTAACTCAAACTTCGCCTAACAAGAAAAGGAATAAGCCTAACCTCTCACTACCATAAATCAAGAATTCTTGATATAAATAGTTTAGTCAATAAATCTTATTTGTGAGTGTGTAGGTCTTCTTCCTTCATCTTCTTGTTGAATTAGTTAATCTTCTGGGATTCTCCTTAGAACATTAGTCAAAATCCCATAGGCTTGTTTTTCATATTGATCTCCACTAATGTAGGTAAATTCAACCTTCAAAATCAAAGAGGTCTTTAGGGCTTGTAATGTTAGGGTTGGGTAATTGGGTAGACAATTGGAAATTTTAGGCTTCAAATTACCTAGATTCCATTTTTTTTTCATTTCTGTATCAAATCACCCAAACTTGGCTTTTGTACATTTTCTTGAATATTATGACTTCTTTGGTTGCCACATTAAACTTATCAGACCAGTTCCTTTTACTGGAACTCTTTTGTTTCTCTTTTTCTGTCAAGAGTTAGGAGTAATGCAATGTTTTGTCTTCTTAGGCTTTCTATCACTCTTAGAGAACTTTGGGTTAGCAACTCCCATACCAGTTGGCATTAGGGTACTACGTGTTAAAACACCCCTAAGAACTTAATTGTTCAAGAGAGATAGGCCACAAGACAAAACTTATTTTCTTCTTTTGACTTTTGCACCTTCTGCACCTTATCCCCTTTGCAATCCGGATAAAGTATCTTCCCCCAATCTTATCCCCTTCTGCACCTTAAACTTCTTGCTTTGAAAACTAGGTAATGTAGGGTTCTTTGCCGCGGATCATTTAAGGGGAGGGACTCGGGTTTACAATTCTTCTTGTTGAAGCATTAGTCATTTGGCTAAACATGGACTAGAGTGTATGCCCTTGCATATAATGAGGGTAGGCTTGAAAAGGTTCAAACTTCCAAAATGGCCTTTATCATTTCTTGTTAGTTGTTTTACCTAAGTTTCGTGACTAATAGACAACAAGTTCTAGGACCTTATACCCTTGACTGTGAATCATCCCAGAAGATGTCCCTAATCTTTATCAAATTTGTTAAGGAATTTCTTGACCATGTGTATTGTTTTTTCCAAAATCTGTATTGACTAAACTGTTTATACACATCAATTCAACCACCTTACTTGTTCTTTCAATTGTATACCCATTCCCAATTCTATAATTTCAACCTGATTCAAACTCAGACTCGACTTCTTATTTCGGTTCAGGCTTTGTTCTTATTATTCTCACAGTATTGCTCTGGACCTAATTAGTGGTGATTGTGTCATTTTACAATGAAGATCTTAAATTCCTAGATCATTTCTTTTAGACAAACAGATAATGACACAAACAACCTACTTTTCTCCATCAATGCAATGTATCAGCAACGATTCACTGACGACAATTAGATTTCAATCAAACGGTTCGCCCGCAAAAATTTCTAATTGCTTGATTTAGGAAACCTTCAACCCAATTTATCACACAAGAAGAACAAATTGCAAGACATTTTTAAATGAATCATGTTGAATTTTTTATTAATGATGGAGGCAGAATACAATGGAAGAGGAGAAAGGGAAGAGAGGTCGTTCATTTAATTTTCTTCTTTTGTAAGACTTAGAGGGCATGATGTTTGGAGGTCTAGGTTAAAACTGGCTAGACAAGGAGAGAAATTAGGGATTTGGATGTCAGGTATTTTCTATCCAGTGGGCACTTCCTTATGTTTACTGGCTATGTCCTCAATTTTCTTCATATGAGTAATCAGTTGGTCTTGCCTCTTGCCAACATTATTGATTGTGCGCCAGGCTCGAGAAATAAGGCTCAACAAGTTTGACAAATTATTATTTATCAAGTCTAAACTTTCATGCCAGATTTTTCTTCTGTATACATCATTATCTTCCAGTTCCTTATCTCTCTCCTTCATCAACCTCCCAAACTCCTTGAATTGCTCCTTATACAAGTATTTGAAGGCTTCAATCTTCTTTAGCATGTTACTCTCCATCTCAGCTTCTCTTTTTCTCAGATTGGTAAGCACTTCTTCATCTATTCTAAACTGGTTGTTATAAAAGGCTTCCAAACTGGCTTTCATTCTTTCTCTTAACTCCTTTTCCCTCTTTTTCATTTCTTCTTTCCATTCTTCTTCTTTTTGTCTTAGATTACGCTCCCATGCTTCGTTCCTTTCTTTGAATTGACTTCTAGGAACTCCCTCTCCCGATCTGTTGCTGCTTTTCCCATTTTTGCTCCTTTCTTCCATATCTTTGTAGACCCAGTCTTAGCATCTCCATGATTTCAATGTTCCTGTACCGTTTCTGACTCTGCCCAGCTAGGAAATCCTCTCTCAATTCAGGTCCTGAATGGCTCAAAGTGCTCATCCTGAAAGGCATCTCTTCTTCTTCTACTAGAGGAATCTATTCTGGGATAGTTTCCATTTCCCTATTATCATTCTCCTCGTAAGGCTGCCCAGTTCCCTGATCATGCCTTTTTATTCCTTGGCCTTTGTTACTTACAGGGTCGGAGGAGATGCCAGCAGGCGTGTTTCTTCTTAGATCCATGATCCTCTCTCATTCAAGATGCATGAATGCGCTGATTGTTGCTAGGTGAGGGATTAGTCCTCTTTTATTGCTTAAGTGGTACCCTCTGATAGACCCCTAAATCAAACCTCCAACATTCATTTTACAACCCTTCAAAAGGACATATAAAATGATTGCCTCTTGTTCTCTCACTGAGCAAAGATCTTTAGTTGGAAGGATTATCGAGGATAGGAAGTAGAACCATACATTAGCTTCCTTAGTGAGGGATCCTCTGTTGATAGCGTGGTGAGGGTTCTTCCTTGTAGCTTCCCACTTTCCCTGCCTAGCAGTTAGGAGGTCTATAATCTTCTCATGATTAGGGTTTTTTTACTAATTTCTTGAATTTAGAATCGTGCTTGAGTTCCCTTAGTTTGAACATTTCATTGATTTTTTTGTCTCCAAAAGGTACCTAGACTCCTCGCATGTAGACTGAGTCTTCTCTCATCCCTACCATGTTTGCATAGAATTCCCTAGACGACGGAGAAACCCGGTAGCCGAGTGTGTGTGAAGAACTTCAACCTCTTTTTTCTATTATCTCGAGCTTGGGGGAAATCGGCTTGAGCCTTTGCTGCAGAAGCCCTTGTCAGCCAGCTACCTATTCCATAAATCTTTAGCTTTTGTAGAGACAAAGTCTTTGTCGCTCTCTGTTTCTTCTTCTTCAGTGCGCCTCACTGTTTTATGTCTTTTTGCGGCTCTTTCTTCCTCAACTGGCTCTTCTACTGCGGGTTGGTTTTCTAGTTCTGCATTCGTGACTGTCTCAGATTGAGGTTCCAAATGAACCTCTTCCACCCCATGAAAATATTCATTCATGAGCTCATTAATTATTCCGTTAAGATCCGTAACAGGGATTTTGCTATCCTCCATGGGTGAGAACTTGGAATTGGATATTGGATTTAGGGTTTTGGTAGTCGAAGAGAGAAAAGAGAGTGAACAGTTGGTGAAGATGCAGCTGAATTGAAGTTTTGGGAAGAGATTGGCTGTTCAATTTGTTTGCTAGGCTCAATGTTATTATTGTCTTATGGCGACCTTAAAGCATAAGTTACAACACTAATTTCTAACAATAAATGTCCCATTTAAAGTTCGCGTATTAAATCGGAATGTTTAAAACCTCGAATTATTGTTATTTAGACCGATCCCGGTCGCGACCACTACTTAGTTTTAGCCGTAACCCGAAAGTGGTCGTGACAAAAAATTGAAGTCGTGACCCATCTTTCTCTTTTTTTTCCATCATTGGGTCGTGACCAATTTTAATTGTCGACATCATGTCTTCCCGACCGGTCATTCGGTGTGACATGATGTTGCGACCTAGCAGTTAATGTTGCGACCTGAAATTTCTTATTCTAATGTTTTCAATTCAGAATCGGGTCGCCACCTCAAAAGCATGTCGCGACCTAGAAAATTTCCTTGTCTCTAGGAACAGTTCAAATTCATACAAGACTAAATCAATAAACCCAATTCAAACAAATAAAAACAATCAACCTTCATCATTCAAATATGCAACAAATCAACTCATGAAGCATAAGATTCAACAGTGAATTGGAAATTCCAATTCCCCCAAACTTCAATCATGCATTCTCTAAAAAAAATATAAAATTTATCAGAGAGTTAATTACTTCCCTTTATGGTCTTGTGTGCATATTGGTAAATATAGATTCCATCTCTGTTCATGCCCTTACTGACTTATAAGCACAAAGCAGTAGAACAACATAAATAACATTTAACAATAAACAAAAGCTTAGTTAGAAAACTGAAACTTTTAAAAACATAAATTGACTAATAAAACTTAGAAAGAAATTGTTGCATAGGTTGCCTCCCACAAAGCTGCTAAGTTTGGAGTCCTTAGGCGAACATACATGAAGTTCTTGTTTTGACCTCTTTTCCTTCACCTAAGAACTAGGTATCAATCATATTTCTTCAGATACTGCTTGATGCTGACCATTCACTTTAAACTCTTCTCCATTCTTGGTTTTCAATGTCCTTTGCCCCAGTTGTGCCCGCCCACTCTTTTGTATAAGGGCCACTCCATTTTGATTTCAATTTTCCTAGAAAAAGCTTCAGTCTAGAGTTGAATAACAGGACCTGATTTGTTGCTTTAAATTCTCTCCTCAAAATCCTTTGATCATGCCATTTCTTTGTCTTGTCTTTGTAAATCCTGGCATTATCATAAGCTTCATTTCTCAACTCTTCCAAATTCATTAGGTTAAATTAATCTTTCCTCTTTGCAACCTTGAAATCAAAATTCAATTTGTGATGGCCCACATAACTGTACTCCAATTCAAGAGGAGGTGACGCAAGGTTTTCTAAGGCATAATCCTGTATGGGGACATTCCAATGGGAGTTTTATATGCGGTTTTGTATGCACACAATGCATCATCAAGCTTTAGAGACCAATCTTTTATGCTTGAGCTTACAGTCTTTTCCAGAATTTTCTTTATCTCCCTATTGGAAATCTCAGTTCGCCTATTTGTTTGAGGATGATAAGCCAAACTCATGATGTGTTTGATTCCATATCTGCTCATGAGTTTCTCAAACACCTTGTTTGAAAAATGGCTTCCTCCATCACTAATAATAGTTATGGGTGTTCCAAATCTGCTCAAAATATTCCTCTGTAAGAACCCAGCTTGTATTAACATCATTCTTGAGATGACTCCTGCCTTAACCCATTTGGACACATAAGCCACAGCTAGGAGTATGTATAGATTTCCAAATGAGGATGGAAAAGGCCCCATAAAATCTATTCCCCACACATCAAATAGTTGCACCACCAAGATACCTTGTAGGGGCATTTCATGTCTTTTGTTTATGTTTTTCCCATTCTACGGCGTGATGCAAAATTTGCCAATTTCAAAACAATCTTTGAATAAGGTAGGCCAATAAAAACCTGATTGGAGAATTTTATGGGCTGTTTTGTCTCCTGCTAAATGTCCTTCATATGGTGATGCATGACACTCATATAAGATTTTGCCTTGTTCACCTTCTGGTACACACCTCCTGATTATCATATCAGCTCCTCTTTTGAATATAGTGGATCATCCCATATATAAAACCTATTGTCAGTCTTCAACATTTTTCTCTACTGGTAACTGAATTTTGGTGGCATAACTCCACAAGCTAGAAAACTGACAATGCCAGCATACTAGGGTGATTGGAATGATCATTGGAATAATTGTTCATTTAGAAAATTTTCTTCTAATTCTGTTCCCTCATCTTTCACAGTAGTCTTTTCAATTCTTGACAAGTGATTAGCTATCACATTATCACAACCCTTCTTGTCCTTGATCTCCAGATTAAATTCCTGCAGTAACAATACCCATCTGATAAGTCTTGGCTTAGCTTCTTTCTTTTTGATTAGATATTTAATTGCTGCATGATCAGTATGGATAATGACATGGGACCCCAATATATATGGCCTAAACTTTTCACATGCAAATACCATGGCCAACATCTCTTTTTCAGTAGTTGAGTTGTTCTCTTGAGCTTCATTGAAGGTTTTGCTAAGCGTAGTATATGGCGCCAAACATTTTGTCAGCTTTTGTCCCAATCTGACTCCGTTTATGTCAGTAGCATCACACATAATCTCAAATTCACTATTCCAGTCTGGTTTGGCCATGATGGGAGCTTCAACTAATCTAGATTTGATCTCTTCAAATGAAGATTGAAAGGCTGCATCAAAATTAAACTTGGTATCCTTTTCCAATAGCCTACATAATGGTCTTGCAATTTTTGAGAAGTCTCTGATAAATCTTCTATAAAAACTAGCATATCCCAATAAACTTCTTATTCCCTCGACAGTTGTAGGTGGCAGAAGAGTCTTTATAATGGAAACCTTTGCTTGGTCCACTTCCAGCCCTGTTGTAGAAATTCTATGCCTAAGGACAATGCCTTCTGTCACCATAAAGTGACATTTTTCCCAATTCAAAGCTAAGTTCTTGTCCTGGCACCTGTGAAGTACTGTCCCCAAAATTTTCAGGCAATGTTCAAAACTGGATCAATAAACTGTGAAGTCATCCATGAATATCTCCAAAACCTTCTCTGCCAAATCTGAGAACATAGACATCATGCATCTTTGAAATGTAGCGGGAGCGTGCATAAGCTTGAATGGCATTCTTCTAAAAGCAAAAGTACCATAAGGGCATGTGAAAGTAGTTTTCTCCTAGTCCTCGTGTGCAATAGCAATTTGGTTATATCCAGAATATCCATTAAGAAAATAGAAGTGAGGATGTCCTGCTAACCTGTCCAACATTTGATCAATGAAAGGCAAGGGAAAATGATATTTCCTAGTTGTAGTATTCAATTTTGTATCTATACCCTCCATCTTATCCAGTTCTATGAATCAGTTCATTCCTTTCATTTTCGATCACGGTGAATCACGCTATGGGGACCACATGAACTGGGCTCACCCAAGGGTTGTCTAATATCGCATAAATAAATCCTGCATTTAGCCATTTCAGTACTTCCTTTCTTACAACATCTTTCATCATAGGGTTCAACCTCCTTTGGTGTTCAATCGATGTTTTTGCATCATCATTCAACATGATTTTGTGCATGAAAATAGAAGAACTGATACCCTTAAGGTCTTCAATTGACCAGGCAATTGCTTCCTTATATTTCCTGAGAGTTCTTAGCAGCTATTGTTCTTCATTTTTATTCAGTGCAGCTGATATAATTACTGGCTTTACCCCTTTTGGTTATAAGAGAGCATACTTTAGATGAATAGGCAATTCTTTCGATATTAACCCTTCTGCACTTGTTTCTTGCTTAGTTGCTTTCTTTTCCCTTCTTTGCATAGATTTTTGTACTTTTTCAAATCAAACTCAGATTTGTTTGTGTTTTGGAATTTGGAATCACGACAATTCACCAATCAACACTCTTAGAATCTTGGAAATTCATCTCATTTTCATTGATAGAATGCTGAAGATTACAGTTAGAGTTCAGTTCAAAACTGAATAGATAAATGCTATCTACAACCATACAATTTTCTACATCAACATCAGGTTGTGTCAAGCTTTTATTGAGGTTAAATTGTACTGCTTCATCTCTCACTTTCAATGTCAGCTCACCCTTTTGCACATAGATCAAGGCAGCTCTAGTTGCTAAGAAAGGTCTTCCTAACAACAGAGGAACTTGTGTATCCTCCTCTATCTTTATAACAACAAAATCCTGAGGATGATAAATTTCCCTACCATCTGACCCCTTGTCTTCAAGGACTCCTTACGGTTGTGCCATGGTTTATCAGCCATACAGTCTGATTGTTGTTGGAGTAAGTTCCCCAAACTTAGCCTTTGTACACCAATATTAAGGGCATCCAAGTTGATGCTGCTTTGAGTCACATAAGGCTTCCTTGAATTCATATTTCCCGATGGAACAAGGAATGGTAAAGTACTTTTGGGTCCTTCATTTTGTTAGTACTTTTCGTTTGAATAGCGCTATGATTATAGTTAAACTCACTATTCCTTTCTCAGCAATCTTCTTCTTTTTCCTCAATATATCTTTAAGAAATTTGGCATAATTTGGCATTTGAGTGATTACCTCTCTAAGGGGATAATCATTCTATCTTCTTGAATATTTCGAATTTAGAAAATTGTTTCTTCCCTCTTTGCCTTAAAAGTCTTTGTAGAATGGAGCTGCGAGATGTATATAACTTGAATCTTTCCTTTTTTTGTTCACAAGTTACTTCAAGCTGTTCAGTTTGTATTTGTTTCTCAGTCACTGCAGTTGCTCTAAATTGCTCATTCTGTCCTCTCTTCCAATTTCCTTTTCTTCTTTTTTGTCAGTCTTTTCTTTCTTTTTGTTATGCTGTTGCTCATTTCCCTTCCACTCCTTAGCTGAACTGCCATACAGTCTTTTGGATTTTTTTGTGTGTCACTAGGGAAATCATTCTTGGTCTTCTAAGTCGAGAGTCAGTACTTGACCTGTGTTCTAAATTCTTTAGTGAAGCACTTGTGTTTGTTTGAAAAATATGAGTGTTGGATTTAAAAGCTTCCAACTCAGAAAGTTTCTATTCATGGAGGTTTAGCAACCTTTTGTTATCCCCATGAAGCTACTTGACATCTGCTCCTCAAGAAATTTAGTCCTCTTTTGTACTTGATATTCATTTTCACATTTTCTCCCATTTATTCTTCTTTCTTTGGAACCTTGGCGGTTGATACCCTTGTTGGAGATTCTGCCCATGTCTTGATTCTGTGATGCTCCTCCACTGTACTGAGAAGTTCTCATGGTTCCTTAGTGCTGCATTATAATGTTAAACATGAAGTTGGGATTAGGCTTGAAGTGATGGCTCTTTGATTTTCATTCATGTACTTGGCCTCCCTTGGCTTGATAGAGATCTTCCCAACCGGTTAGTCTCTCATCCTTCTTCTTATCCATTCTGCCACTTGCTCCAATCTCATGAGCAGAGTGCAGTCTTTTCTCCTATTTATCCATCCTATGCATTATAGCATCAAGTTTTGCTTCCATGGCAGTCATCTTATTTAGCTCAATGACCCTACTCCCTCTTGTTCTGCTGTTGCTCCCTGAAGATTCAGAGGGAGCTTTCATGTTGCATTTAGTAGATGCGCTATCTGATCCTGCCTCCTCTACTTTCCTCTTGAATGCCCCACAACCCAAGAAGCATCTATGATACCCTTGAAGTATCATTGGAGTAGTAGACAATATCCATTTTGAGTCTTGAATCGATTCCATGCATAGGACGTCTCTTGGTGACCTTTTTGTGCACTTTCCCATGCAGTATATAAGCTTTCATCCTCCCCTTGTTGGAACACTATGATTTCCCTCCTTCTTTCAGATGTGATGGATGGGGAAAAAAATCTGCCTAGGTATGCTTCCACCAGCTCTTCCCATGTATCAACTGAGCCATATGGTAATGATTCATACCATGTGGTTCTTGATATCCTCTTAAGGAAAGGAGGTGCGACTTATCACCTCTGGTCTCACACTGTTCAGCTTAACTGTATTTTCCATCTTGAGGAATCTACCAAGGTGCTCATTAGGATCTTTAGCGGGATGACCAGTAAATTGATTCTGCTGAACCATGGTGATCAAGGCTGGTTTCAGCTCAAAGTTGTTAGCCTCTATAGCAGGTTGTCTGACTGTTGAGTATTCTGCTTGGATGACAGGCCTCTAGAAATCCTCCATTGTATCTTGCATTGGAGGCCTTTACGCTGTTTCTTGTTCAACTATCTGATCAATTCTTTCATCTGCCATGGTTGCTTTTTGCGCTGTGACTTTCCTTAAGCTCCTCAGTGTTCTTTCCAATTCAGTATCTCACGAGCTTGAGAATCGATTACGGCTTCACAGTACATTAATTGCTCTCTTGAAATGGAGACATGTGAGATTAATTAGAAACAGTAGTATCAAAAATCATATATCCTTTAGCTCTCTCTAAAGAAGCGTGGGTGCTCCTAAAAGAAGCGAGTGGCTTATATAGCCACTAACTTTGTCCATTGTTTAGTGCATTTCTTTTATAAAATAAAGAAAAATGTCAAAATGAGCATTTCTCTTTTTTGTCAGAATATTGATTTATTCAAATCCTTTCAATCCCTGATACTTGATTGCCCATAAAAACTTATTAGATGCATTGAAAATATAGGCTAAACCACTCAATTTAACACTTATCTGAGAACCTTACAGATTTTCTGCATTTTATATCATAGTTGAACGAGATATGTTTTGAAAATAGAATGGCGTTTTATGTTACGGAATTAATAATGGGTTTAGTGCATGACCTTGCAAGTGCACGGGTCATACAAGTAGTAAAATTTGATGTAAGTCAGGATATCATTCCCCTGATTGATAAGAATATTGAGAGTAATTACCTAACTACTCAAGATCCACACTATTTGAACCTCCTTTTAATAGTTTGAAAAAAAAAATTGGAATTTAATAGACAAGATAATCCTATACTACATTCATCTAGTTAAAATAAAATTTGAATTGAACTAACAAAATAAATTGGATTGAATCAGTTCTCTGCTATAAATGAACACTGACATGAAACTGCTGTGGAACAGTCAATTTCTGCATTCGAATCCATTGATTCTTTCTATCTTGATTTTTGGATTTGGATTTGTCAAAGATGCCTAATAATGTAGCTTGGATCTCTCCATTATTCACTAATTAGAGGTCCCTTCTTCTTTCAAAGAAAATGATCTAATCAATTACTTGTATTCAACACACTCTTTATAAGATCTGGGTATTTTTCTTTTTCAATACTTCATACCCGTGCCATTTGCAGTTTCATCGATGCGGGTCATTGCAAAACTTCTACAAAATGGTCGATGACCCATCCTTTAATCTGCGAATTTTCCTTCCTTGTTAGATCTCATTATCTGAGGATCGAATCTATCAGCAGTTAAGGTGAAATATCTGATGATTTAAATTGATAAATAATTCCCTTCATAATCAACTATGAGTGAAATGAAAATTTATCTAAATGAACTCTCAGAGCTCAGTAGTTCATCAATGGTAGTCTAGCATACCCACAATTGATTGTTTAAAGCTCTCAGGAATCTCCATCTCTGTGTCACTTAGGAGATTCTCACATTGAGCATGAAACAATCCTTGAAAGGATACTCGATACTACTATTGGGAACAATTAATTTAAGATCAACATCAATAAAATAAATTAAAAATCCCAATTTCAGGAAATTCCTTCTAATTCAAGTAGAAAAGACTGTAACTAACAGCAAATCCATTCTAATGGAAGTTGCGCTTCTCAATTACAGAATCACAATCGACAATGGAGTATTGATCAAGAATATCCACTGTATCTATAATCCACTAGAAGAAAAGAATTCCAGAAATTATCTAAACTTCATTGATTCCAGGCCGTAATTGGAAAAGAAAATGAAAGATTAAATCCAGCTTCAACATCCTAAACAGATTACTGGTTTAGATCCAGAAAAAGAAAAGAAAAGAAAAGAAAAGTTTATTCTAAAATATATAGCGAGTCTTTCTTGTCCTCCCAGAATAGTGGGTTTAGAAAATGAGGCGCCTCTCTCTTTTTACTGCAACCTATTTATAACTTTGTGAAATTGGGCTTTGATTCGAGTTTTGGAGTGGATTTTCCCTAAGGTGTGGCGACTCTTTGTTTTAGGTTGCGATCTCGAGAAGCAGCCCATGACATCATTTGCGCTTTGGATCTGTCAAGTTTGTCGTGACCTTAGGAAACTGGTCGGTCGCAACCTTCCTACAATTGTTGAGTCACAACCTGATGTTTTTTGTTGCGATTGGTTTCTCTTGTTTCTAGCAGTTGATATCGCGACCACAATTTCATGTCGCGACCTGATCGTTCTTTCCTTTGCTGAAATATATGTCGCGATCTCAATTTCATGTCGCGACATCATTTCTATTGCCAGCTATGTTGATCTTCGTTGCGACCATGTGTTTCTGGCCCCTTAATAAATTATTTGTCGTGACCTCAGTTCCATGTCGCGACACATTCTGCTTTCCTCATTGTGTGCGACCTTGGCCATTGGCACCATTTACGATATCATCGCGATTCTTAGTCGGCTCCTTTTTCATGTTGCGACTTAAATTGTTTGTCACATTCATTATCTTATCCGCGACACAAGTTTAGGTCGCGACCTAATCGTTTCTTTTCATTGCTGAAATCTATGTTGCGACCTCAAAAGCATGTCGCAACATTATTTCTTCCGATCCTGTCACAACCTTATTTCTTAGTCACAACAGTTTCTTCTCACTTCACCTTCTTTTTATGGTCGTGACCTAAAAAGTATGTCGCGACTGAATGGTTGCCCTTATCACCTTTGCTCTTGTTGCAGTTGGCCAAACTTAGTGGCAACATGTTTTAACTGTTTATCTCATTTTTATGTCGCGACATAAAATCTTGGTCACGACCTCGATTGGTGTCCTTAGCTTACATTTTTGTCGTAACATCAAATTCCCTGGTAGAGAGCTTGTAAGTCCATTCAGCAGTCTTTCCTGGTCGTGACATCAATTATCTGTTGCAACCAACTATGTCTTCTTTCTGTGTCGCGACCTCAGCGGTGTAAATGACATGATAACTATGAAGCTCCTTATGTCTTAGTCTCGAGAAAAGATTTCTCTATCATGACAACTTTTGTTGGGCTTATTATCACTTTTGGTCGCGACCTGAGTTCTCTATCATGACTTCAAAACTGCTGTATTACTGAATTACTTGTCGCGACCTCAAGAGTCTATCGCGACCTAGCTACTGGACCAGATATAACTTCTGTATACTTGCTGAAATTGCTATTTCTTATGTAAAAGTCTACAAAATATTGGTAAAATTTCCATATTTCTAAATAAAAGCAAGCAATTATATTGAAAAACGGGTCAGAAAAATGGATTAAAAATGAATGAGTCTTTGACTCATCACACCCGCACCTTTTCAACTTCGTAGAATGAATCCTTATGCTCTATCTCCGCTGTGTGAAGGCCACCTAGTCTTTTGACTTCATCTTGGCGAGCAATATGGAGCCTGTAATACCCTAAATTATACCCTAGTAGTTTATTACACTTTAGGGTATAATATAAGTAAAATTTGCATTTTTTGGAAATTTAAGTACTAAGGATAAATTGGTAATGTCACATTAAGGACCCAGAGGTCATACCACAAGAAGATGATATGTTAGTGTAGGAATTGTGATAATTTGAAATGCAAATAGATTAAAAAGGAAGGACCAAATAGAAAAAAATGGAAATTTAGGCCAAAATTGGGATAAGACCAAACATGGTCTTAGAGATTAGATATTTTCTTATTTGGGGCTAGGGCATTTACGGTGGAGGAGAAGAGCCAACTTTGGTTTGCTTGTTCTCCATTTATTCAAGTTTCTTTTTGGTTCAAGCAAGGAGAAGGAATGGAAAAGAAGAGGAAAAAGAGAAGAAATCAAGGTATGGAAACTTGTTTAGGTTTGTATGAATTTGTTGGTTAGGAAACCCTCATAACTCTCTATTTGCCTATGTTTGGGTTAGAAGAACCCTATCTTTGTATAAAAGTGATTTTTGTTGGTTTTAGTTCAGTTTTGTGGTTAGTTTTGAGTTTTGGTTGGAAATTTGTAACGCCTCAAATCTTGGGGGACTCTTTTATTTATTTATTTTGAATAGTGTCCAAACAGTGCACAACACAGTGCACTGTTAGCTACTGGACAAGTCTGTCACGATAGAGACTTTTATGTCGCAACAAAGTCCCTTGTTCGCGTGCGCTGTGCGGCTGTCGTGCATGTTGTCGCGCGCGTTGGGTACCTATCGCGTGTGCGTTGTCGCGCGCGTTGGGTGCCTGTTGTGCCCAGCTCTGTCTCGATCGAAAATCTTATGTCGCGACAGGAACTCCTTTCTGCTGGCCAACCATGTCGCGACATAGAGTTTCCTTGTCGTGACAGAAGCCCTTTGGGCTTGGCCAAAACACTGTCACAACATAAAACAATTTGTCGTGATAGGAAAATCCACCACTTCTTCAACTCTACGTCACGACCGGAGGACTGATCCTTAGCGGAGTGCATTTGCAACAAGGAAACCTTGTCGTAACAAAAATCCCTTCCCTTAAACCACACTCCGTCACAACCCTGGCCTCCTTTGTCTTGACACGATCCGCGTGGAGAACCCGAAGCTATTTGTGTAACAAGAAAACCATATGTTGCGGCAGTCTTAAAACTTTAAACTTGAGAACTTTCTGTCATTGACACGAAGAAGACTATGTCACGACATAGAGCCAGGAAGCTCTGTCGTGACCCAGAAGTCTATGTCGCGACCCTAAGATGCCCTGCCCTGGCTAAACCTATCGTGACACGAAAACCACTATTGAGAACAATGGCTGGGAAAACTCTGTCGCAACAGAGAATTCTCTGTTGCGATTGAAGCCTAAAAATGGGCAGTAGCTCCCCTCATTTTTCCCTTCCTGCACATCTTGCTCTCTCCCAATGCATGCCATTCCATACTATTAACTCTATACTTATCCTACACGCAGTATGAAATCTAGGAAAACCATCCAATACCTTATTTGTACAAATCAAAATAAGTTTTTATTACAAAACTTCTTCTATACATATGCAAAACTGGATATTCTATCCAGAAAACTACAAAACCAGAAAAAAGCCAGTATCTGGCCTTTCTCTTCACTATCCTAGTTTCAGATGAGTTCCTTCACCTGATAGATCTCGGGATTTAAAGTCCCATTGAGTGGGCCTCCCAATGTACGGGTTCCTCGCCTCCCAATGTACGGGTTCCTCGCCTCTCGTCTTCTCCTCAAGGGTAAAATATGGAAAGGGACATAAGTAGGGGGTGAGCATGAACTTATGTAGGAAAATCCTCCCAAACTCGAACAAGGTTTAGAAAAATCTGGAAAACGGTCAATCTTATTTTCTTTGAACATAACATAGACACACAATTGGACATAAAATAGTGACATTTCAAACAGATCTCAGGTTTATTTAAAAGAAGCAATTAAATGAATAAACGAACACCGCATAACAAGAACTAATAACCGATTTTACCTTAAACGATTTCCACCAATTCTTTTGGGGAGGCGGCATACTTAACGGTAACCTCCACCCTCTCCGTGTGATCTTTGTTTCTCAAGCATCCTTACAAGGAACCTCTTAAGAATGAATTGAGCATCCCTACAAGGAACCTCTCATTCATCATGGTAGTGTTTCTCAAGCATCCTTACAAGGAATCTCTTGAGAATGAATTGAGCATCCTTACAAGGAACCTCTCGTTCATGTTCATTCAACAACCAATACAAGGACATATCCTATAACCATCATCACTCCTAACCCAGTAGTTTCTTAAATCCCCAATTTTATATTAACCAATTCTTCCCCAAAATCCACAATTCCACAGGGCACTTTCCAATATGGTCGGAAAAATCTGAGATCGTAACAACTCTATTTTTACTATTCAACACAAATCACTATGATTTAGAAATCAATCACAAAAGAAACACATTCAAGAATAAAATCCATCATTCTCAAAGACTAGGATTTTTAAGCCAAGAATAGGGATTTCATGAGTAGTCAACCCTAACTTTGTTTAAACATGTAATATTTGCAAAAAGACTAAGAGAGAATGATTTCCTATCATAAATATATAGCATTGATAACCCAAAACGTACATATATAATACCCTAACCTCAATGTAAGTTAATGAGAGAAAACCCCTACCCAAACTTCTTGGTTGGGATGAAGATCTTGAGCTTTGATCTCTAGTCTACCCTTTAATCTTCGGTTTTGCCCTTCCTTTCTTCCTCTCTAATGATTTCTAGGGTTCGAGAGTGCAGGGTGAGAGTGGGTGAAGGAAAATATGAGAAATGGAGTAAGAAAGGTTACATCCAGTAGCCTCGAAATTTATTGTTCATAGGTTGTTTTAGTTTTCTAAAAAATTACAGTTTTGCTACTACAATCTCCAATTTGATCTATATATTCTCTGAGTATTTGGCATTCGAATTCATTTTAATGTTATTTTATCCTTAAAAAAATTTATTTTTATGATTTATTTAGCCATTTTTATACTTATTATTCTTATAATTTGATTTAGGATGTAAAGGGAGACGTTAGTTGCAAACAGAGTTAATTAGACGATTGTTGATAGTTTAGACATGTGGGGGTTTACAATATACCCCCCTTAAAAAGAGTTTTGTCCTTGAAACTTACCTCTGGTAGCGAATAAGTGCGGGTACTTCTCTCGTATTTCTGCTTTCCAGGTTCCCAGTAGGTCTTCCAGCACCATGAATTGTTGCCACAAAACCTTCACTAGTCGGATGAATTTGTTACGGAGCACCTTTTCCTTGGCATCAAGAATCTTCACCGGTTGTTCTTCATATGTTACTCCATCTTAAATTTCTATATCTTCCAAGATTATGACCGGTGTTGCATCTGATCGACACTTTCTCAACATCAATACGTGGAACATGTCATGTACCCTAGACAACTGAGCAGGTAACCGCAACTGATATGCCGCTTTGCCCACCACTTTGATCACTTCAAATGTCCAGTATCTCATGCTTTCCTTTCCTTCTTGGATAAACGCACTCCCTTTTTGATTTTGCCCAGAAGAATCTCTCTCCTCTTACCATTCAAGGGTCTTCGTCGTCGCTCCTCATAGCTTTTATGTCTACTTTGCGCCATGTGTAGCCTCTCCCGGAATGAGTTGAATCTTCTCGGTACTTTCCCGAACAATCTCCGGCCTAAACAGGCTCCTCTTGCTCGCTTCTAACCAACATGTTGGTGATCGACATGGCCTTCCATACAATGCCTCATAAGGTGCCATCGATACTTGCACGATAAGCGTTGTTGTATGCAGGGTCCTGGCGGCAATTGGTTACTCCAACTTCCTTTGAAGTCCAACACACAAGCATGTAACATGTCTTCCACAATCTGTATTACCCTTTCAGATTGACCATCCGTTTGAGGATGAAAAGTTGTGCTGAAATGTAACTCTATCCCCATCGCTTGTTGTAGACTTTTCCAGAACCATGACACAAACCGAGAATCATGATCTGACACGATAAAGAGTGGAACTCCGTGCAATCTAACAATCTCACGGATATAGAGTTGGCTTAGAGTCTCAGTTGTGTCTGTGGTCTTCATACCTAGGAAATGAGTGGACTTGGTGAGTCTATCAACAATAACCCATAATGCATTATGTCCTCGTGCGGTCCGTTGAAAACTAGATACAAAGTCCATGGTGATGTGATCCCACTTCCACTCTAGGATAGGCAAAGACTATAGTAATCCTTCGGGCCTTTGGTGCTCAATTTTCACTTGCTGATACACCTCAGATTTTGAGACGTATCTAGCCACATCCTTTTTCATTCCCTTCCACCAATATTGCCGCTTCATGTCCCTATACATTTTGTTACTCCTTGGATGGATGGAGAACTTGGAATAATGGCATTCGCCCAATATTTCTTCCCTGACTTGATCATGGTCTGGTACACATAACCGTAACTCATCATTACTTATTGCGCAATTCTCAACCCTCTCACTCCTCTCCAACTTGCTCTGGATAGCCTCCAACTCGCTGTCTCTTCGTTGCAACGTCATAATCCTTTGTCGAAGCAATGGTTGAGCTACAAGATTGAATATGCATGGTCGGAATCCATCTTCTCCAATCCATAGGTCAAAGTCTCCGAGGGCATTCTTCAACTTCCATTCACTTATGGAAACATTGAGTTCACCCTGAGATTTTCTGCTAAGTGCATCGACCACTACATTTGCCTTTCCCGGATGGTAGTTGAGTGTGAAATCGTAGTCCTCCAGGTACTCAATCCACCTTCTTTGTCGGAGATTCAAGTCTTTTTGTGTGAAGATATACTTGAGGCTCTTATGATCCAAATACAGTTGGAACTTCTCTCCATACAAGTAGCACCTCCACAACTTAAGAGCAAAAACCACGACAGCTAGTTCCAAGTCATGAGTGGGGTAGTTCTGCTCATGAGTCTTGAGTTGCCTCGAGCCATAAGCAACTACCTTCCCCTTGCATTGGGACATCCCGACCTCGTAGCAAAGTGTCGGTCATGCATCGTATCCTTCGGCTGCTCGGAATGAGTGAGGACAGGTGCAGTTGTCAATTTCTCCTTGAGGAGTCACCCGAAAAACAAGTTCCTCTTGAGTCCTGAAATTTTCTCCTTTCTTAGTAAGGCTAGTCATTGGCATCGCGAGCTTGGAGAATCCCTCCATGAACCGATGGTAGCACCTTTAGCCCGAGAAAAATTCGTACCTCATCCATTTTCGGCGGTTCCCCACTTGATCTTAGCGAGGGTCCAATAGCTACCACAATTCGACACCATGGCTAAGGAATTTCACCTCCTTTATCCAAAACTTGCATTTTCTCATCTTAGCATATAACTTATGTTCCCTCAGAGTCTGGAGAACAATTGTGTGATGGCGTTCATGCTCCTCGTGTGTCCGTGAATAGATTAGTATGTCAAATACGGTCAAAATACCCTATGCATTAAATCCATGAAGGCTGTGGGTGCGTTAGTCAATCAAAATGACATTACTCGTTGCTCGAGCCATCACAGGAGTGTAGCCGGTCTTGGAATATCCTCCTCACGATACGCATGCAATTGATGG
Organism: Tetrastigma voinierianum; assembly: GCA_016808115.1. Lineage (NCBI taxonomy): Eukaryota > Viridiplantae > Streptophyta > Magnoliopsida > Vitales > Vitaceae > Tetrastigma > Tetrastigma voinierianum. Next base: position 407,286 of record JAEQBH010000419.1, on the reverse strand, counting down.
TACCACACAATACGAAGATCATTCTTAGTGTAGCACTTAGAACCCACCCCTCAATTGATAAAAAAAATCCTCTATTCGGGGTAAAGGGTATTTATTTTTCACTGTCACCCATTTCAAGTGCCTGTAATCCGTGCATAACCGAAGTGTTTCATCATGCTTCTTTACAAAGAGGACGGGAGCTCCCCAAGGTGAAGTACTTAAACAGATAAAGCCAATATTCAACAATTGATCCAACTGCTTCCTTAGCTCCTTGAGTTCTAAAGGTGCCATACGGTAGGGAGCAATGGATATGGGTTCGGTTCCTGGATAGAGATCAATCATGAACTCAATCTCTCTTTGTGGGGGTAACCTTGGTAGTTCATCTGGAAAGACATCTAGAAAATTCGATACTACCAACACCGCCTTTGTAGGGTATTTATCCTTCTCCTCTCCCATCAAGCTAACTAAGAAACTTAAATGGCTCCCTGCTTTAGCTTTCAAGAATCTACTACTCGTGGTAGGAAATGGATGGAAAGAACGATTAAATTAATAAAGCGCTACCTTCTTTGATGGCGGGTACAATTCACTTGCGAAAATTAATCCATTACTGCTCGAAAAGTGGACAACAAGTCCATTCCGAATATCACGTCATACCCCTTCAAATCTGGAGCAACCAAGTCCACAATCAATTCATGCTCCGTCTGACCGCCTTGACACTTATGAGACATTTGTGCAATTGTTCTCTAGTAGGTAAGTCAACGCTCAATGCCTGTTCTATCTTTTCAAAGTTCAATCCCAAATCAAGCATGTGTAAAATTAACGTATGAATGAATGGTATATGGGATCAAATAAGTCGGGCCCATGAATTATAAGAAGAATGATACCTTCCTGTTGCATTGGAGCATCTTCCTCGCGTTGAGTCAAAGCAAACACTCTCCCCTAGGTGGCACCGCTTGGGAGACTCAGGCTAACGGCCTCTGTTCATGATAGTAGCCTCGGGGTGGGGTGGCACATGCGCACATCTCTTAGATCCTCTTGTTTAAGTATTCCTCGGTGGTGGATAAATTTGACAATGCATTCGAATATGACTCCCACCTTGAACAAGTACGAGTCTGACATGAGCGCCTTTAGGGAAAGAGCGGATGCCGGCTTCTCTACAGATGGAGGGGGTTCTGAAGAGGCTACTGCCTTCCTTTTCCCCTTTGCACCAATTGGGACACCTCGGGGAAGGGGGATCGACTCAAAACCTTAAACTATCTTTATCCCTCCTTGAGGGTAGAGGGTAGGTAATCATTCCTCGGAAGGTGTGGTGGTGTCTCGAGGAGTGGTGGTGCCTTGAGCAACCTCCCTCGATCGAGGAATAAAAGCTCTTCCCCAGCCTATAAAGGCCTTTGGTGAGATGCTCGCTGCCACAGTTTCGTCATGCCGTCCGCCTCTAACTCCCTCTACCTTTTCAATTGAGACTGCAATTCGCGGTGGGGAAAAGGGACGAGCAGAAACACATCACCAACACCACCTCCCCCATATCCTTTGAAGCTTCCTTGATTTGGGTAAGAAGATGACTTAAAACCCGCTCTCTTGCTTGAGCCTCTCGAAGGCTTGACGACGTCAGAAGATGCTTAAAGTCCCTCTCAGAGCTAAAAGAACTCAACACCTTTACTAAGGAGTCAAACTAAGTCGGCCTCAGATCGTCGACAAGCTTCCCTCGACCCAAGGCTCTTTCTCACCACATCAAACAGATTCAAGGTCAATTAAATCCCTAAATATCAGAACGAATGAAACTAAACAACCAAGGCAGGGACGAAATAAGACTTGGACCCACACAATGTTAGACACATTATCAAGATGAAATTCATTTGGAATTCTGAAACGTGGATCTCGTGCGCATCTTATACATCGAACCATGACACATTACCTTGTAAGCATTCTTCTTGGTAGTGGGAAAGTTCGTTACTAATTGCAATAACTTATCATCGGCAACAAGATAATACCTCCCCAAGTAATGACGTTTTAGGGAGTAAATGTATAGGACCTCTTCTAAACCTAAACTCACTTCATACTTCATATTTAATACACACACCCTGAACAAGACGTGGATAATATTCACGTGGGTGTGGATATGATGGATTCGGGTCAAGTGAAAAAACTGGTGTATTAGGGGTTGAACCTCAACCCTTTACTAATGTGAATTTCTATCCAATAGATGAAATTCATCCTACCCTAATCCTCTTCTGTACAGTTAGCAAACTGAGGTCCCGAGGAAGAAAAGGAGACCCGAACATTGGGAGGAAAGGCAAATTTCTTCCAAAAAGCATATGCCCTAGACTTCCTAACGAGTTTGAGCCATGTTATGACTTTAGTAGTGTCTGCAGGCGAGAGAACCTCCTTAGTCGAGGTAGAAGGCGGATCCTCATCCACATGGCCTCCCACATTCTCTTTCCCTCTGGGCATCCTTTGAGTGCCTCCGTCAATGATACGAAGCCTGGAAAATCCACCAGGGTAACTCATCCTGCCTTAAGGGAGAAGACCAAAAAAAATAAAAAAATAAAATAAAATAACAACGCAGATGCAGAGACCACCAAACGATGAATCTTCAGACACCAAAGGCTAACAACTCTCTAATTGTCTACATTATAGTTTATTTTTACCTCAAAAAATGGTTGTAGTACAGAGATTGCCAAACGCACACAAGACACTAGCACAGAGAAGCAACCCAGAAAGATATAGAAGTAGAATAAGAGAAGAACACCTTAACAGAAGACTTCTTCGATAGCACAAGCAAGAAAACCCCCAAGGGAGAGCTTGTGAGATATTTAAACACAAGGATATCACCATTGTGGATGGGACATTCAAAACCATCATTAAAAGTGCTGGTCGTATTGATGAACACACTAATTGCCAATCGTATCAAGAACCGCCCACTTGTACAAAGTGGGATCGTGGAGATGTTAGTGTAATGATGGATTTTGCGGTGCACGAAGACCTAGAAGTATAGCATCATTCCAACCCTAATGGCTTGAAGCAGGGGGTTAGTGGAATGGATAGGTCGGACCTCCTTTGATATTGATCCGTGGATGACTCGAATTTGATAGAGACTCATCGAGCAGGAGACTCATGAAGGTCGGGCATGCCACCATCTCAGCCACCTTGGGCATCGAAGATCATGATCAAATAGGTTGCCTCAGGCACTGAAGACCAATGAGGGGGACACACTATGTTATTCATCACGATAAGCATCATACCACAATTAATATGCATAACGTAAGCGTCATATATTAATTGTGGACCATCATAATTGTCCATCACATTACTGCCCACCTTCTAACCATCCGCGATGTATCCTTCATATTTACTATATAACTTACGAGCTTGTATGAAAAAAGGGGGTCTTCAGTTATGCATATATAATACAAAATATTTTGGAAGCTATTTCGAAGCCTTTCAGTTGGCAACAAATTTATAAACAGATCTGCTAGATTATCACTTGAACATATTTGATAGTTTGTGATTTAGCTTTGTGTGGATTTTAAAGATAGCCTGCATCCACATATCTGAGTATTTGTGGCTTTGACTCATTTGAGTAAAATATACTCATATCAGTAATTCCTCGAAAATAATGCAATGCATGTTTGATGTCATTCAAATGTCTTTGAGTTGTAGAAAAACTGTACATGACTAATAAATTGATAGAAAAAACAATATCTGGACAATATAATTAGAAAGATACATAAGTGCACCGATAGCACTATGATATGGTACTTTAGGACTAAGTAAAATTTCACCATTTTTTCAAGGAAAAAATGAGTCATTTTTCACATTAAGTGGTTGGAAAACTATTGGGGAACTTAATAGATGTGCTTTATCTACATTAAAATGGTTCAGGGTTTTCTTAATATATGTTAATTGATGAACCGACACTCTAGTTGGAAAATGCTTAATCATGTAATTGATGAATCGTCACTCTAGTTGCTTTATTCACAAAAATCTTTCATTTCAAATTCCTTCTTCAAATAATTTGTAGTTTCTATGAGTTCTTCAGGAGTTTCACCAAGGTATAAATCATCACCATATACAACAATAATTTCAAATCCAATTTGTGATTTCTTAGTAAATATGCACGAGCATATAGGGTTGTTCACATAACATTTCTTTAATAAATACATACTAAGGCGATTGTACCACATGTGTATAGATTGCTTCAGTCCCCATGAAGATCATTGTAACTTTATTAAGTACATGCTACGAGGTTTTGTACTATTTGCTTCAAGTAATTTAAATCCTTCAAGGATTTTCATGTACATATCATTATCTATGGATCCATATAAATATGCTTTTACAACATCCATGAGACACACATCTAGTCCTTCAAAGACTGCTAGCTTGCTTTCGTACAAATACTCATTTGTACCTAACATGCTTTACACTTTAAGGTGTTTAGGATACAAGTATAAAAAATCCTGATTTTATTAATAAATGTAATTATGCATGCATAGCCCTTTTCCACTTTGGCTAGTCATTTATTTTTCGGCATTTTTCCACATTTTGTGGTTTGGGATCTTCATCATTTTGTATGATGTCTAAGACCACTTGGAAAATATTATCAAAAACAATATTATTTCAATTCTATTTTTCACATTGTTTCGGTTGGATTGGTGAATGCGCGGGCATGACAGGAAATTATAGTATTTTTGAACTGAAATGATGTTGAATCTAACTTCTGCTCAAATGAAAAATGGATTCCCTAGTTCCCTTGATAGGTCCCGAGAGTCAAAGTGGAAAATACTTTGAAAATTGGGATGTATTGAAAGTTGAGAGAAAAGCTATATGAACAATCTAAAAAAGTAGTAAATTTCATTGTAGAATCTAACTGGAAATGGAATTGCTGGAGCATAAAAGCTTTTATGCAAATACTTGGAAATAAAATACGCTAGAAATCTGGAAATATTGTTGATGAACTTGTAGAAACTAAGAGAAAATATTGAAATGCTCTATTGAGTGTTGTTTGGCGGTCTCTTTACTCTAAAGTCGAGTCTTTTCTTTTTATAGGCATTTTGAATAACTGCTCTATCCCACCTTCTCCAATAACTGCTCACGTACCTACCACAACCTTGTTTTCCAAATCACTTATCCACTAACAATTTGTTCTCGTTCATGACTTGAGTTGGAGAAAAAGTCTCCTTCCACTTGCTTTTGAGACAAAGTCTCACCATTTGAGTTGACACTTTGACAAATTGAAAAATTCCACAAATGTCCTTGGACCCTTTCATGGGCTGATTATTATGGATTTGGGCTTTCTTGGACTGGGTTGAGCTCGGTTTGGGCTTGGTTTATCCATTCGGCCCATTCCGCTATCATTTGGGCCAAATAATTATCCAAACACCATTTTGGCCCAAAAAATTCATTTTTAGTGTAAACAATTGCCTCCCGCATACAATATGACCCATAGGCCATGTTTGTATGACAAAGCTTTTATATGTCAAAGGCTCTACTCTCCTTTATCCCATCATTCTACCATGAGGCCCAAGGTGCAACTTACCCCTTTGGATGTAGATTACAAGAACAAGCCAAAACCCGTGTAGTGACCCCAGAGACTGATTACAGCACAGTTGGCGGATCGGGACCCGAAAACCCGGGGACCTTTTCAAGGTGACCATAAATCAAATCCATTTATTCATATAAATGTTTTTGTTCTCAAATATTTGCGGAAGCGGTTTCAATTTAGGGCAAGCCCATAAACATTTACACATTCAATAGACCCATAACATTTTAACAAAATACATTTACAATGAAGGCGTTCCAAGCCTTTACAAAATAGATGTTCAGAGTTCAAATTGTTTTTATAAAATATCAATGTTAAAAAAAAAATTGAGTGAATGCATATGTCGGAGCATACTCCGTGAACTTTCTGAATGACTCTGAGCTCCTCGACCTTGGGTCCGCTTTCAATCACTATCAATCACTCGGTACCTGCGCATTGATAAAAACAATACGCTAAGCATTTTCATGCTTAGTGGTTCTATACAATTCCATTCATCCGTTTCAGTTTAAGTCAAATCATGCAATTTTACTAAACAATACTTTTAAATATTTTTGGATGATCAATGTCAATACAATACATATACATATTTCATATACAATTATTTATGGTTCATTGATCATCCCAAATACACACTTTCATATGCAATAATTTATTTATAATCAAATCATGCATTTCACAATGCTCTTTCATTTCAATTTGCAATCATGCTTTTCAATTCCAATATGTCACAATCTCAAATCAATTCAATTCATTTTTGCCCTTAACAAATTTAACCTATGTTTTCGATATACAAGATATCAGAATCACCGGCACGGTCCCACGAGGCTACAGGCAGTACCATGATTTTATAACCGCAGTCTGGTCCGTTAGACTCTTTGACTGGTTATTAAAAAATGAATTAGTGAACACTACCGATATGGTTCCGCTGGGCTGTTGATCGGAGTGACATATCAATACAATCGTTCGCAGTACTGCTATTTTGACCCCTATTGGTATACTAATCTATCATTCGTACGAACTAAACGGTTAACATTCAATTAAGGGCGTTTAAATCTTTTATATCAACATAAAATACAATATGTACAATTGTATAAACAGTTCTTTTTCAATACTCATGCAATTTTCATTTGCAAACATTTCACAATCAATTTCTTCAAATCAATTAAAACAATTCAATAACACTTTTCTTATCATTTTAGAACAAATAGTTCAAATCTTGAAAGCGAAGAATGGGAAAAATAGAACAAGCAAATCGTCTTTGATTCCGTCTTATTGAATCTCGACTTCAATACACCTTTCCTCTAGTCATCCCCTATTCAAATACAATGACAATCACACATATTAGTAGTTATTTGGAGTTTTGGTCGGGGTTTATGTCTGCAGTACCCTTCACTTGCAAAATTTTCTAGGGACACATGAGCCTAATTTGCTCATGCTTCAGCTAAGAAACGTTTAGCTCTATGAGTCAATTTTTAGTAGATTAGAATCATCTCATTTGGATCATAAACTCAAATTCTACGGCATTTTATTGCCAAAAACGCTTGATACTAACTCACTAAGTTACCTACTGTTATTCCCAATTTCAGGGGTATTAACTCCATAAATTGGTAATGGTTCCTTCTACTCATTTGAAGTTATGGTTCTAAGGTTTCTTCTTCAAATGGAATCATCCAATTTGGATCAACCAAACTCAAGTTATTTCATTTTACATCTAGACTACTCTAATTTGCAAAGTAGAATCAGACTTTTCTTACACATAGCTCCACTTTGAAATATTTATGGGCACTTTAGGATTACAATTTGCATACAATTCCTCCAAGTAAATTATTCCCCTAGAAGTATATTTTACCCAGAATTTTGAATCACTCAATTTGGATGAGTGAAACTCAATTTATGGCTAAAACACTATAACAATACCCAAAACAGAGCATAACCCGTGAGCTACCCAAGCTCACCTTTAAGCCCGTATTTAGGAGCATTAGAGCTACAATTTGCTCTTGGTCCCCCCTATACATTTGTAGACCTATCTCTTATGGTTCTTTAACAATTAGAATCACTTCATTTGGATGATTATGGCAATCTACTGGCCAAAACAAGAACGGGAGGTCTTATGAAAATTTGACAGCATTTCTTTTGAAAACCCAACATTTCCCTTTTACAAACATTACACAAAACCAATCCAACCAACAATATTCTTCAAAAATCAACCCAAAACTCATTAACAACAAAAAAAAAACTCTTTTTATCCACATTTGGGGTTTTCCCCAACATCAAAATCACAAAAGATGTCTTACCTTAGCCTCTTCAAATCTCCACTTCTAAGTTGCTTGATCACAAAGGAGAAAGAAGTAGGAAGAAACCCCACCTAGAACTTGATCTTTCCCAAGCCCTAGTCTCTTCTCCCCCTTTTCTCCTCTCCTTATCTCAAAAACGGGATTGCTCAAGAATGAGCTCCCAAAGACCACATTGTGGTCTTTATCCTCATTTAAGTGTAAGGCCATGTTTGGCTTCAAATCCTTCTCATTTTCTCATTTTTTGGTCTTAAGTCACTTATTTTTCATAAGGCCTAGTTTGGCCACAAAAAAAAAAAAGCATTCTTTTTGACATGTTTCTCCTATTTGCTTCTGTAGCCCATTCTTTCCATTTTATTTGCACTTCAACTCTCATATTTACACTTAGACATATAAACTTTTTTACAATTGACCCTTAGGTCCTCATTTTACAAATTTCAAATTTTCCCTTTAAACTTGGGTAAATTTCCGGGTCCAATCAATTCTCATTTAGTATATAATATTTTCATTTGGCTCTTAGCCATATAATCATTTATTCAATATTCATTTAACAATTCCCGTAAAATACCTAGGTTGGCTCAATTTATACCCGAAATATATATATATATATATAATAATTATTATTATTATTATAAAAATTATAGAACTATATTTTGGGGCATTTTCTATTGGCTTTGGTCAGATGAGTTGAAAAAGCCCAAAGTAATACCCCGAGAAAAACCTCCCGCCATTTTTTCTTTCAAACCTACGACCTTCGATCTTTCTTCTTTAACTCCTTCTACATTAAAAGACTCTCCTTTAGGATTTGGCAAGTTCATAGGAAGGAATCCCTTTGCTTAATGTACAAAACCTTCTATATTCTCCTCTTCATCTTCTTCTTCAAACACATCTTTGGTCGAAAATCCTTGTTACTGGTGTTGTTCTTTATCATCAACACCACTAGAACTGAAACCGTTGAGATCGTCGCTGGTCATGTCTTTGGAATCATCAAAGATGACATCGTGGCTGCCGAAATCGTTGTTAGTTGTCGAACCAGTCGTCACCACTCTTGTCGCCGTTGACGACAACGCTGCAGCTCGAACCGACGCCACAGCTGTTCCTCTCCAACCCGACGTCACTACAAGTTTTGATTTTTTCAACTATCTTCCACAGCCCGAACTGATCTCTTGTAATGGTGAGTAGATCTATCCCCTTTTTGTCAAAGTGAGTTGCAATGAACGTTACAAATGATCTCTAAGGGGATAACCGACAAAGATTTTTCCCTAGGTTTTCAAAACTATGAAGTCTTTTTTTTGTTTTACAAATCCAAAACCCTTGTTCTTCAACGAAACTTTTTTAAACAACTAGGAAAGACTCTTTTTCATTGTTTAGAACTTCAAAACCTTTGTTCTCCAACGGATTTTTTTTTTTAAATAATCAAAAAATACTCTTTTTCGTTGTTTAGAACTCTAAAACCTTTGTTCTCCAACGAAAGAATTTTTAAACAATAAGAAAACACTCTTGTTCGTTGTTTATAACTCTAAAACCTTTGTTCTCCAACAAAAGAATTTTTAAACAATCAGAAAAGACCCTTTTTCATTGTTTAGAACTCCAAAACCTTTGTTTTCCAACGATTTTTTTTTTAAACAACCACAAATGATTATGGTTCTTACCGAAACTTTCCCTTTTTATCTGTAGATCTTGGTCTTTCTCGCTCCACTCTATCTTTTCGCCTTGTCTACCAAAGGAAGCATCTCAAAGGTAACTTCTTAACCTTTTATTTGATGAACTTGAAGATTTTATCTCAAAGAATATAAGTTGAGCCATGTATGCCTAGTATTTTTTAATAGATTTTCTCATATGTCTTCCACTAATACGGGTTTAGCTTCATTCCGACATGGTGTGATCTTCTCAGTTAAAGGCATTTCCGTATAATTTCTCCAACCATCTTCATTATTCTCTTTTGCCCTTGGCTCATTGGTACTATTTTTCTGTGTTCTAGTGTACTGCCATCTCTCCCTCTCTTGTTGGAATTTGGGACTGCTCATGCTATTAGAGATGTGGTTATTTCTATCTAGACTTTCCCTTTTCCTCTGACGTCGCCATCAGAGATACTTCTTGGAAAAGAACTTCGAACTATGGCTTTACCAGCCAAGTCATAGCCTAGGGCATATGAGGATTGGATAACCTGGGTAGACAAACTATCTCCTCATTTCGAATCCTTTGAATCCATAAAATTATTGCCCGATTCATTAAAAACACGAGGTGACATAATCTGAATTTGGATTTGATGAGTACTACCTTGAGGTTTTTGTCTAAGGATTTGAATTCATTTATCTTCCTTTTCGGCCCTGCATCCATTACCTTGAGGGACATTTCTATCTTTACTGGATTGGCTGTTGAAGGTTTAGAGGCCGTATGTCTCCTAGATGTCCATGACTCGTACTTCCTCATCTTGAAGTTTCTTCCACTTCCCAAACTTCTTACTCATCCGCCATACGGAAATGGCGAACTTCTACTAGGGTACCTTCTACCACAGAACACAGAGTTTCTGTGGGTTTTTCTTTGCCGATTTGTCTTTTTTCCTCATTAAGGTAAGCCTTCCATGGAGTATCTTCCTCTGACTAGGGCCATTGCCATTAGGCGACCCTATGCTTTGGGTACCATTCTCTTGGTCTCCTTGTACCAATTCATGGGCAAATATGTGAGTGAGATAACTTACTAGAGGGTGGGAGGAGCCCTTTGGTTTGTACAAATTTGGCTCTTTGCCTATTTCCCTGAGCTATTAGGTGTTGACTCTTTTCCCTCCATGTCTTTGGGTCTTAGTGCGACTCAATCCATTAGGACTATATCTTCAGACTCCCTTTCTTCTTTTTTCCTTAGCTTGGCAGACCGTTCTTTATCTCAACTGTATTTGAATCCTGACACTATTTAAAGCCCAACCTGGCAGGAGATCTTGAATTCTTCCACCCCTTACTTGTTGGATTTTAAATATCCATCAGGATTCCTCAGCACAGTTTGTAGGGTCTTGGTCTCTGGGGGTTGTTATGCTTTTCCCCCTCAGCTCTCTTCCTCTTTTGCAGTCATATTTTCTTACTTGCCTTGCTTATGGGCTCTCTAATTAGGATTTACTCAGTTTATCCCTTCATTTCCTTCTTTACTCCAGGACCACCTACTACAGCATTAGTAGAGCAACTGACCCAATCATATCAGACTCCTACCTGTGGCCTGAAGACCATTATGCTATCAGATGTAGAATCTTTCTCAACCTGGTGGTTTCTTAGATTTGATGATCTTATCTTATCCCGCCCTTCTTCCTTAGGTACATGAAATTTTATTCATCGTTTCTTGTGTTTAGTTCTTCAACTTTCACCTTGACTCTAACTTTGCCTTGTGCTATACAGGTTTTACCTCAACTTCCAGCAAGCCCCTTGAAAAATTGAAAAAAGGGGTTGGGCAATCTAAGCCTCATGTAGCTAAACTGGCTATAGTGAAGAGCCACCTCTTCCAAATAAGCGGAGATCTCCTTAGGATAACTGGCTTGATTTTCTAACACATAAGCCAATCCTATAGAGATTGAAGAAGCTGAAGAAGAAGTATCAATGCATAGGGAAGATATGGTCTTTATCGATGAATCCAAAAAGCAAGGTAGTTCAGTTGCCTTTGAAGGAGGTCATTCCTTCAATGATCTTTCAGAATCAAAAGATGGCCATTTTTCAACTGGTTAAGGCTCAATTGAACAACCTCCTCTAACTCTTTTACTTACAGTTCCTCAAGTGAACACTTTACCTCTCTTTTCCTTTCTATTTATCCATTTTTATTTTCCTTACCTTTGCCTTTCACAGGTCTCTCTTTATTTTACATTGCATCTTGAAGCAAGAGAAATTCCTTCCTTGGATATTTCCTTTATGGACCAAGCCACACCTCATGTTGAGCCACCATCCATACCTCCTACGAAACCAAATGTAGTTGTTGCCCGCTCTGTTATTAGCCATCTGCTAAGCTTGGATCTTCTCTCCCTATCCACTAACCAAAAAGATGCCTTTCATGCATCTATGACAGTACTATAATCCGCTTCTATTGATCCTGAGGTTGAGATTTTCCTTTCTAGAGTTACACACTGTGCTCCTGAGGTATTTTTTCTATTGAGCATGCAGTAAAGGAGAATGCTCAAGTGATATTTGAGTTAGAGAAATTGAGGGAGAAAAAAAATATAAGTATGAGCAATCCAAGTTATTTACCAGCCAAAGCATCCAGAGATTGGAGGAAGTAGAAATTGAGTATCATGCTTAGGAAGAGCGAATTGGACTGTTGGTTGAAGAAATGGAGTGAGAAAAACCTAAGTTGTCTTTTTTGATACGACAAGGTGAGGTTCTTCATGCCCAAGGCTTGAAGCACCAACAAAAGACCATTTCCCTGGGTGATTTTCTATCCTCTATGAGGGGAATGGCTGCTTATTTGACTTCTCAATTGTGGTAGATTGACGCCTCCCGCCAAGAATGCTTGGAGTTCTAGGAATCATTGAGATCTTTTGATTTTTCTAAGATCTGATCTCCCACCATTTCAGACATGTTTAATGATTTTGACATGACCCTTGACCTTATTAGCTAGTTTATCTCTTTTTGCTTAGTGGCCAAAAGCCAACCATTGCTTGAGGACTTTCTCTTAAAATACTTGATTTTCTGTGCTTAGATTGTTGATGGAAATTCACTTGACAATTGCACAGGCGCCCTCATAAGCATAACATTGCATTAGTGGACCAAGGTGGCTTTAGGCTGCTGGATGTGATGAACTTGTATTGTCTTGTGGACTCACTTTGAACCCCACGCTGCACGTGCAATTACAGCCATGACATTGCATTAGTGAACCAAGGTGGCTCTAGGGCTACCTTTGGAAGCGTGCTTACTTGTGTATGATGATATACTATGTCTATCGGATACTGCTCTGGAGAAATTGATGAAATAGTGGCTAAAAGCCTACTATTTATTTATGAATATATATGTTTTCTTGTTGTGTGTTGGGTGAAAACTTGCATGCTTGAGAAATGTGGTTAAGAAGTCTGGTTTGATTTAAAACTAGGATAGAAACATATATCTTGTCTTCACTGCGGCAAATATCTTCGTCGAGGCGAACCCGAGAAGGGTTTTTTCCAGCATTTTCTTCTTCGGCTCAGCGAACCTGAGGCTTCTCTTTCTTCTTAAGGGGTTATTTCTTCAAGGATGATTATGATACCCTATTCTGAATTTGTCTACGTGCTATGTTTGGGGAAAAATATGTATCTAGTGGCCTGAGGCCTACCTTTTTTTTTTCTCACTTGGATATTTCCACTCCTATTTCCCTAACCTTGATGTGATAAAGAAGTCTTCCTCGAGGAATCATTAAAGAATCTTAAAGAAGTTTGTGTTTTTAGGGCGAAGTGGCCAAAGCCAACTGCGCCTCAGACCCCTATCCTGGAGATTTGATCATATCTATTTCTCTAAACAAGCCTTAATAATCTTGGGGACTATCAGGAGGTGAACAAGGATCTTGGAGAGAAATCAATGTGATGAATGCAAGTAGCTAATAAAGCCCTTTATCTGAGTACTCCCATGTTTCTCGGGTTTAAAGTGGTCGAGAGACCCACTTTGGATTGATAACAGTAGTCTCTATTAAGAATTACCTTTATTTAGGATCGATGAGGCCATAAAGCTACTTTGTCCTTCTATTGATCATGTCTAACACCTGGGTTTAAAGTGGTCATGGGACTTTGTTATTCATAGAAACAAATGAGAGTATAACGAGGAGCCAGTTAGGAACTACAAAAGTTTGAAGCGTTGAGTGGCTAAACAGCTACTTTTATCACTGGTAACTATAGAATAGTTCCTAATACAAAATGAATCAGAGACCCTATTTTCTTAGCTATTATTCCTTGTCTATCTTAGTTTGTTTGGCAATATCAGCATTTCCACATCTTGGAAAGTATTCTTAGGTGAGTACCAGTTCTGGAACCTTTGTGGCTTTTTCTTTTAAGTTGATACAGCTGTTGGGCATTTTGAGTGATGCTGGTGATGAATGGTCCTTCCCAGTTAGGATTCCATTTCCCTTATTCTTTGTCTTGTATTAGATGCGTCAGCACTACCTCAAAGCGGCTCTTCTTACATTCGCTTGTTATGACCTTAGCCATTTTCTTTTTTGGATCATGAAGTGTGAATTGACGCTTGTAAATCTTTTGTCCAGTACCATGGTTCCATCATCCATGCATATTGTATTCTAGGGTGATAAGGCCATTATGTCTGGACCTCTTGAAGGAACTACCCACTGTTGACACTGTCATCCATGTGAAGTAAGGACACCCATGTAGAATCTTTTTTGAAAAGTTCTATAAGCCCGTAAGGTGCGAGATAAATTCATGTGTAATCCCAAGTTGTCCTTTAGCATCTTCTGGATGAACATCAACACCTTATTAAACTTCTACACACCCATTTCTTAGGCATAAAGGCGTGATCGATGGGATTGAATGCCATAGTCCTTGGAAAGAGCCAGTCATCATCCCTGGTGAACATGGTACCTCTGTAAAGTTGTATTAGTTAAGAGATTCCAAATCTACAGACTAGTCTAGTCCTTGATATGAATTGGATCATCTTTTTTGCTCTGCTGTGAGGTATCCACCTCTACCCATTTGGTGAAGTAGTGCAGCAGAAACTAAGTGAAGTTGTGTCCGCTGATGGCGGGTAAAATTTTCCAAATTAAGTCCAGCGTACATCCTTTGAAAGGCCACGGTTTTACAGTGTGGTGGGATCCATAGCAGGTATCACCGGTATGCTGCCATATTTTGACACTGTGGTAGCCCGCCAAGTAATTAATGCAATCACTTGGATGATTGTGAAACTAAGCCATGTCTCTAATCAACCATCTCATTTTTATCAGCTTGATGGGCTACAAACCCCTTCATGAACTTGCTTTCCTCCTTCCATCGCGTCGGGAAGGATAGGCATCTGAGTAGTAACCCATCAAGCCCCTTTTTGTACAATTCCCTTTCATTAGGATGAAGTTCTACGATTAAGCTTTCACCCTATGGGGAACCTGCTTATTAGGATCTTCTAAATATTCCCTGATCTTAATTCTCCAATCTCCTGCAACATTTGCATATGTATTAATGACTTCTAATTTGATTCCCCTTTCATAAATTGAGGGGTGATTATTCTTTCCTATCACAATGAGCTTATGAGTCAATTCTTCACTCATCTTCACACTTGAGGCTACCTGTGCTAGCTCATCCGCCTCCCAATTAGATTCCCTATGTCACGCCCCTACCTCTTCCTGGAGAAGAGAGGGGGCGCTCACGGTACTGGGACTCTTAAACCTGCTTTTCTAACATCGATGGGCCCATTTCATTTATAAATCCATATGGAAATAAAACTTCTAGTACTACCACCGTAGTGGTGTTTAAATTTTCCTGTACATATTCATGGTCCCTTTTTCTTGCGCCTTACAAATTCCACTATTACAAAACTTTACATTTTACATTTACAAAACCAAATAAAAAACCTCGTCAAGATTGGGCTCTTGTTATGTTGGCCCTAGCGGATCTTGAGGTACCTCGGATGTCCTCTTCAATACCTACGGGATAAAACACCCATGCTAAACATAGCTGGTGGAAATAGGCTCTTCGACCACTTGAAGTGGTCCACATTTATAGGATACATACTTAACATAATTCTTAGAAGTATTCCTTATCTCTGTAGGAGTTCGAACGAGAGATCTTGTACAGGTACTCGTAGGTACATCACTGAGAACATAAGCGATTTCTTATGCTCTTCTTGTTCATTATTGAATGAACTAACTTATAAGTATTTGCTTGCATAGACCTGTAACAATGAATGAGAGGAACACAGCATAATAGGTACCCAAAGTGCAGTCTGATCTTTTGAATAGGGCGTGCGTGCCAGCGTAACCAAAGTCTTAGTAACAGCGGGGTGTTGAAACACTGTCGAGACGTGCACCTTGTAGTGAAGTGCCGTAGCACTAGCAGGAGTGCCGAAGCACTGAACAGAGGTGCCTATTCATTCACTATTCAATCTTAAGTAGGCATACAATTATATGTCTTACCGAGCTTGTTATATTGTTCTTAACACATTAACAAATAAGGGCAAGAAACCATGTTTGCCCAACGACAGGATCGCCGAGGTGAAGTGAATTCATATGACTTTTATATATGTACTGACCCTTTTCATTCGGAATTAACAAAAGAACATAACGAAAACAGGATTGTAGGACCGGTACTCAAACCTTAAATGACAGGTGATCATAGATACTCAACTAAGTATCGATTGCTAACATCTTCGGACCTTAAGCCACTTTTGGTATCGATTTTCGACCTTTAGTAATAATAATTATAACATCCTCTTGGACCTTAATCACTTTAGTCTAGGTCACTCAACTTTGATGTGGTACTTAACATCATGGTTCTTAAAATCACTTGATGCGTACTCGGCTTTCGGTCATAGGTACTCAATACCTACAGATTTGAAAACATCTTTGAGGACTGGTACTCAACTCCTCTGGAGTGCTAATTTTCCACTCCCTACAGGCTAAAATCAACATTGAGTACTAGTAACAAATTTGATCTTGGTACTCACACATGATTTATCTTAGAAATGGCAAATTTTGGCCATTTTCTTCGGAAATCTTCTAACCAAAACTAAACCAACTCAAAACTAACCCTAAAACCGACTTAAACCAACCAAAATACACTTGTATTGAAGAGTTAGGGTTTTCCTAACCCAAATATAGACAAAGAAAGAGTTAGGGTAGTTTCTTAACCAACAAATCCATACAAAAGTTCCAAACCAAAGTTCCAAACATGAAAAAGAAATTTCCAAACATGAATTCTAAACTTCCAAACTTGGATTTTCTTCTTCTCTTCTTCATTCTTCCTTTTTCTCTTCTTTTTTTGCTCCCATTTGAAATGCCCTAACCTTCAAAGCCAAAAATGAGATATTTGGGTCTTATCATAAGGCCATGTTTGGCCTTATCCTCTTTTGGTTTAAAATTTTCCCCTTGCATTTTAATTCCTCAATTTTATTCCATTTACACATCAACTTATCTAAATTCTTAATAGCAGCATATCATCTTGTATCTTATATGTCATAGGTCCTTAGTGAAAATTTTAATTTAACCTTGACTTTTGTATTAATCCTGGCTTTATCCTTTTCAATTTTAGCACTTAAATTCCGGAAATACAAATTTTACTTTTCTTCTACTACAAAACTGTAATAAAACTACTAGGGTCTAATTCAGGGTGTTACACCCCAGGCACATATTAAAAATCTACATAATGAAAAGAATCTAACAATTGAGTGGAAGTAGTATAATAAGGAACCAACAATAAGTTGTTACATTTATACTCCCCTGGTAGTTTCCAAAGTACTAATTGAGAGTCCCCAATAATGTGTATCTCTTTTGCTCCAAGTTCCATCAAGATTTCCAAGCCAATCACTAAAGCCTCATATTCAACTTGATTGTTAGTGTACTTGAAGGCCAAGTTAAAAGATAGGGTAGTCTTCATCCCTTTTGGTGAAATGATTACTATCTTAGCTCCAGCGTATTTCTCCATGCTAGAGCCATCAAACTTAAGAATCCATGGCCGCCTTTCTACTTCATATATCCCTAATTCCACATCATTTTTTGGTTGGATTTCTAATGAAGGATGATCGACCAAGTTAGCGGCTTCTTGGCCGATTTTTGCAAAAAATAGAGCAGGTGAACTTTTGACAGCAAGGGACCATTTTCACGATTCATCTGGTGATTAAGTCGACTGTATGTTCATCAAGTCGGTTTAGGAAACCCACATACCGCCAGACTTGATCAAGTAATGTCTCAATTTTGTACATGCAAAGTATAAGACCAAACACAACTTTTCAATGGGTGTATACCTAGTCTCTGTTGAATTTAGACTATACTCAAGTAGTAAACAACCTGCTCATGGCCTTCAACATTATTTTGTGCCATAAGGCATCCTATAGACTATTTTGCAGCTGATAGATAGAGTTTGAGTGGTCGACCCTTCAATAATGGCATTAAAACAGGGGGTTTAGAAAGGTAACCTTTGATTCCCTCAAAAGTTATCTAGTGTTGTTTCTCCCATTTAAACTCTTCTTCTTCTTTCAGCTTGATTAGGTCAGAGAATAACTTAGTCTTCCCTTCCAGATTAGAGATGAACCTCCTTAAATAGTTCACCTGATCCAAGAACTTCTAAAGTTCTTTCTTATTTTGAGGAGCCTTGGCCAAAATAATGGCCTTGGCTTTGTTTTGATCAACTTTCATTCCTCTTTGGTGAACCAAAAACCCTAGAAAATTTCCAGCTTGAACTCTAAAAGCACATTTGAATGGATTGAGTTTCAGTTGATGAAGTCTCATCCTTTCAAAACTTTTCCTTAAATGATTCACATGTTCTGTGGCCTTCTTAGATTTAACCACAATATCATCGATATAAATCTTCACGTGGTTGCCTAACATATCATGAAAGATGACATTTATAGCCCTTTGGTAAGTTGCACCAGCATTCTTCAAACAAAAAGGCATGACCAGCCATTCAAATGTTCGTAAGGAACAAGGACATCTGAATACGATCTTAGATATATTATCAATAGCTATTAGGATTTGGTTATACTAGAGAAACCGTCCAAGAAGGAAAATAATTCATTATTTTACGTAGAATCAACTAACATGCCAGTAATAGATATTACACACATGTCTTTAGGAGTGGCATCATTTAAATCCCTTAAGTCTACACAAACTCTAAGTTTCCCATTCTTTTTCATTATAGGGACAATATTTGCTAACCACTGTACATACCTTGTAGGTCTAATGAATTTATCCTTCAAAAGCTTTTCAATCTTCTCTTTCACCTTCAACTCTACCTCCTTGAACATTCTTCTAGGTCATTGTTGAAAAGGGTGAAATGTCGGCTTTATAGGTGTTGTTCCACTAAGCTTCTGTCCAATCCTAGCATCTCGTCTTAATTCCAAGCAAAGCAGCCTTTGAATTCTTGTAGTGTTGCAATAATCCCTTCTGGAAGTTAGAAGGCAAGAAGGAACTACTATAAGTAACTCTACTTCCATAGTGTCGAGGCCTACTCCTCCATGGGGTCGTGTCTTTGTGTCATTTAATTTCAACTTAGAAGGGCTTACTCTAAATCCTCCATCTCCAGATTTCCATCTTCTTCATCCGCATCCTCTCTCAAAAAATTCATCTCAAATTTCCACAAGTATTCCGAGATGCTCTTCTTCAATCCTTTCCACAATACCAGACTTATTTTAAATACGCAGAAGGTACATTACCTTTCTTCTAAGAGTAATCAATCATTGATCTCCTAGATGATTGGGTCACTCATCGGCCTATAAGGCACGATTACTTTAGTCACCTTTAGGAGTTTTGACGCCTCCCTTTGGATTTCCATAGAACCCTTTGAGTCCATGTATGCTTTCCTTGGGACCCCATTTTTCCTTCTCCTAGTGAACTTGATCGAACATAATTCTTGATCATAATACCTATCTTCCACAGAGCTTGTGGCCGCCATGAAGGGTTTCTTATCTACCCGTACCACTTCCACTTCATTACCTTTCCAAAACAGTAAGAACTAATGAAGAGAGGACGACACATATCGGTTGGCATGAATCCAGTCCCTCCCTAAAAAAATATTGTAATTTGCAGTAGAGTCTATCATAAAAAAGACAGATAGTGCAGTTTTGTTGCCAATGGTGATATCTATAGGTAGTATCCCTAGTGTCTTGAATACTTTCCAGTAAAGGCAAACATAACCACCCCTGTTTCTATAATGCTCCTTCCCAAAGCTCTCAACATTCTCAATGACATTACATTTACCGCTGATCCATTATCTATCACATTTCGATACCCCGACCCCGCTATCGAGATGGGCTCTTACGTACAAAGGCTTTATATGCCTTGTCATTTCCATAGAGGGTTTCTTAAGTATCACCTTCTGATGTCTGCATTCTTTAAAGGATTCTATGGTATTTCCACCGTGGTCCACATCTTTCTCTGTGGTCGGGTGCTTCCCTTCTACATCTACTAGGTCTTCCCTTATTTATTTATTTATTTTTTACTTGAAAATAGTTGGCAATGTTAGAGAAACACTAGAACAATTTAAAGAGATAGGGATTTCACCTATCATTAAGGCCTCTGAGTCCATCACTTCATCTATACTGCTCATTGACTCCATATCCTCAGTAGCTTTCCTCCCAAACTTTGTTTTTTCCACGCTAGGAACCACTCCTTCCTTTACTTTCTCTAACTCCATGGCATCTTTCTTTTGGATTTCCACAAGTACATCAATGAGTTGCCTTCTATCATCTGCTCTTGGCCTCTACATCCTCATCTTTTGAGTCCTAGACAGCCTTTGGGGAAATTTTATTGTGTTGTACCACATGCCACCTTTGACCAGGAGAAACCACAGGCGGAATGATACATCTCATAGGCTTTTCCTTCTCTGCAACCTCCTCCCTTGGAGAACTAGGTCTACCTCTTAGAAACATAGGTATGACTAGAGAAACATGTCTTTTCCTTGCTAGATTCCTTGGAGAAGTGAAGTTATCTACAATCTTCTCTTTTGAGGAAAAGAATCTACCTCTTGGAGAAGTAAAGTTGTCCTTGGTGAACTTCATTTCGTACCTTGGAGAAAAGGGTCCACCTTTGGAAACATAGGCCTTAGGGGATAAACATGCCTTTCCCTT
Source organism: Tetrastigma voinierianum (assembly GCA_016808115.1). Taxonomy (NCBI): domain Eukaryota; kingdom Viridiplantae; phylum Streptophyta; class Magnoliopsida; order Vitales; family Vitaceae; genus Tetrastigma; species Tetrastigma voinierianum. The sequence goes on along the minus strand of JAEQBH010000419.1, from coordinate 386,764 downwards.
GCCTTTTTCCTTGAAGAATTGACTTTCCCTACAATCTCATTTAGAGGAGTGAACTTACCCCTTAGGGAAAAACTCTTTTTCTTGAGGAACATTTTCTAAACTTGCCCGCATCATTCTCCCTTGAAGAACTGAACCTGCCCTATGGAAGAGTGGGCCTTTCTATAACCTTTTCTCTATGAGGAACGAATTCTTCTTGGGAATTCGACTTAGCTTTTGGAGAAAGTCTCATTTTCTTAGAGAATTGGTTATGATGCTCTGTTCCCTACTGTATCCGCTTCATTGAATTTCTCCATAATGGAGGATCTGTACAAACGGCAGCCCATTCCTTTTTCAACCTATCAACACGAACCATACAATATTTAGGGACCCATACCTTTCTTGGAGAGAGTTTTCCCTCCTTCTTGGATTCTATCAATGCTCTTAGATCGAAGCTAGTAGTGTTAGTGGGAAAGGATCCCTATTGATCGCCATAGTCTCTCTTTTGTCAGGGAACTTGAGTATCCTTTTATTGATTTTGTTCTGTATGACATTTCTAAAATCCCAACATGCATTAGTAGTATGGTTCCATGAATTGTGGTACTTATAGTAAGTCTTTCCCCTTAGTTCGTCTTTGTTGGGGATCTGATGGTCTTTAGGGAAGGTAATAAATTTTTCTTTCACCAGGAAATCAAATATTTCCTCAGTCTTCTCTACCTCAAAAGTATATTAGACCTGTGTATCAACAATTTGTGCCTTCTTCTACATATCAGGTGCCTTTTCTACCAAAAGAGGACAAGTGAATGTCCTTGTAGTAGATAGATCTGCCCCTGCCACCTCTTGGTTCACCTCTTGACAATAGGTTCCCATGGACTTCTTCCTCTAGTAACTTTCTTCCTTGAGCAATTCTTCATATTTTGTCACCTTGGCTGCATAAGTTCATAAAAATCTCTAAATTCCATACCTTGGAATTTCTTCCTTAACTCAACGTCCAAACCTCTTTAGGCAATTTTCATGTACTCTGTCTCCGGAAGATTGATCTTGCATATGTTTCTTATCTTCTTGAAATGGGAGATAAACAAATCAGCGGTCTCCTCATTTCTTTGAGTCACTATGGGCGATTACACGATACTGCCAGGCTGTACTGAAGAATTGAGTGTCGGCGCCTTTCCATCTCCTGCCAACTTTGTATGGAGTTCCTTGGTAATATTGTATACCATGTGAATCACGCTATCAAGAGTTAGAGCGGTGACACCTTGAAATGATAGGGGAATTTTGGGTTAATTTGCTCCACGTACCGCGATGAATCTGTAGCGTGTTCCAATTAGATTGACATCTTCTCTAGAGAATAAGGAGAAATCAGGGATCCTATACCCCCTTGGGTAGGGGTTTTCCCTATCTATCATCTCTGGATAAGGTTTGTAGAACTGCAGACCTTGGAATTTTCCTAAAGGCTAGCCGTACTATAATTCATGTGCTCGCCTCTCTGATTGCCCCAAATTTGATGCCTTATGGTAGTTTGCACAAAGGATATTGAGGAACTTGTTGTACGTATTGAAGAACTTGAGGAACTTGTTGAGGAACATGAGAAACTTGTTGTCCCTAGTTGCCATTTACTCCTATAGGTGGCTTCATGATGCCCTCGGAGCTTCCATTGAAAGAAAAGCCTCCTTCATATACTCCAGGTTGTGTATTTGAATTAGTCTGAGAAAAAATCCTCTAAGCAGCTATGGTTTTGGCTGCATTAGGTCTTTCACCTACTATGTTCTCCAGAGTACCTCCCTCTCTCTTGTGAGAAGGAAAGTATCTAACCTTTGCCTGCATAGGTAAGCGGTGAAATTCACCATCTCCCCGTAGGTTATCAGAATACTGCCCCTTGAGTTCATTAGAGAATTGTCTTTCATAAACAACTTCTTCCCTTGATTGTCTCCTTTCTCTAAGGTTCTTTAGGTTGTATTGAGATTGCTGCTTCATTTCTTCCATAAAGGTAGTCATGAACGCTCGATGACTCTTTAATTCTTACATGAAAGCCTAAAATTCGTTAGAATTGTTAGAGAAAAGAATAGGCCCTTCTACATTACTTGCACCTCTTTCTTCCACTTGTTCAATTGGGTTGTTGGATGGATTCCCTACTGCCGCACTAGAGAATTCATTGGGTTCTCTATCTGTTCCACCAAGGCTGGAACTCTTCTTTCATGTGTTGCTTCTACGGCATCAGATCCTGAGTCTGGAGACTTTACAGTTGTTTTACTCAATTTTGGTGGCATTCTTCAACAAAAAGTGTGTCCCACCGTGGAATATGCACAACCAGACATACAAAACAAAAAATATATCGATGTTCCACAAAGAAGTGTCCCACCGGGTGTGCCAAAAATATGTTTCGGTTGGATTTTGGTCGAACACCTTCTAAAAGCACGAATTGGTAGATGTGGGCGTGCGAGAGAAAATTGTGTATTTTCTTAAAAATTGAAATAATGTCGAATCTAACTTCTGATCAAAAGAAAAATGGATTCCCTAGTTCCCTAGAGTCTAAGTGGAAAATACTTTGAAAATTGGGATGTATTGAAAGTTGAGAGAAAAATAGTATGAAAAAGCTGAAAAAGTAGTAAATTTCGTTGTAGAATCTGACTGGAAATGGAATTGCTGGAGCATAAAAGCTTTTATGCAAATACTTGGAAATAAACTACGCTAGGAATCTAGAAATATTGCTGATGAACTTGTAGAAACTAAGAGAAAATATTGAAATGCTCTATTGAGTGTTGTTTGATCGGTTGATTGGCGGTCTCTCTGCTTTGAAGTTGAGTCTTCTTTTTATAGGCATTTTGAATAACTGCTCCATCCCACCTTCTCCAATAACTACTCACATGCCCACCACAACCTTGTTCTCCAAGTCACTTATCCACTAACAACTTGTTCTCCAAGCCACTTATCCACTAACAATATGTTCCCCAAGCCACTTATCCACTAACAATTTGTTCTCGTTCATGACTTGATTTGGAGAAAAAGTCTCCTTCCACTTGCTTTTGAAACAAAGTCTCACCATTTGAGCTAACACTTTGACAAATTGAAAAATTCCATAAATGTCCTTGGACCCTTTCATGGGTTGATTATCATGGATTTAGGTTTTCTTAGACTGGGTCGGGCTTAGTTTGGGCTTGGTTTATCCATTCGACCCATTCCAAACACCATTTTGGCCTAAAAAATTCATTTTTTAGTGCAAACACATGTTTATGCATATAACTTATTGAGATCTTGATATTTTTAGGTACTTATACCTCTTCAGGGGCTTTTTGTACATTTCCTACCTCTTTAGGGGTTCTTTGTTTATTATATACCTTCATAGGGGCTTGTTGTTCATCATGTGCCTCCACAAAGGCCTTTTGTTTATTATGTACCTTTATAGGGTTTGTTGTTCATCATATTAGGGCATTTTGTTTATTATGTGCCTCTACAAGAGTCTTTTGTTTATTATGCACCTCTATAAGGGCTTCTTATTTACTATGTGTATATAAGAACTTCTCATTTAGTATGTACTTCTATAAGGGCTTCTCGTTTACTATGTGCCTCTATAGGGGCAACTTGTTTGTTATATGCCTCTATAGTACTTGTTGTTTAGTATATATCTCTGTAGGGGATGCTTATTTACCACGTGCCTTTTCAAGGGCTTCTTGTTTATTATGTGCCTTTACAGGGGTCTTTTGTCTTAATTATTCTTCTTTAGGAGTGCCAAGTTTTGCTTGTGTTCTACTCTTTTGGGAAATTATGTCTTTGAGCCAATATGTCTCTCATACGTAAGGCATGTCTTAGATTCATTTACTAATTGTCCTACAATGATATCAATCCATGTTGGAATATTTAAAAATCCAGATATGTGGCTTCATCACTTTCTTTACTAATGAATGCATTTGGTAATCGGTTTGCAAGTTTTTGCAGATAAATGATCTTTTGAACTTCTAGTTCACATTAGTTTGTATGAGGATTGAGATGAGACATCATAAATGCATTCCAAGTAATTTTTTTGTTGTTATTCTAGAATCGACTTTTCTCCCCCTAATGGTAATGACGCAATCTCATTAAAGTAATAATTTGTAAAGTCAACAAGTAGCACATGAGCGTTCACTGGGCAAAAGAATCTTCTGGTTCTTTAATGGATGACCGTGTGAGTGTTTTATGATTTGACGTATAATTGGAAATCCAAATTAACTTAGCATGTCATGCCAAGAATAAAAATCTTTGGGTTGTTAAACTTCTAGTTACAACAATATATGCCTTAATAAACTTTATGGTTTCTCTTCCATAACCTTCAATCAAAGTTGAAGTACCGGTGATGGTAATTACATTAGTACTTGTTAGTGTCAATTAAAAATATTTTATTTCAAATAATAGTGTGAGTAGTTTTACAATCAGCAAGACAAATGTGACCATCATTCATCTTGAAATTCAATAACACATATATTTTATTAAAGACATAAATATAAATAACAATATAATTGGTTTCCATAAAAAAAAAAACAATGCAATTGGTATAATAGCTGTGGGTACCATGGGCCCGGGCTCGGTTCCCCTATTAACCGGCCAGCAAGGGCTGATGGGTTCAGGCACTAAAACTGACACAGCAGGACGGTGAATGGGCCCGAGAATGCCAGCGACTCTCCGCCTGTTGCCGGGTACCTCACCTGGACGCCTCGCTTTCTGATGTGCCTTGGTGCCTGGATGCCTCTTCACCTGGATGCTTCCTTTCCCGATCAGCGACTCTACCAAACGAAATTGCCAACCGGAATCTTCATGATATAAGTATATGTTCTCCCAAGAGTCAGTCGTCCCGTCTCCAACGGAATAGGAAGGCACTCCCAACAGCGGCCCGTTCGGGAAAACAGTTACATAAAAAAAAAGAATAAGTCATCCTTCCCGAAATGAGAGCCACCTTCCCCTACCTTTAGGGGAAGAAATCGTCCACTCTCCATGGAAGGTGGATCCCCATTCTCCCTCCATAAAAGAGAAAAGAATCACACTAAATGAGGTACGACATTCTCAATTGAGATAACTACAGTTCTGACGCTCAGTCTTCCAAAAAAAGCTAACTTTGCCATCGGAGGGACGACAGAACACCACCATCGTTTTCTTGTTTGTTTTGTAGGTTGTAGCCGACTGGTGACTAGTGAATGCCCCGACGATCCACGGCTACGGAATTTCGGGCTACGGTGGGCGCCGTTTGTAAGGAAGCGCCGACGAAAGAAATCGGGGCGATCTGCAGCGAGAGCTTGGAGTACGGCCGCTCTAGGTGATCTTAGACCTCACGAAGACTTTGCATTCTCGAACATCCTTGGACCGTTGAACTCATTGTCATGTCTAGCAACCCAACAAACCTTCCCACGAAGACCGGCTCCTCTGCAGGCGCGAAATGGAAGCGAAGACATAAGGAAGCGGGCGAGGCGGTGGCGGAGATTGCGAACACGCGAACCGATTGCGGAAGGATAATGAGCGCTTGTGAACTCGGTTGGAGGCCAGCCAGGCCAAAAAATCACGGGGACCTCCCCGCCCACTTCCTTCATCTCGTCCTAACAAAGGCAAGGAGGCCGTTGTACCCGATGACATTAACTTACCGGTGGATGACAAGTTATTTTAGGCGACTCTCTCCCGCTCCCCGCGGCGTTCATCCACGAGCGGCGGAAGCTAATCGAAAAGGCCCCCTCGTCGACCCAATCGATCCATCAATACCAGCGCAGCGGCAGGAGTACGGAGAAGCCCCGGCGGGACCCGATGCCGGTTAAGAGCCGGCTCATGAATATGTGCGGAAATGACCGGGCGTCGCGCCGGTATATCCATTAATACCCGAGTACCCTCCCTTGAGGGTTGCTACCGCCACGCATGTTTTCTCCTCGCCCTCAGGGACCGCACATGCTCTCCTCGCCCCTTGGTCAACATATTCTAGATTATGATCCTCCCTGCGGCTTCTTTATGCCGTCCTTCGCCATGTACGACGGCTCTTCCAATCCGTATGATCACATGTTGCATTTCAACCAAGCGATGATCCTCAACTCCGGGGACGATCGACTTCTATGTAAAGTGTTGACCGACCTCAGGGGCGAACTTGCTTTGGTTCCACGAAGCTTAGGAAGGGTCAATAAACTCATTCGGTGAGTTGTGGGCCACGTTCGTCTCCTAGTATATGTGCTCAGTCAGGTAGAAAGGGAATATCAGCTCCCTCCAAGCTATCCTTAAGCGGGAAGGCGAAGATCCATCGAGAGACTTCATGCGGGTTCGGACAAAATTTGTCCGGCCAGTTGATATTTACGGTATGGATGCGATCCACGCAAAACTTTGGCGAGAATAAGCTTTGGGTAGGCCACCCGTTCTTACGGTCTTTTATCACTGAATCCGCGCAACTATGGAAGAATTGTATCGGCGAATAGATAAGTTCTACACGTTGGAAGACAACATTTGGGTAGACTATAATGATAACCACCCAAAGTGGCTTGACCACCAAAGGCTCATCGAAGCAGAAGCGACCCAGCGAGGGTCAGCTCCCGAGAAGAGCGGTCGAACAAGAGGAAGGAGCCCCCCAGTTCACTCCTCTTAACATCGCTTATGACCAGCTCCTACCCCTTATCTGGGACCTCCCCGATTTCAAGTGGCCCCCACCTATGAGGTGGCCACGAACGGTATAACGGATCCTAAGGTGTGATTATCATAGGAGCCATGGCCCACGAAACCCGATACTTGCCGAGCGAAATTCCTAGTGGAAAAATTGATTCGGGTTGGGCACCTTAAAAGATTTATTCAAGAGCCAATCCGCGGGGTAGCGGTCGCTCCATGGTGGCCGAGTCGTTGTTGATATTAGAACGTACCTCGGGCCCCGACCAGTATAACTATCTTTGGGGGACGATCGATGGCCGATGTCGATCCCAAAGCGAGAGGAGAAAAAATGCTTTCCGGACGACCGGTCGAGCGGGGGTAAACACCGTGACGCTCGGAGAACACCGCACTACAACTCGGTAGATTGGCGGCGTGTCCTTTCCCCGCATTAACCCTTCGGTCATTACCCCTACGTTACGATGCGCACAAACCGCTAACATGCAATAATGCGGTTTTGATGTGCATAGGGTCCTCGTCGATCCAGGCAGTGTAGCCGATTTACTACACCTCCTAGCCTTTAAGCAGATGAGAGTCCCGCTTGATCGTCTCAGTTCCGCTGGCAGGGTTTTAGTCCAAGTTTAATGGGGCTACCACATTGATAGTTGGGGACATTGTCTTTCTTGTCAAGGCGGGTCCGATAACTCAGTAAGTACTATTCTCGGTGGTAGAGGACTTGGGGGCCATACAATGCCATCCTGGGTCGGGCCTGACTACACTCCATGAAAGCGGTACCCTCCACGTACCACCAAACGATCAACTACTTGATTGCTTCCGGGCAAGTCGACCTTCAGGGAAGCTAGTTAGCCGCATGGCAATCTATTAGCTCGCAATGCAGGGACGCGAAGGGGAGTGCTCCAGTGAACCATCCCTTAAGGATCAACCTCAGCAATAGCAATCATAGTCATCCGCCCGACCCGCCTTGGAGGATAGAGAGCCGCTGGCAGTTGATCCCTTGGAAACCATGCCCCTTAGCGGGCCGGACGGATGCATCTATGTTAGTACCCTCCTGTCCTAGGAGAAGAAGGCGCAATTCTGCCATGTGCTGTAGTTGAACGCTGATGTATTTGCTTGGACCCATGAAGATATGACCAGAATAAGCCCCACGCATGCATCACACAGACTAAATGTCGCCCCATCTACCAAGCCGGTTAGAGTAAGTGAGCGCTTTCATCAGTCGCCCGTTTGGTCATCGGATCGAGGTCGATAATCTTACGCATAATGGATTTATCGGGCTTGGTCTAGTACCGGAATGCGGTAGCCACGTGGTGGTTGTCCCAAAGAAAGGAACAAATGGAGGTATGTGTGGATTACGGACCTCGATGGCGCGTCGAAAGATATCTTCTCTCTGCCCCGCATAGATCAGATTGTGGACGCTTCGGCCGGGCACGGAATGCTATATTTTATGGATGCCTTCTCGGGATATCACCAGATCCCCATGCACCCCTCGGATGCAGAAAAACCATCTTTCATCACTCCCCTGTGGATCTCTTGTACAATGTAGTGCCTTTCGGCTTAAGGAATGTAGGGGCCACCTATCGGAAAGGTTGGTAGCGAAGATGTTTCCAATCGTTACTCGGTAACCTGATGAAGTCTATATTGTTTACGATTGGCAAATCAAGCATGTTTCGGATCACTCTGCGAATCTCAACGAACATTGAGCCTCCTTAGAGTATAGTATGGCTTGAACCCATAAAATGTGCCTTTGGGGTCAGCGTCGATCGATTCCTTGGCTTTATGGTATCCCAAACGGGAATAGAGGCTAATCACGCGCGGCTTAAGGTATCTTTGCGATCCATAGGCCCCGGCTCGAAGGGAACTAATTAAGCCGACCGGGTTGGTTGGTCGCTCTTGGGCGTTTTATTTCCCGGTTCACTGATCGTTTGAAACCCTTATTCGCTACCTTGAGGGGAGCCAACCGGGCCGAATGGAATGAGGAATGCGACCGGGCATTCATGGCAATCAAGCAATACTTGACAGAGCCCTCGATTCTTGTGAGCTCGGAAGCCGGTGACACACTCTACCTCTACCTAGCAGCCTCTGATATAGCAGTAAGTGCCGCCCTGTTTAAAGAATGTGGGGATGCGAAGTTGAGGCCTGTGTTCTTTGTCAGCAAATCCTTAACCGACGCGGAGACCAGATATAGCCACCTCGAACGAGCTACCTTAGCCCTCGGTGTGCCCAAAACTACGCACTATACTTCGGGCTCATCCGGGTTGTGGTGCCTAAGCCCGATCTTCGCTCGGGGCATAATTATAGACTTTGATATATCCCGTAAGGATGGCCCATTGGGCAAGGGAATTAAGCGAGTATGGAATCCAGTACAAGCCAAGACTTTCGAAGAAGGAACTGAAGTCTTGGTGACCGTCACGAAATCCGCGGCCCGGACACTTGCCCCCGATGAAACGAGGCGGTAGACACTCGGTGTAGATGGGGCTTCGGAAAAATCGGGCGGGCATCGGTGCGTAGTTAACCTCCCAACCCGGGGGAGAGGATTGGAAACGGCGGTCTGCGGTTAAACGGCGCCACCAACAACGAATCCAGTAGGCCGTGATAGGCCGGTTCATTTCGCGCTCATGTGGGTCGCGGCGATCTTTTTCGGTTGGAGCGATTCATAGATTAGTTGTCGGACGGGTTGAGTCCAGGATCCCCAAATGGCGGCATAAGCCTAGTCAAGCAAACAAACACTTCTCGCCTGGAACTTCAAATATGTCCTCTGGGCCCAATGAGGGTCATGCCTTAGTCAAGCTGTGGGCCGCTTCATCACGATAAGGGAAACCGTATTCCCGGATCTACACCCCAACTCTAGCCTTCATCACTGCAGATGCCTAAGTATCCAGAGGCGAGGAAGTTCCCCACCCCGATTTGGACCCCACACGACTACACATAAATACTGGGAACCACCTAATTACGACATGCCTCCACAAAGTTCTATCCAGTTGATCAAGAGATCGCAAACATACAAGCATCCCTGGCGGGCCATAACAGATGTGTCTAAACCTCCATGTTTATATTAATGAATCGCGCCAATGCAGCTATGAACCACCTGTGGGAAGAACTCCAGCACACCCTGCCCACGCACTCTCGCAGTATTATTGACAACTATGAAGTGTCGACGCCGTCGACACGGGTCAAGAAATGGGACCCTACAAGGACGCCCTCATCTTAAAATCAACGGCAAGACTCTGCCTTTCATCTCTACCTGCACACCTGGGCCACGTGGGATTGATATAGCCTGGCCCGTCTCACCGCACCACCAAAAGAAACCACGCTGCCATCGATTATATCAGAATGGATAGAGGTTTGACGCTATCAATCAAAGATAGAGATGTTACCTTGCCATCCGGAAAATGATTATTGACTGGCCTGGTAATCCCAAGATCATTCAGGTCATATAATGGCCTTCAGTAGCTGACAATCCAGCCTATCAGACTCGCCAGAATTGAAGATAAAAATTTATACTCTACCCCCGGTATCCGCAAAGCAAATGGGCCGTTGCTTCCAACAAAACCTTGTTAGATCGCTGAAGCTATAGACTCATGAAGTGAAATGGGTAGAAGAACCCGGTGTTGGGTCACAGAATCACCGCTCAGCCAAACCATTCCTCTCTTTGCCGCCTACATGGAATCCATTATCCCCACTCAAAATCGGGTTTGCCCACCATCCTAATATCACGCCCCAGGCCAGGAAAACGCGAATCAATAAATGCGGAGTTAGACGTGGAGTGATGAGAGCCGCAGTCGAACAACCGTGATAACGCCCTACCAACGCCGGCGAACTCTATAACACTGTAATGCCTGGTGTTAACGCTATCGGTCTTGAGGAAAGCCTTTGAGGAATATCAAGGTAATTCACCGTAGGAAATTTCAATCCAAAACTCGTGAATGACTCTTATGTCGTGACGCGAATTGTGGAAGCCCGGCCCACGCTATAGATAAAATAAATGGAACCTCGCATTTGAATGGTCGCCATGCACTGAGAAGGTATTATCAATAAAAGATATCTTTATTTTTATTTAACTCGCATGTTCGTGATATTATTTCGCATTTATATGTATCAAATTCAAAGCACAATGGCGTGAAGAATGATCTATCCGGCTCCAGAAGATAGATAATGTCTAGTTTAATGGAATCAAAAAGCCCTGGATGACGCAGTAACATTTGATCATCCCATCAGCAGCAGATAATGATCTAGTTGTCCAATTTCTAAGCCTCCGAATGGCAAGAATGACATATCCACCAAGATAGATAATATCTGCAATGGGTCCTAATCCGGATAAAGTGAAATAAATAGACTCATCCCACAAAGATAGATAACATATAGTTGTCCAATTTTTAAGCCCTGGATGGCACAAAGAATGACCAATCCCACCCAACATAGACAACATCTATCATCCACCTTCAAGCCCTGGACATGCAAAGAAATGTTAATCTGACCAAACAGTCTTAGAGAAGACATATAGTCGGTCAGAATTAAAAGTCCTGATGGCACAAAGAAATGACCATTCTGGGGCCAGTAGAGACTGGTCATTATCCAATTTCTTCTAAGCCCTATGATGAGGTGAATGATCATTCGGCCCAAGATAGATAATACATCTAGCTATAATCCATCTCAAGTCTGATTATAAAGAATGATATATCCTACCAACATAGCAACATTCCAGAATGGTTTCAAACGGAAGCCCAGATAGAGAATGATCTAGTCCAATAACATAATAGACTACCCAATCTTAGTTTCAAGACGTATGATTTCATCATCATATAATACAGCTGGTGCTTAACAAAAATCACTACAAAAACCCTGACGACATACCTCAAAACGCATACAAGGCACTCAAACAAAAAGAACAAGAAACAAAAGGATAAATTTGTTTGACAAACACTAGCGCTGAAGCCCACCTCAGAAACACTCAAGGCCTAATTAGCAAGAAGATCCTTGAACTCACCACCCAACAAAGCCGAGAGACCCATTCAAGAGCTATTTCCTCTCTACGCATTAACAGCCCGACGCTTCCTCCTCGCTTAACAATGCTCGGATCCCGGCCGGAACAACAGATGTAAAGCAGGCAAAATGGGTTAGGTAGCTGTCCTAGATTTAAAGGGATCATGATCCACTGCTCCATCCGGATCCGAGGCTTGTTTCTTATGTTGTGTGTGTAAAACACAAATAAATCCATAGCCATAGTTGAATAGTGTGGTCACGCCAGATCGAACCCTACCATCGCTTCCTATTATAACACTTTTCTCTATGGCTACGAAATCATCCTTTATGGTCCCAAGCTCCAAAATCTGATGAAACTTGCTCGCCCAGCCAAGCGGTCGTTCTTCCTCCGCCTCTGATACAAGCCCCGCCAGAATGCCTTTGAGCAACTTCTGACGTCAGACTCCGTCAGCGAGCGCTTCGCAACCACTCAAGGCACGTTAAACCCAAGCAAGCTTGCACCATCTCAGGTCATGGCAAGATCTGCCTTCACCCACAGAACTCACAACACCATGGTAGTCGTGATCCCTCTCGGGCCTCGAACTGATGACTCTTTCAACATTCCTTAGCTCTCCACTTCGCAGAAGTAGTATGGCACGCTAACTCGGCCCTTAATGAAGCACTTCAGATCTCCCCCCGTCAACAATTCCTATTGACATGAGACTTAAGAGTAGTTACGGCGAATCCTGGGTCCGCCATCGATAACCGTCGGATGTCTTCCCTCCATCCACAGAACACCACCGTGGTACAAGGCGCCGCCACATCCATGCCCTGATACTTTAATGCACCTGAAGCATGTGCGAATATAAATTGTTCAGCCGACGTACGATCATCGATGGTAAGGTTCTAGTGGCGCATTTGATACGTCGCTTATCCGCCCGAGCCGACATTCACTTGAGGTTCTACCACGGAGAAGGATAACGCTGGTTATAATCGCTTCTCCACTAAAGTAATCCGCAATGACCGATAACCAATTTCGCGAAGACCTCATCCGATTGGAAGGGGATTACCCGGCGCACTTCTCAACTGATCGCCTCTTTCGACTTATCCGGCACTTCGCGCCCGCGGATTTGCACCTCAATTCGAGAGAGCTAGGACGATAATGGCTTCAGACCGACTTCAACAGCGGTCGACTAGGTCCCGCATAGCTCCGGCGTGGGCACGCCTTGGGACTCACTGGCTGGAATCACCGGCCGCCTTCATGGGCACGGAACTGGTCTAGCGCCTCGTCATCCTTTCCTCCCGCTCTCCCCAACCTGGAACTGCGGTTCGAACTAACCCAGGAACGAATCCTCCTCCTTGACCCAAGCACGCTCCACGCCCGCTGTCTCCTTTCCGCGAATCTTACCACCAGGCGACTGGACCACTCGCTTGTGTAAGTGAGCCATTCGGGTTTTCCGACCGGAACGGACGGGCAGCAGAATAGAATCCTCACTAGGAAGTCGATGAACCCAGGCGCTTCCATCACCCCACAGACCACCTTGATGCCTCAATCCACTGGGCCGTCTGAGGGACTGTGCCGGCTCGAAATCGACGCCTTAGGTCAAGAATGACAAAATGCCTCTTCATACATCCAAAATCACACTGATATATATGTTCTCCAAGAGTCAATCGTCCCGCTCCAAAGGAATGTACACTCCCACCACGTCTGCTCGGGAAAGCGCTACATAAAGAAGAATGTCATCCTTCCCAAATGAGAGCCACCTTCCCCTACCTTATGGTAAGAAATCCACTTTCTCCCATGGTGGCTGTGGATCTCTATTCTCCCTTTCTCATAAAGAAGAGAGCGAATCACACCAAATGAGGTACAACATTCACCTTGGAGATACCTGTAGCCTCCGACCTCGCCAAAAAAGCTAACTTTGCACTCTGAGGGACTCACTTAACACCACCGCTGTTCTCTGGTTTATTTGGTGGTGCTGCAGCTGATCATGACCGTGAATGCCCCATGATCCATCGATCAGAATTTGAGACTACAAGGTTATATATGAATTAATATCATAAATAGACAAGATATATAATTCAATAGTAATGTTTTCTCCATTTATTGCAGAGTCATTCTTTTCACCAAAACCTCCAAAAAAATCGTAACATGTTAAGGAAAATCCTTCAGCAATTACTTTTTATTTTTATTTTTATTAATGTTTAGTAAAGGTCGGCTAAATGTTAAGCATACAACATGTTACAATTGATGCCTTCAGATACAAGATTTATCTAAGTTATAATTATTTCCTGTGATTCCCGGAAGATTTATCCTATATACACTGACTTACCTTACAGTAACCACTTATGGTGGTGAGACTTCATTCTTCTTCCAAAGGATTTCAGGATTGTCAATATGGTATCATACTTTTTTTTTATATTGTGACCATAAAGGATCTCATAATAAGTCCAATGGTAATGGATGATATCCTCCATTCACTTCGCAGAATCAATCAACCAAATCAATATATTTTAATATTTCAATCTAAAATTTCAATAGTTTATTTAGCATGAAGGATCCAAGATATATAGACAATTCCTTTTCCAAATATCAAATGTCATGAACTTGAGTTTTGTGAGATTTGACATTATGGACAAACTTTTGGTATATAACAAAATAATGAGAATCAAGTATATGATAAATTAATAAAAAAAATAACAAAGATTTTGACTTCTAATCAAAATCAAATGATTTTCTTCTAGATTTTGATAATAAATAATAAATTCAAAATTAATATAAAAACATAAAATTTAAATAACCTTAAGATAGTAGAATTACCTTCAGAGCAAAGCAATTCTTGATGGGATATCTACAACTAGTATATGTGATTTTGTATCTTTTAAGAACTATTAAAAAAGCATTTAGGTAACTATTCATAAGATCTGTAAATTATTTATCTTAATCCTCTTATTAGATTGCCTTTGTGGTGATCAAGACAAAGAAAGAAGATTCATTTCATAAAATTTTTGTCATTCTTGTGATCACTTTCTCCTCTTAATATGGGAAAACATTTTCATCAAATATAATCAAACATCAGTAAAACTTCACATGTGAGGGTCAATATGATTTATAATGTTAAGATCGAAACTAATATAGATAATTGGGACAAACATAACTCAATAGAGTTCTATGTGGGGCAATTGAACATAAATAATACAACAAAAACACTTAAATGTGTTATTTAGATTGATAATGAAAGTAAGATGAATTTTGAGAGATTGATAGAGAGTTGATAATATAGAAGGAATCTAAATCTTTTGTATTGAATGAATTAATTAAAGAGGCACATAGGCCCTCTATTTATAGGTTGCACAAGTGCAGTCCTATTACAACTAGGAGACTATAGTCTACACAAATTGTGTGATCATTCATCTTTATCTATTTATTATTTATAACACCATCTCAGTTTTTAATATTTTTAAAAAAAAAAATGGGATAAGTCAAGTATTTTTATTATAATCTCTATTGTTATCTTGAAGTTTTTGAAATAGATAATATTTTTTTAAAAGCATTTTCTTATATTTGGCTTCATTATTAAAAAAAATATCAAAACAAAATATAATTAAAATTAATTTAAAATTTATACATTCCTTCCGTTCCAAAAAAAAGCCTAACCTTAGAACAGTTAAGAGTTCGGGCTCGAGCCCATTTGGCTACAAAAGAAAAAAAATTTGCAAAAAATTTCACGAGCCTTGGTGTTGAACCATCATAGTTTTGTTAATTCTTTTTAGAACCAAACATAATCTTATTATTTGTATGATAATTTTTAGGGAAAATTATGTTATGATGGATTAATTTGATTATATTTAAAAGAGTTTATAAAGAATAGAGAATCAAAGAAATGTTAATTTATTTAAAAATAATTCTTAATATATGTTGAACCTGTGTGAGACACATTTTCTTCCTAAAATGCCTCTTTCTCAGCTGATTGGAAGAAAAAAAACGATTTTGAACCCTAAATCCTTAATGAAATTGACACTCAAATTTCTAAAACAAACCTCTTCATTTTAGAACCCTAATTTGTTTGCAAGAATACTAGCATACAGCCATTCTACAAATTGACTGTTGTTCGACGATAGTAGTGAAACCCAAACCTACATAAGAGGAGCCGATTTAAAAATAAAGATGAGATCAGACTATATGACCTTTTATTTCTGTAAATGTTCTCAACTCTTTAAAATCTAGTAAATGAGAATTTTTACAGCTCTGACTTGAGCAAGAAGAAAATCATAATGCATTGGACACCAAGAGTTAATCCATACATTACTGTGGTTCAGAGTTTCACTAACCTAAAAGGCAAAAATAAGTTACTTTCAAATGGCAGCAAATTGTCGATAAACTATAGAAAATATAATTATATATATTTAAATGATTTGTAAAAGAAATTATTTATCATAATAATTTATTTTTATTTTTAGTAAATTATTAAAATATTATACAAATATATATATATATTGATAAATAAAAATGAGATTTTTTTTGGTAGACAGAATAATTATATTTGTTTAAAGAATTTTCAAAATTTAGATACAATTTAATTTTTTTATAAATAATATATGAATTTAACATAGTATATTGAGGATGGTATCCATATAATATTTTATTTTTAAAAAATAACTTAAAAGGAAATTATTTATCATAATAATTTGATTTTTTTTATAATTTATACATTTATTAAAATGTTATATAAATATTATATTTATATTGATAAACAAAATAAAATAAAATAAGTCTAAAATAATTTATTGTTTTAAAAAATGCACTTAGATTTAATAATAATCTTTTATGTTATTTTTTGATAATGATAAACTGGTTTGACAAATTAAAATAAATAAAATAAGTCTAAATTTTGAGAAAAATTAATTTGAATAAAAAAAATTATCTTATCCAACAAATATTTTTTTTAAAAATAAATCTTTTAATTTTTATCTAAAAATTGAGAAAATAAAATTTTAAATAAAAAATAAAAAATACAAGTGGAATAGGTTAGTTTTCATGATTTGGATACTATAAGAGGTTAATTTTAAGGGGAATCTTTTAAAAGGACATATGGGGAATTTTTTTTTCAAAACTAACCCCTTACTTTTATAATCATCAAAAACACCAATTTCGAACAAAAATACCCCTCAAAGTGTCTCTCCATCGCCTCTAACCCCTCTTTCATTCTCAAGAAAGAGGAGAATTAGCTGCCCAAGAGAAAAACCCCAAAACACAACTCCCTTTCTCACTCAGCCTCAAGATGGAGGACTGGTTCAACAGAAAAATCAATCCAGAGACTTTGATAAGACTTCAGAGGGTGTCTTGGTAGTAATAACAGAAAAAAAAAAAAACTTTTTCCTTGGTAGTGTCCTTGTTTCTCTTCGTTGGTTCTTCTAGTAAGCTAATTCTTATTTCTTGTTTTCTTGTCCCATTTCTATCTATTTTTGTGAGACTGCTACCTTGTATGATCGATTTGTTGTTTGGATTATGGTTTGTAATTTTAAAATCACAAAAGTTCATGGTGCCCTAGTATTGGAATATTATAAAGACTTGCCAAATATTTGATAAGCTGCATCAAAGAGGTACTGATGTGACGCCCTAATCCCGGGTGTCTCAGCCACTTCACAACCTCAGTATATCTCAGGTCTGGCACTTGCGAGTGATATGTATATGAGTAAAAACTACTACTGGGTCAACACTGTACTTCATCAAGAATACATCACAATTATATACAAGAATCAAGAGTTATATTACATTACTCATAACCAAAAGATATACTAAAAATTTAGAGTTTTAATACATATACAAAAATAAATATCAAAGCCACAATCCCCGCTTTCAAACGTGTCCTCTAGTGAGAGCGCCATCCTCCCCGTACACCCCCACTAAATACTGATCTCAGGTGAGCAATGCCCAGTAAATGATAATCAGGCTGGGTTACTTCCCCACCTATGCACATGTCATGTGGTAACTAATCATTCAAGCAAATACATGGATCCCACGAATGTCTACATGCTCAATCCCATGTCTCGAATCCTCACCCGACTTCAAATGTCAAACCAAATGCTAGAAAATACAATTTTCAAAACAAAAGGTTTTTGTTCTTGAAAACACACTACCGAAGTTTCCGGCAATATATCGGGATCATTCTCTCCCAGGCGAATTGCCGGATCATTTTCCGAATACTATGGTCCGCTCCCCAGATGAACTGTTATCACTTGCCATCTTCAAATCTTTCCTTGAAATTCTCTTTCATGTCCACTGTAATATTTTTCTTTCATTTTCTTTCATGTCATGCACTCACACTACCATTTAGGTGCCCTGGTGCATGTGAATGCATTATGCCATTTCCAAACAATTCATGCTAATATATTTTATATATGCTACATTAACAAAAATTAATTCACATAATTCATGGTATTCAATCTACAATCAATAACACCAAAATTAGCTCACATGGGCTAATAAACAATCCAAGCAATTCATTTTGAATCACCCAACAACACAAAAATCACACAAGATAATACGGGAACAAGAGGAACCCTCAGGGCCTACACTGCCTTCCACGCCACAAGTAGGAATTTTTCTCTCACTCTTTTCTGCCTTCAAAGATTTTGAGACCGAAACACGACCATTCAGGCCTTAACAAATCCTCATCCATTAAAATGGCTCTTAGCAAAAGAATAAACCAAGTAGGAAAAGATCCTTACCTCTTAGAGTTGCTGAATTCAATAAAATCAAGTCATCAAGAAGCCCTGCCAGAGAACAACTTTGCTTCTTGTTCGTCAAGAACTCACACATCCTGGGGTGTCACAAAATCTGTAAGAGAAGTCACAATTTTCTCTTCCTCTAAAACCAGTCTCCCCACACCTACTGC
Organism: Tetrastigma voinierianum; assembly: GCA_016808115.1. Lineage (NCBI taxonomy): Eukaryota > Viridiplantae > Streptophyta > Magnoliopsida > Vitales > Vitaceae > Tetrastigma > Tetrastigma voinierianum. Next base: position 368,336 of record JAEQBH010000419.1, on the reverse strand, counting down.
ACGTTTTCCAGCCAAATTGGAGAAGAAGAAGACTTTTTTGTTCTTTTTATTTAAATCTTTAATACTTATCCTTGTCCCTTCATTTAACTATTTGACTTGAAACGACTTTTTTGATACTCTGACTCAATCTGCCTACTATATTTCCATCATTTCACTAATCATAACACGTAATACTTTACATAGTAGGTGATTTCATACATCAAGACAAGCTTCACAAACCGTCATACTAAAGACCGATAACAAAGTCTAAAAACGTGAAATTTAATCCGTTTTTAATCATAGAAATTGACATGGTAGCTAGATTTTAGATCATCTTAACTTTATGTTGTCTATTTTGGTTATCCACGAGATCTAGAAAATGATCTTGGACCAAAACTTCACGATTTTACTGATTTTAAAATTTAATTCTTTCCTAGACAAACACAGAGGTTTATAGTACCATTGATAGTATGTCACCACATTCGACTTAGGTTGGTTATGATTTGGATTTTGAAATAGAGGTCTGATTAGTGGAGAAGCTTGAAGTGAGAAAAAATCTGTTACTGCAACTTCTAAAGTGTATCAGAGGTTATACCTCAGACCTTTGTTTATTTTCATATTTTCGAAGGAGTTTGGCCACCCTTTTCTATTACTTGTCCATTTTATAAAAAAGAGAATTAAAAACTAGTATGTGTTTGCTTGGCTACCATTTTCATTTGATTATACAATGCCTTAATTCAAATAATAGACAACATATTAAACTTATGAATGTTCTTGTCCTATCATAAGCTTATAGGGTGTTTAGTTTTTGAAAATCTAGACAAGGTTACTTAAGTACAGATAATGCATGCCTTTGATATATAATATCCAAACTTATTAAACAACATTTTTCAGTGAATTGATTGGATTTCCTGTAAGTTTCTAATGCCTTTCAGTGTCAAAAAGGAGATGGATTATTCCAACTTCTAATTTTATAAATTTTTAATTAGTTGGCAGAGAATTAGTTTAATTTATTTGAAATGCTGTTAATCGAAAAATTGTGTAGCTGGCTAGCAGCAATGTCTTGCAGTTGGTAAGGTAGTTCAGCTTATGATAAAATCTCGTAAAGGTGTACATCTCTTCAACTTAAATAGAACATCTTTTAAATGAGAATGAGTCATTTCCTTTACTGAAATGCAGCTAGTAGATCAATTTTTCTCTTCTTTCCTTTTTTCTTCCACTAGGTTTAAAGATAATCTAAATTCTTAAATATCTACGTTGATAACTCTAAGTATTTGCTGCAACAGACTTGATCATTTCTTGTGTCATGGACTTAAATTGGGGCTTTACAATCATAGAGTTGTGGGATTTGGAAGGTACAATCTATTAGTCCATTGATCACTTCCGTTATTGACTTAATTATTATTTAGCTCCATGGATGAGAGACACATCATGTTGAACACTCAAAAGCTTACTGAGATTTCAGAATAAAGAAGAAGTCTCAAATGTGAACTAAAATATATACTAATCATGTTATAATATTGTAGAGACCAACAATATGTTTTAACACTTATTATTATTATTATCATTATTTGTTCTTGTTGTCAAGCAAGCGCCTGAAAATGGTATAAAAGTAAAAAAGCTGCATATGTGAACTGAAAGAGGAGAACCAGCCATTGAATCTGTAAGCAATATTTTGCTCCTTGGAAATATTGAGTTTATAATTTTGATTTTTAAAGATGTTATCACATATTAAACTTATATAAATAATTCAAAGTAGGTTAAAAGAATGTACTTTAAAGAAGTCCTGTTCAGAGTTGTTTAATATTGCAGTATTTTAATAGAACTAGTATGTAATTCATATTAATATTTTTATAATTTGTTACTATTTTGCAGATTGATATTTCTCCTCCTCACCCAACTTTTTTAAGCAAAAGAACCAAGGAAGAGTAATTTCTAGGAAAAACAGCCTACTTATTCCATTTGGTAGCTATAGAAATTAAATATAAAGAAAAAATTGATTGATCAAACATCTGAGATGTCTGTCATGCTTGGTAAATTGTTACTCCTTCCCCACTTAAGTTATGGGCCCAATTGTTCAGAAATTATTATTAAGACAACGTGAACAGTGAAGGAAACAATATAGATGGGGAAGGAAGTTAAAAGGTTTAAGATTTAGTAAAGATGAATTTGTCTAGCATGGGCTAAGTTTCACAGATTCAAAATTTGATAAAAAATCATTATGTATAAGGGATAAGTATTTTAAAGGAGAGAAGAAAGTACGTAATGATTAATTGGAGATAATTTTCTTTTCTTTAGGAAATGACAAAGAAAAGAAAAAGAAAAGAATGTACAACATAAGAAATTTGTGTGAACCCTTCGAACATAAAGATGTGTGTTAATTATGTATTTGTTAGATATTATCAAGTTGGGAAAGAAGGTAAAATTTGATAGATAGGTGAACGGGTTGCCTAATGGATAATTGAGAGGCTTTCAACACATTCATGGGGAAAATTTGTCATGAGAGGACATTATTCTTTTGGGTTTAGGAAAGAACTTAGCGAACTGAATTTCCAAATCTAAGATAAGAATAAAGAAAAAGGGAGTAAGTTGGACTTGAAGTATAGTCTTAGGATTTGCATATGCCTTCGTGCCTTGGCATGAAAGATGGTTACACACTGATTGAAATATGCAACCTCTGTACCTCACACCTCTAATAAATTATGCAATTAGTGCTCAAGGCCATTCAAGTTGAAAATTGCTTTGCACCTAATGTAAAGTACTTTCTACTACCTTAAATTATAAGAATACAATTAGAAAATATTATGTATTAGATCACTATTAAAAGTTTACTTTATATTTGTAGCTATATTTTCATTCACTGTTATTACCTTTTATTGAGGAGCAACAACAAGACTATTGGAAACATTTAGGCAAACAAGGAGCCTTAATAGAAAATTTGGAATGATCAACTGCAGATCAAGATGCTAAGAAAGATGAGTCCTTGTTTGATGAAATTCCTCCAAACTACACATATGTTAAGGTCACTTACAACAATGATAGATGAAGATAGAAATGATGCGTATGTCCCATCAATTGAGGTAAATTCAACTAAAATTAATGTTTTCAATAATTATATTTACATGTTGGAAGTGTTAACTTATGACTATATTCATTTGCAATATGTACATAAATTTGATGAAATGTTGGAAAGGTCTCGAGACTTCCCATGTGTGGTATTTCACCCACCTCACCTTCTTTCTTCTCTCCCCTTCCCTACTCCTTTTATACTCATTAGTTAGGGCAATATAGATTCAATGCTGGTAATTAGGGCATTAACAGTAAATCTCCTTTACTACTTAATACATAATGCTTATCTAAAAGACATAATACATTAATTAGGTCTTAATGTCATCCAAGTGTACTTATAAATGTATGACTTTGCTAAGGCATTCTATGGAATGAGGTGCAGAACTCATCCCAAGGTTGGTCGCCATCCATCCTCGATGCTCGAGGTAGTCCTTCGAACTACAAACTCCCAGCCCTTCCATCTTTATCATCAGACTCTTTACTTTGTCCAATAGCCCCTGATCATTCACACTTTATCCGTGTCTAGGCCATTGCCCCAACAAATGTTGATTTCATGGTCTGTGTCCAGTGTCTATCCCATTCCCAAATGTGGAAATCAAAAGAAAGCTGAGCCAATTTCAATATCGTAAAGAAGGAAATTTGAGAGATCTTAATTAAGATGGATAACCAAACAACTTTTATTGTGCTAGTGATAACCATAGATTTGAAACTTCATATTATTTGAACATCGGCTTTTATATTTTGGTTAAGTATTAATTATTGTTTGGTCTATGAAAATTTAGGGAAATATTTCAAATGAGGAGGGTGTGCATATTTCTAGATTCACAAAATCTAGCACAAAAGAAAATGGAAATATGAATGATGATCTCCAACATGAAAATTTGAAGGTGATTCATATAATGAAGTGGAGAGAGAAATGAAAACCTATGGATGGAAGATTGCATGAAACTCTCCACAGACCTTCAACCTCAACACAAACATATATCCTTAAAATGGAAGCGATAATGATGATCCAGTTTATTGATATCGCCAAGCTGTCTGTCCTCTTAATCCATGCCAAGTAAATTTTCGGTATATGTCATATCAAGGCAATCTTCTTCTACAATCTTCAAGACGACGTCAAATTAAAAACTTAGACTCTGCTAGACTTTTAAGGATCTGGCCCAAGAGAAAGAAATTGAGTAAAGATTGAGACCTTAACTCATTGAATTCTCATATGAAATATCTAGCTAATAAGTCCTTTCAAGGTGATGACTCAAGACCAAGAGTAAGTTATGGTGCAAATCTGACTTGTATACTTGTGTATTTCTCATAATTTATTAAACAAGAATGATCCATCTTGTACTGATGTTGAAGGTCTACACTGACATTGATTATGTATATGATCAACAATATTTAAGTCACTACTTACCTATGGGTCTTAGTGGTCAATATTACCATATGTAATTAGTCATTTTTTTATTGAGATTAAAACCAAAGTATGAAACTAATTTATTTATTTTTTATTGTTAACATATTAATGTCACGTTCTTCTTCTTTCGTAAGAGGCTAATGCAAAATCCTCATATTTTCCCCTGTTTACTTCAGAGATATGCGCGGGTATGTATAACTCGGGTCTCCATGTCTTTATTTTTAAACTTAAAATAATAAAGTTATGATGCTGTTGATGATTGAACCAATATGTTTTCTTGTATATACTAAAATGCTCATTCAAGATGGAGCAACATATAAAAATAGAACTAATTAGTTTGTTTGGGTGATAGACACCTATGATTTGGTGGTGGTATGGTTTATCGAATTTCTTCATTCTCAGCAATAGTCTATGTTGATGACTATGTACATCCTAATCAATGTCAATAAACACTGGGTCTTGAGAGCTGTCTACTTGCATGAAGGATTATATATATATATATATATGATATAAGATCAATCAAGTTAGCATAAATAGTGATGCAAGATTACAAGTGAGCATTAAATCATTATCAAAATTGTTACCTATCGCCTTTGCACTAGAACTATATTATAATCATTATATACACATGTTATAACATATTTTCACTTTATATCACTTTACAAACAAAAATCCACTTGTATTTTCATTCACTTATGTTCCATCAGAAGATAACAAAATATCATTTCATGTCGACCAATAACATCAACTACAGATATTAACATATTGTCGTTTTCAGGTTTTTTTTGGTTATGCCCATATTGACAACATTTAATGCGAATGAATTTGTGTTTCTCTTCGGGATAAAGTTCTACTTTCTTGGTCACGATCACCGCCATACCTCCCCCTTCTTGTAGGTCTGTTCCTCTCTCTCTCTCTCTCCCAGCGAGGTGGTAACACAACTTTTGTTTTCATATGTCATTAGGGCATTATAATAAATCTCGGCTTCTAATTGGATAAATGACTTTTGAATATAATGATAACAACTTATAGTAAAATATTGACTACACAAAGTGTAACATTCAATGTTGTAATACTTACAAGCAGCAATAACATGTGCACAAAGAATATGATCAAGTTAAAATTGTCCACATGTGCATGAACGAGTGTCTAAATTCACTTTAGCAGTTATGCCAGCATATTTAACATTACATTCCTTGGAGTTAATGGGTTCCACTTAATACGTTGATGACATGTTATACCTTGAATGAATTTGTTCATCAGCCCACTTGGTGAGTTCAACTGACTTTGAGAGTGCTTGTTCTTGATGGAGCACAAACCATTTTTGAAGAAACTTTCTCAGTTCTTCAACTAATTTCAAAACAAGAAGATCTCAAGCACTTTTCAACACACCATTAAGGCTTTCAATGATTCATGTGGTCACGATATTATATATTTTTTCACTAGAATGTGAACGAGCCCATTGGTCAACTCTTATATCCAACAAATATCTTGCTTTCTCGGGGCTAATCTTCCATTCCCTATTTTCTCTAAACTATAATATTAAATTGATATAATGCAAGCATGAGCAAAGATCATGAACAATCCTATGTAGGATTTTAACTTTGTCCTCAAGTTTTGTCTAATATGACAGTACAAAACCATGCCTCAGATGGAGAAATACTTTAATGTAACACACTCTTCAATGCTACCATGTCGATATGAAATTTAGAAACAACCATCACATGTCCAATTGCATAATACAATTTTGTTCAAACCACTCATGAATTATCATTCTCGAATCAATTAATCCCAAAATCTTATGTACATTGGTTTTTATTATCTTACATGTTAACAAACAAAGTCCCTTTGCATTGCTTTCAAATGTCCATCAATCACACACTTGTACTTTGTAGATGTGTAAACCCAAACAAAAGATAGTTCACAGACAAAAAAAATATTTAGAATTCCATTATTGCCATCACAACGGTATTAGTGGTTAATAAGGAGTTTTTTTTCCCTTCAAAACATAGTAGTAATATGGTAAGACACTATAAGATTCCTGTGATCCTCATTAGAACTCTAAAGTAATAACTTTCTTTATCTCCATGCGCTCTTTTAAGCAACTGGGATTATAACCTACATACTTTTCTAATATTTGCTATAATATTTATTAGTATTCACAACCAACCCCATGATATGTTTCTCTAATACTGTTACCAATGAACCAACTACTTGCATGTCGACTGTCATGAGATACTAAATCTAACTAGCAAGTATGTGTTCAATAGTATTTCACTATTCGAAACATATTAGAAATTCTCAACTTAGTAGCATGAACTTGCCACATGTATTCTTTGTCAAGACACTCAACAAGCAATAACTTAGTTGTAGATTTTGTTGTCTTGAACTGAAACTTCCTTTTAAGAGCCATCATGTACAACTTCTTTTGTAATTCTTTCTTACTAGAGTCTATTTGATGCTCTTCTAGATAGTCGTCACTAACTCCACTTTAACCTATAAAGTTGTTGTCTTGTTAAAATTCTTAATACATCTTAATCTGTGAAATTGTCATGCAAACAATTGGCCATCTATGAGGAATAAAATGAGTTTGAATTTATGCACTTTGATCTAAAGTAGTTTTGAAGGAGTCAATTTTAATCACTAGCTCATCATTAATAAGGTTAGTATCCACTGTATCCTCCTCATGAATAGAGGACTCATTCATATTTCAATCATGACCATTATATATTTCAAGTGGCTCATTGTGACATTTTGATCCATCTTCACCTTGAACATTAAATGTTTCAACTAACCCACATTGATTGTGTCTCCTTTTCTGCATTATCATTAAATTATCATCCAATTCTTTATCAATCTCAGATGATATATGACACTCATGGTAAGCATTGAAGAATGATTTGAGTATCATTCTCAATTCTTTTTTTATTTGTGACACACAATGGAACATGCAACTTTACCAGTCAGGAATTTAAACCACATGAATTTCACATCCCATCACTAGTTTATAGGTCTATATATTGGCATTGAACACAATCACTTGGAAAAGAACTACTCGGACCTAGTCTGGAAGATTAATGTGACACTCTAAACTCAGGGTCCGCGATCAACCGTCAACTCATGGAACACGGCGGGTATTGCATATCCGACATTTTGACACCATCACCAATCACTGAGACTATTATGAGCAAAGTGAATGATCGTCCTTTTAAATCCACTTGTAAGATACCGCCATGTCAATAGTCCTGGAGAGTTTATTACAACATTCTTATACAAAATCATATATATTAAAACTATTTTTGTTATAGCATATTTTACAAAATGAATATCATGAATACATACCACCTTCTTCACACTACTGGCGATGAGCGCCTGGTCCACCGGTGTCCGTCTACACCTGCTGAAATTTTTCCTGCAGCAAGGTGAGCACACCTAGTAGAGATAACTTTATAGAGGCTACTTCTCACCTAAGTGCATGAATGGTCAAGACACTCACCAAGGAATCATTCCATGCAAAATGTAATTGCTGTCATGGAATTCTACATATAAAACAGCATGTAATGGTTTTCAAGGGAGCCCTGAGAAAGCAATTTGTGGGCTTCACGCCGCGCCAATGATGACGCTCATATGGAGGCCTCCAACTTCACAATCATAACTTTCTTACATCCGAGTCTGCTGGGTGTCTCGACTCTATGTGGAAATAATTTCATGAGCCTAGAATCCATCCATAGTAGTACTCTAATGAAATTTGACCTATATTATGTCTGGAAAATGGATGAAAACAGTAGGTCCTTGCTGAGCAAGCAAGTTACTGCCTTCCATGAGGTCTCCAACTTCGACTTACCATAACTTTCGTCCGAACTCCGATTCAGTGTTCTCGGACTCTACTGAAAAGCTCCTCGAGTCTAGAATCTGTCCATATTTCAGGAATGGAATTTGGTGCCCACATATTTGCCACTTAACGCAACAAGTGTGCTAATTGTTGGTTGTGTGATGGGAGGAGTTGCAAAGCAAAGTGGCCATTATATGTAGGGCTCAGCCAGAATTAGTGCTGATATTTAACAGCCTGTAAACAGGTGCGCTTCAACACTTGCCTAGTAAGACTATATTGAAAATGTTAATATGTGTTTGTGTGATTGATTGAAATGGCATTTCTTAAGAGAAAATATGTTTTGATGTCAATATGTGTGCTCTAACATATCGGGTTTAGATGTGTTTGAGGACATGGCTATTGCATTGTTAATGTCAATAATAGCAGAATAATATGCTACCATGATGTAGCTCTAGGGATTTGGATTATGACATTACTTGTCTAAGTAGTAGTCGGAATGATGTTGATGCATGCTGTTTGATGTTGAATGATATAAATTAGTGTTAATCGTATGAGATATGAACATTTAATGAACAAGACTGTGTGTATTGATATGAGTGTCCAAGGTAAAAGGTGGGAGGTATGGTATGGGTGTCCATGTAGAGGTCTTATACATTAGGTATGACTTAGAGTGCAACAGACAATTGTACTTAATGTGCAATGGGACATCGTATGGGTGTGGGTGAGCGCATAGTCACACACCACTGGTCCAGATGGTCAGGGACCTCGCACTTTGGATCAAGTCTACCGGAGATCCATGGCTTGGTATGGTGTTAATACAAGAAATGAAATGGCTCATGGCATTTCAAATGCATTGGGGCACCCTAGAACAGAGATATGAGTGCAATAGAGGTGTTTTTTTGAGAGAAACATTCTGAGGGCTGATCAACAATATTATTTCACCTGAGTATGTCCACTCGCTTAATATAATTAGGTCATTCACAATAACATCAATCGCCTGAGTATGCCCAATTGATATACTCGGAGGGTTGTCCTTATAATGTCAATCGCCTTAGTATGCCCAATTGATATGGCACTGAGGGTTGTCCATATAATGTCACCGCCTGAGTATGCCCAAATTTCGATATACATTTTTGAGGGTCATCTATAAAATAGATTATCTGAGGTGTCCACTTCATTTATATCTGAGGGTTGTCCAAGGCGGTAAACACAAATACCTATGTTTGTGTTTTGTCATCCAAGAAAAATGGCAAGGTTTGAGGAGCCGTTGAGGAATTTGATGAGAGTAAGGATAGTCTGCCCATTCATGACAAGTAGGATCTGTACAGCATTGTATGTCAGGTTGGTGTAGCTCGGGCCGTTGACCATTCATGACCATTTATGTGGGGAATAAATTCTTCAGACCTCTATCTTTATTGGGCGTTAGTCACTCCCGTCGTGGACCCCTTTCGTGTACAAGAGGCAGGAGATGGCCTCACTAGAGGTCTATAATGAACAAAGCCTGATTGTGGCTTTGATTTATATTTTGTAAAACATGTATTATAATTTTAATTTCGGATATATGTTTTGTATAAGAGTGGTGTATATTTAAACTTATGATCATGGTCCAGAATATGCAAAGCTTATATGTTTTATATGATGAGTCTATGTGGCCATTTCTTACCCAGATGTAATCCTATGTGGTCGCTAGATAATATCATGTGTTTCCAGAAAATGCATGCTTTATTGGGTAGAGCTCCCGCACAAAGGAGACTCGCCCGATTTTCAAATCCTCGAGTCCTGGGAAAAAAGGGACTAGCTGGCGTGGTAAGTTCGGTTACCCGACATCCACTAATCTTCCGCGGTTGACAGTGGTTGTCAACTTAATTCCTGATTTCGTGTCACAAAAAAACTGAATACAGAAAACCCTAGAGATATACAATTGTTTTCGAAAACAGTTTTAGCATTGTTGGAGGGTAAACCGTACCTAAAGTAACTTTCAACAATGCTGGGATGAAATTTCAACCTTCTCTGGAATAATCAAATGGATGTTTGATGTAATTTTGTTAATATGAACTATGTTCTATATTTGCAAGACATTGTTGTAAATCTTTTGTTACTTTCATAATACAAATAGGTAGAATTAATTTTTTTTTCAAGTCATTCCCAAATGAGTACATCATTAGGTGGGCTAAAGTGGGAACATTTGATGATGCACCACAGAGAAATGATATTTGTTCATCCAGCAGGATGGTGTCTAAAGAATAGATAGTAGTCTACAACAAAAATTAGCAAGGTTCATTGCCGATTGACTAATTTTGACTCTAAATTCATGACCTTTATTTTTGTTCCATATAACCCATGTCAGTTGTTAATCATTATTATTTACTTTAGTCTTATATGTATTTATCTAAATCATATGTTGATATTGTAGATTTCCTATTGGAGTTTTGGTTGCACTGACCTAAAATCACAAATAGTCATCATTTATACTCAATTGCAACAACCATACCAAGATCTAAAAGATATTGTGAACATGCAAGTCTACCTCACTCTAGTTTTTTATGTCTGTAAAATGAAACACACTCAACTTATTTATTCAAGGGTTTTCTGAATTCTTGTATTTCAAAGAAGAAATGATATAAAAAAAGAGCTCATGAATGGCAATGAGGCAATCTTTTTCCTCTCTTAATTTTGTTCATTTTTCAATTTTTTTTAGCACTCACCTACATTTGGTTGCTTTATTGAAAGACTTGATTTTTAAAATGCAAAGGGATATTTATATAATTATCGTATTTAGTTATGAATTTTCTTAGCTTATATTTGGTTTTAGTTTTATTTCCTATTCCTAACTTATGCTGAGAAGGATATTGAAACTGCAATCGGAGTTTGAGAGATATTGTAAATGTTAGCTGATCACCATAAAAATATAATTCCTAAAACTTGCTATGGCTGTATAAATGCATCTATGATGTCCACACCAAGGTAATAAGTAGTACTAAATTAAATAGAAATAACCCATTTTTATCATGTGATTGAGATTTATGATTCATTTGCGCTTTTATTAAATTAATAAATAAAGAAATAATATAAACAAAGAAAATAAATATTTGAAAAATGTATATAATAATATATTTTTTCAATCATATTATAATGTTGAATATCAAACTCCTTAGAAAATTCAAGCATAAAAAATTTAATGAATTTATAATTAGTCATTTGAAATGTTACTGTGCAAGAAAATAATTATTAAACTTTGATCATTTATATCCATAGCCTTTATAATTCTTATAACCATTTAAATGTATGTGTGGGTATGAAAGAATTCAAATAGGATAGCTTGATCATATAATTATGTGTGAGTTGTTCCATGGTCTCTTGACTTCTGAGTCTCGGGATTGTCGATTACATTAACTCAAAGAAGAAGGACTGCAACAAACAAGACACCGACAAAGTGGTGTGCCTACCATTTCTCTACATGCTTGCCAGACAAAAGAAAGGAGAGCGTAAATATCTTTTGCTTTTCAATAGAGTATTTCCACATACCTTTTGGTTGCGATTCCTTCCTCCTTTATGAAAGAGAAGGATGGTCCACTTTTATAAAAGCAGGTGATTGGTTTTCAAACAAATGGGAAAACCTATTTGCTTGTCAAGTTCCTTTGACAGCCGGTTATCCAAATTTTTCCGCTTAAGAATCATTTGATCATCCTAAGGTGGTTGGTGATATTTGATTTGTGAGAATGTTCTCGAGTTGCAGGGATCATTGAAATTAACAAGCAGCCTTTTTTAAAGGAGTATAAATGGCTGGGAAGGGATGGGTTCGTACAATCCAGCCAAAAGTCTCTCGCCGTGGATCGAAGAGTTTATGAGACGACCTGGCCGGTTCGATTCGCGTTCATGGGACACGGCCCGCCTGTAGCGCGGTACTAGCCTGGTTTGGTTGTCCGGCGGACTTGATAGCGTTCGGGCTTACAGGTGACGCTAAAGCCATGGTACCTGATGCCCCCTTTTTCCATTGATCAGTCTTCCGTGGAAAAAATATCGTATTCTTTACCTGCTTGTCATTGGGAATGGGGGATCGTTAATGCTTATGTGTTCCAATGCGCGCGTTCCTGGGGAGTTTTCTATTTTTGGTAACACATTTAATGAGGATTTTTGGGTTTTCCCACAAGTTCGGGAGCTATAAAGAGCTTGTAAGTCGCGGGTTCTTTGTACTCTTGGTGGGTTTGAGTTTGATTGGATGTGGATGGCTAAAGCCTTTGGGTGCTTCCCTTGATCACGTGCTTTTTTCTGATTGCTCTTGGGTTGAATGCTTGCTTGATGTTGTGGGTCGCCGGGAGGCTAAGAGACTGCGTTGGAGCGTGCTAATTTTCATTTTGAGGGATATTTTCGAGCCTTATATGTCCCCTTAGATGCCCCTTTCGCTTTGGCATTGTTGAAAGGCGCAGTGACCATATTTCCATGAGAAGGGCTACCCGTGGCCAGGGCTTTTTCTTTTTTCATATCTTCTTTCTTAGCCTTTTTCATTTTCTTCTACCTTTTCTTCCACTTTTTCCTCTTTCTTAGGCTTTTTCTTCCACTTTTTCTTCTTTCTTAGGCTCGGTTTTCAGCCCTGCTGGGTTATGTAATCGTTGAAGTATGATCACTTGGTTGTAACGTTGCTAATGTAATGGAGCCGCCTTTTGGTGTAATTAATGAAATTGTGTTTCTTGAAATTTTTGCGTTTTTACTCACCTTATTTTTCTCATGCTCGGCTAACCGGTCAACAACGTGAACTAACTCCTTGGGACAAGGGTTGTGGCGTTTGATGAATTTTAGAATGGATAGTATATGATTCACGACTCGACCACAAGCTTGGTTGTTCGACTGAAAGTCGTGGGAGCCCGCAGTTCTGCTGGGGAGCTCCTGAGCCTAGCCCACACTTTCGTTTACTGTACTAGTAAAGTGAAGCGCGGGTTCAATCTTTGGAGGCGTGGTCGTGACACATTTAATGCACACAGTGGGTGCTGCTGATAATTAGGGAGTCATAATTGGATCCCATCCGTTCCCATCTCTTTTACCCTATTTTCCTGTTTCCTTCGCACCGAGGGCTTATCTACGATACTCAGTGGCGCGTTGCGTGTTTGCGATTCTTCTTTCTAGGCGTTTTTTTCCCTTATCTTCTAGGTAAGCCTTGTTTTTGTTCTGGGTACATTAGATTCCAGTTGCTGGCATGTTTTTGATGACAGGATCGTAGGGAGAATTGTTCCGGAACCACGCTAGAACTGGGGGGATGTTTCTTGAGTTTGGTAGGTTCATGTGCGTTCTCACCATTTTACCAATTTGGTATTATGGCATGGAATTGATTCCTCTTTCTCTTCTCCTTCTGTTGTTGTTTTCTTGCAGTATGGCGAGAGGTCAAGAAGAGACTTCCACTAGTCAGGTTGGGTGCAGAAGAGGGCTTAAACGGGATACGCCTTCTGTAAGCAGCCTCATCTCCTCTCTATCCATGGAGGAGTTGAGGTCTTATTGTCAAATTCCCAAAGTGTTCACCATATCATGATTGAATGAATCCCTTTGTTAGCAGGAAGGCGATTAGTGTATTTCACGAGAAGCATTTCGCGGAGTTGGGCTTCACTTCCCCATTCATCTCACAGTGAAGCGGTTCCTACACTTCTCTGGAGCGCCTCTTGCTCTTATTCATCAGAGATATTATTCGGATCTGATCAGTGCGACATGCAGAGACCTCCTTTACCAGTTGGACATTTCGTTGGTAGAGGTTTGCTGTTATACCTTAGACGGGACTGCGAGTCGGCTATCCATGTCGACGAGGCCCCGGTGCAATTTGTTATGGGACTTCTACTCACCTAAGGCCCGGCGAAAGTGGTCTTGGTTGAAGGGACAGCGGTATGAGACCCCGGGCTCCCCTGACCCTCCCGTTTGCTTTTAACCAATCAATGTCGTACCCAGGTGTGTTCAAGTTGTGGGATTTGTATGTTGGTGCATCTTTACACGTCTATCCTTTACGTTCACATATTTTATTATTATATATTTTTGGTGCAGGGAAAAGCTGGAGGGGTAGACTGGTAAACTGGGTGGAGAAAGCCAACTTTAAGAAAATTCAGAAGTTGCTAGAGATTTTTGAGCGGGAACAACATCATGAAATTCTCTTAACTACAAGGAATCTTCGTGAGTTGAGTCACAATCCACCTCCTTACATTATTCCATTTATTCCACGCCCTCTTCCCACATAAATAGTGGAGGGAGAGCATTACGTTATTGCCAGATCTCCACGAGATTTAGCCACAGGGCGAAATAATCTCAGCCAAGACTTTTTCAAGGCCCGGGGCCCGATGGTTGGAATTGGTGATCGGTGCCCGGCAGAGCAGCCTTCTTTGGGTACAGGGGATTAGGCCTTGTCCCCAGCAGCCGGGAGGACGATGGGGGTGGTCGTTTCAAGCGTCTCCTTTGCGAAAAAAGGGTTCTCGTCAAAGCATCTAAGAAGAGGCGGCGGGTGCCCCAGCTTGACCAGCGCCTAGAGCGGTGGAAATTTTGTCCCTTAGGTTCTGATATCTAGCTAGCCGCCCCCTACTTGGGAAGATGAAGAAGATGAGGATGAGATGGACAGTCGTTCATAACCGGTGCAGGCGCCAGGTTTAACTTTGGCGGGTGATTGATGCTACCCCCGAGGTGATCGACGAGGCTAGTCAACAACCAACCGGCGAGATTTTGGATGTGTAGGCAATATTCGTTTTGGACTCGCATGAGATAGGCTTTCATGGCCAGTCGGCTTTAGAGACTACTTTCTCGATGGATTTGGAAGAGGTCTCCCCAACTCATGCGGAGATCTAGGAGGACATTCCCTCGAGTTGGGCGCAGTAGACCATTTCTTCCCCTACTGGCTGTTGTTGAATTCTTATATTCCTCCGTAGGGCCAGGCTCCCCCCATGGAGGAAGTATCAGTTCTTGAGCTAGAAGGTGCCCTGGAGATTATCAATCGCTATAGGCCGTTTAACCAGGGCGAATCCGGGGCTACCCATATGCAACAGCTATATCCAGCACTACTTCATATGCTTGTAGTTGTGTGGGCCAAGAGGAGGAGCGAAGAATATGTCGTCTCAGTCCTACCTATGCTTGTAAGGACGAACTCAAGCAGGTGGTTGAAGAAGGAATGTTAATACGTAACCCCGCCCAACCGTCCGGTCGGCGGGTAGTATATTTACAATGCATACCTTTGTTCTAGAATTATTTCCAAGTTATGGCCTTATTCTAATGCGTTCTTTTGTAGGCCATTTGGCCTTATTCTAATGCGTTCTTTTGTAGGCCATTACGGCTTTCTTGAATGTGACCTACCAGCATCGAGAATTCTAGTCTTGGCTGAGGGATGTGGAGAGGCTGCGGCTCTACGCTCAGTCGGCCATTTTTTACCACAGTGCGCTGAGTGCTTCTTTTGATGAAGCGGAGTCAAGATCCCACCGTTAGGAGAAGGAGGCCAAAGAAAGCATTGAGAAGCTGGCTTAGGCTGAGGTAGAGAGAGATGCTGCTCGCCACGAAGCCTCGATGCTCGCATGGATCTTGTCTGTGGGGAGCTTAGGCGAAGGTGGAGTGCGGGGATTAATTCGAGAGGTCAAAAATGCCACAGTGGTTGTAGGAGGCTAGGTGGAAGAAGCGAAAGAAGAGGCTAGCCCGTCGGCCGTGTGAGTCTCATTGCTTCTAGAAACGAAGACTAGTAAAGATGAGTGTCCGCTCTGGCTGCATGCCCTTAAGAAAAAGATACTGAATGAGGCTTATGGGGAGGGCTTTGGCCCGTGATCTTCAACTATCAGTTCTGGTTGTTGTGCTTCCTTTTATAATATTTGTGCGATCTCAACTTGTGGTTCAGGGCGGGATGCCGGAACCACGTCTAAGCCATTATCCCGAGTTCTTCGTCAATCCTCGATGCACCCACGGTCGCCGATCCCTCTGTCGCGATTGTCGATGTTTGCTCTAGTGAGTAGCGGTGCACGAGAAGGAGGTTCCATTGTAGTCACTTGAGACGGATACTAGCAAGGCGAGCGAGCATCTCTGTTGTCGAGGTTAGAATTTGGATAATGAGCTTTGATTGATACACTTAAGTAGCGGGGAGAGTGAACACGATGTATTTGGCGAGGAACTAGGGGTTGTAATTTGCCATTGCTCGTTGAGCCCTGTTCCTACACCCATGTTCTGTATCCTCATTTTTTGTTATTCTGAAACCAAGCTCAATAATAAAGCATGTGTTGTTTGCAAATCTGATGTTGTTGCTTTCTTTGTGTCATATCACGTGATTAAGTTCATTTAGCCGGGCAGGCAAAGATGTACCTTGAGTAGGACATAGATAAGGTTCGGATGAACACTCCGGTAGACAAGGTTCATTTGCCCCTCTACTAGCGCCTTCTTACCTGAGCTTCATAATGAACCAGCTAGGCATCAGCCCATGCCCAGGCCGGCCGGCGTCGGCCTTACCAGGGCTTTGTAACGAACCGGTTGGGCATCAACCATGTCTTGGGCCCGGTAGGACGTCGACCTTGCAGGAGCTTTGTAATGAACGATTGTGCATCAACCATCTTTGGGTCGGTAGGACATCAACCTTACGAGCTTTGTAATAGACAGGTTAGGCATCTGACCATACTAGGTCGGTAGGACATCGACCTTAGTCGAAGACTGTAATGAACCGGTGGGCATCGACCATCTTTGGGCGATAGGACATCAACCTTACCCGGGCTTTTTAATGAAAAATTGAGACGGGAACATGGTTAGAGATTGAATAATTCTTTATTGATAGTACCTTTTAAGGTGCATAACATTCCACATTCTAGGTACAAGTGTTGTCTAGCTTATCTAAGGCATACGATCCGAATTCGCATGCTCCGTTACAATATACGGTCCCTCCCAATTTGGCTAGAACTTTCCGGCTGACGGATCGACCGTGTTTTTGAAAACTTTTCTCAGGACTAGGTCCCCTAGTTTGGGAACAGCCAGGTTTCCAGCGTCTATTGGCAGGTTGCTGGCACCAGCGGTGGTATGATGCTATTCGCGGCCGCTGCACTCTATACCGAGTTAGTCTACCATGTATAGGTATTTAATCACTGATTCGATGTTGTTGTTCGTGCGAATATAGACCAAACCACTCAAACTTAAACCTATCACAGGAACCTTACGAATTTTCTTGTAGCCTGTCCAAATTGAATTTGGGAGTTTTCTTAAAATTGAATAAAGAAAGCCCGATTTCACTATTCTGGAATCATGAATAGGTTCGATCTATGACATTCAGAGTGCCGCAGTCATATAGTAGTAAAAATTGGATGTAAGAATGCAGATATCATTCCCACAGGAGATTGATTTGGATTCTCGAAATCAACTACGACAATCCAAGATCCATACTATCTAGATCTCTATATGATAGACTCTCGACTTTCCTTAAAAATGAGTATTCTGAAATTTCATCAAAAGCTAAAAGAAAGATTGAACATATTCAATAAATAGTAAGCAAAATATCTTGGGATGAATCAATTCTTTGTGAAATGAACACGATCAAAAGTATTGTGAAATGATCAATTTATACATTATGCATTGTTACTCTGTTTTGTGATGGGTTTGGAATTGTCCAAGATGCCTAACAATGCGGTTAGATTTCTCCATAATTCACTGGCCCAGAGGTCTGCTTCTCTCGAGGCAATTACAACCAGTTACTTGTGCTTTACCTGATCTTAACAAGATTTGGGTATTTTCTTTCTCAATACTTCATACCCCATTTCTTGAGGCGTAGATTTCTTTGCTTCAGTAAGGGTTGTTGCAAAATTTCTACAACTTGATTGATGACTCATCCTTTAGATCTGGTGGATATTTCTATTCCATGAATTAGATCAGATTACTTTCTGAGGTTGAGCTTTCCAATAGATTAGGTGAAATCTACGATTGTTTAAATTGATAATTATTTCATCAACATCAATTATGGTGAACTAGAATTTATCTAGAGTGAAGTCTTGAAGCCAATAGTTACTTCAGTAGTGATCTAACATACGCACAATTGAATGTTCCCGACTCGAGAATCTCCATCTCTGTGTCACTCGGAGGATCTCATATAAATGGAGAGGACCATACCTTGGAAGGTATTCGATACTACTAGTGAGAGCAGATCCATTATTAACATTAACCAGTAAATTCCAATCAAGTAATTCTCTCTCTAATTTATTCAAAAGATTTAGCCTTCTTCAATGATTCATTAGTGAAGCTATGCTTCTTAATTACAAGGATCGATCTCGATGGGTGTTGATCAAAACCCTTTGTAGTTATATTCCACTAGAAAATGAATTCCAAATTTTGTTTGAACTTCATTGATTCCAGGCCGGAATTAGAAAAGAGAATAAAAATTAAATCAAGCTTTTACATTCTAACATATTACTGGTTTAGATCTAGAAAAAAGAAAAGGAAATAAAAGAAAAAAAAAATCTATTCTAAAAATATCACAGTAGTCTTCCTTCTCTCTCTAGCGAAGAGCTCCTTTACTAAGCGTATAGCCTATTTATAACCTTGAAATTGGGCTATTCCAAGGTTCTAAGTGGATTTCTCTAAATTTAAAGGTCCGTCACTTTGTTTTTTGGTGCGACCTGGAAGCTTGTGGCGATGTAAAATCTGATGGTTTTATCCAAGAGTCGGTCATGACCTTAGGGAACTAGTCGCGACTTCATTCATTTTGTACTTGCAATTGTTGAGTTACGACATGATGTTTTCTGTTGCAACTTGTTTCTTCAATTTCAATTTGATTAGTGGTGACATGAATTCCTTGTCGTGACTATGTTATTTGTCAGCAATGAAAACCCTGTTGCGACCTCATTTTTCTTATTTCTAGGACTTGGTGTCGCGACCTCAATGTCTTTGCCTTTACTGCATTTCTATGCCACGACCTTGATTCGATGTCGCGACCTCATTTCTATTGTCAGCCTCTTTGCTTCTTGGTCACTGCTCCTCTTTTCATGTTGCGACGTCATTCAGTTGTCTTGAGCCTTCAAACAGGTCGCGACTCAACTTTGCTGGTCTGTTTATTTTCTTGTTGCAACGTGATCATCAGGTCGCAACCAAGTAGTTTGTTTAATCAATGCAATTCCTTTCGCGACCTCAAAAGTATGTTTGCAACCTAGTACAATTTCTTCCTTTTGTTGAAATATTACATCGCGACCTCGAATTCCATGTCGCGACCCATAATTCCATGTCACAGCTTGCATCATTTACGTTATGACTATATTGATCTTAGTTGCAACCACATTTTTCTAACCCTTTAATAAATTCTATGTCGCGACCTCAGTTGTAACGCCCCAAAAATATCCTATAATTTTTATAATAATTTTATTATATATATTACAGGTATAGATTAGAGCCAAACTTTGGTTTTTTCGGGAAAATTGATAAATTGACAAATTGTGAAATGTAAATTGAAAGTGTGAGCATATGATTTAATATTATATGCTAAAATGAGAAAATTGATCGAACCCGGAAATAACCCCAGTGAAAAAGGGCAAACGTGGAAATTTGTAAAATAAGGACCTAAGGGTCAAATGATAACTTAAATACTAATGGGAAATAAATGATAAATGATAAGGAAAGTGAAATAAAGAGTTGGAATGCCAAAAATGGAAAAATGGGATTTATTGGGTGGCCAAACGAGGCCTTATATAGATTAAGTGATTTAAGCCCAAAAAGGTGGAAAAATGAGAAATGAGAAAAAAGGGTGTAGGCCAAACATGGCTTTACACTTAAAAGAAATTTAAAAGACCAAAATGTGGTCTTAGGGCTCATTTGAATAGCAAAATCCGTTTTGAGGAGGAAGAGAGGAGAAAAAGGGAGAAGGAGCTAAGGCTTCCAAGAGATCAAGCTTTGGTGTGTTTCCTTCCCACTTTTTGCTTCTAAAGGATCAAACAACCTACAAGAGAAAGATTTGAGAAGAGGTTGAGAGTGAAAATAGAAATCAAAACCCTAACCTCATTCTTTTGATTTGTTGGGTTTTGAGGAAGCCACAACATAGGAAGAAAATGGATTTTTGTTGAGTCTAAACCACTTTTGGAGTTGTTTTGGGTAGATTCCATGGTGGATTTTTTATATGGGATGAATTGGAGAAGATTGGTGGATGAAAAATGAGTGAAAATGCTAAAAATCGAACATTTATGGGCAAAAACTTCGTGGGGTGTCTGGAGTGCGAGTTAAGTATCTGTCTGATCTGATGGGTGACTGTCTGTCTGAGTCGAGAATTATCACCGATGCGAGTGATTCGTGCCACGGTAGGCTATAAGAGATCAACAGCAAAGAAATTTATCTGGTATCCCATTGCTTAGTAAGCGGGAAGCTCTTTGCGGTATAGTGATGCACAGGTCGAACCTGCGGGGATGGGTTTTCTTATTGAAATGAGAGAAGTGCGAGTTGAGTTGAAAATGGTATTTACTCTTTTTGGATATTAAGGTTTGTTCAAAACGAGTGAGTTGGATGGTTATAAACTGCAAACCAAATTAAGGAAAATTTAGAAAGAAGACTCCTTGAAGTCTTGAGTCAACTGGATTGGATTTTTAAGGTGTATTCATGCCCTCGGGTTTTCCTCGCGTTGGGGATAATGACCTATAGTCTTTTCGAACGGACCTTGATTTAATACTTTAAAACCTAACCTAAATTACTCCTGTGAGTTATGGCATTCATTAAGCATTGAGTCCCTTACGGTGTGCGCATGGCCTCGAAAGGCGACCTACGGCTTGACTAATAGGGACTGACTAGAGTGGATGCCAGTGGATCCCCAAGATTAGCGTCCATTGTAACCGCAAGCTTGCGAATACATTGCGAGAAATTTGGATCTGAGAGGTTTCAACTGGGGTGAGATACGGGGAGCTTAAATGCTCATAAATGCGGTGTGATAAATGGGGCATGGCTTACCTCGAGCCTCCACCGGTGACCCCTCCTTGAGAAGGGCTTGGCAATAATCCCTTGAGTTGTCATCCTCGAAGTGTGTTTGGCGTAGAAATGAGAGAGAGAAAGAGAGAGAAAGCAGCTACTGACTAAAAGCGGCGCATTTGAAAACAACTTGAAAATGAAGTTAGGGTTACAAAGTTATAAGGTGGCTTATATAGTGACCAGATAATGTGAAATACCAAAAATCACTAAATATAATATTCTGATAGAGACAAAATGGTAATTAATCAAAACGTGGTCGTTTGGAATTAAAATGCAAAACACGGGGGCGTGATTTATTTATGCGTAATTTAGCTAGCATAAGCGAAAATTTATAGTGAAATTCGCTAACTGTAGTACAGTGAGATAAGCGAAATTGCATTTTTATTGAGCGTTGAATTTGTTGCTTCGTAGGGGAAATTTGCTAACTGGCGAATTTTCACATAGCCAAATTTAGCTAGGATGCGAGGTACCCCAGCTATGATTATAAATTTTCGTAATCGGCGAAATTTTGCAATCATAGCGAAAATCCGGCTTTTATCACTTATACTGCTTTTCTTCTGCATCCCCCGTTGCATCCGCTTCACGCACTTCTTATTCATCACTTTGCCTTGATTCTTCACTTTGCATCTTGACATTTCATCGCCTGGCTGGTGAAATCATCGAGGATTCTCGCGTTCGGCGCGATCTGACGCCGGGCTTCTTGGTAAGTTCAGAGACGCAATAAAACTACCCCAGAAACAATCCCTCGAAACCAAATTAGTAGTACTAAGTGGAACATGCACATGAAAAGTGGCTCCAATTCGCGTATGATTAGTGCGCCAAAAGCACTCAAAACCTATTTTAAATAGGGTTGAAATAGCATAACTTTTGAGCCTTAATCACCCCCATTAGACACGTTGCTAGTCCGCCCCATGATCTTAAAACAATAAAGGTATGTATCTTTGTGTAGCACTACAAAAAAGTGCATATTGTTCGAAAAGTGTGTATACGAGGTAAGCTTTTCCTTTAATATGAATAATTTTACACCACATTCGAAGCCCAGGCATGAAGAAGCGAGACCATGCAGAGCGAGTTTGAGGGGCAGCATGGGTTCAGAAGAAGTCGACTGAACTTCCTGGCAGCCTAATTGTTCTAAGGTAACCGGTTTGACGATAAATTGCAAAACTATTCCCTCCCCCGACCACAGCTACTATGCCTTATTTGTTATTAACTTAAATAGGACTAGCTATACTCTTATTTCTTCCTTGATGACGATGTAGGGTGTAATGTAAAGCTCGACTTCACAGTCCGTATAGCAGGGGTGCACCGATGACTCCCGACGATTAAGGTTTAGAGGCATCGAAGCCCAGAGATCGGTGACCTGAGCTGCGCGGAGGCTTCACCGGGTTCAAGATGATTTCGAATTGGCTTTTTTCTGACCACAGCTGAAACTCTACCCGTCCACGGGTATCTTGAACTTAAGTCGAGCTCTGACCAATTTAGGTTTAGGGCATCGGGCTTCAAAGGCTTTTAAGCCATATGCCCACATCGGGCCCAGTGTTAGTTTGAAACGACGTCACGGCTTTTATTTCTCTTTTCTTCACTTACTTTTTCATTTGGGAGACTACATTAGTCTTCATACATGGGTAACCTGAGCTATTATGGGTCGTCAGCCAATTTAAAGTGGCTTTGCAAAGTGGAAAGAGTCTTGGCTTCTCAACCTATTGGTACGATCGGGTTGTGCGGTGTGTGAATCGACTAAAGAGAGGGAATGTTCGGGACCCGAACATGCTGAAATTTCAATTGACGAAAACTAAAATCATACATGGACATTAACATTAATGTAACATACGGAGGCTTGATTTTTGACTAAAGGCAAGAGTAGAAATACCAAAATATAGGTACGAGAATGATTTGCAAAAGTGTAGAAAAATGTAGCTCCAATAGAAGATGAAACGAACGGTTTGAACCAGGGAGGGAATGGCATGGCTGAACAGTGCACGCCTTTGCCTTTGCCAATCTGGGAGGAAAATAGTTTTCTGCTAACGACTCTGACATTTCGAAACAAAAGTGTGATAAGATAAACTGCAAATGCGAAAATATTTGAAAAGAAAATAGGTAAAAGTAGTGGCACCACTAAAAACCCAAATTAAGACTTAAAATAATATAAAGTGAAATTTCAACAAAAAGGAAATTTGGGAGTGGTCTCCAGGTTCCTGTAGGAACCACTCCCAGTTGTGTAGCCATTGGATCTCGAGGTCAGGGAGGAGAAGCTCCTCGCGCGTACGGTGGTGTCTTTGCGAGGTGCCTTCATGCTCGGCTCCATTGTTTTGGGCAATCCCGGTCTCTGGTGGCGGTCAAATTTTGACCCATTGCGGGAGGAATGGTGGATTCTACATTACTTTGCTTCATTGTTCTCATGATTCTTCTATTTGTTTATTAATATCATGCCTTCTGCCCGGAAATTATTGCCACTCGAAGCGAACTTCATGGTTGCTCCCCTCATCCTCGAAATTTAGTTTTGCTTATTGCTCTAGTGGAAATGTTGAACTCACAGTGTCATGTTGCCAAATGAGCTGCATGACCATTCGAAAGCGATTGATAATGGCATTTGATGTGGGTACAGAAATGGCCTTGATATAATGGGCACTTGATTAGTGCCCCACCTCCCGGGATTACGTAATGAGGAACCACGGGAAATCCATGGATAGTAGAACTTATCTACTTTTACCAACATCCTCCATCCTTTTGGTATTTTTCAACTGACGATCGGGTAAAGATAGGGTGATGTTGGTTGGTTTGACTCTCGAACTGAAATTTGCTATCTGGCTGAGTATGGCGTTAGGTTGATAGCGGCTTTAAGTCTAGCAGGTGCTTTGCCGATGCGGTTCTCGATGTTTAACTGAGATAGTTGGGGTCCACGGATCCTTGTATTTCACCATTGTCTTGCATTGGATGATGGAGCTAACTTGTTCGAGTTAAAGATACCTTTTTGTTAATGCGACCACTTTTTGCAGTTAATACAGAGATCTTCCGAAAACTTTGCATAGTAGGACTTGTTGATGATGTCCCGAGGGTATATTGACCTTCACACGCCTTAGGACTTCTAGGATGTGGATACCTTCTTGCTTCTTAGTGCTTAGGAAATTGAGGTGAAAGTCGGTGCTTCATTGGAGTCTCCCGCCAGAGAAAATGTGCGGCTCGCGATTCTTTGCTTTTTTAAGTTTCCTCGACGGGCTTGGGTTGGGTGATCAACCTCTTTTCCACTTCTTAAGGTAATGGCGACTTTGACTTCATCCATTTTGAGAGGTTCAGCTGGAATAGCTGATTCATGGACTCCCCTTGGATTTGGCGGTGGGTGAACCTCACGCATAAACTGGCGATGATTTTCCATTCTTGTTATGGATGCTGCTTGGTACATCAATTCCGATTAAAAAATTTGCTTTCGGCCATCTATTCTCTTGTTCCAAAGGCTTTCTACATTTTCTATTTTTGTTCAGCGAAACGTGATGCCCTTTTGCTCCTCCACAAAATTTCCACCTGCCACTCAGTTCACAATGGCTTCAGCAGAGGAGAGGAGAGTGGTGCTTCTTTGAAAATTTGTAAAGTAATTGAGAATGCCTTCGCGTGCTCCACGGGGTACATACACGAGAGTTGAGGTTTTCGGGAAAGGTTAGGGTGACCCTCAGTTAGGGTTGTAGGAGTGTTGCCATATGGGCTTGTTTGTAGCTTGTTTGGCCTTGCATTTGCATCCTCAAAATGGGGGTTTGGACATAGTTTCTCTGGGTGGTCGATGGTTGGCGGTTGAAACAATTTTGACTTTGTGCATGGCTTTTCGATCCTTGCTGCACACCTCATAGACTTTTTCTTTCTAATTCCTCAATTTTCTAGCCAAGGTAGATACATGGCTTTCAGCTCCCATATCTTGGAGGAAGGCATACATGCCTCGTCTTTGGTTCCTTTGGTGGCTTGAATCTGCACGCTGCACTTCTCTTAGGTTTGGCTCATCCCGGCCCTTGGAGGTCGACTACATCATTGAAGTCCATTGCCTCATCGGGTTTTTACTTTCGAAATCTCCTCCACACATAGTTTCGATGGTGTTTATGGAAGGGGACATTCCGTCATAAAAATGGTTCACCGACATCCATGTATCGACCATGGTATTGGGTATGCTGCGATAGTCTCCATAAATCTCTCGGCCTTTGGTGGAATCTCTCACCATCATGAAGTTTGCAAATGTGTAAATTTGCCTCTTCAAGTTGTTTGTCTTGTAGGCAGAATTTTTAGAAGTGCGCCTACGGCCTCTCCCAAATTCCTTATGGTTCTTGGCCTTAATGCACCTTAAGCCAAATTTTTATGTCCTTTAGAGATTCGGTGAAAAACTTTCAGCAGGAGCTCCATGTCCAGCACCCTTCTTTGAAGGATGGTGCACTACTTCTCAGAACTCCCATATGTGATTGTAAGGGTTTCATTCTCATTATGATGTGGGAAGTAGGGGCACGAATGGTCTCATGCCCACCTCCTGTGAGAGGGAATTATGCATGAGGTGCACTCACCACAGGTGGGTGTATGTGATCCCTCATGGATCGATATGCATTAGGCTCCCTAGGCACCTGCTGGCTTTGCTGTTCCTCCTGTGGAGGATCCATTTGAGCTGTGAGGTCAAATTTAGAAGCCTTTTATTCTGTACATGATCACCTCTCAAGCCTACAGTGTTCCTATCCCAGCATAAGCTGCTCTATTACACTTCACAATCCATGAAGAAAACAACCAAAACAAAACTAACAAAAGGGTTAAGGTTAGCTAAAATTAAAAGCGAAGAAAAAGCGAATGTATTGGAAAATTTACAAATCCCTTCTGAGTGAGCGCAGAGTGGAAAAAAAAAATTATAAAATCAAAAGGAAATGAGATTTTACCAAAACTTGTGATATGAATCACAAGTTCAACAACTTCTTATCTCACTAGGGCACCATCCCCTCATCATTTACCATGCACCCAAGTCCTCATCGACTCTCTCACCTGACGCCCTAAGCGTGATGTGGCTTAGTTGATACGGATGACGTAAGTGATCATTCAAAACAAATTTTATTTTAATTTATAATAGCTTTTGGATGATACATCACAATGATAATTTTATATTAAAAATCCATAAACGCTTTTTGTGGGTAGCGGTTTTTGGTCTTCTCCTTGCGAGACTCGCAAACCCCGGACACACTTTTACGGCCCTTTCACGGCTGAGGTTTATGTCGACCATAATTGGTGGGTTTTTCACCCGAGGGGGATCTATCCCTTCTTGCTGATACCTGACACATATTTTCTTTATCATTTCAATCAACTATGCAACTCTATTGGATGTTGTCCCATTTAACCGATCCCACCCAATCAAACACCAAACGTAGTGTCGATTCATTAACCATGCACTGGCACCAATTTAATGCAATGTCCCTGTGCACATGCAATGCAATATGCCATTGCCTATTTGTACCATGTCATACGATACATCACAGGCAATTATATCAAACATGCATATAATTTCATTAACTTCGATCATGTTAATGTATCACCTGACATATATCAACATCACATACAAATCATTACTTAGTCAAGTAAGGAAGCACTTTATCCTCTAGGCTAAATTACGACATAACATGTCGACAAAATAACCTACAACATGCAATGTAATGGCCATGTCTACACATACAATTCATCACATGTCAATATATTAATACACATATCAACATTTCATCAACGAGCATATGGCACCACGAATTAATACACTTGGTATTTATGATCAAAATTTGACGTATTAGTGAGCACCAAATACCAATCACTAACATATGGATGATTCTAAACTCAAGAGGCTTTTCATGGTCCCGAGCGTGCGGTCAGTGCGGGCGAAAGATATAGGGTGTCCACAGAAGTTGGAGTACACTAGGAGCCCACACTATTGCGTAAATCCATTGACGTGCCCAGGGGTTGTAGAACTGTTTGGAAACTCTCGTAAATGCAGTTTTTCAGCAAATTTGCTCAAAAACTTTGACCCTTTAAGCGGTACACAAACCCGTCCCATGCCATTAACATGGCATAACACGGTTCCAAAATCAACCTAAAACAATAGCCTAAAGGGTAGGAATAAACCAAAGTAGGAAGAATCCATACATCTCGAAGCGTAGCCCCTCGTCGAGATCTCACGGACTTCTCTGGTCCAGCCCAAGTTGGCAGGTCGGAGCACTGATGGCAGGGAAAGAAACTATGGCCTCCTTCCTCTTTCTCTATTTCTTTTCTTTTTCCTTTCTTTTCTGATGAGAATCAAAACACAAAGGATCCGTGATGCAGGCTTACATAACAAATGTGGGAGATTCAATCTTAATTATGGAGAGAAAACTCCCGGATTCGGAGATCAGTATTGAAAACACCTAATATATTTCTGTTCCAAGTGTTTTGAGTTTTATTACTATTTTGATTTGGAGTTATTTTATTTTAGAAAGATTTATTCTCCAAATTCCCAGTAGAAGTTCTTTATTGAATTTAGAAAGTTTGTTTTGCTAGTCAAATAGGAGTTCTTTGACGCTTTTTATTTAGAAAATATTTGCTTAGTTTGGTGTTGATTCTGGCGCTAATTTGGGATGATTTGTTCTACGATTTCTTTCTTTATTTTGGAGCTTATTTAGTGCTAATTTGTTGTTGATTTATTCGGATGCGGTGATTTGATTCCCGACCTTATCCTAGAATTATCTAGTTTCCTTTTTTTAGTGTGTTACTTTAGGAAAAAGTATGTTAGTTTTCCCTTTCTTTTTTTAGGCCCGAATATTTACTTTCCTTGTGAATATTTAGTTCTATTTATATTTTTGGCCTATTTGAGGCTTGTTATCTACGTGCAAGTTTTAAGCATTTATAAAATTGAGGTTTAAATTTCTCTTTGGTTCTTAAAGAACTCTTTGTTTTAGGTTATTAGTGGTGTTCATTAAGACTTATCAATCGGATCTCCATCTTGATTGTAGCGTCCTCTATACAAGGTTCTTGCTTCTAAGCTTGTGGGTGAGATCTTCCATCAAGCCAAATACAGAGTGGTTCTTAGAGCTAATCCCGATCGGGTCTCCTCACGATTGGCGGGTTGTTATCATTTTGGCTCAGACGACATGTTTCTATTTTTTGTTTTACTTTATCTTTTAGGTTTTTTTTTTCTTTTCTTCTTTATCCGAACCCAATTTAGTCACCACTTCCATCAGTTCCTTCTAAATTTTGTTCAATCCCCAATTTTAGTCACAACCTAATATCTACTCCATCCCAACTCTGATTTTCTTCATTCTTGATCGGATATAATTGTTGTTTGTTTCCTTTTTTTTTAGACACAGTCTATTCCAGGTTAAAAAAAAAAAAAAAAGGAAATGAAAGGAAAAGGATCCAGTCAAAAAAAAATAAAATCTTGAAGCCGAAAAAAAAAAAATTCTATAAGTTTATTATCATTCTAGTTGCTAGCAATCCAATCCCCACCATAGTATAAAAATAATAGTAGCTTGAATATTAGTTAACGCCGCAACTTTGTCCAGCTGATAGGTTTTTGATTGAATTTTGCGGAAAAATCTAATTTTTGATTAGTTCCAAAGAACTAGAAGAAATTCTTAGTGGAGAAAGAGCAAAGTGGTGGATTATTAGAGTGAGAAAAGCCAAATATATTGTGTGAAAACACGAGTAGGCTAGTGGATCATTCTTGGTGAAAACTTGTGACGAGTAATTTATGAGTCTGCTTTTTTTTCTAACCTTGTTTTTGCAGCACTATGTCAAACAACAACGCATCTAAGGTGTGGCGGGAGGAGTTGACATGAATTTCATTATGTTGGCCTTAACTAGCGAAGTACAGAGAATGTTTAGGGCTGAATTAGAACAGTTCCATGAGAGGGTGGAACAAAGCTTTGAGCACACACGAAACCCTCCAGGCGTAGAAGGAAATTTGCGAAGGGTGCAGTGGAAGAAGAAAGAGTATGATGGAGGTTTTGAGGGGTGAGATTGATCATGATTCGGTTATTTGGTGATAGGAGGGATGAGGAGACTTAGAGAAACTAGGAATTAGGAAGGTAATAAGTTAGGAAACATTAAGATGAAGATTCCATCTTTGAAAGACGTGAGAAATATCTTGAGTAGGAGAGGAAGGTGGGTTAGTTTTGATTGTCACAATTATTAGAAAATAAGAAGGTGAAGACTTGTTGCCGCGGGGGTTCTCGGACTATCACGACACGGTGTGGTGGGACGGTGGTTTTTAATATGAGATAGAATAGGGACGCGGTGGAAATATGGGAAGAGATGAAGGCAGTGATACGAAAGAGATTTGTTTTGACTTACTACTACGGGAGATTTGTACAACAAGTTTGCAAAACTTTGAGGTAAGGCAATCGTAGTGTAAAGTATTATAAGGAGATGAGGTTATGTCATTTAAACGAATATTGAAGAAGATCGAGAGGCTACAATGGCGGGGTTTCTAAGCCGAGGTTTAAATAGGCGATTCAAATGTGGTGGAATTGCAGCATTCGTAGAGGTGGAGGATATGGTGCATATGGCTATAAAATCGAGAATAAAGTCGAGAGGAGGGACGGTGATTACCAACACACGTTATGAACCTAGTCCAATTTTCATCCCGCCCGGAAGTCAATCGATGGAGGAAGGAAGATAAGCCACTGGCATAAGCCAAAATAGAAGAACTAAAGAGGTGACTAGACAAAGGAAATCAAGACATGAATCGGTGGATGACATAATGGAATGGCGTTGAGATCGGCGTGTGGAAGTTCTGGTGGTTATGAAGATAGGGGTGTGACTGGGGAGCGAGAGTGCAATGGGAACATTTTTACACTAGGTACCATGTCACAAAATAAGGTATGTAGTGTGATCTTTGATGGTGGGGTGCCTTGGTGGCCAGCCGTGCCACCTTGGTGGAGAAACTAGGGTTGTCGACAAGCGGGCCCTTTGGAAATTTGATTGGAGAGGCAACCATGGCAGGTTTCAAGAGTCATTTAGGTTCATGAAGACGAGAATCTTATAACTCTTGTAACTTTGACACCAAAACAAGTAATATGAGACCAAGTGAGGTTAAAAAACAAGAGTGTGATTAAAGAATGAAAAGAGTGACAAAAGAAAAAGTGAAAAAGAGTGGCAAAAAAAAAGTGTGAAAGAAAAAAGATCGGGAAGTGGCTATGAAAAAGGAGGAAACAAAAGAAAGGGGAAAGCTTCTTTATCAAAGATAATTGAGCTCAGTACTTTTATTCTAACAAGCTTATGTTGTCTTTTGTACAGGAGGCGCTTTTTTGAACAATAACGATCTTGATTCTTCTTTGTCTGGTACATTGTTTCTTCCTTGTTACAAGAGTTCAAGTATGTAATCACGAGGATGATCTAAGGGTTTGCCACCGTGAGAATAGGCTTGAAAGCCAAGTAGAGGAATTGATTAGTCCATGTGTTCATGTGCCCAGAAACCAAAAGGATGGACCGTGGAGGATGTGTATTTATTACTGTGCCATCACCAACATTATGGTTGGATCGAGGCAGATCTTTTCGAGAAGGAGAGATGATGAGAATCATAGCCTGAAAAGGTCCAAGTGATACCAACTTCTACAACAAATATTAGAATTCAATGCAATTATGGAAAATTCGATTAAATTTATGTTAACTAGAGACACCTAATATATATACATTTCAAGTGTTTTGAGTTTATTACTATTTTGATTTGGAGTTATTTTATTTTAGAAAGATTTATTCTCCAAGTCAAAGTAGAAATTGCTTTATTGAATTTAGAAAGTTTGTTTTGCTAGTCAAATAGGAGTTGCTATTTCTTTTGTTAGAAAAGATTTGCTACAGATTTTGCGTTGATTTGCTGCTGATTTGGTGATGATTTGTTCTTGATTTGATACTATTTTGGAGCTTATTTGGTGCTGATTTGTTCTTGATTTGCTGTTAATTTGGTGCTGATTTCTTGTTGGTTATTCAGTTGCGAGTTGATTTGATTTAAACCTTATCCTAGAATTATCTAGTTCCTTTTGTTTATTGTGTTACTTTAGGAGACGAAGTATATTTATTTTCCTTTCTTGTTTTTTGGCCAAATATTTAATTTCTTGTGGTGAATATTTAGTTTTTATTCTTCATATTTTTGGCCTATTTAAAGTTGTTATCCACACATTACGCAAGTTTTAAGCATTTATAAATTTAGAGTTTAAATTTCTCTTTGGTTCTTAAAAGACTCTTTGAACTTATCGGTTATTTAGTGGCATTCATGAGACTTATCAATCGGATCTCCATCACCCAGGTGCTTAGCGTCCTCACGTACAGGTTCTTGCTTCTCTATAAGCAACGGGTCGAGATCTTCCATCCAAGCCAAATACTAG
Organism: Tetrastigma voinierianum; assembly: GCA_016808115.1. Classification (NCBI taxonomy): domain Eukaryota; kingdom Viridiplantae; phylum Streptophyta; class Magnoliopsida; order Vitales; family Vitaceae; genus Tetrastigma; species Tetrastigma voinierianum. The sequence continues at coordinate 336,787 of JAEQBH010000419.1, read as the reverse complement.
AGCGGTTCTTCCGAGCTAATCCGATCACAGGTCTCCTCACAAGTTGACGGGGTTCGTATCATTTTCTTTCTTTTCTCTCTTTATTTTCTTCTTTCCCTTTCTCTCATTTCCTCCATTTCTCTTTTCCTTTTCTGCTCCCCCCTCCTTCTTCTATGAACTAGTTGTGAACTCCCATTATATACCGATGAGTCCTAAACTCATCTAGTTTTAATCCATTTTTCTGGCATGTTTCTAGAAGTTTATGAGCAACTTTAATGCTAAATTATGGAATATTCACCAACTTTGTGTTTTGAAGTTTTAAATAAAAAAGAGACAATTCCAGCAAGAAAAGCAGAAAATTTTGGCTAAGGTAAAAAACTGTCGCGACAAAGAAATTTTATGTTGCGACAGGATCTCAAGAGAACCGGTAGAAGCTATGTCGCAACAGGAAGTGCTATGTCGCAACAAAGATCAAGGTGAAACTCAAGTCAGAAACGAAGATTGTCGCGACATCTCACAACTCTGTCACAACATAATATGAGAGAGATTGACTAAGAAATGTTGCGACGAAGTGAGTGTTGAAACATAAAGAAAATCAGAAGACAAAAATTTATCCACGAAAAAGAACTATGTTCGCGACATTGATCAGGCAAATATGATGGAACGTCGAGACATTTTCAACTATTGCGACATAAAAGTGAAGATGGCGAAAAGTTACGTATTGACACCAAAGTCCGAGAATAAGTAATGGAAGCGAGAAATAGCTTTGTATCGCTGTGAGATAAGTTTTATCTTCGCGACAAACATAACATAAGGTTTAAATTGGTAATATCGTGACAAAAAAAAATCTATTGTGACAAAGATGAAAAATTGCAAGATGAATGTTTCGACGTAGAAAAGTATGTTGCGACACAATGAAAGATTGAAGGTAGAGATCTTTGTCGCGACAATGATCAAGCAATGACAATAGAGTTTTGTCTCAATAATCAAATTTATGTTGCAACAATAAATGCTGCAGAGAAAGAAAAGTATGTCACGACAGAAAATGGAAGAGAAATGAAACCCAGCCATTGGCAAAAAGTTTATCGATGAGAAAAGTTTGTCTAAACAACGGACCGCATCTGGCGTTAAGAACCTCTATAGCGACAAAAGAGGTGCTGTGCATGACTGATTAAGAACCACAAAAGTATGTTGCAACATAGAAAAAAATGTTGCAACAAAGTGAAGAGTTGAAGGCAGAGAATTTTGTCACGACAAAAGAAAACTATGTCGCGACATAAGCTAAAGAGGAGAGAACAGAAGACTGTCATGACTGTGTATTTTATGTTGCGACATTTCAAACTTATGTTGCAATATAGAGCAAGGCTGAAAGATAAGAAATTTTGTTGCGACAAAGAAATTTATGTCGCAACAGAATTTAGAAACAGCAGAAAATAACAAGTTGTGTTACAACAAAGTTTTTATGTTGCGACACAAGACACTCATGTTGCGACTCGAGACATTGCCAATTTATGTCGCGATAGAATTCAAGAAGAGAGCATGAAAATATGTCCTGACGGCTACGAGGCCTGACAAGTTTGGATAAAAAGATGAAATATATCACGTGAGGGACTTCAATGTCATGACAAAGTAGTCAATTGGGCCATAATTTTGGGATCCACACAATCTCAGCCTAGAAGTCTGAGCCTATCTTTGCGAACCGGGAACACGGGTAATTTGGAGCTCCTTTGTATATTAATTTTTTTATATTATTTTCTTTTATTTTTATTTTCTTTCATTTAGTTTTTAAGGATATAGCATTGCCAGTTAGTTTTCTTGGGATTGAGCAATGATCTAGTCACGAGTTTAATTGGTTTTATACGGCAAAATTATGTTTTTCATTCTTTATGCAAATCATGAATTTGGAAATTTTCTGGAGTTCATATATTTCAATTCGTTTGCAATTTCAGTGAATTTACCTGAAAGACCGAGTTCGATCTGGGATTGGATCGATGTTAATTATTGTTTTCTTCTCAACTAAATAGAATGTCATAGTTCTAAATCCTGAATTTATTTAAATGGTATTGATTTTGTAGTTGTTTGTTCAGAATATTAGTAGTTTGTACAGAATAATAGTAGCTTGTACCTAGAAAATGATTGTATCTTGTTCTGATTTCCAAGAAGCCCTCTAAGTGACACAGAGACGGAGAGTCCTAAGAGTATGAAATAGTTATGTGGGGGTATGTTAGACTAATATTATGGAACTAATGAACTCTTAAAGATTACTTCGATAGAACACTAACTTACTCATGGTGTGAGGATAGTTAGATGATGTATCTGTAAAACCCGGGAAAATTTCATTTTTTCTGAAAAAAGGCAAAATGGTAATTTTGTCGGAATAGTATAGGCTAAAACCTGGAAATTTTCTAGATCTCGGATGATGAAACGGACTTAACCGTTGGAATCGTCTCGCAAAATCTAGCTACCCTATCGAATTTCATTGGGTTCCGAGATAGTCGGAATTTCATGCTTTTCGAGGCATAAGGTGTCGGGTGACACATGGCACCATGAGCTGGTGCCACATGGAACCATGGAGGATCACCACATGGGTGTTGTGGGAGAAGCCACCCAAGGGCCTCAAGCATGTGACACTTGTCACATGCATGTATTGCCACCATTATGACAAGTGTCACATGGAGAGGACGTCAAGCTAAGATATTTGGAAAAAAATATCTTAGGGGGGAGGGAACCAACAATTCGGCGAGAGCAAAAAAATAAAAATAAAAAATAAAAGGAAAATAATAAAGGAAGGAGGAATGAAGAGAGAGAAAAGAAAAAAAGAAAAAAAGAAAGTTGTCCATTTTTTTTACGGTGTTCCGATGGTCGGAGTTCGGTAACCAGGGTCCGTTTGTCTACTCGACAAGAGCTACGTGGTGAATTACTAGAGCGGAAGGATTCAGTCTTTGCGTTCCGAGAGGTAGGGTTTTTCTCCTATTCGGTTTAATTTTTGTCTAAGGGCATGTGTGTGTGTGTCCAAGGGAGGTGCTGTCCAGTTTTCCTCTTCAACCCCATGACTGTGTTTTGGCCATAACTTGTCCATCACTTATCCGAATTGAGTGATTCAAATTTATGGGTAACTAGACTTATAGGAGAACATATCTCCTTGAAATATGTATATCCAAATTCCGACCCCTTCGGACTTAAAAATTTATTCAAAGTGGAGCAACATGCTATGGTGTGCGGCGGGAATTCACGATGGGACCTGATTGTCATTTTCTTATTGTTGGCCTCCAGCGGACGACCATAACTGTCGTCCGAACTCCGTTTCAGATGTTCTTGGACTCTATGGAAATCCCATTGAGTCAAGATTCCAGCCATATGCTTGTGGAGGACAGTAGATGATCATAATGTTTCTGAAATCTATGTTTTGCACCAAGTGTGCAGGTTGCTTGGTTGTGTCGCTGTAAATAGTCGGGTTTTGACATGACCATTGCGTGGCATGTTGTAGGCTATTGTATTGGGTAGGAATTTCCAACAAGTTAACCCTAGGAAGGCTGCCTTGAATTTCCATTTGCTCCTATGGGTGGCTGCTGATGCCCCCGAGCCTCAGTGAAGAAAAGCCTTCATATACTCCAGGGTTATTATCAAATTGGATTAGTTTGAGCAAAAATCCTCTAAGGGGCCATGGTTCTAGCTACATTAAGCCTTTGCCTTGCTACGTTCTCTAGAGTACCTGCCTCTCTCCTATGGGGAGGAAGGTATCTAACCTCTGCCTGCATAGGTAAGTGGTGAAATTCACCAGCTCCCCGTAGGTTATCAGAATCCTACCCCCGAGTTCATTAGAAATTGTCTTTCAGGCGTAGAAGCAACTTTCTGCTTAGGTTGCCCCCTTTCTCTAAGGTTTTTCAGGTTGGATTGAGATTGCTGCTTCATTTCTTCCATAAAGGAAATCATGATCACTCGTTGGCTCTTTAATTCTTGCATGAGAGCTTGAAATTCATTAGAATTAAGAGAGAAAAGAATAGATACATCCACATTACCTGCACCTCTTCCTTCCACTTGTTCAATTGGGTTGTTTGATGGATTCCCATGTTGTTGCACTGGAGAATTCATCAGGTTCTCTATATGTTCCACCAAGGTTGGAACTCTTCAGCTATCTTGCCTATGACATTGACATGGGTGGAGCTCTACAGTTGTCTAACTCCTCAATTTTGGTGACATTCTTTAGCAAATTGTGTGTCCCATCATGGAATATGCACAACTGAACATACCAAACAAAAAATATGTATCATGTTCCACAAAGATGTGTCCCACCGGACGTGCCAAAAATATGTTTATCTGGATTTTGGTCTAAAACATACAAAAGCACGGGAATTGGTGAATGCGCGGGGTTTGCCAGTGCTAGTAATTTTCAAGGCGAAATGATCGCAGAATCTAACTTCTTTCAGACGAAAAATGGATTCATAATTTTATCAGCGGTTCCACTGAGAGTCTAGTGAAAAATGCTTTGAAAATTGGAATGTATTGAAAGCTGAGAGAAAAAAAATGTATGAACAAGATGAAAAATCTTAAATTTCGTTGTAAGTAAATAAATTGTTAGGCATGAAAACACAATAGTATGAATTAAAATAAGCTAGAAATGTAAATATTGTTGAATTAACTTGTAAATATAAGAAATTATTGAAATGTTACGTGAGTGTTGGTTGATAATTGGTTGTTGGTCTACATACTCGATGTTGAATATTCGCACGCGTTTACGAATAAGCTACTTGGCAGCCATATTCTCGATGTGATCACCTTGATACAAGCCTTGTTTCCCAGGTCGTTTTATCTTAACAACGCTCTCGGTCAGCTAACAACTTGCTCTCGGTCGTTTATCAGCTAACGATAGCTACTCGCGCTCGCTGACTTGAGTAAGAAAAAAAAAGGTCTCTTTAAAAACTGCTTTTGAAGCAATCTGTGATTATGATATGACGGCACTATGAATTGAAAATTTTAATGTATTAGGCAATTTTCGTAGGTGATTATCGTGGGCGAGAACTTCTGAATTTGGATTAGGCTTAGTTTAAGGCTGGTTTGAAACGATATATCGATTTAACCAGTTCATTTATATGCTTTAGTATGAATAATTATCAGAAACGATTTAGATTTTAAAATTCATTTTTAATGTAAACACCACTATACAAGATTCTCTCTCCTTCTCTTTCTCTCCCTAAACCACAGATTCTATCTCCACTTCTCAGTCATCGGGCGAAACTAATTTTTTTTCCTTGATTTTGATTCTTTCAGGCGAATCTTACGGCATTATTTTTCTCTGTTTCTCTGTTTCGTCGGTGATGTTTTTACTATCGCCGCGACCGAATTCGACTTCGGGACGTTGACGTTGAGCAGTTTGAAGATTCTCGGGGACGCTCATTTGAGTAATGGGAGGTGAATCTCACACGCGACCTCGCTTTTCCCAACTCCAACGCCCGGAAGGTTCTTTACAACAAGGCGGTGAGATTCCTTCAGCCGAACAGTCATGTTCCTGCGAGTTTCTCGACTTTCTTCTCCTTCTCTGTCATAAATCTCAACCCTTCTTCATCGGCGGCGGACTCATGTTTCTCATTTCTTCGGACGGCGTGGTCGTCGGTGAGTCCGATAGATTCCTTGGACTCGTCGATACGAAGGGTCTCTCTTCGGGCTTCGTCAGAGTGGAATTCGACGCTCTCATGGATGTTGAGTTTTAAGACATTAATGGGAAACATGTCGGACTGGATCTGAACAACAGATTCTGTCGCCACCAACTCAACAAAACCCTCGCCACCACTCTCTTACGCCGCCACCACCGCCTCCGCCGACAAGCATCCCCGATCGCCGATGATCGGAAATATCATCCGATTCCGATGTCGCAGAGCCAAGTCGATGTTGTTGCAGTTTGACTTCAAACCGGTGCCTCTCTACTTCAAACCAGAAAATAAAGCCGAAAAATCGAAATAGAAAATTCTCTGCAGTGGAGGGGGAGGGGATGAAGACAGAGGAGAGAGAGAGAGGTGGGGGAATAAAATTGAATTTTTTTTTAAAATTTGGTCTCAATTAAATCGATTATTTTTTAAATAAAAAATTATGAGTTAAATTAGATAATGACGTCATACACGATTATTTTAATTTATATTAAACCTGATATTATTTAATTAGTTTCACTTTAATTTATATTAAACCTGATATTATTTAATTAGTAAGTGCAACTAATTAAAAAAGATCAGTCTATTCTTGTCAATTTCCCTTTATATATAGTTATTTATATATTTTAAACATGATAATATTTTTATAATAATTATTTAAATTTTGATTTTTAACTATTTTAAAACCTTTCAAAAATAAAATTTTATATTAAATTTTGAATGTAAAAATTATTTTTTAATTTATTTTAGGCTGATGTATTATAACTATTTTTTTTCATATTTTTATTTATATTTTAGAATATTTTAAAAATTACTATAAATTATTCTTAAAAGATTTAATTTAAGAACAATTTTCATGTTTGGTAACTTAATATCAAATAAATTTTTTTTTCATAATTCATCCAAACAGGACACGTGGTTGTATGGTAGTCCTTACGGGTTTGATCTCTTACAAGCATCAATTTTTTTTTCTTTTTACCCCCTTTTCGTGCAAATTTCTCCTTTTTAATATTTTTTGCCTTCTTTATTTCTCACTTTCTCGCAAATTTCTCCTTTTTATTCTTTTTTCCTTCTTTATTTATCTCTTTCTTTTATTATTTTTCCCTTGTTTATTTTTCTCTTTCTTCTCCATTGCTCCATGATTCACAGCAGGTCTTCCAATAAGCTAACCTAGTAGTGCCACCACCATCTTTGGCACCACAACTCAGACTCCGGCCAATCTTTCATAGCAGTCTCATTTTTTCTATTTTATTTCTTATTTTTTACGTCAAGAATTTTTTTCTTCCATTTCTTCCACAATTTCTCATTGAAATTTTGGTCCACTCGACACTCGATGATATCGCCGACCGATATTGATCGAAATATGGCCCAGAATGTGAAATATTGAGTAGAGAAATGCCCACGTGCAAGCGCTTGAGAGATCAATCCCGAGTGTTCTGGGTTATTGATGCGATCTGTAGCTATATCAGTTGATATTACCTTTTTTTTTCGATTTTTGATCGATAGATTATGGTGCCGATGCTCGTGTCGAGGATGGACCATTTCGATATATCTTCGAGATATGACATTTTAAACGCATTTACAATGAAATAAATGCGTCTCTCTTGAGGCTTCGAAAATGGGACCCTATAGCCAGGATGTCCCGACCTTTTATCTATTATTTACAATATATATATATATATATATATATATATATATATATATAGCTTATCTTATCCTAATATCAACCAAAAATAAAATATAATATGTTATCCTATGTCTTATTTCATTTTATACTAGGTTAACAAAATCTTAACTTAAAGCTTAATGAGACGTCCCAAGAACTAGGGGATCCCATTACTGTAACTTGTCAACTTGCATGAGATTTTTGTCTTAGATAGTCTTGCTTGGCGCAAGTGCGTCAGAGCCCAGTGCAAGTATCTGTGGACAACAGAGTTACGGCACCTTCCCATACGTCCCTTCACTTTGGGACCCATTCATTCATATTTAAATCCCAAATATGAAAGAAAATGAATAATTCTGATCAGTATGGAATTAAGATCACGACCCTCTTACCATAATTGCATACCCGACTATTTATATAATAGTTCAAAAGAATTTTATAAAAATCCTTTTATACAAAACACTTTTACAAAAAATGTTACTCAAGGCCATATGTCGGCCTCCTTCACAATCACGGCCTCCTCGGAGCGTTGTCTCCCCCTCTATAACCACACTATCCGTAAAGTCTGCGACGAGTGAAGCGTCTGTAGTAGAAAATTATCCTACAGAACTCTACACCTAAATACTCCATGCAATTACATACATACATCAAACCACATTCCATCAGAAAATGTAATCCTATCAGCAGAATATTTCATGTGCTATAAAGTTAGACTCTTCATGCCAGTAACCGAGTCATGGCCAGGCTCCCTCACACATGCAAATGCGAGTGTGAAAACCGATCATTGGTGTTTACTAATGACTTAACCCATTGGACAACCCTCCGATATTTATTTAATTTCCTTCAAATCTCGTGTGTTTTTGTGGATGGCAATTTACGAGATGCCATTTGCAATTTCTGGCGCCTTAGATACTTTGCAAACTTTTAATCACGGATCTATATGTCCAGACGAGAATAAATTTGAATTCTTTTTCGCGCCCAGGGAAGATCTATCTTGCTTCACCCCAAACCTACAGAAATTTATTATTATTATTTTATGCACATGTGAGTCTCAATTTTGGACGTCGTCTCATTTCCAAACTTACTACACATTCATCAAGAATGGTGAATAACCAATACCATGCATACACATTCGACTTGACGCGATGTCCCCGTGCATATGAAATGCAATTATGTCATTTCATACTATAACATGTTACATGCAAAATGAGAACTACATGCAACATATTCAAAAAATGGATAATTATATTTTCTACATATAATTTACATCCATCATAAATTCCATGTCAATACATTCATAAGCATGCATTAACATGATTTAACACAACTAACATGTTATTCAAATTTTTTTAAATTTTTTTGCAATAACACATAAAAAAACAGCACACACACAGTTCGAAAATCGGTCGGATTGCACGAAAGCAGTCGAAAATTCAGCTGGGTATTAGAAAAGCGATTAATTAAGTTCGAGTATCTGATGATCCCGAAAATTTTAATTACGGATTATCAGAAAGCAGTCTCGAAAATTTTGTAGTTTGTCAGAAAATAGTCCCAAGTACTGCTTGGATTGTTAAAAAGCAGTTCAAAAATTCCTAATATTCGAGTCCAAAATATTGGGACACAAATCCCACACGCCTGGCAGATTCTGGCCTCGGGATATGTTATTAAATGACCTTTTGGCTATAAATAGTGCAGTAGGAAAGTGCCTGCGCCGTGGGTTGGTGAAACTCCAAATATTTAGTATCCATAGCCTCAATTGTGTGGATCGACTTTAACTCGATTTGATTGTTGAGATTTGGCCAGTCGGGCAGGAAAAATCTTTTTTATTTCTCCTTCTCTTCCTCTCTCACTATGTCCATTTTTCTTTCTCTTTTTTTTTTCTTTCCTTCTCTCCCCCTTCTTATCCACAGAATTCCCTTTTTGTTTATATTTCCTCATTTCGTATCATTTCCATTTCTCGTTTTCTCATTTCTCATATCTCTTATTTATCTTATTTTCTCTTTTATTTCTTTTTCTCTTTTGGCTTTTCCTCGTTTGATTCAATAAACCAGACATCCATAAGTGGAAACCTTTCCCCACTTGCCCTTGTCACTCTCACATTTTCTGCCGAATTACTAGTTTTCTTTTCATTTTATTTCCTCCTTTGACCACGTGGCTCAATGTGAGCCATTCACAAGTGCACCACATGGCTCATGCCATGTCCTTGAGGTGCCAATGTGGCATTCACATGATCGTGCCATTGTGTCACCCCGGAAATGCAATCACCTCAGCGTGAAATTCATTGTCGGTCGACGAAATTTGAAGGGTAACCAAATTTCACAAGACGGATTCAACGGTGAAGTCCGTTTCATCATCTGAGATCTAAAATTTTTAGGTTTATTTGAAATTACCGTTACTCTTGCACGTGAATTTTAGGTTTCACGATCTTCACATGCGAATTTAAATCCTGAAATTCACACCTTCTCTTACCTGAACACACATGCATATTCAATAATATTCTAGTGCGAATATTAGACCACACACCTTCGTCGCAAATAGGAAAGGATAGGTGCTTGCGTCGATGTCTTTCGTTTCGAGTTGCTTCCTCCACTCCTTGGTGTCACCCCTGAGCACTTTCACTAGTAGCATGGTCTTGCGTGCAAAACCTAATCAGGCTATCAAAGATATGCACTAGTCCACTCCTGAAGGTCCCATCGACGTGCTGATCTCTCCTCAATCCCTTCGTAGTTGGATGCAGACCTATTGGGCGTGGAGACATGAACACCTCATAGACACGATAAACTCATTAGTACAGCACCAAGCGGAAGTATGTAATTGTCCACCCTCTCGAGTACTCAAAGGGCACAGCCTGCCTCAGTAACTACTTGCCACTTTGGCATGAATCGACCCGCTCCTTCTCTTAGGCATCATCTTGAAGGCGTGATCACCCACCTCCGAACTCTAGGAGTCGGCAACATGGTGCATCGGCGTAACTCTTACATCTACTGCGAAATTTTGTAAGGAGCGCTTTCGAATCAAATTCACCTGCCAAAGGTCAATACCTGTCGGAATCCAGAACTACAGGTGATGGAACTCTCTCAGCTCACAATCCCGACAAATCGAGGATCAAACATGGCCTCCCATATAAGGCTTCATAGGGTGCCATCTATATTCTCGCTTGATAACTGCTGTTATAGGCGAATTCTACTAAGGGTAAGTACTCCTCCCAACTACCCTTAAGATCCAGGAAGCATGCTCGTAGCATGTCCTCTAAAATCTGCATGGTCCTCTCCGATTGACCATATGTCTACGGATGAAACGCAGTGCTCATCATCAACTGTGTCCCCATGGCCTTTTGGAAACTCTTCCAAAAGTGTGCCGTAAACTTGGGATCCCTGTCCGATACTATGGACACTGGTATGCCATGTAGTCGGATAATCTCTAAAATATACAACCAGTAGAATTTCTCTAGTGTGAAGGTCATTCGCCTTTGCCGGAAAAGTAATGGACTTAGTTAGTCGGTCCTTTTATCACCTATCTTATCATGCCTCCCACGATTGTCCATGGAAAGTGGGTCCGCAAGTCATCGTGAGTGCTCCCATTTTCCACTCGCTACCTCTAACCATTTTGAAGTAGCCTGGTGGCGATCTTTGAGTATGACCTGTGACACTTGAGACATCAAGTCGACGAAAATCTCAAACATGTCGTTTAGACTCGCTCAGGTAATAATGGCGGCGAGATCTTGATGCGTCTTTGTCTGGCGGATGCGTTAAAAAGCGGGAGAAATGGGACTCCTCGGATCTCCTCTCCCGGATCGGTGTTGGGAACCGCAACCCATCCTATGCAAGGCGTTCACCATTTATGTGGATGGCGACCTTACGTCACCCCGTCTATGCATGCACCGGTCCCGATGGGCGATATCTCTGCGTCCTGCGCTGGGACTTAATCACTCACACTCGGTAGGGATAGGCTTAGCCATCGGACTCTTTAAAGTACCTGACAGTCCGTCGTAATCCCAGCGTACAGTCTTGAGCATGGCATGCTGCTCTGGGAAGCACACTCCACCCAGTACCCGTGACTTGGCGTTTGGTCATCGGCCGCTACATGTGCCTTACTAAGATGGTAAATGCAAAGTGAGTCATAATCCTCGAGATACTCCGCCATTTTAGGGTACTCATGTTGAGTCTAGTTATGTAATATACTTGAGACTCTTGTAGTGCGAAAATACTTCAAATTGTTCACCATACAATCTAGTAGGCGCCCAATCTTTAAGGCAAAGACACTGATTACCATGACTGCAGGTCATGTTTGGGAGCAGAATTCTCATGATTCTTTAGGCATGGAACCTGGCTCGACCCTCGGATGTATCCAAAACCACATCGAGTTAAATCCTTAGAGGCGCAATTTTTGTCTGGCCGGGACTATCAAAATAGGAAATAGGAGTTAGCATCAATGTTTCACTTCAATTCCTAGAATGCCTTCTCTGAGTCATCCACTCAAACTTGACCCCCTTAGGGTCAATCTAGTAAATAGTGCTTCTAGTCGGAAATCTTGATGAACCTCTATAGTACCCCAGGTGATAAAAAATTTGTGTATCTTGAAAGTGATTTGGCCTCTCCCAACTCATACGACCTTAACCTTCTCGAGTCCTCATTTGCACACAGGCAGGACCACGGCGTGTCTAAGAATTTCACCTCAGGTAATAAAATTCACATTCTTGAACTTGGCATACAACTAATGGTCTCTTAGTGCGGAGAACAATGCTTGCGATGATCCTCATGCTCGTTCGGTGGGAGTAGATCAAGGCTGCAGTAGAAACAAAGACCACGACAAAGCGATCTAAGTAGGAGTTATGAAGCATGAGATCCGTGAATCTTTGCGTGCATTCATCGGCTTAGAAGGAATATCACGAATGAACTCAGAAATGCTATCTTAGTGTCCTAAATCTTTGTCTTAGGGATATCACGGTCTCCATGCCCTCAGGCGATGATACTTAGATGTGAAGGTCTATCTTGGAGTAGACTCGCTCCCCTTGCAGTTGATCAAACAAATCATCAATCCTCGATAATGGATACTGATTCTTGATCATAACCTGTTATTTATCGATATTCCAATGCACGGTCGAAGAGAGTCTTGCCTTCTTCTTAGCAAATGGCAGGTACCCCATGGTGAAGTGCTCGGTTTAATAAAGCCCTTGTCCAACAAATCCTGTAGTTGGACCTTGAGTTCATGCAACCTTTGGTGCCATCTATGAAAGTCAAAGAATGGGTGATGTCTTAGGGGTGTAACTATGACAAAGTCCACATCCCTGTGCGGAGGTAATCCAGGTAACTCATCTGAAAAGACATCCTCATACTATACAAACCACTCGGTAGACCTAAATCATCTCCCCTCGCCTGCAGGAATTGGGCTTGCTAGCCCGACCCATCAGCTAATAAAAACTCACACAGATGTGCAGTCTGGGGTAAAAGCGTCATGCTTCTCCATGAAAATTCACCACGAATCTAGTCCAGTATGTGGCGGTAATCCTCCTACTATCGATCAATGACGACCCAGTGTGCCATCAGCCCAATCCATGCAAGGAATGACATCAAAAATCGGAATATGTCCATCGCTTTAAGGTCCGCAGAGTGACGAGAATCTACGAGATCTCTCTAACTGTGATCAAACATATCTCATAAATCCTCACCTTAGTCCATAGGGGGAGAACTCTGCTTAAGCTTGACTCTTACCAAGGTCTCCATAAGCCCAAACATCACTAGATGCAACAACAAAAAAGAATGTGATCACTAGAATCAAACAATATCTTTGCCATGGCGAGATACTTAGAAACATACCCTTTATCAGGTGTCCAGCCTAGCTCAGTTTGGTGTGATAGAGGCGTGAGCCATACAGTCCTGAATCTCGGCCCGTGAGCTTTGTCCTCGACCTCGACCCATACCCTGGCCTCTTTAGCCTGTTTGTATTGCAAAAGGCACTTATACGGCCTGGAATAATCAGTCCCTACGCGCATTGGGGTGAAGGGACAAAGCGTGTCTCACTTTGTCCGGTCAGTGATTGGGACTGCGTTGTCTAAAACCACAGGATCCTTGCCTTTGAGGCAATCGAGTCTCACATGTCGGTGATGTGATGGAAACATGTCGTGATCTTGGTATTTAGAAACCACTGATGCAGCTAGCCCCCAATAATATGACCCGATCCACAGAAATCCCCGTGGAATAGAAATCTTCTGCTTCTTTCCTTAACGAAAAGGAGGCGATCCTCCTTCCTATTACCACTAGTACCCACATCTCGGATACTCTGTGCATCCTTTATCTCTCTCTCTATGGCCATAGCCGTCCTGACCATAGAGTCCATGTCTTATGGGAAATCCACCACAATCTTGCCAGATGGACAACCGGGCCGTCTCAAATTTCCTCACCTTGGCCTGTATCTGTGGCCCTGGTCATCCCAAAAATGCCAATTAAGAGTGAACTTGGCTGCGTGCAGGCACGATCATACTTCCTTGCTTCAACTCAAGGAACTCCCGGGCTTTTGCATGCCTAGCAGATGCTGGGAAAAACTTACCCATGAAGAGCTCTTAGAACTCTCCCCATGTCATTGTCTCCGGGGCCCGTGAGACTTTGACTAAATCTTACCATATCTGGGATTCAACCTCTAGCCGAAATGTGGCTAGCCTAATCCTCGTAGCATTAGAGGTAATCTCCATAGCCTCCAAAATCCTCTCAACTTGTCGAAACCAATGATTAGCTACCAGTCCCTTCCCACAGGTGAATGAGACGATGATGTCTTATGGCAGATTTGGAGGTTACTTAGCTTTGCCTGACCCATCGTTGCACTAGTCCATGCAATGGTAGCAACCATAGTGCTCGCCTTTGCGATGATGGCGACTACAGCATCCATAGCCTTTATAAAGGCTTGTGGGTTAAACACAGGTGGTGGTTAGGTATTTTGCCTGCGTGGACTACCTGGCGTCTTCTTATACGCTGTGCCATACGTGTCGGGATAGCAATGGGAGTTCTCAAATTTCTATACCGGTCTAGCTGGCCAGTCTGCATACCAACCTTTAATAGACTTTAACATCACGAACTACACGTTCATCCTTTTTCCCTAGTGGTGCATAATGCGAATACTAATACACATCGGTTCAGAACTATCGTGTTCATTTGTTTGAGACCCCTAGGTTATGTTTCTCACAACCCCTAGTGTTAATTCTGATCCACCATGTATATTATTCACACAAATCACCACACATATCACACACAACATGTTAACACAAAACCGCCTTGACCTACAACGATACATAAATCCAGACCATGTCCATCAGCCCTCGGTACTCATGTACCTAGACTCTTGATACCTAAATGAGGCAGACTGAGTATCAGACCATACTAATGAATTTTTAACACCAAGTATATAGGTAGTCGTTTACCTAAGCTCATTAATGCTTCTAAGATCTGCTAATTCGGGGCCTTGTTAATGACAGGTGACCGAGATTTTGTCTTGATAGTCTTGCACCTAAGTCTTGGTACCATACTGATACCAACTATCCATGGACATCGAGTTAGTGGGCACCACTTCCATACGTCCCTTAATCGGGACCCCGCTCATTTCATATTTAAATCTAAACCTGAAAGAAAAATGAATAATTACAGTCCCAGTAAGAGGAATTCAGTCATGACCCTCTTACCATAATTACATATCACATTTATCTGATAGTCGAAAAGAATTATAAAAATCCTTTTATACAAAACACTTTTACAAAAAATGTTACTCAAGGCCACATGTGGCCTCCTTCGCAGTCATGGCCTCATCGAGACACGAGTCTCAGTGTACACTCCTATGTAGGGGTCCCACGGCCCAGGTGAGAATCATAGTAGAAAAATTCTCTACGAGTACGCACTCCCGCTAAATGCACATGCGATGACAATACATACATCAAACCACATTCCATCTGAAGTACGATCCCATCGCTGGAATATTTGCATGTCATGCATGAGATGAATCTTCATGCACATAAGACCCGAAATTCAATTTACGGAATAAGGCAAAATAAGTAATTTGTACAAAATTGTAATTTCGATTAAAAATCAGATTAATTCTCTAGTCGGATGATGAAATGGATTGCACCGTTGGAATCGTCTCGGCGAAATCTAGCTATACGTAAATTCGTAATTTTAGAGACCGGTTAGGTCGACCACGTTTTTTGAGGCATCGCGTTTGGTCGCGAAGTAAGCGAACCACCGTCGACGAAGTCACGCTATAGCATGTACTCATGTACCGCAAAATGGTATGGTAAATGATGAAAATGGGCGGCGGGCGAATAGCCAGTCGCGTAAAGAGGGACATAATGCGTGTTATGAAATTGATTTAAGTCACTAAATGCCAAATTAGTGAGCGATTGTCATCTCTCCATTTTAAAGACCAAGAAAGCGTGAAATTGGGAAGATGCGATGGCCTCATTTTGGAAGCTTTTTAGAGAGAGAGTGTCTTCTCTACAGAATCTGGGAGATCCGACCGATCGACGGGGCTCAGATAGAAGAAGCGTTCTGGGACGACTCTTGGCGTAGGATCAGGATCGGGGTTTCTTCAAACTATCAGGGTGGATTGCCTCTCCCTGTGGTTTCATTAAATTTAAATGTTTTCACTAATGTTTGGTGGGATAAAGGAGTAGTGAGAGTAAGGTTGGTGATCCCTGACCTTGGGGCCAAGTTGATGATGATTTAGAGCAAAATGTTAGTAGATGGGCGTTATGGGCTGTTTGGGTATAAGTGTGTTGATTTATTGTGTTGATTGGTTTGCCGAGGCGCCCATTGAGCGGAATGAAGCGAATTGGATTAACGGAGTTCACCGAATTGAGCGGATTGATTTGTGATTTTCGGAATAATGGCAAATTGTTTCACTATTCTGAGAAGCAGTGTTCAAATTATATTTTAGAAAATATGTGTTTGGTTAAGTAATTCGAATCGAATTCGTGTGTTTGAACATTATTGATGAATTAATTTTAATTGTTGAAATAAATAAAATCATAACATGTTATGATTTAATTTTATGTAAATATATTCTATGTTTATATATTTGCATGTAGTTTAAATTGTATTGGGCGGCATACATACATTCAATATGCACTAGAACATCCGCCGGTTTATGGGGTTAGTGCATGGTATAAGTCCTAGAGAAACAGGTTACAGAAGGGTAGTCTAAAATGAAATTAACCGAGTTAGTCAAACTAAAGAATGTCAGCGTGTGAGGCCCGGTTGATGTTGTTCGTGGAGGTGATCATGAGCAATATGTATATGATGTTGAAAGGATGACAATTGTTATATGTTGTGGGGTTGCCCACTAATAGCTGAAATCAGTCATTTGTGGACGTGAGTGTGGGAGAGTAGGTGGGGACTCGGGATCGGTTGATGCGTATAGACATTCAAGTAGGATCATGCAATTGGCAGATGTGTTTGCTGGAGACATTACCTTTGCGCCCAGGTGGTGGGTAGCCACTTAGGTGATTCTCTATTAGGCTTTAGCTCACTTGAGTAGTGGTTCCCCTTTCCTTATTTTACGAATGGGGGCGTGCGAGGGCGGCTCGATCTGAAGGTTGAGTTTTGAAGAAAGCCGGATGTGGCTTTGATGATTTTCCACATGTATTAGAATTCTCTAATTTTGATATATGTTGTATAAGAGTAATAACATATTAACTCTTGTAACTATTGGATGCTCTGGTTATAGTTGGGATATTTTATTGAGCCTTTGTTTATAGAATTTGCAAGTGGTTGTATTGGATATATATATTGCATATATTGAATTTGTTTAGGACGGGATGTCTGCAGGTATTGTATTCGGGTAGAGCTCCCAGATCTGAAAGGAGGCTAGATTTTCTAAAGTGGGTGGCTTGGAGTCTCCACTTGTATTTAAGCGGGTTGGGTGATCAAGCGGGCCACTGGGTTTTGGGTCACGGCGAGTAGCCGAGCTTAGGTATACGAATACCTAGGGGCTCGGGTTTGGGTATCCATCGCCTGAAAAGGTGGTATGGTATGGGTATATGGGTTTATGGGAACCTATGGATAGAAAATTTGGGCTTAGGCCATGGTTGAGGAAAGAGCATCACCACTAGGTATTGGTTTGATGTTCGATTTAGGTATGAGATTACCTGAAAATCCAGGGACAAAACTAGGAAGCACTAAATTCTTACGTGTGTTGATGTGTTTTGTGTGATTTTGTGAATCAGTGGTGATTGTGTAGTATGACATGGTTTGTAATGTGTTATAATGTTTATTGTGCTTGGTGATTAGCATAGATGGAGTTAAGGAAATATTTTTAGAAAATGTTTTGGGTGGTATCAATTGTACAAAGCAGGAATAAAAATGAAGGAAAATAAATTTTTAATAAATTTATTGGATGCGAATTGAAGAAAATAGAAAATAAATTTTTATAAATTTATTTGAGTGGAGAAAATTTTTCAGTGGAAAACTGGAAAAGAAAATAAATTTTATAAATTTATTTGGTTGTGAGAGTGAAAGGGAAATAATTTTCTAAGATTTTACAAGTGGTAAAATTAGAAGAAAAAGTGAAGAAAAATAAATTTTAGAAATTTATTTGATGTATTATGGAAAAAAAAAATTGATTTAGTGATTTTTAGAATTTTCCAATTTTGGAAATAAATGAAAAAAATGAAAATTTTATTGATTTTTTAGAGATTTTTCCAATTTCTGAAATAAATGAAAAAACCACGTCAAATTATAATGAAAAACGAAAAAAAAATTTTGAGCAGAAAATTTTGATGGGCTACTGCCCATTTTGTATTGTGAGAAAGGAAATTTTGTATTGCAATATTGAAAATTGTATTGCAAGAGGATGGTTGTATTGTGACTTAGAGGTTGTAAAAGAGGTGGAAGTGTATTGCAGTTGGTTGGTTTATGTATTGCAATAGAAGTCGATCGTATTGCGAGATAGGAAGCAGTGGGAATTTGGATAGTATTGCAAGGTCGGGTGTTAATATCGTGACATAGGGAACTGTGGCCCGGGGAGGTGTCTTGCGACAACACGGCGTAAGGACACGCACTTGCGTGCAACAGTGTTGCCTTGTGACCTCGACTTCCGACACGGCCACACCTTGTTGCGACCGCAGCCGGCCCTTACTTATTGCGACACGGTACATCTGGTTGCAAAGCGGCCGGGGGACCTGACCCTGCGACCTGCGACCCTTGTGCGCGACTGGCGCGACCTATCTTGGCATGGTGGGCTAGCAGTCCGATTTTGGTGCTTGTGCACTGGCTGATTTTAGGCACGGTTTTCGACTTCGTTGATGTTTTGAGTCAGTTTGAACTTAGGTTCATTCTGAAATTTTTAGAAAAAAAAAAAATATTTCCATTTAAAAGTAAAATAAATAAATCAAATAAATTTGATGACATTTTGAAAAATAAAATTTTCAAATAAAATTTTGAAAAATAAAATTCGTTGAAAACAACTATTTCGAGAATTGATTGCGTATCTACCCATTAAAGTGTATGATTAGTATCTCGAGTACGTGGTTATGCCTTAGAGATACGTAATGGATTAACTCTAGTTTAAATCATGATTCTTGTGATAGTTGTGTGGGAAGTTATATGGCTAGTGATGCGATAGAAAACGAACGCGAAGGTTAGACCGATGACCTTAGGGATTTGATACGAACCTGCGGTTGGAGTTAGCGCCACTCTTAGGAAAAATGAACGGCCGGCTTCATGGCTGTCAAGCCCATTAGTAATTGGCATCCGCATTACTAGTTGACCGAAATGAAAATTAGATGATTCTGTTGCCATGTTAATTGTGTAAATGGCTAGTGTGAGATCGCGGACAGAGGAGGACGCCCACTGGCACCGGTCAGGCACAATCGCTGTTTGATCACTGCATTCTTAGCCGATACCGTAGGTATTACGATTGCTATAGCACAGCCGGTATAGCGCTAGGATAAGAACATCCTAGTAATCCCCAGAGCGAGGACGCATCATCCTCCGACATTCACAGGGGAGGAGATCCGCTACGCCGGCCTCTATCGTTCATGCATATCGGTAAAGTGTTGGGAGGTTACGGGAGAATACCCGACGACCGTGATGACTAGGCCGCTCAAATTTAGAGAATGAGGCCCCAACATGGTGGAATGGGCAAGGACCTCTAGAGACCTTAGAGGAGCCGCTGAATGAAGTTCTCCCCAAAGGATTAGGCTGGTATCAAGAACGATAGTCGAGGTTTCGAAGTCAGAGATCTCGAGGACTCTACTCACAAAGGGACCTCGAGGATTACGGATACGTCGAGTTCGATGTCATCTTCGGGGATGGGTTGGTCGACACTTACAAGGTCAGGATCTGCACTGTGATGGTAGTTCAGGGGACAAACATCACATTCGCTTCCTGACAAAGATAATGAAACCAAGGGTCGTGATTACTTCATGGGTTATTAAATGAGCCTTGATCTCTAGAGGATCTAGGAGAGACCTGACTTAGATCTACCTTTAGTAGTGTGCTAGTATGTGGATGTTCTTCCGCATGAGCTACCCGGACTACCTCCACGTGGAGAGTGAGTAGGACTCGCATCCGCCACTGCAGAGCTTCACCCATCTCATGACTCCGCATAGATGGCCCAAGCTGAGTCATAGGAACTCGAGTCCAAAGCATAAGAGCTATTGGACAAGGGGTTTATTAGACCGAGCACTTCACTATGGGCGCTTCTGCCTCTAGTTGGCGAAGAAGAGGGGCAAAGACCCTTCGACCGTGAATTACACATAGACTCGCTGAACAGTGGTTATGATCCGCACCTGCACTCATTGGCTACCGAGATTGATGATTTATTTGATCAGTTGAGAGGAGCGAGTCTACTCCAAGATAGACCTTCGCACTGGTTACCATCAACTGAGGGTTAGGGAGACAGATATCCCTAAGACAACGTTTAGGACGCGTTATGGGCACTTTGAGTTTACGGTGATGCCTCGATCGGGACGAACGCGCTTAAAGAAGATTCATTGATTCTACGTGATGTGGTGTTACAACCCTATCTAGATCAATTTATCGTAGTCTTCGTAGATGACATTTTGATCTACTCCCAAATGTGCAGTGGGAGCATGAGTATCACTGAGGATTGTTTTACAAATTAAGAGACCACGCTTTGTACGCCAAGTTCAAGTATATGAAGCTTGGCCATCGAGGTGATTGGGGACACGTGGTGTCGCGATCGGAGGTCACGACCTAGAGAAGGTCGAGGCGTTGATGCGCTGGGGAGAGACCGAATGTCAATCTTCGAGATACGTAGTTCTTGGGATTGGCTAGGTATTAAGGTGAGATACGAGAATAGGTCGGGTTGTCCATTCCAAAGCAGGATTGTAGGATTTCGCCTATAGGATATGAACTCCATGGTTGGGACGACCCTGACCATAGAAAGAGAATAAGGATACTTGGAACACTCGGGGTACGGGTGTTGGTAGCAAGAGGGAGGATCAGCTTTCTCTTAGTTCGAAGAAGAGGCAAAAGACTTCTGTTTCACATTAGTTTCCGTGATCAGTAATGGATCAGCATGAGCACTGGATCGCCCCTGCAGACAGTGGGATCCCAAGACTCTCGGGACAATGCAAATTCCAGCTAGCCGTAGGACAGAGAGTATATAGCCTATCTCCACACCCTAGTACGTTGTGAGGAACCGGCCATTTGGGGTGCTATACAAGCACTTCCAAAGAATACGTATAGGCCGAGGGGCCGCAGTGTGGGTCAAGTCGTGACAAATCAGAGTCAAGGCAAATGGAAGCGTGGTGGACCTTTTTAGGTGGTAGGACTCCATTGCTGTTGACGTCGCTTGACATGGATGAGTCGACAACCATCGGGTTGTCAGTAATTAAGACCTTAGCCGGTTGTCATACTCACACTGCATTGGATTTAGGCTTAGAGGTTAAGGCCTTAGAGAAGCCTAAGTATAGATGTTCTTCCCTTGTAGAGCTGACCTCGATAGGTCGAGATTATGAGTGAGAGATCTCCGAGATTCTCGCTTCATGGTAGAAACCTGGATTGGTTGTCATGCATGACATTACCGCGTTCATGTGCACGGTAACACGTATCGTGACTCCGGGCGTGGGTGCACGATATACCATTCACCACTCAGAGCTGGTTGAGTTTGTCTTTAGGACTACGTCCAAAGAAGACTCATAGTTGAATTAGGAAATGTAACAGGCTCGAAGTGTAAGCCGAAGCGTTATGTTGCCCGATATGAAAACACACGGTTAAATTATCGCTTACGCACTTAGAGTCGGGAAAGTGATAGGAAAGCCTGAGTGACTCGAGATGAAAACACACGAACAGCATCGCGTGACTTAAAGTTGAAATGATAGGAGTCGGGAGTGACTCGAGGTTTGATACCCTTTTGAAATTGCGCGGTGTTGTCGAGTCGACAAGGCTCGGTAAATGGATGTCATGCATGGCATGGATTGAGCGATACCCATCGGATTGTCGTTGATCGTGGACCTTGGAGTAGGTTACGCTTACACACCAAGCAAGGGTTGTGGTGGTTACGTGCGATGGATTATACGCTATTAGAGGGCATGTTGCGAACATGTGTCCCGATCATAAGGGTAGAGGATTAATTGCCCTTAGTGGAATTCGCTCTACAACAACAGCTTATCGCGAGTGTACGAATGGTTCATATGAGTATCAAGGAGGCCATGGTATCACCGCTAGATGTGGACCGAGGCGGAGAGAGATCCATCACGGTCCGATTTGATTAGAGACACTGAGAAGGTGAGCTTGATATGACAAATGCCTCACGGCCGTGAGCTTCCAGAGGAAGAGCCATGCCGATGTACGACGTCGACCCCCTAGAGTCTCAGGGTCAAGACCACGCTTTCTCGAGGGTGATGCCTAAGAGAGGAGCCGGTCGCCCTATACCTGAAGCCATCGCCTAGGTTTATTGACCTTCGAGGTACTCGAGAGGATGGGCACAAATAGATAACGGCTGACGCACGCCTGAAGATGTCGTGTCCACGGGTGTTTACCGCTCCATGCTCCCGGAATATACCCGCATCCACCATGTGGTGGATCAGCGTGTCAGAGGCTGACACGATGGGACCTTCGAGGAGGGACAAGTGTGCATCAGTTGATAGCCGCGGATGATCAAAGTTTTGCCACGCAAGACCGCCAGGTTAGCGAGAGTGCTATGCAAGACCGCGGAGTGGAGGAGTCAACGCGGAGCGAGGACACGGCGCGGCCACTATCCCTTCTCGCGGGATGAGGGCGTACGGTTTAGCCGCTTAAGATTTAATGGACTGCTTACATGCGCGGTAGAGTGCATGTTGCATATGCATGTGGCTGATAATGATCGCTTCGAATTTCTCGGACGAAATTCCTTTACGAGGGAGAATGCAAGACCCAAGAAATTCCACTGAATAAGGCAAAATCGTAATTTCAATTATAAAATTGTAATTTCGGTTAAAATCCGAATTAATTTTCTAGATTTACGATGAAACGGATTGCACCGTTGGAATCGCCTCACAAATCAGCTAGCACGTGAAATTTCGTGAATTTTCTCGGTGATAATGAGTCGACACGCTTTTCTCGAGTATCGCCGTGTCAGAAAACGATTCGATGCGACGAAAGTCACATATACATGTAATCGTGTACCATGGGCAGATGAGTAGAACGACGAAAACACAACAAGAACAACATCGAATCCTGAAAAGATAATAGAATTGGCCATGAAATTGATTTGGAGCCACTAAACGCCAAATTAGTGAATGAGTGTCATCTCTCCCATTTTGAGTGCCACTCAAGAAAACGTGAAATTGGGGGAGAGATGCAGTAGCCTCCATTTTTGGAGAGCTTTTAGAGAGAGAGTGTGCTTCTCTCTAGAATACCGGGAGATCCGACCGGTCAAGAAGCCGGACAAGAAGGAGAACCGCTCTACGCTGAGCGTGCCACGCGTGATTCCCGGATCGTGGAGTTTCTTCAAACTCCTTGGAGGTAGGATTTTCTCCTACTTGCCTTGGCTCCCATTTTAAATGTTTTACTAATGTTTCTAAGTGGGAATGAGGTCATGAGGGGTCGCTGGGGACGTCCCAAACCTTGGGACCGAATTGATGGTAATTTTGGAAACCAAATGTTGAGTCGTAAATGGCATGGGCTGTTTGGGTATAAATTGTGTTGATTTGTGTGTATCAATGGTTGCTTGGTATGCATTGGGCCGGAATGGCCGTGATTTGCGGGTTCACCAGTGAACTGCTGATTTAGGATTTTTCTGAATAGTAACCGAGTACTTAATTGGTCTCGAAACGTTGTTCTAAAATTATATTTTTATGAAAATATGTGGCTCGTTGGCACCGAATCGAATCACAGGTGTTCAACATTAGCCCAAGTGAGCTAATTTTTGGTGTTTGAAATGATAAAATCATAACATGTTGTATGATTTAATTTTATGTAAATATATTCATGTTTATATATTTGCATGTGGTTTAGACTGTATTGGAACTGGCATACATGCATTCCATATGCACTAGAACATCCTCGGACTATAGGAGTTAGTGCATGGTATAAGTCTAGAGAAACAAGGTTCTGAGGGTACTTAAAACGAAATTATCTATAAGATCTAAACTAAAGAATATATCAACTGGCTTCTGAGCGGCCCAATGATATTTATTCATCGGAGGGTAGTTCATTAAATAAATAATATATATCAACCGTCTGAGCGCTCCAATTGATATATATATTCATCGGAGGGTTGCCCACTAATAACACAATAATTCTCATACAAGGCTTAAAGTGAGTGTGAGAGAGCCTGAGGACTCCTGGATCCGAAGTTGGTCATGTAGACATTCAAGTAGGATCATGCAATTGCTTGAATGTGTGTTTACTTTGGAACATTGCACTCGCACTTAGTGTGAGTAGCTCCAATTTCTAGTGGCGATTCTCCTACTGGCTTTAGCTCACCTCATTGGACCCCTTTCCTTATTTTAAGGTGTACAAGGAGCTCGCGAGGACGGCCTGGCCCTAGAGGTTGAGTTTTTGGAAGAAAGCCTATGTGGCTTGACATTTTCCACATGTATTAGAATTCTCTAATTTTGATATATGTCAGAGCAAGAGTAATAACATATTAACTCTTGTAACTATTAACATAATGGATTCATAGCTGAGATATTTTACGGAAATAATCGTTTATAGGCCCAAGTGGTCGATGGATATATATATTGCATATATTGGACTGCTTGGGATGTGGATATGTGTGGGGACAGACCGGTAGAGCCCCGCATGTGCTGAGATCGGTCATTTTCTAGCGGCTGCAACCCGACCTCCACTTGTATTCCGCGGGTTGACGGGTAGTCAACGGACCCCCGGGTTTTGGGGCGTCACAATGCCCATAACCTGAGTCCTGATCGACTCCCTCACACATGCAAATGTAAAGTGTGAAAACTAGTCATTGGTGTTTCACCTAATGACTTAACCCATTGAACAACCCTCTAATATTTATTTAATTTCATCAAATTTCGTGTGTTTTTGTGGGTAGCGAATTTCTGGGGTCTCACCTCAGACTTCGCACGCCTTCCGACACTTATGCAAACTTTTATCACTGGATCTATATGTCTAACCAAGAATAGAATTTGGGTCTTTCACCTTGGGGGAAGATCTACCCCATCTTGCTTCACCCAAACACACGAAATTTATTATTATTATTTTATGCACCTCGTGAGTCTCAATTTTGGACGTCGTCCAATTTCCGAGCTTACTACACATTCATCAAGAATGGTGAATAAACAATACCATAGCACACACACCCGACTTAACGCGATGTCCCCGTGCATATGAAATGCAATTATGCCATTTCATACTATAACATGTTACATGCAAAATGAGAACTACATGCAACATATTCAACACATGGATAATTATATTTTCTACATATAATTTACATCCATCATAATCTGACGGTCAATACATCTATAAGCATGCATTAACATGATTTTCACTAATAACCAACATACAAGATATTCACTTTATTTTATTGCAATAACACATAAAAACAACAACGACACGGCTGATAGTCCCAAAATCACCTTGACGGGTTCGAAAATAGTCACGAAAATTAAGCCCGGATCGCCGCTAAAATGGGCTTCAAATTAAACTGGATCATCCAAAACAATTTCTAAAATTCAAATTCACTTATTACGACTTCGAAGAACGCCCATGCCATTAAATGACCTTTAGGCTAGAAATAATCCAAGTAGAAAAATTCCCTACCTTGTGAAGCTCAACAAACTGCATGAATTCTCATTGTATTAGATCACTTTAACTCTGATTGTCGAGATTTGACTCGTCTAACGCTTCTGGAAAAATCTACTTTTCTTTCTCCTCTTTCCTCTCCTTGTCCATATTTTTCTTTCTCTTTTTTTTTTCTTTCCTTCTCTCTCCCTTCTTATCCACCGAATTCCCCTTTCTTTTTGTTTGCTCCTCCCCTCATTTCCTTTTCATTTTCTATTTTCTCATTTTCTCATTTCTCATTTTCCTCTAATTTCTCTAATTTTCTCTTTTATTTATTTTTCTCCTTTTTCTCCTTTTCCTCATTTTGATTCACATCAATCGAACTTATCCATAAGTGGGGGAAACTTTCCCCCACTTTCCCCCTTGTCACTTGTCACTCTCACATTTTTTTTCTCTCTTCATTTCTTGATTTTTCTTTTTCTTTTATTTCCTTCAGACATATTACTACGCAGCCATTCACATAAGCGCACTACATACTTTATGCCATTATTACTCCCCAGGCCAAGAATGCCAAGATCCATACGATCACGCTTACACACCCGACATCCGACACCTCGAAAAATGTAAAATTCCAACTGTCTCGGAATCCAACGAAATTCGACGGGGTAACTAGATTTCGCAAGACGAATTCAACGGTGAAGTCCGTTTTGTCATCCGAGATCTAGAAAATTTCCGGTTTCCAACCGAAATTACCATTTTACCCTTACCCAGAAAATTGAATTTTTTCCAGATTTTACACTTAAAATGTAAAATACAGCTGTACCAAAAATCAATCTTACCTTGCACTTGAGATTTGGCTCAAGTCATAAAAAGGGTAGGAAGGGGTACATGAGGTTCTAGACTCGAATTATTGTTCCTAAATCGTGATATGCATAATGAATATATATAAAAAAAAAAGAAAAAAAATCAATCTTACCTTATAAAAATACAATTTTACCATAAAATAAAAATATTTCTCAAAAAAGTTAAATTATTATCATTTAGGTATATATGGATTATAATATATATATATATATATATATATATATATATATATATATATATATATATATATGGTATATATATATAAGGTATGTTGAAGGTTGATTACAATTATACCAATTATCAAGTGTTGGAGCATATCTCTTGATTAACCTCTATGGCGTATAAACAATCAACCGCACTTCCCGTTATTCTTATCATAGTTTCTAGGTATTTACACTTAATTGTTTCACATCTCTTGATTTTATTTATTATTTATTTATTTATTTAATTAGAAATACAAATTAGGGTCTTTTTTAAATATAAATTATAAACCTTTTCCAAAATTGGAGTATATAATTGCGTTTATACTTGAATGGTGTTTTCGAAAATGATTTTATTTTTACAACTGGCTACTACCAAAATCAGATTTTACAAAAGCCGATTTAGTGGTTTGCTTTGGTCTACGCTTAAAATTTTTTAAAAACATAGAGAATATCAAAACTGTGAATCAAACGTATTGTATTCTCTATATTTTCTTTGTTCTTTTTCTTGTTTTTGAGAAAAAAAAAACAGTTTTAAAAAACAAAAATCAAAACAACTTAGTATCAATTCCTATCTTGAAAGACGATTTCAATTTTTATTTATTTTTTATTTCAATTTCATGACATACTATTTAGAAAATGTTGATTCTATTTCAACAATATGTTTTGGAACGATAGATTTTATATAGGGTGTTGTATGTTGTAGGAGGGAAAGATAAAATATTCACTTGAAGGCGACAAACCTTGTACCGATTATACGACTTGTATACTAGCCTATTTTTTATTGTAATAAGGCCTTTATAATAGCCATTTGCAATGTTAATACATTTGTCTTTTAATCTTCTCTAAATTGTGGAAAAGAAGTGTAAAATAAAAATTTTGTTTGATAATTTTAAAAAAAAATAAAATACTCTTGAGGTTTGGCTCAAATATTAAAAGGGTGAGATGGACATATGGATCTAAAAACTAGGATCATATTCGTAACGTAATATTCAAAGTGAATAGATGTCAAAAAAATATTTTAAAAAGATAATATTAAGAAAAATAATATTTAAATTATTAACAAATTGGAAACACACTCAAAACAATACCAATTCTACAACTTTAAGACACATATACATCAAAATGGGGGCGGAGGCTAGAAAGAAAAAGAAAATCAAAATTAAAGACAGAAATTGACACATTGAGTTATTGTTACTTTTTAGAGAGGATTTATCTGCTGATCGGTTCCATACAAGGGTGTAGAATGGTATTTCCTAAGCCTGGAAAGGCCCTCCCACCCATCGTCGTTGGGTTAATGGGTTCTCCGATCAGCCTGCCCTATCGTTGGTGCTTTATTTTGAGAGATCGTACTTAGCGAGAGGGCTACTGAACTCTGCTTAAGTACCATTCCACACTCTTATATGGAATCGATGTGGGATCGTATCATTCCATACCCCTTGAGAAATTGGACGTCCGCGAACGACATTTACTTTGGGTGGCTCACACTCTAGATAACATTCACTCCGGACTCACCTTTGGGGCATCGGGTAACCCTTTTCTAGATAGCCCTCAACCTCTAAGTACCGTCTCTCAATGAAAGCACCAATGATAGTGTCTCAAGCCCAATCAGAGAGCGTAGCCCAAAAGACCAGCCTGATAGATGGGAGAACCTCTCGATCTTTAAGTAATATTCCACACTCTTGTATGGAACCAATGTGAGATCGTATCATATTCTTTTAAAGAATGTATCTTGAAGATTGAGTTTTTTTTTTTTTTGACAAAATGGAGATTGAGTTATTCCTCTTTACTTGAAAAGAACTATATCAATTTATAGAATATCTTATATGACTCAACATATATATTATTCAATTAATCAAGGTAATAGACAAAAAATAGGGGCCCCTCTTTGGTTACAGCTTTTGAAAATTATTTTCCGATCTAAAAAATAAAAAGAATAAAAAAACACATGTTTGATTCCTTTTTTTTTTTTTTGTTCTGAAAACAAAGAGAACATAGAACATACTAAATTCAAAAAATAAAAACAATTTTTAGAGTATTTCAAAAAACATGAACAAATTTCAAAGAACATCAACATGGTGTTCGTTGTGTTTTTAAAAATTATTCTCTTTACATGCCCTAGAATTTTTAGTAAATTATCACTTTTATTTAGGAAGAGGGCAATTATAGTATCGCAAAATGCTTTTAACCAAAAGGACAAAAGAGTTGAATGAGATAGTAAAAATAAAACTTAAAAGGATAGTGACAATCAACCTAATTATTTAAATTTAATTTTATGAATTATTGCTTTATAGTCAAGATTATGAGAATGAGTTTGTTAAAATAAATATTAGATTTCTAGTAAAGGCTACAAGTAACCAGGTAATAAGTGATATAAACCAAAATATATTAAAAGATAATCTTAATTTTTAGAAGATACTATGGATCCAAAGTAAGAGTTGCCCCTCTCTCTAGAAACCCTAGCCACCCCTCTCGATGTTCTCTCCTTCAGGTCCTTGTTTGTTAGAGAGGATGAGCGATTTTTTTTTTGCCATTCTTGACCTGAAATCACTCCTTCTATAGTTTTCTTTCTTTAGATCTAGGTTTTTTTTTTCCCCACAAAGTGGTTTCTTCACATTGATTTGGATTTGTGGCCTTATTTTTCTATTTTTTTCATGTCGCTTACCGTAAAACTCTGTTACACGTGTTTGTCACCGACTTTTTGAGGTGGGTAGTTGTGTTGCCGATCAAGGTTTTTGTGTTTTAGTATTGATGCTTTACAAAGTCTATTTTTATAGAGTTATCACATCTAATCTTGTTGGTCACTATGCTACAAATCTAAAATCTTAGGAATTTTAGGCATTATTGAATTATCAAATGTCTAGACCTTGAGTTGATCATTTTTTCTATTAACATAGATGCTGCATCATCCTCTAAAGTTTTTATCACTCTTGTTTTTATGGATTGTATTGCTAATCTGGATCAATAAATTTATCTTTTTTTAGAAAAAAAAAAGGATCCAAAGGTATAAAAACATATAATTTTCAATAGTACACATATATTGTCCATCATGCCTAATTTGTGTGGTAGAGCGCTTAATGTTTCAAAAAGACAAGGCATAGGAAGGGGTGTCGGGTTCGGGTACGGGTTCGAGTGGGGATAGTTTACTACATTGTAACTAAAGTGTTTAGCTGGAAAAAAAAGATACAAATACACGATATTTTTGTAAATGTTATAAGTAATATTGTAACAAGTGATATGAATTGAAATACATTAAAAAATAATTTTACTTTGTGCAAGTACTATGAAATATGGATCCAAAGACATAAGAACATCATTTTCAATATTTCGTACGTGCGTGCGTAATAAGATATATGTATTCCACAAATTGTCAATTTTATTTATTTATTTGATGTTTCTTCTAAAAATGTTTTTAATAATTTAGCATACTCTAAAAGGACATATTTAAATTCCTTTCAAAAAAGTACATATTTAAATTCTTTCTTGCATAGGAGCAAGAGTTGAGAAATTTTAGATTTTGTATGTTATGACTAAAAAAAGAATAATAATATTGAAATTTCAGAGAGTAAGTGATTTCATTTTCTGTAACTGAAGTGTTTTCTACATACAACTCTGTTTAGAACCAAGCTACATCGAAACATTTATAGGAACAGAGGAAATTTCTAGAATCGAAGGGGTTTGGTTATGGTGTTGGTAAGGTGTAGGAATATTGCTCACGTGATCTGGCATGTAATCTGATTGTTTTGAAACATCATCGACATGCCCCCTCAAGCTGAGCTGGGCTGAACCTAGATGCAGCTTGTGACAAAGACCAAATGAGAGCCTGATAAGGGTTTTGTTAGTAGATCAGTAGGCTGATGAGCTATGGAAGCATAGCGAACCTTCAACTTGCGAGAGGTGGCAAGGTCTCGAAGAAAATGAAGATCCAGTTCGAAATGTTTGGTACGAGCATGGTAAACAGGGTTGGATGTAAGAGCCTGTGCACTCATGTTGTCACACCATAACACAAAGAGGAGAAAAGTGTTTAAACACCAATTACAGAGCTGTTGATCCATATTACCTCAATTGCAGTGGAAGCAAGAGCACGATATTCTGCCTCCTTACTTGATCTAGCTACAACTGTTTGGTTCTTAGAACACCAGGAAATCAAATTTCCACCTAGGAAAATATAGAGCCCGCTAATAGACTTTTGATCATCAAGATTAGTTCCCCAATTAGCTTCGAAAAAACCTTCTAGTTGAAGAAGGGAAGCGGGATGAAAAGAAAGACCATACTGAAGGGTGACTTTAATGTACCGGAGAATATGCTTGTAAGCAAAATTTAATGAGAATCAATTACTTGTAAAAATCACGAGCTTCTGCTGGACAAGATGTTTATATCTGGCTCGAGTATTTGTGAGATATTGGAAGATTTCCCATAGCATTTACTAGTAGTAGAAGGATGTGCAAAAGGAGGACCACTATGAGAAGAAATATAATTGGAGAGGCACATGGGAGGGAGTAGAATAAGAATTAGCATCTGCCATGTTTGTGCGAGAGAGCAAATCAGTTGCATATTTGGTCTGCTGCATGTGAAGTTTAGAAGAAGAGCGTGTAACCTCAAATCCAAGGAAGTAGTGTACTAAACCAAGAGTTTTGAGGGTGAATGCACAATTCAGATCATGAATGAGTTGATGAACATCAGTTGCATTTGCTCCGGTAATCAAAATATCATCAACATATACCAAGACAAAGAGTTAATGGCCATTTTTGCAGACATAGAAGAGAGAAGAACTGAATGGAATCGTGAACCCCACTCGTAGCAAAGTCCTCGAGTCGATCATACCAGTTTTAGGAGCCCGTTTTAGGCCATACAAGGCATTGCGCACGGTAAACAAAATGAGGTTTATGAGGATCCACAAACCTTCGTTGTGCCATGCATAATGTTTTCAAGGTCACCATTGAGAATGATTTTTATTTTACATCAATGTGTTGAATGTCCCATTGATGAGTAACAACCAAGGTAAAGATAAGCCTTATAGTAGCATGTTTGACTACAGGACTAAATGTCTCAAAATAATCCACACCAGGTGTTTGTAGAAACCCCTTAGCGTACTTGTCAAGAGTACTGTCGACCTTCTATTTGATTATGAAAATCCATTTATTGTGTACAATTTTCTAATCTGGATGAGGAGAGACAAGATCCCAATTATTGTTCCATAGAAGAGCAGAAAATTCAGTGTGCATAGCTTGCTTCCATTGAGGGTGGGATAAAGCCTCCGCAATAGTGAGAGGAGTTTGATGATCAGTGGTGAAAATTCATGGTTTAAAAATGGCCGGACTTATAATGAGGTCAGTATCGATGACTGGTTACTGTGGAGCAGCTAAAGGCTTGTTAGGGAGACGGGTTAAGGAAAGAGAGGAATGTTGGTACAAGCTACGATCGAGAGGAGGAAATTTGTCGCTGTGGAATACAGATGGGAGAAGAAAGGGTGCTAGAAGATATACGGGATTCATCAGGGTTTTTGTCCATGGACCGAAGGAGTAGAAGAAGGCACAAGGGCTGAAATTCCAGGCAAAGAGAAAGGAAAAGAAAAACCAAAGGAGGGTGGTACAAAAGATGAAGGAGCAGAGGAAAAGGAGAAAAGTTGAGGATAAGGAAAATTGGTTTCATCAAACATGGCACTACGAGCAACATATATACTTCTTGAGTTAGAAGACACCTATTTCCTTTATGCACGGGGTTGTAACCAAGAAAGACACACGCGGAAGTCCGAAACTGAAATTTTCGATTATGGTAGGGACGAAGATTGGGATAACAAGCACATCCGAAAGTTTTTAGAAAATGATAATCAGGATGTTGATGAAACAACAATTCAAAGGGTGATTTGTGTTGAAGAACCTATGTAGGCAGTCTATTGAGGAGATAAACTACAGAAACAAATGCGTCCCACCAAAATTTAAGTGGTACGGATGTTTTCAGCTGTAAAGTGTGACAAGATCTACACACAAGCCGACAAAGCCAGGCTCACCCGCCCTTGCTGCTGGTGTGTATGAGGACAGGGATGACGAAAGTCAATGCCAAGGGAGTGAAGGAGAGGGGCTAACTTGCGGTATTCACATCCCCAGTATGTTTGGATATGTAACGCCCCAAAAATTCCCTAGAATTTTTATAATAATTTTATTATATATTCCGTATAAATCGAGCTAAATCAGTTTTTCCAGAAAATTGATAAAATTTTAAACTCGTGAAAATGATAAATGTGAAATAAATATGTGGAGCATATGATTAACATATTTTCTAAAATGGTAAAATTGATTGAACCCGAAATAAACACGTTGAAAAGTGGCAAATTTGGAAATGTGTAACAAGGACTTAAGGGTCTAAGGAGAATGAGCTGAATGCCAAGGAATTGGGTAAATGATAAAATGAAAGTGAAATGAAGAGTTAAAATGCCAAAATGAGAAAATGGGTTTATTGAAGTGCCAAACATGGCCTAGAGAAATGATCGATATTAGACTCATATCGGGTCTTAATGGCCATTGTGCCAAAAACGTTTTGAGAGTGAGGGAGAGAAAAAAGCTAGGGTTTTGTGCGTGAAGATCAAAAGATTGGTGTGATTCTTCCCTTTTTTCTCAAGATCTTGCAAGAAGAAAGAAGGAAGAAGCTAGGGCTTCAAGTGCAAAGTGATTTGAGGTATGTAACTAAGCCCTAGAAATTTGTATTTGATATTTGGATTAGAAAAACCCTAATCCATCCATGGGTTTTGCTCATGGTTGGTTTAGGATAGTATTTGGATGTCATTGAGAGTGATTCCCATGTTTAGTTTGGGTTTTTGAGTGATTTTTGGAGAAAATCGCAAAAAGGAGCAAAGAAGGAAAACTAGGCAAATCGGGCCTTTGCCGGGGTGAAGTGATTCGCCGTAGCAAAGGCTGCCTCACCGCGGCGAGGCTGAGAGCCAAAAAGGCCACCCCATTAGTTCGCTGCAGCCAGAGTCGCAGCACGCCAGAAGTGGGCAGCTATTTCGCCACAAGACACCGCCTGGCGCAGGCAAATTTTTTTGATTTTGTAATCGAAAGCCTCGTAGATTCAGACACCGATTGTTTAGGAACCCTAATAAATGATTAATGGGGGGTCCAAATAAGAATGAAACTATGAAAACGACAAGACTCCGCCGGCACATCTATTAAGTGTGATTAGTGCTAGTTCACTAAAAATGTGATGTGTGTGATTTGCTAGGGACCGGTGAAGATCACCTAACCTAGGATCGAGATTGAAGTCAAGGCAAAAAAAAAGAAAAAAAAAAAAGAGAAAGATTGGTTTGTTCTATCTTATCCTATTCTCGTTTCAATATTTGAAATGCTTGTTCTAAATGCATAAGAAAAACATATTGATTCGAGTAAGGCAAATGATTATGAAATGTTTGCATATGAAAATTTCATGAGTATTGGAAATGAACTGTTTATACAAATGTACATATTGTATTGTATTTGATATAAATGATTTGAACGCCCTTGATAGAATGTTAACCGTTTAATTCGCATTAAGAATAGATTGGTATACTAATAGGAGTCAAACTAGCGCATTGCTTAACAAGTGTATTGGATGTGTCACTGACGCCCAAACGACAAAAGACGGGTAGTGTTTACGAAAATGATTTTTAAATAACCAGTTAGCAGCCCAACGAGATCAGATCGTGTTATAAAATAAATGTTTTATACGGCCTCGTAGCCCAAATGGGACTGCCGGTGATTCTCCGACATCCCAGATACGTAAAACATAGGCTAAATCTGGCAGGGCATAATCGTAGTGATTTGAGATTGTTTACATTGAAATTGAAAAGCATGATTGCAAATTGAAATGAAAGTGTATATTTGGGATGATCAATGAACCATAAATGATTGTTTATGAAATTGTATATGTATTGTATTGACATTGATCATCCAAAAAGATTTGAAAGTATTGTTTAGCAAAATTGCATGAATTGACTTAAACGGAAACTGAAGAATGGAATTGTATAGAACCACTAAGCATGAGAATGCTTAGCGTATTGTTTTTAATCAATGCGTAGGTACCGAGTGAATAGGGACAAAAGGCAAGATCGAGGAGCGTCGAGTCATAAAGGAAGAATTGCAGAGTATGCTTCGACATTTGCATTCACTCCATCTTTTTGAACATTGATATTTTGTAAAAACAATTTGAACTCTGAACATCTATTTCGTAAATCATTTTGAAAAGGCATGGAATGCCTTCATTGTAAATGCATTTTGTTAAATGTTTATGGGCTTGCCCTAAAATGAAATCGCTTCGCAAAGATTTGAGATCGAAAACGTTTATGAATGAAATGTATTTGATAAATGGCTTCGGCTGGGTGTCCCCGAGGTTTCGGTTCGGATCCGCTAACCGGGTCGAACCGGGCTTGGGGGTTGCTACAGGATACACTTAACTTTAGTAGTGAATTTATGTTATGCCATTGTAATGAAACCAGAAACAGTTGAAGTAATCTCATATTCGAGACGAATGGGTAACCATATAAACTATGAAGTCAATTCATAAAAGAAACATAGTAATGATATCCATCCACAGAAAGAGAAGGAGCTGGGCCCCATACATCAGAGTGAATGAGTTGTAATGGACATGAAGTCTTTTGAGAAGTAGTAGGAAAATGAAATTGATGAAGCTTGCCTTGTCAGCTTGTCATTGTGGACATGTAAAAGACAGCTACAAGTAGATAATTCTCCAAATCATAGGTACGTACAAATAAGGGCAACTGAGATCCCAAAGATTATAATTGCATCGATGATCGATACTTGTTGATGGTAAAGGTAAAGTGAAGCGCAACAAATATGCTTTGAGATGAAAGGTAGGGACTAATGAATGGAGATGTGGAGAAACTTATGCTATTGATACGGCTCCACGGCTCACACCATATTGAAATTTCAGAGAGTAAGTGATTTCAATTTCTGTAATTGAGTGTTTTCTACATACAACTCTGTTCAGAACTAAGCTACATCGAAACATTCATAGGAATAGAGGAAGGTTCTAAAACCAAAGGGGTTTGGTTACGGTGCTGGTTAGGTGTAGGAATGTTGCTCACGTGATTTGGCATGTGATCTGGTTGTTCTGAAACATCACCAACACGCCCCCTCAAGTTGAGCTGGGCTGAACTCAGATGTAGCTTGTGACAAAGACTAAGGAAACGAGAGCCTAATAAGGGTTTTGTTAGTAGATCAGTAGGTTGATGAGTTGTGGAAACATAGCGAACCTCCAACTTGCAAGAGGTGACAAGGTCTCTAAGAAAATGAAGATCCAGTTCGAAATGTTTGGTACGAGCATGGTAAATAGGGTTGGATGCAAGAGCCTATCCACTCATGTTGTCACACCACAACACAAGAGGAGAAGTGTGCAGGTGAACACCAATTTCAGAGAGCAGTTGTTGAATCCATATTACCTCAGTTGCAGTGGAAGCAAGAGCACGATATTCTGCCTTCGTACTTGACCTAGCTACAATTGTTTGCTTCTTAGAACACTAGGAAATCAAATTGCCACCAAGGAAAATGCAAAGCCCGCTGATAGACTTTCGATCGTCAAGATTAGTTCCCAATCGCATCTAAAAAACCTCTAGTGTAAGAAGGGAAGCTGATGAAAAGAGCACTTCATAATGAAGGGTGCCTTTAATGTACTGGAGAATACGCTTGTAGGCAGCCCAATGAGCATTAGTTGGAGCTTATAAAAATTGGCTAAGCTTGTTGACAACATAAGTGATATCGAGTTGAGTATTTATGAGATATTGAAGTGCCCCTATAGTACTACGGTAGAGAGAAGGATGTGCAAAAGGAGGACTACCATGAGAAGAAATATAATTGGAGAGGCACATGGGAGGGAGTAGAACAAGAATTAGCATCCATTATATCAGGCGAGCAAATCGGGCCAGACATTTGGTCATTGTACGTAGTTTAGAAGGAGAGCGTGTAACCTCAAATGCAAGGAAGTAGTGTAATGAACCTGTAAGACTCGAGAAAATTCCAATTTTCGAAAAAAATGGCTTCGCCTTCGTAAAACTGAAAATTTTCTAGATCTCGGATGATGAAACGGATTTCACCGTCGAATTGTCTCAAGCAACGAATACCATCACAACTTCACAATTTCGGCATACCGACTCAGACGTTTTCGAAAGCAATCAGATCTGCATCAGAATGACATGTGATGTGACAAAAGTCACATATAACATGTAATCTTGTGACACATGTTGTATGAGTAGAGAGATGATGGAAATGGACGGTCAGATAGCGCCATGTCAAAAACTGGTATGCACACATGTATGGAATTATTAAATTGTTAATGAGCATAAGGACAAAAGATGAACAGTTCATCTTCTCCAATTAGAGGCAAAAACGGGCAGCAGCTGGGGAGTGGATGCAGTGGCTGGAGTTTTTCAATTTTAGAGAGAGAAGGACCTCCTTCTCTCTAGATTTCAAATGATCGGACCGTCGGCTTCCTCACTGAGCAAAGCACGAAAGTCGTTTCTACGCGACTGGGGTGGCACCGATCAGTGGAGTCTCACAACCCCAAGAGGTAATGAATCTTTCTCTACTTGGCGTTAATCTTTGTTTAAGAACCATGTAAACGTGTTGCGAATATCTCCGGGTTGTTTTTAAATTAAACTCCTGGCCTCAAGTTCTCAACTGACGGTAAAATTCCTATTTTGAGTGGTTGTGAACAGTAACCCGAGGGTTTCACTGTTCATGTGAATAGTGACACGAAATTATTTTTTTTTTTGTGAAAATGTGTATGGTTGAGTGATTCAAAATGAATTGCTCGTGTTTGTTAATTAGCCCATGTGAGATAATTTTGGTGTAATTGATTGTGAATTTGCATAACATGTTTTATGTGATTTAATTATGTTAATATATATGTATGTGAATATATTAGTACGAATGTGTTGAATTTCCAGATTACGCATTCCATATGACCAGAAATCTAAAATTTCAGTGTGAGTGCATAGTTGAGATCGATACACTGTTAGTGTTTGATGGTGTGTGTCTGGAGTACATTTGCTAGGAACAACACCGTAGGGTGTTGATTAACGGGTTTGATTAATAGGACAAACGCCCAAAGTTATCTTATCGAGTTAAGGAAATTGAAAGCTGGTCTATCAGATTTCATATGCACCGTGTGCACCCTAGAACAATAGGAGGAGTGCATGAGGTGGTTTTTGAGAGAATTGTTTCGAGGGTCAATTCAACAATATTATTTATCGGAATGTGTTAATTACAACATCGGGAGGGTTGGTCCATATAACATATCAATCGCTGAGTCGGCCTAATTTCATATACACTCCGAGGGTCGTCTATGTACCATCAATCGCTGAGCCGGCCCAATTGATATACATTGGAAGGTTATTCACAAAATAGATTATCGGAGTCGGTCCACTATTTATATCGGAGGGTTGTCCACAGTTAAAAACAAATACCTTTGTTTGGAAATGGTTTTCATTCATAGCAAAATGCATGTTTGAGGGAGTTAGTGAGAACTCGAGGTAAATGGTTGTAAATGAAAATGAGTTTAAGAGAAATCTTGGTTGTCATCGAAAATGACGTAGCTCATACTTGGCAACTTCGTGATGTGTGGTCGAAAGGATGAGGACTCGGATATGGATAGGCTGTAGTCACATTTCTCCTCATCCATGACATGTAGACATTCGTTATATTCAGCCATCATCGAATGTGTTTTGACATATCGCATGTGCACTTAGGCGGAGTAACCCATGTAGGAAATTATTCCCTTTATCGGGCTTCGCCTACCCTAACGCGGATCACCATTTCAGTAATGTGGAGCGATCGGGAAGGCGACTCTCATTATAGGCCGTTTGAGAAGAAAGCCGACTTGTGGCTTTGATTTTGTATAACATGTATTAGAGTTTTATAATTTTAATATATGTTGAAATAAGAGTAATGTAAAACCCTTAAACCATGTAATATATCGGGTTGATATATACTAGAGATGATGCAGTGGGCCCAAGTGACCATTATTTTATTCGCATGTGGACCCTGTGTGGTCATATTGAACTGCTCGGGGACAGTTTTGTATTCGGGCAGAGCTCCTCAGAGCAAAGGAGGACATGGTCCGATGAGCCTAAAACACCATATTATACTCGTCCGTCTTCCATTTTCCTGTTTATTTTAGAGTAATTTTATAGTTTTTGTGACTAGAATACCGGATTAATGTATGTTAGAATGTAGGGAGCATCGGGGCGAAAAGAGCAAAGCAGAAGCTAGGTGAGCATTGAGCAAATGGGAACAAGGCGATGAATGGCACGCCGCGACGCCCACGCCGCGACGCCTCCACGCCGTGATCGCAAACCCACGCGACGCCCCATGTCGCGACCGGGTCACTGGGATCTCGCAGACCCTATCATTTAAAGTGCACGTAAGGATCTTAAAAGGGGGTAACGGAGGCGCACTTTAACGAAGGCACTGAATTGAGAGCGAGTGACACAAGACTTCGAGGAAGCCCCATTTTGACCGTATTTTCTCATTGCTCGATATTTTCTCGGATAGGAGGAATGATGTTTTTTAATTCTAAACATTTTCTTCTTTTCATTCATGATGTTCTGGGAAAAGTAGATTTATTTCTAGGTTATATTGAACCTTGTCATATGTTCATGGATTAAAGTTTGAAACTTTATATTATTCAGCTTATTTCTCAATATGTCAGGAATTATTCTATGCTTATGGATTAATCGTATGTCGTATGTCCCCCAGCCAACATTGAAGTATAATTACACTGAGATCCGTGATCTCGAGAGATGAGGGTATTCAGGATCCGGGCAGAGTAGACTTCAAAGGATTCGTAAATAGATATTCGAACCCGGGCGTGACAATCGGGTTGGGACATTAATGCATTTCTAATACTGACCTGATAGATATACCCGATTCTATTCGCGTAGATAGGCGGATATACCGAGAGAGTGATACCTGTAGAAAAGATCTACCACATTGACATATTAAATATACCGAATAATAACATATTTAGAAGATTAATCCATT
The DNA here is from genome assembly GCA_016808115.1 of Tetrastigma voinierianum. Classification (NCBI taxonomy): domain Eukaryota; kingdom Viridiplantae; phylum Streptophyta; class Magnoliopsida; order Vitales; family Vitaceae; genus Tetrastigma; species Tetrastigma voinierianum. Next base: position 297,232 of record JAEQBH010000419.1, on the reverse strand, counting down.
GAACGTGACAAGCGGGAGATATAACCCTAGGCTTCAAAACCAAGATTCTTTAATCAATCAATAGTTTAGGTAATCTTTACATATTTGAATTCTCTAGAGTCATCTTTAAGATATTATCTAAAAGCGTAACTCTTGTAGTCAATACACTGTCCCCTCGCGGATCGATATCCGTACTAATTTGTGCACTATATTTACTTCGGGCGACGTGTACCGCCATATAGGCGTATATTTCAGACACCGCTTCCGCTCACAAGTTTTTTTACACGCTGTCGGGATGTGGATTGAATTGATATAGAGAATTAAGCAAATAGATATTACCTCGAAATTTTCTTTTACTTTTGTTTATTTTACAAGTACTGTAATTTGGTTTTGTCGCTCGTGGTGTTATCAAGTAAAGATAGGTTTCGCATACATGCGACATCGAGATCAAAATAACCAACACCTGTTCGATCCCGAGCCATAAAGACTTCTGCACAGACTGCGCCGAGAACAGAGAACGGAACAGATTAGAAATCCAATAGTCATGGAAACACTGAAGAACAAGATCTCGCATTGAACAGACCAACCGTAGAGGCCGAATGGGAATCATGGAAGGAATCAAGCACCTAGACCGTTTATACAGCCAGATGATCCTTTCATGTTATTAGACGAGTTCGTGTTACCACCGACTGTTGTTCAGACAGCTATCAGACGGCCACCTATTCAAGCAAAACACTTAATTGAAGTCGGGCCACAAAGATGATACGTATATCTTATTCCATGGACTGCTCCCATGAGAACCCGAACATGCATTTGACTAACTTCCCCGGGCTTGCGATACTATCAAATACAACGGAGTTACTGAAGAAGCTCTAAGGTTACGGTTGTTCCCACTTTCACTTGGGATAGGGCCAAACACTGGCTAACCAATCAACCACCAGATTCCATTACTACATGGAATGATTTGCACAAAAATTTCACCGTTCTTCCCATTGTCGAAATTGCACAACCGGTGCAAGAAATCAATACGCTTGACAACTTGAAGGGAGAACCCGGCGCAGGCATGGGATGATTTCACGCACTATCGCGGCCCACACCACCGCCCCCCGACCGCATGGATGCAAGTCCACACCTTCTATAATGGTCCTGAGAAACGAACCCAACAATGATCGATGTCACCGGGAGGAGTAATCGATGAAGAAAACCACGCACTGCTTTATGAAATCTTAGAAGATGCTGCGACCAACACTAACGCTGGCCTAGAGAGAAGGCTACACCGCGAAGCAACGGTGCGGCAATAAGATAACGAGGTCCTCAAATAATCCGTGAATCATGTGGCACCGACTAAACAGCTTAAATAGACAAAGAAGGGAACCGCGAACGCAATCTCAAACTAACCCATGGGAGTTATGTGAATTTCAGGGCGGACCGCACAACAAAGACGGAATGTCACCAGAAACCCTACAAAGAGAGCAAGCCCGCGACGTGTCCGTGTTTAATCGTAATCAATCACAACAAAGAAGGACCGGGACAGCCGCCATCGTAATCGGACCAGGCTAAGGTGGCGAACAATCGAACTAATAGTCGCAACAATCAAGAGCAGGTGGGCAATAATCGTAATCAATATGCCATCGAATCGAAGAGGAACCAACCTCTGAAAAGTTGGATTTAGAACAAGCTCGCACGATGTTAACTTCCCACTCTGCCTTTATGAATGAAACGAAGGCCAACATGCAGCTAGGCAACCCAGCTTGAATAACTGCAAAGAAACCGAAGTTTGAGGCACAAATGGGCCAAATGGGCAATTCCATCACAGAAGACAACCGGGCTCTTTACCAACCATGTTAAAGCAGGCATGCTGAGAAGTGGGAAAGAATTGGAAATACCGTTACAACCCCCAATCGTAGAACAGTTAGAGACTGAGAAGGTCAATCAGCCAGAGCAAAAAGATGATGCAGATAAAGAACAACCTCGTGAGGAAATGTGCCCATCGTGAGAACTCTACTGGCGTAGCGCCAACATACCGTTCCTTACCCACAGTTGCCTCAAGAAGCTATTACAACCGGATAAGCAATTCACGAAATTCATGGATGTGTTCAAAAAGTTGCATATCAATATCCCATTTGCTGATGCCCTAGAGCAGATGCCTAGTTATGTAAAATTCATGAAAGACATCTTATCCCATAAGAGAAGATTAGCTGATTTCGAAACAGTGAACTTAATTGAGGAATGCAGTGCCATCTTTTCTCGATAAGCCTACGTGCTTACAGGATCTGTGCGCCACCTATCCCTTGCACAATTGGAAATGCTATTTTTGAAAGAGCACTATGTGATTCGGTGCCAAGATAATCTTATGCCCTTATCCATTTTTCAAGCGTTTGGGATTAGGGAGTAAGCCCGCCCGACTACGCCACTCTTCGCCTTGCGTACGCATCTTTGAAGCATCCGAGAGGATAATAGAAGATGTCTTAGTAGTTGGTCGACAAATTTATCTTCCCAAGCAGATTTCATTGTTTTGATATGGAGGAAGATAAAGAAATACCAATAATCTTAAGACTCATTTCTGTAACCCAAGTGTGGCAAATGATTGATGTACAAAGGGGCGAACCCGAACCGAGAGTACAAGAAGATAAGTAAAAGCTCAACGCGGCTCGACGCAGCAAGACACCCAGCCAGAAGTGATACTTGCTTCATGGCCAAAATGGTTGAGGCTATAGTGTTCTGCAGCCAAGTGGTCTCACCGATCCTTCGAGACCAGCTTCCAGCGGAGAATGAGCCCCGAGAACCGAAATGTAAGAGGCGTATGAATATGTCAAATGTATGGACTCTTTCTGACACACAGACAAAAAAATACTTCGAATTTAGGTGAAGTGAGCAAACGTCCCATCGATTGAGCAACCACCCAAAATGGAACAAAAACCTCTACCTAGCCATTTGAAGTATGCATACCTTGGGGTAGAATCTACACTACCCGTGATCATTTCAGCATCTTTGACTGAACTAGAGGAAGAGAAGTTATTGAGGGTCCTCCGAGATCACAAACATGCACTCCTCGATGGCTAGCCATCGATCTCGCAGGGATTCGCCCTTCTATGCATGCATCATATTTTACTAGAAGAGGGACATAGACCTTCGTGGAGCACAGAAGGTTAAATCCTACAATGAAGGAGGTCGTCAGAAGAAGTGCTAAAATGGCTAGACACCGGGAGTGGTTTATCCCATTTCGCATGCTGCAACGGGTAAGCCCAGCCTGTGGTGCCGAAGGGAGGAACAACTGTCATCAGGACTGAAAACAACATCTTACTGCCGTCTAGAACAGTTACCGGGTGGAGGATTTGTATTGATTATCGGAAGCTGAACAAGGCCACTCGAAAAGATCACTTTCCTTTGCCGCGTGATCGATGCTCGACGACTGAAGAAAGGCGAATATTGGCTGCTTGGATAGATATTCGGGTTACAACCAAAATCGCCATAGCCCTTAAGATCAGGAGAAGACAACATCTTGTTTGTCCTTATGGAATACTTGCTCCTACAGATGCTCCTTTGACTGTGCAATGCACTGTGTACTTTTCAACATGTATGATGGCCATATTCTTCGACACGGTGGAAAAGATACCGAGATCTCATGGACGATTCAGTAATGGAAATTCATTTGATAATTGTTCTTAAAACTTAGAGTCAGATCGGGCAAGATGTGAAGAGACCAACTTAGCCTAATTGGGAAAGTGCCATTTCATGGTACAAGAGGGTATTGTCCTCGACATCTGGATTCAGCAAGAGGGGATAGAGTAGATGTGGCGAAGATTGAAGCAATCGAGAAGTTACCTCCACCCTCGCAAGAAAAGGGGACTAAGTTTTCTAGGCTATCGATTTTATAGGGCGGTTCATCAAGGATTTTTTTACAAATTAAAAAAACCGCTTGTCTAACCTACTAGTCCAAGGGATCCCATTTGAGTTCGATTCGCACGTTTGCATGCATTCTCGTGTCAAGGATAAGTTGGTTTAAGCCCTATTGTTGTGGCACCAGATTGGTCTTTCCGCTTGAACTCATGTGTGTGACGCCTCAAATACTTCGCACGCGCCTGGGCAAACGAGAGAAAAATCTTTCAAAATCTATTATGCCAGAACCTTGAATGATGCTCAAATGAATTATGCCACTGGCTGCAGAAAGAGCCGCCGCTATCAGGTTTGCTTTTGATAAGTTCAGGCCATATTTGATTGGCAACAAAGTCGTGGTGCACACTGATCATTCCGCCATTAAGTACTTGATGACCAAGAAAGATGCAAAACCTCGACACCCGTGGGTCCTCTTGTTGCAAGAATTTGATGTGGAAATTAAAGACAAGAAAGGCACTGAGAACCTAGTGGCAGACCATCTTTCACGACTGGAAGGGGCCAGAGATGATGTCCCATTGAATGACGAATTTCTAGACGAGAATTATGTGAATTATTTGGTAGCTAAAGTAGTCCCTCCGGAATTTAACTATCAGCAGAAAAAGAGGTTTTTCTTACACCTAAACACTTACTATCGAGGGAGCCAATTCTTTGCTGCATACACCGAGCTGATCAGGTCATAAGGAGATGTGTGCCCGAAGATGAAATGCAGAGCATTCTAAACCATTGTCACACTCTACCGTGTGGTGGACACTTTGGTGGCCAGAGAACAGCAGCTAAGGTGCTTCAATCTGGTTTTTACTAGCCTTCCTTGTTTAAAGATGCTCATCAATTCGTTTCCACTTGTGACAAATGTCAACGAATGGGGAACATCTCTAGAAAGGACGAGCCACCCATGCATCCCATTTTGGAGGTAGAATTGTTTGATTTATGGGGGATAGATTTCATGGGACCATTTCCTGCATCATACAACAACTTGTACATCTTGTTGGCGACTGCGCCCCGGGCTGGTAGAAGCGATTCCTACACGCATAAATGATGCCAAGGTTGTGGCTCAATTCCCGCGACAAAGAATATATTCTCACGTTTGAACTCGAGCTCGACGCATAATGGTACCCATTTCCGCAATAAGGTAATTGACAAGGTCTTAAAGTATGGGGGTACTTATCAGACATCTCAGATACCACCTCGCATCAAACGGACAAGCAGAGGTATCAAATCGAGAAATCAAATACATTCTCGAGAAGACGTTAACGGCTCCAGGAAGGATTGGTCTAAAAAGATGGACGATGCACTGGGCATACCGTGACAAAGATTTAAAACTCCTTCTGGTACGCTTGCCACCGTCAGACCGCTACGGTAAAGCGCGGTCATCTTCCAAATGAATTGAGCATCGGGCCTATTGGGCCACTTTACGCTTAAACATGGATAGTACATTGGTCGGGCGAAACGACCGCCTAACTCGTTGAACCTCCGATGAATCTCGTAACCGGCTTATGAAAACGCCTGCATTTATAAGGAAAGGACTAAAGCCCGGCACGACAAACACATCACCGTAAAGGAGTTCACAAATGGACAACACCCCTTCAATCCAATTCCCGCCAAAGCTTTCTTTCCGTGGAAATTGAAGTCTCGATGGTCCGGGCCTTCACAAGAACTAAGGTCTTTTCACACGGTGGGGCGGTGGTTACACATCCCGAGAAAGGCACATTTACATCACTACCCAACGATCAAGCCATATTATGGAGGCGAAGCCCCGCATGCCAAATCATTCCTTTGACAAAGAATGTGACAAGATGCAAGAAGAGATCTTAGGAGTTCTGCTCCTAGAGCACATTGCGACTCTGGGTCGTCGAGCTAACGACATTAAACATAGCGCTTCTTGGGAGGCAACCCAAGTGTTTCTTAAACTTTTCCTTTTTCTTAGTTCCAATTTCTATTGTTTATTTTCAGCAATATAGGGTTTCTAGCTTTCTCCGTAACCGGTGTTTCTACTTGTTCGCGACTTCGTAACCCGCGAATGCGGTGCAAAGTGGAGAGGGATTCGCTCAAGCCGTGCATTACAAGTCCATAAAGTCACACGCGAAAGTGGGGTTTCAAGATCGTAGTGAACATTAACGCGCATAAATTTATGACTGATCCATAATCTTGTCACGCCGCGACGTGGGACCCCACGCCGCGACGCCAAATTGACTCTCTCTCACGTCAGCGATTTGGGATTTCACGCCGCTGACGCCATTTTCTATTTCTCTCGGCCACGCCGCGACGTGGATTTCACGCCGCGACGCCATTTTCTATGTTTTCGCTACATCGCTGACGGATTTCACGCCGCGACCGCCATTTTCTATGCGGTCACGTCGCGACGGAACACGCCGCTACCGCGGATTTCACGTCAGCGACGCCATTTACATGTCTCCCGCTTCAGCGCCGCCGCGACGCGGATTCCACCGGCCGCGACGCGGATTAAACTACCGCCACGCCGCGACGCTGCTCCAACGCCGCTGACGCCGCTTAGTGAAGTTTCGTCACGTCACGCGACGTGGCCCCTGCTTTTAAGCCCAAGAGCGCTTCATTTCGGCGCTTCACTACTACCAACCAACTCCTTGAAACCCCTAAACTCTCCCAAATAAGACTTGCTCGCACCGACCGCTTCTAGCCTTCCCACATCACGAGGACTCCACACTCGCTCTACGACCACTATTGTGCCCTTACGTGTCACCCACCTTACCTAGTTCCGAGTCATTCTGGCACTCCCATCACATCGCGTTTCGCTCTAGCTGGGACATTTTCTAGAGCATTCTGCATCACAAATTTGGTTTAGGGTCTACAGTGCCTGCTAGGGTCTATTAGGTCTAGCGCAGGGTAAATCGCTTTAGAGCTCTGAGTCTTGAGTCATAGTTAGTTTTCCTTTAGCACACTAGGTGTTTGTGTTTCTGTCTGAGTTAGAGGTGCCCACTTTGGTACCACCACCACTTGTCTCCTAGTACAATATGTCGGGCAAGAGGAAAAAATTGCCCCAGTGAGGACCCGACTCCCACATTCGACGCCTCGCGGTTTGTAAATGCGAGTGCCGCCGATAGGTTTGGCACCATTTGCAAAAACCGCTCGTTCATTAAGGAGAAGGGTTTCACCACCCCGATGATTTCTTCCGCAAGACTATCGCGGCTATGGATGGTGTGCTCTTGTGCCAACCAATTTATCCAAAGAAATATGAGCGTGGTGCGCGAAATTCTACGCCTCAATCTCGCATCCCCATGTTTTTAAGAGAGTCGTGGTGCGGGTGTATTGGTCGACTTCAAAGGCGGGAGTCGATCAATAGTTACGCCTAGAGCATATTCCTTCGAGTCGCTCGATCGGCTCCGCGAGCACCTCACTACCCCGGTGATTATACGCCAGACACCAATGGTCGTGGTGAGTGGAGAATCAATAGTGCTGGGTCATGCGTAAATTTCAAGGCCAAGCATTTGGCCTTCATTCCTGTCCGCACCACTTCATCACCGCTCCCATTCCGACGACGAACGTGTGTGAAGGCGGATCGCTCAGCCTGCCGTGCTCAACTATGCCATCTTACAGGGTATACCCTTTGATGCTGGGCAGGTTATCGAGGATGCCATCCTCCTATAAATCGATGCAAGATGAACCCGACACTCTTCCGATCTTTTGGCTTCAGGTAAACAAGCCGGTGCCTCGGACGACATCGACACTGCTTCACCCCAATCAAAGCCATAGGTTTCCGCTGCGCGACACACCTGGTGTCCCGCAACTTGAGGGGACCTACGATTCGGGTCATGAGCCCTCGGACGAGGACGAGCTTTATGAGTATCAGCTCAGCAGGATCCCCGGGCGACCTGGGAGACATCAAGCCGCCTCCCGTCCCACGACCTCCACCACTGACCCCAAAGACCTCAAGCAGCCCTCGAGCCCTTCCCCGCACTCGAGGGACCCTGCCTCCTCACCGAGCGCGGACATTCCGAGATGAGACCCAGGAGCACCGTCCTCGTCTCTACAGGATTCGAGGCCCCCGTGCGCATATGAGTACCTGCATCGGGCCAACCAGCCACCATTTTGTGCAAGAAGAATGGCCCAGAGCCCAGACGCCCAAATTCTCCTTGCCATCATTTCCACTAATTACTCACCGCAGTTGATCACTGTGAGTCCCCTTCACCCTCTACTATTTATTTCTCGCTCATGACACCGCTATTCCTTATTCCTAAAAGTAAGGGGGTGATCGTGGCTTTATTTTGTGCTTTATTTTGTTTAGTTATGTTTTGTTTTTAGTGTTTTTAGGTGATCGTACTTTATTTTGTTTAGTTATGTTTTGTTTTTAGTGTTTTTATAGTGCTTTTATTTTGTTCAGAGTAGTTGTGTTTCTATTTAGTTCTTGTGTAGTCCAGCTTATCTAAGTCATGTGTAAATTTCGTTTGCGTTTGTGTTAGGGTTAACCTTATATGTAATAATTGCGTGTTTGTGTGCTATGTTAAAATTGAGGATCACTTTTGACTGAATTCACGATTACCATGAATGTTCAAATGGCTACAATGTTTTGATGCTCGTGAATTAGGTCACACGGAAAGGGTTAGTGAACCAACTAAGTGAATAAGACACCCGGGCTTCAAGAACTTATCACACCACACACTAATGACCTTCGTATATGGTATAGGCGCCGAGACCAACTACCTATCTCGACTAACCTGGGAGACTCGAACCATTTGGGCGACCGGGACACCTAATAAAAAGAGGATTGCCATCGAGCCCCAAACCAAGAGAGAAAATACAAAACAATAGAAAAAGTGAAGAGTGACAAAATGAAAAAAATAAAAAAAATATAGGTATCTCGTGATAAGAATAAGCGGTAGATCATCCAATCGGAACTCGCACGCTTCCTCGCGTCATTAAAGCCTAATGCCCCGAGCTAACCGGGCTGGAGCATTGACTTCATTGCCCGCCATGGGGATGTAAGATGGATCATTCATGCAACCTAGGGCCTCTCGAGTTTGGTTGAGTGTTCGTGAAGTTTGAAGGGAATTTAATGCCCAAAGGCCCTTAACTAACCGGTGGGGGAGTCACCAACGATCCTCGCTACAGAACACTCCTGGCTAAAAACTTTCGCACTAGGTTTTCTTCCATTTATTTTAGGTAATGTGAGGAAGTTTCAGAAATTAGGTCATGAATAAAATGGGTGCTGCCTCCTATCCTTCTTTTCTAGTTAGTTTCTTCCAAATAGGTGAGTTGAGCTCAAGTTTGGGGGTGTCGGAACCTAGGCATATACTGGAGGTCATTCATTATAAGCACATAGGGGTTTTGAGAAAGACTATTGAATATCATGGGAATTGATTTACTAGTCACTTCCACCTATCTCAATCGAATTTACCGAGAGTCAAATATCTGTATGCATTTTAGAACTCTGAGCAACACAAAGGGGAGGTGAGTCTACCCAATGTGATCCCCTATTTTTCAGCAGCGTGCAACACCGTCTGAAAGGTAGCTGCATTTAGGCTGTGTGTGTGTGTCCCGTTGAAATGGGCTCGCTGAGGACAAGCAAGAAACTAAGCTCAGTGGATCGCTGCCTAAACACTCCATATTATACTCACAAATTTCCATTTTCCCGTTTATTTTGTGAGTAATTTTATAGTTTTTGTGATCAGAATATCGATTTGATGTATGTTGGGAATGTAGGAGCATTTGGGCTTAAAAGAGCAAAGAAGCAGGAAGCATTTTGGAGCAAATGGGAACAAGGCGAAGGAAGTATCCATATTCACTGGGCCGCGACGTGGAGCCTTCCGAGATCCACCCTATCATTTAAAGTACGTAAGGATTCAAAAGGGGGTATCGAGGCGCACGAACGGCGCAAGGAATTCCGAGAGCAGAGTGACACAGATCGAGGAAGTGCCCTGATTTGACCGCTTTCATTGTTCGGGATATTTCGGATAGGAGAATGATGTTTTTAATTCTAAACATTTTCTTCTTTCATTCATGATACCCTGGGGATGGTTTCTGGGGTTATAATAACCTTGTCATATGTTCATGGATTAAAGTTTGAAACTTCTACTATTATTCATTATTTCTCAATATGTTGTAAACTATTCTATGCCTATGATTTAATCGTATGTTTCCATGTCCGGCCAACATTGGCATAATTACACTGAGATCCCAGATTCGAGAGATGAGGGTATCTCGTGATCTCGGCAGAGTAGATTTCTAGCTAGATTCTGGTGAACAGAGATATTCAACTCAAGGTGACAATTGGGGTTAGGACATTAATGCATTTTTAATACCGAACGGATAGAGATATACTCCGATTCGCCCGGGCGATAGCCTCTGATATACTCCGAGAGAGGATACCTCGTAGAAAAGATCACCTCGCCATTGACATATTGTAAATATACCGAATAATAACATATTTAGAAGATTAATCCATTGAACGTGACAAGGGGAGATATAACCCTAGGCTTCAAAACCAAGACTTTAATTGAATCAATAGTTTAGGTAATATTTACATATTTGAATTCTCTTCTGCAGTCATCTTTCGTGATATTATCTAAAAGCAGAACCTTTCAGAGTCAATACACCGTCCCCGTGGATCGACATCCGTACTCACGAGCAATAATTATACTACTGGGGCGACGCGTGCACTTGCATATAGGCGTATATTTTATACACCGCGTCTCGCCCCTCGTTAATGTCCGATTCGTGGAGTGGTGCTCAAGCTACCCAAGAGATCCACGAGTATTCTCGCGGAGCCGATGAAGGTTGCCAACGGACACCTGCCGGTGTCACACCAGACGTAGCTAAGTGTAAACGATTACCTTAGGAGCTCGGTGGGTGTGTGAGCGAGGGTAAATGAAAACCTAGGATTTAGGACTTGGGTCAGGCCATGGTCATTTAGTATAAGAACATCACCGTCGTGTGCCTGATGTTGGGGAGTTAGGTATGTGATTACCTAGGAAATCATGGGACAGGATCAAACATCACATGCATTGAAGTTATGTGCTTGGATGTGTGAACACAATTACAAGATTGTGGGCGTTTATGAGTAGTATAGGGAGAAAAACGTTGAACACTAGGGCCGAAAATATAACCTTTAGGTGTTCGAGCTGACAAAAATGGTCCGTAATTAAAAAATGAAAAATGGATAAAATAAATTTTAATAAATTTATTTGGTTTATTGGAAAATGAAAATAAATAAATAATAATAATAATAAAATAAATAATAATAAATAATATATTTTTTTGTGGTTTTCTAGTAGCTGGAATGAAAAAAAAAATGATGAGAATAATTTTTTTAAGGTTTTACAGTGTATAAAACTGGAAAAAAAAAATTTCATAAAATCAAATGAAATAAAATATTTTAAAAAAAAATTTCTAAAATAAAATTTTTGTTGTTGATTTTGATTTGATATATTGAATAATTGTCTTGCATTACCTATGAATGCATGGACATTGTGCATAAAATATTTTTTCTCTGTGATATGAAATGGGCGGTTCCTGGGTCGTTTATGGCTTAGAGATACCAAGAATATTAATCCTGCTAGCTTGACATGTGTAGATGGTTAGTCGAGGGCGAGGGACGAGGGCGTCCAATGGTGGTATTGGTCAGCATCACTAGTTGACCAGGCCTTTGTCGAGGCCGTGGCGATTGCAAGCCGCTATTGCATGCTTATGCAAAGGGGTGAACTACATGTCAAACGACTTCCAGCCGCTTAGGAAGTACACGTCTCCAATGGTTAGAGGAGGAGGACTCTAGGGTCAGACGATCATGACCACGTAGGGAGAGGTAGATAAAGGCGAGGTAATCCAGATATGGATGCCGGTACTAAGAGGAAGGAAGATTCATCTTCTTCAACCCTGAGTTACAGTTGGTAAGACTTCGCTTCGCAAGGATATTCGTGAAAGGGCCGAGGTCATCAGACCAAGGCCGACGTGGACATTTAGTTAGGCAGGCGTATGATGTGTTATTTCCGCCGACACTGACACTTTCGGGACGAGATTGCCCACTGAGGTAACCCAAGGTTATGGGACACCTCGCCCCAATCATCAAACAGACTAGTTAGTGGTTGCTAGTCGAATGGGTAAGATGGTGTGCTACCATCGCGCAGAGTCTCGACATACGAGGAGTGGATCGCTCTAAAGACGTGGATCCCAAGGTTTTGGGACAGCGCAGTCCAAGTCAGCAGTAGGGCAAGAGGGGACACAGTTTGTTCCTCCACCCTCTAGTATGGGTCAGGGGAACCAGTATCAGTTCCAGGGTGCCGCACCAACACCTAGTACTTCGCAGACGGGTCACATAGGCCAGGGCTAGAGCGTAGGTTGAGGTCGAGCACAAGACTCATAGGCCGAGACTTCTAGTCAGACAGGGCAGACGATATGTTATTTCTGTCGACAACTAGGGCATATGAGACGAGATTGCCCTAGGAGGCAGAGGTCTCATCGTACTATGTCGAGCATAATCGAACAAATGAATATGCAGGGTACGCTTTTCTACTGCGACTCGTTGACTAGAGAAGTAAGAAATCGATGCATCATATTCATTCATTGTTGCATCTTGTGTGATAGGTTTGGGCTTAGAGGTTGAGGCCTTTAGAGAAGCCAGGTGCGGATGTTCTTCCCTAGGATGTGGGGTGAGAGTCGACTAATGATAGTCTGATCGCGGAGTTAGAGATCTCCGAGATTCGCTCAGGTGGACCCCGGATCAGGTGTCACAAAGATGGCATCATCGCGCTCATGCGCACTCCAGAATATCATGGCCAAGCTCCGTGTGGGTGCATGGTATGGACATTCACCACTCTTGGTGAGTCGTGGTCAATTATTCGACTACGCCCAATGAAGACTTATAGTTCAAATCAGAAATGAAGAGTAATTAAGGTGTATCATAAAGCAAGAAGGGGGGCCGTTAATCCCTCGAGGCGAAGCCCGGGTTAGGTGAAGGAGACCTGCGTGAGTATCCGAAAGGTCCCGTGGTGGGTGTAAGAGACTGGGAGCCACTCCCAAATTTCGTAGGCGTAAAGAGACCCGGAGCTATCCCACGCATGCGGTGTGTAAGAGACCCGGAAGCTATTCAATTTCTCGCAGGCAAGAGACCCCGGTAGCTATCCCGACTTCTCAGGTGGGTGTAAGAGACTGCTGGAGTTATCCAAATTTCTGTGTGAATGTAAGAGGCTCGGGAGTGTAGGCCGAAAAGCAGGTTGCCAGAGATTTAAAACACACGGCCAAGTTATCACGGACTTAGAGTCGGAGTGATAGGAGTCGGGAGGACTGAGATGAAAAACACATGGTCATGGCTTATAAAGCAGACTTAGAGTTGGAGTGATAGGAGTCGGGAGCGGACTCGAGATTTGATACCTCTTTGAAATCGATCGTTGGTGAGCCTGAAAGATCGATATACACGCCATCCATGACATTGACAGTTGGACGACCATCAGGGTCAATAAAGGATTGTGACCTTAGGAAGGTCGCTACACACCAAGGTGGGCCAGTGTATTACATGTCAGGTGTGGATTATATATAGGTGTTAGAGGATATGCTATGAGCATGCATCCTGGATCATAAGGGTAGTCGAGAAGGGCACTTGCCCTGCTGGACTTCGCCCCACAACGACGCTGACGCTGAGTATACGATTTAAGACCATACGGTGTGATCAGATAAAGAGCTGCGTGCATCACCCGATATGTTGGACTGAGGTGGGAGCAGTAGTCTGGCCACCGATCCCGATTCGATTAGAGACACCTCCGAGAAGGTGAGCTTATTACGACAAATACTCTTCTTACGCCTGCAGCCTAAGAGCTATGCAGATGTACGACGTCTGACCCTTAGAGTTCGAGGTCGGGGATCACGCCTTCGAGGTGATGCCTAAGATAGGAGTGATCAAAACAGTTTGGGGAAGTTATCGCCGAGGTTTACTGGCCCTTCGAGATACTCGAGGGTAGGCACGTAGCATACCTACCAAGCTTTACCGCCCGGAAGATGTCGTGTGTCCACGAGGTATTTCATGTCTCCATGCTCTGAGGTACACCCGCATCCAGCCATGTTGATCGGGGAGAGATTGAGGTTGACACGGATGAGACCTTCGAGGAGGGACCAGTATGCATTATAGATAGCCGGGATCAGGTTTTGCGATGCAAGACCATGAGGCTAGTGAGGGTGTTATGGCAGCACCGTGGAGTGGAGGAGTCAACGTGGGAGCGCGAGGACACGATGCTGGCCACCTATCCCTTCTTATTTATGAATAAAGGTACGTGGTTTAGTCGTTTAATATTTAAATGACTAGTATACATGCATGGTAGAGTGCATGTTGCATATGCATGTGTTTCGTGAGGATCACACGTAATTCTCGACAAAAATTCATTTTAAGGAGGGGAGAATGTAAGACCCGAGAAAATTTCAATTTTCTGAAAAGGGTAAATAGTCATTTCTCGTAAAATCCAAAATTTTTATAGACTTTGATGATCTAAACAGATTTCACCGTTGTAATCGTCTTCGCGAAATCTAGCGCTACCACGACTTCGTCGACTCGAGACAACTCAAAATTTCACGTTTTTCGAGGCACCTAGTATCGGGTACTGTAAAACGACATGTGATATGACAAAAGTCACATATAACATGTACTCTTGTGACACATGTTGTAATGAAAGGTGGCACATGGAAAATGACGCCTGTATAGTGCCAAGTGTCAAAAATCCAAGAGTAAGGGACAGTGGATGGAATTATTAAATCAGCACGAAGATAGCGACGTGCGCATTTAATGTATCTTCTCCAATTAGGAGGCAAAATGGCAGCAGCCGGGAGTGGATGCAAAGTGGGTTGGAGTTTTTCAATTTGTGAGAGAGAAGGACCTCATTTCTAGATTCTACCGACGGACTGGGCTTGGCTGGACGAGCAAGAAGGAAAGTTGTTCTACGCGACTAGGGCTACGCGTGGGCACCGATTTGGTGGAGTTCCGACAACTTCAAGAGGTATGAATATTTTCCTACTTGCGTTAATATTTGTTTAAGAACCATGTAAATGGTTAGGAACGTTCTGAGGCTTGTTTTAGCCATAAACTCGGTCTCAAAAGCTTTGAACCGAGTGAGAAAATTTCTATTTTGAGGCGTGTCGTGGAATAAGAACTCCGAGGGTTTTACTGCTCACAGCGGAATAGTGACATGAAATTATTTTTTGTGTGAAAATGTGTATGGTTGAGTGATTTAAAATGAATTGCTCAGTGTTTGTTAATTTGCCCATGTGAGCTAATTTTGTGTAATTGATCGTGGAATTTGCACACATGTTTTATGTGATTTAATTATGTTATTATATTAGCATGAATGTGTTGGAATTAGTGATTGCATTTATATGCACTGCAACCTAGAAATTAGGTGTGAGTGCATAGTTGAGATCGATTAATCGTGTTAGGTGTTTACTGGTGTGTCGAGTACATCGGTTGCGGGATCAACACCGCGTAGGGTGTTGATTAATGGGCTTGATTAATAGGACAACATCTGAGTCGATGGGTTAAGGAAATGGAAATGGCTCATTGCATTTCATATGCATTAGCACCCTAGAACAATAGGAAGTGAGTACGGAGGTGGTTTCTTGAGAGAATTGTTTCGAAGGGTTGACCAACAATATTATTTATTGGAATGTGTCCATTACAACATCAGAGGGTTGTCCATATAACATATCAATCGTCGGAGTCGGCCCAATTGATATACATCAGAGGGTTGTCTATATAAAATATCAATCGTCGGAGTCGGCCCAATTGATATACATCGGAGGGTTGTCCATATAAAATATCAATCGTCGGAGTCGGCCCAATCGAGCATACACGGAGGGCTGTCCACAAAATAAATTATCTAGCCTACTCCACTATTTATAATTCCGAGGGTTGTCCACTAAAAACAAATACATTTGTTTGGAAACGGTTTTCATTCATGGAAATGCATGTTTGAGGGAGCAGCGAACTCGAGGTAAATGGTTGTAAATGAAAAAAATGAAAAGTTTAAGAGAAATCTCGTTGTCATCTAAAAATGACAAAGAGCTCATACTTGGCAACTTGCATGTGTGGAGCGAGCTGGTGAGGACTCGATATGGGATAAGGTGAGCCGCATTCTCATCCATGACATGTATCCAAGTAGATCACGATTTTCTCAATGTGTTCATCGCATTGCATGTGCACTTAGGCGGAGTAACCCTTATGTAGGGAAATTATTTCACTGGCTTGCTTCACTCCTATCGAGGGATCACCATTTAAGGTACATGGAGCGATTGGGAAGGCGGCTCTCATTAGAGGTCGTTTGAGAAGAAAGCCAACTTGTGGCTTTGATTTTGTATAACATGTATTAGAGTTTTATAATTTTAATATATGTTGAAGTAAGAGTAATGTAAAAACTCTTAAACCATGTAATATATTGGTTGGGATATATATTTTGTGAGTATTGATGCAGGGGCCCAAGTGACCATTATTTTATTCGCATGTGGACCCTGTGTGGTCATATTGAACCGTTCGGGGATGTTTCGATTCAGAGCCTCCCCGTACAAAGGAGACTCGCCCGATTTTCAAGGAGGAAACGTTGACCCCAAGATCCACAAGTATTCCGGAGTTGATCGTTATCAACTGACACCCTGGGCTGGGGTGTCAGGAACCAAGAGTTTTGAGGGTGAATGCACAATTCGGATCATGAATGAGTTTATGAACATCAGCTGCATTTGCTCCGGTGATCAAAATATAATCAAAATATACCAAGGTAAAGAGCTTATGGCCATTTTTGCAAACATAGAAGAGAGAAGAATCTAAAATGGAATCTTCAGAATCCCCACTATAGCAAAGTTCGTTTGAAATGACTACATAGCACCATGCTCTAGGAGCTTGTTTCAGGCAATGCAAGGCTTGCAAGAATTTGCAAACAAAACGAGGTTTATGAGAACTACAAACCTTCCTACAGCTACGTTTATCGCTTCTTCAAGGTCACCTATCGGGTGAAATGCATTATTTACATCAATGTGTTGAATGTCCCATTGACGTAGTAATATCAAGGTAAAGATAAGCCTTAAAGTAAACATGCTCGATCACAGGACTAAATGTCTCAAATTAATCCACACCAGTGTTCGTTGAAACCCCTAAATGCATTTATCAAGAGTACCGGCCTTCATTTGATTACTATGAAAATCCATTTATTGTGTACAATTTTCTAATCCTGGGAAGGAGGAGAGACAAGATCCCAAGTATTGTTCCGCAGGAAGAGTAGAAAATCTACAAAGTATAGCTTGCTTCCATTGAGGGTGGGATAAAGCCTCAGCAATAGTGAGAGAAGTTTGATGATCAACAGTGAAAACTCGTGGTTTAAAAATGCCGGACTTAGCACGAGTTTGCATTAGATGAATTGTGCACTGTGGAGCAGCCAAAGACTGTTAGGAGATGAAGAAGGAATGAGAGGAATGTTGGTACAAGCTGCGATTGGAGAGGAAGAAAATCTGTCAGTGGTGGGATAAGCAGTAGATGGAGAAGAAAGGGTGCTAGAAGATATACGGGAGTCATCAGGAAGTGTTTGTCCATGGACCGAAGGAGTAGAAGAAGGCACAAGGGCTGAAATTCCAGGCAAAGAGAAAGGAAAAGAAAAACCAAGGAGGGTGGTACAGAAGATGAAGGAGCAGAGGAAGAGGAGAAAAGTTAAGGATAAAGAAAATTGGTTTCATCAAACATGACACTACGAGCAACATAGATACGTCCCGGAAGTTATGAAGACACCTATATCCTTTTATGCAATGTGGTCAGAACTATGAAAGACACACTGTAAGTCCGAAACTGAAATTTTTTATTACAGAGAGGGACGAAGATTGGGATAACAAGTAATATCCGAAAAGTTTTTAGAAAATGATAATCAGGATGTTGATGAAACAACAATTCAAAGGGTGATTTGTGTTGAAGAACCTGTGTAGGCAGTCTATTGAGGAGATAAACTGCAAAAACAAATGCATCCCACCAGAATTTAAGTGGCATGAATGCTTTGGCCAAAAGAGTGAGGCAAGATCTACAATATATCGATGCTTGCACTTAGCCCCCCCTTGCTACTGGTGTGTATGAGGATAGGGATGATGAAAGTCAATGCCAAGGGAGTGAAGGAGAGGGGGCTAACTTATGTGTATTCCACCTCCCTAGTCCGTTCGATACACTTCTATCTTAAGTAGTTGAATTTACGCTTTCGCCATTGTAATGAAATGAGAAACTATGATAACCCTCAGATTCGAGATGCAAATGGGTAAATCCATACAAATCTTGTGAAGTCATCTATAAAGGAAACATAGTAATGATATCCATTCACAGAAAGAGAAGGAGCTAGGCCCCATACATCAGAGTGAATGAGATGTAATGGACATGAAGTCTTTTGAGAAGTAGTAGGAAAATGAAATTGATGAAGCTTGCCTTGTTGCCTTGTTGCCTTGTTGCCTTGTGGACATGTGGTGTGACAGTGCCAAGTAGATAATTCTCCAAATCATAGGCACATACAGTTGGAAAAATTTGAGATCTCCAAATATTATAATTGGATCGATTTAGTCGTATACTTGTTGATGGTAAGGTAGAAGGAAGCGCGATGGATATGCTTTAAGATGAAGGCAAGGATCAAGGAATGGGAGATGGAGAAAATCGATGCCACTGGATGATCTTCATTAAGCTCGATAACATATTAAAAATTCCCAGAGAGTAAGTGATTTCAATTTTTGTAATCGAGTGTTTTCTGGCATACAACTCATGAACTGTCATATCTAACATTTATAGGAACAGAGGAAGGTTCTAGAACCTAAGGGGTTTGGTTACGGTGCTGATCAGGTATAAGAATGTTGCTCACATGATCTGGTTGTTTTGAAACATCACCAACAAATACATAAAATGGACAAAAATCTAGTTGTTATAACATTATCCTTCTAAAAAAGTACAATTAAATCCATAACTCCAAATTCCCCTTAACATTTATATACACTTCATGCCTTAAATTTTTTTCAAAAAAAAAAAAAAATATCATCACAAAATACTTAAAATTTTAAAATTCGATTCTGATAAATTTTCTAATGTCTCAATTTTATATATAGGAGTTATTATCACTATCGATTTGAAAAAAATAAAAAACATATACAATTAATCACCTAATATCTACCAAACGTGAAATAAAATATATTATCCTATTTCTTATTCCATTTCATAATATATTTGGTCAGCTAACGTGACTTGATCGAGCTTAAATGAAGTTCTTGAAACAACAAAGATAAATGATATTATTCTGTCCCTTTAGGAATATATTTCTTTTATAGTAAAAAAATAAGGGCCTTCCATAAAAGAAATATTCCTAAAGGGTTAAAATTATTATAATTTACATATATTTTTTTACATCTTATCATTTAGATATGTAAGTACTACACTATATAGGGATTACAATGAAATGATATCAAGTGTCAGGTGCATTTCTCTTGATTAATCAATATATGTATAAAACAATGGACCACAGTTGCAGTTCCTGTTATTTTCCTCAATGATTTGGGTATTTATACTTAATTATCTCTATATCTCTTACTTCAGTTTCTTTCCATTCACTTTTTCTGATTATAAATACACTTTGGAACAAACTGAGATTTTTTTTTAGAATATTTTATATTCATATATATAAAAATCACCTTTTAAAAAGACAGTTTCAAAATATGTTTATAAAATGCATTTATATTTGACCGTATTTTGAGAAAATGATTTACTTTACAACTAATAATGCCAAATTCATATTAATTTTAAAAGGATAATTCATTATAAATTACTTTTATATAAATTCCTATTTTGAAACAGGATTTCAAAAGTAGTATAACTTTCTCTATTTCATAAAATACTAATTTTAAAAAATAAATTTATTTCAAATAATAAATCTTGACTGGAAACTTTTATATTGTAGGAGGTGAAGAAGCATATGCTCATAATTGTAAGAATTGCGAGATTTTTGGGTCATGTGAGACTGATACCGATTGCACGGAACTTTGTAACTATGCTGGACGTTCTAAAGGTTGTTGTTTACCTCACCCTGCTGAACAACTCACTGGCAATTGTTGCTGTGAAATTGCCTAATTGATGTTATCGTGTTATTGACTTACTATCTTTGCTTTGTAATAAGACATTATTCTAGCTTCTTCTTTATTATAATAAGGCTTTGCACAAGCCACTTCCTCTTATAGATCATTCTTTGCGTCTTTTGATCTTTAACATTATGAAAATAAGGGTAAAATAAACATACATGTTCACTACTATAAATATTTAATATTATAACTCTTTTTTATTGGCGTTTTCATAAAACGTCATTATTTAGCCTTGAATAGGATATACCATTATTTAGACTTACTATCTTTGCTTTGTAATAAGACATTATACTAGCTTCTTCTTTATTATAATAAGGCTTTGCACAAGCCACTTCCTATAGATCATTCTTTATGTCTTTGATCTTTTTAACATTAAGGAAAATAAGGGTAAAATAAACATACATGTTCACTACTATAAATATTTAATATTATAACTCTTCTTTATTGGCGTTTTCATAAAACGTTATTATTTAGCCTTGAATAGGATATACCATTATGCCTCTCAAAAGCATATATATATATATATATATATAAAGAGAGAGATGTAGACCAAAGTTCAAAAATGATCGAAAAATAGAATTCTCAATGTATTATCGCCTTCAGGGATGAAAATATCCGATATATCCGTCGATATATCTCCGATATATCCGATATCGGTGATGTTCGACACGATATCGACGATGACCGATGAGAGTCGGTTTTTAATCGATATATCGGAAATATCAGGGTCTCAAAGATACGCGCCAAGGCTTTAATTTTTTCAGAAATATCCGAGATATATCGGGATATATTGGGATATATCGAGGATATATTTAAATGGCCATATTTGAAATTCTGACTTGATCCAACGGTTATGGATTGATCACAACAGTTTAATTTCCGATATATCGATATTCATGTAAAAATATCCACCGATATATCCGTAAAATCCAAGTATCGATATATCCGTCGAAACCGATATTTTCATCCTTGATCGCCTTTACTAGGAAGAGGGCATGGTGTTGCGAATGCTTTAATTTGATTGAACATAAGAGTTGGATGAGATAATAAAATTAACCTTGAAAATATTGACTATCTCACTATGTAAATTTGTTTTAAGGTTTATTGCTTTATAGTCAAGATTATTAGAATGCATTTGTTAGTATAAATATAGCATTGGTAAAATTGTTAATGATAAAGGAAATATTTTTTTAATTTATTTTGATTTATTTTTATTTTGTGAATATATAAAGTATAATAATAACTAGATGCAAATTACAAAAGTCTTACAAGAATTGCATGTATGTATATATATGCATCTACCAAGATGGAGCTACATAGGATTAGGGAGAACAAATGCCACAAAGAAGGAGGAACAAGGTGAGGAAGACTTTGACCACAAAGAATAATTCATTTAGGATTAGTTAAGTGTTCAATTTTATTTCTAAAATTAGGGAAGGTGTCTAGACAATAATAGTCATATTTCATCCCAAAATAGTCAAAGGTCGAGTTTTGGAGGTTTTATGGACTCTTTGTAAATTTTGAGGGTCACCTACTTTTGAAACATAATTCTTCCTTATATATTACATCTTATATATAATTAACATATTTTGCTAAAATAGATATAAGAAAGAAGGTAGATAATATAGTTCACTCATTTTACTAATTTAATTGCATGGTAATAAATTGTCCCTCTAGATTGTTTGGCTCTAGGACTCGAACTCCCAATACCCCTTCCCTATGCCCTATGCTTATTTGAAATGATGAATATTCTACCACTTAAGTTAGCCATGATGGGCTACTATAGTTCACCATTTCTTATCTTATATCACGGTAAGAATAGATAGATGGTAATACTATATTTTATATTGTTCTAATATCTACTAAACATGAAATAAAATCTATTATCCTATTTCTTATTCCATTTCATACTATATTTTGTCAATTAAATGTGACCTTACAGCTTAAAATGTAAAGTTCTTCGAAACAATGTTGACAAAATAAGGGCTTCCCATAAAAAAATATTCCTTAAGGGGCCAAATTATTACCATTTACATATGTATATTTTTTGGACATCTTATCATTTACATATGTATGGACTACACCATATACAGGGATCTCTTGAAGTTTGATTACAATGATATTCAAGTGCCAGGTGTATTTCTCTTGATTAACCAATATGCTTATAAACAAAGTTTAAAACTTGACTGAAAAATAGAATTCTCAATGTATTTTCACCTTTACTAAGAAGAGGGCAAGTATTGTAACACCCCAATTTATACCCTAGTAGTCTTAAGACATGTTTAGGGTATAATAGAAGTCAAATTTGTATTTTTCGGAAATTTGATAGTTAAGCGGGAAAAATGATATAACGGGAATTATTAAAGAAGTAAAGATGATAATGGTAAATTGTCAAATTAGGGACTTAAGGGACATTAAGTTAAAAGGTTATGTGTTATGGTATAATTTTTATGTTGACGGTGTTGAAGAAAGAGGGAGGATTAAATGGCAAAAGGGAAAAGTTGAGCCAAATCCCTTAAGACAACAAATTGTCTTCTAGGAGAAGACATTCTCCATTTTGTTTGGCTTGGGAGTCTAGGGCATATGGTTTTGTGGGAGAAGAGCCAATTTTTGGTTTGATTTCTCTCCATTTCTTGGTTCTACTTGTTCAAGTAAAGTGAAGAAAAGGAGGGCTAGGTTGAAGTCTTCAAGATAATTCAAGGTTAGGAAAAACCCTAACCCTTCCCATGTTTGGGATCTTTTTGTTGGTTTGAATTGGGGTTTGATGTTTGTTTTGATCTTGTTTTGGTTAATTTGTTGAATTGATAGTGTAATTGTAATATGATTTGGTTGTGGCCATTAATAAGGAGTAAAGATATGTGAATTGGTGTATATGTGTTTAAGGGGAAACTCTGTCAAAATTTCATTAGACCTGTGACTGTGTTTTGGCCATAATTTGGCCTATAGATGTCCAAATTGGATGATTCCAATTGGAAATGAAAGTTAAGACCCATGACTACAAATGTTTAGAAGAGACCAAGATGTAAATGTTGACTTTTGGGTACTCAACATAGTAAAATACTGTTGAAATTTTAGTTTTGAAACATGCAATGAAAAACTAAAACAAAGAATAAGTAATCATTAAAATATGCCAAATAGCTAGGGAAATTTCCTTAGCTATTTGAAGAAATTCGTCTTATTAAAATAGAATAGCGACGGGATTTACGACTGAATATTCCCTACTTGTGCCGCTTGTCGCAAAAAATTAACGAGAAAATTTTTCCCTAGCTATTTTTTAACGACTAAATTCCTACTAATTATATATTTTCCCTCTAATTTTGGTCGTAATCGTAGCCAATTAATATTTTTTTGATCGACAGTGATGGAATTGTCTCTAGCTAAATTAGCTAGGGAAAATTCCGTCACTATTTTTGTCTAATTTTAGAGAAGACTACTTTAATCGTTCCTAACTAATTTAGCTTAGGGACAATTCACACTATACTTGTCTAATTTTAAAGAAATATTGAGCAGAATTGTCCCTAGCTAAATTAGCTAGGGACAATTCCGTCACTATTTTTGTCGACTTTAAAGAATGACGGAATTGTCCCTAACTAAATTAGCTAGGGACAATTCCGTCACTATTCTTGTCCAATTTTGAAGAATAAATACTTTAATTGTCTCAGCCTAATTTGGGCTAGTGATAATCTTCGCTTCACTATTTTCATTCAATTGTAAGAAAATAACTACAACAATAGCTAGGATCATTCCATAGCTATTTTACTATTTTATTTTTAAAAAATTAGAATATACTTTTAATTTTTATATTAATAATGAATAAAACATATACTAAAAGCAATTTTTTTAATTAACCATAAGTCAGCAAAGACAAAATTAATCGATACAATAGTGTCAATAGTAAAAATAAAAATAATAATATAGGTCTCTAATCATCTAAACCTAAATCGCCATCCTCATCATTAGCTTCAGATCTGGTGGGTAAACGTCCAAATGGGTGGGTGCTCACTGAACCCCTGTCCCATCCGCTGTATCAAGGCCGCTTAACTCCGTGACTCCAGATATTGGTCATCCACGTTGTATTGCATTCTTCATTTCTTTCATCTCATTATTCACTTCTTTCATTTGTCGCATTTCATCCTTCAAAAGAGTAATATGTCATCCTTCTCTTTCTATTTCGTCCATAACTCCGCAATACGCTCATTTTTTCCATTACTCATCGTCGACCGCCCTCATCCACTGGCTGCGACAGAGGAACTGAAGCACGACGCTAGGAACAAAAGCTACTCCCTTCGAGCCGATGTCGTGACACTCGCCGCCTCGACCTCCAGGTCTCCAACAGATAAGAGATCATAGTCAATTGGTTGAAGATCCATATAACCCTCAACTAGCCGAAGCAATCTGTCACACGCCTCCATGAGGTCTCCGCGGATAAATAGAAAATAAATACAAGCATATATATAAATAAATTAAAATAAGCCCTAATATTTTTCATGCCACACTTAATCCTCTCAATTTATCGCAGAGTCAAAATAGTTTATTAATATAAGAGATACTTCTTACAAAGAATCATCTCGAGACTTGTTGTCAACCAACCGACCATCCGCTTCACATGCATCTTCCCGAAAATCTCATAAAATTGGGATTCGACCCACTCTCTAGCCTAAAGTATGAATTTATTAAGTTAAAAATAACATATGTTAAGTAAATGTAGGAATACATTATTTAAAATTTGTAAGGCTTAATAACTAATAAAAATGTGTTATCTAAAATTTTAAGTCATATTTAAAAAAATGACAATGAAAAAGAAAAATTTAGCCAAAATTGTAAAACCATGCAAAGGTTTGAATTTTTTTGGACTATTAGCTAACCGCTAAATATTTAAATGTTTTAAAGTTAAAAATGTTACTTCAAATCTCTCGAAAGCATGCTCAATGGTCGACTTCTTGACCCTCCTCGTGCGAGACATGCCTGCATTCGGTCCAAATATTACTATTAATTAAAGAAAATGACTTCATGATGAATATGCGTAGATAAAAATATATGAATATCTAGGCAATGAAGTGTTTGAAGACCCGCATGAAGAAACAGAGCTTTAATTAGCAAATTGAAAAGGAATAATTTTGGTTACTCATCCATTATATATAAAGTTTAAGGTTCAAATGGACTAGGTGTAGTTTGAGCTCTAAACCATTATAGTGCTGAAACTAGAATTAATGGAAAATATGAAATCGCCAAAAAGAAAACCTAAAGGTGAAAAAATATCATGCTATTGGGTTAGGATTTAAGCGAAGATGTTCTTGGAGCGCACCAATACAAGCCACACAAAAAAATTAGAGAACACAAGAACCAAGTGAAAGGACAAGAAAGGGAAGCAAAAAAGAAAGGAATTCCAAGTTTGAAGGACTAAGCTTCACTATTCAATGAAGATCAAAGATCTAAATTTCAATCCTTTTCCGTACCAAGAACTCGTAAAATTAATGTAATCAAAGAAACAAAGAATAAATAGGGAGGTTCTTATTACATTGAATGATAAAGAAAGGCAAACAACCACTTGAATAACTAACTCTTTTTTTTTTTTTCTTTGTTTATGATAAATAGAGCTCATGTAAAAAGGGATGAAGAAGTTATGGCCAGTCCGTTGGAGGACACAACCAGAGTAACCGGCATACTCTAAACAAAGAAAATTTTACCGCTTTCTGTCATTTTCGGAGATAATCTGAGTTCGTTGCATTAAACTATGTAAAGGGTGGATGCTAGACTCCAAAGGGCTTTTCATAGAGTCCAAGAACACCCAAAACGACTTTGACGGGCAGTTATGGCCGGTCCGTTGGAGGACACAACCAAAATCTGCTCAAGGAACAAGGTTACTCCGGTGTCGCCGCACACCATGCGTGTCGCCCACTCGATTAATTTCTCAAATTCTAAAGGGTTCGGAATTTGATATACTTTATTTGGCGGAGATATGTTCTCCTACGTAGCCTAAATTTACCCGTAAATCTTAATCGCCATTTTTATAAGACATCAAGTTATGGCCAAAACTAAAACATAGGTTTTGAAGAAATTTGGACAGCATCTCCCCTAAAACCCCAATATTTCCTTAATACAAATATTCCATGTCACCCAATTTCATCTTATCAGAGGGACTTCCACATTCAAGTTGGTGAGATGTTTACTCCTTAAGTTGATTCCCGGGTCAATGGCACATCATACACTCTACTTAGTATAAAGTAACACTAAAACGCATACATATCCTCTAAACATTCTACACCCACTATCTTAACAATAAACAAAGAATCCATGTCCCTTCTCTACCAAAAAAGGAAAAAGGCACATGTAACTGGGATAAAAAATCATACAAAGATGAACATATGAGACGACCAACCCACTTGGTAGACTAAGAAACCAAATGAATGAAAGACGAGCAAATAGAAATAGAAATAGAAATAGAGATATCCTCAAAAAAAGAATGAAAGAAAGAGAGGCAATAGCACTTATCGTGTATCAAAATAGGGAAGCTAAAGTTCTTCATTCTATCAAAGCATATGCTTACCCTTTTTTCACATAAATAACCGAAACATAAAAAATAAAATTCAAATTTTCTTTCCATGGTTTCCTTTTCAAAGAAGCCGAATTCACCCACATTACGTGATCAACAAGATTAACAAGGAACTCCAACTGCCCACAACAAATCTAGACTTAACAAGATTTATACACAAATTAACCATGCCCCGCTTGATGTAAAGCTTTTCAACCACCCAATCCTGTTCATTTCGATCTTCCAAATTACAAAACCGAGACCATACTAAATTTCTGCCCCTTTTTGCCAAACATAAAAATTGTATCCAAAACAAATCCGAATCACACGCAAAAAGACTGAAAATAAATAAACTAAATACAACAAACCAAAATGTAAAACAAAAGGGCACCAATGGAATAAAAGGAAAACTAATCAAATGACCCAATAAATAACAAATCGCTCTGCAGAATCATAAAATTCAGACAAACGCAACACAAAATCGGAAAAAAAAAATCAAAGAAAAGATCGAACCTTAAGAATGAGAAAATCGCGATATAACCCTAGCCGCAGCAAATGAAGAGAGGATTGGGAAGAGCCGACGAGACGAAAAGCGTCTCAAATTTAGCCATGAAAATAATATGTTAAAGAGGAAAGAGAACCTAAAAGGGTCTTTATTCCACCCAAGGAAATTATTCGAATTTGAAAACTACAAAATCGAGAATCTTACATGTGAATTTTTGGTGGGTAAACTTTCCGCTTTGTCAGTGGAGGCCAATTAACTTCCCACCTAATCAAAAAGTGACCAGATTTTACAATATAGAGCAAGAAGCAAGGCATAAGCATCTAATACATAGATATCTAGAAACACCTTCAATATTAATGAATGATCAACAAGTATGAATATTTTTCAGCATATGTCCAAACTTACATGCAAAATCTTAATCAATTTATCAATATCATTTCTTAAACCTCATTATTATCGTTTCTTCGACAAGAAACAAACGCTATAAAACTTAAGTGTAGTTGCAGAGAAAATGTGACATCAGATAAGTAACAAGACAGTATAGAAGGAGATAGAAAATAATAGACAATTCAATTTCAAGTATTGCAGAAACCATATATTATCCAACTTGGACACACAAACCAAAAAGAAAAAGAAAAAGAAAAAAGAGATAGCATATCATTTATTGATTTTGGTTACGTAGAGACCAAACAAAAGAAAGAAAGAACAAAGAGATTAAGAGGAGGAAACGACGAAACCGAGATAAACCTGTGAATCCGCTTAATAAGAAAACGTATACTGACGGACCAACACAGGAAAATAGCGAGCATCCATATCTAGGTGTGAAGCTGCAACTGTGTAGAGAGAGAAGAGTATATCTAGTCTTGCTTAAACAAACACCCAAATTGGGAATAAGAGTTAATACATTAGTTTAAGCTCAACAAAAGCAATAACAATTCTCTTCTGAATAGGTTAATAGGAAATAACTAAAAGGAACCAAAAGAATATGAAAAGAATTGGGGTTAGAGGCCGAGGCAATGGCAACTTATATAAACCCATAAAAGATGAAAAGATAGTAGAGAGCAGTGAGAAGCTAACCCATGAAAGAAGAGACCGATAAAAAGATGATAAGAAAGTAGAGAACACACTGAGATGACTAACCCATGAAAGCAGAAATTTGGCATGGTGAGTGAGTTCCAATTCCATTAAAATGTCATTTTGCAGGGACCAAATCCATAACTACAAGGTTTTCGCAGGAACCATAAGAAATTAAAACAGGATTTCCCTTTATTTATTTATTATTATTATTATCATTATTGTGAGAGAGAGAGAGAGATAGAAGCCACATGCTTCGGGTATCTAATTTGGTGTTTTTTAGATCGCCTCATTCAAACAAGAAGAGAAAAATAATAATAATAACATAATAATCATGATTTGAAATTTGAATCCACTGTCGGGTTTAATTTATGAAATAACAACATGAGAAGAAACAATCTCTATCAACAGCGTAGTCGATCACAGACTCGCTTTTTCGATTCCAAACTAAACCAAAGATTACATTGCAAGCTTCCTTCACATTATCCCGCATTTTCTTAAAACCAAACAAACAAGAATATACAAAAATCTCAGACAAAAAAAAAGAAAAGAAGAAACAATCAACAACAAAGCCAACACCCAATTCCAAATCAAGAAAGCCACAAAACCACCCACAATCTCCACCCGTATTTCAAAAGAAATGGATTCCATCCTAATTCTGCACCCAAACCCCGTAAAGAAAATGTAAACCTCCAATAAACAGATAACGCACTGCTTCTCAAGGCGCTGCTGCTGAGACATGGCCTGATCACCTAATTGAGATTGTGAACGAGGTTCTCGAAGATCAAGGTTTCTCTAGTTAGAATTGTGGTTTCGATCTCTGGCAGGAATTCAGATTTTGTTCTCACGGGGCGCTACTGGCAGACAGACTAATTCACCGTGAGTCGAGTTTAGAGCTTGGTGGTGCTGATGTTGTTAACGCTCTTCCTATAAAGCGCATCATAGAGATGAATCGCTATGGATTATCTGCTGCAGGTATTAACCGGTGGTCTGAGAAAATGGTGATGCCTGGATTATTATTAGAGAGAGAAAAAAGAGATTAGCTTGAATTTTTATTTGTGGGATCCGTTTCGACCTTTTATTTGTATTTTAGGAATTTGTATTTAAACCATCAAAATTCAAATTTGATCAAATCCCTGCTTAGTTTAGACCTACTATTATCCGATTCAATGTATCTATAGAATAATATATATATATATATATATATATATATATATATGGTATATATATATATATATATACACACACACATAGTATAAAAATTACCGTAACCTTGTTTTTACCCAAATTAACGCTCATTTTATTTAAAAACTCATAACCAATTCAAAAAATTATACTAAACAAAAAATTTAAAATAAAACCACCTTATCATACTACAAAAATTGCATGTGAGTGTTTTATGAAAAACTACAATAATAATTTAGAAATATTTTTATTAAAAATACCTTTAATAAAAATATTGTTGCATCGCGTGGTCATTATCAAATAAACCTTATGTATAAACAAAAATTAGAGTTAACTATAAATAGAATAGCCCACTCTACCAAACATTTGCCTAATTTTTGAAACCGAATTCCATGACCATTTTCGGCCTCTTACCATCAAAACACAATTTATTGCATAAATCACAACACTAGCCATCAAAACAGTGACTACACTGTCCAAAACGGCTCCAAGAAATTCCAACAACCACCCCAAGTTTTGGGATCAACCCAATGCTGCTCAAGGCCTCAAAGTCCACCAACCATTAACAAAACACTTTAACAAAGAGTAAAACAAGTATAATGAAACCCCACCTCACGGAGTTTGTCAGAACCCAAACCGCACTCCATGGGGCTTCCTCACGATAGAACCACTTTACTGGGTCCAAGAACCGGATTTATCCGACGTCTTAATCCTGCAGAGAATTAGCACACTCTCTCTAAAAATTCAAAAACCCAACTTTTGCACTCTCTCCTCTCAATGGGTCAAATTCCATCGCCCTTTTTTTTTCCTTTCAAAATGGAAAAAGACAACATTATTCCAAGTTTTGTCTTTCCTCATTAAACTTCCATTTAATTCCCAATGGTCCCTTCTTCTAGATTTTTGACACAATGCTACCAATCCAGTTCCATTCATTTCCCATCCTCTCTCTACTTAGCGCAAATAGTTGCTACAAGAAGATACGTTATAAGCGACTGGTCACATCACATGTCGCTGTACAAAGACCCGATACTCGTTCTCGAAAAAACGGCAAATTCGACATCTCATAATTCATTTAAATTCAACAGAAATAGATTTCTCATGGTATTAATTCCAACTAAATCCATTTGTCATCCGAGATCTAGAAAATTTCGGATTTTTACCAAAAATTACGATTTTGTTCCTTTTCTAAAAATTGAAATTTTCTGTCTTACAATATTAAATTAATATTTTATAGTAGTTTAATGAAACAATTTTTTTAAAACATATAAATTAGTTTTTAAAATTTTTATTAATTATTTTTTCATAGTTAGATATAAATAAAATCAACTTACCAAAATAATTTTTGCTCTTCTTTCAAAAAAATTCACTTTTACTCTTGGTATTGATTAATTAATGAATTAAAATATAGTTTATCAAAATAAATTCTTTATTATTGATATAAAAAAAGATTGAATCAGCTTCAATTCAAAATAAAAATAAAATTATCAATCAATTTGATTAAAAATTATGAGGAGCTTAATTAAAAATTATTAAATAATATTGACTATTTATTGACTTATAAATTATCTATCAATGTTCTATTATATAAGTGGATGAAATTTTTTTATATATGTCATTATTGGTCTACACAATTTGAATATGTCATAATTATTCATTTAAATGGTAATATTAACATATATTACCATGCTTCAGATAATATATGTCAACAACCTTTTTTCTCAGAGCGAGTAAAGGTCAAAGATATGCATAAATAAACAAGCACTGAAGTAGCAAATTAAGGACACACCATATCATATGAACTAAAGAACGCAAAACAACAGTGCAAAAGAAACTATTTCAAAGAAAGAAACACCAAAGAATACACAAGCATGGTAAAAAGACAATTGAGTGGAAAAGAAAGGTCAGGATAAGGATTAATTGAGAATACAAGTTTCCAAAAAGAAGTACAGGAAATGGTTAAAATCACCAGAAATAAATATGAAACAATCCAAGGACACAGAGAATACAAGCATGAAACGAAAAAGAAAAATCATATAGTTAAAAATGCCAAAAAAGAAAACAAAATGAGTAGTAAAACTTGGAAATGACCCGCCCGCCGCTAACCTCTCTCGATTCACGCGAATGGCTTCACATAAGGAAATGACTCCGCAGCGAAATCTATCGGGCCGATGTTGACTTCACTTGTAGGTGAACAAATTCCACACCCTATTGTGATTCCTGTAAAAAGTTCAATCTCAATATTAAAGTTAATGTATTTTCACCAATCAGATGCAATTAGATTGAACCACCCACATTGAATAAAAAAATTATTTTCAAAATAAAAGTTATTTATTTAACAAAAAAGAATCTATTTAGCTCACGCTAATTTAAAAATTGCAAAACTCATTACCATTTTCTTCATGAAATTAAAATGAAAATAAGCAAAGGAACACGCAAAGAGAGAGACAGAGAGGTACACCATTCCAAATCGTGAATCATAGTTGTTCAAATGGAAAAGGAAACAATAAGCCCAAAGTGCTGATTTTGGCAATGTCTCTCGATTGTGTTGATTCACTCATGGTGAAGAGTCAAAATCGTATAAGTGATGTGAAAATAGACGAAAGAAGAAGAAAAATTGAGGGAAAATGAAAAAAGAAAAAAAAACCCAATAATCTTTATAAACC
Source organism: Tetrastigma voinierianum (assembly GCA_016808115.1). NCBI lineage: Eukaryota > Viridiplantae > Streptophyta > Magnoliopsida > Vitales > Vitaceae > Tetrastigma > Tetrastigma voinierianum. Next base: position 265,320 of record JAEQBH010000419.1, on the reverse strand, counting down.
AAACTCCGCCAGTGGAAATCAAATTGAGGGAGAGAGGGATATGTAAGTAGGATTTTAAAGGAGAAGAGTAGTGAGAATCTTACCTGGTAACAAGAAGAGTTAGAAATGGAGGGTTATGGTAGTGGTAAAGAAAGAACTGAGAGAGAGAGAGAGATGTTGTTTGTTTATTTCCAGGCTTCGAATGACATCATGACGACGCCGTGTTCTAAGAGACGAATCAAAAGGTGCACTGGAAACGGAGTAAGAGACGAACGATGAGAGCAAGGGAAACCTAATTAGGGTCGTAGACTGCGAGAGAAGGGAATGATTTCTTTGTTTTCGTGAGACAGGTGAGGAGAAGAGAAGATTAATCAGAAGCTTCTAAGTATACGTAGAAGGAAATGATGTCATTTCGCTTAAGCAACCTAACGACGGACACAATTCCTAACTAAATTCAAGTTAGGATAAACCCTTGCTAGACATATAGAGCCAAAAAAAAAATTTCAGTATACTTAATCCACTGACACCATCCCTAGCTAAATAGCTAGGAATTATCCCTGCCAATCAGTAAATTTGAAAAAAATAATTTGAGAGTAAATTATAGTATGGTTATTCTTCATATTTAGCTAGGGAAAAATCCCTAGCTAAATACAAAGAGTAAAACAGAAGTATTTCGGAAAAGCCTTAACGATAGAAGTATCCCTATCTAAATAGCTAGGGACGTATCCCTAGCTAAATAGCTAGGGATATGTCCCTAGCTAAATACATAATTTCCTAAATGAGAAGAATTTTGAGGGTAAGAATAACGATGGATTAAATCCCTAGCTATTTAGCTAGGGACAAATCCCTAGCTAAATGCATACATTTTGTGAAATACAAATTTAAGGGCACCAATAGCGACGGATATTTTCCCTAGCTATTTTAGTTAGGGACCAATCCCTAGCTAAATATATAAAACAAAACAAAAAATTATTAGCTATAGACTTAACGATCTAAAACTATCCCTATTAAATAGCTAGGAAAACCTAGCTAAATGCACACAATTTGGGCATAAATAGCTTATTGCAGATTGGTCCCTAGCTATTTTAGCTGTGGATATGTCCGCCGCTAAACATATAAAAAACAAAAAAAAAATAATTCCGTATAGACTTAACGACGGACATAATCCCTGAGTTCAAATAGCTAGGGAAAAACTCAGCTAAATGCATTCATAATAGCAATTTATGGCAATCAATAGCCACTTGATTTTGGGTCCCTAGCTAAATATATAAAACAAAACAAAAAAAAATTCGGTATAGACTTAATGACGGAAACAATCCCTAACTAAATAGCTAGGGAAAAATCCCTAGCTAAATGCATATATTTTATGAAAATAACAATTTAAGAACACTAATAGCGAATTAATTTTCATGATAGCTATTTTAACGGACTAATCCCTCTAGCTAAATGCATGCATATTAGCAATTTAAGGCACCAAAAGCGACTTCGATTTGGTCCCTAGCTAAATATATAAAACAAAACAAAAAATAATTCGGTATAAACTTAATGACGGAAACAATCCCTAGCTAAATACATATATTTTGTGAAAATAACAATTTAAGGGGCACCAATAATGACTCTGATTTTTTGCTCCTAGTTATTTTAGCTAGGGAGTATCCCTAACTAAATAGATAGGGAAAAATCCCTAGCTAAATGCATGCATAATAACAATTTAAGGGCACCAATAGCGACCGATTTGGTCCCTAGCTATTTTAGCTAAGGACCAATCCCTAGCTAAATATATAAAACAAAACAAAAAATAATTCGGTATAGACTTAACGACGGAAACAACCCCTAGCTAAATAGCTAGGGAAAAATCCTTAGCTAAATGCATATATTTTGTGAAAATAACAATTTAAGGGCACCAATAGCGACGGATTTTGCCCTAGCTATTTTAGCTAGGAACTAATCCCTAGCTAAATACATAAATTAAAACAAAGTATTTCTGCATGCACTTAACTGACGGACGCTATCCCTAGCTAAATAGCTAGGGAAAAATCCCTAGCTAAATGCATACATTTTGTGAAACATCAATTTATGCTAATATTAGCTACTCTGCCTTCCCTAGTTATTTTAGCTAGGAAAAACCCAGCTATACATATAAAATTAAAAACATATTTTCGTATCATGATTTAGCGATCGGATTTGTTCTCTAGCTAATTAGCTAGGGAAAATCATTTCTAAAGTTGTTGCTAAATTTACTAATCTTTTTGCGCCCAAAATCAACGATAATATTAGCTAGGGACTTTGTTCGTCGCAAATTTCCGCTCTAATCCTGGGCAAATCCGTTTAAAATTGCCACTAATTCCGTAATAAAACATCTGCTATTCTGCCGCATCTCGCAAATTAGCGAGATTATTTCCTAGCTAATTAGCTAATCCGATAATTTCTTGTAACAAATGTGAAAAAGTATACAGGCGTTACACGGAAAAGATAAAGTGTAAATAGAAACTGCATAAGGAGAAGTGTGATACGAAAGAAAAACACTAATGCAATGCTTCGAGCTATGCAAACTAGATATCGACTGATCAAGTAACAAGAACTCGGCAGGGGAAAGAACTTTTAGGTATATCAAGGCTATCGTCACACCATGTCCTTAAATAGATTTGCCCCACTGTGTTTATGGAATACCGAAGGCCTACCTCCCATGATACAATGATCTTTACACGCCGTATAGAAGAGCACTCCAATCTATCCTGGTCCAAATGAACCAAACTATGTTGTGTACTCCAAATGCACCGCCTTAAATGTTATCAATGACCCGAATTTGTTAGGAAAAATAATGACAATGAACCTAAGTATTTATAGCCCTCTTTGTTACTTTCTAGACAGTCACCATCCTAAAAGACACAACTCAAAACCAAACATCCTGTAGACACCTTTGAATAGACACAATCGAAATTAAATTATAATTAATTTTGATCGGTTTAAGAAATTCATGCCCATTAATTAATTCAATTTTCTCCAAAAAGATAGGGCTTGGCTAAATCACACCCACACCTATACCCGAGCCCAGCCGGGTTAGGTCGTGGCGAGGTGGGATGGCAGTGCGCGCGCGCGCATGTGGTTGAACCGTAGGCATGTAGGTTCTCGCTCCGCTCATAAAACTATGGTACCCCTTGGGGCCCAACCCATAGAGAAAAACTTAGCCTATATATGTCCATGTTGAATCTTTTCCTTAACCAATGTGGGATTGGTGTCACATCCCACATTACACTTCCTTTATTTCCATATTTCAAGATGGTCACTTGGGAGCCTATTTTCTCATTCATTTCTTACTCGATTTGAGCAAATGAATATACTACATTATTCTCCTCACGGAGTAGAATATTAACCAGCGAAATATTGTTCAAAATAACAATCGGGTCCCACTTTAATTTAGGCTCAAAGTCAACCAACAACTCAGTTTTTACACTTCAAAAAAAAAACTGCTTAGTCCAACAACTCTACATGAATGGAAAATTGGCTGTTAGTATGCAAATGATAATGTTGACACACTATAGAGAGTACATCTTTGGAAAGATCGTGCATCGAGATAGGTAGCTTTTGACCTTGAACCTTCCATAGTGAAAGCCCATCGAACTTATCGACTAAATGTGAACTTGATGTCTTGAACTATTCAGCTATTTGATAAATCAGATCGAATAGACTTCACACAGTCTCTTTCCTAACACAATTGGTTCTCATGATTGTGTTCATTTTTGCCCTGAACAACTCCTGGTTTTCGTGAGTGCTTTAGAGAATTTAGCCTTTATAAATTCTCATGTTTACTCTTCACACCCATATAGGTGACTCCTATTAGGAATATCCTGCAATATCCCACTTGGATTTTCCAAGTTATAAGAATCATTAAAAGCATAACTTACCCTAATAATCTCTGCAGGCAGCACTAGTTTATCATAGGAATAAGTAGGAGAGATTATCTCCTTAGTGCTTCTTTTGAATCACGCATAATTCGGTTGTCCCTTTGAACCTAGATCTCGGATCTCCGAAACTAGGGTCGGGTTTCCATTAAGGTAATTTTTTGTCTTTAGGCTTTAATCCCATTCCCTCGATGTGCAATTTACTTGCTCTCTCACAAACCTTGGTAAGTGGATTCACTAGGATTATCCTTGACCTTTATATAATCAATAGAAATAATCCCATTTGAGAGAAATTGCCTAACGGTATTATGTCTAATGGCGTATATGTCTAGACTTACTGCTAAACATGTCATTCCTCGCGGCCCTACCAATTGCGCATTAGCTATCACAATGTATACAAATCATAGCAATGTGCTTAGCCATATTGGAATATCCTCTTAGAAATTGACGGCCACTCGCTTCCTCTCCCGCTTTATCTAAAGTAATAAATTCAGATTCCATTGTGGATCTGGCAATACACGTTTTCTTTGACGATTTCCAAGATACAACAGCTCCACCAAGTGTAAAAACATAACCACTCGTAGATTTTGTATCCTTCATATCAGATATCCAATTTGCATCACTGTACCTAGTACTGCTGGATATCTTGTATAATATAAATCATAATTGTGCATATCTTAGTATCCGAGGAACTGATTCAGTGGCCACAAGAGGGTCGAGCCAAATCAACAAAATCATATACACCTAAGTTCCTACAACTCGGCCGTAGTCAAGCACGTTGGTCTAGGGTCGAACACGGGGATGGGTTTTCATCCTAAAAATGGTTTGCATAAGTGCACGGCTGCAAGGCTTATTCTTCGACTCTTCGATTTGCTTCAAAACAGCCGGAAGAGGCTGGAAATCGAGAAATTGTAAAAAACCGAAATGAAGTGTGAAAAGTTAACTTTGAAGATTTAGTCACTAACTGGTAAGTTAGGCAAACAAGGTCCCTGCTTTATCCTCGTTATGACATGCAACCTATAGTCCAAGGTACAACCGATCTATTAAGAACTAGCAAACCTAACTCCTAGAAACAACTCCTATTTGAGTCAACACAGTAAAGACGATTCATGGCCCCTTGTATTTGAAACCCTAACATTTAAATATCATTTCAGAGGCTCAGAAGACCATCTGAAAGAACCACAAAGGCATCTAGCATTAAGTATGCACTGTATCCTAAAGCATGGAGAGTATCAGCCAAATCAATATCCAATGCTATTCAACCCACTTGAGAAGACGAGAGCCATAAAATTAAAAGACTCCGTGGACTTCAAGACAAGAGACAACACGATACGCCCCACCACTCAAGCTAAATTTTCCTTCCTCTTCAAAGAAAGGAGGCTTAGGCCAAGCATCTCTTGAGCTGGTCATCCTCAAGAGTGGTGTTTCGGGTGTACCCAAGAAAGTAAAGAGAAAGAGGAGAGAGAAGAGAGAAAGCAAAACCTAAATAAAAATACTAGACTTTATTTACAAAAATGAAAACTTACAAAATTTCTTTCTCCCCAAATTCCCGCTTAGTGGTTACAAAAAAGGGAGGGGTTTATAGGCCACCTCAATACATGAAAATACCAAACCTACAAATTTGGCTAAGTTAAAGGACAAGAGAGTAATACACCAAATTTGAAGTCTAAGTAAGCATTAAATACAAAAGCATGACGAGGTATGACTTCGCTTAGGTCAAGAATTTCTCTAGTAGCGAAATCACTGTGCATAGCGAAATGTGAAATTTTCGCTGAAGCCCTCAAAATTTCGCTTAGCTTAATAAATTTTCGTGAGTAGCGAAATAGCTGAAAATTTCGCTAGGGATCAGCGGCTCTAGCGAACCTGGCTCGTCTAGCAAAAGTGGTACTTTCACAGGCTGCGAAATTTTCGCAACTCAGCTAAAATTCTAGGCTTTGTCGGGACCCCCACCGCATTTCATCCCTGCCTTCAATCGCATCAATTTTTCTCTCACTTTGTCTCAGTTTTCATTGATTCTAGGTTGGTCGAGGCTTCACACTTGAGTTCAAACTTCAAGATTCGGTCATACACTCGGAGTATTGAACTCCCAAAGTGCGCAAAACCCCGCAAAAATGTACCCAAAAATAACCTCTAAACGGCATAAGTGATAATTAAAAAGACTTGAACACTCAATTGGCATTAATGACATGATTAGTGCACAAAAAGTACTAAACCCATCTAAAATAGGTTCAAATAGCACTTTTTGGGTACTAATCACACCCCCCAACCGAAACGTTGCTAGGTCCCTTAGCAATGCAAAAACAAAAAGGAGATGCATGTAGTGATTTTCAAAAAGTTTATGATTCAAAAAGGTGTATATAAACATATAAACAATACTTTTAAATTGAAAATGGACACCAAGTTTGAAAAACCTATACGAAGAGCCAAAACCATACAAGAACAATTTTAGGTCAACATTGGTTCCATGATTCTCAACTTGGAACACCTAAGTCTAATGGTTCTTTATATAACCGTATTGTCAATAAACTCCGCAAAATCTGTCTCCTCCCCCCCAACCTAGCACCGACATGGCCTTGGGTTGTTGAACAACCTAGATGTGGCTAGTTACACTCTTCTTTTTTATTCAACTACAATGTAGGTGTAATGCCTAAAATCTGACTTCACCAAAAGTCCGTAACGGGGTCCACCGATGACTCCCAACCAATGAAGGTTTAGGGCATCAAGCCAAAAGGATCACTTGACCACAAACTCTACAGGCTTTACCCCAGACTCCGTATGACTTTGAAAATCAAGCACCTACAATCTAAGGACTCTACTCTATCCACCCATGTATCGAACACAAAATCGATGACTCCTCTAACCACTTACAAGCTTGGGGCATCGGCTTCAAAGGCTTTCGCGATACACTTCTGACCGTGCCTCTGGTTTCAAAGGCAAAACTTCACGACTTTATTTTTCTTTTCTTCTTTCTTTTCTTCTCTGCTTTCTTTTGCTTTTTCTTTTGGAAGACAACATCTGGTCTTCAAATGTGGGTAACCCAAAACCATCTTAGGGTTGCCAACATACCTAAGGCCTATTGCAAAGCGAAAAGGAGGCAAACAAATTCACAAACCATTGAAATAATCGAGTGCAGTGTGAATTAGCATAAAGGAGAAATTTCCAAGTCAGCAGGCGCCGGAACTGCGGATCGATCAAAAATCACTCGCACGGAATTCCGCCAACATGTAGGTGACAAACAGTGCTTCAATTTCCCAACATAAAGCAATTCAATTGTCCAATTTGAAGCAATTCAATTGTTCAATTGAAAAGAAAAACATTTACACCTTGTAAAGGCACAAAACATGATATATGTACAAAAGTCAGCATATATAAACCGAATAGTTGATATAGCCAAAATGGCTAATAAGCATGAATATCAAGCTAAACATACAAAAAGTATCCTTTGCCCTCTTATGGCTAATACAAAAATCCTAATCAAAATCGTTAGGCGAGTTGATAAAGTGAAGTATTATCTGAAAATGTAAAAGAAACCTAACCACCTCATTTCTTGTGGTGGTGGTGGTAGTAAGGCACGAAAGGCTCTTCTTTGGCTGCGACTGGAACATCGAGCGGCGGGTACGTGAGGTGGGCTCCTCTCGGTGACCGGGAACATGAGGAGGGCCGGGATTGGGTCATAATCGTGTCGACGTGGAATGGCTCTTGGGCCCGACCACGATCTGGTTGCCTGCGTAGGCTGCTAGTGACGGGATGGCATCAAGTCCCACACCGGCCCTATCTCTCTCGGTGACATGGCGCCTCGGCGAATGGTGTGTTGAGATAGGATGGAGCCCGAGGGTATCAGTGCGCAGGCTGGCGTGCCAGTGCGTGGAGGAGGGGATGGAGGTGACCTCTGTGGAGCCAGGACTGCTTTGTATCTCGAACGAGGCGGTATATCATCTGTGCGGTGGTCCTCGACCTCCGACCGTACCTCCTCCACGGTCACTGCGTGGTCGTAAGTGGAAGATACGGGCATAGTCATCACCCGGCTCCTTTGTCATAACCCGAGGGGCATCAGACCTAAATCACCGATCCTGGGCTCCTCACAGGAATCCCATGTAACCTGAGAACTTGTAGCGGAGGTCGGCCGTAGTGGAATGCTCTGCTCGTACGAGGTCATGATGGGCCTTCTCCTCAAGCTGCAAAGAGGCCATCACCGGCTCGGAGGACTGGGCAAGAAATCCCCCCCGAGGTCCGGTAAAGCGCCTCCCGAGATGGCTCCTCCGCTCCTCTGCGCGTAATCTTTGAAGCCCAGCGGAAATAAGCTCGTCTGACGGATGGTCAAGCAACGGCATCGGGGCGGGATTTGCCTCTGTAAAATGCGGTCCGGCAGTGGTGTCTCTGGCCAGTGCTTTCGAACCATCGCGATGGGGCGGGTGCAGGCTGATCGTAACCACTCGGCATTGGCGGCGGTATACGCGAGGCGGAGGCTGCCCAGGAAATATCGACGCTCTGAGTACTCGCGGCGATCATCAATGCGATTTTGAAGCTCACGCGGATTGTTTGCTCCCTAGAGTCATCAGTGTAAAGCTACTGATGACACCACTTTCGAGGGTAGTAATCTTTGTCTCGAATTAAGTGAAGGTAATAGTGAATGCTCCTCGATCGGCCTCATGGACTCCGGTGTTATCTGGGATCGGCCCTCGTGGCCGGGACATCATAGTCACGACTCTGATGGAGCGATTCTACGATGGAGTCGTGCATTCGAATGGGTTTCCCCTAGAAACGATGGCCTGCGAATCCTCGAGTGATGACAGTGAGAATTGATGAGTCGCCTCAGTAGCCGAGATCTTATTTGGTAGGCTGCGGCAGGAAGGATGATAAAAACTACTAGGCGATGTGCGGAGCCGCTTGGAGGAGTGGGCCACACTCCCGAACTCTCCTACGAGGAGTGCGGTGATGGGGCACGGGGTCAGTGTCAGGTGTACGATAAGCGTCTCGGAGTCACAGGAGCTCCTCGGTGCGGCCTCGGGGGCAGTGATGAGTCTTTGGAGTCGGGACCGGAGGGTGGGGCCTCCCTCTCGGGTGTCTCTTGAATCTCACTTTCCGGGACGAATCACGGGACCCACCTCGAGTCTGAGAACCATACGAGATCGAGAAATAAAATCTTTGGAAAGGGGCTCGACTCCTTTGAATCGCATTTGAGGCTCTGTAATACAGGCGAGGCTCCACGAGATGGTTGAATCACTCTGAATCAAGGCGTGAATCGGGGCTCACTTGTTTCTGGCCCGAATCGACCACTGGACTAGCTAAGCAAGGCTCGATAAGCGATCAAATCTTTGGGACGAGAGGGCACGAGGGAAAATGCGAACCCGGCACGGCGATCGAGGGCGCGTGGGGGTCGCGGAAGGCTCGACCGGTGGCGGCTGAGTACGAGCGATGATCGGTCGTGAGTGGGCGCGTGGTGGATGCTCGATCGGGGCTCGGTGGGGCGAGCCAGGGTGCAAGGAGCTTTGAGCACAAATGCCTGAGCGGGGGCAGCGGCTCGATCGCGGCTATGGAAATTTGAAAAGCTCGGGAAGGCTCTGTGTGATCATTGGGACTTCGGTCGTGGTGTCGCGAAACTCACGGCCCGATGCTTGATCGGCGGTGAAGGTAGGAGACTCTGTAGGAGCAGCGAGAAATTTGGGAGCTTAGGGCCGTGGGAGGAGAATGTGAGTGACAATTTAGCCAACCCCCTCCCCTGTTTATATAAGCATTTAACGGTAGCCGAAGGGTCTCCTGCCAAATTTCGCTACTTTGAGCGAATATTGCCTAAACCGAGTATACTACCTGTATTTCAAAAATTTTAAATTAATTAATAATATATATAATAAAAATTATTATTATAAAATTCACTATAGAACTATAACTAAACTCGAACACACAATACTATACTATATAAACAAAATACTAAATATATAAAAAAAATGACTAAATTAAAAAGTTTGCACAAAAACAATTGAAATTAACTAAAATTAAACAAAAGAAAGTAAACATAAGTGAATGTAATTAGGTTTTATAGAAACAGAACCGAGTTCATTCTCAAAATTTACTCAAGGGGGTCCAAGAGAATGATCTCCTCAACCTGCATTAGTGCAGGCCGATTCAATGTGTTGGGTGCCCCGAATGTTGATGCTCCTCATGATGGCTTGTGATTTGAGGCGGTTGAAGCTGCGGTTAGTGTTGATACTTAAGACCAATATCTCCTCATCTCTGCATGGCTTATTACTCCTTGCATTTCCTGCCACACTTTGTGTTTTCTTGCCTGGCGATCAATTGAAACTTCATGAAATTTGATTTTCGAGTTTCCTAACGAATTTCTTGTTATTCAAATGGAAGATGTTCCAACTCCGATCATGTTACCAAAGGTTAATTGCATGACTCCATTCGCCAATTTATTGTGCATTATTTGTAGCGAGGAAATGAGTCTTCCTAAGATGATTGGTACATGATTAGGGTTCACTTGCAATTGGCTCGTGTCAGCACCACCAAAATCTTGGGTAGTAGAATTTGTCTATTTTCACCCCAAGACATCCTCAACTATCCCCTTAGGGATTTTCACTGATCTATCGGCCAATGATAGTGTGATATTGGTAGGTTTAAGTTCACTAAACCTGAATGCTTCAATATCTTGAATACGGCATTAGGTAACAACGACCTTAAATCAATGTGTGAGCATGTGCGATTCCGCTGATATTAAGCGAAATTGTGTGGGATCACGGATCCTTGTATTTAACGAGAATTACTTGCTTTGGATTATGACGACTTGCTCGGTGAGGAAATGCACCTTCTTCTCAGTACCTAGTCCCTTCTTGAATTGTGCAAGATCTTTCAAAATTTTGCATAAAGCGGGGACTTGCTTGATTATGTCAAAGAGGTATGTTAACGCTTCCCTTGCATGGGACCTGCAAAATGCCCTTCTTTGAGATGCCTTCTTCTTACCTCTAAGTGCTTGTGGAAATGGAGGTGGTATGCGGTATTTCATTGAATCCTCCTTTAGGAGAATATGCTCAGATTGCATTTCTTCTCCCTGCTTGGATTCTTCAACAGGTTTTGGCATGGTGATCGACCTCTTTTCCGGCTCCTCGGGGTAATTATAGCCTTAACTTCATCCATTCTGAATTGTTGGATGACGACCTCATGGATTCCCTTAGGTTTAGATTTGTTTGTGATGGAAACCTCCCTTTATCTTGTACCTCTGTAACTTGTTGATCTTGGTGATTGAATGCGTAGATTGTCGATTTTACGGTTGAAAGTTGCTCGAGCCCATCTATTCTTTATTCGATTAATGCTTTCTCACGGTATCAATCCTTTGTGCGATTGCACATTGATTCCTTTTTGTTCCTCAACAAAGATTGCCCACCACCTTACTCAAATTCAATATGGCTTGTTCGGAAGAGGATGGTGGTTGTTGTGATTGAGAGTACGAGCTAAGGTTTGGCACGGGATGCAATAGGCGGGGTTGGGTCTCCATGCAGGTTAGGGTGATTCTCAATTGGAGTGTAGGTATTACCATATGGGGCGATAGTTATTTATGGCTTGTATTGTCCCACGGTGTTTGCACATTCGACATCAAATCCTTCAGCTGCGGGGGCCATAGGACATAACTTCTTGGGTGCGGGGGATTGGAAATTGGTGCAGGATTGGGTGTGCGGGATTTTCGATCCTTGCATGCACCTCTTGGGCTGTTTGCTTTCAAGCTCCTCCACTTTCCTTGCTAGGGTTGAAATCCTAGCTCTCATCTCTATTTCTTCAGGCAGTGCATACATCCCACCCCTTTGGTTGACTGGTGGTCTCATCCTATCCAATTCTCTAGGGTTAGGCTCATCCCAACCCTTAGAAGTTTCAGCCACGTAATTTAAAAAATCCATGGCTTCGTCCGGATGCTTACTTAAAAAGTCTCCTCCACACATGGTTTCCAAAGCTGCCTCGTGGCAGGAGACATACCACCATAGAAGTGGTTCACCAACATCCAATGTCGAACCCGTGATGTGGGCATGCAACGATGGTTTCCATGCAAATCTTTCAAACAACTGGTAAAATCTCTCTACGCCCATCATGAGGTGAGGTATAAATTTGTCTTTTCAAATTATTGGTCTTCATGAGCATTGAAGAACTTCTTAGGAATTCCAGCTGCGGCTCATTGATTCAGATAGTTCCCAGAGTGCCGATGAGTTTAGCGAATCTTGGCCTTGTCCTTTAGGGTGATGAAGCCCTTTTTCGGCCGGCAAATCCATAATGTCCATCCTATACCTTCCTTGAAGGTAGTGCAAACCTCTCAAAATCCCTAATAGGTGTATAGTTTTCATTTTCCATACCATGATATGTGGGGAGTAGGAGTGCACGAATAAGGCCTCCTTTGCTACATCTTCGGCGGAGGGAATGATCTGAGGATGGGAGCCTAACTCTGGGAGGGTGGATGTAGTCCCTCATGGTTCTATAAGCATTTGGATTCATGGGGGTTCTGATTGACTCTGTTGTTCCTGGGTGTGGGATCCATGGTATCGGTATGTACCTTGACACACTAGCTAGGTCGAGTTATTGTACTTATCCTATCTGATCTACGATGTGTCTCTATCCTTTGTTATAAACACACATTCTGAAGATTTAGAGACAAGAAGCGACTCAGGCTTGCAAAAGATATGAAAGTTAAATAACAAGAAATTAAAGCTGACTAAAAGCGAGAAGCAGTCACGATCCTTTGCAAAGTAATAGCGGCGGAGTTCCTGCTTATTTGAGTGACAAGAGGAGTAAAAGGTTACCTTCACTTGTGATGTTGATCTGAGAGTACATGACTTACCATTAGTAGTTTGAAAAAAAAAAAGAAAAAAGCAAAAGAAAAAAGAAAGAAAGGAAAAACTAGAAAAAAGAACTTGAAACGATCTGGAAGCAGCGGTGCCATTTGATTCGATGCCACGCAGTGAATTTGAGCTAAAATCAACAAAATTTATATACACCTGAGTTTCCACTACTTTGCCGTGAGTAATTTCTGCGATATAGTGGTCTAGGGTCGAACACGGGGATGGGTTTTCATCCTAAAAATGGTTTGCATAAGTGCACGAAGGTAAGGCTTTCTATTTGGACTCTTTGGATTTGCTTCAAAAACAGTGGAAGTAGGTTGAAAACTGAGAAATTGTAAAAAACTGAAAATGAAGTGTGAAAGGGTGCTTTGAAGATTTGGGTCACTAACTTGGTAAGTTTAAGGAAAGCAGTGTCCTCGGGTTTTATCCTCGCGTTATGACATGCGACTTTATAGTCGAGGCATACTTAGGATCTATGTTTTAACTAGCAAACTAACCTAGAAACAACTCTATTTGAGTCAAACCACGGGTAGCATGCATCTATAGGCCCTTTGCTATTTGAAACCCTAACATTTAAATATCGACTTTGAGGCTCGTAAAGACCATCTAAGAATAGGTCATCTAGCATTAAGTATGCAACTGTATCTAAAGCATGGAAGTATTGGCGAATCGATAACGTTGATCTTTATTGGCCTAATTTGAAGATGAGGGGCCATAAATGAGTACTGTGACTTTTCGGTCTGAGAGGTGCTTGTCGTATCATGTCATTAGGCACCTTACTCTTCCAAAGAAAGGAGGGCAGCGAGCATCTCTTGAGTTGGTTGTCATCCTCGAGAGGGGTGTTTAGCGGCCCGAGAAAGTAAGAGAAAGAGGAGAGAGAAGAGAGAAAGCAAAACCTAAATAAAAATCACAGACTTTATTTACAAAAATGAAAACTTAAAAATTTCTTACCACCCCAATTCTTGCTTAGGAGTTTTAAAAATGGAGGGGATTTATATGAGCCACCTCGATACATGAAAATACCAAAAAACCTACAGATTTGGCTAAGTTAAGGGCGAGAGTAATACACCAAATTTGAAGTGGGTTGGCAGTAAATACAAAAGCATGGCCAGGCGGTGAATTTCGCTAGAATTTGAAGAATTTCGCTAGGTAGCGAAATCACTGGGCATGCAGCAGGGAGGAAAATTTAAGCTAAAGCACAGTAATTTCTCCTGGCTAGTGAAATTTCGCTAGCTTAGCGAAATTTTTCGTGAGTAAGCGAATCTGAGAACTAAGCTAAGACAGTGCCTGTGGCCAGTTTAGTCTAAAGCGAAGAGTGGCAATTTAAGCTAAGGTTGCGAAATTTTTCTCAATCCTATAAGCGAAAATTTTTCGCAACTCTAAGCGAAAATTCAGAGCTTTATTTGATCCTCCCTTTAAAATTTCATCCTGTCTTCAAGCGCATCAATTTTCTTCACTTTGCCTTAGGTTTTTCATTGATTCTAGGGCTGGTTGATGGGCGACACTTGAGTTCAAACTTCATGATTCGTCATACATCTCGATATTAAACTCCCAAAGTGCGCAAAAACTTGCAAAACAGCCAAAAATAACCTCTAGCCAGCGCTAAGTGATCGCAGAAGACTTGAGCGAAGCGATTGACATGCAGCCAAGCATGATTAGTGCACAAAAAGCACTCAAAACCTATCTAAAATAGGGTTCAAAATAGCACTTTTTGGGTACTAATCAAGAATCCTGATAATTGCCTTCCAATGGTCTACTCTCGGATTACTCGTATATCTACTTAGTTTACTAATGGAGTATGCTATATCTGGCCTAGTGCAGTTCGTGACATACATTAGACTTCCAATGATACAAGAATATTCCAATTGTGATATGCTTTGACCAATATTTTTAGACAAATGAAGATTTATATCAACTGGTGTTCTAGCAATGTTGCTTTCATCTTTGTCAAACTTGTCAAGTAATTTCTCAATATAATGTGATTGAGATAATATAAGTCCACCAGATGTTCTAGAAATTTTAATTCCTAGTATAACATCTACAACACCCAAATCCTTCATGTTAAATTTACTAGACAACATTTTCTTGGTAGTTGTAATAATATGATTATTACTACCTAAAATAAGCATATCATCCACATATAGGCAAACAATGACATATCCATTATTTGTGTCTTTAACATAAACACATTTATCACATTCATTAATTGTGAAACCATTTGACATCATTACCTTGTCAAATTTCTCATGCCATTGTTTTGGTGCTTGCTTTAAACCATAAAGCGATTTAACAAGTCTACATACTTTCTTTTCTTGTCCCAGAGAAATAAACCCTTCAGGTTGGTCCATATAAATTTCCTCATTTAAGTCACCATTTAGGAAAGCTGTTTTCACATCCATTTGGTGTATCTCAAGATTATGCAATGCTGCAATAGCTATGAGCATACGAATAGATGTTATTCTCATGATTGGAGAATATGTATCAAAGTAATCAAGACCTTCTTTTTGTTTATAGCCTTTTGCTACAAGTCTAGCCTTGTGCCAATGAAGGTGATCCATCAGTTTCATTTCCTCTTGAAAATCCATTTACACCCCTATAGGAAGATCAACCAATTCCCAGGTGTGATTTTGCATGATGGATTCAATTGCACTATTTACAGCTTCTTTCCACATGGGTGCTTTAGGAGTGAACATTGCTTCATTGAAGCTTTGAGGCTCATTTTCTAACAAATATATTAGAAAATCTTGACCAAAGGACTTGGAAGTCCTTGCCCTTTTACTGCGTCTAAGTGCCTCTTCACTTTCATCATTTATAGACTCATAGTGCAATAATCCTTTGATTCTTGATATCAAGGTTCTTTTAATAGAACTCCCATCCACATGCATTTACTAGGAAATTTATTTTCAAAGAATGAGTACACATTTCTTGAGTTATTATTGTATTGACATGTATATCAGAATATTAGATTTATGCACTAGAAAGCGATATGCACTACTATTTGTTATAACTTGATAAATATACAATCCAATAGTCTTAAGTCTTATTTTAATATTTTTGGGAATAGGAACCATCACCTTAGCCCAGTACCCCACACCTTTAAATATTTGTAGGAAGGACAGAGCCTTTCCATAATTAATGTAGGGTTTTTGTCTAACTTCTTGTGGGAGTAATCTATTTGAAAATACCAATTTGCTGAAAGCAGAAGCTTCCCCCCCTGAAGTTAGGTAATTCAGAACTAATCAACATGACATTCATCATCTCTTTCAATGTTCTATTTTTACGTTCAGCAATTCCATTTTACTGAGGTGTATAAGGCGCAAAAGTTTGGTGAATAATATCATGTTCTTGACAGAACTGATCGAACAGTGCGTCATATTCACCACCTCGATCACTTCTTATTACCTTAATCTTTCTACCAAGTTGATTCTCAACCTCATTCTTATAATGCATAAATTTTTCCAATGCTTCATCTTTTCTCATATGATATACACATAGCAATATCTTGTGCAATCATCAATAAAAGTCACAAAGTATTTCTTTCCACCTCTAGTTTGAACATATTTCAAATCACATATCCACCTATGAATTAACTCTAGAGAGTTCAGTACTTTAACTTAATATTTATGAAATGATGCTCTAGTTAATTTTGATTCAACACATATCTCACATTTATGATTTGCATCAATGTTAAATTTAGGCAACAATTCTAAATTCATTAATTTATGCAAAGTATCAAAATTAACATGCCCTAATCTACCATGCCATACATTAGAGGACTTAAGCATATATGTGAGAAGATGTGTTCTTATTATTAAAAATAAGATACAATAGTCATTACATTCATCTTAAAGAGCCCATTGCTCATATATTCCTTGCCTACATAAATCCCACTCTTAGTGAGTACAAATTTTTTGGACTCAAAAACCAACCTAAAACCCTTCTTACTCAACAACGATCCAGACCGCAGATTCTTTCGAATTTACGAGGAAACATGCGACACATCATTGAGGTAAAGCTCTTTCCGGGAAGTCATCTTGATATAACCTTTCCTTTGCCTTCAACTTTGAAAGTGGAGGAATTTCCCATAAAGTTGTTCTGTCATTATTACTTCATAACTGAAGAGAACATCTTCTTATCGAACATAAGTGTCTAGTGGCCCGGTGTCCACCCCACCCATTCTTTAGTATTTCCCACGAGTTGACCCGGATACTATAGCAAAACTTATGTTAGAGCGTATTTACGAAAAGTTTTCCACCTCGTTTATATTGGCTTGGGCAGCCTTCCCCTTGTGGTTCACTTGTGCTTTACGGTTTCGACAATCCTTTGCACGATGTCCCGGTTTGTTGCACACAAAGCAATTGCCTTTAAATTTCTTGGAATCCCACCTGCCATTTATGTTGGCGGCCACATGCTTCCACTTTTCTTGTTGGTTTATGTCCCACTCTTCCAATCACGTGGCTGCCATTGACTCCATGGAATGATTACCTACTTGTGGACCATTACCCGATCCACGGGCCGGCGCGACTCGATTTTAAATGGAAGGAAAATGTGGGTTGATTTTTGAAATTTTAGAAAATCCGTCCCCGAGGAGGACAGTTTTTCCTTGGAGTCGCCACTTACTTTTTGTTGTTATTTTATAAAGGGGAAAACCAAGTAAGAACAAAAAACCCATGACTCAGTATGGAAAAGCGATGCAAAACTAGATTTATGGGTCCGGGGGTCAGGTTACCTATCGGGAAGGTACCTCATATGAGGTAGCACCACTCTAGGCCCGGAACTCGGTCTCTACTAGTGAATTGGGTATGTAGGAGCATATGGGTCATAGATCAGATAGTCTCCTGGGCTAAACATACAACTTAGATCATACCAACCTAATTGGTATCTAGCATGCTTAAAAACACTCAACCATAAGGGCAAATAGCGTGTACCTGTGGTCCCTGGCCAAGCGCTACATCAAAGGTTAGCCAAAAACATAGCAAGCATGCATGACACGAACCACAAACATCCATTATGAATTCATTGCAAACATTAAAGCACGTACCTGTGGTCCCTAGCCATGTTTGCATAAGAGGTCGGAGTCAAAGGCTCAAATGCATCACAAATGTCAAAATCCAAACACCATTGTGAAAATGGAAATACCAGCGCCCTAGAATGTACTCGAGTCCCTAGCCATGCCGGCGGGAATGAGTAGGGAAAATAGTACATCATACATCATGCATTTAAAGCGAATATTGGATCCCATACCAAAGAAAGAAGCGGTGAAAGGAGGTAAAGTGGTTTGTACTTTGCTTTTATTCCCTTTAAAATCCACAAACTAAACCTTTATACAATCCCACATTTCCCACTACACTCACTTTGTTCAAACCAAAACTAAGCTCCAGACCATAATCTGATGACAGGTTTCTGAGGTAACCGGAAGCTTGAGGATAGATTCGAGTTGAAACATGCTAAAATATAGAAGCCCATGAGAAATTTGTCTTGCAAAGCGGAGTTGAATCTGTTCTCAACTAGTCAAGCGATTGAGAAAAATTAGACACATTGTCAGAAAATTCCTCACAAGTTAGGAATTAACAAAACAAAAGGAATGCAATTCCGATTTCTAATGACAAGAACTACTTAAACAAAGAAAAGTATCCAAACTATCATTCCGAAATAAGTGAACTAATGAGCAATTTGCGATTCGGTTTTACAACAGTCAGGCAGTTTGAAAGATTTTAAAGAAATTTCAGAACCATCCTTACAAAGTCAGGAATCCTAGCCGCGACAAAGCGGTGATCGATTCTCGGCTGGATGGTGAGAACCCTGACCAAAACCAACTTGAACCATACGTACTTTCCACATGACCTTACCTAAAATGAACCGACTAATCTTGTTTTCTGAACCAGTCAAATGATTGAAGAGGCTCTCAATTTTCAGAACTTTTATAAAGAGTTGAAATCTAACAAACAAAGCGTTGATTGATTCTCAGCTCGGATGAGTGAGAACCAACGAAAACCAACCAAAACTCACATGGCGCCTTTCACTAAACCCCTATAACCTAAATGAACCGACTAATCTTGTTTTCAAGGCTAGTCCAAATCGTTGAGAGAGGCTCTCTCGAAATTTTCTAGAATTTTTATAAAGAGTTAGAAATCTAAAAAAATAAATGGTGATCGATTCTCAGCTCAGGATGGTGAGAACCAACCAAAACCAATAAACCTCATATTGCCTTTCCTACAAACCTAACCTAAATGAACCCAGAGCTAATCTTGTTTTCCAAACCAGTCCAAATCATTGAGAGAAATCTCAAATTTTCCAGAACTTTTATAAAAGAGTTAGAAATCTAAAAACAAACGGTGGTAGTTCTCAGCTCGGATGAGTGAGAGCCTGCAAAACAACCAAACTCGCAAAACTGCCTTTCCTGCAAACCCTAACCTAAATGAGCGAGCTAATCTTGTTTTCAAACCAGTCCAAATCGTTGAGAGAGGCTCTCAAAATTTTTAGAGCTTTTATAAAAGAGTTGAAATCACAAAAAACAGCGGTGATCAATTCTCAGCTCGTATGAGTGAGAACCAATCAAAACCAACCAAACTACGCAAACTGCCTTTCCCTGCGAACCCTAACCTAAATGAACGACTAATCTTTTGACTCAAACCAGTCCAAATCATTGAGAGGGAGGCTCATAAAATTTTCAGAACTTTTATAAAAGATTTATAAATCTAAAAAAACAAACGGTGATCGATTCTTATTTCGGATGGTGAGAACCAACCAAAACCAACCAAACTACCCAAAGCGCCGGCGAGAAAGCTGTTGAAGCAAGCTTTTTCACGTATGGCGTGAAAACCGGCTCAAATAGTTGAGGAGAAACCTCAAATTTGACCAGGAATATATCTTAAGAATAGAGTGGAGCCAGGGTATATTTCTTCCTCTTCCATAAGCGAAAAGAAACAAGCGAGCATCAGCGGAATGGTGCGTGCGTTTAGACCGGGAAAAGTGTCCGCCAAAGGTCCTTCCACTTTGATCTTTCTCCCCTTTATACTGATTCCCACCTCAGCATCTAAGACCTACACTAGTGTTTTTTCCACCTTGAAGCTTTGGAAAGGGCTTTGTCAGTCTCGGAAACAACTTCCCCCCATTAACTCCTCTCCTCATTTTCCATACGAAATTTGGATATCTTAAGATTTCGACTTGTACTCCCTAAGTATCCACATGGATTCATGGTAGGGCTGCATATAACAAGCCAAGGCCCAAAATGGACCCACAATACTGCCCTTAGTCCAGACTGGAGCTTATGGGCCCGAACCATATAGGATTTGGGCTCAAAAATCACAAAAAGCGAGCTCCGCTGTGTGACTAGCAGGTTGAACCAGATGCCAACCAGTCCATCCGGTTGAGAAAATTATGAAATTTTGATAGAATATTTCCTGAAGAATAAGGGAGACCAACAAAAAAACAGTGCACCATTTAAGTCGGATGAGAGATATGATCAAAACAAAGGAGGAGTATCTCACCAAATCACCCAAAAAAACAATGTTATGCATCTGTATTGCTACGATGAACGAATTCGAACCAATGAGTCAAGCGGTTGACAAAAATTGTAATTTTAATAAAAAAACCTCCTTTGGCAAATAAAGAAGTCAACAAAACAAGCAGTGAACAATTACGAGGGATTCGGGACAAGGGAGATATGATCGAAACAAGCTCGAAATTAACTCGAATTTGGCGTACTCTAATAAACTTTGATTGAGCTAAAACCTCGAGGGGGGCCCACTTGCTTCCTATAGAATGATGCCAATAACTAAAAAAATAAGCTATGATGACACTCTAAAGTGAACTACATACGCACTCAACGGACCACATACAAGCCCACGAGGCTCGAGAGGCAGGCCCAAGCTTACAAGGGCGCTGTGGTGTTATATGAGAACGATGGGTGAGTGGCGACAATATGGGATAAATACAATTGTTGAGGGGGCAAAATTGAGGGTCTACAAATATGCCCCTCTTCGGTAGAGTGAATGAGCAGTGGTGTGGGTGCGAGAAGTGCAAGCGATGCAAGAGTGAAATGAACTCTAGTGAAGAACCGGATGACCAACAATTTTGTCCACATACTTAGTACCGAAGACTAATGGAACAGTCACTCGATTGAAGGACTTAAAAGAAAACTAGAGCATGATGGGAAGATGGTAATCTGGGCATAATCAGGAAAGATAATGAAATCCGGGGTGATGCGGAGGAAGATGAGAAATCGAGCAAACTAGAGAAAAGTAGAGCGAGCACCGAAAGGTTGAATCAGTGAGTGCTAGGAAAGGTAGAATCGATGAGTGTTTGGAAAGGTGGAATCAGGGTGAAATGTAGAAGGGTAATCACCGTGATCTGGGAAGGTAAAATCAATTGAGTACGGGAAGGGAAAATCCAGTGATTACGGAAAAGGTAGGATCAGGGAGAATCTGAATAGGGGATCCCGGGGCGAGTCACCAGAAAATGTGGGATCAGGGCGAGTCTGAGAATGTGGGATTCGAGGCGAGTACGGGAAGGTAAAATCGGGTGAGTCTTGGGAAAGGTAGGATGCGGGAAAGTACCGAATGGGATCTGGGCGGAGTATCGGAGAGTGGAGTCCAGGAGTCTGGGAAGGGTGGGATCAGAAGCGAGTATGTCGGAGAAGGTAAAATCCGGGATGGAATCTTGCTGGAAAGGTGGGGATCAGGAGAGTCTGAGGAAGCTTGGGGATCCAAGGGAGAATACGAAAATGTGGGATCCGGGCGTCTGGGAAGGTAGAAATGCGAGGCGAGTTCAGGAAGGTGGAAATCAGGGCGGCGGGAAAATATAAATCTGGGGCGGGTGCAGGAAGGGTCCGGGGCGGGTCTGGGAGAGGTGGGATTCGGAATGTGGAAAAATAGGAAATGCGGGCGAGTACGGAGAGGGTCCAATGAGTGCCCGGGAGGAAGGATCGGAGAAGGGGGGTACGAATCCGGGAGCAGATTCTGGACCACAGATTAAAAGGGATAGGGGATGCAAAACTAAGGCTCACAGAGCCGACTATTTGAATGGGGATGACCTAAGCAGAGCTAGAGCATAATGAGAAACTTAGGATGTAGATTGAGATCTTGCCTTGATGACAAAAAGGAGTATGCTGATGTAGCGTCGTGCCACAAATGATAAGCGAGAAACCAAGAACTTAATAACAAGACGAAATAAAGGGGTATGCCCCTGTAGGACAATCCACAAACAGACCAAGGGTAAGAGCAGGTGTTATGCCTCGCCAGGTATCAACGCCATGTCAAAATCTCATAACTCGCATTACGCGGTCAAAGTCAGAGTTTAAAAACATCACAATCACTCATTCATGAAAAAATCATCCATTTCATTCCATAAACCGATATAGGGTATGCCCCAAAGGTGCATCCGATATGCAAGTGCCTTGATGAAAAACTCGAAATAAATTTCCTCAAGAACCAACTGTCTCAACGTTTGAACAAGACAACATACGGGGCGTAAGGCCAGCACCCCTATTGGAGCTACCTTAATAAGGGAGAGAATCTTACCCCTAGGTTGTCAGAAGCACTCTAAGGTATGAAGAAACCCAAATGCATGTGGAGCACACTCAAAACTTTGATGCCAAAATATCTCTAGGTAAATGGTCACAAAACAGACACGCGCACGGCCAATGCCAACATGAAAGGACGGGTATGCCCCAAGCAGAACGTGTCGTGAGCATCAATAATGGCGCCATCAATGGTCCCGACTCTCCTCAGATCATCTATATCTATTCATGGACCCTGAGGCGCCAAACTAAATGGAGAAGCAATATGTGACCTCGATACTCCCTGCACAGACCACGGTTGTCCTTAATTAACCGCAGATGTAACCCGGGTCTATATGTGTTTCAGCAAACATTTGTGATCTCATGGTCTCGTGGTATCTTACGACTCGGACCGTACTGCAAATGTGGGTGAAAGTGAATGACATGATAAACAAAGGCCCAACACCAATACTACCAAACCCTTATACGCGCAATGTCAAATATCAAAGGATCATGCAAGGTTGACCAACCAACATCCGAATGAACAATGAAATGACAAGTGAAGTGCACCAAAGGACACGTCGCAAGAAGTGAGACGATGATCAATAAGAGATAGAAGAAGACCGGTGCGATAAGAAAAATGATGAATGGATAAAGTAAAAAAGGAAGAAACAAGCCGATACAAATGTGGCAATGTGTGACAACGACGAACAACTCGGGTCCTAAGAACGCCAAGTCAAAGCTAAGTCACTATAAGATGGGAGTGGTGATACAGGTAATGATCCAAGGACCTAGTACGAAGCAACCCAAACCTCATTCCTAATGTATTACCCAAATCCATGGAGAAAGATCGCACAATGCTTTCACTCAACCCTCAGAGGAATAATAAATCTCTCAAACCTAAATGACCTTTGATGATCCCAAGTATATTAAAGAATATCAAACAAACATTTTTTTTTTTTTTTTTTTGTTTTTTTTTTTTAAGGCCGAAACACCAAAGTGAGGCTACTCACGCTTACTAACACAATTCAACCGAAAGAACTCAAACCTCTAAGCCCAAATGGTCCCCTCAACCCAAGAATCCCTGGATCAAAACTCATAGCATGCCAGCGGGTGACAAACCACCAGCTCGGGGATGAGAGCACTAACATTACTCAAAAGAAGATAAAAGTGAAACAGAATAGAGATGATAGAAACTAGACTCAAAGGTGGACGGTAAAAGATGCAAATGGAGGAGAAAAGAAACAAGCAATGATGTGGAGAAAGAACAAACCAAGAATGACACAATGCTTATAATGCCTTATAGATCCAATTAATATGTAAAGCGCACGGGTGGGCAAGTCCCAACCTGCAGTAAGAAAAAAGTATGCAAAGACGAATGAAAGAATAGGGCTATAATAAAACCGGAAAGAGGGCTTCTTGATAGGATATATCGATGTATAGGTGTCTGATAAGGAATATGGCTACTCAAAATGATGGCCACCCATCCTCCCAACCATGATCTATTAAACCTCTTGACTGATCCATGAGGCGGCTGCGTGGCCCGATTTAGATCCCCCAAGTCTGTCTGACAGTGCTCCCTCTTGAGTCGGATCTTGGATGACATAAGGCGCTCCCGGTCGGTCTGAACTTGCCTCCCCAGGAATTAGTTGTTAATCCGGAGGACCTTCAAGACTAGGTCGCCTTTTTGAAACTTCCTAGGCCTGACCCTTTTTCTAAATGCACGAGTCATTTTCCTCTGATAGGCCTGAACATCATCTGTTGCCCTCAATCTCCTCTCATCTAAAAGGTTGAGCTGATCATAACGGGACTGAGCCCACTCAATCTCAGATATCTGAGGCTCTAATGCTACTCTCAAGGATCCTATCTCAGCAATTTCAACGATGACACTTGCCTCATGCCATATACCAAAGAGTAAGGTGTAGCCACCCCAGTTGAGATGCGAAGATAATACGATAAGCCTGGCGAGGAGCTTCTACGACCCGATCCACGGAAGTCTCTGACCATCTTTCTCAATCCCACTTGATATTCTTATTTGCGGCCTCATTGCCCATTAATTACGTGGTACATATCAGATGATCGATGATCTTGAATACCATACTCTTGAACCAATGTATCCACTTAGCCTGCGAAATGCGCTCCTCATCGAGATCGACTCATGAGGACCCCATATCGGTAGATAATGTGCGTCGATGAATTTGGCCGCTCTGACTAGCGTCAATCCGACGCGATGTTCCACCAGTAGTGAAATAATCAATAGCCACTAGGACTCATGTCCAACCCCAGAAGACTTAGGTGAGATCTTCCCGATAATATGATACCCATCTTGAAAGCATTGAGGGATGTAAGTGCATGCAACTCGGGAGAGGTGGAGCGTGTATCAAGTCTCTCAGTGCATTTGACACTTTCGAGACATCTACGTACTAGCGGCAACAATCTGTCTCCATAGTCAACCAAAAGTAACCAATCCTCATGATCTTGCGCGCTAGCATGTGGCCTCCCATGTGTGGGCCACAGACTCCGGCATGAACCTCTCTCATTACTTGATTTGCAGAGGCGCGGTCCAGACATGTAACGAGGCCGACGGGTGATCTCACATAAAGGGCATCCCACAAATAACAAGTCTGGTGACGAATGTCTCGATGCTCTCTTATCCTTAGGTGTAGGCATTTAAGGGTAAACGCCACATGACATAAGCCCGATAAATATCCTTGATACCATGGTATCTTATCACGTTTTCAATATCTCGATCAAACAACGATGGCGGTGCGAACACGGTCTCGATCATCCCGATGAATCGCATAGTCACTCCGCGGAATCACCGACCCACGAAGCTAAATTGGCTAATGCATCGACAAAGGCGATTCTACGCCCTAGGCGGATGTATATATCTCAACTCATCAAATCACGGCAACCGGTAGGTCTAAGTAAGCATGGTATGAAGCCCGACTTCTCATCCTCGAGTCCTCCGAGATACCTTGGAGTGCAGCTGTATAGCTAAATTGGAATCCCGTGGATCTCAGTGTCTAATGCAGATCGGCGCAGTCTTTAGGCCCATGTGCAAGCCTCATACTCAAGCTATATTATTTGTCCAGCCGGTGATGATTAGAAATACTAATCGAAGCCCGATGCGGGAATGTGATCATGTTCGCGGTGATATCAATAAGATACCAATACCAAACCCGACTATTAGCGGCACCCATTGATATAATTGCCATCTAATCTTTAGTCATTGAAACAAATTGCTCATCGGGAAAATCATCGTGTCGATCTATCATTGAATCTCTTTTGGAAAAGAAGCCCAAATGATGTCTGCTGACAATGCTTCCCTTTCTTTCGATTTTGTGTCACATGCGAATGTCAAACTCTGTCAATAGAACCAACCATCTGAGCCTACCGGTAGAATAGGTCGGTCGAACAAATATCTCGATGGATCGATCGTGAGACGAAAAGTATGGAATACTACATCACATAGTGCCTAAGTCTCACAATTGCTTGAGCAACAGCTAAATGAGCTCGATCATAAGATATTTGCACTCGTATTCCATCATCCTCTTACTTAGATAATAAATGGCTCGCTCCTTTCTGAATCATCGAGCTCGATAACATGCATCCGAAGCTATATCGGATGACAAATATAGAAGCGGGGGGGCACTTTGGTGTGGGAGAGCACTAAAGCGGGGGAAAGTAAACCTCATAATATTCTCAAGCACGTGACAATCATCATTCAAGCCAGTAGAATTTGGTTCTTCCTTAGAGAGCGAAAGATAGGCTTCGCATATGTTTGTTAATTACAGCGATAGAAACATTGATGTATTGTAGTCTGCCTAAAAAGCCTCTGATCTCTTTCTCAGTTTTCGGAGCTGGCATGTCAAGTATGGCCTTGGTCTTTTCACGGATCGACCTGCATACCACGCTTCATTATGATATGACCTAACAATTTCCAGAGATTACCCAGGTGCACTTCTTGGGATTCAATCTGTTGGGTATGCGATCCTCTCGAAAGAATCTACGCAAAGGGTACATTAGAGTGATGCATACGCGCCAGGATTTCAACATCATGTCATCCACGATATCCCTCAGCGGCTTTATGCATCATATCATGGAATAAATTAGTGTGGCTCTCTCACGATAGGTGGCCCACGCATTTTCAACCTAAATGGAATAACAGATAGCGATAAGTACCCCATTCGGTGATGAAGGAAGTCTTCTCATCCTGCAGGAGCCATCAATGCGGTGCTGCAAAACTATCCATGAAGGAATGACATAGAGTGCCTAGCGATCGCTGTCGGCTAACGTATCAATGTGTGGGAGAAAATCATCCTTAGAGAGCAGCCTTATTCAAATATCGAAAGTCGACCTGAGCTAACCTTACCGTCCCTTTTTGAGACGAGGGACGACGTGCTTGACCACTCGGGATGCTCGACCAGCGACGAGCCCGACCTGGTGCTTGAATTTCTTCCTTAACACCACGAGACTGTCGAGGTGTAACCTCCCTCAATTTAATGGCGGCCTAACATGTGGCCAGAAATAGGCGGTGATCTTTGAAGCTATAAGTAAGGTCGAGAGCTGGCATGTCCTCATACGACCATGCAAAGCCCATCCAGTATGACTGAGCATGTCGATCAATTTACTCCTCTCATCCGGAGATAGGGAGAAGGCCGTCCCAATCTCTATGAGGCGTCAGTGCACGAAATCTATCCACTGCATTGCTACTGACGAGTGTAACTTTCCTATCCTCTGTCATGAATTAGATTATGGTGACCACAGTGGGTCATCTTGTGTCTCCCATATCATTAGCCATTGTTAATACATGTGTCTTTGCGGGATTTGGTGGTGCGATCAAAGGAAAATGCTATGACATAGGCAAATACTCGAAAATACTCGTAATGGTATTGCCATTAGTAAATCAAAGCATGTGTGAGCAGGACATAGTGTCGAAAGAGAATTGGGTCCACGAGTCGGACGGCTCCTCCTTGAGAAGCGATATCATGAGTAATATCGGTAGCAACAAACCCATCATCATCAAACTCAAGCATGAAATTCGAACATGAAAAGAGAGGTGGGGCTGGGTGGGAGAGCATCGAGTCACGGCCGATCTGCGATCATGTCCATTCGCGTCGGTCTGGCGTCGTAAAGTGTCACGACATCGAATCGATCATAGAAACTCCAAACATGTCAAAGATGGGGCCCTCGCGAGCTGTGCTCGAGAAAGCGACCGGTCTTAGATCCTTGTCCATCTCGTCCATGTAGGTATCAGGAAGAGTCGCTCCATCAGTTTTATCCCCCAAATCCATAGTTAGATCATAGTCGAGGATCTCTCGAAGCACATGGAAAACACACTAGCTCTATCCAGTGATGGGGGTGCAACTGTCACGGCCTCGAGTGGCTTGGTGGTCTGAGGTGGCTCGTCACGTCTGGGGCATGCGGAATGCGATCTCAGGTAAATCTTTGAAACTTGGTCAGCTCCTCCTGTGCGGGGTGCATACTCTGTTCCTCACGGTAAAATGGTCGACCAGTGAAAAGTGTATGGGCGAGAAGGGGATGTCGAATGGAATGCCGGACATGTCACGAGCTCTCACTCTCTCTACTTAACGATCGTGCCATGTGTCGCGCATCAATAGCCTTTGGGATGGAACTGACCCATAAAGATATGTCATGATCCAAGTATAATAGTAAACTCATGCGACCTGGTAGCGACCCGATCAAACAGGCATATAAGACATGCCTCATCATGCTAAAGCGCAAATTAACTCTGCGTCTTGGTCGAATGACATGGGTACCATGTCGCGGTCATCTCCCCAGGCTAACGACTGAACCGTCGAATGTAAGCGGTCGAATGTAGGTCATCCTTATTGTAGGCGTGCCTTAGCTGGTTCGGAGTAATAACATCTCTCATCGAGGGCGTATTAGTGATGTCGCCCCTCATGTATGAAACTTCACCTTGATGAAGGGAGATGGTATAGCACCAGCCTCGTGAATCAGGCGACGAAGTAGGTTAAAGGATGATTGGATCCTTAAAACCTGAAATAATATGGAGTATATGGCCGGACCGATCATGACATGTGTCTTGAGTGTACCCAGCGTCTCTGAGTCCGTCATAAGCTTTGACGATGCGTGGATGGCGTGGGATGGTGAAATTCACAAGGCAATAGCGGTAACCGGTGGGCGGCGTTTAGGGGCTGGGGCTAGTTGTTGATAGGCCCGAAGTGGCACCCGCCGACTGAACAAGCAACATCAATGAATAAAGGGCGAACATGGCTTAATCCACTCAGGTGGTAAATCATTGTCGAGAAAATGTGTTGTACATGTAATACATCCTCTGTTAAGTGGATCGGTCCCTCGGGAATTGGTAATGATGTCTGACTCGATCGACTAAGAGCCACGATCAAATCTCTATATGTGTTGGATGAGACGATAAGCTCGAATGGAAATGCGGACTGAGTGGTGCGCATTTGGCGTAAAATTTCATCGTCTTCCTGCGAATCTCATCTCTAGTATCAATGCCGGCCCAAGGTCTATCAACGGGTGGGGTGAAGTACCCTCCCATCCTCGTAACAATACGAACATCTCACATCTTGCTAGCCCACGTACTCCTCAGGGAGCGAGTGAAGATTATTAAGTGGAGGAACATGTTCGCAGTATCTGGCGATATTAAATGCGTGGAACATCATCACGGAATCAATCTAAATGAATTTGGAGACTGTATTACTGGGTGTATGCTTTAAAAATGCGAGTTTGCATACAGTGATTGGTGAGCCTCTCCGTCCCGTCCCATCATGAATATCTCGTCTCTTGAATGCTCGATCAAATGCGCGGGTGGAGTGCATTTCTAGTGTCATGGGTGGGTAGTGGGTATGTAGTCACGGCGGGACGTCCTAAATCAACGAGCCTTGATCAATCGAGTCACGAATAGCGTGCTTGGTCACGGCCATGATTGTCTGTGCTCGTAGCCGACTCTTTTGATGATAAGCACGGTGAAGATGCGCCACGAATCCGGGTGGGAGTAGGGTACGACAGTGGTGAATTACGGGTGAGTAGTGGAATAATCAAACCCCGCCCCGACCAATCTTTGAAATGCTGTTTCGGTGGCATCGAGTTGTAAATTGCCTGGCGGCCTCGGTGGAGGTGGTGCTCTATACTGGCGATAGTGCTGTGCAGTGGCCTCGAGGCGCTTTGTGTAGCATATCTTGGTGTGGTGGTGGATGTAGAAAAGTAGGCCAACCAAACTGAAAGGAGTAGGCTGATGCAATATTGACCCAGCCACATCATCACGGTAGGGAGTGTCGAAAGCTGTCTGCGAAATGGAGGGTGACGTGGGGACTGTGTCTGTCATACTTGATAAGCACCCGACATCGATGGTGCGGGTCCGGAATACGGCACCCCTTTGAGTCGGAAAGTCGCCCGTAATCCTCTAGATATGCCCTCCTCGATGCCATGGGGCACAGACGATGATCGAGTGCAATGCGTGGGAAGCCCGCGAGATGCCTAGCAAGCGAGGCTAAATCTTTACTTAACATAAATATCTTGATCGATCGCGCTTTGAGGGTCTATCTATGATCTGTGCTATCTTCTCCCTCCATCGGGAGATAAATGAAATGTGACTCATAAGCCTCTGCTTTGAGGGCCTCCGACTCTCTCAGGATCGATCCATTCTGATTATTAAAGAATATTGTCGATAAACTCTTGTCCAGATGTTTGCATGTCCTCGCCTCGAAGGGTCGATGAGTCTGTGAGCCGGCTGAGCTCGCCCACTCGGCGACGGAGGAAAAAAGCATAATCATGCGTGACTCATCCCGATCATGCCCGCTGCCATTTGCGTATAGCGCAAGTGAATGCGGGGCACCACATCCCGATGTACCTCTCGATGTCGGAGCATGCGGAACTCGGCGCAGGGGCGCCCTTTGGAAGGTCATCATGTCAGTCCCGACCTATAACTCCGCCGAAACATGCGGGACGATCCTCTGTTCAATCCTATCGATCACGGGCACGAGTGTCATCAATAATTGGTGCGGGGTCCCACGATAGAATGGCATGGTCAGTCGACCATGTAGAACAAAGCTCCAACTGCGGCGAGTTGAACCGGTGGTGGTGGAAGGTGGGGTGTATAGTCACGATGTACGGTGGGTCAGATAATGGTGGGGGTGGTGGAGGTGGAGCTGTAATAGTCTGTTTGTGCGTGGGTCGGACGTGGTGGTGGTGGTGGAGGTCGGGTAGAGTCATGCGAGGTGCTCCCCAAAATTGGCAATGGTTGTTTGATGCCCATCGATCCTCTGTCCCGGTCCCGATATAGCGTCCGGAGGGACGCCATGGCGTGGGTAATCTCCAGCTAGGCAGTCGAAGCGAGTAGCATGCGAGAGTCCATATCTCTATGATTTGATGTGCATTCTTGCATTTGTGTGGATCTGAATCTCTAACAAGTCTGCTCAATTAGAATCAGGCTCGGGAACCCGGTCGCTCTTAATCGATAGTGGAAGAAGTAAAGAGGGCATGTCGGTCCCGAAGTGACTATCGATCAGCTCGATCCGATATGCAATCCTGATGAAATCCTCTAAGGGAATGAGGTGACATGATGTTAACATCTAATCTAATAAATGGCTCCACATGCGGGACGAGATTCGACATGGTAATACCTTAGGGGTAAAGATGGCTGAAGCTAATAAAGGAAAGAGGCAAGTCTAAAAGGCTATATGGCCAGTACCGGATACACAGCAAGATCCTAATCAATAATCAATCAACACTCACAGGACACAGCCACGCAGTATCCATGAAATCTAGCTCGAGGCTATAGGGCCTTCATTGCTCGGACATCAGTCATCTGTAGTGCTCATTACATCGATATAGCCCTTGTAACAGACCTATTCCAAACCCTTAGCTTGGTGAAAGGCAAACGGTTGGGAACGACTCCCGAGCAACTCAAGCAATCAATGAGTAATAATCGACCAGAGACTGGTGATTCGAAACAAGGGGACCTAGCGGAGTGCCCTGAGAAACACAAGCAATGTTGATCGCGGAAGATAAAGGGTAGTCATCACGACAATTTGTCATGCGCAAACAACAAACCTATCACAATATTTACACACAATATGATCCTCTAAGCCTAATCCCAAATATCATGTGATGTGATCGATAATGAGAAAGCATGCTATAATCGAAAAGGTGAACACCGCAAGGATAGACAAATCCACGAATATAGGCGAGTACGATCAAATTTTATGATCATCGATTATCTGTGCGGCTGGAAACTGGAATTAAGAGAACCATGTGCTCGATGGACCCCATTAAGTTGAGTTTGATCTCTTGGCGAAACCAGTGCAGGTTCGATCCCAATAGTCGCCAATTTGTGGACCATTAGATCCACGGGCGGCGCGACTAAGCTTTTAAATGGAAAATATTGGTTGATTTTGAATTTTAATCGAGTCACAGGAGTGGTTTTCTTTGGAGTCGCCACTTACTTTTGTTGTTATTTTATAAAGGGGAGAAAACCAAAGTAAGGGCAAACCCGACTCCCGGTGCTGGAAGCGGTCTGTGAAAACTAGATTTATGGGTCAGGGGTCGGGTTGCCTATGTCGGGAAGGTCATAAGCGCAATTAGCACCGCTCCTAGGCCGAACTCGGTCTCACTAGTGAATTTGGGTATGTAGGGCATATGGGTCATAGATCAGATAGTCTCACGGGCTAAACATACGACTTAGATCATACCCGAGCCTAATTGGTATCTAGCATGTAAAACCTTTCGGCCGTAAGAGGCGGAAATGGCGTGTACTGTGGTCCACGAGCTACATCAAGGTTAGCAGAAAACATAGCAAGCATGCATGGGGCATGACACAAAGCATCCGCATGAATTCATTACGACATTAAAGCACATGCACGTGATCCCTGTGGCCCATTGCGTAAGAGTCGGTCAGGCTAAAAATGCATCCATAATCTTCGAAATCGAAAACACCATGTACGCATATGAAAACAAATATAGCGCCTAA
Source organism: Tetrastigma voinierianum (assembly GCA_016808115.1). Lineage (NCBI taxonomy): Eukaryota > Viridiplantae > Streptophyta > Magnoliopsida > Vitales > Vitaceae > Tetrastigma > Tetrastigma voinierianum. The sequence goes on along the minus strand of JAEQBH010000419.1, from coordinate 233,142 downwards.
GCATGTACTCGAAGTCCTAGCATACCTGACTGTGAGGAATAGGTAGGGCAAATAGTACATCATACATCATGCATTTAAAACCAAATATTGAATCCATTACCAAGAAAGGAAGCGGTGAAAAGGAGGTAAGTGGTTTTTTGCTTACTTTGCACACATTCCGCTAAAATCACAAACTAAACCATACATACCAATCACATTTCCCTACCTCACTTTGTTGAGCCAAAAATGAACTTCCGGACTAAAAGGCGACCTACGGGTTTCCACAGGGTAACTAAAACACGCATGATAGATTCGGGATTGAAGCTGCTGCACTAAAATATGAAATTTGCCATGAAATTTGTCTTGCAAAAATCGGTTGAATCTGTTCCAACTAGTCCAAGCGATTGAAAAATTCTGAAATATTGTCCCCAGAAAATTCCTCACAAAGTTGAGAATCCAACAAACAAAAGAGAATGCAATTCCGATTTTTAATGACAAGAACCTTGAGCAAAGAGAGAAAAGTATCAAGTATCACATTCCGACCAAACCAAGCCTAATGGCCAGAGTGGTTAGGTTCCCAACCAGTCCAGACGGTTGAAAAAAAGATTTCAAAAAAATTTCAGAACCATCCTTATAAAGTCAGGAATCTAGCACAACAAACGGTGATCGATTCTCAGCTCCAGTTAGTGAGAACCAACGAAATAATAGAACCATAAAGCGCGCTCGCAAACCTTACCTAAATGAACCGACTAATCTTGTTTTCAAACCAGTCCAAATCGTTGAGAGAGGCTCTCAAAATTTTCCAGAACTTTTATAAAAGAGTTAGAAATCTAACAAAACAAACGGTGATCGATTCTCAGCTCGGATGAGTGAGAACCAACCAAAACCAACCAAACTACGCAAACTGCCTTTTCTGCAAACCTAACCTAAATGAACCGACTAATATTGTTTTCAAACCAGTCCAAATCGTTGATAGAGGCTCTCAAAATTTTCCAGAATTTTTATATAAGAGTTAGAAATCTAAAAAAACAAACGGCGATCGAATCTCAGCTCGGATGGTGAGAACCAACTAAAAACCAACCAAACCCCTATAAGCGCACGCTCACGCAAACTAACCTAAATGAACCGACTAATTTGTTTTCAAACCCAGTCCAAATCGTGAGATAGGCTCTCAAAATTTTCAAAAACTTTTATAAAAGAGTTTATAAATCTAAAAAAACAACGGTGATCGATTCTCAGCTCGGATGGTGAACCAACCAACCAGCAAACTACGGGAAACTGCCTTTCACATAAACCTAACCTAAATGAACCGACTAATCTTGTTTCAAGCCAGTCCAAATCGTTGAGAGAGGCTCTAAAATTTTAGAACTTTTATAAAGATTTAGAAATCTAAAAAAACAACGGTGATCGATTCTCAGCTCTCGGATGAGTGAGAACTGACCAAAACCAACCAAACTACTTAAGTTGCCTTTCACGCAAACCTAACCTAAATGAGCAGACTAATTTTGTTTTCAAAACAGTCCAAATCATTGAGAGGCTCTCAAATTTTTCCAGAACTTTTATAAAAGAGAGTTAGAAATCTAACAAAACAAACGGTGATCGATTCTTAGCTCGGATGAGTGAGAACAGCCAAACCAACAAACTACCGCGCGTAGCGTGAGCGGCTTTCACGTATGAGCGTGAAAACGGCAAATGGTTGAGGAGAAACCTCAAAGTTTGACCAGAATATATCTTAAAAAGTAGAGTGGAGCCAGGGTATATTTCTTACCTCTTCCACAAAACGCAGAAAAAGAAACAAAGCCCGAGCATCAGCGAGAATCGGTAAACGTGAGTTTAGCGAAAAAGTGTCGCGAGTCCCATCCACTTGTTTTCTCCTTTTATACTGATTCCACTCAGCATCTGAACCTACCTGGTGTTTTCCACCTTCCAAGATTTGGAAAAGACTGATGGAGTCTACGAAACAACTTCCCCCATTAACTCCTCTCCTCATTTTCCCATCTGGTATTTGAATATCTTAAGATTTGAGCTTGCTTCTAAGTATCACATGGATTCATGGTGGGCTGCATTAACAAGACAAGGCCCAAAAATGGACCCACAATACTGCCCATGGTCGAGTGGGCTTATGGGCCGAACCATATAGGATTTGGGATCGAAAATCACAACGACGCTCACAAGTGGCCTCTGCAGGTTGAGTGAGATGCCAGCAGTCCATCAGGTTGAGAAAATTATGAAATTTTGATATAATGTTCCCTGAAGGGCCAAGGACCAAAAAAAAAACGGTGCACCATTCCAAGTATGGATGAGGAGATATAGTCAAAACAGGAGGAGTGCTCACCCAATCACCCAAAAAAACAATGTTGTATGCGTATTGCCACTGATGAACCAATTCGAGCAATTGGTGGAAACGGTTGAAAGAAAGAAAAATTGAATTTTAATAAAACCTCCTTGTAAATAAGAAAGTCAACAAAACAAGCGGTGAACAATTACGAGTTCGAACAAGGGAGATACGATCGAAACAAGCTTAAGTGCTCCGAATTTGACATACTTTAATAAACTTAGATTGAGCTAAAACCTCAAAGGGGCCCACTTGCTTCCTATGGAACGATGCCAATAACTAAAAAAAGAAGCCACAATGACACTCTAAAGTGAACTACATGCGCACTCAAGGGACTATATACAAGCCCACCCGAGGCTCGAGGCAGACTAAACCTAAGGGGCCACAATGGTGTTATATGAGAGCGATGGGTGAGGTGTGTGCCATGGGATAAATACGATTGTTGGGGAAAAGTGAGGGTCACACACTACTTTCTTTTCGGAGATTATATCATCCTCCTCTATCCTCAATCTCACGATCAAGTCTTTAAGCTTCATTTCTTTGCGTTTGTGTTTCAAATAATTTTTGAAGTCCTTCCAATTTGGTAGTAATTTCTCAATAATTGCAGCCACTTGAAAAGATTCACTAAGCACCATCCCTTCAGCATGAATTTCATGTAGGATCACTTGAAGATCTTGAACTTAACTTATGATAGTCTTGAAATCCACCATTTTATAAACAAGGAATCGCCTAGCAATTTCTTCATTCAGGCATCCTCAGTCTTGTATTTTCTATCCAGGATTGACTCACAACCATCTTGATTGGACTATACACATTATATAAAAAGTGTTACCCAATCCGTGAGGATATAGTTTTGCATAGAAAATCAGAGTGCTTCCAGCCATCCAGCGGCAACAACTTGGCGGTCGACCTCATTCTCACTACAAATGGGAGCATCCTCGAGAAGAAGCGTTCGCGAACTCCAGTAGTGAGATAGAACAACATTTTTACATTGTAGCATCTCTTGAAATCATTCCCATTGAACTTTCGGGTTTCTCCCGTGAGACACATGAGTAGGAACATTAATATCATTTGCATCCATTTGATAAACAAGATTACAAACTATTCAAACAAAAGCATTAGTTATAAAACCAGAAAGCAGTCTATATTCTTGTTTTGAAAATACTATTGCGTTTTGCATGGTTTATCAAGAATCCTTGTTTTAACTCAAAACCATAACCACAACAAGTAATTAAACTAATCGAATTCTATCTTAAGAATGTTGACTTCTGGGTATTTAAATATAGTAAAATTACTTGTTGAAATTTGATTTTGGAAACATCTGATGTAAACTAAAGCGATGCAGTAAATGTGAAACAGTTATACAGAAGTGTTACACGGAAAAGATAAAGTGTAACATGAAACTGTTACATGAGAAGTGTGACATGAAAGTGTTACACGTAACAGTTTCTGATATATGCAAACTAGATACTAACCCGATTGCAGAACAGGAATTGTGATAGAACTTTAGGTAGATCAAGGCTAGTGTTTGACACTATGTCATTAAGACAAATTTCGCCTATGACACCCCAAAACCCAGGGGTCATTTATTTATTTTGTTTTTTTTTTTTTTTTGTGTTTTTTTAACAGTAACCCATGAGCAGTGCCCATGAATAGTATCCATGCACAGTGTTCCAAACAGTGACCCTAAATAGTGCACAACACTGTACTCCGTCGCAGGTCAGGTCGTGTGTATAGTGCACACACCTTGCACTCAGTCGTGCGCGCACTGCGATCTGTCGTGGGCATGGATGCTCGTATGACGGCTGTCGCCGCGAGTCGGCTCTACGTCGTGCGCGCTGTGTGATTGCACTTCTTTGGGCGCTCTGTTGTCGTCTTTCTAGGTGCGTCTTTGGTCGCGACCTGACCCGACACCACTTTGTCTCTGTCGCGGGCCAGCTAGGTCACGACCGAAACCCGGTCTGGCACGCCCGAGGCCCATCACGGAACCAAAATTCCTGCTCGCAACATGGGTCAAGCCAGCTACTGTTGCGTGATGCCAGTCCGGTCAGACCACATGCGGCACCCATTTCAATATAGCGACCCGAGTGCTCCTCGGCGTCGGCCTGTGCGACTCAATAACTATGTCGCGACCGCGAGGAATTCGCTCTGCAATCGATTCCCTACATCGTAACACGAAATGGGTGTCGACATGGGATCGCTAACTCTGCGCGATAGAAACTCCTCTATCGCGACAGAAACTCCATTGTCGTGATAGAGCTCCTTTGTTGTGCGGCCGGCGCCATGTCGCGTGCACGCACATCCTCGGTCGTGCGCACTGCTGCACGCACAGTTGCACTATAGTGTGCGAAGGTGCGCCTGTTGCGCATGCCATGCCTTCCCTGTCACTACACCACTTACAAAGTCGCGACCTAGAACTTGAATTGGGTAGTAGCCTACTCCATTTTATTGGAACATGGAAAACTCACTAAAATGTATTTATTATACAAAAAGGATTTTAATTACAATTTGTATTTAATTACAAATTACAAAAACTAGGCCTTCCACCAAGATTTTTACAAACAAAGAATAAGCCAAAGCTGGCCATTTCTTCGCCTCAAAGGCCTCGGATGTGTCCCATCCCCGGGTGTACCTTCAGTACCTGAAATGTTTTCCCACGACGGGATGAGTAATGCCCAGTAGTTGAATTTTCCTACTAGGGCTACTCCCCACCTAAAATGCACATGCAATGACACAACACAAATATCCACATTCCATACGATTTGCAATTTATTCATGGAATGACTTATATCATGCATGAGATGTTTTCATGTCCATATCCCGAGTCACTCACCGACTCCCTCACACATGCCAAGTGTGACAATCGTCATTGGTGGTGCCAATGACACCATATACCGAGCCCTTTTCGGCTCACCAACACCTAATGCAAGTGCCAATGGGTAACTAATCCCGAGTCACTTCAACTCCTATCACACAACTCAGAATCTAAATGATAACCATGACCGTGTGTTTTCTTTGGGCAACAAAACTTTTCAACTCACGCTGCGGGTCTCTTATACCCATACAAAACTTTTCGGATGATACCGCGGGTCTCTTACACCTATCTGAGAATTTTTAAAGTATCTGCGGTCCTTTTTATACAAAATTTTGAGACGATATCCTTGAATTCTCTTACACCCAAGTTCTAGGCTTTTTACTTTAGGGGATTAACGGGTCCCTTCTTACTTTGCTTAACACACGTTAATTGCTATTTTCAGATTTGGTAGAGTCTTTATTGAATGTAGTCAATATAAACTCAGCCCACATTCACGAAGTGGTGAACAACCATATCGTGCACCCATTACGGGCTAGGCGCGATGTCGCGGTGCACATGAATCGTGATGCGTTATATCCAATTCAATGGCTCATACACAACGGGTATATTTCCATAATTCAAAGCGATATGTTAACGTAATTACCATGTATTAACATATCATTTTCCACATACACATTTGAAGCCGTTTAATTAAAGCAAATTCACATGGACAATTTCGATTATGAAGCAAATCAAGAACATTATTTTTATCAGTCGAGCGATTCAGTGGTGTCGAGGATAGCCCCTCATCAAAAAGCATCGGTCTACTTCTTGGGCAAGGAATCCATGGCCATTTCATTTCACAACACCTAAGTAGTTTTTCATGGATTTTTTTTTAGACAAAGAATATCAGTAGAAAGACTACTACCTCTCTGAAGTTGTTGAAACGCTCACAATCCATGTACCCACCGCGTGGCCTTGCGGTGGCAATCAACTTTGCCTCTTCTTATCGTTAGGATTTGACGGATCGATCAACTGGAAAATCTGAGATAGGTAGGCTACTCTAAAATTTTATCCTTCTTTTCCCTCCCCTTTCTCTTTTCCTTCTCTCCCTTCTCTGACGGTTTGGTCGAGTTAGGTCGAAGAATTATCTCTCGCTTGCCACATGTCACCACTTAGTGGCTCCTTGGTTACCCTTATCACCTTATCCGCCTTAAGTGGATTTCTTGCGATTATGAGATCTGCGTATCCACCTAATTTACTAGACATCTTCGCATTGACACTCGCTTTTCCGCATTGGCTCCGTGTGAGCCGCTCGGCTGCTGCGCGTGTCACGTGGCATCCTCTTAGTGCCTTGAAAAGCGTGAAATTAGTGTCTCGGGTGCCGATGAAGTCGGCGTGGTAGGCTAGATTTTTGAGGCGATTCCAGCGGTGAAGTTCGTTTCTTCATCGAGATCTAGAAAATCTGGTTAGTAAATTTATTGTTCACCGCTTCCTTAGAATATGTTGATTTTTCGAGGTTTCACATTCTCTCTCCCCCCTTAAAGGAATTTAGGTCGGGGAATTCCACACATACGCATCAAATCACGTGCATATGTAACCTGCATAACTTCGATTTCGATTTGTGTGCAGGTGACCTTCCAGGTCACAATCACTGACAACCCGATGGGCCGCTAACCTAATCCATGTTGAGAATGACATCCAAATTTGATATGTGATTAGTACCCAAAAAGTGCTATTTTGAACCCTATATTAGATAGGTTTTGTGGACCCCCTTCTAGTGACGAGTAAGAGCAACTCCACGAGTAACCTCCAGCTGACTAACTCATTGTGAAGTTACCATGAAGCTAAGCGGGTTAAAGCTATTGTATTTGGAAAACGTGGGTTTAAAATTTTTCCTTTCTATCAATCACACCTTTAGATTTAGCATCCGTGACATAACATTTGCACGGTGGTCAAACAAAATACAAAATCACTGTATAAAACAAGAAATACACTCTGATATTTTGATGTCCCTTCTGACGATAAAGGACCTCTGGTCCTCATGAAAATATAAGATAAGGATCGATCGATATAAGTTTATCATGACTTTGTTTTTCTCAAAACCATGCATGCATATTTTACAAAAGATATTTACATATACAAAATGCCACATTTTAACTTTTACTAGTTTTAATTACACCTTATCTTATATATAATCACAACACAGATAGGGCGGGGAGGATCTGGAAAGATCTTCGGCCATTTTGCACACGAAAAATTATTTTAAAAGCGAGAAAAGCGTGAGCGAACGGGCTGGGGTATTACTATAAGTTCTAAATACTCTTGTCTCTTTGTTGTACCCTCCCGATAATCTGTACGAGAAATGGTTGTAAAAGCTGTTTATAGAAAGGCAGTTTGTATGGCTCATTGCCCAGTGCAGCTATTTATGCTATTGAAGCTTGTTTCTTGCTAAAAAGCGTGAATAATTACTATTTCAGTGAAATGTGCAAAACTATTTCTGGCGATGAAAGCTTGTTTTAGTGGTGGTTTAATATCGAGTCTTTATCTTGTAAAACAAATACCAACCACTTGTGGCCCATTTACGAAATACCACTAGAAGTGATGCCTCGGAACCTCGAACTGTGGTGGTGAACTCTGAACCTTTACCGGTAAGATGGTCAGAACAAACACGGCGGGATCTAATATAGCATAATGGAACCTCGGGACCAAATGCTCGGTGATGGAACCTCGGAACCAACACCTCATCGCTATGTACTAAGTCGTAACTATATACTCGAAGATATGTGAGAGAGTGACTCACTATATAAAATATATCTTAGATCTAACCCCCAATTGTAGGCCAGTTAATATAGTTAGTCATAATATCCCACATAACCTTATAAGCTGCACAGTAGAAATACATCGGCCGGAAGCGTTTGTGCCATCTAGGGGTTTTGCTAAACCAGGCCAAAACTGTCTCTTAAATACTGAAATCGAGGAGCTTCTCTTGAGTATAACAATTGGGAGGTAATAAAAAATGCTTTATAAATCTATATTTTCAAAGCACTTTAAACGTAATTTAAACACTTTCGTTTTAGAAAATGATTTTGATACTCACCTTTTCTCGGCTAATTTCTTAAATCTTGCCAAGCACTCTAGATTCGTCGGATGCTCAAATGCCTACCACAAATTCATTCAAATTACGAAAATGCCCTCAGTTTAACGTTTTAACCATAAAACATACACAGGGCTTTCTAAGTAACTATATCGAACGAACTTCGATTCTAACAAAACTTTACGTGCTAGTCCTATTCGATATGGACATCGATAATATGATGTGAAATTGACCAAAATGTCCATACACATTAAATGCCCTATAAAAACTATCTGTTTTAGTCAACTTTTGACTTAAGGGACTCCATATAGTGCAAAAATACCTAGAAACATTTAAAAATTACATCGACTTGTCGACTACAATCTGCATTTCATTCAAGCGTCATATGGAGTCCCAAACTTCATACATTTGTCAGAACACGATCCAAAAATTCCCTAAAAATTCCAAAACTCGGTCACAAGAATTTTGGGACTAAAGGTTTCACGACTTTACGGTCTCTGAAGAATTTCAGAAAGCCATTATATAACGCTTTAGGCTTGAAATAACACAAATATTGAAATTTTCTACCTTTTAAAGTTTAATGAGGCTAAGATATTGGTACTTTTATCGTGGCTCTCTTGGCGATATACCAGGTACATACCTTTCAAACCGAATGCCTACGGTCAGATTTAGTAGATGCGAGAAAGAAACGAAGAAGAAAATATAAAAATCGCCTCACGCCCTCTGCCATAGCACCTCACGAGTCGCTCCCAACTGCGGAGTTTGATTTTTTTTTTTTTATCCTTTTTTCTTTTTTAATTATTATTATTTTTCTTTAATTAGTATTCTCTTTCATTTAGATAAATAAATTTTACCTATTGCCCGTTCGAGTCTATTTCATCTGGGAAAATTTTATTTGTCATGGTGAATATTCTTTGAAATATTTTGTCATTTTTTAGAGATTTTCTAAAAATCTCGTTTTTCGATTTCACTCTAAACGATCGCTGAAATTTAGTAAAATATTAGGCTATCCTCGAATTTAGCAAACTTTCTGGGTTACTAGATTTCCTTGACGAACTTAACGACACGGTCCAGTTTTAGATCAGAGATCTAGAGAATTTTCGAGACTTCCCTGAACTATTTTGGCAATTTATTATTATTATTTTACTATTTAACTTCCATTAAATATACTTTCGCCCCCTCCACTTCTAATTACAAAAGTGCCACAATTCTTTGAAAACTTTAAAATTTCACCCCCTTAAACGATTTTCAAAAATTCTATTATGGCAAAATAATTAAGGAAGCCACGGGTGATACACATACGATTACATATACAGTACCCCTTTCGGAGCAGGCGTTACAAATCCTCCCTCCTTAGAACATTTAGATCCTCGGAAATGAACAAAACTAATATAAAGAGGATACCTTAATCGAGAAAACAAGCGAGGATATTATTTGCGCATCGAGCCTCGACTCTCATGTAGCCTCTTTAATCCAGCAATTCCCATCAAAACTTTGACTAATGGAATGACCTTATTTCGCAAAATCTGCTCTCTACGATCTACTATTTGCCTTGGCTGCTCTTTACAGGTCAAATTATCCTTTAGTTCTACTGGCTGATCTCTGATTACATGGGAGGATCACAGGTGCGCCTAACGAACATGGATACATGAAGCGTTATGAACCTTAGACAACTCGGAGGAAGTCTAATCTATATGCCTCTTGGTCCACTCGGCAATAATCTCATATGGCCCTATGTATCTAGGCCTCGGCTTTAGCGTCTTCGAATGAACACGCTCCCGAGGGAAACTTTGAGGAAGACCACATCGCCCATATGGCTTGTAGATCCTACGGCGTTTGTCGCATAGCACTGCAATCGTCACGCTGGTATCTTGGGTGTGTCTCGAGCAATGCGGATCTTATCAGATGTCTGTACTAACTCTACGGGCTGCTCGATCTCCTCTATACATACCGTCCCGGCCATACGGAGTCACGACACTTAGGCCATCTGATGCTTCAAATGAGTCATGCCTATCTTTGGATTGATAAGCTGTTGTAGCGAACTCCATCGAGATAAATGCATATCGACTTCCTTAAACTCTATCACGCATGCTCTAAGCATGGCTTCTCTAACGTCTGAATAGTTCTCTCTGGCCCGACCATCGATCGGATGGAAAGATTGTGCTAAAGTGCAATCGAGTCCCATGGCATCACGTAAAAAAGCCCGGACCAAAATGCGGATGTAAATGCGGGGTCTCGATGCGAGAACTATCGATAGAGGAACACCATGTAATCTAACTATCTCCTCCACATATAATTTAGCCAACATCGATAGATTATCATTCTTGGGAGAAAATGCGATTTCGTTAATTTTATCCGCTGTCGCCCGTATGGCATCGTGTTGTCTCAGAGGTTCTCGGGCTTATTAACAAAATCCATAGTAATCTTATCCCACTTTATGCGGGGAATCGGAAGGGGCTGTATCTTTTCACACGGGCTTACGGTGCTGCGCCTTTACTGTGACGGGTTAGGCATGCGGATCTGAATCTGCAATTTCCTTTTTCATGCCCTTCCACCAATAATGCTCCATCAGAGTATGATACATCTTGGTGCTACCAGGGTGCATGGCATATGCTGAAGAGTGAGCCTCTTCCATGATTTCCCTTTTTAGTTCACCTATTTGGTACACGATGACTCCTCTAACTATTACGCCATCGTCTCTAATCACGGAACTACGGTTTCTACCACCCTCGATCTGTCCCTCGATTTCCCCAATCATCTCTGAAACACCTTGACCTTCCTTGATGCGATCCACTAGAAGGGACGAACATAAAATGATGCCAATAGTGTCCACATGTCGGCTACCTGCAAGCCCCGAAGACTCCCAGATCTCAACTCATCATGATGGGAGATATCTTGTTTTTGGATAAGCATAGGAACCCTCAGGTTCGGAGCTTAAGGCATCGGCCTTTCATTGGCCTTTCACGGGATGGTACTTTCATTGTGCGATCATAATCCTTAATCAACTCAGCCAGGCTGCCTTAAGTTAAGCTCTTTACGAGAGGTAAGATATATTGCGAGGCTCACTATGATCGGTGAATGTACGACGAGGAACAGTATAGATAATGTCTCCGGATCTTTAGGCGAAAACCACTTCTTGCTGGTTCTAAATCATGGGTGAGTAGTTACGCTCGTGCTTCTTTAAGCGGCGGGAAAGCATAGCTATCCTTTCTGCCATCTTGCGTGAAAACACACCCAACCCTTGTGCAGGCATCATATACCATGCCGGATCTTTCACGGCGGTAGTGCGCTATCTTGGGCATCGTCGATCTACGTCTCGGCTCCTCAAAAACTATCTTGGCGGTGTCGACCACTCGAATTTACGATCCTTTTTCAATAGGTGTTCAGCGGGGTTGCTATCTTGAAAATCCATCAACAATTTCTGTAATAACACGCGATCAAGAGCTGCGAACCGAGAAACATTTGTGGCGGCTTCAGGTTCACTTATGCTTCAATCTTACGAGGATCACCTTTAATACCTTCTCTTTGCGAAATGACATGACCAAGAAAGCTACTTTGTCCCGATAAAGGCGGCGCACTAAACTTAGCGTATAACTGACGCTCTCACAGAAATCACACATGCAATACTATCGGAGATACTGCATGTTCCTACGAAGCTGCACAGTACACTAGAATGTCATCGTGAATCACGATCACAAACTTATCTAAATACGGTAGACACCTGTTGTCAAATCCGTAGCAGCAGTGGGCCGTTAGTCGGTGAAGATGGCATCCTTTAGGAACTCATAGTGGCCAAGTATCTCGTGACGATCTTAGAAACATCATTCTCTCGGACCCTCGTGATGGTAGCGACCTTAGAGTCGATCTTAGAATATACGAGAGATCCATGCAGTGGTCAAATAGCTCATCTATACGAGGGCGATCACGGATTCTAGTATTGTCGCGTTAATTTGTCTATAGTCTATACCTGGCAGTAGCTCCATCTTTCTTCTTTACAAAAGGCTGGAGCTCCCACGGTGAGGAGTCTTGCAGGTCGGATGAAGCCACCTTATGGTCCTCGGTGTGCCTTGATTCTTCGACTCTTGGCGCCATTACGTATGGAGGAATGGATATCGGCTCGGTTCCTGGAACTAGTTCAATAACGAACTCAATTTCTCTATCCCAGGGAGTAAACACGAGAGTATCATACGGAAAGACATCACGTGAACTCTCGACAATGGGGATGTCTTCCGGTAGTGTCCCCTGCTTGTCTCATATCGCTCTAGTGCGAATAACTGTGACCTTTCAGAAGCATTTTGGTAGTCATGGCATTAATGAGACTAGGGCGATCTCTTCGATTCGAAATATCACGCTGGTTCCTCTGTATTGCAGAGACGATCTTACTTCAGCTATTATAGCGATCTAAGGTGGCTCTTGTCGCGGATAAGCCGTTAAAGTACCGAGATTATGTCAAATCATGGATACTAACACTATGATCTGCTGGAAAATCAGCATTACGGATCACCAATCTACTACACGGAACTATCCTTTCGGATGTCGCAAGTATCCCCATTAGATACGGAAACCACCATACACACGACCATCCTTAAGTTTGGGACTCTGTCTGGTGCCTCGGTGAATGAATGCGAAACAAATGAATGAGTGGCTCACAGGTCCTGATGCATATGCATCATGATCGTAAACTGAAATCATACCATTAATCACGTGCACGGTGATGCATCGCCTCTAACGTGGTACATAAATACCCAGGAGCACGATGCAGTACCACTGCGAATCGGCTAATCGAGTCTTCACCTCTGCCCTGCCGCCTCTGCGACCTACACCCGGATCTTTGTGCTGCCACCTCTGCACGAACCACCCCTACCCATTTGTTGGGGCCAGCGGTGCACAGGGTAGATGCTGCTGTACCTACCTCGAGAGGTCTCTACCCCGGCCACTAGCGTGGGCAGTCTCGGATAAAGTGACCTTCACATGATGGAGAAACATCTGTCATATTCATCCTGTGGCTCTCAGGGTACCTCCCTCTCGACATGTGAGGCCTGATGGAAAGATGATCCGAGAGATCTACCACCTCGAGAGCTCTTGGTGATCGAACGGATCCTAATTTAGATCTTTCCTCGTCCTGAGCCTCTGCCGGCTGATCAGTTCTTTCCTTTCTTTCTTGGGCGATTGGTGCACGGGCCCGACTAGTGGGAGCACCTACTCTTCGCGTACGGTTTTGAGTTAGAGCTGAAGCGTCCTTTCTACCCTTGGTGCAGCCTCGACGGCTCTCGAAGTTATTTTGAGATGCCCGAAATTTAGATGAACTTGGTCTGGATTCGAGTGACCGTGAATTAAACACACTTATGTTTCCTCATTTTTCTGTATCATAGGCACCAATTTCACGAGTTAAGCCTCTGTCATATTACATCCTTTGTCGGGGATCGTACTCTGTCGAAGAATTCTTACATTTTTGCGTCCGATAACTGGGTAAATACATGCGTAAATGCATGCGAGGCTGGTCCCAGCGGACTCTATAGGGTGTCTCCTCTTAATGGCCTCCCACCGAGTCCTTGGCCACAGTGCCATGAACCACTGAAAGGGACTTTCTGCTCCCATCTGAACACCCCGTCGCGCCATAAATTTCACTAGCCTGTGCAGCCATAAGTATCTTGCCTCTGGGTCGCAGGTACCATCATAAGTTTCAGCCCAATTTTAGAGCGCGTTATCATGCCCTCTTGCTCTTGGAGGCTCAGTTTGTGGGTAAATGTTTATGTAGCAATCTGTATGGCTGATCCATCGTCGGTGCCTTGCTGGGTGCGACCTCGTTAGTTACTGTGGGGGCTGATTAAGTGAAGCATTTTTAGATCTGGGTGTGCTTTCGACATATCTCTCTGGTGGTTTCTCGGTGGAAGTCTAGATGACTCTACGACCTGCGTCGGGACATATCTTGCCAATTTCAAGTTAAAGATTCGGTGACACTTTTCAATATTTGATGTAGGGTTTAGCAAAACAATGTGAGTTAACGATAGGAAAATCATTATAAAATAAAACAATTCTATAGAAATCTTTGTAGCAGAAAAAGCAGTGAACTATACTTTAAAAGCGCTTTCGATACGAGTTGCGAGACCCGCGCTACAAGTAGCGGGAAATACAGAGCACTTCACGGTAACCTCAACCGAGCTTCCTTCATTGACAAGTTACCATGAAGCTAAGCGAAAGTTGGCACTAAAGCGTATTTGAAGCGTGGGTTTTAAAATTTTTCACTTTACATCCGTCACACCTTTAGATTATGAAATCCGACATCTTGTGCCACGATTGGTGGTAGTAAGTCTGTATAAAGCAATACACTCGATGTTTTCCAAATGTCCCACTTCTATGATAAAGGACCTCTGGTCCTCATCGAAAATATAAGATAAAGATTGATCAATATAGTTTATCGTGACATTTAAAACCATGCATGCATATTTTACAAAGATATTTACATATACAAAAAATGCCACATTTTAACTTTTTCTAGTTTTAATTACACCTTATCTTATATATAATCACGACACGGCGTCTAAGACGAGAGGATCTGGAAAGATCTTTAGGCTTGGCACTGAAAAATTATTTGAAGCGTAGACGAGCGATTTCGAGTGGAGTGCTTATAAGTTCTAAATATAAATGCGCTGTGCCTCCCAATAATAATGCGAAATGGTTTTGTAAAAGCTGTTTCATGAGAAAACTGAGGTTTTTCTTCCTTGAAAACCATTTCTGGCCAGTGCAACTATTTATGCTATTAAATTGTTTCTTTGCTAAGCGTTAAAATAATTCTGCTGTAGGAAATATTTGCATTTGAGGTAAATGTTACGGTGGTTGAAATATCACAGAAGTCTATCGCCGAACATCTCATGTATTCTGTCACCTAGATGC
This sequence comes from Tetrastigma voinierianum, assembly GCA_016808115.1. NCBI lineage: Eukaryota > Viridiplantae > Streptophyta > Magnoliopsida > Vitales > Vitaceae > Tetrastigma > Tetrastigma voinierianum. Next base: position 218,043 of record JAEQBH010000419.1, on the reverse strand, counting down.
TGACCTCGGAACGGCATCGGTAGTGGTTTTTCTCGGAACCGCTACCGGCTAGATGGTCATTAAACACGGCGGGATCTATATAGCATAATGGAACTACCCGGGACGAAAATGCTCGGTGATGGAACCTGGAACCAACACCTCATCGCTATGTCTTAAGTGTTGTGTATATACCTCGGGTAATGCGGAGAGCGAGCTCAGCATATAAATATATGCTAGATCACAACCCAGGAGTGGGCCAGACCCGATATAGTTAGTCATAATATCCCATAACCTTGCCATACTGTCAGAAATACATCGGCCCAGGAAGCGAAATTTGTGCCATCTAGGGGTTTTGCTAAACCAGGCCAAAAGCGTCTCTTAAATCTTGTCGAGCACCTGAGTATAACAATTGGGAGGTAATAAAAAATGCTTTATAAATCTATATTTTCAAAGCACTTGCTACAAACTTGTAATTTAAACACTTTCGTTTTAGAAAATGTGATTTTGGTACTCACCTTTTTCTCGGCTAATTTCTTTCAAATCTTCTTGAAACGCTCCACAGATTCTCGTCGGATGCTCAAATCGCCTGCACAATTCATTCAAATTCACGAAAATGCCCTCGGTTGCGTTTTAACCATAAAACATACACGGGGCTTTCTAAGTAACTATATCGAGCGAACCGATTCTAACAAAACTTTACGTGCTAGTCGTGCGATATGGACGCCGATAATATGATGTGAAATTGACGAAATGTCCGCCACATTAAATGCCCCATAAAAACTATACGTTTTAGTCGACTTTTTGACTTAGGGACTTTCCATATAGTCTAAAAATACGAAACATTTCTGAAAATTACGTCCAACTTGTCACGACTACAATGCATTCAATCAAGCATCCATAAACGGTCCCGAACTTCATACATTTGTCAGAACCACCGATCAAAAAAATTCCTAAAAATTCCAAAACTTCGGTCTAAAAATTTGGGACTAAAGTTTCACGACTTTCACGGTCTCTAAGAATTCAAGCCATTATATAACCTTTGGAAAAGCGGAAGAATAACACAAATAGGCAAATTTTCTACCTTTTTAAAGTTTGTGGTAAGATATTGGTACCTATCGCGTAGCTACTCTTAGCGTATACTGCCAATTTTATGCTCACAGTGCCTGCGGTCCGTTCAGTAGATGCGAGAAAGAACGAAAAGAAGAAAATATAAAAAAAAATCGCCTCACGCCCTCTCTCTCTGCTTCTCACCAGTCAGCTCCCCACTGCGGTTTTGATTTTTTTTTTTTATCCCTTTTTCTTTTTTTAATTATTATTTTCTTTAATTATTATTCTTACTATTTAGATAAATAATTTCTATTACTTGTTCGAGTCTATTTCTATCCGGAAAATTTTATTTATCATAATTGAATATTCTTTAAATATTTGTCATTTTTCGAGATTTTAAAATCTCGTTTTCGGGTTTCCTCTAAACCAAATTAAGCCTAGAAATTCGTAAAATATTGCGTATCTCGCAGTTTAACGAGAAACTCTTTCAGGTTACTAGATTTCGCGAGGCGAACTTAACGGCCTGATCCGTTTCGTCATCCAGAGATACAGAAATTTCAGAGACTTCCACTGAACTATTTTGGCAATTTATTATTATTATTTTACTATTTAACTTCCATTAAATATACTTTCGCCCCCCTCAGCTACTGATGCAAAAGTACCACAATTCTTTAACTTTAAAATTTCACCCTTAAACCAATTTTCAAAATTCTATTATGGCATAAATAATTAAGGAAGCCCTTGGTGCACATACGATTACATATCTAGTACACCGCTTTCGGAGCAGGCGTTACGAGGTTTTGAAGTCTTTTGTCACGTAATCGTATCATTATGCCCGATTGAAGTGTTCAAGTCTTCTTAGTATCACTTATCTTGGGTTAGAAGTTATTGCTGGTTGTTTGGGTTTGCGCGCTGAGTCAAATATCGAGTCGAATGATGAATCCGAAGGTCGATCCCAATTGTCAACCATCGTCGGACAATCAAAAGAAAGAATGAAGGCAAGTGATGGAAATGTGATCTGATGGGACGGAAGCAATGCGGTGAATCGACAAATCCAGAATTTATGGATTGCGAAAATTTATTTGGGATTGCGAAAATTTCACGACCTTAGCGAAAATTTGCGACCTTAAGCGAGAATTACCAATTTTTCGCGTAGACACGGGGTTTTTCGCTGAGCCTTTGTTCGACGAAATTTCATGTTTTCGCTACTCACATAAATTTCGCTAAGCTAGCGAGGCCCATTTATGTGAAATCACCCTTCACCTAGCGAATTTTGCATTTTATTTATCTCTTGTGATTTCGTAGCTAGCGAAAGAACCACCATTGCCTAGCGAGTATTCTATATACTTGAAATTCAGCGCCTTAGCGAGGATTCCTTTGCGCCTTGTCATGCTTTTGTAATTAATGCAACCCGACTTCAATTTTGGTGTATTACTCCTTTGTCCTAAATTTAGCCAAATTGTTAGGCTATGGTATTTTCATACATTAGGTGGCATATAAGCCACCTCCCATTTGTAACCCTAAATGACAAATTAAGGAAGCAATTTTTGGTAAGTTTGGAATTTTGTAAATAAAGTCTCGTAGTTTAGTTAGGGTTTTGTTTTTCTTTCTTCTCTCTCCTCTTTCCCTTATTTTCTTGGCTGCTAAACACCCCTCTTGAGGATGACAACTCAAGAGATGCTTGGCTAAGCCTCTTTTCTTTGAAGAAGAAGGAAGCTAGCTTGGTTGTGGGGCATATGCGGGGTTGTACTCTTGTATTAAAAACTCCCAGTGCGTGTTTATGGCTATCTTCTCAAATTAGGGTTGAATAGCATTGAATGTTGATTTGGCCAATACTTACCATGCTTTAGGATCTGATGTATACTTATTGCTAGATGCCTTTGTGGTTTTTTAGATGGTCTTTCTGAGCCGAAATGATGTTTAATGTTGGGGTTTCAAGCGTAGAGAGGCCATAGATGCATGTTACTGTGTTAACTCAAATAGGAGTGGTTTCTAGGGTTTAGGTTTGCTAGTTAAACATAGATGGGTTGTGGCGGACTATAGGTTGCTTGCCATAGCAGAGATGAACCAGGGGACCTTGTTTGCCCTAAGTTACCAAGTTAGTGACTAAATCTTCAAAGTTAACTTTTCACACTTCATTTTCAGTTTTTACAATTTCTCAGCAGTTAAACTACTTCCACTATTTTGAAACAAAAATCCAAAAAGTCCAAATACAAAGCCTTACCTTCTTGCACTTATGCAAATCATTCCCTAGGATGGCTTATCCAGAGTGTTGAGCCACAGACCCTTTATCTTGATGGCAGCTACGCGGTAGTAGGGAGGCTTTTAATTAATATATAATTTGTTGGATTTTCTTCGACCTCTTGTAGCGCGAATCAAATGAAGCGTTCTGCCAGGGATGGTGCCAAACTACGAGATGATAAGTTGAAGTGTACTTGTTGATCGACATCACAAGTTAAGGTAACACTTTACCTCTTTTGTAACTTTCGATTCTGAGCCCACGCGATTTTGACGCACTAAGTGCTTGCCTTTGTTTGATTTTTCATTCGATTAGTTTTGAATTTTTGTTGGTTAATTTTAACCTTTTGCAGGATTGGTTTGTCCTCTTTGTTGTGTCTCTGTTTGTGTAACAGGTTGTGTATATGCGATCTTTGGGACGGAGGAACTTGGGAAGGCGCATAAGTCGGTACAACGGCCAGTCATTGAAGTCGGTGTACACGCGATACCATGGATCCACTACGAAGAACAAACGAGTCGACTGGAACCCCGATGAATCCAACGACTATAGAACCATGAGGTTCCACGCATCCACCCTCTAGAGTTGGTGCGTCCTGTGTCGTTCTCCTGGCGAAGATGTAGCGAGTGGGCATATTTAGTACCCTATACATGTCATGGTGCTGGAAAATGAAAATCCATACACACTCATATTAGGGATTTTGAGGAGGTTTACACTACCCAACTAAGGAAGGTATGATGGACATGGTTTGCTAAAGTGAAAGCATGCTCCATTGACCACTAAGGAATGAGACGAAATTTGGCTAAACTCACGGAGCTGAGACCATTAGAAATTGAAATTTGAGCTACGAGGCGGAATTCTGAGAGTTCTTCGGTGCTCGTAAGACCAACAATTTGAAGAGACAAATTTACACCTTTGCATTTCGGGATGGTGAGAGGTTTTACCGGTGTTGGGAGAGATTTATGGGAGACCATCGGTGCATGCCCACATCATGGGTTTGATACATGGATCTTTGGTAAACCACTTACATGGTGGTATGTCTCTCCTGCCGTGAGGCGACTTTTGGAAACCATGTGTGGAGGAGACTTTCGAGTAAGCATCTGCGAAGCCATAGTTTTGTGCAGTGGGTGAAACTTAAGGAGGTTAGAGTAGGCCAAACCACAGGAAATTAAAGCAATGAGGCCTTGATGACCACAGAGGAGGATTTATACCTTTGCCGGAAGATATAGAAATGACTAGGATTTGACCTTAGCTAGGAAAGTGGAGGTTTGAAGGAAAGGCTCCGTAAGTGCATGCGGTGATTGAAACCTTTGTGCGGGCTTGGCCTGCACCCGATCTCGACCCCTGTACCCAACGGAAGAGCGGTATTCAATGGCCTACAGGTGAAGGATTTGATGTCGATGTGCCAATCTTTGTGTGGGACAATTCGAGCCTGGCGATCCAGTGCTCCATATGGTAATACCTCTGATTCCAATTGGAGGAATGCTAACCTTTCTTGGAAGCCCCTCCCCATATATACCACCGAGGTGCGAGCCACGGTTTGGTTCTTGATTTCAACCACAACCACTGCCTTATATCATCTCTGTGGAACAAGCCATATTGAATTTGAGTAGGTGGTGGGCAGCCTGTTGAGGAACAAAAAGGAATCAATGTGTGGCCCAGCCTGAGAAAAGTTGAAATCTTGTAGAAAGTACACTAAGCAGAGAATAGATGGACTGAAACGCTGAGACCGGAAAGAATTGATAGCCTCGGTATTTAATCACCGAATCAACTAAATTCTTGAGGTACAAGAGAGGAGATTCCTTCACAAGCAGGTTCCAAATCTAGGGAATTCATGAGTAGAGTCATCCAAACAATTAAGGAATGGATGAGTTAAAGAGTATAATTGCAAAAGTGGAAAAGAGGTTAGTCACTTTGTGCGAAGCACATTTGAAGAATCGGCGGGGAGAAGAATTGCAGTGGGCATATTCTCTAAGAGAGTTCAATGAAATACGCATACCACCTCCATTTCCCACGAAGAGCACTTAGAGCGAGAAGAAGGCATCTAAATAGCGGGTATCTTAGGAAGTCCCAAGGCAAGTGAAGGTTAACAGCCTCTCACATTGGACATAATTAAACAAGTCCCTGCTTATGCAAGGGTACAAAGATGCTGATCGAAGGGATTAGGCATTGGCATTTCTCCTTTGAGCGAGTCGGTGCCATAATCGTAAATACCGTCAAATATAAGAGGATCCTGGATCTCCTGATTTCGGTCGATATTGGTGGGAATTGCATAGACAAGTCATTGCTTGATTTAGGAGCCGGTGTGAATCTAATGTCGTGTCGGTATACAAGCGGTTAGAGTTTAGGTGAACTTAAACCTACCGGCATCCCCTGTATCATTGGTAGGTAGATCGGTGAAAATCCTGGGGGATAGTTGAGGGGATGTCTTAGTGAAAATAGACAAATTCTACTACCCGATAGATTTGTAGTGCGACAGCGAGCGATTGCAAGTGAACCCAATCATGTTCCAATCATCTTAGGAAGACCATTTACGCCCGCGGCCCGATGCAATAATAAGTGCTTAGGAATGGAGTCATGCGGCTTTTACCTTTGGTAACATGATAGCAGGAGTTGAACATCTTTCATTTGAGCAATGACGAGTTGCTAGAAAATAAAAATCAAATAAGCTGATGAAGTTGTTCAAATGAGTCGATATGCGGGGAAGCAGTGTCCGGGAATTACCACAGGAGTAATCGGCCCGAGGAGATGAAGAAATTTTGGTCACGCCATCGACACTCACTGCGGCGTTGATCGATTGAGCCGTCAACGGGGACCGGGTCAGCGGTGGGCACCCGACACCATGAGTCAACGGACTGCTGCGGGGTTGAGAGATCATTCTCCTTGACCTCCTTGAGTAATTTGAGATTTTGAGCGGATTCGGTGTTTTCAAAAGCAGTGCGATTCGTCATTTTGCTTTTTGTCTTAAGTTAGTTAATTTTGATAATTTCGGTTATTTTATTAAGTTTCCTAAATTAGCAGTTTTCTTTTTAATGGTACATTTTTATATACTATAGTATTGTGTATTAGAATTTTAATTATAGTTTTATACAATAATTGTCATTATAATTTTTTTATTTCTTATAATTTCAATATTTAACTACGAAATTTCGATATGCAGTGGAATAATCGAGTTTGGTCTGAGTCGCTAAAAATAGCGAACAAGGCGTAAGTGGACTCTTCATTTTACCTTGGAAGTCCTAAGAGGAGGGAGGGGTTTGGTTTGCACACCTTTTATTTTTCCCCTCCTGACCTGCTTAGTCGTCAGGCCTCCTGTTGCACACGCACGCCGTGTGCGCACGGCGAGCCACGGTCGCTGCTGTAGCCATCCTGCTTGCACGAGAGCACCTAGGCCTGGCCAGTAGCCTGCGCATTTCGGTCTGTGCGGCCGTAAGCGGGCGACCCACGCATTTCCCGACCTCTGTCGTGCGCCAGAGTCCACGGTCACTTTAGCCCTTCTTAGTTTGCTTTCGCGGCCAGCGCACACCTGCTGCCCAGGTTCGGGACCCTCGAGTCCTTGGTCCATCCCCATTTTGCCACCTCTCGACGGTTGATCCTCTAGAGCTTTATTTGGCTATTACAGGCCGGTGCGGCTCTGTCAGTGAGCTTTGGTTCGTACTGTTTGAGTGATTGATCGCCTGCAGAGAGCCTCGGTTAAATTATTGATTACGTGAATTTACATTTTCATTTGAATGACCCTCTTCGAGTAGTATTCGAATTTCGGTATGGTTATACTCGGGGTGGGTCCGCACATTCGGTAGGGTTCGGTTCGATTACACCCCGTGAAGGCTGACCCGGCCGGTCAGGCACCGGTGCATCAGGTCTCAGGCGATTACTGAAGGCCAGGGGATTTCGTCGATATCGAACCGCGGATGGGACCTCGGGCCCTGCATCGCTGTGCCGGAGGAGGATTAGGAGGCTCGGCGCTGACGGGCGCACATCGGGCCCGAGAGAGTCATCTTCTTCTCGACCTCGGTAGTCACCCGGTCGCATCGGCTGCCAGGGCGACTTCATCACCACAGAAATTTGTCGCGCCTGGGGATTGACGGCCATTGTTTGTAGGGAACCCCATTCAGGGAATGCGACTCCATAAGTGAAGCCGGATTCCATCGGGAGTCGTACTACGGCGTCCATAGCGGTGATCCGGATCAGGGTCCATGAGGTTTGATTGAGGTATTCTTTATTACCTTTCATGTGCTCGGCGGCATCTACCACAGTGGTGTTGCGATTTACCGCTCGATGACCTCTAGGGAAGCGGTAGGTCCACTTGAGCTTCGATTGACATCGATGTCCTCCCGGTGTACTGAGCGATGGAATGTCTGGCTGACTTTGGGCTGCGCGTACCGGCCAGCGCCAATTCGGAGGGTTCACAGAGCATGGGCTCGCCGCCTCGTAGGGAGATGGTCAGAACGGCCGAGACACCAGCGGTGGTCGATTATTTTGGGAGCGACTCAGCCTCGGATCTTGTGATCGACCATCCTGGCTGTACGAGCTTATTCCGCTGCGGCGTATTGTGCGGAGGGAGGCCATCTTGGAGGCTCTTTACGGATCTCGGGGATTTTGGTTCGATCCCTCCCAGTTTGGTGATGGCCTCTGTTGCGATTCGAGGAAGGTCAGTCGGAAGGACGCCTGACCGAAGAATATGATTACTTATCTGAGACTCTACGCCATGTTCTCGGGCATCTGGGATTTCGGCGGGCCCGAGTTGAGATGAGGGTCCGATGCCCTCTTAGTCTTTGTCGATGGCCCGGGTGATAGTATGCGGAGTCTCTTTTCACCTCGAGATAGCGGGACCCGGGAGGGTGCAGGGTCAGGTGGTTGAGGCTTCGCGCGGAGATGATATGCACGCCCAGGCGAGTGCGGAGGTCCATTCTGTGATATCACCTCCATCTCCTCCTCGACACCTTACATAAAGTATTTGCAAGTGATACGGCCCATCTATTAAACACACAGTGCGGGTACATTCATGCCCGGCTACAGAGATATTTGGTGTGATGGATGCCAGCTGCTCACTAGCGACTACGGGCGACTAGGATCGGGAGGCTGGCCAGTGTCACTCATGCTTGACCAGATCATGGCCGCGCCGGGCGCTTCCTCGTGTTCACGATCGAGCCAGCCGCAGAGCGCGGCCTATTTGGATGTTACGCGTGGCGTGACGACTTGGACCCACCACCACCTGGCGGTGGGTGGTTAGGTTTCTTTATGATTTTGTATGATTCGGAGTTTTATCAGCGCCTCTTGGTACAGTTAGGATTCATGTATTAGCCGTAGTAGGCGGTGATATTTTTGTATGTTTTTAGCTTTGATATGCATGTACTAGCCACTTTGGCTATATCGAAAGCTAACCGGTACTACTCTTATATACAAACTTTTGCATACCATGTTTTGTGCCTTTACCATATATATTTGTTTTCTTTTCAATTGAACAATTGAATTGCTACAGGTAAACGATTGGAATTGCTTTTGTTGGAAAATTGAATCCTTGTTTGTCACCTTTATGTTGGAAACAAATTCCATGCTTGAAACAATTTTTGGTCAATTAAAGTTCAGCATGCTTTCGACTTAAAGTCCTCCCCTTATGCTAATTCACACCTTTTGCACACGAGGTTGTTTCAATAATTTATTGAAATTTGTTTGCTTCCTTTAAACTTTGCATGGCGGCCTTAAACGTGTTGGCAACCTAGGATAGGTTTGTGTTACCCATACTTGAGACCAATGTTGTCTTCCCGAGGAAAAAGAAAAGAAAAGCAAATGAAAGAAAAAGAAAAAGAAAGAAAGAAAAAGAAAAATGAAGTCGTGAAGTTTTGCCTTGAAACCAGAAACTTTGGTCAGGGGGTGTATAGCGAAAACCTTTGAAACCGGTGCCACTAAACTTTAATTGGTTAGAGTCATCGATTTAGTGTTAAGATTACATGGGTGGATAGGTAGAGTATAACGAATTGTGATTGCTTGATTTTCGAAGTCATTGGTCAGGGGTGAAGCCTTTGAGTTTGTGGTCGATGATCCTTTTGGCTTGATGCCCAAACCTTGGTGGATTTAGAGTCATCGGTGAATCCCGTTACGGACTTTGGTGAAGTCGAATTTTAAGCATTGCATCCTCTGATGTAGTTGAATAAAGAAAAAGTGCGTAACTATCCTTATCTAGGTTCCAACGACAGGCCATGTCAGTGCTAGGTTGGGGGGAAGAGGACAAATTTTGCAATTTATTGGCGTAATCCGGTTATATAAAGAACCATTAGACTTAGGTGGAAATTCAAGTTGAGAATCATGGAACCAATATTGACCTGAAATTGTTCTTGTATGGTTTGGCTCTTTCATTTCGGTTTCAAACTTGGTGTCCATTTTTCGGTTTTAAGATCTTTGTTTATATGTCGTAAACCCACGCCAAACTTTTTGAAAATCACTACATGCATCTCCTTTTGTTTTTTGTATTCTTCAAGGACTAGCGTTTCGGTTGGGGTGAGTTGGTACCCGAAAAGTGCTATTTTGAACCACAATATTAGATAGGTTTGAGTCTTTTCTTAATCATGTCGTGTCTGATTGAAGTGTTGAGTCTTCTTGAGTATCACTTATGTAGGTTAGAGGTTATTTTTGGTTGTTTGAGGTTTTGCGCACTTTGGGAGATTCAATGTCGAGTCAAATGATGAATCACGAATTGATCCCAATTGTCGACCATCAATCAGACCAAAATCAAAGAAAGAATGAAGGCAAAGTGATGAAATCGATCTGATAGAGGGCGGAAGCAATGCAGTGAAGATCGACAAATCGGGAATTTCGCTAGATTGCGAAAATTTATTTGGGATGCAATTGCAACCTTAGCGAAAATTTATAAACATGCGAATTACCAATTTTAAGCTAGACATCGGGGTTTTAAGCTGAGCCTTTGTTCATGAAATTTCATGTTTTAATACTGCATAAATTTAAGCTAAGCTAACGAAATTTAAACCTTCGCCAATCACCCACGCTAGCGAGGAATTTTTGCATTTATTTATCTCTTAGTGATTTCGCTAGCTAAGCGAAATTTTTATTTGCTGTGAGGTGATTGTAAGCGAAATTCAGCGCCTTGTCATGCTTTTGTAATTAATGCAACCAGACTTCAATTTTGGTGTGTGCTCCTTTGTCCTAAATTTAGCCAAATTGTTAGGCTTTATGGTATTTTCATACATTAGGTGGCTATATAAGCCACCTCCATTTTCTGTTTAGGCAACAAATTGAGGAAGCAATTTTTGGTAAGTTTGGAATTTTGTAAATAAAGTCTCGTAGTTTTAGTTAGGGTTTGTTTTCTCTCTTCTCTCTCCTCTCCTTATTTTCTTAGGCGCCGAAACCTCTTGGGGATGACAACTCAGAGATCTTGCATTTAAAAAGCCTCTTTATTGAAGAGGAAGGCTAGCTTGGTGGTGGGGCATATGCGAGGTTGTACTCTTGTGTTAAAAGCTACAGTGCGTGTTTATGGCCCTATCTTCTCAAAATAGGGTTGAATATCATTGAATGTTATTGGTTGGCCAATACTTACCATGCTTTAGGATACGATTATACTTATTGCTAGATGCCTTTGTGGTTTTTTAGATGGTCTTCACGAGCCGAAATGATGTTTAATGTTAGGGTTTCAAGCGTAAATTGCGTAGATGCATGTTACTGTGTTAACTCAAATAGGGTGGTTTCTGAAGTTTGGTTTGCTAGTTAAACATAGATCAGGTTGTGGCTTGGACTATAGGTTGCTTGTCATAGCAGCGAGGATAAAACGAGGACACTTGTTTGCCCTAAGTTACCAAATTAGTGGCACAAATCTTCAAAGTTAACTTTTCATCACTTCGGTTTTACAATTTCTCGCGGTTAAGCTTCATTCAGCATTTGAAAGAAAATCGAAAAGTCGAATAAAACCACCTTCTTGCACTTATGCAAATCATTCTAGGATGAAAACCATCCGTGTTCGGCCACTAGACCACTATCTTTGCGGTAAGCATTTCACGGCATTGGCGGGGAACAGGTGTATATAAATTTTTGTTGATTTTGGCTGTTTCTTGTAGCGCGAATCAATATGTCTACCACCAGAAAGGTCCACCATGAAGCGGGATCCTGGTCTCGACCACGATCAAACCTCGTGGGGTCGACTCTACACTTACAGATCTGAGGAGAACATCCATACAACGCTGGCGACTTTCGGGGAGGCCTCAACCTCGCGCAAATCACATCACACAGATGCAACAATGATGAATATGATGCATCTAATTTGAAACACTCTTGTGAGGCGTAAACATATCTTGCATACTAAGGCCCGATCAATAAGCTCATACCTATGGTATCCACCCAGGACCCTTACCTCTTGAGGCAATCATGTCTCATGTGTCGGAACAGGGCTGGTGGTTTGACGTAGTGGCACGTGATGGGTTGGGCTTTGGCAGTGATGGTCTTCTTCCATGGAGCAAAGTGTTAGTATTGCTGTGAAAATGATAATGTCTTGTTCTCAAACATCTGGGATGGCGCAAGGTGATCGGATATACATTCTTATTAAAAACACCCTCTGGGTGGGACAGCGTTCGGGACGAAGTCAACGCATCTGAGCGAGAGTGATTGTGAGTGTCGTTGCGACGTTGTGGGACCTCGCCGGATGGAAGTATCGTGCTCGTACCGCTGATGTTTGACGGCGGGTTCCGCTCTTCTCTTTGCGTTGCAACGACGCTGGAATATTTTCGATGCGGTCATGCTGTTTCTATAATATCTCGTTAATAATCCGTGTTGTTCGTGACGGAAGCCGATCCGCCCCGGTGAGATGTTAATCTTAACTGACGCGGCGGCGCGTGATATCGTGTTTAACTCGTGATTTGTGTTGTGTGCGATAATGGTTGCGCGCGACGAAAATATTCCATATCTGTAGACATCGTGACCAGCGAGCTGCACTGTCTTTAATGGGTTGGATCCAGCACGCGGGACTGGCGACAGACCGATGGAACGAACCGGGGTTCGGAGTTTTGCGCTCAAGGTAATATATGTGAGATGGTTTCAATCACGCAGACAAAGCGGTGTGATTACCTCACCGACGTCGGGACCGATCTGGGGGGACATCTGCAACTCTGCCTGACCTGGGTTGATGTTCAACGTGACTCCGAAACGCAAGAGATGGTGGGTGGCAACGACGTCTCGTTCTGCGACTCAACGCGGTGCGTTGCGTTTATCTGTTCCATCTCGATTTAACTAGTAGTGCCGCATGCAGCCACTAATAGACTTAGCTATCATGAACTAACCCGTTCATCCCTTTTTCCCAATGGTGATATTTGCCAACCACTAATACAATTCAATTCAATTTCTGAATTTAACCATATTCATTTCCCATATACTATGTACCATGTATATGCTTTATACAATGCATAACACAACATTTTTGCACATGTCACATCCAGTTTACCTTTCCGAACCCCTAAGGTTATATTTCTCAACCGTAGTGTTCCATACACAATTCACCATGTGTATACACTTCACACAATTCAATCACACATGTTAAGCACAAACATGTGTGCAACACACACATCACAATCAAGTCATCAAATGCACTTGAATGCATAATCTAAACCCATTTCCCATCGAATCCTAAGAACTTGTGCACAAGCTCGATACGAGTTGTGGCCAGTGGTATCGAATTTCACCATTAGCCGTGGCCTAAGCCCGTATCCCTCGAAGCCCTAGGTAGTCATATACCTATGCTTTGATATCATCTTTGTGGAAAATTTGGTATTGAATCCATACTTATGGATACCCACGCTCCGGGCTCCTAGTGTCGTTTACTAAGCTCTGTGCCATGTTGTGACTCCCCAAGGCAGGGGGTTGAGCAGTGGCACACATGAACAATATCCATGCACAGTGTTTTAGACAGTGACCCTAAACAATGCACAACATTGTACTCCGTCGTAGGTTAGGTTGTGTGCGCGGTGTGCGCACAGCCTCGGTTGTGCGTTCAGGCTGCGTGTCTTTCGGATGGCTGTCAGCATGCACGCTCTGTCGAGTGTGCTCATGGGTGCACCTTCTAGGCTCTCTATCGCCACGCTCTAAGTGACGTCTTTGATGCTTGTTTCTAGCCAACTTACTGTCTCTGTCGTGACGAAAACAGTCGCTGACCAATTCAGACCCTACGCCTGGAAGGCCACTGTGCGACACAAATTCTGTATCCACGACGTAGAAGCCTTGAAACCAGATATGCATTCACCTTTGACAGGAAACTCTCTATTGTGGCCAGTTACTTTGGAGTTAGTATTGAAAACTACCATGAGCATGATTTTCAGTGTAGTAACAGGACATGTGAAGTGTAAATATTGTGCGACTCAGTATTATCTGCAACCCACAAGACGTGGACTACAACGATTCTTTATGTCGCAACACAAGGCCCGGGTGTCGGGCCGATTCGCGATCTTTGTGCGATAAAACTCCTCGTCGCGACCAGCTCCTCTTGTTACCCCGTGAGCCGATGACGGGCGTGACCTTCTGGTGTCAGTTCATGATGACTCATGCTGGTATGTTTGATAGCGCCTTAAGTCTGCCCGAAAGTTCGAATGGCGAAGCCAATGTTTCTGCTTTTTGATTCAGTTGTGAGTTATGCATCTTTGTGGTGTTATTGTTGAAGTGGACTGTGGTTGTTATTTTATTATGAAGTTCTGTTGCGTTGTTCAGTGTATTCCCAAAACTTTGTTCACCGGTTTAACATACAAACCCTACGAAGCGAAACTGGTTCTCATTCGTTTGCGTTATACAGAACGATCGTTGGTTCAGAATTGTTGATGTTTAGTTCTTCGCGCTGGTTGAGATGTCGATTCTAAATTATCCGCTCTGATGTAATGCGTTATTGCGATTGTTAGTGATATTCGATCGCCGGTGTTTCAATAATCGCGCGTCTTGATTGTCGAAGCTCTGCGTGGGTTAATAACGATGCTCGTTGACCGACAACGTAATGAGCCTACGCCAATGAAGGGCGTTGATGGGAGACTGACTGGACAGTATTCAATAAATCATCAGAACGTGATGGGGTGATATTCCGGTGTTGTTTCTTTGACGTTCAATGCGTAATAGTCTTACAATGAGTGGATCATGGATGTTCTGCCTCATGAAAAATTGGAACAGTCTGCAGGTTCTTGTATGGGTTTGCTGAAACAGGCGTGGAAAGTTCTTGGGTTACAGGAAAACACCTTCTAGATTCACAACTTATTCCTTGCTGACTTATCGTTCTTTGTACTAGTTAGTGATCTATTCAATTCTAAGTTGGAAACTATTGTTGGGTGATTGTTATCTACCTTTCTGGGAGGTGGATATGCATCAGTCAGGATCAGGTTTGATATTGTCCAGTTCGATGGCTCGCCCATAATTATATTTCATATAATTCAACCATCATGTTAACTTTGTAATTAGCATGTATTAACATATAATTTTCCTCCCAGAAGCCGTTTGATTTCGATGACGAGATTCGCGGACGATTTGGATCGACCAATGAATCTGGGTTGTTTTGGATTCTTTCTGAAGCCGTCAGATTCGTATATCAAAAACGAACTCTGCGCTGTTGCGTCGATTCGTTGCGAAGTTTGATCTCAGTCTTTGTTCGTTATCGCCGCCGGGCTGGTTCGGTTACGGGGGAAATCAATAATCTCTCCGTTAATGACGATCGGGTTCTCTTCCTTGGTGGGATCGTTATCTTGTGGATTGTGATTGTCGTACGAAATCAAAATAAATATCTTTAAATTCATTCAAACGATCTTTCTCTTGTGCCAACTGTTGCTGCGATGAAGTTGATTGAGGGAGTTGTATTCTGTGCATATTCTCCCATTGTGATAACTGATCTTTATATTCTCATGTATTGGATTTTATTGATTGATTGATATTTTTGACCAACGATCTATTTCGTTGACTTCTTTGTGACCTGTTATTAGCACTAAATACATTACTCCTCCCCGAATTACTACTCTCAGCACTCAGAAAACATCAGAAAATTATGACCCAGCTACTGGAAATTAGTAGATGTTTTAGTATTGGTTCATTAAAGATTGTTAACGATGAGTGTTAATCTGTCATATTACGAAAATTCTCAGGTTTTGCATTCTCACGCTCTTCCTCATATGCTTCAGAAAAAAATCCAGTTTTTGGGTTGCACCATAACTCTTTGTTGATCAAATCCATAGATAAATCTTCCATAGGTCAGCAGCCTCATTATATCAATAGAACCATAATATGACATATATGTCTGTTTATGAGTCAATTCCATGTGTGATTGGAGAAAAGATGATGATGTTTTGGTGTTATGAACCTCTTCAGTGACGGATGGATCATCTCGAGAATTATTAAGAGCTAACGGCGCGAGATGAGCCCATTAGGCGGACACAGTGAGATCAGTCTGTTCAGTGGATCTCTTTAAAAGTCAACTGATAGATGGTTAACGTAGGATGGAAGACTTGGACGTTCCATCATGTACTTTCAGAATAATGGGTGTGAGACAGGAGTGGAAGGCGTGTGGTGGTTTGGTGATGGGCGTAGTGGTTGCATCATCTGGGTGTAGAGGTGTGGTTTGCAGACAAGCTGTGTCCATATTGAATCTCTTCCTTAACCAATGTGGGATGTCACATCCATTGCACTTCGCTGTTTTGCGTTTCTCAGTGTTGTGGGATAATACGCTCTAGTTTTGTGGGAAGAAGTGGATGCGTCATTATATCAAGAGTGGTGTAGTTGGAAGTGCAGTGCTATTGAACCATTTACTAATTAGGTGATAATAATGGTTTGTCAAAAATTCAACGATCGTTGTCGAGGATCAGTGTTTCTCAGCATGGATCGAGCGGATGGGGCGTAAATCTTTATTCTTCCATTGCCGATCTCGCGTTCTTCCCCAAACGATGATTCACTGACCGAACGTGTGACATAACCGCTCTGCTCTCTTTGATCGAGGTGTGATGAGCGATTACGCGCGGATATCGCCTCGGTGACGACGTGTGCTGACTCTCGTGGACAAGAGTTCATATGGATTGAGACTTGGGGACAATGGAACTAATCCATTTTTACGTTTGATTTCATCCAGAAAGGAATAATTAATATCTGAATTGAAGAAACTCACCAATTTGTTATTAGTAGGGAGTGTGAAAGAAGAAGAAAAAGTAGTAGAAAATCACGTGTCCGGTGGAGTAAAAATCTGAGAAAATGGGCGAGGCGAAGCAAGCGTGGGTAACTAATGTTGCGGTTTGAGCTTGCATTGTCCGGATATGCGGAGTCGCGACATCGGGGAAAATTCGAGAAGGAAACTTGATGCGGGTATGACAGGGCGTATTGATGAGCAGCGAAGACTAGCAGGAGACTTAGAAATGATATGGCAGCAACGCCGTGATATCGCGGCGAAGGTATGTCGCGCAAAGGATGGAAGTCGTGACAAAGAAGAACGCCCAGCGGCCCATGCGATTTGAAAAAGGTAAGCGGTAGCGATTTAAATTTTATGAAGTCGCGGCCCGAAGGGGCAGCGTCGCGACACGAAGCAACGGTGAAGCTGCGAAGCCATATCGGTGTTGCGACCGGCGCGGGTTGGGGTGCGGTACCAGATACTCAGTTCAGGAGGTACGACCTGGGTTGAGGTGGCGTCGTGTGCGATGACGACGCGGGTTCTGGTTCGATTACTGGGATTCATGAGAGTTGATCGCCGTTCGAGATATGATGAAGCTGCCGTATTTGATGAAGGATTGGGTTGTGTGGAGCGGATTCAAGGCGTCGGATGGATTGAATGCCAAGAAAAACGAAGATCGATGTCGCGACACCGAAGGACCAATTCAGGGCGGACTGGATGATCAACCGACTAGAAGGTGATTCTTCTGCATTTAACCGAGCGTGGACCTCTGAACCGATCACCAGCGATGACGGGACGGTCTTCGACCGCAAAGTGGATTGAAGGTGGCGCTGGGACGATCTCCGACGAAGAGTCGAGTGTTCGGTGGTTTTCGAAAGAATGACAGTCGACTTTAAAAACCTGGGATAGCGTGAAAGTTGATCTGCGGGTGCTCGACGAATATTCGGACCGAAAAATAAGTTAATCATTGAACGCCGGTTGTAACGCGGTACCAGGTGGCGTAGCGGCGACTCGAGTGTGACGGCATTAATTGACTCGTTTTTGACTCATTGATCGCGATGGAAATTGGACAAACGTTAACGTGTTTTGAATCGTGCGAATCTTAAAAGCGCGTGAATCGTTAAACCGAGTTGATGGGGTTCTTCAACAGATCTTCGGCGCGTGAAGAAATTCTGGATATGAGTTCCGCTGTGCTAACTGCTATTTTCAACAATAACGCGGTTCGTTTTCTGACCGGATGGTTGTTGTTCTGTCTGCGGTTCGAGCGTCGTTGCCAAAGTTGTTCGATCCGATCTGTTCCGTGCCAACGACGCGATGGATGAATTGTTGGTGGTGGACGTTTCTTCGATCAGCGAAATCGTGCCGCTAAATGAAGTGCCATCGTTCCGTTTACGATTGGGCGTTTGTTTGTGAAATAATCTTTCTGCGATATTTCATTCATAATAGCTGAACCGGATGTTAAATCGACTTGCTTTGGTTTCGGTTCTGGGTTGGTTATGGTTTCAGTCATGTTTGTACCCATGCGAGGTTGTTTCGACTCGATTTCCGGGAGGCCCTCTCTGGGTGACACAGAGAAGGCATTTACGAGTAGAAACAATTTCGGGAAGGTATTTGAATTTTGATATACAGCTGATCAATGGCTGTATGTTAAATCAATACATCCTCTTCTACTTTAAAATAACTTAGAAATTAGTTTAGTGAGTTATAATTTTAAGTAAACCAGAGAGTTCACTCGGTCGAATAGTGGTCGATAAGTGTTAACAAGGATCTAATCGGGGAAAGAGTAAAACATTCTAATTTTACGAGGTGAGGAGACAGGTATAGTCGCGACTTCGTGATGACTCACTTGAAGGAGCTGGTCTGCGGAGTCCATGTTGTGGGTATGAAGTATTGAGAAAGAAGAAATCTTTTGCAAATGACCCCAGTTTAAAGTAGTTATTTCGCACCATGTCGAGAGAAAGCAGTTAAAATTGAGATGATGGCTTTGTGTGGTATGGAAGATCAGGTCCGTGTTTGTGATTAAACGGGTTTTTAGTTTGAGGGTGGTTTCTGAAAACTGGAGAATCACGTGTTGATTGCAGGGTTCTGATTCAGAATGGACATTAATGTTGTTGGGATGGTGGACTAATCAGACTGTACGATAACATAGATCGTTGTGTTGATGTTTCTTTATCATTCATTTGAAGCTTTGAAAGCCATCTCATTATCGTGTGCTCGTCCAAATAGTATGGAGCTTAAGTAGTTGGGGTAGTTAATTTGAAAAATTCTTGAGATCTCTGTGGGATCGATATCTGGACTTAAATCCATTTATTACTTGTCGACTGTACTTGCATTATCTTGGATCGAAAACAAAAATGGTTTACTCTTACAAAAAAAAATATGTTTTAATCAAGTGATATAAGAAACTCACACTCGAGTTTAATGGTTTTATTCTGGGAGATTAGATAATAATCTTTGGGTAATTGTGTTATACACTTGTGTACATACTACGATCCGATCAACGAGTTTATGGCGCCAGATTCTTGAAGTGGATCGAAATAATTTAGTAAATCAATATTCAAACGAAAGAAGGAAATGTTAATTTGGACATTTTGAAGAAAAGAACAAAAATAGCTTTTCAAGCAGTGGTTATTTTTAGCCACTAACCTTTAACAAACCATATTGAAAATATTTGTTGACCAGACTCATCCTATTAATGTAAGTGTGTTTTGATTTCAGGGACAAAATTTTAATGCATAGGAAACAGAACAGCGATCACGATTCAGCGGGGACCGCAAATTAGAGAGAACACTCGGAAGCTTGAGAAAGATAAGAAAGGCGAGAAAACTTCAACCATAGCCGGGCGAAAAGCGGAGGATCGAGAATGAAGCGCAGAGAAGCTGACTAGAGCCTCCAATCAACGATACTATGGGGACTTAGAAGGCCGGTGAATGGAGTACTGCGTCAGACGACCGGTATTGATGCAAACAATTTTGAACTTAAACCGTACACTAATTACCATGGTCAGAAGCCATTTATCAGGTTCACTAGTCATCCCAGCTGAAGACCCTGACGAGCACACAGGGAAGATTTCTCGGGATCATTATCTGATGAGATTGAATGGGGTGAGGCCAAGGAAGTCATTAAAGCTGCGCATCTATTCTCCTTCTCTAAAAGTCGACAACTACATGGTATGAATCTTTACCATATTTCTGTTGATACTTAGGAGGAGTTAGTAAAACTACTTAGGTAGATTCTTTCCCCGACCCTCACCTCGAGAGAGAAGGAGGGGAAATCATTGTGTTTACGGGGAAGATGAAAGCACAGCATATGTAAGCTTAGGAAAGATTGACGAGTTCTTGAGAAGATGTCAAATGCATGGGATGAATCACAGAAGACTGGATGGACATGTATATCATGCAGCGAATGATATATCAAAGGGGATCATTGATGCTTCATGTTGTAGAGCATTCAATGAAAAAGTCTTGAAGAAGCGAAGAGGCGATTGAAGACGGCTAAATGCAATATAAACTCCTTCGAGTTTTCAAGAGGAACGAGCGAGAGGAAGGGATCATGGTAGCAAGATAGCGACCATGGAGGCGGGTTGGATGCCATTATGCCTGAAGTTTGGACAAGCGAAAGGAAGACACCTTTGCCCGTAGGACGGAGCGGTTGAAGAGAGTTATTGAAGGAAATGCTTTGAGAGAGGCTGGCTGAAAGAACAATTCTATGATCTTGAAGAAGGTTAAGTATGCGGGTGAGCAGAACTTACCATTTCAAGAGCTATGCTAACACACTTGACACATTATCACCGACAACGAGGAACCATGAGAACTTCTCCTTATGGTGGAGGGGCTTCACAAGACTGAGCATGGACGAACCCTCAGCGGGGTTATCACGGCCACAGGTTCCGGCCCGGCGGCAACAAGGAAATGAACAAAATGAATATCGGGGTCGGAGGGCCCAATCTTTTGAAGAACGAGATCTTTGCATTTCATGGGGATAATAAGAAGAATACATTGAACCTCCATGAGCAAAAGTTTGCGAGTTGGAATGCTTGCTACCAATTCTCAGGTACCAGGAACACCACGATAAATCACTGAAGAACACGGAGACACAAAGTAGGGGCGGTGGCCCCAACACACTGCAAGCGGAGGAAGATACCTTCCCAGTGACACAAGAAGAATCGAAAATTTGCGTAATTTTGAAATGCGGCTTAAGTGGGAAGGAGTTAGAAAAGATGAAAGAAAAAAATGGCCAATGTGAAGAAGAAGACGAGAAAAGGAAGAAGCCTTTGGAGAAAAAGAAAGAAGAATTAGAGCGGAGAAAGGATATCAAAGGTTCTAGACACTGCGGTCAGCTACAAGAAATTGCGAAATCGAAATAGAGGAGCGGTTCGCAGGGTTTTGAAAACCTTTCGAAGCTAGAATCAGTATGCCCTTCTGAGTGGTGACTCGGATGCCACTCTATGCAAAATTCACGAAGGACATGCTGAGCAGAAAAGAAGATAGTAGAAGAAGGGATGAAGTGAATCTCACTTGCCACTTACAGTCTTTGTGATAAAGAGAAAATTGCCTGCCAAGAGATGAAGGACCCGGGGGAGCTTTACAATTCCTTGCATCATTGGAGGAATTGAATTCCAGAAAGCTCTTTGTGACTCGGGAAATTGGGTATAAACTTGATGCCTCTTTGTTGCCAAGCAATTAAGTTTGGGGAGGTTATTCCACCAGCATTACTCTTGAATGGCGAGACGGTCGATGGTAGAGCACGAGGAGTCTTGGAAGATGTCTTTGGTCATTTGTTGGGAAATTTGTTTTCGATGGGCTTAAATACGTGCGGACATGGAAGAAGATTCACAAGTACCCACAACTCTTTGGGAGACCATTCACAGCTCTGGGCTGCCACGATCGGCGTACGGAGTTCTTACCTTGAGGGTTGGAGAAGAGAAGGCTGCTTGCTTCAACGATCAAAAGCGTCACGAGAATATAGATATAGGCAGAGAAAAAATTGCAATGTAGTTGATGATGTCTATACCTACAACCACGATGTTCACAATGGTGTAATGCTCAAATTTTTATCAATGAAAAAGAGATGAATTCAGTATATTGAAGATGACTACTGCGATTGTCCATACAATGATTTTCGTCTATAGAAGCATGTTGAGCTGAAACCAACGAAATGACAAAGGGGAAAATAATGAAAAAGGGGAAATTCATCAAGAAACCAGCTCAGAAGGGCTAGTGTTGAAAGAGTTGCCAAGTCATTTGAAGTATGCTTATTTAGAATCACCAAAGAGAAGACCAGTGATTATCTCTGCTAGACTTAGCGTGATGATGAGGAACGAGAGGTTCGCTGCCAGATACTTAAAGAAGCATAAAGTCATAAGCTTGGTCCATTGAAAGAATTGAAGGAGTATGATACATGTCAATATGCATGCACAAATTACGCTAGAAGAAACTTCAAAAGCCATCTGTAGAACATCGAAAGGCGAATCGATGATGAAGGAAGTGAGTCGGGAAGGAGGTACTCAAATTCTTGAATCTTTGGTTTTATCTATCACGATTCGGATAGTCCTTGGGTGAGCCCGGTCCATGTGGTTCCAAAGAAGGGTGGAGTTTCTGCTTTGTGATCGCAATGAGAAAAATGAATTGGTTAAAGCAAGAACAATAGCGGGATGGAGGTATGCATTGATTCTGAAGAATTTGAACCGACCACGAGAAAGATCATTTCCCTTTGCCTTCATTGATCAAATGTTAGACCGGATTAGCGGGACACCCTCATTTTGTTTCTTGGATGGGTATTCGGGGATCTGATCAGATTGCTGTGCACCCAGGGACGAGAAGACCACCTTCACATGCCCGCATGGTACGCGCGCCCGGAAAGGATGCCGTTTAGGCTATGTAATATCTGCTACATTCTCAGGTGTATGATGTCAATATTCTCGGACTTGGTTGAAGAAGTTATGGAAATTTTTTATGGATGACTTCCTTTTGTATATGGATCAGTTTTGATCGGTGTTTGAGAACGCACGGAAGCGATTAGCTAGATGCGAACAAACGGCTAACCTTGAATTGGGAAAAATGCCATTTATGTGAAGGTATTGTTCTTGGGCATAAAATTTACGCTCTTTGGTGAGTAGACAATCCAGGTGTCATTATCAAAACTCTTGCCCCTACCAGTAAAAGTCGAAGCTTCTTGGGGGCATCTTTAGTTTATAGGAGATTCGTAAAGACTTCAAAATAGCCTGAATACTTATCTTAGATTATTGGAGAAGGATCTGAGTTTGGTACATTGACTCTGTGTTTTACTTTTAGAAGAGATCAAGATCAAATTGATTCAAGCACTTATAATGTTTGCAGGGAATGGGATCGAGGATTTGAAATAATGTGTGATACCGGTGATTTTGCAATGGGAGCGTCTAGGGCAAAGAAAGGAGAAAATATTCGGGACCATATCTTATGCTAGTAGAACCTTCAATGAAGCATAAAGAAATTACTCAACAAGCTGAAAGGAGATGCTAGCCATAGTATTTAGCGTAAAAATTCGAGCCCGATACGGGATCCCATGTTATCATTCATATGATCATGCGTGTCAAGTACGATGTCAAAGAAGGAAATAAGCGAAGATTAGATAAGGTGGGTCTTTGTTATTCACGAGTTTGACTTGGAGATCAAGGATAAAGGGGTGTGACAATGTGATAGCTGATCACTTGTCAAAGGTAAACCTTCTGAAGAAGAAAATAATATTAGCCAGGAAGGGAAGCTTCCCGGATGAGCATTGATTTAAAGTTCCTTCCAACTTCCATGGTATGCGATATTGTGAACTATTTAGCTTATTGGAGTAATTCCTTGGTCGACTACCAGAAGGAAACTCAGGAATGACAGCGGGTATTATGTTGGGATGATCCACTATTATTTAAAGAGTGCGACATGATAATAAGAAGATGTGTTCAGAAAATAGACGAGGAAAAATTACGAATGAATGCCTGCATCACCATATGGGGGTCATTTTCGGGAGAAAGAACATCATAAGATACTCAATGGGTTTTATTGGCCTATCTTGGATGTCTTTGAGTGGGTGAAAGTATGATAGATGCCAAAAGATTAGGAAATAAACGGCTTATAAATGAAATGCCTAGAGGTAATGGTGGTGCAAATCTTTGATGTATGGAATAGATTTTATGGGACCATTCCACCATCATTTGGGGAACTGTACATCTTGCTATTGATTGATTATGTTTCCAAATGGGTGGAAGCAATGCTTGTCAAGGAATGATGCTGTCTACAGGTTGTAGTTTCTTGCGAAAAAATATTTGAAGCGAGATTTGGAACACCCCGGAACTATCATTAGTGATGGGGAAGCCATTTGCAAACAAAATATTTGCAAAACTCATGTCTTGGTATAGGATCAAGCATGTAATGGAGTCTAGCTTATCATCCCGGACCAATGGACAAGCGAAATTTCCAACGGGGAGATTAAAAGAATACTTGAAAGAGCTTGTGAGCTCGAGCGGGAAGTTAGTCTTCCTAGCTTGATGATGCACTGGGCTTCTGAGTTTGCGTACAAAACTCCCATTGGAATGTCCCATGCATAATTGTTTTGGCAAACCATGTCACCTACCTCCTAAGGAGTGGAATACAAGGCAATGTGGGCCATCAGAAAGTTGAACCGATTTTAAAGCTGAGGAAGAGATTGTTCAAGCTGTGCGAGATTGGAAGGTGAGAAATAAAAGCCCTATGATAATGCTAGAATCTACGAGGATAGACAAAGAAATGGCATGATCAAAGGATCTGAGAAGAGTTCGAGACGAGGAGCAGGGTTCTTATTTAATTCCTAGGCGAAATTGTTTTGGGAAAGTTGAAATCCCGAATGGAGTGGGCCGTACACGGTGGTGTTCGCGTACATTTGGAGGCGATAGCTTTGTGGGGCCCGATCTTGGAGGAAGAATTCAAAGTCAATGGACAAAGGCGAAGCACTATCTAGCGGGGAGGAAGGAATGGAAGGAAATCAGGTTATCTAGAAAGAAGAAGAACCAAAGCGACAAGTCCGGTAAGGACTCAAAAGCGACGGTGATAGAGGCAGCGAAAAGACTTTCAATTCCCGATTTTGAATTTTATTTAGAATTCACTTTGAATTTTCACTAAAGTTTTATTTTATATAGTGACTATTTGGAATCTAGAAGTAATTAAGGTGTAATCAATCCTTTAAAGTAAATGTTGCGAGTGCTTGTGCGAAATGTGAAGTAGAAGAGACAATTCGAGGGCGACTCCCGGCAATTCACGGGAAGGAGATCACGGGAAAAGGAAGCATTGCTTTTTTCCCTGTATACAAATTTTAATGAAAATTTAATTGAATACATGTATGAACTCTTGTGTGAAATTGAGGGTTTATTTGATCTTGAGGATTTGAGAGTTGATAAAGAGATGAAAAACCCTACGTTCATTAAATATAAAAGGCAAATCTTGATTAGTTCGACGAAGATTGATGTCGTGACTCGATCGATATTGAAGGAAGAAAGACGAAGTGGCGGTAAGGCAATTCCTCTGGGGGGAGTTGTCGGCGACATCATCATACACTCTAAAGGAAATAATTCGTCGGCGCGAGGACGACTTGTCTGCGAAAAGTTGATTATGTCACGACAGAGGTACATGTCAGCGACATCATTGGAAAATTGCCAATTGGGCAATTTAAATTTTGCCCTAATTTTAATGACAACGCCTGAAATTTCAACTTTGCATTGAAGTCGTGACATGCGAGATTTAATAAAGCAATAAGTAGCCCACAAAAAACTTGATTGAATTGCAAGCTGTTGGAGAACTTCTCCCACTTAGCTCCACTCTCGAGAAGCAGTTGAGTCCTCCTTCATCGATTCTCAATTCACGAAAACTCTAGCTCTCGGACTCTCCAAAAAACTTTCCTTAGTTTTGAATGGCTGAAACCTCGAGCCTTGTCACTAACCTGGGGAGATCATGGAGAATAATGTGCATTCGGAAGAAGATGGAAGGCAGAGGAAAAAGAGTGGAATGTCACGTATAAGAATTCGGGGAGGGAGTTTATGAAAAAGAGTTAAAAAGAAGAGATCAGCAATGGGAAGAAGAACTGAAAAGAAGAGAAGAGCAGGATGAAAGGGGTTCAACCGCGAAATAATAAGAGAGGGACTTCAAGAAGAAATGAAGGAAAGAGATCGCGATCTTCTCACGAAACTCAAAAATTTGAGTCATGAATCTTTTATAACAATCGGTTGGCGTGATTCTCGACTCTAACCATCATGAAGAAAGAGGCGAGCAGGAAGCCAAATTGGGAGGAGCGAATAGGGATTCGAATTTTTTATCTGATCTCTACAAAGATTTTGAGAATAAAATTTGGATGATAGAATGAAGCAAAGGATCTTTGAATCCTCTGAGGCGGAGAGAATGGCTAGAAAATTTGGATTTGATTAACAACAATCTTTCCAAATTTTTTGGAAATAATGACTGAAATGGAAAACACAATGAATGGCTTGGGAAGAGAGCAGAGATGAGGCTAAGCAGAAGGTTGATCTCTCAGTAAGGTCTTCGTGAAGATCAAGTTGAGAAGGAAACTAAGAAAGAGAAAGGAAAGAAAGAGAAATGAAATTCCCTCCATTCATTTCGTTTGAATACTGAACTGGATCCCCTAATATCTTTCTTTGCCTCTTCCAAAAGAAAGAGATAGACTTCTTCCCAAACCTCCTTTACCTTCCAAAGCCCACATCTTGTGTATCAAACATTTACGAATTGAATCGGAAATAAAATGATAAATTTAGAAATGAATTGTTGTGTTATTTTTAGTTTTGTTAAATTTTGTGTTGCTTTGTGGTTACATAGTTGGAAAATAAGTAAAGTATTGGATGGATTGAAGAATAAAAGCGCTGAGATGTAATGAGATAAGATTGAATGAAGCGATTAGATTAGGAACAGAAAACTGAAATGTAGAATAAGGGATGAGATGGATGTGGTTTTTGGGTTGGGGACACAGGGTGGAAGGGTGGGCTTTGGGATCTGGTGGGTTAACGGGAATAGAGGAAGGTAATCTGATAGAAGGAACAAGACATATTTTTTGAGTTTGTGAGTACGAACAATAAGTCAAGGAACCTGTTGAATATCAAATGATTTAACTACTCGTCAACAAAAATGAGTCAATACAATCCCTTATGGTTAGTCACGGCTATTTAATCGAGTCTAGAATTTGTTAGATTATTGGTTGAGGCGAAATCCTAGGTAATACGAGTGACAAGAGATAATCTGGGGCCATTCTTGGATAGTTGAGCCATTCTAGCCATCCTTATTCACTATGCTGATGCATATACCTTAGTTCGAAATTGAGCCAAACAAGCCTATTTTCAAAAACTGGCGGTGGACTGGTGCTGCAAAAAAATGAGTCATGGTGGATGGATGGAAAGGTTTGAGGAGGTGAGGTTGGGGGGAGTATATGTTTTTGAGGAACTCAAAAAGGGGATGAAAAGAAAAAGAAAAGAGCAAAAAATGCAATAGAAAAGAAAGCTTATAGGGATAAGTTTTATCTTATGGCCTAACTCTCTTGAACAATTAAGTTCTTAGGGGTGTTTCAACACCTCGTACCTAATGCCATGTCTGATGGGAGCTCTGCAAAAGTTAAGCTAAGGTGTTAGAAAGCCTAAAAAGGTAAAAGCATTGCACTATCCACCGAATAGTGACAAACAAAGGAAATTTCCCCAGTTGAGTTGCAAGTGAGAAATAGGGGGCATCTGATTCTACAGATTAGGCAAATCAAAGAGATTCCAAACATGAAGTTTAGGGAGTTATTAAAGAAACTACAAGAAAGAAAGGGCGGAAAGAGGAGAGAAAGGTTCGGGGTAAATCTTTAACCTAAAAATTCCTCCATCCTACCCATTACCCAAACTTTAACAATATAAGCCCCAAAAAAAGGAACTGATTGATCTTGAAGAGTGAAATCACCTATTAAGTGGAGATCAATATGAAAAACAAACCTATGGAATTTGGAAATATGAAACAATCAAAACTATGAAGGACTTTTTAGGGGAGTTAAGTGACTCGATTATGAAGATGAGAAAAGGAAAAGCAATCTATTATTCAAACGGGTCTAATGATTATGTGGTTTTGTAAAACAATTTCTTGAGTTTAGTTTTTGTATCACATAAAAGATTAAAGCTAACCTTGAAGCTGGACTTGAAGTTAGATGTATGTGAGAAAACAATGCATTCTTGTATTTCAGCAAAATTGGCCTTTCTGCAGACGAACAGAAAAAATGTCCTTTTGTTTGAGAGACCGAGCAATTCTTTCTTTCCTTTGCTTGAGAGCAAGCAAAAACTTTAAATTGGGGAGTTTGATGAGCTTAAAAAGTCATCTATTTTTTAATCATTTCTGTTTTCCAGAGTTTTCATCAAGAAAAAGAATAATTAATATCTGAAATTATGAAGAAACTCACCAAATTTTATTATGCGAGAGATGTTCTGGAGAAAAAGCGTGATGACCCAATATAAATGATTGCAACTAGATGAGATAATGCATTTGTGATTGCTAGTTCTGTTGGGTTGTTTTAAAAAAAAAGGAAGACTTTAATAAGGTCTCTGGGACATTTGGATGGAAAGCGATCAGTTGGGTTGGACAAATAATCATCATTGACAAGTTCTGTAGACTAGGTGATTGTAACAATGACATGTGATGTGGGCAGGATCAAATCATGACAGAAGGATAGTGTGTAGAAGGAAGAGTGTGACTATGGACGTGGAAAGGTGAGCGGTGCCGGGTTCGAGTTTTTTGAAGTGGCGCGAACGGGAGGGCGACGGTTTCTAGCGGCCGATGTAGGCTATGAGCGTATCGATGTGAGTGAGGATGGGATGACGGCAGACTGCTGGTTGTTGGAGACCACGGGCGATGTAGCGACGAGATCGATGTCGCTGACAGCAGAAAATACCCGATTCCGCGATTCTGATTCACAAAAAGTTGATGTGGCGACAAAGAGATTGTGTCGGAACAGCCGGGAACCATCGATGGAAAGCCAAAAAACATTAGGCTTCTTTATCCGCGACAAGGGATTGAGTCTGCGACATCGGAACTGCCGATTAAACCTCGAGGCCAAAGTTGATGTAGCGACCAGGATCGTTACGGCGACACGAAGACAAGTTGAAAGGCGCGGAAGAAGGCTCTGAAGGGCGTTATCCGTAAAGGATAATCTCGCCTGATAACCGGTTGAAGACAGCGGGCGCGTGATCTCCGGCGAAGATGGTGCGCGTTGAGATCGTCGTTGAAAGGACCCGAGATGATGTGTGACAAGATCGATGCGGGACGGACGGACTTCATGGTGGCGGGGACGATCGCCAGCGACAAAATTGAAGTCGTATTAGCGCCGAAGAAACCATCATTAAAAGTTCCGGAATGAAGTTGATGCGTGGGCGCATTGGATTCGCCGGCTGGGCGTGGGCGGCGAAACCGGGGTAATGGCGATGAAAAGATAAAGCGCAACCAAAGTGCAACCTTAGCGATAACCAGCGACAAGGCATTTAGAATTAGCGACTGGAGCAGGCGATCCGTTAGAATCCGCAGCGTGATTAGGATGACTTGGAACCTTTATAAATCTGAAGGCTGCCACCAACGAAGCGTCTTGGCGACTTGAAAGAGAGATGCAGGTTCTTTGAAGGCTCTGTATTTTTATTTTCTTTTCTTTTCTTTTCTTTCTTTTCTTTTCGTTTTTCTTTCATTTTATTTTAGATTAGATTAGTTTGTATTTCGTTCTAATTTGGTTGAGCGTTAGGTACGTAAGGATTGAGCTGAATCACGAGATGTTTATTTCTTAAAATTCTTGTATGGATGACAGCTGGTTCAGTTCATTTAGTTCAGACGTTTGCCGGTTGTTGGTGGGACTGATCGACAAGCCATTGTATGTATTATAATGATGAACACTCTGAACGACTGATTTGAATTGGCGTTATTGTCAGAAATAATCTTTCCTGCAGTATTTCATTCATAATAAGCCCGAACGGATGTTAAATGACTCTTTAGTTTGTGTGTTCTTGGATTGTTACCCGTTTGGGTTCTATTATAAGAGTTGTTTGAAATCTGTTTCCGGAACACAGTGGACAAAGTAAGAGACAGAATCTTGGACCCAAATGATGGTCTAATGCGCTACATATATTGATCAATCGTCACTCTTCCTAAGCTTGTAGTAGAATGAGTTGGTGAGTTATAATTTTAAGTAGACGAGAGTTCACCTCGGTCGAGATAGTATGGTCGATCCGGAGTGTTAGCAAGGATCTAATCGGGAAAGGAGTAAGCTATTCTAATTTTGAGGGAGTGAGGAACCGGTATAGTGCAACCTCGTGATGACTCACTTGAAGGGCCGGGTCTGCGGTCCATGTTATTAGGAATTTATGAAGTATTGAGAAAGAAAAATACCCGAGAACAAGGCAACTAGTTTAAAAGTAGTTATTTCACCCCTTTGTGTTCGAGAGAAAGCGAGTTAAAGGTGAGATGAAGCGTGTGGTATGGAAGATCAATCACTATAATCCTTGGACTAGGATTTAAAGATACGTAGATTCGAAAACCAAAGATGCGTCTGGTTGTAGGAATTGATTCTTCACAATAGCTGATTATTCAATGTTTTCTTTAGAGATAACGGTTAAATCTAAATTTGTTATTTTGATATTTCAATATTCAATTCATTTATTGTTTATTCATTTTTCTTTACATCATTCATTTCAAGCTTTCAAAGCAAAATATCATTATCATTATCGTCGAATAGTATGGAGCTTAAATAGTTGAGGTAGTTGGTGAAATTCTTGAGATCTCGTGGGATCGATATACGGACTTAAATCCATTTATTACTTGTCGACTGTGCACTTTAACGTTATGCGGATCAAAACCACACGAAAATGGTTTACTCTTACAAAAAATATATTTTAATCAAGTGATAGTGAAAGACTCACCAAATGGGTTGAGTGGTTCTCTTCTAGGTTCAG
Organism: Tetrastigma voinierianum; assembly: GCA_016808115.1. Taxonomy (NCBI): domain Eukaryota; kingdom Viridiplantae; phylum Streptophyta; class Magnoliopsida; order Vitales; family Vitaceae; genus Tetrastigma; species Tetrastigma voinierianum. The sequence goes on along the minus strand of JAEQBH010000419.1, from coordinate 187,713 downwards.
TAATGCGGTGTGTTTTGTTGTATATGTATGATCCGGACAACGAACTTAGCACCAGACATGTACCAAGGGTTGTGTTTTATTCTGACAATTCTAAATCTGGCTGCACCATAGTTTGGAGGCTGTGGAAGTCAGATCACAGCCTCACCACCGCAATTACATCACCATTCTTTAGACAGATAGTCTAAAAAGAATTTAATTACAATTCTTTTATACAAAATACAAAGTAATAATGGAGGCCACACATCGGCCTCCTTCGCAATCTGACCTCATCGGAGCGTCGTCTCTGTACACCGGCCACAGAAAGGAGGTGTGAGACCGGGCGTCTTTAGTAAATTTTCCCGGGGGGTTTGTTGGCGATTTACAGTCTCCGCGTGGCGGCGCTGGCGTCTCCCAGTCATATTCCCTACCGGATATGGCGGATCTTTGGATCGTTCGGCATCTTCGATGGACGATTTCTGATATTAATGTTCCGTTGATTCCATCTGTCTTGCCGGCGTGGTTGCGCGAGATCGCGTTTTGCTCTTCAATGACTCGCGTTGAAATAACATCGGATTCGATTTCAGTTCTGTGCTGTTCAAACGGACAGATTCGGACATATTATGAAGAGACTTGCTAAATGACTACCTAAAGATTTAGCGCGTTTCTGTCTTCTTGCGGGCTATTGATCTTTGTCTTGAGAAGTCTTCTTCGCCCATTGTTGTGTTTGATCCGTGGATCTCGGGATTTGTCTTGATTGACCACCCGGATCTGATCGCCGATGGACTCTTTGGCTGTTTTGCAGCTATTGCATTCGGGCTGACGCTGCTCAGTTTCAAATCATGTGACGGTGCTCACTATTCATGACGCCTTACCGCCTTGAGTGGGATATGTTTTTCTTTGGCGGGTTGCTAAAATTGTCATTTGGTTGCTGCTATAGCCGTGCCTTGTTTATGTGGTTTCTATAGCAACATCTCTTAAACGCAACGTGCGTTCTCCGTCAACTACCAGATCTGGGTTTCTCTACTAGCAACGACCTCAGTTATGTGTGGACGAACGCGGTTCCATTCATCAACAAATTACGGTGCAGAAAAACTCAGCAAAACCCGAAGACATCGATCCGGGATTAAAACCAAATCTCGACGCAGTGATTATCAAAGCGATTCAGAAAATCTTGTCTAAAATAGTCCCAAAAATTCAGCGAGGCGTTGCCAAAAGCGATCTTGAAAAGTCGGCTTCGAAATGTTAAAAAGCAGTCCAAAACCACAAAATTTCTACACTCAGTCCCAAAATTTAGGACTAAAATTCCTCAACCTCTCATGACCTCTAGAAAACCCCGAGCCATTAAATGACCTTTAGGCTAGAATTAACCCAAATAGGAAAATTCCACACCTCATTTCATTGGAGTTGGACGGAATCTCTGGGTTATGGAAAAACATGTAGTGATCTATGATTGGGTGTTTTGTGACTAGATAAATGATGAACAGTGGACTGTGACAAGCTCATACCTCTAAAACAATATATAATAATTATAAGACTATCTAACATCAATCTTGTGTTTGTTCACTGGCAGACACTTGTTTTCAGACGACTTCAAAGTCATGAACATAATCGACATGTATGATGTCAGGTTGGACTCTTGCGGACTGATTCCCCCTTTGCTTGATTGAATAGTGGCGAAACAGTGTTTTAACAACTATGAATCGGGCGCGTGCGTAAGGAATTTTAGCTAAGAAATCGTCGTCTATGGATCGCGGGCGTCAATCTTTGCAAGAACGTCGTGCGTATCTTATTCTATGCCAAGATATCAAATGACGTTTTGGGAACTATGATTCTGAAGGAGGAGGAGGAGGAAGGAGGAGAGGGAGGAGACTTTGGACATGCGTTAATCTCTGATCTGGATTTCAGCTTTCTATTGTTTATTCATTCATGTTTTATTGTATCATTTTGACTTTTAGTTTCTATGTTTCACTGCCCAGGTTGCCTTCGTGAATCCTACTCTAGACTGCAGAAAAGTTTATGGATATGGGTTCAACATCTGAAGAGTGGGTTCATGTTGTTTACACCATATCTTGAGTTATACTGATCCAAATGAGGTGAATCAAAATTCTACTTAAACTAGACACCTAGGTCAGTAACTTTTATGAAGAAAGTATGGTCAAATTATGTCTTTATTGTTCCCAAAAAATTGTTAAATATTCAATTCGGATTATATTCCTAAAGAAAGCTGTCGAAAAGCGATTCGGAATGTTTGGAGTCATATATCTAATTTAAGGAAAGTTCAAATGACTTGATTTTGATCCATTGGAAACTTAAGACAGGGGAAAGAATTGCGTGTTTTGAGATCCGCGCTCTGTTTCAATTCTCGGATCAGTTATGGTGTGGACGGCGGGTGCTCGCTGAAAGCTCGTTATGAAATTCAACTTCGTCAACTGAATACTATTAACTGATCTGTCACCGAAACCCTTCTGTTCTTTGGGGTTGGGCGGATCGACAATCGTGTTCTGACCACCGATGTCATGCCAAATCTGCGACATTCTTGTGATCAAATCAAATGATCGGGACGTCTTTGTGGATCGATGTTCATCGCCGTTGAAGTATATTCGGTATTTGGCATTTTGTTGTCAAATGCATCTATACTATTGTTAACGATAAATCTGACCAGCCTTCAGTTCGATGTTGCAAATGACGACGACAAAAGCGATTGGGCGGCGGAAGGTCTTGTTATCAGTTGCATGTGATATCTATGAATCTGTTCAACTCCTCTGATATCGAGTGGACGTTTGCTGATTAGGTTATTTGTTATTAACATTGGGTTGTCGGACTGTACCTGCAGTGTTTACCAGGGATACCTTTCTGAACGCTCGATGACTGAAAGTCGTTTTAACGCGTTATGGGGTTGTGGGGACATCCACCGCACTCGCGAGCCAACACAACATTAGGTGTCTCCTTTATGTGGATTTGCTACCCCATACCTTTTGTAATAGTAAATGTAAAAGTAATATTTTGCTATAGTGAAACTTGTAAGTAGATAAGTTGTTAGAGACTCAAGCATAGTTGTACAGGACAATTTAAACACCGCCGTAGTGGTAGTTCCACAAGTTATGTGACGCCCCAAAACCCGGGGGTCCGTTGACTACCAGTCAATCTGCGGAAATTCTATACGTCTCATTGGCATCACGGGGCATACTGAAGTAAAAATGGCCATAGGCCTGCATCGACACCTCATCAAACATATACTGACTATATTCCAATAGTTCACGAGGGTTATAACATTTCTCATCAAAATAACCAGCCAACTATCTCATGGTTCGAGAGTTATCACATTACTCTTAATACAAATACATATTAAAATCTATAATTCTAATACATATTATCCGAAAACATAAAAAGCCACAACCCGACTTTCTTCAAAATGGGGTCTCTAGAGCAAATATTTCTCGAGCGCCCCTATTACTGAAAAAAATGTTCCCTCGACCAAGGGGTGAGCTATCGCCTAGTGTTGGAATCACCTAAATGGGATTTACTCTCCACCCTAAGTGCATATGCAATGCTCCAAATTAAAACACACCTCAAGTAAATACGTGATCTATGAATGCCTAAAATGCAGTTCCATGTCTCGAGTCTTCATCTGACTCCCTCACACTTACCTAAGCCATGTATGAAAAATATCATTTCAAAACAAAACTTGTTGTTTCTTGAAAATATACTCTGAATTCGGTAAAAGATGGGACTACCCTCAGAGGCGAATGTGTTGGAGAACTAGAAACAATCATGATCCTCATCAGAAATGATGCAATTTAGTTTGTCTCCGACCCCCCGTTCTCGGAAAAATAAATCTGTGAAATTCCTTTCGCAATCATGTTCATTTTTTAGAAAATTCATGTCATGCACACACACATAATTTCTAGGTTACCGGTCACGTATGAAATGCATTATGCCATTTTAAATCATTTTTATACAAATATATGATCACTTATGTATGTTGTTTCAATTTTGCATTCACCACATGTAATTCAACAATATGGATCCTTGACACCCAGTGCAAACCGATTGGGCAAATCCTTAATTTCATCTCAGTAGCTGTATACACGATTATATTCCGAATAATTGAGCAAATCACAATTTCATCTCGATGGCCTATACACACAATTATATTATATAATTGCATCATCATTAGCTTCATCGAAGCTTATGCATTAACCTATCTATTTCTACTCAACTCGAAGCCATTTATTTCAACCAATCTCATACACACACACCACATGGGCGTTTTGGTCAATTGACCAACCGGAATTTGTTTTACTTGATCCCAACCTTGATGGGGTGTCATGGCGACCCACTCACCCAGCTTGTCAGTTCTTCTTGGTGGGCAAATTCCATATCCATTCAGGTCTCTACTCACCAAAACACAATTTATTATATAAATTATGACCACAAAACACAAATCAGTCCACTAAGCACATCGCAGTTTGTCACATGAATCTCACCAAATTCAACGTTTCGAGTTCGAATTTGGGGCCAGATCAAAGAAGCAACCTCCGCGACTGAATAACCTGAGAAGCATCCACTAAAACTCTTGTCAAAAGTAAAACAGTAGAGGATAGAAACCACCTCCGCAGGTTTGTTGAAAACTCCCAGGGCGTTTGCTTCTTTTATGGTGGGGGTTGCTGGTGTTGGGCGGGCAGTTTGCAGAGACGTCAGGCGGTCGAACATGTAATCCTAGAGAGAAGTTGCACCTTCTCTCTAAAATCACCATTTTTGCAAGGCGAACTACTCCCTCCTCCTTTGCGTCCCGAGGCGAATTGGAGAAGAAAATCCTCTTTGTCTCTCGCATTGCCACATGTCCACCTCGTGGTTGAGATGATTTCATCCACTCGACCCACCCACCATGACTTTTCTATCGATGGCATCATGCCATGTGTCAAAAGCGTGGGTCACGCGAGCTGAGTTAGTGGCCCGAACGACACGTGGCTGCGCGTTTGCTCAAATTCGCCATATTATTGTCACGTGGCTCGTTCTTTACAAGCGATGCAAATTCAACTATCTGGAATTAAATCGGCGACTGTTGCGCTAGATTTCGTGAGATGATTGATGGTGAAATCAGTTTCGTCATCACAAGGGATCTAGAAAATTCAGTTTTCGCAGAAATTACGGGTGCCCTTTATGAAGGTGGTTTTCTCGGGGTTTCACAAGTTATGATTTGGCGATACGAAATTTTACGTTCTGGCACGTCTAAGTTTATGTCAATTACATGAATTTATGCTCGAGTAGGCTCACTAATGACGAAATCAACTATAAGTCTCTCAGTCTGTGTAGAAATCCCTCTGCACTCGGCTAAAGAGAAAGGTATTACAAGTAATAATTATTTAGTAATGCCTTTTAATCAATTGAACATAAGAGTTGGATGAGATAGTAAAATAGACCTTAAAAATATTGACTATTTCACTATGTAAATTTATTTTTAAGGATTATTGCTTTATAGTCAAGATTATTAGAATGTATTTGTTAGTATAAATATAACATTTGTAAAAATTTTATGATAATATACAAGGAAATATTTTTTAATTGTTTGGATATATTTTTATTTTGGAATATATAAAGTATAATAATAACTTATATGCAAATTACAAAATCTTACAAAATTACAATAAAATTTGATTTAGAAAGTGAGCTTATTTAAAAGAAATTTACCATCTCAAAATTTTATTTATTTAAAAAAAAAAAAAAAAATTTTTTTTTTTAAAATATAGGATAACTCAAGTTTTTTAAAGTGTAATCTCTATTGAAATATCTTTAGTATCTTTTGTTTATGATAAATGAAAGAAATAAAGAAAAAATTTAAATGTTTTCTTATATTTGAACATTATAAAAAAATTATCAAAATAAGGCAAATATGATTAAAATTATTTAAAAAATGTGTGTATATATATATATATATATATATATATATATATATGAAACTACATAGGGTTTGGGATCAAATGCCTGCACCAAAAATTAGGGAAAAAACTGTTTATAATGGGGTTTAAGCCTTTATTTTTTAAGTTTCTTTATTTCTTTTGTTAGTTTGGACTTTGTTTAAAGATCTTGCTGGTTCTTTCATTAACATTGTTTTGACATTCTTCTTTGTTTATTGTGTTCTTTGTGTGAAACGGATTCTTCCCTACCTCTCCCAGATCAATTCTTACCATTTTCAATTGTGTGGTTAAAGTTGCTAAAGAATAACATATCGTGTGTTTATGATATTTTAAGAGGATAGATCTTTAGAATGTGAGTTTAAAGTTCTATCTTTCATTCTATTACTGTTCTATTATATGGGAGGAGGATCGGGTTGGGCTTTGATTATAGTATGTTCAGGACCTAGACTCAGATCAGATGGAGATGATTAACATTAATTTATTGACATGTGATCATTTAACTATATCAAACCATCTGAGTGGGTTTTTGTGAGGTTTATATATGTTTCTTTTGTTTTAGAGGATACACACAGAAGCCTATTCTCTTAATATTAACACTATCTTACTGGACAGTGTTTATGAAAATTATGTAGTGGAGAGAAAAGAAGTGATGATGGACATTGTTTAATATCTATTATTATCTGGATTGGTGGATCAGATATTTTCTTTGATGTAATCTTCTGAAGGAATAGAAATCTATTATCCTATTTCTTATTTCATTTCATACTATATTTGGTCAGCTAAATGTGACCTTACACCTTAAAATGTAAAGCTCTTGAAACAATGTAATAAAATCCTCTTTTTTTAAAAAAAAAAATGGCCTTCCATAAAAGAAATATATTCCTAAAGGGTCAAATTATTATCATTTGCATATGTAATTTTTTTTGACATCTTATCATTTAGATATACGTAATGACTAAACTATATATAGGGATCTCTTAGTTTTGAATTAATGATTATCAAGTGTCAGTTTGAACATATCTTGATTAAACAGTGTATGGATATGGTTTTATGATAACATATTCTCCAGAATTTGTATTTTAAGACTTGGACTTCAAAAAAGTGAAGTTTATAGTGTTATATTTTTGTAAGCTGAGGGTGACTGGGATGGGATAAGTGGGACATGGGGTGGGATGGTTTATATTTTGGGAGATGTTGAGCTGGTGAGCCTAAGTGAATAGATGTCAAAAAAAGAATTATATTTATATTGGATTCTTGAGTTTTTGGAGGGTAGAAAAATCTTTACAAAAATCATCATCAAAATCATAATTTAAAAAGACAATTCATTATAAATTACATTTATATAATTTTTTCATTTCGTCAAATACTATTAAAAATAAATTTATTTGTACAATAAATCTTGGACTGGAAAATTTTATACAAGGTTTTATGTTGTAGGAGGTAAAGAAGCATATACTGAGAATTGTAAGAATTGTGAAGTTTTGGGGTCATGTGAAAGTGACATCGATTGCACGAAACTTTGTAATTCTAAAGGTTGTTGTTTACCTAATGTTGCTAAACCACTCTCCGGCAATTGTTGCTGTGAAATTGCTTAATTGATGTTATCATATTATCTGCTATCTTTGCTTTGTAATAAGGCATTATACTAGCCTCTTCTTTTCTGTAATAAGGCTTTCTACCAGCTACTTGCTATATATATTAATACGTTGTTCTTTAATATTTTTGGGTTTCTTGGGCAAAAAGCGTCTCAAAACCCTAACCTCATTTTTTTCTCAACTTTTCTCTTTTAGCCACTGATCTTGCTTATAACAAAGATGGAATACTATTTTTTTAAAAGTAATTTTATTTGAACAATATATTTTGGAAAGTCAAATTTTTTATATATGGTGTTGTATGCTGTAGAAGGTAAAGAATAATATGCTTAAAACGAAGAAAGAAAATGTTGGATATATTGGTCGATATATCGTGTATCGGAAGGTCTCGAAACTAAATCCAGTACTGAAAGTCGATTGATAGAAATATTAGCTGAATATCGGAATTATCCGCGTGCTCTGCAGTGATGCATGCATACTATCCCGCTTCCTTTGACGTGTTACCATCGGCTCATGCCAAGGCGCTCGGAGTTTGCAACCACCCTTGCCTCAGCCATGTCATGTCGCACAAGACTCGTGTCATGGTGCCCCCGTTCCCTTTGCCATGGTGGTCCTATGCTACGCCATGGTAACCCGTTCCATCATACCAAGAAATGTAATTTGCAATATTGATGGTATCAATAAGTATGACACTTATTAGTAAGCATTATGGTTCAGTTCGTATTTTTTTACTAATGTCGTGGTTCAAATTGTTGAAACTTCAATTTATTGAAGTGTCATTGATTTATAGAATGATATACTCTCTTAAAAATTTATTTCTCATCCACACGCCCACCAAACATTCCCCTTTCCATTTGAGAACTCGACAAATCCTAAAACATTAATAGTGACGTCTCACACCAATTGTACTCCTTTTTTCTATAGTGGTTTGGTAATATTTTTAATAAATAAAATTAAGGAAATTATATTTAAAAATATTAATAAATTAGAAAATACTTGCGGAACAATATCACTCCATGACTTTAAAACATATGTGATAGAAATACATGTGTTCTTTGATCACAGTTCTTGATGTTCGAAGTGTGTCAGAGTTCTGACTTAAGTGCGGAACGTCCAAACTCCCCATGTGGGACAGGGTGTGTGAAGATTAGATATAAAACTTATGTAAACAGACACAAACATCACCCATTCTTTTTACATGGTCCGATAATTGCCTAGATCCCACGAGGTTATTACTAGATCTGAGGATTTCACTTATCGATTTAAGGTTTACAATTAGTCTTATGTGGTATGAGACTCCCTCTCCATCCATGACCCTTCTTGAAACCCTAATCACTCCTAGTGGGTCGGAATGAACTCCCATAATTCCTCTCAACAACACCGCATACATATAGCTCACATTACATCAATATGAGATGAAAATAAAGAACATCATCTTTCACACAAGGTGAAAGACTTTTAACGTGTAATACCTCAACCGAGTATATGAACTTTACACTCTTCAACACGTCCGAACTTCGCTTGTTCTTTTTCAAGCTCTGCTCTTGAAATCCATGATGAGAACTTCCAAACCTCTGAATTTATAGCCTTGTGATTCAACCTTGGAAGTCTTGTTGAGAAATTTGGATGTGATGCCCCAGATCACTGAGGTCCAGGTGACAACCGAGATCAACCTTAAGATTCATGGATAATCGGGTAACAGACACCACCTGCAATGGAGTCATATTTTCTCGGGACCTAGGATTTAACGAAAATCGGGCAGAGTCTCTTTTGTACGGGGAGCTCTACCCAAAATACAACTTGTACAATTACATGGCAACCTGTCCCAATATTATACAACGACCACATCGGGTCCACATACGAGTAAAAATGGCCACATAGGTCCCATTTACCCATACTCAAACACATAAGCACATGACTATAGGACCATAGTCCATAAATGTTTAAATTTACACCACTCCCCATTCAAAACATATGAAAATTAAAATTATAATACATGTTTTACAAAATATAAATCAAAGCCACAATCTGGCTTTCTTCTCATTATCGGCCTCTAGTGAGCGCCATCTCCTTACACATCTCCTGTACTTGAAAGGCGGGTCCCACAACTGGGTGAGCAATGCCCAATAGAGTGAAAACCTATAGAAATTACTCGCTAAGTACGCATGCAATGAGTCATGCCATAAGCACATTCCAATCCACGATTATGTCGATCATAAATGGAATCTACATGACATGAATGAGATGATACTCCTCATGATCACATGCCAATCCTCCATTTTCTCAACATGCAATATGCCATGTATGAAAAACAATCTTCAAAACAAAGATATTTGTTTTATTTGTGGACAACCCTCCGATATTAATTAGTGGACATACTCCGATAATTTACTTTGTGGACAACCCTCCAATATATAATAGTGGACATACTCCGATAATTTATTGTGTGGACAACCCTTCGATATATAATAGTGGACATACTCAAATAATTTATTGTGTGGACAACCCTCCGATATATAATTTGTTGGACATACTCTGATAAAACCGCTTTATTCAAAAGCCATGTTAGGTAACCTCCGATCATTCATGCGACCTTTTAGGACTTTGTCCTTAGACCGAAACCAACATCAACACCAAACACAATGCTGATTTTCCCATGCACTCATACCCATTTCATGCGATGTCCTTGTGCATAAATGCAATGAAATATGCCATTTCCTATCACCATGCTACATATATATGAGTGCTATATGCACATGCCTACTCATGCATTTCAACCCATGCATCAATTGGAAAGTTATATCAATGAACACATAAATTCCAAGTAATTCATACGATTCATGCCAACATATCAATACACGCATACATTGACATCATAAGTCATTACTACTCGAGTAACGACATAATTTAACCTCTAGGCCTAATTGTGAAATATCAAGTCCATAAGTAGCCTACAACAAATAAATGCAATGGCCTCAATCATACACAAACTCATGTTTCCCAAGCCTCATGGATAATTATATCAACATGCATATAATCACCAACCAACATACACCAATTTCAATGTATTAGATCACACGCGTCATCACAACCAATCAATTTGCATACTTGGTGCTACAATTAAACTTTTCAGAAACTATGTAGGGACCAAATTCCATTCAAAAGCATATTATCAGATTCTAGACTCAAGGGGCTTTCTGTAGAGTCCAAGAACACATGAATCGGAGTTCGGACGAGAAAGTTATGGCCATCCAAAGTTGGAGGCTTCATAATAGTGACTTACGAGCACCAGCAGGGGCCTACTATTTTTCGTCATTTTCTGAAATCATATGAGTCTAAATTGCATTAATTTATATATGGATAGATTATAGACTCAAAGGGCTTTCAATAGAGTCCAAGAACACATGAATCGGAGTTCGGACAAGAAAGTTATGGTCGTCAAAAGTTAGAGGCCTCGTATGAACAGTGACTTACGTGAACCCAGACAAATGCGATTTTCTGGTTCTCTAAACGCCAACCAAACAGCCCCTAAGGCTCAACCAATACCAAAACTACTCCTAGATGGAAAATAAGCTTGAGTAGGAAGGTTCCCTACCTCTTGAAGCATGGCTTGCTTGACCAAGGAAGTCCGCGGACCTTCCTGAACCCAAAGCTTCAGGCTCCACAGAGACCTCCTGCGTGAAACCTTGGCGAGGCTTCGGGTTTACGGTATGCAGCGTAGCCTAATAGAATACTCACGACTTTAAGTCTTGGCCAGCGTGAGGCGACCACTCGAGCTCCATAAATCTTAGAGAGAGTGAGTTTCTCTCTAGCACTCTTCTCCGAACACGAAATCTTGTGAAATTGCGTGTTATGCCGGCGTACCTACACGTAGCCCTCGTCGGAGTAAATGAACAAATCTTGGCTCGTAGTTCGACCACCGTCTCAGAGTAGATCGTAGAGAGAAGGAGGAGTTTCTCTCATTTCTCTCTCTAACTCACGCCCACTGCTGAAATGGGAGAAAATGTGATTTTTCTTCTCTTTTCCCCTTTAAGTTTAAAGTTGGACCAGGGGTCCCGCCGGCTCCACACAGAGTATACATCCGCTGACCGTTACGGTTCATTTCTATCCGAAACAATTTATTTAACCGGTTGATTTATTTTAAATGAAACAACTTTCAGTTATTTCTGACTTCGAGATTCTCGTAAGAATCTCATCCACAAGTCATTGGCAGCTCACCACTCGAAACTTCGTAAAAAATTTCGATTGTCACGGAATTGACAGAAATTTTTGGTCCTTAGATTTTGCGAGACAAATTTAACGGCGCAGTCCGTTTCACCATCCGAGATCTAGAGAATTTTCTAAGCTTCTTTGAACCATTTTGGCAATTTATTATTATTATTATTATTTTGCCATTTTTGAAAATTTCTAATTTTCCTGGGTTTTACACTGGATCATTATCCTAATATAACTCCAACTCTACCTTCTATTTTATATTCTTGCTTGTAATTTATCACTGCAAAAATAGGAAACTTGATGATCAAGTATCCTCTTCAGAATAAAAATCTAATTTATTTCTAATTTTAGTTTGATAGTTTAAAAGTTTGAATCTTCTTTTATTTGATCTTTATTCTCTTGCCAAATTGATCTCAAGCCCATCGGCACCTTGGTCCCCAAGTACATTGGCCTCTATGCTTGCAAGCGCTTGTCGCGTCAAATCTACGCCTCTAATCTAGGCTTCTGAGTTTGCATTTGCATCTACTATTCAAGGACTACCCTAGTCCGAACTACTTCCTGGGTCACCTAGGGACTTCACAAAAATTTCTTCAAATCTTCATTAAACTCGATCATTGAAGTAGCTATCTTCTTGTAAAACACTTGAGATAAAGATATGGACATTCTCAAACCCAACATTCTCCACCTTTGTCTTTGTCTTCTAAAAAAGCATCCCTTAAAGAATGAGACAAGAAGATGCATTAAAGAGGGGAGACAAGAGGCATTGGACATTTTTGAGATGAAGTTTTTCATTTCATTGATTGTTTGCCCATTATACATGCTCGGTCATACAATTTTGAAGGGATAAAATATTACAAAAAAGTATCCTATCCCTTTTACCTTCATGTTATGATCAATGACACAATAAAGGAAAAGCACAAGATTTACGTGGAAACCCTAGTGGGAAAAAACCATGAAATGAGAGGAGAAAGGCATTTATCAATTGAAGTTACTAAGTGTTAACGTTAAGATGTAATGTATGTTGTTCAGAAAGATGCGTGGGGATCTTCATTTAACGCGTGTTAGCGCGAAGGATTAACGATTTTTGCTGGGCCTTATTTTAGAATTGTTACGGATGTTTTTGGATCGATTGGAAAAATGGTTTCAGTGGATGTTCATTGAGTTACCGACAAGATGAAGATTAAGAAGACCATTATCAAGTCGAGGACGTTGTTGATGTGTGAGCAGTCTGCTGTTCAGACCTTGGTTGGTCATTGGTGGCAGCCTCTTTTAGTGATGGTGAAGGTGAGAAGACTGGTTGACTAATCTTGCTCCCGAAAGCAGGTTCTTTAGTCTCCTATGACAGTTCATGCTCATCGGCCATTGGGATTTGGATTGCAATCCTTGGCTTGGAGCTAGTGTCCAGACTAGTGGTCAATTCAAGGGATGGTATTGGATCCGTATACTCCCCCTCATCGTCATCTCACCCTGACATGGAGAGGATGGAGTCCTGAGCCTTGGACTTCTTCAACACTTCTACGAATGTTGTAATCACTTCCGCTGCTTTTGAATACCTTGGAGCTATAGCTCCGACAACTGTTGCTACAAATAAAGGTGAGTCAGCATTTGTAGGAATAGATTGTTGATGCTTTAGAAAGATTAACAATTGCATTTGATAAATCTACCATTAGTATAGGATTTTGTATCATTAGATTAGATTGAACCCCTTCATTAAGTTGATTTTGGTGGTCGTAACCTAGGTTTTTCATCTCTTAATTATTTCATATTTCTAGATTATCTTGATAATTTAGGAATTTCCTTTAAATGCTTAGTTCGTATAATTAGATTTTCAATCTCAATTTCGTTCATCCAAATAACATTAGAGTTAGACTAGATTAGTAGTTAATAGACATAGTCCTCATGGGTTCAACACTCATCTCATCGCTTTATTACCTGTTCACGACATGTGCACTTGCGCCTAAGAAATCATACAACTGGACCAAAGTTCAACAAATCGACCGAAAAATAGAATTCTCAATGTAATATCGCCTTTACTTCGGAAGATGGCAAGTGTGGTGTTGTGGAATGTTTTTAATCGATAGAACATAAGAGTTGGATGAGTAGTATATAAACCTTAAAAATATTATTCTCACTAACGATTGTTTTGGATATCATTTCTCAGTTGGGATTTGGTGGGATGTGTTTGGCGTTGTCATTCTATCGACGTGTTCAGAACCTTTGACATTAAAAATGTTTTAATTAATTTTGATATATTTTATTTTGATATATGATGTTAATAACTAACCAGTTTAAGATCTTGAAGTGTTAAAGACACAAAAAACAGATAATTAGTTCATTTCTTATTTTTAAATGTATCTGGATGATCAGTTTCTTTATATTAATCTAATAGAGGTTGTTGTTCATTCTCAATGATCAGAAACGAAAAAACTGTTCTTAAATATATTTGGTTTCAACTTTATAATGAGAGTGTTAGATAATATAAGTTTGAATTAATAATCTTATATCTACTGATCTGTTTATGACATAGTTAATGCTTCACAGATCTAGTTTAGTTTTTGTAAAGTGTTTTGGCGTGGACCAGATGCGAACTAAATAATCGCTACAAAACGATAAGAGAGAGCGAAGGCGTTTGGTAGCAGACGACTCTCAGGGATGTTGATCCCAGTAAGATAATAATAAATCTTATTGGACGACTTGTTTTTCCATTCAAAGAAAAATAAGAAATAATGAAAAAGAGTGGAGAAGAGTGATTCGGGCTAGAATGACCAAACAAAAAAATCATCTATTTCTTATGGAAAAGTGACTAGCAAAGAAAAAGAAAGAGAGAAATGGGGTAGGGTTTCTCAACTTTCAAATATTTATTAAGTAACTTATTTGTACTATATCTTTCAATCCTATATATATATATAAAATTATTCTTTAAAAGAATCTATAAAATATTGTTATATAGTAATTAATGTATTTTTTATTGTTTAAAAAAGTAATTTTAGATATAAAGATGTATTTGACCAAAATATATTGAAAATTATGAGAATATTTAAAGAATATTTCTAAATAAAAATAGTAAGAAAACTCATTATAAACTTTCAATATTTTGTTTTGGGATAAGGTACAAAGATGCCCTTAGTATTTGGTCATATGTATAACTTGGCACTTAAACTATTTTCGGGTTAACTGATGCCCCTAAAGTTTATTTCATAGCTCAAAAAATACTCCTACTATCAGCGACGTGAGATGGACAAACAGGGTGTTAACTTTGTTGATGTGGCACCCCTCACGTGAGTTTTTAGCTTATGTGGAACCTTTGCCAATGATTCTTTAAACCCAAACATTGTTTTGACAAAAATTCCCTCCTCCCTACCGATACCCGTATCATCTCAATGCTAGCTAGTTTGATCACATATTTTTCTGAACTATAATCCACACCTACACTATAATCACATCGAGAAAAACCGAAATGAGACTAGAAGATTGTCCAAAGAAATAAGATAACAACGATGAACAAACCTGTTATTCAATTCCAGAAATTCACGGTTCATGAACAAACCCAATCTTTTTTCTTTCTTGATTTTCTCAATATCTTCGATTCCAAAAATTAAAAAAAAAAAAAGAAAAAAAAAAAGAAAAAACACCCACACATAGAATTAGTTTGAGTCATCTATGCTCAGTTTCTTTTGACATAAGAGTGTTTACATAAAAGGAAAATAAGGAAAACAAAAACCTAAACATTGGGTATCATATTCCTCATATGTAAGTCATAAAACAAAAACCCCAAGCGGCTACTAGGATCAATTAGAGTTGAATTTTAAGTTCTTTTGAACCCAAACATTGCATTTTTAAGTTCTTCCGAACCTAAACATTCCAAGCAACAATATTCAAAATTTTCTTGTCCGATGCTTTTTCACAATTTTCTCGGAAACCAAACAGGGGCCTAATTAGTTTAAATTTATATAAAAAAAATAGAAACTAGGTTTTAGGATTTTGAATTTGAGGGAAAATCTTTCTCAAGGATTTGATTTAGATAAGTTTAGAAATCTTGAGATTCATGACTTCTACCTAATTACTTTGTGAGAAGTGGGTTTCGATCTCGCCGATTTGAAGAGATGAAAAGAAGCTAATCAAACAAGAAACATCTTCTACGGCTGTGAAGGAGAAAAGGAATGAGGAAGAAATTAAGAAGAAGTGACTATAGAAAATGGGAAGCGAATAGTATTTCTTTAGAGATTGGCTATTCTCAACGTATGAGAGGAAGCGAAATCAAACCAGCACTAAGATGATCAGTGTTGTTTGGTAGGGATGAGGGCATTTTTGTCAAAACAATGTTTTTGTTTAAAGAATCACATGCTAAGGTACCGCATAAGCTAAAAATACAAAGTGAGGAGTGCCGGATCGTAAAAGTTAATGTCTCGTTTGTCCATCGTAATGTGGATTGATGGTAGGAGCATTTTTGAGTTACGGAATAAACTTTAGGGGCATCAGTTAACCTGAAAATAGTTTAAGTGTCAAGTTAGACATATGGCCAAACACCAGGGGCATCTATGTACCTTATCCCTTTTGTTTTGAAAAAAAAAACACCTTACAAAAATTTAACCATTTCTCTAATAATAATAAAACATGAAATCCACAACAAGAAAATGATGAAATAGCCACAAACCTTTGGTAAGGGTCATAAAAAACCGTGTCTTAAGGCTTTGTATAGTTGCGGTATTTGACTACTCGTGTCTACTAACTATGTTGTGCCAACTCCAGATTATTAATTTTTCTAGGAGATGGGTATTTGGTCGAGGAAGTATTAATCCCACTATCATTGGATAGCTTTGGACAGAGAAAAAACCGCTACCATAAATAAATCGAAAGACTCAATAATATTAGGACTAATGCCGTACACTTTGCACATAAGGTGCCCTAATTCTTTCCCTCTCTCCCATGCATGCCCTCTTTCCCCTCACACTCTCTTCTGGTTTCTTCTCTCTCTCCACTCACGCCACTAATTAAGATTCGAACCAACGAGCAATTTTCCATACATGATTTCCCCTTTCCAAACGTCACCAGTGAGGTCCTCTTGAAGGTGATCGATTACCTGCCAACTTTGCAAGTATTCAAGCTGTGGAGTTTGGCTATTTCCCTAACTGTCTGTATGAATGTGTTTACGTTAGTTTTAGTCCAAAACATACAAAAGCATGGGAATTGGTGAATGCGCGGAACATAGAAAATTATAGTATTTTCGGCCCGAAACGATACAAACCAACTTGCTCAAGCAAAAAATGGATTCCCTACTTCCCTTGACAGTTCCCTAGAGTTTAAGTGGAAAATGCTTTGAAAATTGGAATGTGTTGAAAGCTGAGAAAAACTGTATGAACAAACTGAAAAATTCGTAATTTTCATTGTAGAAATGATTGGAAGTAAAATTACTTGAAGCATAAACTTTGAAAACAAATACTTGGAAATAAAATAAGCTAGAAATATAAATCTTTTGTTGATGGACTTATGAAACTATGAAAATATCAAAATGCTCTATTAGTGTTGTTTGATGATTGATTTTGTTCCTTTGTATACGAAGTTGAGTCTTCCTTTTATAGGCATTTTGAATAATTGTTTCATCCCACCTTCTCCAATAACTGCTCACGTACCCACCAAAGTCGTGTTCTCCAAGTCATTTATCCACTAACAATAACTGCTCATGTTCTGCCATGTCATGACTTGGATTGGAGAAAAAGTCTCTTCCACTTGATTTTGAGACAAAGTCTCACCATTCTAAGCTGGCCACTTTGACAAATTGAAAAAATTTCAGAAATGTCCTTGGACCCTTTTATGGACATCAATCATGGACTTAGGTTTTCTTGGATTGGGTTGGGCTCGGTTTGGGCTTGATATGTCCATTTGACCTACTCCACTACCCTTTGAGCCGAATAATTATTCAAATACCATTTGGGCCCAAAAATTCATTTTTAGTGCAAACAATTGCCCCCCCGCATATAATATGGCCCATGGGCGATGTTTGTATGAAATTGCTTTTATATGTCAAAGGTTGTCCTCTCTCTTCTCTCATAATTCTATCATAATGAGGCCCAAAGTGCAACTTACCCCTTTGGATGTAGATTACCAACAAGAAAAACAAGCCAAAATCATAGCTCAATTAGATGAGTTGAAAAAGCCCAAAGTAATACCCCAAGAAAAACTTCCCTCCAATTTTTCTTTCAAACCTGAGACTTTTGATCTTCCTCCTTCAATTCTTTTTGTATCAAAAGACTCTCCTTTGGGATTTGGCAAGTTCATAAGAAAAAATTCCTTTGATTTATGTACAAAACCTTCCATATTCTCCTCTACACCTTCTTCTTCTTTCTCTTCTTCCTCAAACCCATTTTTGGCCGAAAATTCCTACGCTAGTGGTGAAGAAGATGTTGCTACTCGAACCGACGCTTCCACTATAGCTCAAAGCGACATCGTCGTTTCTCAAATCGACGTTGAGGACAGCAACGTTCGGACCGACATTGCAGACGACGTTGTGACCTTTACTCCGATCCTCCTTAATCGTAATTTCGATTTTCGACCATCTTCCACTGCTTCGAACTTACACCTGCTGGCGAATAGATTTGTCCCTTTTTGTCGAAGTGATTTGCGATGAATGTTCCATATGATCTCTAATCCCATAATCCAAGAAAGTTTTCTCATATTTTCAAAAACTAGGAAGTCTTTTTCAGTTTTTTGGAACTTCAAATCCTTTGTTCTCTAACGAAAAAGTCTTTGAAAAATCAAGAAATACTCTTTTTCGTTTTTTAGAACTCTAAAACCCTTGTTCTTCAATGAAAAAGTCTTTGAAAAATTAGGAAATACCCTTTTTTCATTTTTTAGAACTCTAAAACCCTTGTTCTTCGATGAAAAATTCTTTGAAAAATTAGAAAATATCCTTTTTTCATTTTTTTAGAACTCTAAAATCCTTGTTCTTCAACGAAAAAGTCTTTGAAAAATCAGGAAAGACCCTTTTTCATTTTTTAGAACTCTAAAATCCTTGTTCTTCAACGAAAAAGTCTTTGAAAAAATCAAAACTAGTTATGGTTCTTACCAAAGCTTTCCTTCTTTATATGTAGATCTTGGTCTCTCTTGCTTTACTTGATCTTTTCGCCTCGTCTACCAACGGAAGCATTGCAAAGGTAACTTCTCAGCCTTTTATTTGATGGACTTGAAGATACTGCCTTGGAGAATATAGGTTGAGCCATGTATACCTAGTATTTTTAAGAGATTTTCTCATATTTCTTCCCAACATACGACTGTAAGACTTCAAGGCTACCATGGCAGTAGATTCCATTTGAAAATTTTGAAAATTCCCACCAACATCTCTTTCAACATTTCATCCCTTGATTTCTTCTTGGTTTTCCTTGTACGGATTTTACTTCATTTCCTAACATGGGTGAGTAATCTTCCTCAAGGTAAATGCATTTCCTTATAATTTCTCCAACCATCTTCATTCTCCTTTACCCTTAAATTATCGATACTATTTTTCAATGTTTTAGTGTACTTCCATCTCTTCCTCTCTTATTGGAATTTAGGACTGCTCATGCTATTAGAGATGTGACTATTTATGTCACGACTTTTCCTTTTCCTCTAATCCTCGCCTTGTCGTGAGATACTTTGGAAAAGAATTTAACTATGCCCTACCAAACAAGTCATACCAGTGGCATTTAAGGATCGGATAACCTGTAGACAAATCCATCTCTCATTTCTGTTGAACACTGGAACTTTAGGTATTGTCTATTCATTAAGCTCACCAAGGTGAGCATAACCATAGATTTGGATTTGATGAGTACCACCTTGAGGTTTTGGTATAAGGATTTGAATTCATTTATCTTCCATTTCGACCCAACATCTATTACCTTTAGGGACATTTCTATCTTTACTAGATTGCCTGTTGAGGGTTCAGAGGCCATATGTCTCCTAGATGTCCATGACCCATTGCTTCCTCATCTTGAAGTTTCTTCCACTTCCCAAACTTCTTACTCATTCGCCATACGAAAGTGGCGAACTTCTACTAGGCTACCTTCTACCACATAACACATAGAGTTCCTGTGGGTTCTTCTTTGTCGTTTTGTCTTTTTTCCTTATTCAGGTAAGCCTTCCATGGAGTATCTTCCTCTAGCTAGGGCCCTTGCCTTTGGGCAATCCTTTGTTGCAACAGAGTTCCTCATAACTGCATGTTGTTGTTGTCGCGACATAGTCTTGTTGTCTTGCACTGCTGAATTTGAACTTTATGTCTTGACAAACTTTGAAAATGTCGCGACATATTTCCTTCCTTGATCTTTGTCGCTAGCTGAATTGTTTGTTGCAACATTAAAATCTTTGTCGCGACTAACTTGTCTTGACTTGTCTCATTGCTCTTCCGTTTTCTGTCGTGACATAATTTTCTTTTTTCGTGACAAACTTTCTTCCCTCTTAAGCTCTTTATGTCACGACATAAATTTGATTGTTGTGACAAAACTCTACTACCATTTGCTTGATCATTGTCGAGACAAAGAAAAATAATATTGTGACATTCTTCTTCAAGAACTTCTCAATCAATGTCACAACACAAAAATCCATTGTCGCGACAAAGTTCCTGGCCTTCCGACACACATGTTCGCAACACTTTCTTCTTTGTAGCAACATTTATCATTCAATCCCTCTCATTTTGTGTCACGACAAAGTTGTGAAATGTCGCGACATTCTTCACTTCTAGCTTGAGTTTAGCTTCATCTTTGTTGCGACATAGTATCTGCTGGTTCCCTTGAAATTATGTTACGACATTCTTCCTTAGCCAATTTTCCCCTTCTTTTCTTGCTGGATTTGCTTCTTTTGCATTCAAAACCCGCAAAACACAGAGTTGGTGAATATTCCATAATTCAGCATTAAAATGAGTCATAAACTTCCAAAAAATTATGCCGTAAAAAATGGGATAAAAATAGATGAGTTTATGACTCATCAAATTCCCCAAAACTTAAAGTTTTGCTTATCCCCAAGCAAAGAAAATAAAATTTTGTTTGTCCTCAAACAATTCAGCTTTTATTTTTAAGGACATTTTTTTGTTCTGCCCTAAACATCTTTTTTCTTGAATCCACAATTTAGCAGGAAAAATAAGTTAGTTGTAAAATTATGTTTGAACAAGTTTCCCATCCAAAACAAGGAAGATTTTCAAGTAAGTTCACTAAAAAGGCAAATAATTCCTATAGTATAAACAGTTCAATTATTTAACCTTGAGCTATTATATGTGATGGTCTTCTCTCTTTTTCATTTGCAGATTAATTAATCTTTTGAGACAATACTCAGATAATAAACTCCTCCTTGATTCTTGTAAGTCCCATATGCTTGTTTGTCATATTAATCTCCACTAATATAGGCATATACCACCTTCAAGATCAATTAGGTCTTTTAGGCTTATAATGTGTGGCTTGGGTAATTAGGTAGATGAATGGACAATTTAAGCCCAATTTTACCCAGATTCCACTTACAACTCAAACCTATTGCCTTCATTCCTGCATCCCCTTGACTTCCCCATTGGATGTCAACTCTCAAACATCCCCTAAACTTTTTTGGTGCATCATGCTGCATATTTTCTATTATGGTGTTTTTCTTGACCACATCCATACTATAGATTATATTCCTCATATTAGAAGCTTTTTCACTTTTCATTTTCTGTCAAGGTTTATGGAATAGAGCAATGTTTTGTCTTTTTAAGCTTTCTACCACCCTTAACAAACTTTGGGTTAGTAACTCCCATACCAGTTGGCATTAGGGTACTAGGTGGTGAAACATCCTTAAGAACTTAATTGTTCAAGGGATGAAGGCTACAAGACAAAACTCATTTCTTCTTGATACTTTGTCTTTTCACAGCATCTTTCTTCTTATCTCTTTTCATCTTCCTCATCTCAATTGTTGTCCTTTCTCAACCCTTCTTATCCTCTTTCACAATTCGAAATAATACTCCCCAAACGTGTCCTCTTCTATTATCGATGTATTTGTCAGTGCAATATGCGGGCAAATATGGTTATTTACTCAGAGGATTATATTTAAGGGAGGATTTAGGCTTTTCATTTGTTGATTGATGATGAAATTGGTTGTTGGCTCAAATAAGGAACTAAGGTATATGCATATGCATATTATAAGGGTAGGCTTTGAAAGGCTCAAACTTCTAAGAATGGCCTATATCATTTCTTGTTAGTGGTATTTCCTAGGATTTCGCCTTGACTAATAATCTAACAAGTTCTAGGATTGTTTAGAGATTAAACTGTGATGGATCCTAGAAGATGTCCTTAATCTTAACACAATTTGTTTCAGAGGTACTTTTGACCATGTGCATTATTTATCAGGATTTATAATAACTAAATTGTTTACAAAAACATAAGTATAAGTCTTATTTGTTCCATCATTTGTTTAAATCCTCATTAGTCTTGAAGTTCAACATATTCAATGATAACTTTACAACTTCCTTTTTCAATTCATTTCATCCTACCCTAATTTCATCTATAAAAGTCTTGTTTTGTTTATGGACATGTTACTATGTTGTTTTACTAATCAAAAGCTTACTTAAATCAAACCATTAAATTCAGAAAAATTTGACATAGCAACAATTCAATTCAATCATCATTCAAATTCCACCAAAAAATTCATAGCCCATCGAAGAACAAACCTGTGAAAACCGGTTTCTCCATTATTCAACAAAGTTATACAACTAAGAATTTATCAATCTTTATTTATTTAAAATCAATAAATGAAAAAGAAAATAAACTTAAGAAAAATGCAAGATGAAAATGGACACAAATGTTTGCAACTGGTTTTTCATTTAAGTTTTCAAGTACAGGGGATTTAATTACAAAGAGAGAAATAAGGAAGGAACAACAGGGTAAGTCATTTCTTTTTTCTATCATACTTATTAGGACGGTTCAGATTTACTGGTTCAAACTTATAACCAACAAATGAAGGAGAGAATTTAGGAGTTGACTGACGGTTCTAAATTTCTTTGCTACCTTCTTCTTTGTTTAATGCAGACCACTCCATGGAAAGAGTCATTTGCTTAATAAGATCATCTTGTCTCTACCTAATGGATTTTAGGGTTCCCTCAAACTCACCTTGGGCATAATACATCTTGATCAAATTATTGTTTACCATATCAAAACTCTCAGTCCATAACTTTTCTATGTAGTTGAGGGTTACCTCCATGTCCTTGTCCCTCTTCTCTACGGGAGCTTTATTTCCTTATGATGCTCTTTATATAAATATCCAAATGCATCTACCTTTTGCATCTGATTCTGCTCCATTGCATCCTTTCTCTCTTTCATTATCTTCAACAGCTCACTATCCCTTTTCAACTGATCTGAAATGAAAGCTCTCTCCCTTGCCCTAAGTTCTTCACTCAATTCTTTTTCTCTTTGTTCCAATTTTGTGAAACCCAAGAAAATTCACCCTTCGAAAAGGGTAAAATGGTAATTTTGGTCGTAAATCTGAAATTTTAGATCTCGATGACTAAACGGATTTCACCGTTGGAATCGTTTGATAAATCAGCCACCACGCCGCAATTTCATTTAATTCCGTAGATACGGGAATTTCAAAGCTTTTTTGAGTATCGATGTCGAGTGTCGAAATGATCAGAGAGATATGATGTGACAAAGTCACCTACTACATGTACTCATGTGGACACATGTTGCACAAGGATTAGTGAGATGATAGAGATGAATACGATTAAGCCATGTGTCAAAAATCCAAACTAAGGGACAAGGATGGAATTTTTTGGAAAGTTTAAATGAGTATAAGACAAAAATGGGAATAGTTTTCTTCTCCAAATTAGAAGAAAATGTGCAGTGGGGTGTGGTTTGAGATTTTAGAGAGAGAAAGAGTGACTTCTCTCTAGATTTCTCACCGTTCGGACTGTCGGTTCTCGACGGAGCAAGAAGCAAAGTCGATCTACGCGGCGAGGGCTACGCGTGGGCACCTATTTTGTGGAGTTCCGACAACTCCAAGAGGTAGGGGTCTTCTCCTACGAGTTATTCTTACTAAGAGCCATGTGAATGGTTAGATATCTATATTTGACTTAACCGTGATTTCGTCTCAAACATTTGAACCGAGCGGAGAAAATCCCTATTTATATAGGGCTGCGGAATGCGCTTCGACCCGAGGGTTTCACCGTTTCACGATTTTGTTGTGTATTATGTGTTTTGGGTGATTCAAAATGAATTACTTGATTTGTCAATTAGCCCATGTGAGCTAATTTTGGTGTTATTGGTTACAAATTGAATAACATGATTTATGTGAGTTAATTATGTTAGTATATACATGAAAAATATATTAACATGAATATTTTGGAATTGGCATAATGCATTCCATATGCACTAGGGCACCCTAGAATATTAGGAGCGACTGCATGACATGAAAGAAAATAAAAAGGAAAAATGTTTGTGAAAGGAATTTCGACGGAAGATTTTCCGAAGAATTGTGTTAGGAGATTGTCCAACAATTCACGCTTCTAGGGCCTATGAATTGTTTCGAGGGTTATCCAACGTATCTGCCTTGAGTGGTTGTCCACATAATAAACTTATAGTAGTTTTCAACAAAAGCTTTTGTTTTGAAAACCGTAATTTTTACTCGCATTTGGGGTTAGGATGTGTGAGGGAGTCAAAGGAGGACTCGAGACACTGATCAGCATGTGGTGACATTCAAGTAGATCATGAATTTTCTGAGTGTGGGAGTAACCCATGGTGAGACACATGCCACTGGGCATTGTCTTCACCCTGTCAGGGATCACTATTTCAGTACTGTGAGTGTGTTGTGGAGGACGGCGCTCAATAAAGCCCTCGTTTAGAAGAAAGCTTTGCATGGCTTTGGTAGTCACAGAGAACATGTATTAAAATTAAAATTTTGATATTTTGTTTTGGTTAAGAGTAATGTAATAAACTCTTTAATCTTATGTTATATAGTTGATATGTATTTTGTAGGAGATGATGCACAACACGGGCCATTTTTACTCATTTCCACTGTATATGGACCCTGTGGTCGTTATTAATTGTTGGGACAGTTGTACCTCGTAGAGCCTCGCATAAAGGAGATTCTCGCCTCGATATGGAGTGGAGTCGGGTTACCCGACATCCACAAGTATTCCACAGGTTGACGAGTTGTCAATGGACCCCCGGGATTTGGGGCGTCACAAATTTACTCTCCCATTCTTCATCTCTGCTTATGCAATCCTCTAAATTTTAATTTTCTTAGCTCAAGATCCATATACTCATCTCTCAATTGTAGTTGAATCTTTAATTGTTTATCCCTCTCCTACATCTCTTGCCTCATGACTCTCGACATTTCCATCACTTCTACATTGTTTCTTTGTCGTCTCGAGCCTCACCGCCCATGATTTTTACTTCTGGGGATACAATCAAGATGGTGGCCTGCTTTCTTCACTTCTTGATACTCTTGAGTCAAATTCTCAAACTATATCAGTCTGAATGGTCTCATACTATCCTTCCTCTTTTTCAGCTTCTACCTATTTTCAATACTGCTCTCGAATTCCTTAGTTATTCATGTTAATATAGAGAGAGAAACTCAGGACATGTTTCTTCTTCTTCCCAATCTCCTTCCACACCTCCTAATTTGTATCCCTTCAAGATGGCATACAAAAGTACTGCCTCCTTCTCTCTGACTATGCTGAGGTGTTTGGATGGTAAAATGACTGAGCTGTGATGAAATGAACCAAACCTTAGTTTCCACCAATGAGCTCTCTTGGGTTAGACTAGAATTCTTTCTCAATTCCATTTTCTTTTCTTTGTTTCTTCAAAGAGATTGTCAGTCTCATTCTGCTTTTTGTCTTTCTTCCACTACTCCTGGGACTGAGTTTCTTGAAAAACTTCTTCCTCAACCTCTGTGTATTCTTCCATTATTTCATTCAGGTTCATAATCACTTGATGGTCGATATAGTCAAAATACAATGAGATCTGGTTTTCAAGGAAGATGAGAGAGATTTGGTGAAGGAAGATGAGTGGGTTGATGGTTTATGAGGAAGGTGGCCTTTCAGTTTTCAAAATTCTATATCTATAGGCTAACTGATTATTTGTGTTTTTCTAATCTTCGCAACAATAAAAATTTATACCAATGTAAAATCTTTAGATTTTCAGGCTAAGTTATAAGGGCAGATAAAATTAATTATCAGAATGTCGGATTCAATTTAGGGTTTTTGGAACTTATGTCGCGACATAGTTCATTCCGCTCAAGTTAAATAATGCCTTAAACATAAAAGTAAGGTTGCGACATAATTTTCTACAGCTTCAAAAAGAATTATGTCATGACATAAAAAGTATTTCACGACATAATTTCCTGCAATTTCTGTATACAAACTTAATCTTATTTTGGATAAAAAGAAACAATGTTAGACAAAGTAGAATTGATGTCATAACAAAGAAGGCATGTCACTTAATAATCCAATAAATTTTCTCAAATTGCACATTTAACATTCTTTCAACCAATCAACACACACATAACAATATGCAATATTATATTCCTTACCACTCAAATCATACTTGTGAAGACACATCTAACATCAAAGAACTCAATCAAGTGATGAACAAATAAATCTCTAGCTTTCAATTAATATAATTCAACATGATTATCATCAAGGTATCAAAGAAAATGAACACAAACAAAAGCTATTATTCATTTTCAGCCAAAAAAAATACATTCCTCAAACTTCAACTATACACTATCATTAAAGAACAAGTTAGGAAAAAGAAAACTCCCCTCTAGAGCACTCTTCACATATTCTGAATGAATGCTTCCAAATAAAATTCATCTCACACAAATTTCATTGTCTTGAAAATTAACAAGATCACCAAATAAATTTCAAAAAATTAAAACTACTTCCAAAACACAAATTTAACAAAATCAAAGTAACTATGAGAATTAAAATTACTGAAGTCATTCCCAAGAAGTCGTTTATGCTTTAATGTCTTAGCTGTATGATTTTCTCGCAAATTGCTTTCTTTCAAACAAAATTCTTCTCTTCAAAACTGGGTAGCCTCTTCATTTTTCTTTCTATTTTTTTCATCTTTTTTCAGATTTTTCGCCACTTCTTCCACTTCAGATCACCACCATACAACCCTCCTTAAGATTATTTTTTATATCACTTAGGAAGGAATCCTTTGACTTATTCAGCATTTCTAGGGCCAGCTGCCCTACTTGTGTCTCTAGATTTTTAAAGAGGCATTAGTGTTGAATTAAACATTTGTGTTTAATAATACAAGTTTAGGAAAATTTCTACTCATGATATTCAAGAAATTTTATTTTCTCCCCATGAATGTCAACATCTAATTCAAAGACTGAGATCCTCCTTTCGTCCCCACTTTCCGGGCTTCCTCACTCCCTTTGTCGATGTTGGGTCTCTCGGGAACACATATGGAGCATACTGTTGTTGAAAATTCTGTACTGGTCTTAGACCTTGCTGTGATCCACCTCCATATGAGAAATTCTCATGGTTTCTTAGCGCTGGTGTGTAGTGAGAGAGCAAGTTAAGGTTTGGCTTAAAGTTGTAGCTTCTATTAGCATTGAGAACCGGTGGCCTCCTCAACTCGGAGAATCTTATGGGCTAGTCCTCTTCAAAAGACTACTCTTATGCTCATTTCTTCTAACTGCTTCCACTCATGTGCCGAGTGCATTCTCTTCGGTTTCCATCTTGCTCATCACTGCATCAACTTTTGCTTCTATGATGTCATATTCTGCTCACCATCACCCCACTTCCTTTCACCGCGCTTACTCCCTAAAGCTCCAAGGGATGCATGTGGCAAGATCTTCAATCAGCTATCTTGCCTCCTCTGCACTCTTCCTCTTAAATGCTCCACAACAGGCTGCATCAATTATGCCTTTAGAGGTGTAGTTCATAGAGTGATAAAATATGTCCATCTGTGTAGTTAGATCAATGTCATGTATCAAGAATTTTTCAAAGAATCTCTTGAATCTTTTCCTGTGCATATAGAGACTTTCTACTAGTCTCCTCCTTGTTTGAACACTATGATTTCTCCTCTCCTTTCTAAAGTGAGGGCATGAGGGAAGAATATGCTCATGTAAGCCTCCATCGGTTCTTCCCAATTGTTCACTGATCCATATAGCAATGATTCAAACTAAGTGGCTGCCAGCATATCCTCTGAAAAGGAGTTGTAACTTGATCACTTCAAGTCTCACCCCAATCAACTTCATTGTGGTGCACATTCGAAAATCTTCCCATATGCTCATCGGGATCTTCACTGCGCCTTAAAGTGTATTAATGTCAGCCTTAATCATCAGTGGATCAAGCTGGCTTTAACTTAAAATTATTGGCTTCTATAGCAGGTTGTCTCACAGTAGAATATTCATCTTGAATAACTAACATCCAGAAATCCTCCATAGTCATTTGTCTTTGAGGTCCTTAGCCACTGCTCTCTTTCCGGAATAGGTTGTCGATCTCTCTCAAGCCTCCTCCTCTATAGTTGCTGATGAATTTCTTTTACTTTTCTTATATTTCTCAATGTTCTTTCTAGTTCTGTGTCCCAAGGCA
The DNA here is from genome assembly GCA_016808115.1 of Tetrastigma voinierianum. Lineage (NCBI taxonomy): Eukaryota > Viridiplantae > Streptophyta > Magnoliopsida > Vitales > Vitaceae > Tetrastigma > Tetrastigma voinierianum. The sequence continues at coordinate 159,475 of JAEQBH010000419.1, read as the reverse complement.
GTAGTTCTGCTTCTAGTTTTCTATGCATGTAAGATCTTCCTGAAATAGAAACACACTAAGATAAAATGAAATCTATGGAAAACAACTATATCAATTTAAGCTCCTAGAATATTTTCAGTAGCTTTCTTTGCTACTACTGTTTAAACAATTTTTTGTAATTTTCTGAAATTTTTGATAAAATAGAAAAAAAAATGTCCAAAATAGCAATTCTCACTTTGGTTGGAATATCGATATTTAAATTCTCCTTTCTATCCCCGGCAACGGCGCCAAAAACTTGTTAGACTTAATTTTTAACATAGACCAAAATATGATGAGATCAGTGTGTGCAAAACTTTTGGTACGGCTACCAAAGACTAACTAAAGTCCTCGACAATGGCTCCAAAAACTTGTTGATTGACCGAAGATATAAAATATGTTGTTTGCCTTAAAGAGGTTACCATTAAAAATGTTTCAATGTGCAAGTGCACAAGTCATACAAGTAATGCGGACAAAGTCTAGATATCGCTCCCACGAGGATTCGCGAAAAAATCTAAAATCAATCTACTCCCATCTACTAATATCCTTACTATTTGAACTGCAAAGTTAAAAGGTATCACAAACTAAAGGAAAAGTAAAACCTAAATAAAATTCTATAACTATATATAAAAATTCAAAATAATTGATTGGTTCATCGGGTGTTAACACTGGAAATAAGACATATACAATTATAAATTTTTGCATCATTTTATAACATAGTTCAGCTATTAGTATGAAATCTAAACTTGTCAAAGATGCAAGGTAGTATAGTTTGGATTTCTCCGTACACCATACATTTCACTAATTAGAGATCCATGTTCCTTTTGGATACATGAGCCTAATCAGTTACTTGTAGAATATAATTCTCTTTCTAAGATCTAGGTATTTTTCCTTTTCAGTACTTCACACTAAATCTTAGGACTGAAGAATTATTGCCCCTATAGACAGGATAATGCAAGTCTTCTCTAATCTAATTGATAACTCATCCATCGAATCTGATAAAATTCTCTATCTCCTTGATTAGATCTATGCTAACACGAGGATCAACATTCTTTCATCAGATAGAGGAGAAACCTTTGATCAATTAAATTGATACATCATCCAACTATCCTCACACCATGAGTAAATTAGTGATCTATCAAAGTATTCTTTCAAAGTTTATTAGTTCCTTAATATTAGTCTAACATACCCCTAGGTAACTGCTCCATACTCTCAAGAATCTCCATCTCTTTGACACTCAGAGGGCTTCCTGGAAATCAAAGCAAGATACAGTCCTTTTCTATGAACAAGTAATTTCAAGAACAATACCAATTAAATAAATTCAAGATTTCGAACTATGACGCTCTTTCAAGTTGCAATAAACCACAATTAACATCATCCAGATTCTGAGCTCGGCCTTTCAAAACTAGATTACAAATAACAGTGACTAACTAATAAATAAAATTCACTGAAATTGCAATTGAACTGAAATAAATGAACTCCATAAAATTTCCAAAATTTAATTCAAGTTTGGCCAGTAATGAAAAAACTAAACTTTGAGAATGAACCCAAATAAACTTCTCACCATCACCGTTCAATCCAAAAAAAGGAAAAACTAACTAAAATGCTAAGCTAAAACTAAATTTATAGAAAAGAAAAATAAAAAGAAAATAATATACAAAGGAGTCTCCAACTACTCAGTTCCTAGTTTCCATGGAAATGCGTGACGCTGCCTCAGATGCTCATTTATATTTCATCGATGGGTCATAATTGAGGCTTTAAATTGTGATCCTGTACCTTGGCCTTCCAAGAGGGTTCCTTTTCATCACCACATTGAAAATTATACGCGGCAGACCAAACGCATCCTTGCTTTCCTAGCCTTTTGTCGTGGCTTTCTTGCGCTTTTATGTCACATATATATGGCCTTCTTCTTGAATTATGTTAAACAAAGTTCAACTCGGTTTAATTGTAATTGTCACGACATGAGTGTCTTCAGGTCGCGATAAACTTTGTCGCAAATAACGCTTTCATTCTTTTGTCTGCCAAGAAAAAATGTCAAAGTGGACATAAAATTTATTTGTCGTGATAGATCTTCTAACCTTTTAACTTTGTTTTATGTTCCGACATAAAATACTCTTTTTCTCACACTATGTCACAACGATCTTCTTTTCTCTTCTCTTCAACTTATGTCACGACATAGCTTTCAGTTGTCGTGACATATATTTTTTCCTTCAACTCTTCATCTTTGTCGCGACATAAATAAATGTGTTGCGACATTCTTTTTATGGTTCTTCTCAACCTTTGTCACGACCAAGGATGGAAATGTCACGATCTATCGTCGATATTTCGGGTGTTAGGCCTTCCCGACACGATTTTTGCAAACGAAAATCGATTGAAGAAAAAATCGGAAAAAATCGCCCAATATCGGTGATATATCGGTAAATGACCGATATATCCGGCATTTCCATGTGAAAAAATTGACCAAAAATGCATGAAAATTCAAAACAAAACAAAGGCCGATATAGCCGGCAGGCCGACATCTACGACATATCTAGCCAAAACATATTTGATGTTTTTGAGAATGGTAATAATATTTATTTTCCAATTAGCAAACGTGTTTTTCAATTGTTTTGTTTTTGAAAATGGAAAATTATTCTTTAAGACAATTATCAAATAAGCACTAAGGTTAGTTATGTTTAGTTCTTGAAAAATGATAAAGAAAGAACAATGTAAACAAATAAAGTAAAACTTTTCATTGTTTGATTATCTTAATGTCAAACAAAGTATTTTTACATTATTCATGTCATTTTTACACTTTTACAAAGTATTTCCATGAATTTCAAAGTATTTTTGTTAATTTCCGATATATCGATATTCATGTAAAAATATCCACCGATATATCTCCGATATATTTGATATATCCGTAAAATCCAAGTACCGATATATCCGTCGAAACCGATATTTTTAACCTTGGTCACGACAATATTTTCTTTGGTCACGACATAGTTCCTTACAGCTACATGTTGTTGTTATCGCGACATAAAACTTCTATGTCGCGACATAGTCTTGTTGTCTTACACTATTGAATTTGAACTTTATGTCGCATAGACTTTGGAAATGTCGCGACATATTTCCTTTCTTGATCTTTGTCGCTAGATGAACTATTTGAAATCTTTGTCGCAACATTGAAATCTTTGTCGCGACCAACTTGTCTTGACTTGTCTCATTGCTCTTCCATTTTCTGTCTCGACATAATTTTCTTTTGTCACAACATACTTTCTTCGCTCTTCAGCTCTTTATGTCGCGACATAAATTTGATTGTTGTGATAAAACTCTACTGCCATTTGCTTGACCATTGTCGCGATAGAGGAAAATAATATTGCGACATTCTTCTTCAAGCTTCTCAATCAATGTCGCGACAAAACCCATCATCACAAAAGTTCTCATTTTGATTACCATTATGTCGCAACATTCACTTCTTTGTCGCAACATTTATCATTCAATCCCTTTCATTTTGTGTCACAACAAAGTTATGAAATGTCGCGACATTCTTCACTTCTAGCTTGAGTTCAGCTTCATCTTTGTTGCAATATAGTATCTGTTGGTTCTTTTGAAATTATGTCACGACATTCTAAAATTATGTCGCGACATTTTTGCCTTAGCCAATTTTCCTTTTTTTTTTCTTGCTGGATTTGCTTTGATTCCTAAAACCTAAAACACAAAGTTGGTGAATATTCCATAATTCAACATTAAAATGAGTCATAAACTTCCAAAAATTATGCTAGAAAAATTGACTAAAAATAGATGAGTTTAGGACTAATCAGCAAGCAACATAATGGCCTCTACTACCTTACACAAGACCAAAATCCAACTTCAGCTTACATAATTAGTAAGCATTCCAACATTTGGCATCAATGTCTTGGTCACCCATCATTTGGTCCTCTCCAAGTTCTTACTAAAATTAGTCCTGAAATTTATTTTGATCCCAAGCATGTTTGTGACATATGCCCTTTAGCTAAACAAACTCATTTATCTTTTCCACCTAGTTTAATTTCTTCTTAGACACCTTTTAATTTGATTCATTGTGATTTTTGGGGACCACGTCAAATAAATTCTCATTGTGGAGCTCATTATTTCTTAACAATTGTGGATGATTATACTCGATACACTTGGGTCCATCTTATGAGTGTCAAATCTAAAACGCAAGGGATACTGCAATCGTTCATTTCTTAGGTGGAAAAACAATTCAATTTATGTATTAAAACTCTTCAATCTGATAATGGCACTAAATTTTCCTCTATGAAGCAGTATTTGATTGTCAAGGGAATTAATCACCATCATTCATGTACATACACCCCTCAACAAAATGGGGTGGTGGAGAGGAAGCATCATCATCTTTTAAATGTGGGAAGAGCCCTTCGTTTTCAAGCCAATTTGCCATTAAAATTTTGTGTGTTTCCCACGAATCACCATACCAACTTCTCCACAACAAGCTTCCAGTATATAATCAATTGCGAACCTTTAGATGTCTTTTCTATGCTACAAATCTCCTACCCACACATAAATTTGATCAAAGAGCCAGGCATTGTATATTTGTTGGTTATCCTCTTGGTCAAAAGGGTTATCAGGTTTATAATCTTAAGAGTAATAATTTTTTCTTTTTCGATGTTGTCTTCCTTGAACATATCTTTCCATTCCACAGTGCCCCACAAGAGGAACAAGATGATCTTATGTAGTCCTCCCTTTACCACAATCCTCAAATGAGCCAAATCCACCATATGTGGACAACCATACTACTAAATCTAGTAATCATTTTCCTTCCCCAACAACCTCGCTTCATCTCCTATTCTATACTCTAATGAACCTATGATTGATCATGACATCAATTTGTCGCCACCTCCTCCTATTACTCGTCGTTCTAACAACATAAAGAAACCAAGTGTCAAACTTCAAAATTTCCATCTCTACTACACCGCCAAGGATTCTCCCAACCAATCCTCTTCCATCCTTTGACTCGATATATTTCTTATGCACAACTCTCACCAAAATATCATAATTTTGTTAGTGCTATCACTGCTCTTGTGAAATCTAAGACTTATGAACAGGCAATATTAGATCCAAAATGGTGGGAAGCTATGGCTACTGAACTCCATGCTCTTAAACAAAATCATACTTGGACATTTACACCACTTCCCCCTAGCCATCGTCCAATTGGGTGCAAATGGGTGTACAAAATTAAACATAACTCTGATGGCACTATTGAGCAATACAAAGCTTGGTTGGTGGCCAAGGGCTTTACTCAATGTGTAGGGATCAACTATGAGGAGACATTTGCTCTTGTGGCCAAATTAACCACAGTTCAATGTTTTCTTACTATAGCTACTGCTAGGAACTGGTCACTCCACCAAATGGATGTTCAAAATGCTTTTCTCCATGGTGATTTGCTTGAAGAAGTCTACATGTAGTTGCCCCCCAGTTTACGTCAACAGGGGGAGATACCTATGGTATGCTGACTCAATAAGTCACTGTATGGGCTTAAACAAGCCTCTCGTAGTTGGTTTAAAAAATTTTCTGTAGCTACTCAACAAGATGGCTAGTCACCCACCTGGTATGGGCTGATTATTCACTTTTTCACAAGATCTCTAGTAATTCCTTCACAAATGTGTTTCATCTATGTGGTAGACAACATGATCATAACTAGCAATGATGAAATGCAATCATTTCTTATGTAGAGCCCTTCATGACAAATTTCGCATCAAAGACCTTGAACAACTACAGTATTTCCTTGGTATTGAAGTTGTCCATTCCTTTAAAGGGATTTCCATATCTCAACGAAAATATACTCTTGATATCTTAGATGAAGCATGCTTGCTTGGAGCCAAATCATTATCAACACCCATGGAAGAAAATATTAAGCTCCTACCTACAATAGAAGATTTATTGAAGAATCCATCTACCTATAGAAGATTGGTTGGGCGCCTTATTTATCTTACTATTACTAGGCTGGAGATAAGTTATTCAGTTCATATTTTAAGCCAATTTATGCAAGAACCAAGAAAGCCTCATTTGGATGTTGTTCGTCATCTTTTGTGATACCTTAAGGGCACATTTGGACAAGGATTATTCTATCTAGCCAAAGCAAATTTACTACTGAAGGGATTTTGTGATGCAGATTGGGCTTGATGTTCGATCACAAGACGTTCTGTAACTGGTTATTACGTTTTCCTTGGTGAAGCTCTTGCTTCATGGAAGACTAAGAAACAAACAACAGTCTCACGGTCATTACCGTAATCGACACTGAGCAATGGCCCCATTACTTGTGAGGATTATGTGGTTACATTACCGAAGATTAAAGGTGTAAAGCATCTACAATCTACCAAACTGTTATGTGTTAGTGAATCTATACTCCATATTGCTGCCAATCCAATTTATCATGAACGAACCAAAAATATAGAAATCGATTGCCATGTTGTTCAAGAATTCAATTAGGTGACATAGTTATCAAACATCTTCCATCAGCTTGCCAACTGCTGGATTTGTTCACTGCCACTAACTCATCCCCTTTCATTCCCTTCTTAGCAAGTTTGGCGTTCTCGACATTCACGCTCCAACTTGAGGGGGACTGTTACGGGAAGAAATAAAGAATCCCATGATTTCAGGAATGAAATATGGGATTGTGTATAGAAAATTATATCCCTTGGATTGCATAAAGAAAATTATCTCCTTGATTGTAATCAAAGCAGTAAATATTCTCTTTCCTAGTTTAAGCAACTCTATACTGTATATATGTATGTGTAATTCCTCTTCTGAAGATTCAAAGAATAAAATTTTTCTCATTTTTCTCTTGTATACAGAGATTTCCATATCCTATGTTATACCTTGTTTTCCATTCATCCTACTTTGATTTTTAATATAGAAGCTCAAGTTCTGATCGATTTGACAAGAAACAGAATCTTATTGTCTGTTTGTTTTTTCTGGAATTTCATTTTGATTTACATCCTGTAAGGTCTTGGCATTGACTTTGGAACAAGGATTTTGTCAAACTTTTTTGTAGCCTTTAAAGTGGTGTTATTGTTACTGTTCATGTCCAAAGTGTATCACTTTCTATCACATGGTAGGATTTTTTAGTTCCAATTTCATACTTAAATTATCTCGGGTTTATAAGTTAATTGATTCAGACAATTTGATTTTCCAATCAGCAGATTGCAAATTGCTGCAAAGGAGGTGTACTCACACCAAGGGCAGGATCCCGCAATCAAGCTCATTCTAGGTTAGTGTAGGTTCAGCTGCCAATGCACTGCACCACCCATGTTCGGCTCTAGTAATTACATGCAGAGAATGATGTTGTTCCACGTTCAAACATGCATACAGATCATCATCCAATAGTGAAAATTGTACTAGATTATTACTGGTGCTGTTTTGTTTTTGGAATTGTTGTAATGGGTTAGTTTTAATTTTCACATATTTATTGTAGGTGAACTCATAAACGGATCAATGATGAGGGGAATGACGAGCGGGGAAGATGCCAATTTTCAAGAAATGAAAAAACCAGAAGAGACGGTCTCAGTCCTTGAAGCTCTGGATTCTTCATCATCTTCTTATAAGGAGTACTAACACCAAGTCTTTTTCTATATCTGAAGATGAAGCAATTGAAGCATATGACAGCAACAACTAAGCTCAAAGGTGTGAATGTTGTGACCAATTTCGAAATGAGCAGATATGATGTGAGGAAATTTCAAATAGTGATTAAAGTGATTTTATCCAAATAATGTGGTCTCATTTGACCATAATTGAAGTAATTTATAAAATATGTACTCAAATTGAATTTAACATATAAAATTTAGTTCTTTTTAATTTAATATGTACTCAAATTAAATTAGTAAAGTACATGTTTAATTATCAAGTCTTACAACAAAATATTTGAAATTTTTTTTTTAATGCTATTTATATTTCAAATTAAATAATATACCAAATACTCATTGTAAATAAGGGCCTTTGATCACGATCAAAAGTAAATTGCATCAACAAAGTTACTCATTGGGCTAAATTTAATTGAATTACTAAATCCATAGACAGAGTCTGCATTCAACCGCAACTATATAAATATCCTACGCTAGGGTTTGCATCTAACTAATGACTATAGAGTATCCAGCTAGCACTGGGATCTAACTACGGCTATAGTTAGGATCGCATTTGACCACAACTATAGACTACTCTATAGCCACCTTCAAAAAATGGTCATGACCATAGATCTTGAACTATAGCCATATATTTGGACTTGGTCGCTTCCATAGCATTTATTCACACCATCTATGGCCACACTATGCCACAATTTATTTTATCCATAATTATATTCTATAATCACATTATATGTTAATTTTAATCAAGTCAGTGATCGGGGTTCTTCTTCTTGTAGTCATGAGATGATTGAAATAGAGTTTTTTATTTAAAAATTATCTATTATGTGACTTATGATTGAACATGAACATGATACATTACAGAAATTTAGTGTACATTAAATATTAAAAAAAAATCACATATACTGGGCCTTGTTGAAATAAATTCTCTTTCATAAACATACAAAACTTGGTAATTTTACAATTAAAATATTTTGTTAAAAGACATTACATAATCCAAAAATTTGTGAATGAACATTTTGTCTTTTTCTTTGAAAATAACACATTTTTACAAAATACGTTTTTCCATTTGTGTCAATACAAAGAGTCCTTATAACTATTTCTAATGTCATTATAGTAAGACGATAATTATTTTTCATTTTTATTATTTATTTAATTATTCTTCGAAAAATAATTTCACACTTAAAGTGCTTCATGATAAGTAGACAAAAACTCTAATCTCATTTTTCTCTCAACTTTCTCTTCTAGCTACTCATCTTTCTTAAGTATTTCGGGTTGATTATTGGTCATTCTGTCCGAAATTGACTATTCACATCCTCTTCTATAAATTTATTTCTTAATAAAGTGGTTATTTTTTCCAAATAAAATACGTGGGTTTTATTTTGTTTTTTCGTGATTTCGCTTTGTTGACAGCGCTTGGTTTTGTATCATTTTGTCTGATGGTCTTATGTACATTTTATGTGTGTGGAGATTCAGATGGGCAGTAAACATTTTCGATTTGACAAAGACAACAAATCAAATTATGATCATCAATGTGTTCAAAATAACAATCATAGGTATTCTAATCACTATAATATTATCAAATTTATAAGCTTTTAACAAATTTATTATGTTATTAACTTGGATGTTATTTCATCTTATATGGTTTTTAGCAAATTTATATTTGTGTTTCTATCGATGTATTGCTAGTTTGAATCAATAAATTAAATTATTTTATTTTCAAAAAAAAATCTTTATGAGTAAAAATAAGGGGTGAGAATTGTTATTTACTTATTTTATTTTCAAAAATAAACTTTTATGAGTAAAAATAAGGGGTGAGAATTGTTATTTAGTAAATAACGTATAAATGTAAAAGCTTAAGCCATGTATAGCCTAATTATTAATTCTTCAATATAAATATATTGCAATTTCTTTTCTGTTTTGTTTGTTTTGTAGTACTTCATGACTCAAAATATATTAATCATATATTTATTTATATGGGTCATCATTTAAATATTTATAAAAAAAATTGTTATTTAACACTAAGAGGCGTTTGTTTGTTCTGAAAGCAATTTGCTTTCAGAATTTATACAGTTTGTTTTTTTATTTTGGCATAACTCATTTTTTAATTTTTTAATTTTTAAATTTTTCAGAAAAGACTAAATATGTGGCTTTTTCTATTTAGAAAAAAGTCATATTTAAAATGGGAAAAAGCTATATTATAAAATCTTACAAAAATATTTTAAATCTTCCGAAACTATTTTAAAATCTTTAAAATCTACAAAGAATATTTTAAAAGAACAATCATAATGTTTTAATATCTTTAAAATCCACACAAAATATTTTAAAAGAAATAACTGACATTTTCTCAACGCACGCTCTATCCTTTACTCTCTGCCATGGATTCCGTCGTTTTGCTTTGCTTATGGACTTACCTCGCTACTTATTATTTTAACTTTTATTATTACGCAAAATATAAATATTAGTTTTAAGTATAATGTCTTTAGATATTTGAAGATATGTATGTGAAAACCCAGATAAATTTGAAAATTTTCAGCAGTAGGAATTGCTGTGTCTCTGATACGGATTGCAAACCTCTGGAACTTCTCAAATACGGATGGCGAAGCGAGCACTCTGTTGTTGGATTCGTCTCTGGAAAATCTGGTGCGACGGGGTATTTGGATTCAGAAAGTGAATTTCCACGTATTTTCAAAGCGAAGCGGGCCGAATGCTGCGCATCGTGACAATGGCATGGAAAGATGCCACGGACTTCCGCTGGCATGAGAGCATCGTGTGCGACCTTGGCCTCATGCATTGAGAAAAGTGAGGGTGACACATGAGGCCCTATGTCACCACCACTTAATCCCACCAGTACAAGTAAGGGAAAAAGGAGTTGAAGTGGGATAGAAACTCTCTATCAGAAAAAGAGGAGAAAGAGAGGATCAGAGAGAAAGGGGGGAAAGAAAAAGGAAAGGAGAGAGGAAGGAGAAGGGGAAAAAAGGAAGAACCGGCAGGTTTTCCTCAGGCGTGACGACTCTTTGACCGGGCCGGGGCTCGCCCGGGCCCGAAGCTGAAGGTAGGTTCCCTCCTACTCGGTTCATTTTTTCATACCTAGAAAGGGCCATGCTTGGGGCACAATGATTTTGCCCCATGGTGATTATTTCATTGTGTAGTCTGTTTTAGTTGTGGCCAGAGTGATCGTGATTTCAGTATATGAGTTCACTGGACATGAGGGCCAAGCCACGACGTCCGGAGCTGGCTTGGTACCAGGCATAATGGAAAGAGGTATGCTCAAGATTTTGCCTTTCACCCCCTACAGGTCGCGGCGCCAGCCGGATGGCCATAACTTTCCGTCGAGAACTCCGATTTGTTATACATTCTTGGACTCTGAAAGGTCATTGAATTAAAATTTAATAGATGAAGTGCTTTCGTGACCGTGGGCTAACGTGGGTTGGGTCTTGAACGATTGAAAGAAAAAAACGGTCCGTTTGGTTTTGGGAACATTGTTTCTGAAACTAAGTTTTGTATCTGAAATGCTCCGAAGATGGCGACTTTGGCGAAGTGCGTGTTGAATTTTGTGGCGAGCTCGTTTACAAATGCTGGAATTTTCTGAACCAGTCTAGATTTTTAGGCTAAATGGCGGTTATGGCGAGAATAGCTAATGTGTGTTATTACTATAAATTGAATAATATATTTTGTAATGGCGAAATTATGTGATATATGTGGGATAAAAATAGAAAATAATTATATACATTAACATAATTTTATCCTATGACATAACATGTAATGTGTGGTTATATTAACATGTGACCATGTGGCGTGCATGTAGCATGAAATGACACTGCATTGCATTTATGCATGGGGCATCACATGACATGGGTGTGGTATATGAAATATTTGAATGTTGTTATTATTTGGGTTTTGAATGGTGCATAAAAAAGCCATGACAATTTGAGGACGTCATGGCCTTCCTGTTGACCAAAGTCACATTATCGGAGTGTCCTGAATACTACCGGAGGAATTTGTGAAGTATCGATCGAAAATGTCAGGCTATATCTATTTGTCAGTAAAAAATAAACAAAATATTTTTGTTTTGGAAAAAGAAAGCGTCATGGGCCAGGCATGTATGTTATTTCTCTATATATATGCATATGTGAGATCAATGAGGACTCGGGATTTTGGTCTATAATTGGTTTACATCTATTCATAACATAAACGTCAGTGTGAGTGTGTAGCTGGCATTGCATGTGCATAGGTAAGGAAGTAACCCTTGCCAGGAACATATCCTTCCTGAGCTCTCTTCTATCGTTGAATCACCCTTCAGTACGAAGGGCAATTGCTCCTTTGGTAAATGACAAAGTATAGAAGAGGAAGCCCAGGGTTGTGGCCTTGAACACTATGTTTATCAAATATATTGGTGGATATGTTTTATTATATTTAGTTGTAAAAAGTTGTATAAACTCTTTGTATAATATGGGAAAGTTGTATGTTTTGCAGAAAAATAAAAAGAAATGAGTCCCTGTGAATGGGATTGACCAGTGTGGACATCGGATCATCCGATGCCCCGCAGATATTCAGCGGGTTGGCAGACATCAAGCAGACCCGAGTTGAGGCATCACTGCTTGGTATCGAGTATCATTAATGATTACCTAGAACAGTGAAGTGCTCCACCGGTGTTTCGGATATTGGATTGACATAGCTAGTATCGCGAGTTGGGTGTAAATACCTATGATTAGTAGGCATGGTGTAGAACACGACATTGTGTGCATTGATTGCTTTGTGTTCTAATATGTTTCCACGGAATATGTTAATAGTTAATCTGAATATATGCATGATAGAATGTGTATAGAAATTGAAGAACACAGGGTTATCGTAACCTTAGGGGTTTGAAGCGAATAAGCATGATTAAGTAAAATAGTTATTTATGATGTTTAACGTATCACCACTAATGTGATGCGATGAAAAGAGAATCTCAAATTGTTATCTTAACTGTGTAGATGCTTGAAATTAGAGAAGCTTGTGGATTGAGTTATCCACGAGGCTGATAGTGACCAAGCAGCTTTGATCAGCTGACATTTGTGGAGCGTGTTGCATTTACCACCATTGCATAGACTAATGTATTTGCGATTAGAGAGCGAGTGACCTTCAAAGGTTTAGAAGCATCATCCTCCTACGTTGAGAGGAGGGGATGGGTGGTGGCTGACCATTGGTTACAGTGAGTAGAGAGGATTTGGAGGCTATGGATTGCCTCCTATTAGTGACCTGTGGATCCGTCTGGCGACATTTCGGCCTAGAGGGTGAATCCCATATATGGTGGGATGGGTGAAAACATGAGGATTGGGAGGCCTGTGACATGGGCAGATTTTTGGCTCTTTATGAGCAAGTTTTTCCCGGCATCGGCTAGGTATGCTAAGGCTCGGGAGTTTCTGCGGGGTTGAGATAGGACCAGTGATGGCCTTGAATGGTGAAGCTGGGTTCACGAGTTGGCCGCGTTTTGGGATGATTGTAGCCCTGGTGTCTCAGCCAAGGTCAGGAAATTTGAGGATGGTAAATTTGTCCCACATTCGACGATATTGCGGGACTTCTCTCACGGGATATTTACTCGCAGTCAGCATGCTTCTTAATTTATGAGGAGAGAGAGGGTGATGCGGCTTGTCCCGAGATGTAGGTGCTGGTGAGGAAGGAAGGAGGATGGGCCTTCTTGAGGCTCCGAGGAAAAAAGGAGGACTGTATTCACGGGACGTGCGATGCGAGGCACATGACTATGGGACCCGGTACGGCAGGGAGGGTGTTGCGGTGGGGACAGGTGTCATCAACACAAACAGCATGATGCAGGATGTGAGGCAGGATTATCCTGGGGCAGGGATCCTGGGATTATGAACGCTGTGGTGTCAAGCACCAATGGGGCGTCTATAGACACCGTTTTGTTCGCTGTACCGGGATAGTGGAGGACAATTGGCGGTCTTTGTCTCTGCAAGTGTCTCGATCCTGAAAATTCCCGGAGAGGCCCGGGAAGTATGGGTCGGGGCCCCAAGGGTCGCGGCGGACCCGCGAGTACACACGAGGACTGAGGCGTGTTTATGTTTTAGTACCCCTGAGACTAAGCTGCGAGCAATCGATTCTTAAGGTTTGTGTTTTGTTATCTCGCCCAATAAGGTAAGAATATTTGATTACGGTGCATCGCGTTCATTTAATGTTGCATCATATAACTCTGAAGGATTATAGACTGAAGTAGAGATCTTGGAAGGCAAGTGTATGTGGCTCTCCCTTGGGAACTAGAGTAAGTGTTCAGCGGATGTCTCGGTGTAGTTTAGAACTGAGTTCTATCACAATGGATTTAGAAGTCATAAGACACCTAACCGGTTGATGTCGTCCTGGGATGGTTGGTTATTTTGCGGGTGTCATGTTTTATGTTGTAAGAGTGCGCTGCAGGATAGATCGTGTTGTTTCGTAAGGATAGGCACAATGGCCCCGGACTGTATGCCGACTCCAGTGGCACGCGGAAAGTTGGAGGAGTTGGCTGTAAAGTAACACCGGAGGATGAGGTGATGGAGAAAAACCGATCTACACACCAGTGTGGTTTGATGCAGAGGATGTTTTTCGGATGAGTTACGAGATTGCCTGGGGGTGCAGACTTCTACATGGGTGCCATGCGGCACGTCGCCTATTTGTTACTATGACTCACGCCAGGATGGCAACTGGCGGTTGGTTCTGCCGGGAACTCGGAGATCCAGCTGGCAAGGGGTATTTGGACGGGGGTTTCGATACAGACTTAGCACTTCACCGCCGCAGCTCGGTTTTGTTTGCAAAGAAGAGATAAGGCCCTTCGATATGTCAACTACAAGTTGAACAAGGTTACGATCGAGAATGGTACCCTTTGCAGGTTGATAGTTTGTTGATCCAGTTGAGAGGCGCGAAGTGCGCTCCAGATGGGCCTTCACACGGTTGTCATCGGTTGAGGTTAGGGGAGAGCCAAAACATCCTTAAGACAACGTTCAGGATGCTTTATGTAAATTTTAGTGCATAGTGTTCGGATGCGAAATGTATAACGACATGTCATGGACCTCGTCTGTGGGGTGTTTCGAGCCCTTTGTCCCAGATCGAAGTTGTCTAGTGATCTTTGTTAACAACATCTTGATCTACTCCTAGTCAGAGGAGGAACTTGAGGATCATTTGAGGATTGTTCTCCAGGCCTCAAAGAGCATCAGGTTTATATCGGAAGAATTCGGTAAGTCAGAGGGTTTTGGCTTGAGGTGGGTGCAGGTGCATATAGTGTTAACTTTGGACTGTCTCTATAAGCTTGCAGGAGGAAAGGTCAGACCGGTTATGTGGGAGAGACAGAGTGGTCTTCGTGAAGATATGCAGTTTTCTTGGGATCGCGGGGGCATTACAGGAGGTTCGTGAAGACTTCTCCTTAGCCTGTTTGTTTCTTCTACTTGACTTGAAGGTTGACGGAAGGGATGGGGTTATATGGGATAGCATTGTGTGAGAGAGCATTTCGAGTGAGAGAAAATGGGGATGACTTCAGCTCTCGCTGATCGTCCCAGAAAAGGGGGATCGTATTTGCTGCATATCTTGTAGTGCCTTGAAAGATGGGTGAGATGTGTTTAATGCGGTCCAGGAGGTTGTGGCTTATGGTTTCTATTTGAAAAACCCGTGGGCCCACCTTGCGTGATATGGAGTTGGTGGTCATAGTCTTTGCCAAGATTTAGTGCCACTATTTGTGGTGAGGTTTGAGGTGTTTTGACCTGAGAAATTTGAAGCATCTTTGCAGGGACCTCAGCATGAATATTGATTGGATCAGAATATCGGGAGATTTGAGCCCTGCTTTGCATTCACCACCATGAGCAAATGTAGTGGTTGATGCACGCTGTTCGGAGGTCACGGGATCTTGCTAGTGTAGCTTTCCGAGAGTGGTAGATGCTCGAGCTATGGAACCAGATTGGATTGTCTGTTGATCAAGCTCGAGGAGGTGTTAGGAGTGGTGGCTACACCTTCACCTCTTTGAGCAAAGCTCTGTTCAGATCCCAAGGGATAGATGAAAAGTTAGTCATCCATTAGGGACAAAGTCGATTGGAAGTCACAGTGATTAGAACTGACCATTCTGAGGGCAATCTTTGGTATAAGGATAGGTTGCGGGTTGATTGGCTGTTTGAGGAAGGATCACCCCAGGAGCTCCTGCTCTCGATTCTGATGCATCCGGGTAGCCGCGAAGATAACACTTGTGATCTTAAATGGTATTATTAGGCGGATGAAGGAACCCGTTGAGGTTCATTAGATGTTGTATAAGCCTTAGTGAGGTAAAGTGAGGCACTAGAGCCAATGGGCTACTCGACCTGGGGCAGCGAAGTGGAGTGAGTTGTCAACCGATGGACTTTGTGAGCTCCTTTGCAGCGATACAGAACGATGGGTAACGGGTGATAGTGGACCGACTCACTAAATTAGGCACATTTCTCAGTTGTCTTGAGGATGACCTTCTGGAGGAATTTTATGGGTTGTGTGTCTGAGAGATAATCGGCTATGGGTGTTAGTCTATTTTCCATGGAGTGCAACGATTTGATGATGAAGTACATCGTTTCATTCACGAGAGACGGATGGTGAAGCAGATTAACCAAACAAGTGTTGGAACATATTGACATGGCACCGGATCTCAAGGTAATTTAGAGAACATTGCCTTAGGCAGAGTTCTTTGCAAACCATGATTGCTCAGGCAAGTATACGAGATGGCGCCCTGCGAGAATATGCTGTATGGTATGATGTCCCGGTCTG
Source organism: Tetrastigma voinierianum (assembly GCA_016808115.1). Classification (NCBI taxonomy): domain Eukaryota; kingdom Viridiplantae; phylum Streptophyta; class Magnoliopsida; order Vitales; family Vitaceae; genus Tetrastigma; species Tetrastigma voinierianum. Next base: position 143,096 of record JAEQBH010000419.1, on the reverse strand, counting down.
TTGGGCCCGAAAGTAGGGAGAAGAACTCCACACAGTCCGGGTGATCAAAGACACCTCAGCAAATGTTGACTTAATATGGAGACATCTTCTCACTCACTCATATGAGAGAAGAGTTACCCTTGGCAAGCTGTGGCAGTAAACCTCTAGAGTTTGGACGGTGAGCCATGTCTTCTTGAAAGTGTGACTAAGTGGTCGGATTGTGGCGAGTGGTGTCGTTGAAGTTTGCTGGACCCTTTGAGATCACTCCAGAGGGTGGTACAATTGCATTTGATTGTTACACTGGTTTGTCGGTGTATGAGATTCCGTAATCTCCATGCTCCGGGCTGCCGAGTTCGACTCATGCAGTGGATGGCGGGCGGGTGACCAGTTGATACGAGATGGAACAGCCGAGAAGACCGGTGCATATTATGACCGGCCCGAGGCCCCAGGCTGGCAGGCCGTGGGGGCTGAGCTGAGTGTGCCAGCAACACCGTGGAGGAGCACCATAGAGCCTTTGGACACGATGGGTGCGACTATCTTTCTATTTGGGGATGGAGGTATGTAGTTAGTCATTTAATAATAAAAATATTTGTTGCATATGCACTAGACTTGGATGTTCTAATATTATTTAATTTCTGAGACGAAATTCTTTTGAGTAAGAGGGAAAATGTAAAACTCGGATAAATTTGAAAATTTTCATGAAACGGTGAATTGTCGCTATAGTATAGGTTGCAAACCTAGAACTTCTCTAGATCTAACATGACAGAAGCAGTTTCTGCACATTGATGTAAAATCTGATTACACCGGCAGATTGGCTCAATTCAAGAAGGTTAAAATTTCACGTAATTTAAGTGAGAAGCAGAGCAGATATAGCATAGTGACATGCTTCAGCATGTCTTTACATGGCACCAAGCCATAGCATGAGGCCATGTCGACATGGCCTCTTACTGCTGAGGGGTGACACATGAGGCTTGTGTCACCACCATAATCCCCACCAATTTGAGTGGAAGAGTTTGAAGTGGGATGAAATAGAAAAAAGAAAGAAAAAAGAAAGGAATGAGGAGAAGGAAAGGAAAAGGAGAAGAGAAGGAAGGAGAAAGGAAAGGAAGACAGCAGGAGGTTTTTCCTCCACAGATCGGCAGCTTTGTAACTTGATGGATGAATTCATCAGACAGCTCAGTACTTCCTCTATTCAAGGTTCATTTCATTTAGAGGCTGCTCTGTGAGACTATTCAATTTCACCCCACTCTGGGCTAATTATTTCGTATATGTGCTCATTTTTAGTTATGGAATGATCATGGGCTGCAGGAAGTATGGTTCAGACCGTCAGGTCGACGGCATCTGCAGGTGAGTTTCTATGCAAATCTGGGCCCAGGAGAATGGAAAAGCAGAGGGCTATGCGGAATTTCCGCACCACCCACATGGTGCAGAAGGCATGGCCGGACAACCATAGCTTTCTGTCGGAGCTCCAGTTACACGTTCTTGGATTCTACGAAAATCTCTACATTGAGTCTAAATTTTAATAAAGTGAAGTGCTCCCGCAAAACGATAAAGGTGAAACGATTGGGATGGGTCATGGACCAGGTTGAGAATGGTCAGTTTTTAGTTTCGAGAACTTGTTTGAGACCGTTATATCAAATGCTCGAGACTCTGTCTGGCCTGAGCAAAGTGCGTGTTTGATTGCACATTAGCGATATTTACAAATCTGGAATTTTCGGACTAGTATAGATTTTTTGGGAAAAGCCCTTGAAATATGCTTCGGTTATAGACAGGAATGGCTATGTATTATTACTATAAATTGAATAATAATAACACATGTGTGAAATTATGCGAGTAGCAACATGGATAAGCCAGAAAATAATTATGCATTAAACACTCTGATTTATCCGCTTGACACAACATGCAATGTGATTTATATGTGCATGTGACCATAGTAGCGTTCATGATGACATCTAATGACACTTGCATTGCATTTTATGCACGCGGGCATGCATGACGTAGGTGTGAGTCATGGAAATGATCGATATGTTTGGGTTCCGATGGTACATCAAAACGTGCCGATGAATTTCAGGGGCGTCGTGATTGCTGCCGGGGCTGATAAGTGCGTAACCAGTTGTCCACAATGGCGCTGGAGATGACCAAAGTGCGTATCGGTGTCGAGTACTTCTCGAAGGTGACCAATGCGACGGAGGTACGTCTGCTGTCTGGGTGTCTAATAAAAAAATAACAAAATATTTTGTTTTTTTTTTTTTTTTTTTTTTTTTTTTTGGAAAAAGAGGTCATGGGCCGAAAACGCCCATGACGGACGTTTCTGGTGGCGTATCATGAAATCGGTGAGACTCGGGATTAGGTCTATGATTGGTCGCATCTTATTCATGACATGTAACGTCAGTATGTTGTGTAACTAGCGTTATCTGCTGGGTGAGTAACCGCTGTGTGAGATATGTTTACGCTGGCTTTGCTCTCTCGTCGTTAGGATCACCCTTCAAATACGCGACGGCGGCTCCTTACGAATACGTAGTATGAAAGTGCGATTTGTATGAACAACATGTTTGTAAATATCTTGGACAATCTGTTTTGATATATTTTTAGTTTTATTAAAGTTGTATATCAACTCTTGTATAATAATATAGGAAAATATGTTTGCAAGAAAAATATAAATAAATGAGTCCAGTGGGATGACAGTGGACATTGGATCATTAATTTACCCACAGATATTCATGAGTTGGCGGGGTTTATCAGCAGACCAAGATTTGGGGCGTCTGATGTACTTAAGTTGTTATATTTTTTCTTTTTGATATGTGAAAATATGCAATCGAATTTTTATTTGTGTGTTTAATTTGATTTTGGTTTCATCAATCTATTTTTTAATTATTAATTTTATATATTCTATTTTAATTCTGCAAAATAGATAAATATAATAATTTTTGTAACAATGATAATAATAATTATTTATCATATTTTATTAATATGTAAAAACTATTATACATATACTATACAATATGTTTTATTTTATCATAATAATAAAGTTAAACAAATTGTTTTCATGATATAATTAAGATGTTAATTTTAAGCATATAAAAAACAAACAATTTAATACTTAATAGAAATACAATATTAAAAAACCAACGACTTCATACTTAATACTATTAGGTGTATTCAAACATTCGTATAAATAAAAAGTTCTAATCGGCATTGTTAAAAAAAACAAATGTCCCCTAAGGAGTCATTTGTATTTTTACTTTATAAAAGCAAAATTTCTTTTAATTTATATGTTTTTAAAATTTTTCATGACTTATTACCAAATTTTAAATTTGACAAAATAGAAAAACGAAAATATTTGGTTTTGTCATTTTGAATGCTTTTTTGAATGTTTTCCAATAAGAAAAACTACATATTCAAATATATGTCATACTCTCTATCATGCTGAGCTTGTGGTAGGCGTTCAACGTTTCAAGGCAAGGCACGGGGAGAGAGAGGGTCCACTAGGTTCGAGTCCCGGTGGGGATGATTTATTACATGTAGTTGTAATTAAAGTGTTTATTTGTAAAAAAACAATATTTATGATCTAATTAGAAATAATCGGATATTAGTTTCATGCTAATTAAATAAAAGCATGTGTATTTTATAAAATTTATTTAAAAACTTATTTACTGAAAATTTAACTAAAATTAAATATTGATTTTTTTAATAAATAAACAACTAAATCTGAATCTATTAAGCATATTCAATATTAAACTAAAAAAATGTAGCAAGGAATTTTAAGGTCTAGTTTGGGGATCAAGTTACTTATCGGCAAGGCATAATGAAAAGCATAACACCTCTTCCTCTAAGCTCCTAAAAGTTAGGTTTCTACTAAACAAACTATTTAAATCTGACATAATATAATGCAAGAATGCTTGCTCCCGGACATATAGTAAATAAAAACATAGTCAAAAGAAAATCACAGACGGTAATAAATCGAAAGGCGTCATATAATATAATATATAAGCACTGGTTTTAATATCATTTTACAATATATTTTAAAATTATTTTGATTTATTGTCAGAATGACAATCAAAACCCTTTGTTTTTCTTCCTTTCTTCATCTGTCTTTCCCTTATAGAAAATATTATTTTTAAAAAGTAATATTATTTCTAACAATGTTGGAAAGTCAAATTTTTATAGTAATTATTATCATGTAGAAGGTAAGAAGAATATGATTTAAGATGCCTTTTCATCGGGCAGGTTGGAATATTTGGGATCAATGGGTGACCCACATTTGGCCTCTGATTATTTGTTTGCTCTAAAAACAAACAAAGGATCGTGGGACTGGCAGTTCTTGATCAATTGCTAGTCGATTCTTTCTGCCGGGAGAAAGAAGAATCAAGCTATTGGAAGCGAATGTTAACGTACCTTTCACAAATGAAATTATTTGGTATATATAGTAGATGTTTTCCCAATTGAATGACGATGGATTCTCTTGACTGGATGGAGATTTTGCAATCATATCGTATGATTAACGGATAATTAGGGAGGAGTTATTGAGGGTGTCTTACTTCCGCAGTAGTGAGATTTGGTTGATTTACGGGATGAGCTCTTTAGAACATCGGTGTTGTTGGCCCTTGGGGCGAATGAACTAGGCTCCCGTTTTGGGCCGGTGCTGCAGGAGCACAGGCGTTTGATGGCGCAGCTATCGTCCTCTTTTCGCTTACTTCTTGGGCGGTGGTGGGCTGCCTTATTTTCGGTGATCGGTGCCCAGTATGGTTACGGCGGCGTGGTGGGTGTATCGTTTCTTGGTGGAGTGCGACTTCCGCGTAGTAGTCGTTCAAGGGTGGTTGGTTGAGAACTGTCGCGTCAAATGTCACGTGATAATGAACACCCCGACTTTAAGCGCTCATTTCCCTCTAGTTCCTTTAGTTTCTTCGAGAACATCTCGACCGTTGGCATTGTATCCCGATGTGAAGCTTTTGCTTCTGCCCAGTTGAGACTTCTTTATAACATTCCCCGATGCGGCCTTTTGTTAGAATCTCTTTTGGCGTTTTGTGATGCCTTGCGGGGTTGTCTCTTTCCTTGTTCCTAGGACCCGGTCGTCTTTCTTCATGTGTCTCTTCAAGTAATATAGCCGGGCGTTTAAGGGCTAGCTTAGTTAGAGTCTTTGTTATCTGAGTGGCTCATTAGTCTGATCGTTCTCTTCTTTTTCTTGTATGGGAGGATGGCTCCTTTGCGTACAGGTCGAGGCGGACAGATTAGTGAATCTGATGTTCAGCTGGATTTGCTCCTTCAAGATCTTGAGAGACCTCTGTTCCTTAGGTAAAATGAGGGTAGAGAATTAGTGGTCAAATAAGTGAAATTGGACATCGAAGTCGCCATCTAGAATCTTTCTGTGATGGGACCTAAGCGAGTTGAGCCTTTATATGGGAAGTCCATGGGCCCCAGTTTGGTGTCGATCTTGATCTCCAGCGTTTGACCTCCTCGTTTGTTTTAAGTGCCCGAATGCTATTGCTTCTTGAGGAGTGGCTTCAACAATGGCTACCTCAGTTTCCTTCATCCCACATATAAAAAGAAAGTCTTGCAACATTTCACTTGTCTGCCCCTCTCAATTTTGCTTGATTTCTGGGGTATGATTGGGCTGTTGGTTTCTTGCCCAAAGGGAGATAAGGAGCTTAGGTGTTCCTAGTATAGCTGTTCCTGGACCTCTGGTGTGAAGCCGTGAGGGCTTTCCTCTTGTTATCTAGCGTTCAGCTCCTCTGATCATCTCGGATCTCCTGTCTGCTTATAAATTTTGGAAAGAGCGTTACTTTTTTTTTTTTTTTTTTTAGTGGCGCAGGTTGATGCGATCCTTACAAAGAGACACGACAGTGTTCAAAAATTATGCGGACCACTTGATAATCAATGAGCTTTTCTTTAGTTTAATTCGGTCTAGTTTTCATAAATTATAAAGGTATCCCTAAATTTGCATTGGTTGTGTGCTTTTGGTGTTAAGCCTGATCTTCCCAGCCAGAAAGGCGGTGCGTGGCGGAAGTTGACCAGTGTCTTCCGGCGTGCTTACTCTTGAGCTTATTGGAGTGGATGTTCCAGAATCTTTGGAGTTGAGGTCCTCCGCCTCTTTCGCTGAGGCCTTCACCTCCTCCGTTGTAAGTTCTCTCGTGCAGAGACTCGGATTTGTCAAGCCCACTAAGGAGCTGTATCTTGATATTCGCTTTGCACACAGTGCGATCCTCGTCATCACCTGAGGTTCTTTGATCCTCGAGAGGTCGGGTGACTTGCACAGTGGAGGGAAGCTTTGGCTCTCCTCCGGGGTTACTCAACAGTTCCCGTGTCTTTCTGTGTCTACCTTTATCTTGGTTTTGAGTTATGTGTTGACTTTATGTTGGGTATCAGTAGGTGGCTACCCATCGAAGGTTTGGCAAGGCCGGGTGAAGGCAGTCACGTCATGCGGAGCTGGCGAGAATGACCTCTTACCTTTGAGTGTTTGAACTACGGATCGGATGCAAATATGGCCGGAGAAAGGTCGTGAAGCTTGCGGGCGTTTGAGCACCACGATGGGCGCTGTGGGCGAAGGTGGGAAAGAAAGGCTCCCAGATGAAGCCCAGGTGGCGATGGACTTTGAGAGGAGTCGGGGACGGGCTGCCAGGGATGATCTCTTCTTTGGTGGCCGAGGATGGCTGTGGGGTGCGGGGCGAGCTTTAGGTGGTCGGAGGTGCAATCATCCTAAGTGAAGTAGCAGTTGCTCAAGGGGAAAAGAAGAGCTGCGTCTTTGTGGATGGTATGTAATAAAGCGTTGCTAGATAGAGCCGTCGAAGCTACAGTTTGTGAGCTCTGTGGATGCCCTGATCGATGGTGCCATGGGTTGTGGGAACCTTGGGCGGGGAAACTCTGGATTTGTTCGGAGGACGGAGGCGATCGCGGTTTCAGAGGGATGAGGCTTGCACTCGGTGGAGGAGGCTGCGATGGCGTGTTTGGAGGAGGTTGCTAATACTGCCGGGGAGCTTAACTTTTGATATCCCTAGCGACGAGGCGGAGAGTCCTTTTCATATTTGTGGAAAGCCTGACCACCGGTTGAGAGGCCGCTCCTTTCTTCGCTTCTGCTCCCTGCTCCTTTGTACAGGGCCTCTTTGTATAATTTTGCTTGTTTTTATTTTTATTTTTCGTTGGGCTGAAGGCCGGATATATGTAATGTCGTGCAGGCTTTGGAAACTCAATGGTACCCAATTTTCTATCTCTATTTCTTTTTTTTTTTTTTTTTTTGTTTATAATAGCACCCTGTGCCCCATCTTTGAGTTGACTTGGATCGGTGGCTATGGCCTTGGCGGTTGGGGACCTTGAAACTAAGCACGAGGCTCGAAGTGGGATAATCTTGGTGGGCGAAATCTGCAGGCTGAGGCTTAGTTGAGCTTGGTTAGACTCTTGGCCCAGCACACGTACTGGGCTGTCTGCTGAGGCCTTTTTGGGCTGCCGAGGCCTTAGTTGGCGGTGGGCTGCTGGCGGGCTACTAGGCTCAGTGGGCCTGTCTTCCTGGGTGGAAGGCTTTGGCTCCTGGGCTCTGGGGCCTTGGTTGAGCGGTGGAGCTCTTCCAAAGCCCAGGCTGCCCAGAGGCTCGTGGAGAAGCTGTCTGCTGGTGGATGACTCTACAGGCTGAGGCCTTAGTTAGTGTCGAGCTCTTGGCGGGTTATTTGAGAGGCTCAGTGACTGGTGCTTTGAGTTGAACTGGCTCTTGGAGCTCTGGGCCTTAGTTAGTGTCGAGCTCTTCAAAGGCGCGAGTTGTTGAGGCTCAGTGCGACTAATCCACGGTGAGCTGGCTCTGGGCTGCAAGCCTTGGTTGAGCGGTCGAGCTCTAGCTGGTGTTGAGGCTACGTAGGCTGTCTGCGTGTTGAGACTTGTCACAGGCTGCAGGCTATCGTTAAGCAGTCAGGCTCTGAAGTGTTCTTCGGGCTGGTGGGCTGTCTGCTTTTGGGTTTGTTGGCTCTTGGGCTACGGGCGCAGTTGGGCGATGACTCTTCAAAGGCCCAGTGGAGCTCAGTGATATCTTGCCCTGGCGAGGCGGCTCTTGGGCTACCAGACATGGTTGGTGATGGGCTCTTGTGGCTACCGCCGTCTGACGGTGACTTCCATTCCTCGGAAAGATCTGGAGCGTCTTTAATCTTGGTTATGGAGGTGGAGCTTTGTGGATTACGGGACTGATTGTCAGATTTTCCGGGTTCCGGCTTCCTTATAGGATCGCTCCTCTGTGATGGAGCTAAATGTGAACCTTCTTCACTTTTTGGGGCGTAGTGGAATGCACATGTGATGAGACGTCAGCAGTGATCTTCTGGGAGTCACAAAGAGATCTGGGTTGGCGTTTAGTTAGATGGTCCTCTGCCCAGCAAGGTCTATGTTTCCTATTCTGTTCTTTATGGGAGTTATGTTATTCCTAACCGTCTGTGGGTGACCGTGCTGAGAATACATCCCAGAAGAAGACGGTGTACTAAGAAAGGCTTTAATCGCTTTCTCCATTTTCTCCTCATTTTTCTTCTCTTCTTTATGTTTCTCTTCTTTCTTTTCCTTTTCCTTCTCCTTTTCCTTCCCGTTCTCACTCTCTCTCCTTCTCTTTCTCTTCTTTCTTCTCCTTTTCGCCTCTTTTTCCTTCGTTGCCTCTCTCTTCCCTGCTCTTACTCTCTCTTTCTCTTTCTTAAGATTTTCTGTTTTGAGACATGCTGTTCATTCCCGAGATGTAAGGATAAACAGCTGTGATTGTAATCAATTATACCTTCATTGGAATAAGAACATTTTTTGGAAACATGAATTTGTGTGTCTTGAAATTAATAGTAATTTTCTCGGGTATTTTGGCGCAGTATACCTTTTTTCTAAGGATGCCTCATATTTTTGATCATAAAGATGTCAGTAATCGCGAACACCTGATGACTATCTTAAAGGCGATGATGCACTAAAGATTACGATCAGAGGAATCTATTGACAAGTGGCGTGGTGCTCGGCGTTCCAGAATGGGGTGAATTGCACCTTCTTATCTGGGTTCGTAGTTGGTCTAACGACGACGAGACCGCGATATAGGAGCCTTCCGTTTGGATGCCTGGTTTCCCCATGTGTTGGATTTTCTATGGCGAAACTTTTAAGACTAAATTCGCCAAGCTTGTAACTCTGGTTTTGACCTTTTGGTCGTAGTACCTTCTCTTGTCTTCCTTTGGTGATGTACATCGTTTATGGACTGATCACGCTTTTTCATCTAGGAGTCCTAGTTTAGAGCCTCTTGGGTTATCTTTTTCATGTTTACTGGTCCAGTCTTGGGGATTTTAATTCGATCTCAGGGGCCTGCGCCTCGGTGCCAAGAGCTAGACGAATGAGGTTTCTTGGAGTTCTTGACTGTGGATGCGCCAGCCAGCTGACACCTCGGGGAGGCTGTTCTACCCACTTGCCTTTTAGATCTTCAACAGTTCCTTGTTGCTTTAAGGGTTTTGATGGTGACCACTTTGTCCATTAGATTGCTGGATGGCTGGGGGCGTGTAGTGGATATGTTGCTTCCGGTACGAAATCACACGAACTTAGGTGTCTCAATTGCTTCCCGTTATGACACAGCGTGCCCCCGGGTTAATCGTGCCATTATAATTACGTGAACAAAGTTATGTACCTTTTTGTTAGTGATGGTGGCCAAGGCAAACCGCCCATTTGGTGAAATAATCCACCTACTGACGATAAATTTGCATTGGCCTTTCAATGGGCGAGAGGTCCAGTTATCTGCCGGCTCTTTGAAAAAGGCCGGGGGCTTGTAATGATCAGTGGATGGATCGGATGGGAGGTGAGAAGTGGCTGTTCGATGGCATTCACGACCTTCAGTTCACATTGCGTCTCACTAAGAATTGTGGGCTGATGTCTCACATGGGCTTCCAGCGGTCTGCCATTTGATATGATGGTTCACACCACGCGTATGTGTTCTTCCCTCGATCGTCAAATCGCGTCTCCGCCTGATACGCGAGGATGGGTGTGAAAAACCTCGCTTATAAAGGCCCCCAGATGAATAGTGAATTTGAGTAGACTTCGACCTAGCTTTGATGCCTTCTTTGAATTGTTTTAGCGTGGCCCTTCTATTAAGTAGTCCCCGAATGGGGTCCCGTCGACTCACACGGCTCCGGACGCGGCGGGAGACTCTTTGAGTTGTTGAGATCTCTGGGAAGCTTACAGAAGATGTTTCAAGCGGAAAAGTGAGTTGTTGAGGTCTTCTTGGGAGGCTGTTACCAGTTTTGCTAAGGCATGCGACTGCGAAGATTTTACACTCTTGGTATGTGTCGACCTGAAACTATGCTGAACCTTAGTAATTCCCGTGCCTTTTTGAGTATAGGATCATTCTTTCGCCTTAAAACTACTCGTGTGGGATGTCTTCTATTTTCTTTACTACCAGCCGGGTCTTCACATGTCTCGCTAATCAACTTCCATTGAATGGGCGAGGTTGAGTCCAGCTATGACGACCTCATACTCGGCCTCGTTGTTAGAGGCTCGGAACCCAAATTTGAGCGCATACTCTATATCTATTCCTTCTAGAGAGTCCAGGTGTAGCTCTCTCATGAGCATTGGCGGGCCGTCTCTGAATGGCTTTAAATTGGGAGGTGGGGCGTGTTTCAGTATCTGTTGGCAGCTCTGGAGTGAATTCCATATTGAGATGCTGCAGATCTGCCCCTTACAATGCTTTGTTTTTGGTTTTAACTCGATGTCTGAACTGCTCGGCTCTATGGCCTTCCATTCAATCTTCCAAGGTCTCTGGTTTATGCTTTGCTTTCATCAAATATTTGTTGGGTTCGATGTTATGCAGTAAAATGGGGTTCAGGACTAATTTACCAATGTCGGAGATTAGTTCTTCCATCTTTGAGGATACCTCTCACTCTGCTCCTCTCGAGCTCGGCTACAATATTATTGGTGCTACCTCAGTCTTTATCTCACGTCGGGACGGCGTTGGTTGAAATCTGAATCACGCCGAAGTGCAGTGAAACTCTCCCACTCGAGGAGGGCTTACCGAGAATGGGGGAGCTCGTAGAGATCAGTTGGCGTGAATGGTTCTTCGCAGCGTGAATCTCATTGGAAAGCTTTTTTCAGAATCTGGAAGAAGGGTTAACACTTATCGTTGGCCACACAGACGCCAGCAGTAGCCTTGGTATCCTTCCGATAAAGCGTTGGACTTCTTTTATGTAGCTTGATGGTGACGGCATGCTGATGACTTTTATCTTGTCGAGGTTTGCCTCTATTCTCGGTTGTTGACTATAAAAACTTCAAATTTTCGGTTGAGACTCAGCGCATTGGCGATTCTTCATGTTGTGTCTTCCGGGATCGAGATCCTCGTTGATTGATATGTGGGCTCGGCCGTGGTGATTACATTATGTGTCTATATATACCTCCATGGATGCCCATTTTGTTTTGAACATCACGTTACAATCTCTACGGTAGTAGCTCACATGTTTTCAGATAAAAGGCATTACCCGATAGCAATAGGTCATATACATGACAAATGAGGTCTTCTCTTAGTGGTGGGTCATGCCAATCTGATTATGTCGAAAAGCATCCATAAATCTAAGGAGTTCATGTGGTGGTGATGGCATCTACTATAAGGTCACGTCGAGGTAGAGGAAGCTATCTTTGGGCATGCTCGTTGATGTCAATAAAGTCGTCTGAGTGCGCCACATTTGTTGTTGCTTTTAGCGAGTGCGGCGTTGCTTGACGACCCAGAATTACTTTATTCTGTCCTTTCTGCCTGGAGGAGCTTACCGACCTCCTCATTAATCGCTTTTTATCTTTCTGGAGTGAAACTCATTCTTTTTACTTAGAGACGGTTTTGAAGTGGGTGACATTTTGATGCGCCAGTGATTGAAATTGATCCTCCCGTATCCTCTGCGCTTCTTCAGAACGTCTTATTTCTATTTCAGAAGTGGGTGGGAGGCTTAGGTCTTCTGGCGGCTTGGGTAGATGTGAGCGGGGTGTTGGGACATCAAAATCAACTGCACAGCTCAGCCTTCTGGGAGGCTGGGATGGTCGTTTGCATAGGTGTGCGCATGTCGAGCTCGTCCACAGTATATGTTGTTGACCGCTTTGCTTCATTGATGTCGGTAACACTCCCGGCCCTTGTATTTGGTCTCTCCTCGTGAATCATTCCTACTCAGTTTGTGGTAAACTTGATCACCATGTGGTAGCTTTGAGGATGGCTTTTATGGCGTTGAGAGGAGGATCTTTAATAACACGTTATAAGCGGAAGGGAGGCATCTACTATGAGAAATCTTCTTGTCGTTGTTGCACGCACGAGGTCTTCAAGTAAGCACTTCATTGTATGGTTTGATGGCACTTTATATAGAGAGATCTCGTGGGATGGAGATGGCGGTGGGACACATTCTCCCGACACAAATTACCATCTTGTCAAAAGCAATGCGAAGATGATGTCGGTTGAGCTCCCATTGTGCGACAAGGACTGATGGATTGTTTGTTAACCCCTGACTGCCCTTATCTGAGGATCGCATGAGGGTGTTGACATACTCCAATACGAATCCCGAGATGTTATGGCGGTGTCAAAAATTCGAATTAGTTTGGACACTGCTTGCACTCCCATTACCTCTCCTGACTTGATGCTATGCAAATGAGCCTTCCTGACAGAGCTGGACTCCCCACCTCTTGCAAATCTCACGAAGATCATGGATTCCCAAGCTTGTTGATGCTGAGTTAGGCCTCAATGGTGGTGGCTGCGCTGATCGACCTTCAAGGCTATGGCGGCGAATGTCCGTTGAATGAATATTCTTCTTCGAAACATGTGCAAACAGATGAATGATGCCAGTGAATGTATGGAACTCACCTTGTCTTGGTGTTATCTCTTTTGGTAAGAGTATCAACCTCCTCTGCGGTTGGCATCCTGCAACGATTTTCATGTTTTTCCCTCACCTTGAGACTGTGATGCTGCCCAATTTGTCGAGAGGTGAATCGCGGTGAATACCGTTGATGTAGCTCGGGTGAGGTGGTCAGGGCCAGTCTCAATTCTTCCTGCCTCTTGGGACACGTTTGTCCCTCCTTAGGGATCTCTCTCAGACTCTTACAGCTCTACCGGGGGCCGCTCACAGGTGTTTTAGTCTTGCTTTTCTCCTTTATCGTTTGAAGGCATTGTCTTGAATGTAAAAGGCTTCTGCCGTTAATATATTCTCCTTTTGGCGAGCACCTCGACCATATTTTCACGGGATGTTTGAGATGGAAAACATACCAGTCTTAGCTTGCACTCTAGCCCCGATGATGAGATGCGATTATAGCAAACTTCGTCGGTACATCACCTTCAAAGGCTTCGGCGGTGAACCTTGAACATAAGACCTGGGCTTTCTTGCGGGCTCTACTTTATGGTTAGCAAGTGATAACTAGGCTTTTGGTATGTTGCAGCTATTGAAGGAGGTGGAGCAGAATGGGTGGAGAGCTCTCTAAATGAGGCCGCGATGGTAGGAGGCTGGCTCAAGCAGCAGCGCCTTTTAGCATGATGCGAAGGCTGGCTGACGCGCGTGCGGGGTCTTGATCGTGACTCCATACAGTTTCTTATAGGTGTTAAGATGGTTTCTTGGGATCCTTCGTTCATCAGGCAGCCTGTTGCATCTGAACTTTCTTTGGAAGGGAAGTGTAGCACCTCGAGTGAGCAGTGACTCGGTTGTTGCACAGGCGGGGTGTCCATAAGTGCAGACTCTGTACTTTATGACTTCCTTCATGTGTTGAGCTCACGTTGGATACCCTTGAACCTCCTGTTTGTTCCCATGATCAACTCCCCCTCATTCGCTGGAAGTGCAAAATAGATCAGTCTGATGACTGATGAATATGTTGTATGGATTGCATCCCTCTTTGAGGGGCTAGGTGAGGTCAGTGCCCACACAACAGAACTGGATTCTGCTTCTACCTATCGGGGTAGAGGTGTGGTACACGCTCTTCTTGAGGGGTGGTGTTATGGCCTTCTTGGAGTGCAATAGTGCTTCCCTTGGTGGTGCATTTGCTGGTGAGTTTAGCTCAGTTCCTATCAGCAGTTGGTTGGTGAGGCGGGTGCCTACCTCGTGTCAGTGTTAGTCACCTTGTCTCTAATGAGCCCCTCCCGGGAAGTCGGTTGTCCACCACTTTGGCTGGTCTTGCATTAGGAGGATTGGTGTGTTACCTTGTATTCAAGTTGATACCATCACGATTCTTGAGAGATTAGCTTTATTTGTAAGGAATTCGTTCTGTAGACCTTCGGTAGTGAGGGCCTTCGGCCAGGAGCTGAAATTTGGGCATGTTACAGGATATAGTGACCTCTTTGGCTCTGGGCCTTCACCTCCTGCAAAAACAAGAAGCAAGAGATGATGGTGGAGACACCAAATATTGCGCTTAGTACTAAAATGGGTTCTTTCTGTGGAAAGAAAAGTCAGCTAGCAGAGAGAAGCCCGAATGTTACTGCGTACCTTTCACGATGGGTGACTGGTATATAGTAGATGGTTTTCCCAATTGGATGATAAGGATTCCCTCTTGTTGGATGGAGGGTTTTGTCTTTATATTTGTCGAGACTAATAGGGATAATTAGGACGATTATTGAGAATTATCTTACTTCCCTTGAGATTTGATTTGATTTACAGGATATGGGCTCTTTAGGCTTTCCGTGTTATTGGCTCTTGGGGGGCGAATGGCCCAGGCTTCCATTTTGGGCGGTGCGGGAGCTGCGAGTGTTTACCACTAAGCTTGCTTATAAATCCTCTTTTAAACACACTTCTTGGGCGGTGGTGGGCATGCGCCTATTTTTTAAACCAGTCATGTTAAAGTTGTAAATATTTTCAGTTGGATCATCGTAGTCTGACATTGATTGCATGGCTGTGGTTGTGTGGTGATTATTTTGTAACAATTCCAACAATTGTGTGGATATTGTGCGTTTGGGTTTCAGAAGGCTCTTCTGACTATAAAACGTATTTACTAGATTGATAGGAACTCATATTTATATAGTTCTAAGAACTTTCTTTCCTATCAGATGCAGGATATGACAAATTTTCACTCCCAATGTAAACACAGACTGTAATCCCAGCAGATTACGATGTCAGCGGATACAACACCCTAAGCCAAATGAAACGAACCCCTGACCGAAGGTGAAGGGATTCTCGACTTTTGTATTTGCAATGAGAGGCTAAACCATGGAACATTATTCTTTGGACTAAGGGACCTCAAGGTTTAAAACCAGCGTCTGTAGTTAAAGAGGAACCTTAATATAGTTCCAGCAACTCCCCTATTGATGTGAGATGAATAAACACCCTCTATGCAAACACGACAACGTCCTCCTTGTGAATATACATGTAGTGCTGGGACCAGAGATAAGCTTGTAGGACCAAATGAAGCGGACCCCACCGGAGTGTGGCCCGATCTTGGGGTCATTGTTGTTGACTATTTTGTCGTGTCCATGAATTTTTATTTTTATTTTATAACTCATTTGGCTGACATGTGATGTGAGTGAGAACGGGCATCCGACGATAATTGACCCATTGCCCACTTTTAACGGCGAGGCCTTTATGGAAGCCATGGCGTTGTGTTTGCCAGTGTGCAGGCTATTGTGCGAAATTTGGGGGCGGGGGATTCGAATAACCTCACAGAGGTTTAAGGCCCACATCATCCTCAGAGCATTCACGGGGAGGAGAATGGATGGTTGCTAACCATTGGTTCCGGTAGTCAGGGAAAATGTTGGAGGGGTATGGAGATCACCTCCGCGTGAGCAAGGTCGATCATTGCATTCCAGCTGGGGATGAGTCCCAAGTATGGTGGGATTGGGTTAAGACCTCGCAAAGATGACAATGGCTTAGGCGAGTTCATGTTTCATAGGCAGTGTTTTGACCAGCTGTTGGGCATGCAGCCTAGGAGTTCCTAGAGCTGAAGCAGGGAACGATGACAATGATGAAGTACTTGGCTAAATTCATAGAGTTAGCTCGTTTTGCTAATGACTCGTGGCCTGAACTGGCGGTGAAGTCGGATGGACGGCTGCTCCCATGGGCAAATATAAGTTGCCTCTTCTGAATCTCTGGACTCTATAATGGTCAGGACTGCTTCTGGCCATAGAGAGAGAGAAGGATGGGCATCCGAGGATGAGGATTGACATGAGAGGAGGCCTGATGCCCTTCTGTGGTTGGAAAGAATCAGAAGGCTTAGTTCAGGGTTTCAAGGACGAGGCCACGATATCAGAGTGGGCGGACCAGGTTCCTGGTCAGGCCTTTGACATGTTTCCATTGCCATCAGCCCCGAACATGTAGGTACCTAGGCAAAAATTCCAGTTTTGATGCAACGAATTGATCGCCAGTGGGATGTGCCTGAGACTCGATGTATTCCCTTCGCCACCAGTGTGGAGTCGGAGGAACGTGCTCAGTCCCAGAGTGCTGCACAAGCACCTTACGCTCTGCAGACGAGCTAAAAGAAGGCCAAGAGTATGGTGAGCAGGGCAGACTCCGCAATGGGGCATCGAGACGAGGCGTGTGCGCCGTCACATGCTAAGCCCGGAAGTTGAGTGGGTTATCACGAAGTGCGTTTTATTTTATCGCCTATGGGCTAGAATACTATTGAATTATGATTGCCTCCACACATTCTTCATCTCTATACATTGTGTGAGAGGATTGGGCTTAGAAAATTTGAGATGGAAGAAGCTGGGCGTGTGGGTTCTTCCCCTAGGGACTAGAGTGAGTGTGATCAGATATGTCGGGATTGTGAGTTTGAGATCTCAGGGATTCTTCTCATGGTGGACCTTCGGGTGATGGACATGCTCGGATTTGATATCACATTCTTGGCATATGGTTGGTTGATAACACATCAAGTTGTCTGTGATTGTGATGTGGGAGAGTTTACCATCTACACACAGTGGGTGCTCATTATTGGTTTCACGAGACCGAGAAGCACGATGCTTTACCTCAGACCGTGTACGACTCCAGATGGAACGGACCGTTGATGGGTTGGCTAGCAAGCCTTACCCTAGAGGACGAGGTAAGACAGGACTTATATCTACCTCGGGTAGTGTGTGAGTATGAGGATGTCTTTCCGGATGAGTTATCGGGATTACCTCCACAAAGGGATGTAGACTTCTGTATTGAGTTACACCTCATTGTCATTCTGGCTCCACCTTGGATGGCGTTGAGTTGAGTTGAGACTCAAGTCAGATGCAGGTTGTTGATGAGAGGTTTCATTGGTTGATGCGGCTACCACCATAGGGCATATGGTTTTGTTTCTATGAAGAAAAGATGAGCAGCCATTTGTGCATTGACTTAAACGATTGAGACGGGGTTACAACAGAGTGGTATATTCCCGAGTTATGACTTCAGTTTGCATTACCATCAATCTGAACGACGATAGTGACGAATACGCAGTCGAATGAGTCTGACTGGTATAACCAAGGATGTGATGCCGAGGCGTAGGTGTGAAGCGTAGTATGATCAGGCTCGGGAAGCGTTGGGAGTTTGGTGCTCGCCATCCCTACAGACGGATGAGTCTGGGGAAGTGGAGACCGAGAGACAGATGTCAGGACGGGTATGGTTAGGTATGGTGTGAAGTGGGTCATCCACATATGGGTAGTCTTGATTATGGGGATGGAGTTTGGTTCCTAGTTAGAAAAATGAGAGAGAAGATCCTCAGAGAGTTCCACTGCTCTCGATTTATTTATTGCATCTGTTGGCACAAAAGATGTCTGTGATCTTCATCGCCGGTATTCTTTGACGGATGGCTGTTTTATGTTGGAGATTTTGTTCGACGATGTCTCACATGTTAGCAGGTAAAGGCTGAGCATCAGAGGCCAGCGGGGCTACTCAGTCATTGGAGGTAACAGAGTGGAAGTGGGAGCATATCATGATGGATTTTGTAACTCACTTGCCATGGACGCAGTAGGGCATGATACCACGATATGGGGTGTGATGGACCGACTCACTAAGTGACATATTTTCTAAGCCAGATGCGATGACCTTCACTAGAGGAATTTTCTTTGGGTATATTACAGAGATTGTCGTATGGGTGCCGGTCATCACGTATCGGTTTATAGATCCCAATTCTGGCTTGCACTTTTGGAAGAGCACCAAAAAGCCATTGGAATGCGGTTGATGATGAGCAGCTTTTCATCACAGTAGATGGTGGTGGGAGAGACCATACAGTTTGAAGGATCTTCTGGAGGCATGTGTGGGTTATAAGGGTAGCTGGGAGGGCGCGCATAGTGGAATTTGCCTACTACCGCATTGATTATCGGGCGAATATACGCCTGCACCCTGCTGAGGCTTTGTATAGGAGGCCATCTTGGAATCATAATTTGCTTTGGATAGGGTGGGAGAGGCTCATCAACTGGTCGAACTTGGTTAGAGAAGACTTTTCTCAGAATGTGGTTTGATAGAGCGTCTTCTCATGGTTTAGAGGCAGTGAAGAGCTATGCCGATAAACGACGGCGACCCTCTAGAGTTTGAGGTCGGTGATCCTGTCTTCTTGAAGGTGATGCCTAGAGATGGTGGTGGGTTCGACAAGCGGGGAAGCTAACGTAGTACATCTTCAGCATGTAGTGGATTGAGAGATTGTTGTTGACTTCTGAATCTGACAGCCGAGGAGGTTAATGTGTATCCTTGAATGGATGAATCGAGGGTTTTGGAGCTTGAGGCGTACAACTAAGTGAAGGTGTTGTGATGCGTGGGAGCGGGGACACTATCTTGGGCTGCAAATCTTTCATTGTTCGAGGATGAAGGTACGTGGTGTAGTTGTTTGGTGATTAAATGACTAGTTTATATTCATGTGATTGTGTATGATTGCATATGCATGGGATTTATTGTGAATGTGTGTGGAATTTTGAGACAAATTTCTTTTAAGGGGGAAGAATGTAAAACCCGAGAAAAATCCAATTTTTATAAACATGGTAAAACAGTAAATTCGATTTAAAATCCGAAACTTTTATAGATCTAGGAAAACGAAACGAATTTCACTGTTGGAATCATCTCATGAAATCTAGTTACCCCGTCGAATTGTCGGTCAGGATTATCGAATTTCATGTTCGAGGCAAGGGTAACGGTGACACTGACACTTGTTTGGATGGCTCATAATAAGCCGTAATGTCAAATGGAGGATAAGTCGGGGGTCTGGGTGGCCATGTGTCTGTTTTGATAGGATGAAATCCCCATTGTTTGGATAAGTGGATGAAATCCAAAGAGCAATGTTGAGTGACATGCTTGTAAGATCAGGACATCTGCCAGCTTGTTGGACAAGCAGTTCGGTGAAGGAGGAAAAGTGTTTGAGAGAAAGAGAGAGAAAAGAGAAAAAAGAGAGAAAGAAAGGGGGAAGGAGAAGAAGGAGAGAGAGGTCGCGCTATCTCACCAGATTTCCAAAATCAGGCCGTCGGCTTTCATCGGAAGCAGGAGACAGTCGATCCCCCACAAAGGAAACTATGGTGCTGAGTGCGGGAGTTTTGACAAGCTCCAAGAGGTGGTATTTTCCTGCTCGGTTTTGATAACAACCCAAAAGTCATCATGGCATGGTTTTTGTTTCCGGGGCGTGAGGTGACTCGTCTTTAGTCAAAAAATTTTAGGATGGAGGGAAATGTGCCCAGGTCGAATGAACTTGATCCCAGTGTGCGGCAGAAATTTTGGTCCTGGCTGTTTGATGTCGAGGGGTTTTACGGGTGCGAGCCGGCCCGGGATGGGCGAGGCCGGCCTTGCGCGGCCGCGACATTGGCCGCTTTACATACACATGGTGCAATAACTAACCGACTACAGCATTGACATGGCGTGCAAGCATGGCGGGTGGCGCAGTGCGTGCGACGGGCACGAACGCGACGAAACAAAGTTTACGAATAAATAAAAATAAAATTTTTATTTATTCTGTTGTTTTGTTCGTGTTTTTAAATGTTAGTAGAATGATTTTCTGTGTAATTGAGTCCCGATTCAAGGGACTTTAGCGTGTTATTGTTTTGAAATTTTAGTAACATCGTGTGTGAAAATTATATTGATGTATCGCTCTTTGACATATTAAAATCCTCCAATTTCATGTTTTTCGAGGCACCAAGGGTAGCGAGTGACACTTGTTTGGATGGCTCATAATGAGCCATGTGTCAAATGGAGAGGAGAAGTCAAAAGAATTGAAAGTAACTATGTGTCCACCTGACTTGATAGGATGGAAATCCATTGTTTTGGATAATTAGATGGGAAATCCAAGAGCGGTGAGATGACATATGTGAGAAGGGACATCTCCATGGCTTTTGGACAAACAATTCGTGGGGAGAGGGAAAATTGGTGAGAAAGAGAAAGAAAAAAGAGAAAGAAGAAAGAGAGGGAAAAAGAGAGAAGAAGAAGGAAGAGAGAGAACCTCCACCTTCTCTCTAGATTTCCCAAAAATTTGACCGTCAACTTTCATCAAAGCAAGAGACAAAGTCGACCCCCACAAAGAGAGCTACGTGTGGGTATCGAAATCGGGAAGTTTTGACCAAACTCAAGAGGTGGGGATTTTCCTGCTGGGTTTTATTCTTGGCTTAAGTCATCTAATGGCATGGTTTTCCCGGTGCGTGGTATGCGATGTTTAGTCCCAGTACCCCAGATGGAAAGGAGGAAATGTTAGTCGAATGGACGATTAAAATTATATCACGGGCGGATTTCGGGTCTGGACAGGCTATTATTATTGTTTGGTCCCAATTCAAGGGACTTTTGTGTTGTTGTTTGACAATTTGTGACATGCGGGTGAGCCCCGAGAATTTATATTGATATATGTCTTTGGCATATTGATGTGATGAAAATTA
Organism: Tetrastigma voinierianum; assembly: GCA_016808115.1. Lineage (NCBI taxonomy): Eukaryota > Viridiplantae > Streptophyta > Magnoliopsida > Vitales > Vitaceae > Tetrastigma > Tetrastigma voinierianum. The sequence goes on along the minus strand of JAEQBH010000419.1, from coordinate 122,407 downwards.
TTTTGTCATAATTGGAAATAATGCATGAAATATTAAGTATTTTGCACTCATATGCACGATCATTAACCGGTCGAGTGTAGGTGCATAGTGATAGTTGATGCCATTCTTGGTAGATAATGTGTGGACTGGAAATGGACAAAATCAGTAAAGTTCGTAATTATCGCAAAATAATAATGATAAATCACGTGTGTTGGGTGTAGCAAGATGAGGCGAACCGGCAGGTCTTGATACCACTAACCGCATCTGATCACCCTCTGAGGCAACCAGGATGTTTCTTTGAGTGAAGATCCTCGCTGTAATCCGTGACCTCTCATTCAGCCCTCGGTCGGAATTTCTGGCGTCGGAGCCTCGCGGCGAGCCTTGTCTAGCGGTCCCTACAGCCTCGGAGCCGCCCCTGAGCCACGGCTGGCTAAGCTGCTATCCGGATGCCATTGGCCGCCGCGCTCCTCTGCCAGGAGACTCCGCGGCTCGCCTGGGATGTGGCAACTCATCCTAATCGTGCGGGCTTCGTCTTGCAGAGGCTGGCTGTCTGGTCTCGATAAGATCATTCAGCGCAACCTGGAGCTCACCTGGACTGAAACATACCTTCAACCGCCGTAAGCTACTTGAACTTCATCCTCTGCTCGCTGAGCGATGAAGCGTGGATATGCTTTAGATCAGTTAAGTCTATCTCACCTCTTGATTTATCTGTTTGTAGTTTATGGCTGATGCCTGCTTTCGGGAAGAAGGCCTTGTGCCTTATAAATCTAGGCGATTTTACATGCTTCGTTTAGTTTGGCCTTGTGTCGTGCGACCCTTCAAATAATTGGCTGCACTGCACATCTGACTTTGAAGTCGACATCTAACACGGGATCAGCTTTGAACCGGACACTGCGGATACGAGAGGACTACAGAGGCAGCCTGAGGGATAGACGGGGCCTCGGCGGCATCAGCGGGCGGCTGACCTCCCAGTGGAGTCATGGATGGACAAGATGGCACCTGGCAGCGAGTTCCGGCATTGAAGAGCTGAGAGTCCTCATCTTCGCCCCCGACTTTTTGATTAAGTTTTCTCTTCAACTCTTCACAGCCCAGGAGGTGGCCTAGCACTCGGAGGCGGATTCAGACCCGATGACAGCGCAACCGCCGCCCGACAACCAAGCCAGCTCCATCAGAGATTTTTGCTTTGACGGAGCTTAGAAGGCGGAAGCTTGTGACCACCGGGCCTGGTGTGGTGATTGCGCTCAGCTTTAGAGCTTAAGAGAAATCGAGCTGATTCTACGAACCTTGACGAAATCGGGCAGTCTTTCTCAATGGAGCTTAGTTTTTGGTTTATAGTATAGGGGCTTCCGAGACGTTGCTGGCCGGACATGAAAAATCTACTAGTAAGGTATGAAGTGCCAGCCTAATAGGAGAGACTCATGGTGGAAGGAAGCGAGGGCACCGGGCGTGGAGCGTGTAGACCTCAAAATTATAGATGGACCAGATAATACGATTTTATCGACTCAAAGTAATGTAGGCGAAGCGGACATTCCGCCCAGCAGCGAACTACGACATTATCTTGACGTTGGGCCCATTCGAGCACACAGGAAAAACATGAAAATAATACCGCAAATCAAATATTCAACAACCTTCACACAAGTCATCTACGACGAGAGCAAGCACTCACGAAGATTATCGGGGTGTTAAGCCACGGAAAGCCAGTATAGATCCTATGTCGGATCATATTCCGATTGCGACCGCTCGGGGAAAAGAAATATCACTGACCTATGGGAGGAAGAATCAGAGAATTACAGAGGAGGTCAGGCGCTGGAGAAATAAAGGAAGCCCTCGGTAGTCTCCTTTGGGCTAAAAAGATAGAAACAAGCCACATGGACACTGACCACTTGTGTCCTAAAAAGCCCGATAGGCCCTGAAATACCCCAATAGTTGGGGCCGAGTTGGGAAGGACGGTTTTGATGATGTTGCGGGGAACCCTTTCATGGAAGGGGTCTGCGGGTGAAAAGCAGACCATCCCAGCTCAGCGACCTCGAAGAAACATATACCATCCCGAGCACGGAAGCGGCGCAAAAGTCAAGTCGCGTCGTGAGGTCGCTACTCGGGCGCGGAGGTTGATGGCGTTTATGGTAACCACATCACGAAGGGCCAGGCCTTACTAGGTCCCACGATCCGCAATATGTTGGGCCAGCCCAGTTGGGTAATCGACCCCCAGGATATTAGTAGGTTTATTTCCCTTTATCCTTATGCGCCACCAGGAGCGTTTCGGGGTTCAACCACGAATTTGAGCGACCAGGAAGCATCCTAACGAATCCGAGCAAGAAGCCAACAAGCGAAGAGTCATTGCCAATCACGTAAAAGAAGAAGCTGACCGGACCCATAATAAGCGGATGAGTAAACGAAATCCAATCAATTTAGCCCTAACGCCGGGTCGCACGATCGAAGAGAAACGAAGAGGTAGAGGCGGGTGAGGGTCAGAATAAGACGGAAGAAGCTACCTCGGAAGAAATGCGGAAAAAGACTCTGCAAAGGGTCGAGCAAAGAACTGAGCAAATAAAGTACGAGGGATCGCGGAAGGGGTTGGAGGACCGGGAAGAAGCACCGGGACGGAGGAGTGCGAAAGAGCGAAAAGGAAACTAGAAGAGGTAGAAGCGGCGCGAAAGCCCGAGGTGGAGTCATTATCCCGCGAGACATACCATATGGCCCGACTGACTAAGCGCTAACTAACCCGACCTCGGCGGAGGCCGTGGAAATTGCATCCGATGCAAGCGATCTGACCCTTGCCCGCACGTGCCGCCGTACGAGTACGGGAGCAGTGATACCAGGGTTGTGAGCGCAAGCCCACTCACGAAAAGCGAAAGAAGTGGCGCGCCCAGCCTTGATACCGGGCCCCTCGGTACCCATTAAAAGCGAAGGCCGGCCCTCACAGGTCAGGGCGATCTTGGATGAAATAGAAGGTCCATATCACGCCGTCGGATTATGTTCGCCCGATCTGAAAATAGAGAATAACCCTAACAGATATCATCCTACCAATCAACCAAATCTTATCAATAAGGAAAGGAAAATAATAGCAGAGATCATCACCGGTTGCGGATCTCCCCCGATAAGAAGGAAGATTGTCCCGGATAAGAAGCTCTTTCTAAATCCATTACCAAATCAGATCTCGATAAGAAAATCCCATCCAATGAGAACGAATACTGAATTCTGATCTGGTTGGACATACACTATAAATACATGGCCACCCAGAAGCGGTGAAGGAGTCGCACTCTTGGGCGCATACTCATATGCAACACATTCGCCCTCTCTGGCCGAGTCTCTCTTTTCCTCTCGAAGGCCGACTTGGGCGTCGGGCCGGCGCGGGCGAAGCCCTCGGCGGAGCCCCCCTTCTTCCTTGTTTTGTCGGGAGGGTGCCGTCAGGAGCACAGCGGATCAGCCGATGCGGCGATCTGGCAGCGGGACAGTCAAGGCACCGCATCCCGACCGTAGCAATCCGGGTCGATGACCCCAAATGCAGCTCCGGCCCGATTAGGTTGAAAAAGGCATCATCAAGTACTATGAAGTTGTTTTTTTCAGAGTTGTTATTAAGTCGTGACTTTGTTATTTTGGTATTATTTAGCTAGTTAGTTTAGTACTTTGGTTATAACAATGCTCCAGTATTATTTATTTATTTAATTTTGTTTACTATTATTATATTCTTTAGACTCAATCATTTTATATATTAATTATTATAATATATTTATATAGTATTTATTTTTTATTTAAGAATGATATAATTTGTAAAATTAATTTTTTAGTAGTTTTTAATATTTTTGGCCCGTTTTAAGTCTCACCTTCGTATGAGTTGGTGAAAACTATCTTGAATATAAATGTGTCCAATTACTGACCCATTTTGGCCCTCGGCCGAATAGTTTGGCCCCAATGAGTTGAAACTATCCGTTTACCAACTCTGATGGAGGAAAGATTGATGATCGGTATATTATTACTTTTTATATTCTTTTAAAGAAGGTTATCTCGGAGATTGTGATGAATAAAAATAATAATTAAAAAATTAATTACCATAATGACCTATGAGTACCAAATATTGAATAAATAAAAAACTGTTAAAGTTTAACATGTAAAATTTTTGGATCAAATTATTACCATTCTCAAAATTTACTTAACTTATATCATGACCTCTGGAACGTAATTCTCCCTATATAATATATTTTAACTTATTATTGATATATTTTATCTAAAAAGATATAAAAAAGAATATAGATGATATATTTCCTTATTTTATTTTCTTATTTATTGTAATGCTATATTTTCATATCTACCAAACATTAAATAAAATATATTATCCTATTTCTTATCTAATTTCATGCTATATTAATTTGGTCAGCTAAATCTGACCGTAAAGCTTAAAATGTAAAGTTCTTAAAACAAGGTAATAAAAATAAGGGCTTTTTCCTTAAAAAAAAAAAAAAAGGGCTTTCCATAAAATAAATAAATTTTTAAATGGGACACAGTTTTATCATTTACATATGTATGGACTCCGCTATATATAGGGGTATCTCGGAGTTAATTTGATTACAACAAAATAAAGTTTTAGGTGAATCTCTCTTTGGTTAACCAATATGGCGTATAGAAAATCGATCACAGTTGCACTTTTCGTTATTTTCCTCATCATTTCTCAAGGTATTTACACTTAATTATCTCATACCTCTTATTTTTATTCTATTTTCTTGATCGTTGTCTTTTTGTGATAATAAATACACTTTGGAAGAAATCGAAGTTTTTTAAATATTTTATATCCAAATAAAAATCACTTTTTAAAAAGATGATTTTAGAATAAGTTTATAAATTACATTTATATTTGAATTCTCTTTTGAAAATATGATCTTTAGAATAAGTTTATAAATTACATTTATACTTGAATTCCCTTTTGAAAATATTATTTTATCTTACAACTATCATCATCAAAATCATATTTTAAAATTTTAAAAAGATAATTCATTATAAATTACATTTATAATAAATTTCCTATTTTAATAAAAGATTTCAAAAGTGGTATAATTTTTTTCATTTCATAAAATAATGTTAGCTAAAGCTTTGTCCAAAAACAATTTTAATTTAAAACTAATTTTAGATGCATAAAATTAAATTACATAGCTTATGCATTTCCTCTTCCATTACTCGTGTGGATTATGCACATATTGAATCCCATAATAGTGTTATAAAGTTGCTATGTATTTCATTCATTTTACACATTATGCATAAATCAAAATTTTCATATGTTATACATATTTACCCCCTCCATTACTCAATGTACATTATATGCACATGTTAAATCTCATAATCGAGTTGTAAAAGTTGTAACACCCTTATTCATAAACTAAAAAATTTAAAAAATACACCCCAGCACTGCATTTATAATTTATCTTTTATATATATATAAAGACATTTGGATATATCTATTGTATAAACATTATCACATATGATGCTTTATTATTGGGAATAACTAACAAATAATACTTTTAAAATTTATCTCAACAATAAATCTTGAACTTCTGGAAAAATTTTATATGGGGTTTGTGTGTTGGCCAGGAGTAAAGATGTATCTGCTGATACGGATTGTGACGATTGATCCATTATAGTGCATGTCAAAACTGACCTCGGTGCTGGATCTTTGTCAAGTTTTACGGACATGCTAAAGGTTCATTTGTTTACCCCTAATCCTGCTGCACCCACCCGCCCGCAAATGTTGCTGTAAATGATGTTACCATAACATCTTGTATTTTTTGGTTTGTAATAAGGCATTATATTGGCCACTTTTTTATTATAATAATGCTATCTACTAGCCACTCACTATATTAATAAATTGTTCTTTATGTTTTTAATCTCCTTTACATTAAGGAAAATAAGTGTAAAATAACAAAAACATATTCACTATTGCAAAATATTTTGGTTTGTAATAAGGCGTTATATTGGCTTATTACATACTCACTATTTTTGCAATCTATAGGGGTCTCCAACGGATCAAGCCGAGTCAGGCCTATAGGCACACATTGGATCAAAGGGTTGGATAGGCTGGCCTTATATTTTTTTTTAAGGCTACGCGGTCAGGCTTCACCGGAGGCCTTGTACTGGCGGGGCCTAAGGCGACGGATACGGTGGGTTTGGGTGGAGATGAGCTAGCAACCTAGGGTGGCAGGCCTGGCATGCATAAGGAGGTGGGCCTCACGGGTCCAGGGTGGGTGGGCCTCATGGGCCCATGGCGGGCGGGCTTGACAAGTCCAATAATTAAAACCATATTTTTAATTTTAACCCCCTTCCTCTTAAAATTTTAATGCACCAACTAAATTATACATATATTTGACTTATAATAAACTTTTAACAAAATACATATTACAAATAGAGTTACATAATGTATTTACAAATAATAACATAAGAATAGAGTGGGTCTATCAGGGTAGGCCTAAAAGGAGGGCTTAAGGACCAGCCTATTGGCGGGCTTTTGGGTGGGCACATGCTTGAGCTTTTCGCGAGCCTACGAGTGAGGCTACGGGCGGGCACATTGGGCGGGCTTGAAAGCCTATACAGGTCGGGCCGGGCCCCAAAATGAAGCCTGCGATTGACCGCTCTAAAAATGAACTTGGGTCGGACTTGGTCTGCTTAGGCTTAGGCCGGGCCGGGCTTGATACGGGCCTTGGGACTCGGGCATTTTGAAGACCCTTGTCTACTAACCAAAAACATATTCACTATTTTTGATTTGTAATAAGGCGTTATATTGGCCTCTTTTTTATTATAATAATGCTATCTACTAGCCACTCACTATATTAATAAATTGTTCTTTATGTTTTTAATCTCCTTAACATTAAGGAAAATAAGTGTAAAATAACAAAAACATATTCACTATTGCAAAAATTTAATATTACGACGCCTATTTTATTGGCGCTTTCATAAAGCGTAATTATTTAACAAATAAGTACATATCTTTTATACATAGAGTTGTTGATCAAAATTTGACAAATGGACCGAAAATAAGAATGCTAAGCATATTAGGAAGAGGGCAAGTGTGGTGTTGGTGTTGTGTAATGCTTTTAATGAATAGAACATAAGGGACTTAAAACAAAACCTAAAAAATAAAAATATATTGACTACCTCGCTATGTAAATTTATTTTCAAGGATTTTTGTTTTGTATCTAAGATTATTTGAATGTATTTATTTGTTAGTATAAATATTACATTTCTGATTAAGGCTACAAGTAATAAAGCAACAAATGATATAAACCTAATTTCATTAAAAGATAATTTTACTTTGCCCAAGATACTGTGTACCCAAGGCATAAGGACATATAATTTTCAATACTTCAACACTAGTATACAAATGCTATTTTTTTTTCTTTTGTAAATACAATAAGATAATTAATAATGTAACAAGTGATATAAATTGAAATACATTAAAGATAATTTCAATACTTTTGATACGTGAGTGTCTCATGGTAATAGGATGTTTTGTTTTCAGAGATTGTAATGGTGTATCTATTTTTAATTTTTATTAATTTTATGTTTTTGTCTAAAAAATATTTTTAATAATTTAGCATGCTCTAAAAGTACATATTTAATTTTTGAAAGGAAAATTGTTTATTATGAAAAGTATTCTACCAATTGGTGCAACAAGCTATGGATCAACGTGGGAACAATTTGATTTTGACAAAAATAAAGACACAAAAATAAATCAACATAAATGTAGGGAAACAAGATATTGGTCAAACGATTCGGCCCGAGCCTCAGTTCATTAGGTGAAACATGGAATCATGAGGATTTCACTATATCTCAATTATGTTGCAAGTTGGTCTTACATAAGACAAGGCCCCCTTTGCCTTCTTCGTTGAATCCTCTCATAGTGAAACATAGATCGAGCTCCCTTCATTCCCCGAAACCATTAGACTCCAACAAGCTCAACAACATCATTCAAATAGACATGGAAAATTCGCTTAACATTGAGAGAGTTGAGCAATACCTTAAAACAAGGTATACAATAGCAAAAAAGAAACCTTCTTCTTCTGCTACAATGCATGTATAACACCTTTGCTAAAAAATGTATTCTTATTTAAAATCTTCAAAGGGAATTGATCCAAGAATGATCTATATTCTTCCTAATTTGAAAGTTCAATCGAGGCCAAAATACGAATTCCTTCCATATTTACCATTAAGAATATTTGCATCCCACTTAGAAATCTGCACTAATTATTCTTCAATTAGTTGAATTTTATCTGCCCTAATCACCATTGATCTTCCCCTATTTGTCATTGTGAATCACAACTACTAATCTTCAAAATATTCTTACCAAAATCGGATTAGACTTAATATGGTAAGTCTTCCCTTTCAACTTAGTCTACCAACATGTGAATCAACATGTTATAATTGAGAATTTCACTACTGAAAACATGCGAGTTTTTGCTTAAAGCCATGAAACATGGTTTAATTTTTACCTAAGACTAACAAAAAATATCTCCAACAATTTTTTTTCCTACCTAAGGCCAAAAGGTGAGAAATTTTATTGTAAAGAATATTTTTAAATTTTGCATGTCATGACTTACAAAAAAAAAAGAATAAAAGAATATAAAAATGAACAAAATGAACAAAAATCTTGTAAAACCCAAGAAAAATTCAATTTTTATGAAAAATGGTAAAACGGTAATTTCGGTTGAAAACCGGAAATTTTCTAGATCTCGGATGATGAAACGAACTGTATTGAATTCGTCTTCTTAATCAGTTACCCACGTGAATTTCGTTGGATTCCGAGGCATCGGGTATCGGGTGACACATGACATGTAAAACCTCAGAAAATTTAAAATTTTCTAAAAATATAAAATTAAATAATAAATTGCTGAAATGGATAAGGGAAGCCTAGAAAATTCCCCATAGCTCGGATGACGAAACGGACTTCATGGTGAGTCCATCTCCTGAACGAATAACTGAGAAAAGTTTCAGAATTCCTAGGTAGTGGGAATTCTTTATGAATTTTGAGTTAGGTATCCTAGTAACGAGAGCGAGAATTTCTTAAAATTTTGAGAGTTAGGAAATGACTTGAGTTAAGTTCATTTAAAATAAATTGAACTGAGACGAAAATAAATTGTTTCGGAACATAAACGAACCCGGACGAGTAATGGACTTGTGGCGCAAAGTGGGCCCCACGTCCAACTTAAACTTAAAAAGGAAAATATAAGAGAAAATCATATTTTTTTTCTCCCCATTTTGGGTAATTCTGTAGTGGGCGTGAGAGAGTGAGAGGAAGTATAAAGTTTCTTCATACTCTACACAATCGAGGAGTCGGGTGGTCAATGTCAAAGGTGAGAGCGAGATTTAAAAGTTCATCTACTCGGCCAGGGGCTACACATGAAGATGCAGGCAACATAGCGGTTTCGCGAAGATTTTGGGTTTGAAGAAAAGCTGGTGAGAGAAGCTCTGCCTTCTCTCACAAGATTTAAGCGATCGACGGCTCGGTTTCGTCGGCGAGACTTACAAAGTCGGAGTACTAGTCGAGGGGCGATGCGTGGACATGAAATTAGGAATTTTTTAAAGTCGAAGATTCAAGCGGAAGTTCGGGAGTAGGTGGGTCTCGAGGTCTTGGTCTCCAAAAAGTTTCGTCTTCGGCTCCCGAGAGGTAGGGGAACCTTCTGCTCAAGTTTATATTTCATCTACCAAATGTTGTTTTGGTCTTAGTTGCCGCCCCCAGGGGTTGTTTGGTTGTGTTCCGGACACAAACACTAATTTTTACGGTTTTGAGTATGATGTCCGATTGTTTTTGGGTGCTTTGAAGCTGATTTTGGGCTTAGTTCGGGATGAGTTTTGTGCTATGTTTATGGCGGAATTTAGTAGTCCCAAATTAGGACGGAGTTTGTTGTCAGTGAAAGGGGTTGTTTCAGGATGAGTTTGGGTAGGAAAAATAGCATATGCGGGGCTTTAAAGGGCAGGGACGTGAGCCCAATGGGTTTCAACGCAGGTTGCACGAGCTACTGTATTTGTCTTGAGCCTCGACTTTGAATGCCATAACTTTTCTCGTCGAACTCCCATTTTGGGTGTTCTTTGACTCCTAAGGAAGCTCTTTAGTCAAGAATCCATCATATATATTTTGATAAAATTTGAGCTCATATTTGGTCCGAAAATGACGAAAAACAATAGGCCCTTGCTGGTTTCGTGCTTGATCCACTTGTTCATGCGAGGCCCTCGACCGGACGGTGTAAGTGCAAGGTCTCTCCATTTGGGGTGTTCTTAGACTCTATGGAAAGATCTTTGGAGTCTAGAATCCTGACCATATTCTTTCAATAGAAATTAGTAACTCACATCCTTGTTGAAAAATTGATTGTTACAACAAGAATTGTGCTGGTATTTGTTGTGTGGATGTGAGGAGTTGTGTCTTGAAGTGGCCATTACATGGAAAGGTTGTAGGCGCTATGCTTAGGTGCATGATATGCCGTATGAATTAGCCTACTAGGAAATGGTGTGTCATTACTTCTAGGTAGTGACTTGATGAAATGTTAACATGTGTTTGTGTGATTGATTGAAATGGCATTTCTTGGTTAGAGGTGTCATGCTTGGATGTCAATATCGTTGCTCAGCATATTGGGTTTGTGATGTGTTTTCGGTATGGTACATGGCTATTGCATGGCATGTTGTAAAGCTGGTTATTGGGCATTATCGCGCCATGATGTAGCCTAGGGATTTGAGTATGACGGTGCCATGCAGTAGTAGTCGGAATGATGTTGATGCATGCTTGTTTGATGTGTTGACATGAATGTGATAAATGTTAGTATGACTGCATGTGTATTAACGTTTAATGAATGTATGGACTTTTGTGTGCATTAGACATGAGTTTCCATGGTATACGGTGGAGTGTACGATATAGGGTGTCATGTGAGGTCTTTACTCCGTGGGCGTGACTTGGTCTGATAAGCCGCAGTGTGCATTGGTGCCACGAGGGACATCGCATGGTGTGGAGTGTGAGTGCATAGTCGTTGTCATTCACCATCCTTAGTGAGTTGTGGACTCGTACTTTGGACCGAGAAGTCAATGGAGATCCGCAGTTTGCATGGTGATACACGCAGTTAAGGAAATGGAAATGGCTGTTGCATTTCACATGCATTGGGGCACCACTAAACGATAGGAGTGAGTGCATGAGGTGGTTTCTTGAGAGAATTGTTTTGGAGGGTTGACCAACAATATTATTTATCAGAGTATGCCCAATTGATATACATCGGAGGGTTGTCCACAAAATAGATTATCGAGTGTGTCCACTATTTATATCGGAGGGTTGTCCACGGATAAACACAAATACCTTTGTTTGAAAATGGTTTTCATTCATGGCATAATGCATGTTTGAGAATTAAATTGAGGACTTTATACATAGGGCATGATGAGTGTGTCTCTCATTCATAACAAGTAAGGATTACGTGCTAGGATTTTTGTGTCCCTAGGTTGGTGTGTGCTTGGTTGTTTGACCATTCATGTGCATTTAGGTGAGGAATAGCCCTTGTATGACTTATCTCTACTAGGCGTTAGCTTACCACGTCATGGGACCCCCCTTTCAGGTACAGGACATGTGCAGGCAGACGATGCTCCTTAGAGGCCAACATTATGAAGCGGACCGGATTATGGCCTTGATCCATATTTTGTATATTATATTAAAACATGTTAGTTTTAATATAATGTTTTGTATTAAGAGTGATGTAATAACTCTTGGTGGCTTTGGTGATATAGATTGTATTTATGGATACAAATGAGCCACTGCGTGGCCATTTACTCGTATGTGGACCGGTGTGGTCGTTGTATAATATTGGGACGGGTTGTGAAATTACACGAGGTTGTATTTTTGGGTTGAGCTCGTCTGAAAGGCTCTGGCCGATTTTTCGTTAAATCCTGGGTCCTGGGAAAAGGGGACTCAATGGAGTGGTGTTGGGTTACCCGACATCCACAAATTTTCCACGGGTTGACGGGTTGTCAACGGACCCCCGTGATTTGGGGTGTCACATGGCATGACATGTGTTGCACTTGTGTGAATGACTCACATTTAGTCAAGTGTCAAGTAGAGGAATAAAACAGGATAAAAAATTAAGAAAATTAAAATGGGACAAAAAATGGGAGAGAGAGGCGTGAGAGCGAGAGAAGAGGCAGACGGGGAGAGAAAGGAAAAAAAAATATTTAAGCTTCTCCTCAAAGATCTCTGAAGTGGAGGTATGGGGTTTTCGTCGGACGAAGCGAGTCGGTCAACGCATTAAAACTACGTGTGGAGTGTACCAAAATCTTGGAGTTTAAGTCAAACTCCACGGGAGTGAAAATTTTCTGTACGATTATTTCTAGCCTAAAGGTCGTTTAATGACTTGAGGTTTTCTTAGGGTTGTGAAGGCTTTAAATTTCGGAGTCCCAAAATTTTGGGGCCCGAGTGTAGAAATTTTAAGAATTTTTTGGGTGTTCGGACAGTCGAAATTTTGGCATTTGGGGCTATTTTCGGATAGATCAGGGCTGAATTTTGGGGATTATTTTCGGATGAATCCAGGACATGATTTTTAAGGACCGGTTTTAGGCCGATTCGGATTGTGTTAAGATTTGGTTTAATTCAGATTAGTGTCTTCGGGTTTTGTTAGAGTTTTGAGTATCCCGGCTGTAATTTGTTGATGAATGGAATAAAAATGGTTTATGGCCGTGAAGGGACCGAAATTTTGTTTATGTGGGTCAAGATTTAGGTCATTTGTGTGTTATTGGAAAAATAAATAACATGTTGTTGTGTCAATAAAAATCATGTTAATATGTTAACTTCGTGATGTATTAACATGAAGATTGTGATGAATGGAAATTATATGTAGGAAATATAATTATCCGGAATTTATAAATGTTGCATGTAGCATGACATAGCATGAAATGACATGATTGCATTTCATATGCACGGTCATATCGCGTTGAGTCAGGTGTGGGTGCATGGTATTGGTTATTCACCATTATTGGTGAATGTGTAGTCTTTCGAGAACCGGGATGCGATCCAAAATTAATACTCACAGACGCATAAAAATTATAATAATAAATTTAGTGTGTTTGGGTGAAGCAAGATGGGGTTGATCCCTCCCCCAAGGTGAAAGACCAAAATTTTATTCTCGGTTAGACATATGGGTCTGGCGATGTAAGTTCACGAAAGTATCGGAAGAATTAAAAACTATGGTGAGACCAGGAGAAAGTCGCCACCAGCTTTGAGTGAAAAGACCAAGATTTTTATTCTCGGTTGACATATCGTCGGAGCAATGCAAGTTCGCGAAAGCTTTAGAAGGGAGTCTTGACCTATGGTGAGACAGAAAGGAATTAGCTACCAGCGAAAGCTTACCACGAATTTGGTAAACTTGAATAAACATTGGAGGGGTTGTCAATGGGGTGAAACACCCGATGACTGTTTCACACTTGGCATTGCGAGTGTGAGTGAGTCGGTCGGGACTCGGGTTGTGGAAGCGTGAGTGCGTCTCGTATGACACATAATATTCCATATGGGTTTGCATTATTTATATGGAATGTGATTGAACGTTTTCATGGTTGCTGTGCATGTGCATTTTAGGTAAGAGTAGCCCTACAGCGTAGGAGAATTTTCTATTGAGCGTACTCACCTCGTTGTGGGACCCCTTTCGTCTGAGGGGTGTCTGAGGAGACCGACGCTCTGACGGTAGTGATTATGAGAAAGGAAAGGCCAAGATTATTGTGGCCTTGATATTACTTTTGAAAAAAAGTATTTTATATAAAGAATTGTGATTAAATATTTTTTGGGACTATTGTCTAAATGATCGGGTATCATCAATTATGGTAGAGGGTTGTGATCGATTCTTTACGGGTGTACTTAAGTGTTTACTTTCCATATTTGAATTTAAATATGAATGATGGATCCGGTAAAAAGATGTATTGAGATGAGTGCTAGAATCTTTCACGGTGTCCATGGGTGGTGTGATATAGTTGTATGTTGGACAGTGGTGGGGATGGACCACGGCAGTGAGTCATTACCCGTATGTTGAGACCACTGGATGGAGTTATGTTTGCTCCGGCTGTTGTATCATTGGTGAAACTCTCGAGCAAGGGACCTGCACCCAGATTTTGATAATATGGATTAAGGTAAGCGAGGACACAACGATTGGCGGTGTCAGTCACTCGAGTCAATTTTACATTGAGTTTGGGTTATCAACGGGACCCTCGGGATTTGGGCGTCACGTCTTGTTATGGAGACTAGTGATTCCCACTAAGGGGCTGAAGATGTGGTATCCACACCAGTATGGTCTGATACTGAGACTCGTCACCGATTAGGTATCAAGATTCTAGGTACACATTCTGAGAGGGTTGATGGGCATGGGTCGATCGTGCAGCATTTGTGTGTTCTTGTTTTATTCTTAACAAGTTGTGTCAAGTATATATCTTGATTTGCATGAATAATATGTGAGGCAGGTGCCATAGCGAGAAACACTTCAGGGTTAGAAAACATAACTTAAGGGTTTGAAAACAAAATGAAGACATGATAGTTAGGAATTAGGATTTGTATTCTTGCTTGACATTCACGCACCACTGAAGGAGAAAAGGGATGAATGGTGTAGTTTCATGATGTGTTAAAGATCTATTAATGTAGTTGGCACATGCACTACCTATTGATGAGTTTAACCTGCGTCTATTTTTAATCCATTTTTCTAGCAGCTTGTTTTTTAGTATTTTTCGAGTTGTTTTAAGTACTTAGTGTGGATTATTTACAAACTTTGTTTTTGCGGGATTAATTCAAAAGGAGGGTTTCGACAAGAAGAAAATCAACAGAATTGCAGGCAATCTACATCGTTAAGTTTGGGTTTACCATGACTTATCTAAGCAAATGGCTAGAGAAATGTGTTGCAACAATATTTTTTGTGTCGCAACACATGATCTAAAAATTGGTAGATGAGTTAGGTCGCAACAAAAGACAACATATCACAACAGGAAATGGGAAGAAGCCAGTTGAGACAAAGATCAGTTATGTTGCGACATAAGGAAAGATAAGAAGGTAGAATTTATGTCGCGATAGAATCTTCTCTGTCGCGACACTGATTCTTGCAACATGGAGAAGCTGGCTAAGATAGAAGAAGAACTTGAAAGAAGAAGTTCAGTCGCGATAAGAAAATTACCTTTGACGAAATGATGCTTATTTTGTTGAAGCGGCTTTTTGTGATCCTGATAAAAGAAACCAACGTTGCAACATCTTGCTTCGTGAGAGATAAATCGATGTCGCGGCATGGTTTTAATGGCCATGACCGCGACGAGCTGAGCGAAGCGAGGTGCGATCGACTTTATATGTCGCGACAAAAGTTCCCGACGTACGAAGTTTACGTAGCGACGAGAACAAAGCGGAATGCAGTGACATAACGAGTAAGATGAACGAAGGAGTCTTGTCGCGACGCGAGGTGCGTTGGGTTGCGATAGCAAATTTTACAACAATAGAAGTGGCTTCGATGGCGGCGAGCCTGTGTGGCGGAGACTTGCGGGTTGCGGCAATCACGAATGTCTGAGGAATGAGTGTTGCGACATAACTTTGAATAGAGATCTTTGTCGCGACATGGAAACTTAGATTGGCGATCACTGACTTCTGTATGAGTAAGCGTGTTGTGACATGATGATTTTAGATCGTGCGACATAGCCATTTCAGGAATGCACAAAATATTATACGCGACAAGAAAGCATGTCGCTCTGAGTTTTTCCATGTTGCCAGGAAGAAGGCGTCGCAGCAACAATCTGTTGCCTGCAGCGAGACGGAGCCTGAGACCTTTAAGTCGCGATAGGCAGACACATACCTACAACAAAAACACAAACTACATGTTGACTGACTTCTAAGAGGTGCGATAAAGGAGAACAAATATGAATGAAGTGTAGGGATTCACACATAGCTGCGTTTTTGGGGACGAGCATAAGGACTCTATAAATGAAACAAGCTGCGGAAGCCAGGCAATTGAAGTCGACAGCGAACGAACTGGTACCCAGGGAGGCTGGGGACTCTTTTGTATTATTTGGCACTTTCTTTTATTTTATTTTTCTTATTTTTCTTATTTTTCTTTTCTTCATAGATTAGCTTTAGCGTGAGATTTTGATTTGTTTACTGGATCTGAAACAATAATTTGTTAAGAAGTTTTGAAGTTGAAATTAAATAACCCAGAATTCATTTCTCGATTCTTGTTTGAATTCAATGAACTCCAGGACAAAATTTGATCATTTCTTGATTGATTGCATGGTGGAATTTTCTGATTAGTATTTTCGGTGTACCGCTGTAATCCCGATTTTCAAAGAACACAACTCGCTAGGGAAAGAATCGATGTTAGCTATGGTCTTTCCTACATAATGAGAAGAAAATTTCCTGATTTGAATTTTGAATTTATTTGGATGGTGTTGATCTTGATATTAATTGTTCCCAATTTTAGTAGTTTATACCCATGAAAGGACTTTTGTGCGAAACACGATTTCCAGGAGGCCCTTTGGGTGACAGGATGGAGATTCCGGGAGGCATAGACCAGTTGCATGGGGTATGCTGGGTGTATTCAGAGAACTAATGAGGCTCGAAGAGTTACTTGATCAATCTTCGAATTTGCTCATGGTTTAGAAGGGTTGGAAGGTGATATATCGATTTAATCAATTAGACATCTCTTCTTGATGCGGAGGAATGATCTTAATCCCTTGTCAGCTGAGATCTAATCAAGGGAAGGGAAAAATCTTTCAGATTTTAAGGATTTCTCCATTCATTTTTGTAGAAATCTAGCAAATTTCCATTTTGTCAGGAAGCAAAAAAATCTGCAATCATAAGAAATGAGTATGAAGTATTGGAAAAGAAAAATAGAGGAATTCTGATTACAAGTAATTGATTAGAATCATGTTTCAGGAATGAACATGAATCTCTATGATTCGTTTGGGCCAAGTAGGTTGTTCCGGAATCAACAATGTTATAAACCCTAGATTCCTCTTGGCGTAGCAAAGCTCTTGTAGTATAATTGGATGGGATTAAGACACGAGGATGGGTTTCTTCGTGAATGATGTGCAATGATTCAAAAATGGTGAATTTTAAGTTTGGATTTTAAGGCTTGGTAAAAACGGGAGTTGGATGGTGCGAGATTAAAAATAAAATAAAGTAAAGAAAAATGTAAAAAATAGAACCCCTTGGAAGTGTCGGACCCTTCCGGTTTAGGGTTTTTAAGGCAGCTGACATGTCCTCGGTCTTTTCCTCGCATTGGGAGGGATAACATATAGTCATTTCGGCCGGATGCTGTTTGCAGCTTTAAAGCTGAGCCTATGATTTTCCCTTTTGAAACATAGCATTTAATTGAGGCATAAATGTTCTGCAGTGATATCATATCTAAAAACCTACCACTCTGCAATTAACCTAATAGGAAGCTTGACTAGCTGGATAACGGGGGATCACGGTGATAAGCATCCACTTGTGGCTTGAAATCTTGCTAAAATGCACGTTATTGAGGGTGTGCCCTGGAGATTTTTTAACCTAAGGTGAGAAATAGAACATAAATACCCGCTAAATGCGTGCGTTAAAAGCAGGAGGGGCCCAGATGGAGTTTACCTCAAATCTTAGCCCGGCCCGACCCTCCCTGCCCCGAGGAGGAGAGAGGTCACAGCCAAGTCCTCTGAGTTGTCATCCTCGGAGGGAGTGTTTGAATGCTTAGAAAGGAGAGGAAAAGGAAAAAAAAATGGGAGAAAAGGAAGGCATGGAAACCGCCGCCTCGCTTCAGATGTCGGTCTGATTGGAGCATAAGTTTTTGCATCGAGGCTTATATAAAAGCTGTATATGAAATTACAAAAAACAACCGAAAGGTTATTACAAGGATAAAATGGAAAACCAAAACATATGCAAACAGGCATACGTAAAAGCAGAACGGCAAAGAAGATGAACAAGGCCGAGGACGCATCGAAGGTCGCAGAAAGCATTCCTCAATGCCTCCATTTTCTCGCTTTTGGCGCTATTCTTTCCTCCGTCTTTGATCCGCAATGCCGAAGCCTACGGCGAATTCTTCGCTTGATCGATTCAACACTGCATACTAGCTTGCAAAAACACCCATACAAAATGCGATCATTAGAATAAGAGGACCTTAATGCAATCGGGTTAATTAGAATGATTAAGACACAAAAGCACTCAAAACCTATAATAAATAGGGTTCAAAAATAGACTTTTGAGCACTAATCACACCCCCCAATCCCACACACATTGCTAGTCCTCAAATAATGAAAGAAAGAAAGAAAGAGAGAGCATACAAAACGATAACAAAATAATGCTAAGAAAAATGGTATTTCAAAAGGGTTGTGAATGCAATGCCTAACCCTAAGTAGAATCATCAAAGCCTATCCAATAACTATCTTGAGAGAATGAATGCCATATAAAATCGGAAGTATCAAAGAGCCTTTCACAATCAACTGTAGACTTCCACTAAAAATCTAAGTGTTTATTTGATCGCTTCAACAATAAACTACCAAACTGCACTTTCCCCCCAACTAAGCTATTGCCACAACCTAGCATGCTAACCAACTTAAATAGATCAGACCCACTCTTATTCCACAACCCTTTTTGTGTCAGAGGGTAACGTCGAGGAACTCGACCACCAAAGTCCATGTAACTGGATTCACCGATGACTCCAACCAATTAAGGCTAGTGGCACCAAGTCATGAGGATCTTTCGACCACAAACTCTTCTGTGTTTCACCCCTCGGGACCAACGATTTCGAGACTCCAGCACCTACAACCGCTCTCAACTTCACCTATCCATCCGTACGAATTAAGTCTGGCTCCCAAACTGGGCTTAGTGGCACCAAAGTTTAAAGGCTTTCTTTCACATAACCCCTCTAACTTGCTCCTGGAGTGTCAAGGCAAAGAGCTGCAATTTTCTTTCTTTTTCTTTTTCTTTTTCTTTTCTTTTTCAATTTCTTTTATTTCGGAAGACACATCGTCTTCTATTCATGGGTCCTAACCTATTGGGTATCAACTAAACTAGGTAGTTTATTGCAAAGTAAAGGAGGTAGGCAGTTTTTCAGCCTATTGAAGAAATCTGATGTGCACAGTGTGTGGTTAGCTAAAGGTGGAATAAAAGTGGTCGAAAGCAACAAGAGTTCAACTAATCATCCACTCAACCAGGCATGGAACCAATCTAACATCAACAGGATTTAGACAAAGTTTCAATTTTCCAACTTGCAGGTTAGGCAAAACATGCAAAGAGGGTAATTTGCACGACAGATAAGATAACAATCTTCACAAAAGGAAAACTAGCAAGCCACCGAACATCACAAAATGGGATTTTCAAAATAAAAACAAAAACATAAAGTAAAAGCCACTTTTGCTAACTCTCCCCAACCAGTCGTCTCACTGGTCCGCAATGGGGCTCGACCGAAAAGTTAGAGAAGGAAGTGTTGAGAAGGAAGTGCTACCTCCTTGATTAGATGTGATCTTTTTTGGATATGAGACTTCACAAGATTTCCATCGACACCTTATTCACTCCGTTTGGGCTTCAAATAAACAAGTTAGGAGAAGAAAAGGAAAAAGTGACAGGTTGGGGTGCATTTGAAAATTACACCTTTATAATAATTTCAAAAATGTTCTTTCTAGATATATTTGGATTTTACACTCTCTAAGATTTCCAACGGTACCAAAAACACCTAAAACGGAGTTCAGATGAAAAAGTTATGAGCGAAACAAAATAGAGGTGATGGGGTTAGCTTCGGTTGTCGGGTCTGCAGAAATTTGCAGCTCTGCGAAATTTCACCTTCATGAGGCCCACGGTCACAACACTGCAAAATTTTGGCCAAACTGCAAAATAAACACAGAAAATTTAAAATGCAGAAAATTGAAAGTGCTTCAAAAACAAATATTAACACAAGTAGAGAAAATATAAGAAGAAAAATTAAGGAAATCAAAATAAAATAAAATAAGACAAGAAAAATGAAAACAAAAAGTGGGGGAGACTGAGCACCCCAAAACATGTTTCTCAAGCCTTTGGAGGCTGCTAGAACTAGTGGAGCTTAGAAATGCCGAGGATTAGAGATTGCTCCAATCAGAGCATTCCCATTTTCTATCTTGCTGCCATGTAGTATGAACATTTGCCCGTCTTCTTTGATCTTGGTGGCAAATGTTTGAACAATGGCCCTACCTTCTTCGAGGTTTGCGAGGCGGAACAAATATATAAATGGGGTGGCCTTTCTGAGTGGGTTGCCACTGGGGGGTTGGTTGTCTTTGACGAGGATGTGCAGCTATAGAGTCATTTTAGGCCCGAGGTAAGTGTGCTCATGGTGGTCTTCCTTTGCTCCCTTTCCCCTTTGCCTTCCTTACTCAACGAGGGAAGGATTTTTTATGCATTCTTCTCCCCATGGATAGCAATGACCACAGTATCAAAGTTGAAATGACCCTTGTTGTTGACCTTGCTCCTCCGCCATGGTGTCGTCAGTACTCTTCCCTCTTGATGATCATTAGTGAGCTTAAAGTCATCCATTTCGATCCATTTTCGATTGATTTCTAACTAAAAAAGCCGATTTATGTTGAAATGTTGAATAACTCACCGAAGCTACTATGCGGCGGGAAATTCAGAGAAGAGAGGATATTATAGTAAAAGGCGGCGCTAAGTCGGGAGCCAACCGCGGTATTTGAATGATGTTGCAGCGGGAGAAATGCACGAGGAGAAAGGACCTATTGTAGCGGCGCGTGACGTGGTGAAGAATCCACATCGGTGCCAACCACAAAACTCCGATCCGACATAAAGGGCAAAGCGAAGCGAGCGGTCGCGATGAAACTCACGAAGTGAGGCGACCATAAATTAATGAAGAGCAGGAAAATGTGATCTTCGCAACACAATTTTGAGGGCATGACGAGGTGGAAAACGGCATTGGCAGTGAGGTCGTGACACGAATAAATCGCGACATAAGATTTTTCAAAGAGGCTGAACATAAGTGGCGACATCTAGAGGAGTCGCGACATCAGAAAGAATAGCGACATCAACGTGAATCGGAAAAGTCGCGGCGTCATTAGTGGTAGCGACATCACGGTTCCCGAAGACGGCTCCAAGAGCATCATTCGATTGGTCGCGACATCGGTTCAGAACGCCGAACCAGCGGCGTCATTCGGTGGTGGCGACATGGTTCAGGAATTGAGTGAAGCGTCATTCGGTGGTCGCGACATCGATTACAAAGAACTAAGGTCGTCATTCGATGATCGCGACATCGATTACAAAGAACTAAGGTGCGCGGCGTCATTGGTGGTAGAACATCGGAGTTCTAAGGAATTAAAGATTACGGCGGCGTCATTAAATTAAGTCGCGACATCAGTTGCAAAGAACTAAGGTCGCGACGTCATTCAGTGGTCGCGACATCAGTTGCAAGGAATTAAGGTCGCGACGTCATTCAGTGGTTGCGACATCAGTTGCAAAGAACTAAGGTCGCGACGTCATTCAGTGGTCGCGACATCAGTTGCAAAGAACTAAGGTGACGTCGTCGATGGTCGCGACATGGAGTTCGCGAAAAATTAAGGTGCGCGTGGACAACGGGGCGTCATTCGATGTCCCTTGGCTGCTCCGGTGCAGAGTAAAGGTCGCAGCGTGTTTAGCGGTCGCGACATCGAGATCAAAGGATGCTAAAGGCAAATCCGACCAAAAAATAAAAGCTAAACGTGGCGAACAAGCGAAATCGCGATAAAAAGAATCAGAAGGTCACGACATTAACAACGAAATGGGCGATTAATCTAAAAATCCTGAGTGCATTGAAGTTAGAATGACCGAACCCTATAAATCACCTTGTTTGCTACTAAAGAGAAGCAACTCGGCTGACTCAAAGAGAGATCCCAGGTGCTAAAAGGCTCTTGTATTTTATTTTTTCTTTTCATTTGCGTTTTTATTTTAGATTAGTTTGTTATTTTCGTTGAATTTGGATAAGGTTGTTTATTTAAATGAAGTGAGATCTCTGCGAGAATTCTAATTCTTTGGAAATTACTTGCTGAATTTTATGAATTCTAGACAAATTTTGAATTCGGTTTCCCGAGTTTCCGATTCTGATGGTTTTTCTTGATCAACAAGCCATTGTAGGGTGTAATCTAGTGATTTAGAAACCCAGCTTCCATTGAATAGACTCTGTTGTCAGAAATTATCTTTCTTGCAGAAATTTATCAGAAGTTATTGAACTATCAGTTTGTAAATCTACTTGCTGGTTTGAGTGATACGTAATTGATCGATATGGCGTCTTATACCCAATAATAGGATTGTCTCATTTCTCTGATTTCGGGAGGCCCTCGAGGTGACACGAGAGAAAGCCCGATCCACGAGAAGTGATGAACAATTTACGAAAGGTATCAGAATATGATAATGGTGATCTAATGAGCTTTGTGGTTCATCGATAAATCATCTTCTCACTTGAAATCGAGAATGAGTTGAGCGACTTATCCATTTAAGCGAGAAGAGAGTTCACCTCGGTGAACTGATGCGCGTTGATCCGTGTTGGCAAGGATCTAATCAAGGAAAAGGATGTCGACGTTCCAATTTGGAGGAAGAGAAACCGAGTAAAGTGTAAACCCATGCTATACCTATGTCTTAGGAGCTAAGGTTTCACGGTCATGTTCGAATATGAAGTGAAAGAAAAATACCGAGAACAAGGCAGCTTGATTAAAGTAGTTATCTAATCCTCGTCTTCGAAGAAGCACGAGGAAGATTGGATTGATGAACAATGGCGTATGGAGAGATCATTGCACTATCATATTCCTTAGACGGGTTTAAATGCGTGGTTCATGAAGAAAAGTTACAGAGTAATCTGCAGGAATTGATGTTTCACAATAGCAGTATTTTCAATGCTCCCTTTAAAAGATAACTGTTCAGTCTGAATTTGTTATTTTAGATTTTCATTTTTAATTCATTTTTTCACTTTTCTTAGTTTTTATTATTTTAAGGTTTGCTAAGAATATTTCAATCGCCTATCAAAGTCCAAATAGTATAAAGTTCAAAGTAGTCGGGTAGTTGATTGGTATTCTTGAGAATCTCTATGAGATCGATATACGGACTTAATCCAATTTACTACTTGTTCGGCTTTGTACATGCGGCATCACGGATCAAAATCGGAAAGAAATGGTTACTCTTAAGAAAAGCGACTTTTAATTAGTACAATAGATAAGGAACACAACAAACAAGTTTCATGGTATTATTGCTGGGAATTAGATAATAGTCATGAGTAATAGCAGCTATAAATTTGTTATAGGTATTTTGGTCCATCCAGCGAAAAAGGTGAACAAGTTTTTGAAACCGTTCTTGCGGTGATCGAAAGAATTTGATTGAATCAATATTTAGACCAAAAAGCGAAATACTAGTTTGGACATAATTTATAAAAAGAAAATAGAAAATTTGCAAAAATATGATTCAATGGCATGATAGTTTGGCAAGCGTGAAATTTTGAAGAGCTTTTCATGTTAAATACAATTTTGTGATATCTGTGACTCCATTTGATCTCTCGGTGTATAATTTGGGGTTAATTCATGCACGGGAAGCGGGGAGCTGAATTGTTACCGCTAGACAAGATTCGAAAGAACACTTAGAAGGACTAAGAAAGGTTAAGAGTCACGAAAAAATATGAGATGGCGAATGAAAGATTGACGACGATCAACCAGAATTCGCGGCTGAGAAGTACCTCCAAGAGCGAGACACTATGGAGGAGACTTCGGAGACCGATTATCGAAGATGAATACTCGGCGAGTGAGGCCGGCCGGCGATAGAGTGCTAACAATTTTGAGCTCAAGCCGGCTACGATCACCATGGTTCAGCGAACGGTCCGCAGTCACCCCCTCGAGGAGAAGATCCCAGAACACTTGGGGCCGGTTTCGAATGACAGCGTACGAGTTAAATTGAATGGTGTAAGACGAGGAAGTTATTAAAAACTGCAGGGTTGTTTCCA
Organism: Tetrastigma voinierianum; assembly: GCA_016808115.1. NCBI lineage: Eukaryota > Viridiplantae > Streptophyta > Magnoliopsida > Vitales > Vitaceae > Tetrastigma > Tetrastigma voinierianum. Next base: position 98,510 of record JAEQBH010000419.1, on the reverse strand, counting down.
TTCTCCTTAAGAGATATAGGCTATCATGGTTTGACTTCGCTACCGCATGGATATTGGCCATGGGAAGAGCTGATGGAAGCTTGCCCGGCGATTCTTTCCTCCGTCCCTCGCCACGAGCGAGAAGAGGGAAATTACTACTTTCAAACGAGGAAGATGAAGTCGTACCTTTGCTTGGGAATATAAGAAAGGCTGAAGGGGATGCCATGCAGGGATAGACTGAAGACACAAATGGACATCATACACCACTCCGTGAATTATACCTCAGGTATAGTAGATCGACTTGTGGCGGGCATTCGAAGAAGAAAGAAGGCGGAAGAAGCAAGGCCGGTGATTGAGGATCTTGCTAAGTGCAACAGAGATCTCCTTAAGATCCTCGAGGGGAGAAAAGCGGCGGTAGAGCCAAAAATGGAATGATTGAGGAGTTTGAACAAGATATGCGCCATGGAGGCAGTGGATACGTGATTATCGGTTGGATAAAAGAATGCACTGCAAATGAGATAGGGCTTGGAGTGGAAAGAAGGAAGAGTAAATATCTTGAGCGTGTTGAGAAAGAGGAGTTCCTATGCGTGGAGGAGCTAATATTTGAGCGAGCACGAGAGCATATCATTTCAAGCCTAACTTGCCCCAACTGCCAACCCCATTATACCCCGGCATTAAGGAACCATGAGAATTTCTTATGGTGGAGGAGCACAACACGTCTGAACATGCCAGGCAAAATTTTGACGGGGTATTAACTCCATGCAAGGTTCCGGCGGCAACGGGGAGAGGGCGAAATGAATATCGGGGTCAAGAACAGACCTTTGAGACCAAATCTTTGCGGTTCATGGGGGAAAATAGAAAGTTGTTAAACTTCCATGAACAAAAGTTTGCAAAATTGGAAGCTTCAAAAACCAATTCTCAAATTTTTCAGACAACCACCAATGCCTCTCGGGGAACACAGAACACAAATAAGGCAAGCGTACGGCCAGAATCAAGTAAAGATGCTTTTCCTGTGACACGAAGAAAAATCCAAGGCGCATGGCGGTGCATCTCGAAAGTGGGAAAAGGAATTAGAAGAAAAGTCGGAAGAAAGATGAAGGCAACAGGGAGAAGGAAGCCTAGAAAATGCTGAGTCACCAGGGAAAGAAAGGAAGCAAGAGCAGCATAATTCTATGCCTGCAATTCCATTCCCTTGAGAAGGCGCAAAAGTCAGATAGGCAGTTCAAAAAGTTTTGAAAGCTTTCGAAGTTGGAGATAAGCATGCCATTCAGAGTGGCCTTTCAAAATGCACCAGCATATGCAATTCACGAGAAGGGGAAATTTTGAGCGAGAAGAAAGGTGCAGAGGGAAGGAGTAGTGAATTTATTGCCACTTGCGGTCTGATAAAGAAGAATTTACGAGAGAGAGATGAAAAAGACCCGAGGGAAGTTTCACAATTCCTTGCACCAGAGATTTGAAATTCAAAAGGCTCTTTATGACTCGATTGCGGTATAAACTTAATGCTTAGTATCATTTGCAAGAAATTAAGTTTGGGAGTGATTCGTGCCACGGTAGGTGATCGGAATCCAACAAATTTCTTTCCTATGTTCCTCCACACTCTGTAGTCAAGAACTGCTGCCGGTATAGCGGTCTAAGGGTCGAACACGGGGATGGGTTTTCATCCCACGAATGATTCGCATTTATGTTTGAAAATGGAGACTTTTTGTTTCTGGATTTTGATCGGTTAACAACAGGAGGTTGATTGTTCACCGGATAACCGAATGGTTTCTAAATGAAAGTGCGTGAAATGGTAACCAAGGCTCGGGTCACTAAATGATAAACAATATTAAGGTGTCCCCGGTTATTTTCCTCGCATTAGTGGCAAATGACATATAGTCAGTGCCAAACCGATCTTTGTTTAGCTATGAAAACCCAACTTAGAACTACTCCCAAGTTTGAGTCCAATCAAATACTAAGCATTCATCAATCCTAGCCGCTGAGAAACCTCAGCATTTAACTCTACTAATGGCTCGTAATGACATCTAGCGATATCGCACTACCATTAAGAATGCACTGAACTCAAAGCATGACAAGACCAAAGGAAAGACATTAAATGGCATTAAACCTAGTTTGGAAAAGTTGAACCATAAATGCAAGTACTGTGATTATTGTGCCATGAGGACACTGCCAAACCACCAACAACTAAGCTTAGCAACCTCCTTCATACTTTGAGGTTTAGCTAAGTATCCTTTGAGTTGCATCTTCTAAGGTGTATGGCAAATGAGAAATAAGAGAAAGAGAGAAAGAAGAGAGTAAAATAAAACCTAAAAACCAAAGTCACGGAAAAAGCTTGTGCCAAAGTAAGTTAGGTTATAAAAGTCAGGTGGGAGCTATATACCAACCCCACGTGAATGGCAAAAAAATGTCAAAATATGAGATTACACATTAGACAAAACGGTAATTAATCAAACGCTAGCCATTTGGAATCAAAAAACATAAAAACACAAGTACCATTTTCTATGTGGAGAAATTTTCAGCATAGCGAAATTTTGCTTATGATAGCAGCTCACTATCATGGGCCGAACAAGGCATAGCTAAATTCAAATTTCTGGCGCACATCATTAGCATAGCGAATGCTTGTTGCATGCAAATTCTCGCATTTAGCGAAAATTTGTGCATAGCGAAAAATTTCACTAGATTGCAATTTTTCGCATTATGGTTGGCAATTCGCATCCTGCGAAATTTTCACGTGGCGAAAATCTCTGCATTCCACCATTCCTCCAAAGGTCGCCTCCCGCATTGCTTCTCTACATCCTTACTCGCTTCACCTCTTCAATTCAACTTGACATTTCATCGCCTCGCCTTGGTGAAATCACCAAGGATTCCTCAACATTCAAAGAACATCAATACACGAAAGGCCAAGCTTGACGAACAAGTTTCAAGACCGCAAAACTACCCAAACAATTCGAAACCAAATCGCACTATGGACATGCACATGGCATCGTCTCAATTCATATGATTAGTGCAAAAAGCACTCAAAAACCTATCTTGAATAGGGCTCAAAATAGAACTTTTTAGGCACTAATCACACCCCCAACCGACACATTGCTAGTCCCTTAGCAATGCTAAAAACAATAAAGGTATACATGATGTGCTTTTACAAAAAGTGTATGTATAGATATGCTTTACCTTTAATATGAACCATTTACACCCTGATCGAAAACCGACATGAAAGAACAAAAACCATATAAGAAAAAGTTTTAGGGCAACATCGGTTCCAAGGAAGTCAACTTAATCTCCACCACAACATCTAATTGTCTACAAATTACCAGCCAATAAATCGCAGTTATTCCTCCCTCAACCTAGCTATCGCTATGGTTTTAAAATGTTGACCAACCTAAATAGACCAGCTACACTCTTATTTATTTAATTGCACGTAGGTGCAATGCTAAAACTCGACTTCACCAAGTCCGTGTAACGGGGTCCCCGACCGAAGACTTAACCACTAAGGCTGGCGGCATCAAGCCAAAAGGATCAATCGACCACAAACTTACAAGCCAATTCTGACTTCGAATGACTTCGAATTACACCCATAAATCCGCTTAAATCTCTACCCATTCACCCGTGCGAATACTGTTTATGACTCCCAAACCACTACATAGTTTAAAGACGGCTTTAGCGCTTTCGCCTATATACCCTCTTGACCGTGTTCTGTGTTTCGCAAAGAGTGTTTAATTTTTATTTTTCTTTTTCTTCTTTTTCTTTTGCTTTTCTTTTCTTTTTTCATTTGAAGACTATACTGGTCTTCATACATGGGTAACACAAACCAGGGGCTGTCACCGCATCTAAGGCCGCTTACAAAGTGGAAAGAGGTATATAGCTTTTCAACCCATTTGGTACAATCAAAAGTAAAGGTGAATTAGCTAAAGGGGAATGTTCATGCTGAATGTTGGAACTCAATTGACCAAAACTAATTCATGCATGGAATTGTTCTATCATTAAGGCAATATAGGCTTCAATTCTTCAACTTAAGGTAAGAGTAGAAACACAAATGTAGGAACAAAAAAAATGATTGCAAAGTGTAGTAAATCGTAGTCAATGCTATAGCTTTGATATAACCAAAATGGCTACAGATGCTTAATATAGCTTAATCATAATTAAAGTATCACCGCCTACTATTACTACATGAATCCTATACAAATGAGTAGCAAATGATAAAGTCAAAACAAGACAAACATGATAGAAGACACTTAACTCTAACTTTTCCTCCCAACCAAAGTATAAACATGCCTCACCGGATAGGAAAGCTAGAGAAAAAGGAGGTGACCACCCTACTTTGCGTGGGTGGTGGATGTCAGGATCCTGCTCGCTGCGCGTCGTCGTTAGCATGTCCAATGAGGCTCGCTGGACCGATCTCATGTGTAAAAGCCCGCGAGACCGAAGTGGCCTATGATACCAAGAAGCGCTGGCGTGATCAGGTTTCTATAGTAGCCTCTGCCGGCCAATCACTGGTCCAACGACGTCAGGTAGTAAGTGTACGCATTAAAGATCCATAATGCCAGCGAAGCTCTATAATCGATATGGAATATGCCCGAGACCATTCGGTCGCGTAGGTACGGTAGCACAAATGTCAGTGGGTCATGAGGTGGAGGTGAGACTGAGGAGATAAAACAGAATCGGGCCTCTCCACCCCACCTCTACCTCAAGAACAGATCCTTCCCCGGGGTCCTCACCCCATCCGTACCTCCTCCCGGTCCCATCGCCGAGAAATAAAAGAGATCATCATGTCAAGGATCTTCCATGGACAAGACCTTAGTGCATCTGATCCTCCTCGATGCGGGTTCGTGGAATCCCCAAATGCCCGTAACCCTGCCCAAGAATCAAGATCAACCAGAAAGTCTCGGGCCGAGCCGTGCCCTTTCTGGGTGGACCTTGATCCTCAGTGCGCAGAAGTCAGCAATAAGCTGAGGGACTGAAACCTTAACCCTCCGGTGATCCGCATGGTGGCTCAGTATGGCTCTCACGCCGAACGTAATGTTGCAGCGGAACAAGCCGTCCGAGGTGGTCCACAAGAAGCATCCGAGGCTGGCTACCTCCGGGAGTACGGGGTCCCGCCGTAGCATTCTAGCGACAGCGACTATCTCCTCCTGCGGATGGTCAAAATAATCCCGACATCTCCGTGACCGCTACCACGGCAGTCTCAATGCACCGAATGTCCGCAGGCTTGAGTACCTCCCGACGATCGTCATCGGTAGGTCTAGCTCCGCGATCATCCCGTCGCGATACAAATCAACTCGTTAACAACGGATATCAACGCCACAACGCAACGACCAAAATGCAAAAGCACACGGCGAGCATCGCGTGATCACCATCGAGTCTCCTCGAACCGCCGAACAATCTGGCCAATGCCGGTGAAGATCGAATGATCATGGAAGTCCCCTCGGCGCGCAGATCTACGCTCTAATCGGTCCAGTGAACAATGGATCACCGACCGGTCGGATGATGGGTGACGAAGCCTCCTCAACGGTATCGGTCGCCAGATCGAGGACTCTCGCTCGATGTCCGACTCGCTGAGGGCCGGCCTCCCGCGCCGCCTTCGAGGCACCGGCGGCGCCCGGTCCCACCGCTCGATATCTCCTAATCCCAGTTCCCGGGGGGACGGAACGCAGTCACCATGCGCGCCGCAGATTCGTAGGGAAGGCCCGAGAACGGACACCGCAATTCAAGTGCCCGGCCCACTCGAGTGCTAAATCCAACCCTAGGCCCAAAGCTTGTAATCCACCGAAAGAACGCGAATTGCCGTCCGCGTCTAAGAATACCTGGGCGCGCAACGTGCCCCCGCACGCGTTATGAAGGCGCAGCCGCGCATCGTCACGCTGCCGACCGGTGGTTCACGCTAGCAGACTCAAACGACAAGACAGCAAATGGGCAGACCGCGAATGGCTGGAGCTGGGTGGGCGCAGTTAGGCAAAGGAGGCTCAATGTGGCGTTGATCACGACTCTACTGATGGCAAAGGCGTGGCTACCAGGTTTCTACCGCGCCTCGGGCCGCACAGCTCAACGATAATGAGCCAGACGCGGCTACACACGCGAGGTACCGCGTGAGGTGGGCACCCAAAGAGCTCTTCCGGTGGCAGGACCCGGCTCGCACCTGGATTTTCTGCTCAACAAGGGAGGCCTCGGGGCAAGAAATGAATGAAGATAAATGGGGTGTTCAATCGCGAAATAACTACACACGCTTGCAGATCGAGAATGACTCTATGGTCCCGCCGACAAGAGATCTACGCTCCCTCGACCTGGTCCGCAGTGAACAATGGACGCCGATCTCGAGGTTTGATAGATGGGGTGATGAGCTCTCCTCAACGGCAGGATTTGCTCGCTTAGATGTTCAGACTTCGTCACGATACAACCGACTCCGTTCGAGGGCTGCCTCCTGCCGCTCGAGGCACCGGGGCGGCCCGGTCCCACCCTCGTCCGATATTCTAATCCCTCGAGGCCTCAGACGGCACTGGGCCACTACAGTTATGTATCTGTGAAGGCCCGATAACGACACCGCACCGCGTTCGCCTCCATCTCCTCGAGGCAACTAACCCTGGGGCCCAAAGCCGCAGAATCCACCTCGAGTACCTGACCATGTCCGCTGGCCTAAGAATACCAGGCAATCGTGCCCTAGCACTATGAAGGCGCAGCCGCGCACACACAGCTCGACCAGGCCCTGGTCATTAGCGAGGACTCAAACGATTTATATGCACGCACAATCGACAACGGGTCGGAGCTTGGCGCAGTTGTGGCGCTGGAGGCTCAAGCTGTGGCAAAGGATCGGGCCGCATCACTGATGAAAGGTGGTGGCTAGCCCAGGTCTTCACGGTGTGCCCCGGCCGGCACAGTTCGACCCAAGAATGGAGCCAGACAAGGGCTACACACGAGGCACCGGGTGTGGAGGTAGGCACGCAAAGGAGCTCAGTATAGGACTGTCTGCACCTGACGGCTCACGCAAGGAGGCCTGGGGGCAAGAAATGAATGAAGATAAATTACCTTCCCCCTCCTCCCCCCTCCATCTCTCTCCCTTTATATAAATCACTGGCAATCAAGGTCCCAAAGCCTAAGAGCACATCAAGAGCTTAATTTCGCTATTATAGCTAAATTCGTCAACTAACATCCAATATCTGCAAATAAAATAAAAAATAAAATTTGATTTAGAAAGGTATTAAAACAAAATAAAAATAATTATTATTTTAGCATAAACTTAAGAATAAAAATAAAATAAAATTAAAATTAGACTACTAAAAGGAAAGTTACTAAAATAGTTATTACTGAAAATTAATTTAATTTTAAGCAAAACTGTAAAAATTAGAGTCAGCAGCTTTGGTTTCAAAGAGACACCAAACCAGCTCAATTTCACCTGATTTATCTATGAAGGTCAAGGAGGAGGAGCTCTCGACTTTAGCAAGCCCGCGATAGCCCTCATGCTTGTTTCCTTCGCTGACTTCCTTTCTCAATCAGGATTTTGGGTTTAATTAATGGCTCGGTGATACCTGAGCATGGGCCTCCTAACAAATTGCTTCATCTTGGTTTACCACCCCGACGCACCGGGCTTCGCATATTTCAACAATCGGTTGCACTTCACGCCCGGGTCGCTATCTTCCACTAGCCGCCAGGTTTGTTACCATGAAAATATTGAGCTCCATAACGTCATGTTGCCAAATGAGCCGATGACTCCATTTCTAAGAATTTGACACGTGACAGAAGTGGCCAAAAATGGTCTTCCTGTGATAATCGCAGCATGATCGGCCCACTGGCTATCGGGTTCCCAGATCAAGTTTTACAAAGTCTATCGGTAAGAGAATTTTCGCCCACCTTACCAAGACATCCCCGCCTATTCCTTAGGAATCTTCACCGATCTATTTCTGCCAATGATAGAGTAATGTCAGAAGTTTGTTTTCCCAAACCTAACCGCTGGCGCCCTACGGCAAAGAGGTTTATAATCGCCCCAAATCTAATGTCGGTTATCGGCGCAGTCCTGCTCAATACGTTGATCAAATTGTTGAACTCGGATCCTGTATTTGATCAAGTCTTGGTTCGATTATGGCACCTAATTTTGCTCTGCCAGTAGCTGCTTTTTCAATGACTAACTTTTCGACCGCGGCACAAGTCCTTTAAGAACTTAGCATGTCGGGACCCGCTTAATCATGTCACAAAGGAATGTTTACTCACTGCTTTAGACTCTGCAAATTCCCAAATTATCGTGACTTCTTGCTCTGCTTGGGGAAATGGAGGGGTATGTTTCTTCTTCACTGATCTCTTCACCGATTATTATCGCCGTGCCCGCGCGCTTCTTTCCTTGCATGTTTCTTCAAAGAATCATGGGCACTGTTGCTCTATTTTCTTCCATTCCTCAAAGTGATGATAAATTTTCACTCATCCATCCCTGAGTTGCTGGATGAACCTACCTCATGGACCTTTGATTTGTACGTTCGGGAAGGAACCTTCTTCCCGACAAAGAAAGGCTGTTCATTTTAGATCAATACTATAGGTTATCAATTTTCAATTAAGGTTGCTCCTGCCCATCTATTCTTTGTTCAAAGGTGGTACTTCATCAACTGTGCTGACTGTAATACTGATCCCCTTTGTTCTTCCATAATGTAAAACTGCCTACCACCTTGCTCAAATTCAATATATAGCTCAGTCTATTTGTGGAGGAAGATGGTGCGGCCGTGGGAGACAGGTAGAACCAACCTGTTGCTTGCACCAAAGGCCATAGGCAAATTAGTTTCCCGTGAGAGATCGCAAGATTCTTCCAATTGGAATTAGGTAATACCGTGATAAGTACTAGGTTGTGGTCAGATGGACCTACGATATCAGACAGCTTCCATATCAAACTTTCAACGAGGAGACCTTGGATGTGTGTTCTCCGGGTGGACAAGTAATGATAATTGATGTATTGGTCGGGCTCAGGTAAAGATTTTCAACATCACCGCACTTCATGGTTTTTCCTTCTAACTCTTCCACCTTCCTAGCTAGGGTTGATATTCTTGCTTCTCTATTTCCATCTTCCGAAAGTGCAAAAATTCCTCCTTGTGGGCCGAGGGCCTCATTTTTTCCACTTGCCTGCTCATCCCAACCCTTGGAAGTTTCAGCTAACATAATTCAAAATCCATAGCTTCATTCTGGGTGTTTGCTCGAAAGTCTCCTCCACACATTGCTTCCAAAAGTTGTTTAAGATGTGAGACATACACCATAGAAGTGTGGTTTACAAGCATCCAAGTTCAAACCACAGATGTGGCGCACCGATGGTCTCCATGAATCTCTCCCATTTGTAACCCTCTCGTTGTTTAGTGGCAGCAAAGTGTAAATTTTGTCTCTTCAAATTGTTGGTCTTGTGAGCACTAAGAATTTCTTTTAAAATCGTCATAGCCTACCAATGATGGTTCTGGTTCAGCGAATTAAGCCATATCTTATTTTGTCTGAGGGTCAATGAAAATGCTTCAACTTAACAACCATGTCAATTGCCTTCCTTAAAGGTTATGGCTAGCTTCCTCAAAATCCCTATATGGGTATATGGATTTTTCATTTTCCATACTCATGAAATGTGGGAAGCAGGCACTGTGTAGGTCTCACTGCTACATCTCGTGCAGGAGGTATGATGCAAGAAGGAGCACTAACTCTAGAGGGTGCATGGATCCCTCATTGATCTGTATGTTGTTGGATTCATCGAGTACTCGCTGACTCGCTGTTTCGTGTGAGATCCATTTGATCGCATCGTACACCGATTTCACAACTCATTAACCGGTAACGATTCTGCGGCAATCCGCTCAAGTGTTCTATAGACCATGGTGTATAAATACCTGTTACACAAAATGACACAAAGCAAAGAGCACTAACAAACTTCAATGGATCAAGAGCATAAACAAAATTAACTGGATCAGAAGTGAACAAAAACAAAGGCAAAGAATTTTTGTGAAAACTTGCAGCTTTAAACAAATGAAATTCAAAAGGATTTAATAGTCACCAAAGACTTGTGGCCGTGATTAAGGCATATCAACTCATCATCCGTAGTTCGCACTGATCCCCCCAACGGCGCCATTTGATTTCGTAAGCATGGTAGGTGATCCGAATCAACAAATTTGTTTCCTATGTTCCTCCTAATCGCTTGAGCGCCGCTACTCCGCAAGATAATGTCTAGGGTCGAACACGGGGATGGGTTCATCCCACGAATGGAGTTCGCATTATGTTTGAAAAATGGTGAGACTTTGTTTTTGATTCGGGCAACAACAGGAGGCTGAATGCTCACCGATAACCAATGTTTAATGAAAGTGTGAAATGGTAACCTCAAGGCTCGGGGTCACTAATTTGATAAAATGGGTTATTATGTGTCCCTGAAGTTATTTCCTCGCATTGTGGCAAATGACATATAGTCAAAGCCAAAACTCCAAGTTTATTATGAAACCTAACCCTTAAACTAATTCCTATTTGAGTCCAATCAAATACTAAGCATTCAATGTCCTGGCCGCTTAGAAACCCTAGCATTTAACCTCATTTCCAATGCTCAGAATGATATCTAAAGGACATCAGCATTCACTATTAAGAATGAATCAACCTAAAGTATTATGACACACAAGTATCGATCAAAAGGAAAGACATTAAATGACATTAAAACCTAGTTTGGAAAGTTTGGGAACCAGGTGAGCACTGCATCATTAAAAGCAGATGAGGACATCACAAACCGTTCTAACATCCAAGCTAGCAACCTCCTCTCTTCAAGGCTTTGAGGCTTAGCCAAGATCCCTTGAGCTGTCATCTTCAAGGGTATAGCAACCCGAGAAAATGAGAGAAAGAGGAGAGGAGAAGAGAGCAAAATAAACCTAAAAACGTAAAGTCAAGGGAAAGTTTGCATAAAGTGGGTTGTGTGTCATAAAGCTGTAGAGCCATATGCTACCAACCCAATGTGTGAAATGGAAAAAATGCCTAAAATATGAGATTACAATAGGGACAATAGGGACAACCATAGCGAAAATTTGCATCTGCAAAATTTTCAAGAATGACAGCGGTAAAATTCCCATTCCACCATTTTGTCGTCTCCCGCATTGCTTCTACATCTCATTTCGCCTCTGACCTTCAATTCAACTTGACATTTCATCGCCTCAGCCTTGATGAAATCACCAAGGACTTTCACATTCAAGACTCAACACGAGGCCAAGTCACGACTAAGTTTCCAAGGCCTGCAGAAATCACCCAAAACAATCTCAAACTAAATCAATTTAAGATCATGGACATGCATATGTCAATTACCAATTCATATGATTAGTACAAAGCACTCAAAACTTATTCAGGCTCAAAATAAAGACTTGGCACTAATCGAGCTTACTCCTACCATCAAGCATTTCAAATGGCGATAGAACAACATAAAACCCGAAGGAGTCATTGAAGATGTGCTTGTTAAGGTGGGGAATGTTTCATCAGTTTGGCATTAAAGAAGATTCACAAAGTCCCCTGCCGCGAAGGCCATTCCTAGCAACCGGAGCCATTAGACATGCAAAGGAGTTCTCACCACTGTGGTCGAGAAGAAGCAAATCGACTTCAATCCGCCTAAAGTTTAAAGAATTTAGACACCTGAGGAAGATTACAGTTAGTAGATGATGTCTATCTCAACAACTCTGATTGGTTATGATTGTACGCCTAACTTCCTATCAATGAAAATGAGATGAATTTCCAGATTCAAGGTGTTAATTTCGATTTTCAGACATCGGGCCAGACTTAACACCGAAAAGGTGTCAGTCTTAAACAAAACAACATGGAGCAATGGAGACAATAATGAAGAAAAGGAATTTCCATCAAGAGACTGGCGTGGCGGTTAGTTTTAAAAGAGCTGCCAAGTCATCTGGCATGCTTACTGATGCTTCAAAGAGTAAGCCAGTGATTATTTCGCTAGACTCAAGATGTGCCAAGAATGTGGGTTACGAAAATTTTAAAAAGAATTATCAGAGTCGATTGCTTGGTCCATAGATGGAATTAAAGGTATCACCAATAATATGCATGCACAAAATACCGCTTTTAGGAAAATGTAAACCATATGTTGAACATCAAAGAAGATCAACTCTACATGAAGAAGAGCTAAGGAAGGAAGTGCTCAAATGGTTGAATGCTGGTTTTATATATGCAATCTTAGATAGTCCTTGGGTTAGCCTAGTCCATGTGGTTCCAAAGAAAGGTGGTTCATCGTGATCCAAATGAAAATGAGTTAATTCCAACAAGAATCCAGATGTGATGGAGAGTATGTATCGATGCATCGGGTTTCAACACAAGAACGAAAGATCATTTCCCATTGCCTTCATTGATCAATGTTGACAAAGTTAGCGCAGACATCTCATTTTGTTTCGATGGGTATTCCTGGCCATAATCGGGGACACAGCATTGCACCGAGGACCGGAGAAAACCATTCATGCCCTTATGGCACCTTCGCCTCTCGCATGATGCCATTTAGATCGGCAAATGCCTCGCTACTTTTTTTAGAGGTGGCGATGTCCAGCGTTCTCGACGGTTGAGGAGGTCATGGAGATTTGCGGATGACTTCACGAGATATGATCCAAATTTTCTTATATCGTTTAAACAACTCGAAACAAGGTTTTTCTCATAAAGATGCAAGGACAAACTAAGTAGTATTAACCGGGAAAAGTGTCATTTACTGCAATGTAAGGTACGTTTTGGCCATAAATCTATGCTACTGACTAGAAGTAGACCAATCAAAGGTTTCGATTATCAAGACTCTACACCACACAACAAGAAAAGGGATAAGGAGTTTGGGACATAGCCGACTTATAGAGATTCATCAAACACTTCTCAAAATAGCCGCATCGCCATTATGACATCGGAGAAAGACACAAAGTTTAGTTTGATGATTCTCGCAGCCGCTTGAAGAAATCAAGATCGATGATTCAAGAATCGATCATGGCCGCACTGCATCGGGATCGTGGATTCGGAATAATGTGATGCCAGTTGATTTTTACGGGAGCTGTATCGGGGCAAAGAAAAGAAAAGAAATTGCAGCCTATATTTGAGCTAGCGTAACCCCCTTCAAATGAAGCCCAAGAAAACTATTCAAACTAACAAAGGAGATGCTAGCCAGTTAGCTTTGTGAGAAATTCATGCTATACATTTCGGGATCTCATATTATCACCACTGACCATGCAGCAATCAAATATATGATGTCGAAAAAGGAAGCCAAACCAAGATTGATACGGTGGGTGTTGTTACTACAAGAGTTTGATCTATTAATTAAAGATAAGAAGGGTTGTGACAATGTGATAGCTGATCACTTGTCCAGAGTAGAAAGAAACAAAGCAGAAGAGGAGGAGGCAAGACTAACAGAGAACTTCCTGGGACGAGCAATCTTAATCACGTGCATTCCAACTCATGGTATATTGGAGATCGTGAATTACGCATTAGAGTAATTCCTCCTAGTCTACCATTAAACAGAAAAAGAAAGCTCAGACCGACAAATAGTATTACATCCGCATGACCCACTCGCTTATTTAAAAGAAGTGCTGATATGATTATAAAGAAGATGTGTGCTAGAGAGTACCGCAGATCAGAATGAACGCTACATCAACATAATGGGACATATTTTTCCTAGAGAAAGAAATGTTTCACAAGATACGACTGATTTTATTGGGCTCCACTATCTTCTGTGAGACTGAAGCCGAACGGGTCAAATTATGTGATAGATGCCAAAAGATTGGAAATATCAAGAAGATAAATGAAATGCCTTACGAGGTATAATATTGGTAGTGCAATTGATGTAATAGATAGATTTTACGGACCTCTTCCACCACGCTTTTGAACTCAGAGCACCGCTAGCAGTGGATTAAAAGTTTCCAAATGGGTAGAAGGTCAGTCATTCAAGGAATGACGCTAACACGCTTGTAGAGTTTCTTGCAAAGAACATTTCCGAGCATCTCTAACACCCAGACTATCATCGCGATCTGGGAAGCCACTGCAAACAAAATATTCGCAAAGCTCAAGGAGCGTATGATCAAACATATAATGAGCCTAGCGATCACCCCCGTACTAATGGATGCGTAAATTTGCACAGGAGATTGAAAAGGATCCCGAAAAGACCGTAGTCTGCCAGAAAGATTGGTCTTCCAAACTCGATGATGCACTGCCACAGATCGCATTCAAATCCTCCCATCGATGTCCCCATACAGAGTGGTCTTTGGCAAACCATGTCACCTCCCTCTTGAACTGGAATACAAAGCCATGTGGGCCATCAAGAAGCTGAACTTCGATTTCAAAATTACAAAGGAAGAGAGATTGCTCCAATTGAATGAACTAGAGGAACTGAGAAACGAAGCCTATGATAATGCTAGAATATACAAGAACAAGACAAAGAAATGGCATGATCAAAGGACTTAAGGAAAGAGTGATCAAGTTCTCGTTTATTTAACTCCAGATTAAGATTATTTCCAGAAGTTAGAAATCAAAATGGAGGGACTATATACAAGGTGTCATGCTCACTGGAGCAAAGGATTGTGATCGAAGGTCGGGGAAGAATTAAGCGTTAATGGTCAAAGATCAAGCACTATCTCACAGGAGAAAGAAAAGGAAGAACTCGTTGGTATAATCAGAGAGAGAATGCTTAAACACCTAGTCCAAATATGACTCAAACAGAGTACCACGGAGGCAACCCATATAGATTTTTGCTTTATATAGACACTTGAAAATTTTTTTTAATTACTCTTTAGAATTTTAGTCTAGTCATGATTTGTTAGGAATTTCTAGCATTTGATCAATTTAACTTTGAAATTGTTACAAAGATGCCGATGGTAATCGAATGGCTCAAAGTGAGAAGGAACAAACTCGTGACTCCGCTCCAAAGACTTCACAGAAAAGCGATTTGAAAAAGGAGTAATTTCTCCCTACATAAATTTCAGGAAAATCAACAGAATACATGTTTGAATTGCTGGGAAATGATTTAATGGATGCAAGAATGTGCAAATTAAAAAGGAGTGAAAAGTCGCCCGATCATCACCCGACAGTGCAGACTAAGTCGCTGACTAGATTTTAAGGTCGCTGCATGTAAATTGAGGTCAGAATTTAGTAAGTACTAAAGGAAGAACAAGGGCATGTCGCACCACCAAAGTTATGTCGAGACAGAAATCGAGGTCGCGATAACTCAACTATAGTTGAAGTAGAAATTACTTGTTGACCAAAAGGGGGCAAATGCTAGATGTCGTGAACTCGATGATATAAATCGTCCCAACTTTCTACTTATGTCGCAACAAACAACATTATGGCGCATATAAGAGAAAAGTGTGCTAGCTGGGCGCAATCCTTAAATTTCATTTCTAACGACGTGACAGCACACACCATGCCTGAATTGTCGCGATAAGCGCAAATAAAATGAAGCACAAAAAGAGTCCGGCAATAATGATTAAATTGCAATCTGTTGAGAAACTCCCTCCATCACCATCTCCTCTCGCAAATACAACTCTTCATCTTCTACTTCACGTTTTTTTCAATTTTTAGAACCCTAGATCCGCAGTGCCTTCCTAAACCGTCCGATTCTCAAATGGCCGAACCTTCAACCTCATCCCAACCGAGCGAAACGGTAAGAGAGGTCTTCACCAAGGGGAAGTTCGTCAGAACCACAAGGAGAACCCGCCACGGAACAACTAAAAGTTCAACCAGTTTCCAAGCAACAGAGAAAAAGGGGAAAAGACAAGCAACAAGAAGGAGAGGAAGACGACCAGATCGTAAGAAGCTTCTTCGTCTGAAGAAGTACTATGCCGGTAAGGCTCATTTGAGAAAGAGGCTTCAAACATTAACCAACATCTCCCCTTTCATGGAACTAATAAAACAAAAGAGGTCGGGAAACTTCGTAGCATCAAAAGTCCGAATACGCAAAGCAAGAGTTCGAGAATTTACTCCAACCCGTAGGAGAAAGGATAACTCATTTATGTCAGAGAGCCTGGGTGCTGCGCGGAGCATAAACCATCACGAAATGTACTAATGCAAGTGGCAAAAGTATGGATCCAAATAAAGAAGATAGTGTATTAAACCTCAACTGTGAGAAGATCAGTGAAGAAAGTCGACATCAGAAAGTGAAATGGGTCATGAAGGGGAGACAAAAAGCAATACAAATGTGAGATTTGGATAAGAGGCAAAGAAGGTATGGTTTTACTTCGGCCTCTCACAGGTCTCCACCAAGCATGTCTCGCACTAGACGGAATGTTAAGAATCATTCCCTATGCCATGTCATGGGTACAAGCCACGCTGGAGGCCATTGAAAACTCAATAATGAGATACCATGAAGGGAATAAAGGGGTTTGATCCCTCACCCAAAGAACTATCACAAGGCTATGTTTTGGGCCGGCCAAAAGAAGGGAACTCGAAAGAAGAGAGCGCCCTGCCTCACTACCACCTCGACTCGAGTAAGCAAGGGCCTAGGAATCAAAAGAAAAAGGGGTTATAGAAGCAGATTCAAGAGAAGAAATGAGAATGCAAGACAAGAAGAGGACACCCTCTGCTGCGCATAAAGAAGAAGAAGATCCATAACTGCAGTGGAATGACCTGTAGTGTTGCAGAGGATGCAGAGAACAAGATGATGTAATCCCATAAATTTCTCAACCTGACCCGCCTCTCCCCTATCGTGAACAGAGATTTCGCAGAACCTGGTGAAAGCCGGAGCCTGTGGGAATAATCAAATATAGATGCTCGCTCCATTTAGAAGAGAACGAAGAAAGGAAAGGAATGAGCCTCCAACAAAAATTCAGAGAAGAAGTATATGAAGCAGAGTCGAAGAAGAGAGATCAAAGAATGGGAAGAAGAAATGAAACGGGTGAAGAGTGTATGAAGGAGATCTCGAGAGTACCAAGAGGAAAATTCGAAGGAATGGAGGAAAGAGATCACGATCTGTATCAAGAATCGCACTGAGCCATGAGTCATTTTAATAACAATCGCATGATCGTGATTCTCAACTCCCACCCAAAGAAAGGGACTCAGACAGTCGTAAAACTATGGAGCGCATCATATCCAAATTCCTCTACATGTCAATGTCTAGCGACTGCAAGAGGATAGCTAAAAGAGATAAAGAGCTTCATGACAAAGATGCCTTCATGAAAACCGGGCTTGAAAATTCGATTTGATCAACAATAATCTTTCCAAATTTTTAGAAGTCATGAATGAAATGGAGAACACGATGAACACGCTGGGGGAAAAGACAAGATGATCTTAAATGTAAGGCGGATCTCACTAACGAATTGATCCTGAAGAACAACAGAGGGAGAATGACAAGGCAGAAGAAGAGAACTGAATGAAGTTTCCCAAATTTCCTAATTTGGCTACTCCCTGATCTCGATCTCCCAACATCTTTACTCCTTCCCTCAAAAGAAAAATAGATCTTCCATTGATTTATCCATCTCTTCCTCACTTCCACTGCTATTTAACTTTGCACAATCCCATATCAAATAAGAAAATTGTTCAAGGTTAATTAAGTTAGATTTTGTCACATTAATCGTTAAGAATAATAAGAGGATTTAGTCAGAATGAAAAACATAACATATCATAATCTAAGCTAGTCAAGTAGTTTGATTGTAGTTGATAATTTAAAACAAATAATTCGTTGCACATGGCACGATATACAATATTCGAATTGAAACACAAATTACAATTGACTTGAATTCGAATGATGAGTCCAAGATAAAGGAAAGTCATACAATCAAGGAGCAAAATATATTTTCGAAGCCTGTAGTATAAACAAGAGTTTCGAGGGAACCTCGTGAACCTTAAATCATGTAAATCATCAATCAAGTGAGTCTAGACATCCTGGGGGAGTGGTCATGCTTGATCAAACCGAATTTAACTTGTTGACATTGATCAAGGCGTAAACTTGTGATACAAATAACAAGAAATGATGCAGGCCATCTCGCAGCTTTCTATTTCAGCACTTTATTTATATGTTGATACACCTTAGTTTCTAAATTTGATTTAAAATAACTTATCTTCAAACAGCCATTAAACTTCTGCCATCCTCGATAATTAATCCTCCAAGAAGAACCTCCGATATCCAAAACTCCAAAGAAGGAAGAGATAAAGTCAGGGAGCATTTTTTTTTGAGAAACAAAAGGAGAAATACAAAAAGGTGAAGAGAGAAAGATCTAAAGGTGAGGATACAAATGTAAAAGAATGCTTAAAGCGAAGAAGTTTATTCCCAGGGCTCAACTCTCGAACAATTAAGTTCTGTGTTTCAACACCAGTACCCTAATGCCAACTGGTAAGGAGCTACTAACCCAAAGTTCGCTAAGAGTAAGAAAGCCTAAAAAGACGTAATATCAGACTATTCTGGCGTGACTGAGAAAAAGTTCCAACAAAGGAGAAGTACAAATGAGAAATGGGAACTAACACTTAAACGTAAGAAATCAAGAAGATACCTAAGGATAAGTATGGGGAATCAACTAAAGAAATTGCAAGGAAAGAAGGGTAGCAGTCAAGTGAGGAAGGAGAAAGAGTCTAGGTAATCTTAACCTAAAAAGTTCCATCCATCCTACCCATGACCCAAGCCTCTCAAGATTACAAGCTCGAAAGACTGACTGATTCAAGGTCAGAATTACCTGCATTAGTGGAGATCAATATGAACAACAAGCATATGGAATTTGAAAATCTTGAAAGGATCAAACCGAAGCACCTCGAGAGGTTAACTGACTACCAAGAAAAGAGGAAGAAGACCAATCCTACTTTTCAGGATCAAATGACTATAATTAAGGAGAAACAAATTCACAATTAGTTTGTACATCGATTGAGGTAGACTAATCTTCTCTCTCGAACTGGCTAGATATACGCAAGAATGCAATTCTAGTCTTTCAATTAAATTATTTCTAACCCAAAACAATACTTAAAAATGTCCTTGTTCGAGGATAAATAAATTTTTCTTTGCTGAGACAAGCAAAATTTAAGTTTAGGAGTTTGGAGCTAAAAGTCATCCATTTTCAGTCTATTTTTCTAATTGATTTCTATCTAAAAAGAATGGATTTATGTTCGTAAATGTTGAATAATCACTAAATCATGGTGCAAAGATAAATTCAAGAGAAAGAGGGTATTGCAGTAAAAGGAGCATAAACTGGCTGAGCAGAATGACACGGGCCCGGGCCGAATGATGTTGCAACAGAGAAATGAAAGGGCAAAGAAAGGACTCTGCTAGCGACACGCCTTGACAGCAGAAGAATAATCACATCAAGGTCGCAACTACAAAACTCCAAACATGGCTATTAAGGGGCAACCGGCAGAACGCAGCAGATCGCAAATGTAAAACCTGCAAGTTAGTAAACTATAAATTAGAATAGCAAATGTGCGAGGCGATGTCGCAACACAAATGGTGTCCTGCTGATCAGCGCGGCAGCAAGAGATACGAGGCCTGATAACGACGAAAGTCGGCATGATTTTCAAGAGATCAATATACGTCATCTAGAAGAGGTCGGGCATCGAATCGTAAGAGGTCGACGCTATTCAGCGTTGGTCGGCATCACCGCAAAGGAATTAAGCAACGCGACATCGATGCGAAGAACTAAGGTCGCTGACGTCATTCGGGGTTGGTCGCTGACATCACGCAGCAAATCCGCTGTGGTGACGCTATTCCAAGCGTCATGGTTATCAATCGCAAAGAACTAAGGTCAGCGCGATGTTTGGTCTGGTCGCTACATCGCTTGCAAAGAACGGTCGCAACGCCATTCAAAAGCGGGTCGGCTAACGCGCTTTCGGCGAATTAAGGTCGCGACGTCATTCGCGGTCGCAAATATCGGGCTTGTAGCGAACTAAGGTCGCTGACGCTTATTCGCGGTCGCGACATCATCAGAAAGAACTAAGGTCGACGTCACGATGAGCTTAATAGTCATCTGGCCTTCAGTCCATTTTCTGATTTATTTTATTCTAAAAAGGCCGGGATATGTGCAGAATATGAAATGCCACCAAATCACAGCAAAGAGTGGAACAAGAGCGTAACGTGCGAAAAAGATAAGAACGCACAGCAATATCGGCGAATCGGCCAAGGAAATCAGGCAGCAGAGAGGCTTAAAAGACAAAAAAGGACGATGTTCAAGCCTTTACAAAGAATCGAATAAGATATTGGGCGCGTTGTAACCACAAAGCCCCAAATGCAAATGAAGGTGTAATCAAAGACAAAACGAAGCCGGGCGGAAATAAACTCACAAAAGTCAAGCAATTGTGAATCATGAAGAAGAAGATGATGTCACATCATTCAGAGGTCACGCAGAATCAAACCCGCATGCTGGACAACAGAGGTCGCACACCAAAAAGAAGTTGCGCGTAGATAATAATTGATCAACATTTATGTCAGCAAGACTGATGCGCCGCGACATCAACATCAGACCAGGCGCCGCGACATCACCCAAGAAATCCAAGGTCATGTACAATAACGCGATTCGTACTACGTAGGGTGTAAGATGCGGAATTAAATAAAATTTATATTCCAGTTCTCCCATCATTGTGAGTCAAGCTTACCGCAAAGATAAGGGTCTGTGGCCGAACACTGGGATGGGTTTTCTTCGCGAAATGACCAAGAGTGAAATCAAACCGTGAATTAAATTTGGAGCCAGTCTGTTAAAACAAAGAGGTTTTGGGCTTGTAAAATGAAAATAAAATGCAGAAAAAATAAGAAAAAAACTCCTAGTTCAGCCACCGGGTTAGGTTTTTAAGGCTTAATTAACACGTTCCTCGGGAGCATGACATATAGTCATTTCCTAACCCGATCTTCATTTAGTTTAAAACTAAACCCTATGATTTTCCTTTGAAACATAGCATTTAAATGGGCATAAATGTTCCTAACAAAGTGGAAAACACATCTCAAAACCAATCCACGATAACTAGCAGAGAAATAACTAACTGAGCCCCAACTATCGTCAAAGTGAAAGTATCCATTGAACCTAAAAAGCACATGCCAAAACACACATTAAAGAGAGCAGTCAAGATTTAACTCTAAGTGAAGCAGGAGCTTAAACAACCATAAATGCTTAAAAAATAGAGGACCAGGCGTTACTCCATAAACCGCGTTCCAATACTTCGCCCTTCATGAGAAGAGGTTTGGCCTAACCATCCTCCAGTCAAGCCATCCTCAGAGAGTGTTGCAGCCGAAAGGAGAGAAAATGAGAGAAAAGGAAAACGAGAACTGAACCCTAACCCTTATTTACAAGAAAAATCGCTCTCAACAAAAAGGTATACAAAAATGGCTTATGTAGCCTTACCAACCAAGTGAAACAGTGCCATACAACCCAAACATAAGGATTACAGTCATGTAGAAAGGAAAACCAAAATTGCAACAAAAAGTCAAGGCCAAAAAAGGTGGGAATAAGTCATCGGAGGAACAAAGGTCGTAGATGCACAGCACGCAGAAAGCCTTCTACAGCAGTAATTTTCACATTTGCTCTTCTTCCTTCTAATCTTTGATTCAATGCTGAGTTTGATTTGAATTCTTCGTGCTTGATCGACTAACAATTTCAAGATAATTAGCCTTCCTCGCAAAACTGCAAAATTGCCAAAATGATCATTAAATAGAAAATCTAACAAATCTGGTTAATTAGAATGATTAGTATACAAAAAGCACTCAAAACCTATATTAAAGTTCAAATAGCACTTTTTCGAGCACTACCCACACCCCAACCCACACATTGCTAGTCCCCAAATGAAAGAAAGAAAGAAAGAAAGAGTACAAAAGATAACAAAACAATGTTCACAAAATTATATTACAAAAGGTCGTGGAATGGCGGCAATGCCTAACCCTAAAAGAATCATCAAAGTCAGGTCCACAATTGTCATGGTGAGAATGAACGCCAGCAAAAACAGTATTAAAAGAGTCTCCTTCGTGAATCAACCGTAAACTTCCACCAAAATCTAAGTGTTTATTCGATCGCTTCTCAACAATAAACCGCTAACCGCACTCTCCCCCAAACTTAGCTAATATGCCACATGACCTATACAAACCAACCAAATAGATCGCATTCACCCTTATTCCACCTTGTGGTCAGAGTGGTGGCCGCCGAGGAACCGACTCACCGGAAGTCCATATGTAAACAGGATCACCATGACACCTCAACCAACTAAGTTAGCACCTCAAGCCCAGGATCTTTCGACTACCTAACTTTTCAAGTCACCTTTATTTCCTCAATGATTTCGACTCAACACTCATAACTGCCTAACTCCACCCGTCCACCCATGTAATAAAGACTAAGCTCGCTTTTACTTCCAACTGAAAGGTTTTCATAGGCACCGGGGCTTTAAAGGTTTCTTCTCGCCATATACCCCTTAATTTGCTTCCTGCTTCAAGGCAAAGCATTGCAATTTTTATTCTTTTTTCGCTTTGCTTTCTTTCTTTTTTCAAGACATCAGCCTCTTCCACGGGTCCTTAACCTATTAGTTCAATGAACCAGGTTATGCACAAAGTGAGGTCATTTTCACTTATCAATATTGACACCCGCATGCTCAGGTGTTAGTTAAAGGAAGAAAAATGTACAAAAAATTACAGAATCTAACTAACTGTCTGACTAACCAAGTATGGAACCAATCTAGCACTGAGCAAAGCTTTTAAATTTTCCAACTGCAAAGCGGGAATAGTGGTAAAACCACAAAAATTTTTGATTTCAAATGGTCCAGATTTTGAAAAAGAGGTTATCAGAGTAACAAATTTTTCATAGAAAGGGGGACCCAGTTTACTGAACATCATAAATGGGTCAGACAAAATAATATTAACAAAACATAATAAAGCCACTTTTCATAACTCTCCTCAACCCAAAACATCTCTATGGTCCCGGAACGTAGCTCCAATTGAAAATTAGAGAAGGAAGTGGTACTTTGATGAGATGCATCGCCGCCGGATAGAAACTTAGCAAGATTGCCTGACACTTATCTAATTCGTTTGGCTTCAAATGTTCTGTTAGGAGAAGAAAAGAGAGGAAAAAAGTTACCAGTTGGAGCTACTTGAAAATTACACATTCATAAAATTTCAAAAGTGTTATTCTCTAATACATTATCTACACTCTGCTTTCCAACTACATCAAGAATGCCAAAACCAGCTCTGATTAAAAAGCATACTGAAACGTATTCAAAGAAAAAGTTTCAAGGCCAAAATTTTTCGCTAATATGGGGTACTGCTAGAGGAATGGATACAAAGGGAAAATTTCATGATGTTACAAATTTTCTGCATGTATGTTTCTAATAATGGTAAATTTTGATTTTGATTTGATTTTTTTTTGGAAAACTTAAATAAAATAACAAAAATAAAATAATAAAATAAAATAATAAAAATAAAATAAACTTTTTTATTCTTTTTTGAGACAAGTTTTTTTTTTATATAACAAAAATATTTATTTTTTTTTATTTTTTATTTTTTATTTTTATTTTTTTAGACTTTAGAGACAAGTTTTTTTTTATAAAAGAAAGAAAAAATAAAATATAAAATATTTTATTTTATTTTTTTTCTGAGAAAAATGCAAAATATATATAAAACAAACGTTTTTTTTTTTTTTACTCCACCGTCGCCACCGCTCATTCTTGTCGTCTATCATTAGGTTAGCGAATTCACAATTAATAAAATCCATCTATAATAAATTTATTTCATGACTGCGAAATTTTCGCCATAGTCATAAAACTTCCACTTCTACGTACGATTTCAACTGTGTTTCCAAAATTTGCACAAAAACCAAGAAAAATTACTACCTAAAATTAAGAAAAATTGGTAGAAAATAAAAATTACTTAAAACATAAATTAATCCAAAATTAGAGAAAATCTATAAAGAAAAATTAAAGAAATCAAAATAAATACGATAAAAATAAAATAAAACAAGAAAATTAAACAAATGGAGGATCAGGTTTCCTAAACCAATTTCTAAGCCTTTCTGAGGCTTTAACCCACGCGAGTCGTGAATGTTTGGCTCAGTGCTCAAACCAACACCAAAGACTAACCAACCACTATGCGATACGATGTGCTACGCCATCGCTTACGTAAGGGCAAAGGTCTATTGGCCACTAATTTTTAATTCTCGTAGATGTGCAAAGCGGCAATTTGATGGCCTTGTGGTAAAGCCGTGGTTGATCGGGTCGTGATATACACTCTGGTCAGCAAGTGGCATTTCATGGCGTCAAAGGCAAAGGACTCGGGGTTTTTTCTATTTCTTCTTTCCACTACCTCTCACCAACATTAGGAGGTTTCTTCTTTTCTCCCCACGGATGCATGTACAGCACCATTATCCGAGATTCAAATTTTTCTACTAGTGGCCGCCGTAGGATGTGGTTCCTCCATCATGGTGTCACCAAGAACCCTCCTTCGCGATTTTCCTGCAGAACAAGTCATCGTGATAGTTTGAGATGATTCTGCAGATGTCCAATTTTTGATCAATTTACCTTGGAACCTACATCCACCTCACATGAGATCTCAACTATATCGCTTTCGCACCGCCTGACGCCACGCTCTCGCCTTCTATGAATTTATTATCCACTGTTTCGCTTGGTTCAGACGGCTTATTCAACAAGGGATGGGTTTGGTGGTTACAAAGAAGTAAAGTGGCACATGAGGTTCAGAGGCGAATATCAGGAGGCCCGTTCCTATATAACCCGCAAAGATCTCCAACTATGGTCAGGCACTACCATATGGTGAACTCATCCATCGGTTTCTATAGTCCTCACGGACATAAAGCTCTGTGGTTACCTCGCCACATGTCAGACCGTGGCATCGTCTTCTTCCATCGGGTTCTACCAACTCGATTTACAATCTCTAACCACCTAGAACTGATCCTTCCGCAAAGAAGATGACAAACACCAACAACAATCTCAAGAAGATCGTTTTTTTTCAAATGAAATAAAATAAAATGATAACAGTTCAATTAAAACAGATAGATCACAAGTGTTCCACGTACTCAAATGCACTTAGGCACATCCTTAACGGCGCCATTTGATTCGCAGGCTACTCAGTGGTGATGCGGAATCAACAAAATTTATATCTTGTTCTCCTACAGAGTCAAGTTACCGCAGATAAAGGGTCTGTGGCTCGAACACAGGGATGGGTTTTCAAAGACAAAATGATTTAGTTAAATCAAAACGGCGACCAATTTTGATTTTCTGCGCTTGTTAAAACAAGAGGTTTTCGGGTTTAAATCGAAATAAAATGCGTAAAATAAGAAAATAACCTCAGTCTCAGCCACCGGGTTAGTGGTTTTTGTACACTAACATGTCCCTGTCTTTTTTCTCATTGGGAGTATGATATATAGTCATTCGAATCGGATCTTCATTTAACTTTAAAAACTAAACCCTATGATTTTCCTTTGAAACATAGCACGAAATGGGCATAAATGTTCCTAACAAAGGAAAAAACACATTCAAAAAACCTTAATCCATTTATAACTAGCAGATTAACTAATTTAGCTCTAATGGATCTAGTGAAAGCATCCATCAACCCAAAGCTCAACACATTAAAGAGAATGTCAGCTTAAGATATTTTTCGAACCTAAGTGGAGAAGTAGAGCCAAACAAACTATAAATGCGTATAAGAAACAGAGGACCGTATACTCCAAACTGCTCAAAGAGTCGTCCTTCATAGTGAAGAGGTCACTAACCATCCTCCGAAGCCGTCATCCTCGAGGAGTGTTTGCAGTTTATAGAGAGAAAATTTCGAGAGAAAAGGGAAAATCCAGAACTGAACCCTAACTTTATTTACAAAGAAAAATCGCCTCCTCAACAAGGTATACAAATGGCTTATGGCCTTACCAACCAAGTGAAATACTACAATCCCAAACATAAGTGATTACAACAAGGGTAGAAAGGAGAAAACCAAAAAATTGTAACAAAGTCAAGCGCTAAAAAGGTGGGAATAAGTTAATGGAGGAACAAGCCGTGATGCACAAGGCACTAAGAAAGCCTTCCTATGGTGTA
Organism: Tetrastigma voinierianum; assembly: GCA_016808115.1. Taxonomy (NCBI): domain Eukaryota; kingdom Viridiplantae; phylum Streptophyta; class Magnoliopsida; order Vitales; family Vitaceae; genus Tetrastigma; species Tetrastigma voinierianum. Next base: position 72,626 of record JAEQBH010000419.1, on the reverse strand, counting down.
ATTTCTTCACATTTTGCTCTTTCTTCCTTCTAATCTTTGGATTCAGAATGTCAGTTTGATTCAATTCTTCGTGCTTGGATCGACTCAACAATTCTCGCATAATTAGTCTGTAAAATCTGCAAAATTTGCCACAAAATGTGATCATTAAAATAAGAGGGAGCGTAATGTAAATCGGTTAATTAGAATGATTAGTATACAAAAGCACACCAAACCTATAATAAATAAATTCAAATAGCACCTTTCGGGGCACACTAATCAATCACTTAAAGAGAGAAGGTCGACATCATTCAATGGTCATGTGTAAATCGCTTGCAGACTAAAGAAGGTCGCTACAACACCCTGTTGTCGCGAAGATCGCCTACATTAGTAGCGAAGTCATGACATCACTCGTCATGGTCAAATAGGAAGAGGTTAGCTCGCGATAACACCCGGCCGTCGATATCACTGCAGACTCGAGGTCGCTGGTTATCATTAAACAAATACATGGCTATCAGGTTAGGTGAACAGGTCGCTGAAGATCATAAAGAGGTCGCCACATCCGCTAAGGCGACCGTAAGGTCGCGAAGAACATCGAAAGCCATATGACATCAAATACAAAGAGGTAAGGTCGCGACGTCAGTAAGTTGTCGCGACATCAGCTCCACCAAAGACATGTCGCGACCAAACAAAGGTCTCACATAAAGGCCGAATGCTGGGGCAGCCACAAAGAATTGATGTTTTATATCAACAAATAACTAGCGCTTAATCAAGTAAAAAAAGAGGTGCATCAAATTAGGCCTACCAACTTATAAATATAGCCGCATGCCGAAGGAACGCAGCCTTCTACTCAAAGAGATCCGGGAAAGGCGTTGAAGGCTCTATTTTAATTTTTTCTTTCTTTGTTTTTATTTCAGATTGGCCAGATTGCTTTTAAATTGATTCGAATGTTAATAAGTAAAGTTTTATATCAATGCAGATTTATATTTCTTCAATGAATGTACTGGTTTGCTTTCAATTCCAAATAAATTTTCGATTTCAAACTACCAGCTTCCTAATTACAGTGGGTTTCCTTGATCACAGCCAATGTATGGTGTAATCCAAAGATTTAGAAACCCGCCTATCAATGACTCTCTATCACAAATTATCTTTCCGCATAGTCTTTATCCATCGATGTCAACTTCCGCTTTGTAAATCCATCATTGCCTTTTATTGCGGAATCATCCCATCGTTGTCGCCTACCTATAAACGTAATTGGTCTCAAGCCCGATTTGTGAGGTCCTCTCGAAAGATTACTTAGGGAAGGCATTCCTGAGAGTGATGAGCAATTCGTGACGGTATGCGAACCTACTATTGGTGATTTAATGGGCTTCAGGTGGATTTAAACTGATAAATCCTCTTTCACTGGAGTGTTTGTGAATGAGCTTTGAACGATTTATCACCTGGAACATGCGCAGAGTTCACTGACCAATGCGGTGAATTCAACCTGTTGTTGAAGGACTAACTCAAGGAAAGAATGACTAATTTTTGAGGAAGAGAAACCAGTATAGTGTAAATATGTGCAATGACTATAATTTAGGAGCTCGGGTTTTACAATTTAGGTGTGGGTATGAAGTATTGAAAAGAAAAATACCCGAAACAAGGCGACCCGAGATTAAAGGTGATTCTCCAACCAGTGTGAAGAAGCAGTGGTGAAGACGATGAATGGTGGGGTTGGAGAGATTCGGATTGCACTTTCATACTCCTTGGACTAGTTTTAAATCATGGTTCATGAAGCGAAGTCTGGTCTGTCGGAAGGAATTGATGTTTCACCAGTAACTTTATTTTAAATATTCCTTTATATAGATAGCTGATTCGGAGTCTAAATTTGTCATTTCATTATTTCGATGTTCAGTTATTTAATTTGTAGTTCAGTTCTTTTTAGTATCATTATTTTAAAAACTTTGGCGATTCAAATTGTGCATCATAGTCGAATAGCATAGAGCAGGTAGTCGGGAGTGATTGATTGAAAATTCTTGAGATCTACATGGGATCGATATCGGACTAAAATCACTTTATTACTTGTTCATTGTGCATGCGTCATGGATCAAATAAGGGGAAGAAATTTATGCGAGTCTTAAAACCATTTTTTAATGAATAATTGCAAAGAAATATACTTAAGTTTCACATGGCATTATTATTTGGGGGATTAGACAATAGTCCTTTGGAAATAGTGTCATAAATTTGTATATGTTTGCCAGTCTGACGAAACGAGTTTTGAGCGCGAATTCTGGGGATCGAAAGAATTGGTAGAGTCAAATATTCAGACGAAAGAAGGAAATACTAATTTGGACATTTAGAAGAAAAACAGTGGTTATTTTTAGCCACTAACCTTTAACAAGCCATATTAGAAAATATTTGTTGACTGACTAATCCTATCAATGGTATGTTTTTTATTTCGGAAAACTTTGTCATGGGAAAGCGAGAACAGCGATCGTTAGAAGTAGATCAGACAGAACCGCGAGCTTGAGAAAACAAAGATGGAAAACTCAGTGCTGCAATGGATAAATGAGACCATGCGGGGATGAACAACTAATTTTGAGACATGATCGCGATGCAATGGGGACTTTTGGAGACTGTGTCGGGATGAATGCTCTGCCCAATCGAGCTGACCTACGGTTGATCTGAGAATAACTTTGAATTGAAGCCCGATGCGATTACAATGGACCCGGTGACAACGGTTCTTGGTCATCCAGCGAAAGACCAGTGAGCACAGGAAGGGTTTCTCGGATAGTGGCTGACAGATTGGATCTAGAGTGAGACCGGAGGTCATAAAATTGTATTTATTCCCATTTTCTCTAAGAATCTGGCTGGCCACATGGTATGAATCTCTACCATACTAGTTCTGTTGATGCCCAGGAGGAGAAGCTTGTAGAAACTGCTTGGGTAGATTCTTCCCAATCTCGCTCACCTCGGAGAGAAGGAGAGGGATAATTGTGTTCAGCGGGGGGAAGATGAGAGCCATGTAACATGGGAGAGATTCAAAGGTTCTTTGAAAGATGCCAGATGCATGGAATAGATCTAAAGACACAGGATGGACATAGTGTATCATGCTCTGAATGATACATCTAGGCGACAATGACACAACTATGTTGTGGAGCATTCAATAAGAGTCTTTGAGAGGCGAGATCGATTGGGGACTGGCTAAATGCAGTATGAGCTCCATCGAGTTTTCGGGAAGTAGTGGCGAGAGGAAGAGGAGTCATGGGCGAGCGAGATGACGGCCGTGGAGAGCGAAAGTTAGATGCCACTCAATGCATGAAAAGACATGAAGAAATAGCATGATGGAGGATTACAGAAAGAGCAACATAATTATGAATGAATGCCATGTTCACCATATGGGGCATTTTCCTAGAGAAAAGAGCAGCTCATAAGATACTCGATCGAGAATTTTATTGGCCAGCTATTTTGAGGCTATGCTGAATGGAACAGATTATGTGATAGATGCGAAAAGATTGGAAATATCGGCGCCCAGTAAATGCCCCTAAAGGTATAATGGTGGTGCAGTTTTTTGATATGGGGAATAGATTTTTATGGGACCATTCCCACCCATCATTTGGAAACTGTATATCTCTTGGCGTTAGTTATGTTTCCAAATGGGTGGAAGGAGAAAACAAATGGCTTGTCGAGGAATGATCTGCTATCGGTTATGAGTTTCTTATGAAAGAATATTTTGGCCAGTTTGGAACACCCGAGTATTATTAGTGATGGGGAAGCCATTTTACCAAATGAAATATTTGCAAAACTAAATGGCGAGTATAGGATCAAGCATATAAAGTGCAACATCATCCCGGACCCGATGGGCCAATTTCAGCGAGAGATTAAAAGAATCACAGAAAAAGGCGTGAGTTGGCGGAAGGATTGAGTCGCTGAGCTTGATGATGCACTTTGGGCTTACCGGGGCCCGTTAAAACTCCATTGGAATGTCCCATGCGAGTTGTCTTTAGCGAACCATGTAAATACACCTCACAGGCCCCGAATCTGAAAGCTATGTGGTATGAAGGCATGTTTAGTTTAAAGCTGAGGAAGAGATTTGTCATTGAATGGCTTGGAAAAAATTGAAATGAAGCCTCAGAAGCAATCTTTAGAATATCTGAGGACAAAACAAAGAAATGCTTGTGATTAGGATTCGAAAAAGAGTTGAGCAAGGGAGAACGGGTTCTTCTTTTTAAATCGATTGAAGTTATTTCGGGGGGAAGTTAAAATCGAATGGAATTGGACCATACGGTAGTGTCGAAACCTTGCATTTGGAGCAATTAACATTAAGGCCCGATCTTTGAGGAAGAATTTAAAATCGATGGAAAAAAGTGAAGCATTATCAAGCGAGGGGAGGAAGAAAGGAAGAGCTGTTTGGTTCATTAAGAGAAGGGCCCGGAAACGACAAGTCCGGTAGGACTCAAAGCGCGACTGATGGGAAGCTGACCCGTAGAGATTTCAATTCGATTTTAGACTTTGAATTTTTTAGAATTCACCTTGATTTTGTTTTTCTTTAGTTCTTATAATGATTCGTTCATTTTTGATTATTTTGTTTCATTAAATCTTCTGGAAATTTTGCTAGTACTTATCAGAGAATGTTTGAGATGAGAAGGAGCGAACTCGAGTACAACTCTGCGATTCATAGGAAGAACGACTGAAAAGTGTGTTCCTCCTACCTGAATATATTAAAAATTTATTGATATATGTTACAGACATCATTTAGTGTGAATGATTTAATTGAATCTTTGAAATTTGTAGTTGATAAATGAGTGAAAAGTACGTACATTCATTAGAATTTGAGGAAAATTAAGATTGGGTGTGATCTTAAAACTTATGTCGACCGAGCGATGTCGCAGCCAGTTGATGTCGTGACTCGGTCGATCTTGGAGGAAGAAGCGAGAATGAGGTCGCGGCCAAAGGTATATCACAAGCGAGAAATAGAGTCGTGACGAGAACATTTGGGTCGCGACAGGCGGAGTCCTTCAAAGAGTGGTGAGGTCGCGACAACTTAATATCGTAAGGATGCGATGTCGCGACGGGATGACTTGTCTCCCACGGATATTCATGTTATTATCAGAAAAGTTTGCAATTTGGCGTTTTAATTTACTTACTAAATTTAATCAGCCTTTCTGATAACGACAAAGTGAAGTCATGACGACGCGAATAAATGAAATAATAAATAGCCACAATCATATTGATTCTCAGCTGTTGAGAAGCTCCTTCAAATGTCATTTTTTTTCCTTGAAGCGAAATTCAACTTTTCATCATCGCGTATTCCTTGATTTCAAATCTCCACGAACCACTGAATCAGAACTTCTTCACTACAGGCCTTTCAATTTCTCTAATGGCCAGGAACCAACAATCCTCATCCCAAGTCTGGTGAAATCATGAAGGAGCATACTTTCGGCAGAGAGAAAGTTATCTAGGGACCTACGATGGAGAGCAGTCGTCTGAGAGCGACACGAAGTTGACGATTCTGAGGCGATAGAGGAAAGGAAAGGAGAGCAACGAGAAGGAGGAGGATGACTTCATTTCGGAAGAGCTTATAGGTATGGAAAAACTATCTGCGGGGAAAGGGATTTATAGGAGAGGTTGGATGTCCTCATCACCCAGTTGAAAGAGTTGATAAACGAGAGTGGGAAAAAGTGCGCAAACATCAAAAAATGGATTTATGATGGTTCTGTGAGAGAATTTTACTCAGGCACTTGTTGCGAAAAGGAGAACTACTGTTTAAATCGAAGGGTTTGGGAGTTCATATGTTTGAGACTATAATCTGTCTGAATGGAGGGTTAAAGCATGGATCAAAGTCTGAAGACATGAGAAAGCCCTATAGTGAAAAGATAGAAAGGAGGTGACGGATAGCGAGGTGAAATGGGGAAAGGTCGAGAGAAAAGATTATCGATAGGGGATCTAACGAGAAGAAGCGAAAGGTATGGTTTTATTTTAAACCGGTTAAGTTCTACAAACATACCATACTGATGAAGACAAAACTTGAGTCCTGCTACGCCATCCTAAGGGATATAAGGCAAAATCTGTTGTCTTCAGAAAACTCCATAATGAAATATCATGAAGGAAATGGCCTTTGATTCCACACCGACCCTTAACTGGGGACATGTATAAGAGTGGTGTGAAAGGAGATTAGGCGAGAAGAAGAAGAGTGCCCGTGCTTCATCATTAACCACATTGTGATAAGCGAGGGCGAAAATGAAGAAAAAGGGGTCGTAGTGAAGCGGACATCTTTGGAAATGAAGGAGAATCTGAAAAGAGGAAGCTCTTCGGGTTTAGAGAAGACGAAAATAAATCTCAAACCTGGCCGAAGGAACACCTATGTTTTTGCGAGAGGACATAGACGGATGGAAAAGTCTGTTACAGTTTACCTTGTTTGTGACTCTCTGATGAAATGAGGAATTCGAGAGAACCGGGAGAAAGCTCACAGAGGAGCCCAAGAATATCTTGAATAATGAAGATGCTCATTTCTATACGAGAAAAGAAGTATGGAAGAAAGAAGAGAAATGGAACGTTAAACGAAAATTCGGAGAAGATGTGTTTGAATCTGAATTGAAAGGAAGAATCAGCAGTGGGAAGAGGAACTGAGCAGAAAAAGGAAATGTATGACGAGTTGAAGAAAAGAAGCGAAATGGGAAGAGGAGTTGGCTTGAGAAAGGAGGAACTGGCTTAAAAAGATACTAGAGCATCGAGAAAGAAAATTTGAAATGGAGGGAAGGGGGCAAAATCTACAAAAGCGCATTGCCATGAATCATTCTCTGATGTCGGTATGATCGAGGACTCTCAACTCACGAAACTATCAAAGAAGGGATGCGAAACGAGAAGCGAGACGAAGGAGCATATCAAAGGGTTTGAATTGTACATATCGATTATTAAGGACCAGAAGAGATAGTGAATAGAGATGAAGTCTTGTGAGCGTGAGTGCATAGAAGAAAAATTAGTTTGGAAAACTTGGATTTGATTAGCAACAATTTATCGAATTTTTAGAGGTAATGGTGAAATGGAGAATCTGATGAACAAACTTGGTCGAAAGCGAGATGATTTGAATAAAGGACAGTCTCACGATGAGCTGATTCTTGAAGAACAAATGGAGAAAGAAAGTGCGAGTGAAGAAGAGGGCGAAATGAAATTCCCGAGTTCGATGAGCACATTTGCCCTTGATGCAGGATCCTCGAACATCTTTGCTACTTCCTCAAAAGAAAAAAACCTTCCAGTTGACTCATCCATCTCTTCCTCGTTTCCGGCTGTGATTCTCAGCTTTTATCTGATCTCATGAATAAAATAAAAATTTGTTTGATGTTGTGTTGTTTGAAGTCAAATTGTGTGTTTACTTTTTGTGTGTGAGAGAATAACAGGTAGAATTAAACAGTAATGAAAATGATGACATATCATAATATTAGCTAATTGATTAAGATATGGTAGACATTCAGTGAAGAATGAGGCTAATTAACATAATTGGAATTGAAACATAGGCATGATGGAACAGATTTAAGTTGATGAGATCTAGGACAGGAAGAATTATCTAGAATGAAAGAATGAAGCATATTACCCAGGTTTGTTATAAGCAGGTTAGCGAAGAACTTGGTAGACACGGGATCTGACAAATCCATAATCAAGCGAAGTGAGTCAAGGACATCCTTAGGGTTATTCACAGTTAACCAGGATTCAGGAACTTGTTAGATTATTGATCAAGGCAAAATCTAGGTAATACGACTAAGCAATGATCACGGAGCTATCCTTGGCAGTTTGAGCCTTTAATACCATTATTTATATGCTTTTGCATACACCACCAACTCTAAATTTGAGCAACAGTCCACATCTTCAAAAGCAAACAGTTTAAATCTGACATATCAACATATAATCCTCAGGTAAGAACCTCACGATTACCCAGCTCAGGAAGGAGGAAGAAATAAAGTTTGGGGAGTATATTTTTGGAGAACTAGAGAATCTGAAAAAGGGTGAAGAAGGCAGATACATGAGGAGGAAACAACGAGAAAAGAGAAGAAAGAACACAAGGAAAGTTTTGTCTTGTAACAACTCTTGAACGATTAAGTTCTTAAGGGTGTTCAAAGCACTGATACCTAATGTCATTTGGTATGGTTCACTGTGAAGTTAGCTAGGTGAGAAAGCACAAGTGAGAACATTAGACTTTCACGAAAAATTAGACGGAGAAGAGTTCATGATGAAATCTGAATGAGGGTGGAACAAAGCGGTTTTAAACCTGAATTGAAAGGAATATAAAAAGGAGATGAGTTTGGGAAATCAGCTAAAGAAGTTGCAAGGAAGAGGCCAACAGGTTAAGTAAGAAAGAAGAAAGAGTTTGGGTAATCTTAACAAATTCCATCTATCCTGCCCATTGCAGGCACAACATTCTGAGCACGAAAGGGCAGTGATCTTGAAGGATTGATTTTCCGATGAGTGAGTCAATATGAACAACAGCGTGTGATTTGGGAAACTATTCGAAGGATATTTGTGAAGAACCTGCGAGGTTAGTGACTCACTAAGGGTGAGGAAGAAGACCCAACACCTTTCTTGAAGGATCGATTAGTATCTTGTTTATAAATAGATTCTTGATTGGTTATTTTTTTGATTAATTAAAAACTAACCTTTATACGGACTTGAAGCTAAATATACGATAAACTATACGATTGGTTTTCAATTAAAATTGGTTGCAAGCTTGCAAAACAAAAGCGAGAAAAATGTCCTTTTGTTTGAGAGACAGACAAATCTTTCTTTTCTTTGCTTGAGGGCGAAGCAAAATTTTAAGTTGGGAGTTTGATGAGCTTAAAGTCATGTTTTAGATCCAATTTTGATTATTTTATTCTAAAAAGTGATTTATGTGCGAGGAATATGGAATGCTTCACCCAATGTGTGGGGGATTAGACAAAGTGTTAAAAGGAATGAGTGTTCAGCTTGGTACTGATGTTGGTACAGAGTGCGGCGAGGAGGCCTGAAAAGTTAAAGGATTTGATGTCTGAGAGGCCTTCAAAATGATGATACATATTAAGGTTGCAAGTACAAAACTCGGTCTGTGAAATGAAGTGTAATTGAAGAAAAGAAAAGAACGTTTGGCGTGAAAGAAATCAAGTCAATGGCAGTTGATGAAGAAGGCCGTAATCATGTGAAACATAATGTTGGAGTGTGACAAATTAAACCCGGTATAGTGGACCCAATGGTGGCGACACGAAGAGATGGAAACGGAAGATAAGCGATTGGCGGGCAACATCTTCTGGCGACATGCGGATGCGATCCGACATCGACAACGAATCGAGTGATTGAGCGTCGGCTTGCAAGGAAATAGGGTCGCGACATTATCCCTAATTAAAGAGAGAAGGTCGCGACATCATTTGGAATGAATTACGCACGACTATCGATTTGTAGAAAAGAATTCGCGTGACCTGGATTTGTCGCGGCGTCGACTACGAAAGGAAGTGTGACATCACTCGGCCCGGTCAGCGACAATAGTTGTAGAAAAGAGTCGCGACAACACCTGGTTGTCGTGACATGTTAAGACTTGAATTCGTGACATCATTGCATGATCCGACAATAGCGGAACGAGAGGTCCGCGACATCATTCGCGGACGAGGAAGGTCGCGGCTTGACGTGGCTGTCGTGACATCAATGAAAATTGGTCGGCGGCGTCGGTAAGGTAATCGCGACTATCGGTTCAAAGAAAGAGGTGAAGTGACAAGATCAGTTTGTCGCGACATCGGTTCACAAAGACATGTCGCATTGGCGAGGAAACTGTGACGAGATTTGAGAACTGACGGTCAAATGAAAGGTGATGTGATAACAAACTAGCGGAGTTAAGCGAAGTAAAAAAGAGGTGCGTGAGTGGGCTGACTTGGAACCACTATAAATGTGAAACTCAGGAGGAGCCTTGACTCTTAGCGACTTGAAAGAGATGCGGTTCTTTGAAGGCTCACGTATTTTAATTTTCTTTTCTTTCTTTGTTTTTATTTTAGATTAGTTCGTGTTTTGTTTTAAATTTGGATATGAGCTGTTCATTTGTTAAGATTTTCAGTGATCTGATTATATTTCTTGATCTTTGTCACGGATTGTTTGAATTCCAGGACAAATTTTGGATTCGAACTACAGTTTCCTAATTACAGTGGTTTCTTGATCGTGGCTTGATGTATGGTGTAATCAGGTGATTTAGAAACCCGACTTCCATTGAAATGACTCATCGTCGAAATTATCTTTCTTGCGAATTTTATTCATCGATCTTGAACTTGGTTTGTAAATATTTGGGTTTGTTTATTTTGTGGAATTGATCCCGATATCAATGCTCGCTACCCACGTAGCAATTGTCTAAACTGCAGTTTCAGGAGACTTCTGGTGAGCCGAAGTGACTGAGTGACGGTCGTGGGCGAATCTTGAACCCTAACTATTGGTGATTTAATGTGCTCTGTGTGATTAAATTGATAAAGTCTCTCTTTACTAACCCAGGGGTGAGAATGAGTTGACGATTTATCGATTTAAACATGCGAGAGAGTTCACCTCGGTCGAATGGTAGATTCAATCCGTGTTAGCGGGGATCTAGTAAAGGAAAGAATGAGTTGTTCTAATTTTGGGAAAGAGAACCGGTATAGTGTAAATGTGCGATGGTATAATTTAGGAGCTCGGGTTACGAGTCTGGAGTTTAATGGGTATGAAGTATTGAAGAAAAATACCACAGAGACAAGGAAGCGGATTAAAGGTAGTTATCAACCCGTTGTCTTGAGAGAAAGCGTTGAAGGTGAGATGATGAGCGGTGGGGTTTGGAGAGATCAGTACCTTTGCCTCTTGAGCTAGTTTTGGTGTGGTTCATGAAGCAAAATTGATCTGTCTGAAGGAATTGATGTTTCCTGATAGCTTTATTTTCAATGTTCCTTTATATAGATAAACATTACCGATCCCCAAATTTGTCATTTCATTCTTAAGGTATTCGTTATTTTATTTATTATTAAATTAAGTTCTTTTTAGTTTCATTATTTTAAGGCTTTCAAAAGCGGATTCAGTTGTCTATCATAGTCGAATAATTATAGGCTTGAGTAGTCAGGGTAGTTGATTTAAATTCTTGAATCTCAGTGGATGATATGTTAAATCATTTATTACTTTATTCGACTGTGCGCTGAGAATCATGGATAAAACCGGAAGAATTTATCAGTCTTAAAAACCATTTTAATCGGTATAATTGCCGAAGAAATAAAATTAAGTTTCATGGCATTATTGTTGGGGATTAAGAGCCAAGTAGTCGCTGAAGTGTGTCATAAATTTGTATATGTCTTTTGGTCCAACGAACAGACGTCATTCAGTGGTCGCGACATCAATTGCAAGGAATTAAGGTGCGGCGTCATTCGATATTCGCGACATCGATTCTGCGAATTAGGAGTGCGGCGTCATTTGGCGGTCGCGACATCATATCGAGGGATCTTTAAAGGCAAGTCGCGACCCGAATAAAAGCCTGCGTGGTAGGACAGGCGGGGGTCGCGTAGAATCGGTCGCGACATTAACAGCGTCGGGCGGTTCAATCGTCCGCAGGGGTGCATCGAGTTAGGGCCGGCGGAGCGCATCGTCTGGCGGTACGCTCTTGAGCGGCTCGGCGACTTCAAAGAGAGATGCGGGTGGTGAAGTACGTATTTTAATTTTTCTTTTCTTTGTTTCGTTTTATTTTAGATTAGTTTGTTATTTCGTTAATTTGGATCCCGGACGTTAGGCTGGTAAAGTAGGCCAGATACGAAATTCTAATTCTTTTAAATTCTGCTGGATTGTCTGAATTCCGGACAAATTTTGGAATGCAGTTCGGTTTTGATTCTGATGGTTTTCTTGATCATTGACCATTGTAGGTGTAATCAGTGATTTAGAAACCCGACTTCCATTGAATAGACTGCATTTGTCGAAGTATATATGGAAAAATTTGTCGAAGTTGTATTTATCAGTTTGTAAATCTACTTCTTTGGTTTGAGTGATACGTAATTGATCGATATGGCGTCTTATACCCATAATAGGATTGTCTCATTTCGATTTCGGGAAGCCCTCTGGGCTGTGCGGAAGAAACAATCTGAGGAAGTGATGAACAATTTATGAAAGGTATACGAATATGATAATGGTGATCTAATGAGCTTTGTGAATTTAAATCGATAAATCATCTTCTCACTTGATAGAGAACAGGTTAGCGACTTATCCATTTAAACAAGGAGAGAGGTTTACTGAATTCAGAGCGTCCCGATTCGATCAAGTGTTATTGGGATGTCGAGAAGGATGTTTGTTTGAATTTGGAAAGAAACGATAAAGTTCTCATTGACATATACCTATGTCTTAGGAGCTGAGTTTCTGAGGTCATTAGACAATAGTATTGAAAAAGAAAAATACTGAAACAGAAGCGACCAGATTAAAAAGTAGTTATCTAATCATCTGTCTTCAAAAGAAATAGGGAAAATTAGATGATGAGCAGTGGCGTATGGAGAATCCATTTGTCTGTTCAACCAGACGGAGTTTAAATCGTGGTTCATGAAGAAAAGTTTACAAAGTAGTACGGAGAATTGATGTTTCACAATAAGCGGTATTTTCAATGCTCCTTTAGAGATAAGCTTGTTCGATCCCGAATTTGTTATTACAGATTTTCATTTTAATTCATTTTTTCACTTTTCTTAGTTTTTATTATTTTAAGGTTTCTTCAAGAATATTTCAATCGCTATCGAAGTCGAATAGTATAAGTTCGAGTAATTGATTGATTCAAGAATTCTTGAGATCCTCTGTAAGGATGGAAATCATCTGGACTCAAATCCGATTTACTACTTGTTAAACCTTCATTTGCCAAACGTCTGGATCATTGAAAATTATTTACTCTTAGAAAACTTTTATTGATGTCTGATAGATAAGGAACACAATAACGGATTTCATGGTATTATTCTTGGGGATTAGATAATAGTCAGCAGGTAATAATGCTATAAATTTGTATAGGTATTTGATTAAATCGAAAGAAATTGATTAGTTTTATCATGCTTAGGCGAAGCTTGAGTGACACTCCAGGATTGTCAAATTTATGCTCCATTTCACTTTGAAGTCCATCGATTCTCTTGTTTACGATGTTTCCATAATTATCGATTTTATGACTTAATTAAGCATTGATTGTCTTACCAAGACTCACAGAGTTGCCAGCCCAGCTTGGTGAGGTTCGATATAAGCTATTTAAATGGAAGGTTGATATGGATGTGAGTGAGTGCATCTTGTGGAAGCGCCATGTAGGAGGGTACTCACCATGGAGGATTTCTATAGTCCCTCATGGACATGTATGCTCCTAGGGTTTCTCTCCCACAGAGTGCCCGATAGTGTTGCACCTCCCTAGGTATCATTGGACCACAATTCAAGAAAATGCACTCTGCGGCAAGAGTATGGCAACAACGATCTGTAGCACTTTGTTTTTTTTGAAAAAGAAAAAGCGCGATTAAAATATAAAGAGATACGATTACTTGTGATGAGGATCATAAGTGTTTCACATCTCGTCAAATGCACTTAGGCACCATCGACCGACAACGGCGCCATTTGATTCGTTTGGGCCAAGTAGGTTGTTCCGGAATCAACAATATTTATAAACCTAAATTCCTCCTACTGACGTAGCAAAGCTACTGCAATATAGTGGCTCTAGGGTCGAACACAGGGATGGGTTTTCTTCGTACAAATGATGTGCAATGATTCAAAAATGGTGAATTTCCGTTTGGATTTTAAGGCTTGGTAAAAACAGGGGAGTTGGATGGTGCAGATTAAAAATAAAATAAGTAAAGAAAAATGTAAAATAGAACCCCTTGAAGTGTCGGGCTGCTTTGGTTTAGGGTTTTAAGGCAACCAACATGTCCCTCGGGTCTTTTCCTCGCATTAGGGGAGGATGACGTATATCATTCAGAACCGGATCTTGATTTAAGCTTTAAAAACTAAACCACTATGATTTTCACATTTTGAAACATATTAGCGGGCATAAATGTTCCTAACGTGATATCATATCTCAAACCTACCTACGGTAACTAATAGGGAAACAACTAACTGGATAACAGGGGATCTAGTGATAAGCATCCACTGTAACCAAAAAGCTTGCTAAATACATGTTAGTGAGGGTGTGCCTAGGAGATTTTAACCTAAGGTGAGAAATAGAACATAAATACCCATAAATGCGTGCGTTAAAAACAGAGGACCGTCAGTTTACCTCAAATCCTAGCCAGCAGCCCTCCTCTTCAAGGAGGAAGAGGTCTAGTCAAGCATCCTCTGAGTTGTCATCCTCAGAGGTGTTTGTGCTTAGAAAAGGGAGAGAAAAGGAAAAAATGGGAGAAAAGGAAGGCTGCTGACTGCAGCCTCGTTATATTCTTTGAATTGATTGATACAAAGTTTTTACAGACTAAGGCTTATATAGGTGCTCAGTGTATATGAAATTACCAAAAGAACCGTCGGAAGGCTATTACAAGGATAAAATAGGAAAAAACCAAAGAATGGAAACGAGACCTGCGTAAAATCGAGGCAGGCGACATGATGAGCAGTCTTTTGGGAGGATGCCTGAGTGCTCTGGGGAAAAGCATTCTGTAATGCCCAATTTTCTTACATTTTCCGGCTATTCTTTCCTGCAGTCTTTGATCTGCAATCACTTTGAGTTTGTAGGGAATTCTTCGTGCTTGGATCGGCTAATGATTTTGGCATAATTAGCTCGCAAAGCGCAAATTTACTTACAAATGCAATCATTAGAATAGTAGGGACCTTAATGTGCAAATCGGGTTAATTAGAATGATTAGTACACAAAAGCACTCAAAACCTAAAATAAATAGGGTTCAAAATAGCACTTTTTGAGCACTAATCACTCTATTCAGTGAAAAGTTTGGTTAGAGGAGGAATCTTGATTTACTCGACATTTTAGCCGAGTTTGGTGAAGAAGAGGATAATCAATTATTCCAATGGGTTATACCTCTCCATTTGGATGATGAAGATGGAAATCCTGATCCACGAATTGTTGCACGTGTTCGAGAAGCTGATGTTGATGTTGACCGTGTTTTATCTGAAGAAGTTCATAGTAAAAGTTTCAGTCAAGGCATAAGAGACTCATTTCAGCCCGCTGTTACTTCTCGACCCTCATTTGATTCAAGTCCTAAACATAGTAGTAGACCTAGTTTTGCTGGTCCTTCAACTATAGGCTATGATAGCTCAAAAGGAGAGAGGACCAATGATGGTGGTGATACTGGAAATGATGGTGGAGATATTGCAGATCGACAAATAAGTCAATACCCATTGAGTCCATTCACTGGTGAAGATGATTTCACACATGCTACACAAGATGAAGACCCACACTGCGGGTCTAGGAGAATTAGTCCAGTGTGGAATACATTGGAAATCCATATAAATTAAAATGACGAAGGATGGCACATCACAATGAGGATTCATTATCGGCTAGTTTTGAGTCTATGAGCATTGGCACTCAATACAGTGATTCATCCAATGACGATAACATTTTTCCTCCTAAAACAATGACTTATGGTCAACCTTCTTCAAATTCTTCGGCTTCCATTGATGAAGAATATGGAATGATAAATTATCCTCATGCTAAACAAATGCCATTCCACATTCCATATCAAATGCAACAAGGATTTCAAATGAACATGTGGGTAAACCCCGAATTTCCTATCCATGGAGAGGTTGTGGGTATAAGTCAAGACATTTATGCATGGCATGTTCGATCTTATAATCAATATTATCAAAACACCATGTCTTGGTATGACTATTGTCTTCACCAAGATGGGATCCCTTCATCAAATGTTGCAATGGAGCCACATCGATCTTCATTTTGGTGGTGAAAGACCATAGCAATGTAATATCAATGTCTTTATTTCATTATTAATGTCATTTTTACACTTTTACAAAGTATTTCCATGAATTTCAAAGTATTTTTGTTAATTTCTGATATATCGATATTCGTGTAAAAATATTCACCGATATATCTCCGATATATTCGATATATCCGTAAAATCCAAGTATCGATATATCCGTCGAAATCGATATTTCCATCCTTGGTTGAAAGCTTAAAAGGGAAAAACATTGCACCATTCCATAAACCTTGTAAACAAATGAAAAATAAAAAGCGTATAGTATGAGGAACTGAACTTCAATTCTAAAAGTGGTCAAGAGAAATACCACAATGGAGAATATATAAAAAAGATGTTCCAAACTAAGTTTTGGGGTGCTTAAAAGCTGACACCAATAGAGAACAAGAAGGTGAAGAATGAAGGTAGATATGTTGAGTTTTATGTGTAATTTGGGTAAACTTGAACTTTAAATGTCCATTTATCTACCCAAGTACCCAAGCCACACATTACAAGCCTAAAAGACCTAATTGATCTTGAAGGTTAGGTTGCCTACATTAGTGAGAGGCAATATGACCAGCAAGCCTATGAGACTTTAGAAAAACCAGGGAGAAGTTCATTATCTGAATAGCACTCAGAAGATTAACTAATTTTCCAAATTGAAAAAGAGGGAAGACCATCACACACTCAATAATCTAGGATAATGATTAAATTGTTTACATTATATGAATTATTTGTTTGTTTAGTGAACTTAATTGAAAATATTCTTCATTTTTGATTTGAAACTTGTTTAAAAATGATATTACAGCTACCCTATATGTAGGCTGATTTGTGGATGTTAAGAAAAAGATGTCTAGTGCAACACAGAAAAATGTCCTTAAAAATAAAAGCTAAATTATTGTGGGTTGACTCTAGTGTCACGACATTGATTCGTGCCACGGTAGGGTGAGCGGAATCAACAAAATTTGTTTCCTATGTTCCTCCTACTGCCGTAGTCAAACTCTTTGCGAGTATGGTGGTCTGAGATTGACGAGGATGGGTTTTCATCTATGAATGACTCGCCTTGAGTGTTGAAAATGGTGAGGGCTTTTTAATTTGGATTTACGGATTTTGTTTCAAAACGGTGGAAGATGTTTGAGATGCGATTAATTATAAGCTGAAAGTGAAGTGTAGAAAAGGTAACTTTGAAGGTTTAGGTTATAGCTTGATAACATGGGGCGAACAAATTGTCCTCGGGTTATATCCTCGCATTATAGCGAAGCAACCCTCAGTCGAGCCTGTACTTAGGATGCTTTGTTTAACCTATAAAACCTAACCATAAAAACCACTCCTATTTGAGTCAACACAGGCAACATGCATCCATAGCCCCTTTTAGTTCAAAACCACAATAACCAGCCTCATTTCGTGGCTCGTAAAGACCATCTAAGAATAGCAGTGCATCTAACAATAAGCTATGCCTTTGTACCACACAAAGCATATTAAGTATTGGCCAAAGTAATGGCATTAAATGATATTCAGCCTAGTTTGGAAGATATGGAGCCATAAATACAGTACAACAGCATTCAAACATGAGGACAACACACTTAGCGCCACAAAACCAAGTAGCAACCCTCTTTCTTCCAAGAATTTATGGAAGCAGCGACATCTCTTGAGTTGTCATCTCCAGAGGGTGTTTGTGACCTAGAAAATAAAGAAGAGGAGAGAGAAGAAAAGCAAACCCTAAGAAAAGTGCGGGAGATATTTATAAAATGAAAAGTTGCCAAAAAGATTGCTTAGGGTTACAAAATGATGAGGGGCTTATATAGGCCGCAGTAGTGAAACTCTGAAAACCTAAAATATTGGCTAATACAAGGGACAGGGAGGTAATACACCAAAACGGGGTCGTTTGGCATTAATTACACAAAATTAACAGGGCAAGGAATTTCGCTATGCAGGGAAAATTTCGCTAGCCTAGCGAAATTGCACAGAGATAGCGAAAATGAGAATTTTCGCTATGCACAGTGAATTTCGCTAGCTAGCGAAATTTCACTAGCCTAGCGAAAAATTTGAGAGATAACGAAAATGAAGAATTTGGCTAGGCACGTGATTTTAAGCTATAGCGAGAATTTGTAATCCTAGCGAGAATTATTCGAAATTTTCGCTATGGGCTGCCAAATTTCGCAATCAGTAAATTTTGCAATCATAGCAAAATTTCACTGGAATTATGGCATTTCTTATTTAGCACCCTCACACCCTCTTTGCATCATCCATCTTCACTTTGCCTTCATTTCATCCTTTGAATTTTGATATGTTGATGATTTGGAAATAGTTTCAATCTTCATGGTTCAACACATCTAGATATCAAATTCGACTTTAATGGAATGAGGTACCTGAAACCTGCAAAATAACCCTGTAAATAACCTCGAAATGGCATAAGTGATACTAAGTAGACCTGAACACCTCAATT
Source organism: Tetrastigma voinierianum (assembly GCA_016808115.1). Taxonomy (NCBI): domain Eukaryota; kingdom Viridiplantae; phylum Streptophyta; class Magnoliopsida; order Vitales; family Vitaceae; genus Tetrastigma; species Tetrastigma voinierianum. The sequence goes on along the minus strand of JAEQBH010000419.1, from coordinate 54,365 downwards.
GGCTTAATTGATATGATTAGTGCGCAAAAAACACTCAAAACCTATCTCGAATAGGGCTCAAAATAGCACTTTTTGGGCACTAATCAGACATTAGCTCATTGTGACTGAACTTTGATGTCGTGTTGATGTCGCGACACTAGACTTGATGTTCTGATAATTTCAGCTGATGTCACAACATTATTAATCTGGTGTCGCGACATTGGTCATTTAAGTTCATCTTGGCCTCCTTTAGCTGATGTCACAACATTGCTATAATGTCGTGACATTGGATCTTGATGTTCTGAAGCCCTCTGTCAATGTCGTGGCTGATGTCGCAACATTGCTAGTCGAATGTCGTGACATTGAGTTGGTCTCACCACCTTGAATTTGCTTTGAGTGCGATGTTGCGACTGTCCGTCATCGAGCATTAGATATTTAAGATCTCCATGTTCAGAGAGCCTTAGTTGGTATCACGTGATGTCGCGACATTCTTCAATTTTGACTCTTACGGTCTTGCTTTCGATGTTGCGGCCGGTGCTGTCAGATCTTCTTTATGCGATGTCATGACATTATATTGATGTCTCAACAATGCCGTGGTGATGTCACGACATTAGTCAGTTAAACTTCACCTCCAGGTTGCTTTGATCTAATGTCACGACATTGTTCAGCTAATGTCTTCAATTGTTGAGGCTTTGTTCTGATGTCACCACGATGTCGTGATGATGTCGTGACATTGGTCAAATGATAATACCACTTGACAATCCTTGTTGATGTCGCGACATTGAGTTGTGACGTCGCGACATTGGTTTGGTGTCACCAGCCAATGTCTGGCGTGATAACGCTGTTTTATTGGTATATATTGCCTTCCCCTCTTTAGCTGATGTTGCGGCTATGTCGTGACATTGTAGTAGTGTCAAGACCTTCTCCACACAGTGTCACGACATTGGAAATCTAATGTCGCGACATTGGCCTTTTTTCTGCACAATGCTTATTTCTGTTGAATTTCCTTAATTTCCTGTAAAACATAAATCTGGGTGAAAGATCCATAATTTTACATTAAACTGAACTTTTAAGTCCGAAATATGCTTGAAAAATGGGCTTAAAAATAGATGAGTTTTAGACTCATCAAACACAGAAATTGTGTGTCACGGCATAATGAAGACCAGAAAGAAGAAAGTTTGTCACAACATAGAAAACTCAGTCGTGACAGAATATGGCAAAGAGTCGAAAAATTAATGTCGCAACAGGGATCTTTATGTCACGACAGATCATTCAAATATTAACACCACAAGGCATGGAAATTATGTCGCGACAGCAGCAAATTGTGTCGCGACAATCACAACATGAAGTTAGTTGAACTCTATCGTGACATGGAAAACTTTGTTGCGACAATGACTTAAGAGGAATACAAGGCATGAATGTTGCGACAAACTCACAACAAGTTGGAACATAGAAAACTCAATCGCGACAGAATATGGCAAAGAGTTGGAAAATTAATGTCGCGACAAACCATTCAAAGATTGACACCACATGGCATGGAAATTATGTCGTGACAATAGCAAATTGTTTCGTGACAATCACAACATGAAGTTAGTTGAACTCTGTCGTGACATGGAAAACTTTGTTCGTGACAATGACTCAATAGGAATACAAAACAGGAATGTTGCGACAAACTCACAACAAGGATGAAGACCTAAGAGATTGCACTTATGTCGTGACATTCATAAACTTTGTTGTGACAAACTTGACAAAAGGTAAACATTGAAAACATGACAGAAATGTTATGACAAAGCCATGATAAAGCCAAAAGCCAAAGAAGGAAACTGCTATGTCACGACATAGACCATCACTGTCGTGACAAAGACATCAATTAGGCTTGCACGGAATTCCACAAATTCAGCCTTAAATTCTAGCCGAGCATTTCAAGGCTTATAAATAGAAAGCACCTAGAGAGTTATGTACCTGACTTTTTGACCTTAGATGTTTTTATGCTTTTGGGAGGATTTGAAATCTCCTTTGTATATATTTTTCCTTTATTGATTTTTTTTTTAACTTTTTATTTTTTATTTTATTTCCTTTTCTAGATTAAAATTTTCTTTACTTTAGATTGAAGCGTTGATCTAAGCTGAGATTCAGTGGAATGAATGTAAAATCAAGCGATTTAAATGAACTTCAATGGAATCTAGGAATTTTTATGGAATTCATTTTTCTTCAGTTTTGATTACAATTTCAATGAATTTGTCTTATCAACTAGTTATTGTTATTTGTAATCCAGTAATGGAAAGTTAAGCTCCCTTTGGGAAGAATCTTTCATTGGCATTTTGGTTTGCAGTGTTTTAATCTTGTTTTGGGTACAAAAACTTGAGTGATTAAACTAGTATTACTCTTACATTGAAGTGTTCTAAATATCAGCATTTGGTACCCAGAAAGAGCTGTATCATTGCTCTGATTTCTAGGAATCCCTTTGAGTGACACAGAGATGGACTACCTGAGAGCAAAGAGCGGTCACTTAGGGGTAAACTACACTGATATTATTTGAACTAATGCACTTTTAGAATTACTTTAATACATCACTGGTGAAGTTCTAACCTCTGACTTCAAGGTTCCCTCCTGAGTAACAACAGGAGTGTGTTCCCGAGGCATATGATCCACCTACTAATCTAGCAGTTTAATTCTGAGAGGTTTCACCTCAATTGAGAGTAATAATCTCAACCCTGTGTTAGCTAAGATTCTAATCAAGGGGAGAGAGAATTTTTGTCTAATTGATGGTTGAGGTACCAATTATTTTGGAGAGGGCTTGCATTATCCCGTCTATGGGGGCAAGAAATTTCTAGTTCTAAATGGCTATGAAGTACTAAGAATGAAAAGTAATCATATCTTAAAAGGGATCAAATCCTACGAGTAGCTTTTTCAAACCTATTGACCAGAGATGAGAATGTGGTAGATGGAGAGTGAAATGTGAGATGTGAGGAGAAATCCCAATGCTACACTAACTTGCTCTTGGAAAATTCCAGAGTTCATATCCAACACTTTATATTTTTTAGGAAACATGCAAATTGATGGTTATAACACTTATTTCTTTCTCATTGCTACTTCAATCCAGTGAACTCTCTAATCATGTATTTTAGAATTTCTTTATTTCTTTGATTCACTTTACTTTAGAAAGTTAAATCTATCCTGGAATCTGGAAGATCAAATAGTGAGGATCTTGAGTAGTAGGGGTAGTTGATTCTTTAAATTTTCTAATCAATCCTTGTAGGAATGATATCTGGACTTAAAAATCCACTTTATTACTTGAATGACCTGTGCACTTGTAGTGATTTGAGACCAAAACAAATTTTAATATCATCATTTTAAACAATAGCAGAAAACATGCTTCACATATTCAAAAAGATAAGTTTTAGGCATCTATGATGGGGATTGAATGGTCCTTGGTGGAAATGCTAGAATCCAATCAATTTTGGTTTATACATAAGTTTGGCACACACACAAACTCAACATATTTTGGTCATTCAATACACCTGCTTGTTCACAAGGTAAATTGATAGTCATACCATCAATTAGCAAAGTCACATTTCCATTCCTTTATGGTCTTAATAGATGCCTCTACGACGTAGTCACATATTTGTCTTCTTTCGACAAGAAATGTTGTCTTTGCTAGGCTCCTCGCACAGATGATCAAATTACGAGGCCAGTTTCCGGATTATTCAATTAAGACTATATGACTTGACAACGTTGGTGAGTTTACCTCCCAAACATTTAATGACTACTGCATGTCAGTTGGAATAAATGTTGAGCATCCTGTTGCTCATACTCATACCCAAAACGATTTAGTAGAGTCTCTCATCAAACGTCTTCAATTAATAGCTTAACCACTGCTAATGAAAACCAAATTGCCTACTTCTACCTGGGGACATGCTATTATGCATGCTGCAAGCTAGTTCGTATTTGACTAATAGCTTGTCATGAATACCCCCCTTCACAACTTGTACTAGGCAAACAACCAAATATTTCTCACTTACTAATCTTTGGTTGTGCAATCTATATACCAATTGCACCTACACAACGCACTAAAATAGGTCCCCAACGAAGACTTGGGATTTATGTAGGTTTTGATTCTCTGTCTATCATAAGATATCTTGAACCCTTAACGGGAGATGTATTTTCTCCATTAGGGAGAAAGAGTCGGTTCTGAACGGCGAAATTACTTGGAATGCATCTATAATGTCACATTTCAGTCCTCGTACAAATCAATGTGGCTGGAGAGTTCAAAGGATCATTCATTTTCAAAGTGGCAAATCAATTGCAAATGCTTTTATTGATATAAAAGTGACAAAGTCACATATAGAGTATGAATAGCCAGCACTAATTGATGTCCTTAAAGGATGATTAGAAAATGAGTTTAAAATATGCCTAAAGCTTGGGAGACCTATTAGTTCAAAAGATATAACCCCCCGGAAGAGGAGAACACAAATGAGAATTGATACCCTTGAAAAGGTACATGATAAACAAAGGGCCCCTATAGAGGCATATGACAAACAAAATGCCCTTGAAGTGGTATATGGTGAACAAGAGGTCTTTGTAGAGGCATATATTGAACAAAAGACCCCTGAAAAGGTTCGAAATAAAGAAATAGCCCTTGAAGGGCATAGGTGCTTGAAAATTATGAGATCTCAATAAATTATGTGCGTAATAGAGAAAAATGGGATTCAAAAAAAGTTATTATCAATAATATTTTGCTTTCGAATGGCACTTAGGCTTGTCATAAGAAATGATAAGGATCGAACCACAAAATGTGGAAGAATATCGAAATAAGTAATGATTAGCGAAATGGAAGAAGAGCTATGTAAATGAAATTAAACTATTAATGAAGCAAGACAGACCTGTAGTCCAAACACCTAAAGGTGTAAAGCCTGTTGGGAACAAATGGGTATTTGTACGAAAGTGCAATGAAAATAATGAGATCATAAGATATAAAAGCCTGAGTAATGTGTGAGGTTTCTCGTAAGAAACTGAAGTAGTATTCTGAGGAAACATATTCTCATCATGGACATAATCACTTTCCGTTTTTCTAGCAGCTTGGCAATCTCTCGAAAATTTGGATGTCGTCGCGTGGATGTCATCACGGCTTATCTATATGGATCACGTAGATAATGACATATATATGAGAAAATCACATGGATCGTAGATAATATTTATATATATGAAAATCCTTAAGGATTTAAATTGCACAAGCAAATAATACAAAGCCTAAATGTATATTAGCTCTCAGAAATCAAAGTTACCCACGATCTACATATGGATTGAGTAATCGAACGCATGTGAACCTGTCGCCTCAGTATTTATTGAAGAGAGGGTATACAACCTATACGCTCATGCATCTTCTATTAAGAAATCAGAAATCGAATTTTCAATTATTGTTGTGTATGTTGATGATCAAAATATTATTAGGACTCCTGAAGAGCTCACAAGAACAACAAAATATTTGAAAAAGGAATTTGAGATGAAATATCTTGGGAAAATAAAATTTTTGTCTCGGCTTGCAGATCGAGCATTTCCCTACTAGAGTTTTAATCACCAATCAGCATATACTAAGAAAATCTTAAAAAGTTTTTATATGGAAAAAGCACACCCTTTAAGTTCGTGCACTTATGTATCTTACTAACTATACTTGCCCAGATATTGCTTTTTGTGTCAATTTATTAGCCAGGTACAGTTCCACTCCAACCCAAGGACATGGAAATAGTATCAAGCATATATTGCGCTACCTCCAAAAAACAATTAACATGGGTCTATTTTACTCAAAGGAATCAAAGTAGCAATTGTTTGGATATGCTGATGAAGGATACCTTTCAGACCCATATAAGGCTAGATCAAAAATAGGGTATGCGTTTAATTGTAATGGAACTGTTATTTCATGGAGATCTTTTAAGCAGACAATGGTGGCCACATCATCGAATCATTAAGAGATTATAGCAATTCTAAGCTGAGTCATTGAATGTATATGGCTAAGATCGATGGTCTGACATATCCAAAGAATCATGCGAACTCCCTCTATCAAAGACAACGACAACCCATTTATTTGAAGATAATGCGGCATCGTTGCCTGAATCAAGGAGGTTATATCAAGGAGATAGAAATGCACACATTTCACCGAAGGTTACATTTATCTGCTGAACTCCAGAGTGAGGTAGGAATTGATGTTCAGCCGAATCTGACTCAAGTGATAATCTAGCGGACTTACTCCGCGAGAGTCAATTGACCTCGACATTCAGAAGCTAATACATAATGTTGAATCATAGGCTTAAAGATATTGACATGAGGAGCGTGCTTGTAATGAAGATGTTAGTGTATTGCAGCTCTTTTAAGCCGTCGGGTTTTGTCCCACTTTGGGTTTTTCTTGTGAGTTTTTTAGCCGAGGCAGGTCTAACGGACCGTCAACCCAGCCCAGCGTATAAAATATTATGCTGCTTTTTTAAACTCTTTAGGTTTTGTCTCGTCTGGGTTTTCTGCTTGAGGTTTTAATGAGACATGTGTAATTGGTCATTTGAAGTGTTATAAATGAAGGTCTTCTTCGTTTTGATGAATGACCACATTCATCTTACTTGTAATAGAATTTATAATTAACTCTCATTACTCCTCTTTAAGAAGAGTAATGAAGGGTTACATGAATAGCCTATAAAAGGCTTCGTATCCCTTATATGAAAGGGCATCCAATAAGAGAATAAGTCCTCTTATCATTCTCTCTCTCTTTCTTATTCCCCAGTTATTCATTTTCCTTTGCTATATACAAAGAAAAACATTATATTTTCTTTCATGTAAAGTTTGCATTTTATAATATTATTCGAACTACCTTTTACTACATAATTTTATTATAACTTTTCAATAAGTTAAAACTTAAGGTTATGTTTAGTTTTAAATATTTTGAAGAAAAAGTATGAAAAGAAAAAAAATGATAAAAAAAAGAGAATTAAAAACAAAAACTACTATTAAAGTTGTTAAATTATTGTTTTAAACTTATTTGGTTTCTGAAGAATCAAACACAAATTAAAATTTATTTATTTTTTAAATTTTAGTATTTTGGAAAACAAACCATCTAAATTTAAAAATAAAATGACTTTTTAAACTTTTCAATGGTAGTAATAGAATACATTATGGTTGTAGAAGTTACAAAAAGTAATGCAGAATTAATTGCTGCAAACTCATATCTCATGTATGCTTTAAAAAAATATCAAATAAAGAAAAAAAAAAGGAAAATGATGTTGAGATATATATTTGGTCATAAATATTTTAAAAATCAAATATAATTTAAATTAATTAGAAATTTATACATTGTAAAACAGTTTGGCCTTTATAGCAATGAGTTAAAATATAAAATAAGTTTTAAGTAGTCTAAAAAATAATTTATTGACTTTATGTCTATTTTTTCCTTTTCTTCTATATTTTTATTTTCTTTTCCTTATATTTGCATTATTGCTCTCTATTTTCAGCCACTCAAATATTTAATTTCATTTCACTTAAGTCAACTCAGCGACGACAAGTCATATTGTTTCATCCCCTTTATCCTTTCTCTATTGGAAAAATGGGTGAATGTATTTACCTGTTTCTCTGAAATCGAAGCATCCTTCAGGAACCAAGACGTTTAACTTGCCAGATATTCATCCGATTTTTTTTGCAGTTTTTCTTTGCTGCTTCAGTTTCTATGAGCTTCAGGTAAATCCCTTATTTTACATCTCTTCTTCTCTTCGTTCATCAAATTTTGCTGCAAGTACTTTTTTCTTCTTCTCTCTCAGTATTTTTGGCTTTTGAAATGTTTAATTTTAGTTGATGGAGAGTGACAATAATTTCAGTTGATAATCAAATCCCCATGTTGTATTTGCATCTATTATTTGAGATTCAGCTTCTGTCCATCAACCTTATCATCTCTTACAGAATGGATTAGAATTAAGAATAAAAAATTCCTTAATTTCCATAGAATCGAAACTTGTACTTGGCAAGTATATTCATCATCCACTCTTGGCCTTAGAATTTTGATTCATCGCCATTCTTGTTCACTCCTACTTGAGCATTTATATACTAAACACATCTTAAGCTGCTTTAATTCCATGTATAATACAGCTTACATTCTCTAGTCTCTGTATTTTTTTTTTTGCCTGAAAATGGGACTGTTATTGTAACGATTCAGCCCAACCAAAGGGTCCCTCGCTGCTTTAAATCATGTCTATTAGATTGAAACAAATCCATATTTATATATTTTCAGGAAAATTCTCCAATATGATGCCCTATACATTAGTAGGATGCTGACAATTATAATATCCTCGCATAGAATCAACTTTCTTGAAAACATTCCCAACAAAACCATTATGAAAAGCAAAAAGGAGGGCAAATTTGAAATATGATTTTAGTATATTCACAGATGGAGGACGAAAATGGGAGGAGACACAAACAAGGATATTTTGGTGAGGCTCTTGCTGGGAAGAGTGGGAATGGAGTCATTGCTATTGGATGTTCCCTTTGTATGCAATTCCTGGTATAAAGCTAGCCGTGAACCTCAATGCTGGGAGCATCTTATTTTTCCAACATTCATCAAACCTGATGATATATATGATATATGTTGGGAACCAGAGATTCCCGACAGTGGTTTTTTAGAGAGGCTAGCGATGACATATCAAGAAAACTTGTCCGTCACTGCATTCGTGAAGTTCATAGTTAACAGAAGCTGTGGAAAAGCCAGAATCATCGAACTCCCCGGTGGCTGCACCGAGGAGGCATTGGAGTATGTTGCAAACGAGTAAGGCATCTCGACTTCTACATTATCACATTGAAAAAAAAAAAATCATATTTTGGAGTTAGGGCTTGTTTGGTTCCTGTTTCTGAAAATACTAACATCATTTTGGTGTTTTCTGAAACATTGTTTTTGTTTTCTAAATTTAGTGTTTTCTATTATTGAGAAACCTTATGGGATCATTTCTTAAGCCCTCAAGTTTTGTTTTGTCTTTTCTTGCAAAGACGCCATTACCAGATTGGATGTTATCCATGCATATATAGTCATAAGCCATCTCATTCCAAACCAATGTAGGACCTTGTGAGATTTTGGGTGCACACCAAAAAATCCTCTCCTCTAACAAAGTTTCAGCGAACCTCCCCTCAAACCAGGATTTCTTTCAATGTGTTCAAGCACATGCCTTATGTGAAACACCATACGCAGCGCCACATCATTTTGTTCGACTTATTTAAATGGTTGCACCCAGACTCAGTTAATGCGAAACTGTTGGGAAGCGCTATAAACCGCTACCTATTCATATTGGTATGATATTGTATATCGGGCCCTAAAGTAGCTCATGGTTTGTTTTAGCTTTACACGATGAGCGCCATGCTCGATTGGATGTTATAAAAATGCTATATATTCATAAGTCATCCAAGCGATGTGGGACATTGTGAGACTTTGGATGCACACCCAACATATGTGTTTTTGATAAAAATTAAAAATTAAAAAAAAAACTGGGAATCGAACGTTTTTTCCTTATTTTCCTTGTTTTTTAGAATATAATAGTTTTCAAAAACAGGCCCTCAAGTTCTAGTTCTCTATAAAGCAATGCTTCTGAATCATAAAACTTTTCAAAATTCCATTAAATTTGCTTCATATGAAGTGAATTGTGATGTGTAGGTGTCCTAGATTGAAGGGTTTGGCCGTGGGTTCATACAATGAATTCATCAACGGTATCATTGTAAAATTTATAAGCAAGTGGAAAAATTTGGAGATGCTGAAACTAGGGAAATATGACTTGAAAGAAATAATACCACAGATTGGACTTCACTGCAACAACCTCATTTGTCATCAGCTCCATATACCTATATTGGAAAAGAAGAAGGTCAGCCTTGGTTTCTTCACTTTCGGAATCCAAGTACTTGATCTACATGGTGGAAACCTGGAGAAGAAGCTCTGGTAATGATGTTAAGGTTTGTAAATAACTATTCATTTAGACATCGTAAGTCTGTTTCAACTACATATTTATGATGAGGTTAAAACTGCTTCACACATCTCATTCAGGCAAGGTCGATAGGATTTCATAGAGAGGAACTCTGGTCTTCGCAATATCACTATTTGATCACAGAGTTATTTGCTACAAAAATTAATCATGATATTTGGTGTCATGATTTAAAATTTTGATTCTTGATGATCTATTTGAGGATAATATTTTAACAAAAAGTTACAGTTCTGGCGGCTTGTTAATAAACAAGAGATGCTGAGAAACTCCCAGGGTGCTCATGGATAAAGATTGAATTGCTAGAGATACTTTGAAGATTTAAGATTGTATAATTTATAAAAATATTTAATCGGGCTTTTATCGGTAAATTTTTCCTACCTGAAATATAAGTGAGATGAGCAAATATTCCCATGGAGTTTATGCTCAATCTGTACAAAGATGGTATGGGATACTAAAATTAATACCGCATGGTAACGACGTCAATTCTGGATCAAAACTTTAGATTTATCTTAGCTTTGAAATAATTATACACAAAAGAGGGTCAAATTATTCACAAGTCTATACCTCAAAAGATATTATTTTGATAACTGATCTGATCTGGAGTCATTATTTCATTTCGGGTGAGAAGATTATATCAAATAGTGATTGCCGCCAAGAGACGATAAATACAATTTTATTATGTTTGACTTTGGCTTATATGTAATTTTCAAGAATTTGCCGGTCAAGCGGCGGATCAATCATTCACAGGGAAGGTTTCGCTGGATCTTATGCTCAATGTGTACAAAGGAGTGTGCATGAAATTTTGTGATTGCACTCTCCTACATCATATTCATTGGTCACATTCATTCTTAATTTGAGATTCTGATTAACAACAACCGCGATTTATTATTTAATAAATTGATTAAAAATTCAGATGAGCGTTGATCGAACTGAACGCCGCCACCCAAACGAAGATGTTTTGGCTTTAAACGATGCGCAGAATAGCAGTATTTCTATCGAAAAATCCATTTGATGATCCTTGAATGATGATGAATTAATTTCGTTTGTTTTCACCAGCGCAATAATTGTGCGTTTTCTAACGAAAACCAAGTCTACCAAGGATAAAACAATCAAAATCACTTCTGAATTTTGGTATTTCATGTTAATTAGCTGGAAAGCGTGTTTCACTTAACGCTTAATGTAACTCTTTATTTTCGGGTTATTCATTTAAATAACACAAGTACTTAATTGCCTGGATTTTAATACTTTTATCATCGTGACAAGCCTTGGTTTCTTTTGTAGGCTAAAAATCACCAACTTAATATCTTGGTGAATTAAAAAAAGATAGTTCAATTTGAATGACATTTTATAGATAGGATAATTTAATCCTTGTCATTTGAAGTGATAAATGAAAATATTTATATAATCATCTTCATTATAGACATTAAATTTTATTTATAATAAATGAGTACTTAATATTATTTTTGTCCAATTAGAGAAATGATTTTTAAACAAAATTTTAATCTATCCTATCTTATCACTGAAGAAAAAGAATAATTCTTTTTTAAATTTTATATATGTAATAAAACATATTTATTTTTATTTAATAATACTTTTATGAAGTAATCTATTGAGTTTCAATTAGTATTCTTTCTCATGTTCATGTTGCAGAAAATTTAAAATCTATTTTTAATATAAAAAGTATTTAAAAATCAAATATTTTAACTTTTCTATTCAATTAAGAAAATATTATTTAAAGTCCATATAAAAATGACACCTTTTAGACACTTGCATGTTGTTAATTATATAAATGATGATTTTGAATCTTTACAGATGAACAAATTCAAAAAAGAGAAAAAAACTTTATATGATGAAAACAGATTGATATACAATTTATATATTTAGAGAAATTATTTTCGTTTCAGCTAATTCAAAAGATAATAAGTTTCATACAGAAAAACTCTTTCAATCAGCCAAACGCAGGAAAATAAAGCCAAGTGCATGGAGAGGAGGCATTGCTTCAAAGGTCCATGAAAGTGATAGTATATGGCCCATGCGTCATATTTTCCTTAAATTGGCCACTTATACACAAAGGCATTTGCGTCTCCCTTTCAAACAATAAAATCCTAAAGACAACAGAGTTTAAACTGATATTCCTCTAAATTTATACAGAATGTTTTTATAATCCACAACTTAAGGTTTGTATATGTGAAAATTTTCACAATTTTGAAACTTAGTTTTTTTTTAAATGAAGATGTTACTGAAGGATAAACACTTGAGAAGATATCTTAATTAATTTTTTTTTTATTATAAAAAGACAGCACTGACAGGGAAGAATATCATCAAGAGAATAAGAATCATATTTTTCAATAAGATAAATTTAGAGTGAGTTACAAAGTACCTATTCTCAACATTTAAGCCAAAAAAATAATCAAACAAAGTTTTAAGGAAATGGGTTTTCTTAAAAAATTAATAAAAATATCACAGAAAGAAAATGAGGGATAAAAGAAAAGCGAATTACATCATGGTATTAAAGGTGAATGTGTCAACTAAGACCTTACCTGAACTGCTGCTGCCCAAGCAGTCCTCCACAGGTAATCATAATTACCATATCAACAGAACTGAACTGATGACTGGCTCGCTTGATAAATTATTTTATTTTATCATTCTTTCAAACTTTGAGTTTTAACACATAGTGCATCTAATGAATTTTAAAAACTGAGAAGTTCTTCATCAACTGAATTCTGACAGATTCATTCTTCATCAATATCAAATTTAGCCATTAAAAAATCTGATTTACTATTTTTTTCTTACTTTAGATTTTCAAAGAATCAAACATAAATTAATTTTTTAAAAATTCAATGATATTAAAATTAAAACCTTCGTTTTCTTGAATTTGAAAATTCTATATTAATTATAAAAAGTTTATTTTTATATATCAAAATAAAAAATCCACTTAATATATTAAAAAATGTTGGGAACACAGAGTTAATCAGTTCTATTCATGAACTGAATGAAAAACGAAATGCTTTATGAGAATTTGATCTCATCCCAGGCTAGACGCACCAAGAGAAGAACCCATCTCTCTCAAAACTTCATTCTCTCCTTAGGTCTCTCCTTCAATCTAGTCACACTCCCACAACCACTTACAACACAGTTGGCCCAACTGACCCCATCCTAGGGAAGTGCAAAACTATGGTTGTCATCATTTTTCTTTCATCTGTGATATTAAAAGCCATCAAAATTAAAGCTCAAACTATAAAATCCCAATAGAGGCCATCATTCTGATATTTCCAGAAAATTATATCTGGATCACTGATGTCTTTAATTTACTCAAAACATGATTCTCATCCCCATTAGAATCCAGAGGAAACAATGAAAAGAATAAACTAAGAATCTCAATGAAGATTCCAAAAAGCCACTTTACCTTTCTTTATACCAATTCCACTGTGATTCAAAACAATGATTCATCAAAAACATATCTTCACTCTGCGAATGACTTAACGATGATTTAACAAAAACGCGCGATTTATCAGTTCTGCCACGACCTTATGTATTCCGGTGTTATACGATTTGAAAACGCTGAAAGCGTGAGAGCAGTAACTCCCCGTCATTTTAAACAAGCTCCGCGATTAAAGCCATGTGGAGAAAATCGCGGATGAACACTTCGGGCGCGTATGTCGTGACCGCCACGACATCCCAAGTTTATGTCGCATCGGCGGGTCGGGTAGCCTTCGAAATGTACCAGTGCCGGGCCGACTTAATCTTTCGGAGATTTTCGCCAGCGGTCGCCGCATTGGTTTTACTATATGGCGTGGCAGCAAGATGCAGCCAGCCTCAGCACGGGCAAAGACGAAAGCTGGTGAAATTGGTTTGATAGGAAAGCTGAAAACAGTTATTATGATAAATATGATATGTAGAGTCACCCAAGAAAGAAGTTTACTTTTAATCTTATTATCTGTAAAGATCCACTAATGAAGATAGATGAGGCGGAGTGATGTTTTCACAATCAATCCATGACTGTGGATTGATGTTTGATAAAAACACTTCACAACATAATCCCAATCAGTATGGTGGCAGCCTCCAATTCATCCCACAGAGATGCTGAAAAATCGCTCACTAACGCTCATTATTTAACGTCTGCCATCAGCAATGAGAGAGCTACAGATCACTAAATATTTTGAGAGCTAATATTCACACCTTGGTGATTGAATCAAATTGAACAGAGCTACTGGTCGGAAAACACCACCTTTCATTCTTAATTCAGAGATTTGAACTGGTCTCCTAAGTGAATACAATTTTATTCTACAATCGTGGGCATGGACGTGATCGTGGGAAAAATTCCCGACCCATTTCACCGCTAGAAGTGGAATAATAGTGAGACAAAACAAGAAAATGGAGAAACTGCACACAAAACGTCCCTAAGGCTCTTTTAAGAGACTTTGCTACGATGCGTAATGGAGTGACACCGGTCTCGTACCTTATCGACGGCCAAACATCCGCGATATGTATCAAGCATCATTAAAGGATAAAGGAAAAGGGTAGAAACTAATTTTGCTACGGAAACGGCCGGACCTCGTTCCTTATTTTTGATATGATTTTCTAAGGTCATAGTTGATACCTTCAATTGTTTAGTAGATGATGAAAAATGTAAATATTAAATACCCTATGTATTTTATTTTGAGTTAATAAGAATATCATCTTGTTATTTTATACTTACTTATTTAAATTTATAGCTATTGAATTTCAAGATGAATGATGATGATATATGTCTTGCTGGCTATGCAACCACACATACAATCCTTCGAGAAAAAACATATTTTTTGAATTTAATAGTAACAAATGCAAGTGTAAGTACCATCTCTTGTACATCAGATTTAATTGAAGGCTCGGGAAGAGAAAATATAATGCTACCAAATGGAACTAGATTCCATATTAATGATGCATTATATTCTAGCAAATCAACAAGAAATTTGTTTAGTTTTAATGATATCCACAAAAATGGATATCATATTGAAACTATGAATGAAGGTAATAAAGAATGTTTATATATTACCTCTATAATTTATGGGAAAAATATTGTTACGGAAAGCTCCCAGGATTCTTGTAAAACCTGTGAAAATTTACATTTAAATTTTTCAAAAAAATGGCAAAACAAGTACTTGTCGAAATAAATTCCCAGAGGGAAAACTAGGATTTTTCGTATCTCGATTTAAAAAACTGATTTCACCTCGTTGTAACGATCTCACGAATCTAATTGAACCAGATAAACTCGTTGAATTCGAGACAAATGATTTTTCAATGATTTCGAGACTAGCACAGGCCGACGAGGTGAGTGGTGCGTGTCTAGGGGTGGCTGGGAGGACACATGGCTCACCAATGCCATGTCTAAGACCATGAGAAATCTGTTTGGTATGGAATGAGAGAGAAATTGGATCAAACCAAGAGAGGAGTGCTAGAACACCTAAGTGAATCGGGAGAGAAGAGAGGAGAATTGGCTGGAGGGCAAGCTCGGGCCATGGACTGAGGAAGGAGAAGGAACCAGAAAACTGAGAAAGAAAGAAAGAAAGGAAGGAAGGAAAAGGAGTAGCCAAAACCTCCATTGTTGTAAGGTTGAAGGATCAAGGACTTGATCCCACAAGCTTATAAGAGGTAAGTGGGATCTCTCCTTTGGTTTGCCTCGCTGTGGGGCCATGGAAATGGCATTCGCTGAGTATGGCTAGACCTCTCGCCGAGAGATTTTCGTGATAGGGTAAATGCTGTGTTTTTTAGGTGAGAGATGTCCAGTTTTTCCCTTCAACCCCATGACTATGTTTTGGCCATCACTCATCCGAATTGAGTGATTCTAGTTGTTGGGTACACTAGCCTCCTTGAAATAGGTCTATCCAAATTCCGACTCCTTTGGACTTAGAAATGCATTCAAAGGGAGCTTGCACTCCGCATAGCTGGTCCCGGTTTGAATACTAAGTAGTCTCCATTTAAAAACAAGTGTTTCTAATACGCTCTCCTTGCTTTATCAGCTTAATTCATAAATTTTGTGACTTTCTGTGTATATCTCACACCTGGCCAGATGGCATGAGTTGAATTCAAAAGCCATTTTGAATTGTGGATTAAATGGGTCTCTCAAGTTAAGAGATTAGTTATGATGTCTCTTTGGTGTGTGTTCCAAAATAATTGGGACTATGTGCTCGCTTGAATATTGACTTGTCTTGCTCTCGCATTCTCGTTGTGTCGTGGGACTGATATATCATGCCCCCAACCGGGCGTGTGAGTTGTAAGTCATTAAATTGCTTAATTGAAGAACTATGAGATGCATGTCAGGTGATGCATTTATCATGAATGTGAAATGCCAGCATAATGGAAGACGAGTAATGATATTAGACTAAACATATGAATTGTGTGCATTTGTATTATTAGTCATTCACATAAAGATACTAGATTGTACTTATATGTTATCCATGTAGAGGTTATCTTGCATGGGTATGGTATAAAGTGTAATGGCACATTTGTATTGGTATAATCGCATCTAAACATCGCATTTCATGGGAGTGGGTGCATTGGTTGTAAATTAACACTGCGTATGGTGTTGATGGTGCGGGCTTGAGAAATGGATAACGTCCAAGAGAGTCGCGCGGTTTAGCGGAGACTGTCCACTGTTTTTGAATAAAACGGTTTATCGGAGAATGTCCAATGTTTTTGAATTAAAGTGGTTATCAGATATTGTCCACTGTTTTTGAATAAAATAGTTTATCGGAGATTGTCCAATGTTTTTTAATAAAATGTTTATCGAAGATTATCCACTGTTTTTGAATAAAACAGTTTATCGGAGATTGTCCAATTCTTTTGAAATAAAGCGGGTTATCAGAGACTGTCCACTATTTTTTAATAAAATAGTTTATCGGAGATTGTCCAATGTTTTTGAATAAAACGTTTATCGGAGATTGTCCAATGTTTTTGAATAAACATTTATCAGAGACTGTCCACTATTTTTGAATAAAATAGTTTATCGAAGATTGTCCAATGTTTTTTAATAAAACATTTATCAAAGATTGTCCACTATTTTTGAATTAAAGAGGTTTATCTGAGATTGTCCAATACTTTTGAATTAAAGCGGTTTATCGGAGATTGTCCAATGCTTTTGAAGTAAAGCAGTTTATTGAAGATTGTCTAATGCTTTTGAATTAAAGCGATTTATCGGAGACTGTCTAATGCTTTTGAATAAAGCGATTTAATCAGATTTGTTAAATGGTTTAAATTAATAAAACAAAAGATTTGTTTTGGAAAATGGTTTGCATCACGCACGAGAATCATGGGTGTGTGTATGAGCTCTGGGCTGGGTCGACTCTCCGGATTTATTACCAATGGCACATCAGGATGGAGTTCGAAGGCTCAGTACATGGGGCATGTAGAGTGTCGTCTCATATATGGCATGTAGGATTCCAAACCAAGATACATAGTCCCATTTGGAATGTTTGTGTGACTGTGACACAATCATTTGCATGTGCACCTAGGTAGGGAGTAGCCCTTGTAGGTTTTGTCTCTACTGGCGTGTTAAATTTCACCCTGGGTCGTGGGACTCCTTTCGTGTGCAATGTGGACACACGCAGTGTATTTACATTCTCTTAGAGGTCAGACTCCACATCTCGGGCGAATGATTGTGGCTCGACTTGAGGTTTTGTATATGTATGAGGACTCAGAGTAGTTTTAATACATATCATGTTTTGTATATTAGAACACACTTGGTTCTATAGGGATGGCGTTTTGTACCATATGTGAGAGTGTCGTTTTGACCTTACTTTAATTATATAAGGTAATTCCCAGATATTTAAGGAATTAAATGACCAAGAATGAGTCTCAACACATGAGACGTATGGGTGTAATATCGGGACACCGATGTTCACATGTTTCAAGTGGGTTTGATGGTTTTCAACTAGACCCCGGTTTTAAAGTGGCTACTATAATTCTCCCTCTAGGTTATATCATACAAACTATAAAGCCAATCGAAATATATAGTCAGAATGAACCATAAGTTCAATGACCCCAAAGACATTACTATTTGGCATACAGCTAGGTCAATTTTGGATCTTCAATGATGCGGCAAATCATAGATCAATCACACGGGCATCCATTAAAGAACCAAAAGATTCTTTTGCCCAATTAATTTTCTTATGGTCCTTGTTCACAAGGTAAGTTGATAGTCAGACCATCATTTAATAAAATCATGTCTGAATCACTGATCTTTTTAGAAAGAACACATGGGGACATATGTGGACCTATTCATCCACCATGTGGACATTTTCATTATTTTATGGTCCTAATAGATGTCTCAACTAGATGGTCACATGTGTGTCTTCTTTCCACAAGAAATGTTGCCTTTGTTAGGCTCCTTGAACAAATGACCAAATTAAGAGCACAATTCCTTGATTACCCAATCAAGATAACAAGACTTGAAAATGCTGATGAATTTACTTCACAAACTCTCAATGACTATTGTATGTCAATTGGGATATATATTGAGCATCCTGTTGCTCATGTTCATACCCAAAATGGTTTAGTAGAGTCCTTGATCAAACATCTTCAATTAATAACTGGGGACTAATTAATGATGAAGACTAAAATTCACTAACATCTATCTAGGGACAAGTTGTGATGCATGCTACAAGTCTAATAAGAATTAGACCAACATCTAACCATGAGTACTCCTTCACAACTCAGACCGGGTAAACAACCAAATATTTCCACTTTACAAAAGCTTGTTGAGGTAAATTATGTACCACCGTACCCTCAATAATGTACCAAAATGGGTCCACAAATGTAGACTTGGGATTTATGTAGGTTTTGATTCGCCGTCTATCATAAGATATTTGGAACCCCATCAGAGATGTTTTGAGCCGCATTTGCAGATTGTCATCAATGAAATTGTATTCCCCACCATTAGGAAGGAGAAAGTCGATTCCGTAAGAACGACGAAATTACTTGGAATGTATCCACATTATCTCATTTTGATCCTCAGATAAATCAATGAACTCGGGAAGTTCAAAGGATCATTCATTTACAAAATCTTGCAAATCAATCACCAGATGCATTCGTTGAAAGAAAGTGACAAAGTCACATATCCCAATTGTAAATGCTCCAACATTTGGACAGGTCCTTAGCGACGTAAAGAAAATGAATTTAAAACATGCTTGAAGCGTGGGAGACCAATTGGGTCAGCAAAGTAGCTCCCCTTTAAGAGGAGAACAGGCAAAGAAAATGCCCCTGCAGAGGAATATGATGAACAACGAGCTCCTGTAGAGGCATATGGTGAACAACGAGCCCTCGTGGAGGCACATGCATATTGAACAAAAAACTTTTGAAGAGGTGTAAAATGGATAAATATCTCTAGAAGAGGCAAAGGTACCTGAAAATTGTGAGATTTCTTGCACAAAAGTGAAAAATGGGATCGAAATAATTTTGTTGTGGATAATATTTTTGCTTTCCAAGTGGCCTTAGACATCATAAAAAATGATGATGATGATCCCGAACCACAAAATGTGGATGAATGTAAACAAATAAATGATTGGTCAAAATGGGAAGAGGCTATGCAAGCATAATTGCATTCGTTAATAAAACAAGAAGTGTTTGGACTTGTAATCCAGACGCCTGTAAGTGTAAAGCCTGTTGGGTACAAATGGGTATTTATATGAAAGCGCAATGAAAATAATAATATCATAAGGTATAAAGCACAATTAGTAAGCCTAAGGTTTCTTACAAATGACTACGAGGAAACATATTAAGCACATTTATGGGCCTTAATCATTTCGGTTTTGATAGCATAGGAGTATCTAAAGGACTAGATGTGTCTCATGGATGACATCTTGCATATTTATATGGATCAAAAGTCCTTAAGGGATTTAAAACTTCGAATGAGTTAATACAAAACCTCGTAGCATGTACTTAATTAAGCTACAACGATCTTTGTATGGATTAAAACAATCCAGACAAATTGGTACAATTGCCTCAGTGAATATTTACTAAAAGAAGGATATGTGAATAACCTTTATATGCGTACATTTTCATTAAGTCAGAAATCCAGGACTTACAATTATTGTTGTTTATGTTGATGATTTAAATCTTGTTAGGACTCTTGAAGAGCTGGCAAAAACAAAAAAAAAAAAATTTGAAATGAAAGATCTTGGAAAAACAAAAAAATTTCTTGGCCTGCAGATCGAGCATTTTCCCAATGGAGTGTTGGTTCATCAATCAACATGTATTAAGAAAATCTTGAAGCTTTTTAATATGGATAAAGCACATCCATTAAGCTACCCTATGGCTGTTGGATCACTTGATGTGAAAAAGGACCCATTTCGTCCTTATAAAAAGGGTGAGGAATTACTTGAATCAGAAAGTACCATATCTTAGTGTTATGGTGCACTTATGTATTACTAATTATACTACATATAGATATTGCTTTTTATTAATTTATTAGCGGTATAGTTTTTGCTCCAACGAGGAAGACATTGGAATGGAATCAAATATGTATTCGCGATATCTTCGCGGAACTACGATATGGGACTATTTTGCTTGAATGAGTCAAAGCAAAAACTACTAGGATATACGGATGTAGGATATCTTTCCTTATCCACATAAGCCAATATCTACAAGTGGGTATGTTTTAAATTCTGATTGAATTGTCATCTCTTAAAAATCTCTCGAAGTAGACAATGGTAGCCACATCATCAAATCATTCGAGAGATTCTTACAATTCAAAGGAGGCAAATTAAATGAATGCATATGATTCAAGATCTATGATCCACCATATTCAAGAATCATGTGGACTCTCCTCTATCAAAGATAACACAACAACCTTATTCAAAGATAATGCAGCGTGCATTGCACAAATCAAAGGGGTTATATCGAGGAGATAGGAGCGAGCACATTTCACGAAATTCTTGTATCACATGAGCTCCAAAGAATGGTGAAATTGATGTCCAACAAATACGCTAAAGTGATAATTTAGCATATCTATTCACAAAGTCATTACAAACCTCAACATTCAAGGGGTTAATATATAAGATTGGAATGTTGGTGTTCAAACCAAAACTTTATGATGTGATCAATGTACGAAACTTGTAGTGCCATAACCAGAACTTTTCAATCCCCGACAACGGCGCCAAAAACTTGTTAAGACCATTTTCTTTATATACATGAAAAGATGGATTTGTTCTTTTTGTAAAATCCTCATTTAAATTTGTGTGTGTGATCTTGATCACTATGATGCATAGATTAGTACAAGTAATAAAGTGGATATTTAAAGTCCAAATATCGTTTACGAGGGGAAAGGATGATAAATCGAAAGACTAACTACCTAACTACTCAAGATCATTACTATTTGAAGAACTCCAGCACATTATGATGATAAGAGGACTAAAAATGTAGCCCTAGACTGAAATCTTTAATATACAAAAAAAAAATAAAGTTTAATAAAATTGGGGTTGAGGATTCATTGAGTGAGACAAAACTAGACATGGATCAATTAGTAACCAATCAATTCTTGCATCATTTACGATTCATAACTCAACCATAAATTGGAAAGAAAGCCCCAGGTTGTCAAGATGCAGTGAGTATAGTTTGGATTTCTCCCTTAACAATACTTTTCACCAATTAAAGGTTCATATTCATTAAGACATGATTCTAATCAGTTACTTGTAATATGTAACCCTCTTTCTAAGATTTAAGTATTTTTCTTTTTCAGTACTTTATACTCAGATCTTAGGGCTAAAGAATTCTTGGCCCCATAGACAGGATATTGCAAGTCTTCTCCAATTTGATTGACACTCATCCCTACGCCCAAATGAAAACTTCCATCTCATGATTAGATCTTCTGAACAGGATCATAATCAATTAAGTATAAAAATGAGACCTCGGTGGTCTTGGCCCGATGCCGTTTAACTATCCCTCAAATTATAAATGCTTGATTTGATCTATACAGTAATCCTTCAAGTTCATTAGCTCTATAGTATTGATACACCATTCTATGAGATGCTCACACACTCTCGAGTTCTCCATCTACTGTGTCACTAAGAGGGCCTCTTGGAAATCGAGAGCGAGAATCTGATTCTGTACATTGGGTACAAATTACTGTAAATCTTGAGAACAAGTAAGTTATAAACAATACGATGAATAAATTTAAAATTCTAATTAAAGCTTTTAATGCATATCACGAAAAATGACTATCATCAATGACCCATTTCTAGTGAGCTCAACTTTTCAAAGCGGTTCATCATATCGGTATTAACTAATGCGGAGAAATTCATTGAAATCGTAAATGAACTAAAATAAATGAACTCTAAAAAACTTCCCATCATCATTTCGATAAGCAGATGTAAAAATATGATTTTATAAAAGAAATACGGTTCAAAGCACTTCGATTACAATACCAAATCGAGAAAATTAAAGGAAAACTAAATAAGCTACACCAAACTAAATCTACTAAAATGGAAATAAAATAAAAATAAAAAAAATAAAAATATACAAGATTCTTCAATACCTAGGCGTCCGGAGTTCTTTGAAGCTCGCACATTTATACAGAGCGCATCTATTTATAAGGATTTGATATTTGGGACTCACTTCATTAATTGCGTTGTGGATCCCCAAAATTAGGCCCCGAAATTGGTCTCTTATGAGACATATGAAAGTTTTATCATAGAGCTTTACGGTCTTTGTATTACCCTCTATTAACTTCATGGCTATATGAGACACCCATTCTCTAGGCTTACTCTTAGATTGTGTTGCGACATACTTTGATAATGTCGCGACATAGATTTAATCCGTTAGTCTTGTTCTTGTCATGTGGGAATGCACCTGGTCATAAATTTTCTTTATTTACAACCACCTTCTCATGTCATATTATTACAGAATCATTCATAACATTCTTTTCAGCGTAAAATAAACATTTCCCTTTAGCTATTTAATTTTTCATGATAGAGTTTTCTGTGGCGACAGGATTTCACTTTGAATCTTTGCAATTTAATCATATTGGAGACTCTTTAGTCGCAATAATTTTTTATTTAATTCCTTTCGGCATTGTTTGTGTGTTGCGACATATAAATCTTTGTTTCGACATTTGCACCTTAGCTATTCTCGGTTCTTCTTGATTTACGCCGCCAGCCTAATTTTATATCGCTGACCAATTTTATCTGTTCCATAACTTTTATTGTCACGATAGAAAACTTCTTTGTCGTGACACAGGTTTTGCCTTCAACTCTTGATTATGTCGCAACAAGAATTTCTTTGTCTCCATTCTTCTTGTGTTGCTCTTCAGCTTCTTGTCGCTATAGGGAATTCACCTCCTTCATGTTTTGTTTGTCGCGACAAGATAATCTTTAATAAATGACGAGAGATTTTGTTGCTCTTAGTTTTTGGATTAAGATATTATGTCGCGACGGGATTTTTGTGGAAGCAACAATTCTTCTAAATGACGATGCTAAAACTTAATTATATAAAAACAATTGTCTCAAGCCCGACGTATTTGTAATCGGGTAATTTCTGTCGCTGAAAGAATTGTCTTTTGTCGCGATAGAGTTCATTTGTTCATCTTCACCTTTTTATGTTGCGATAAAAATTATATTGTCGCGACACAGCTGCTTTGCTCTCTGCTTTAATTGTTGTTGCGACAAACTCAAGGATTGTTGTGACAGTTTTCTTCATAATCTTCTTCAATAATGTCGCAATAGAAAAACTCTATGGCGCAACAAAATTTCTCTTTCATCTTGAATTTTGTATCACGACATACAAAAATTAGGTTGCGACAAAGATTACTGCATTTTCCACATTTTTTTGCTTCTTTTCTGCTTGTTTTCTTTCTTTTTTCAAATAACACCTGCAAAACATAAAGTTGGTGAATATTCCATAATTTGGCATAAAAATAGATCTAAAACTGTTAAAAATATGAAAGAAAAATGGATTAAAACTAGATGTGTTTAAGACTCATCAATTAAGCCCAAACTTAAAGTTTTGCTTTGTCTCGAAGCAAATAAAAGAAATTTGTTTGTCCTCGAAACAATTCGGCCTTTTATTTTTAAGAACATTTTTAATAAGCTCGATTAATTACGGAAACATACGTCGATTGTAAAATTATAAACATGTTTCCAATCTAGAATCGAAGATTTTACATTAAGTTCACTAGACAACAAATAATTCATATGGTGTAACGTTTAATTGTTGATCTAATTGTGTGTGTGTGTCTTTAGGAGTCTTTAACTCTTTCTTTGGCGGTCGATTAATCTTACGGGGTAATACTCGGTTGGCCTCCTCTCTTTTCATTTTAAAAGTCCCACTGTTTTACTTTATCATATTAATCTCCACTAATGTAGGCATAACACCACCTTCAGAATCAAATAGGTCTTTTAGGCTTGTAATGTGTGGCTTGGGTGATTGGGAAGATAATTAGACATTTTAGGCTTAATTTTACCCAGACTTTACTGACAAATTACACTCTTGCCTTCTTGATGCATCCTTGTTTTCTCTCATTGTAAGTTTCTAACCTTCCCATAAGGTTTGGTAAATCTTTATGCATACTTTATTCATTGTGGTGCCTTTTCATATCTTAATTGTCACACATAGAGAGAATGCTTCTCTTCCACATTTAAACTTTTCACTTTTCATTTTCATCATAAGTTTATGGAATGGTGCAATGTTGGTCTTTAAGCTTTCTACCACCCTTAAAGACTTTGGGTTGGTAGCTCTCTCATACCCGAATGGCATTGGGGTATTAGGTGTTGAACACCCCTAAGAACTTAATGGTTCAAGGGAGGGAAGGCTACAAGACCCAGGCTCATTCCTCCTTGATGTTTTACTTTTTCATGAGCTTCTAACAAAAATCCTCTTCAATATCTTATTATTTCTTTGCATTGTTTTTTTCTCAACCCTTTTCATCATTTTCTACAACTTGAAATAATATTCCCCCAAACTTGTCTTTTTCTGTCCTTGATGTACTTTGTTTGATGATCTGCGCAAATAAGGGTTCTTTACTGTAGGATTATGTTTAGGGAGGAAAATTGGCTTCTCATTAGCTGGTTGATGATGAGATTAGCTGTAGGCTCAAATAAGGAACTATTTTATATGCTTATGCATATACAAAAGAACTTGAAACTTCTGAAAGGCTCAAACTTCCAGGATGGCCTAAATCATTTCCCTATTGAGGGTATTTGCCACAGGATTTTCCTTGACTAATAGTATCTAACAGAGTTCTGGGACATTGGGGAAACTTCTTGTGATGGATCCCAGGAAGATGTTCTAGTCTTAAGAAAGCACAATTTCTTTTCGGAGTTATTGTTGACCATGTGTAAAGTTTATCGGGATTTTTATATAAGTACACATTTTACACCTGATGAATTATGGAGTCTTATCATTTCAAACCGATTTATTAAAGTCTTCCTTAATCTTGAAGTTGAACACATTTATTCATAATCCCAACTTTCCGTTTCAATTCCAATTCATCCTACCCCAATGCATCTATCAGTTTTTTGTTTGGTTTGAGAGTTGTTTTGTTGTGTTACTGGCAGTTCATAGGATTCAAGAATTTTTAATCATTCTCTTAACTCGAAATAATCCAACACAGCGCAATTTCTGTTGTTTCATAGTTTCTATTCAACAAAACATGCTGCAACAATTGATCAATTAGCTTGGGTAGATGGTTTCTCAGTGGCTTTCATGACTGATTTATTCCTTAAAAACGTGAGTTTCAAACTTATTCACAAGTAGTACAAAAGGAGGCATGCCTTAAACACAAAAATTTCTAAGCAGTGGGCTTGATTTCGGCACAAAGGTGCACAATTTATATTTGATGAATGGCTGGAGTGGTTGACATGTACAGAGAGGGAGAAGAGATGGAAGAAGCGGTGGAGGCCCATTTTCTTTTTTGTGTGCTGTGGAGGGGTAGTTGGCGATCTGCCTTATGTACTATTGCAGGGGTTCCAAAGAACTAAATTTAGACTTGTGGCTAACAACTTCTTGCCTTCTCTGCTCTGTTTGATGAGACCACTCCATGGATTAGGGATAATTGCTTCATTATTTCATTTGTCTCTGCTGATAAATTCAAGGTTCCCTCAAACTCACCTAGACAGGAGTGCATTTTGATCGGGTTTTTGTTTGATCATATCGAGCTTTCCATCCCGGCCCATTTCTGCTTGTAGTTCCAGGTGCCTTCAATTATTATTACCTTTTCCAATTAGAGTTCTTATCTCCTTACGGTTGCTCCTTGTCTGAATGCAGGCATCTGCCTTCTAAAGCAAGTTCTTCTCCATAGCATCCTCTCTCTCTTTCATATGTGATCTTGGTAGCTCACTATCTCTTAGAGCTAGCCTAAGGGGAAAACATCTTCTCTTGCTCTCGATTTCATACTCGACTTTTTGTTCTCTGTCTCCATCTACTCTTCCATTCCTCATCTCTTTGCTGAGCTTCTTCAGAAATGGTCCCTTAACTTCAGCTTAGCCTCCATGCTCATCCTGAGTTACAGGTTGGAGCTTAATTGTCCTCTCTTAAGTTCTTGCTTCTGTAGCCATGATAAGTCTAACCTTTGGCCCATTTCTATTTAGAGGCTCCCGAGCTTCGGCACTGCTGGATGGACTTGTCTCACCTCGGGGGGAAAAAAGGTCGAGTGTGGGCTCTGCTTCTTTGCCTTCATGGAGCTCTAATTCGCCGTCTTGGTGGGACCTGTTGTATTTCCCCTAATGGTTCTTCTTCTTCCCCATCTGACTTCCCTGTCTTCCCACTGACATTTCTATTATTTAGGCTGTGGTGATTCCTATTAATGTGGAAAGTGTCTTAAATTAGTTCTCTCTTCTTCCTAATCTCCTTGGACACCACCCAAGATGTAAAGTCTTGAAATTAGTGATGGGTGAGGAATCAGCCCTTTGTATCCTCCTTTGTAGTAACTTAGAATTGAGTTTTCTATTATTTTCCCTGCCCAGTTTCTACCTTAGGGATGACATATAATAAAATGCCTCTTTCTCCCATTTGTGCATAGGTGTTTGGAAAGTATGGTGAACATAAAAATAAAACCAGACCTTTGTTGGTTCGTTCGATTGCTTTCCTCTTTGTGATGGTAGCTCATAACAGGTTTTCTTTATGACATTTCACTTTCCTTTGCCATCGATGGCAGTCTGTCTTAAATGATTGGAATTGTTTCCACCGATCTTTTGGTGCAATGGGTTCTTTTCTCCCGAAGGTGTATGATATCTATTTGTTCTTCTTGAGGATGATCAGACTTTCCTCTGCCTCCCAGTTTTGTCTCGCCGTCCAGACTATATTTAGTGAACTCTTTCACCACATCTACAAATCCGTGGAGCCTTGTACTCCTGAGAATGAAGTCACATTCCTTGCTTTCTATCAACTCTTGGAATGGAGAAACTCATTTGTCCAAAACCACTTTCCCAGTAAGAGTTTACGTGTGCGGTTTGTCCTTCAATGACATAAGCCATATCGGAACTGATCTAGCTTTTGTTTCTTTGCTCTCACCTTCTTCATTTCATCTTTTCCTCTTTTCTAGATTCTTGCTTTGTCTCTCAAACACTCACATTTACCTCGTCCCTTTTTCACCTTGCTGCACTCTTGCTTGGGTGGCCTAAGTTGTCTCATTTCCAGCTCCAGCATACTCTTGCGAGATTTCGTTGAGGTTTGGAACGCCGGGTTGGTGGGCTCGGACATGTGAGAGAGCGGTTTAGGGATCTAGAGGTTTGAGCAGTGAGAGAGATTTGGATTGAAGTGAGGCTGAATGGTTTGAATGTTGCTGGGGCGGATGACTAACAGGTCTTGAACTTTTATGTTATAAAATTCGAGTTGTTGTGCTTCATTAATTTTTCGTGACAAGTTTTGATAGGGGGTGAGACCTCCAGTCTGGTGTCGTGACATAAAGAAATGATGTCGCGACATAAATTTTTCACTTCATTTTGGATTAGGCAATTCTTTGTCACTACAAAGCAAAATTTTTTGTCACGATAGGAAATTGTCTTTCTCAGTGATTAGATTATGTCATGACTTATTGATTTTTTGAGGTTCATGCTTGCTATTTGTCGCGACAAAAAGAAAGCATGTCGCAACAGAAATCCTTTCCACTTAATGCATACTTGTGAAAACACATGTTATCATCAAACAATTTCAATTCAAGCATGAACAACAATTCTTTTTCTTCACTCAATATCATTCATCAATTCCATTCAACCTTTTGGCGTTCGAATAGTTGGCATAAAAAAAAAATGTCGATAATTTATTCTCTAACAACCATCAAATTCCTCCAAACTTCAACTATGCATTATTATTAAAGAAAATTGTGGGAAATAGAAATACTCCCCCTTGTAGCCCTTTTTTGCATATTTTAGTTTGAGAAAGTGGGCTTTCTAATAACATTTCCTTCCAGTTCACCTTCTCTGTTCCTGAAAAAAAAATACAGCAAACTATCAAAACACATAACAAAATTTCTAGCAAAATTTAAAACTAAATTTCAAACTCATAAAAGTAATCAACATTAATCAATTTCTCAAAACTAAATTTTCTTGAGTTTGCTTCAGAAGTGCTCGGTTAATGTCCTTGTGAGACACTTTCTGAGTGTCTTCGTCGCCAAAACTCTTTCCTTTTCCAAAATCTAGATCTACTTCATTTATGCTTCCTCCAAGATAATGCTTTAGTCTCTGACCATTTACTTTAAATTCACTTCCAGATTCATCTTTTAGTGTTACTACTCCAAAGGGTGTACTTGTTACCACTATGTAAGGACCACTTCATCTTGACTTCAATTTCCTTGGAAATAGCTTGAACCTGGAGTTGTATAAGAGGACTTGTTCTCCAACCTTGAATTCCCTCCTCATAATCTTTTGATCATGCCACCTCTTGGTCTTTTCTTTGTAAATTATGGCATTATCATAAGCTTCATTTCTCAACTCTTCCAATTCATTCATTTGGAGTAGTCTCTTTTCCTTGGCAGCTTGAAAGTCACAATTCAATTTCTTGATGGCCCTTAACTTTGTATTCGGTTCTAAAGGAGATGACAAGGTTTTCCAAATATAGTGCAGCAGGGGACATTCGATACGGATTTTATGCTTGAGTTCTATAAGCCCACAATGCATCATCTAGCTTTATAGACCACTCATTCCTTCTTGTATTTACTGTTTTCTCTAGAATTTTCTTAATTTAAAGTGTGGAAATTTACGCGCCCATTTGACTTAGGGTGATAAGTAAAACCATCCACGTATCTGATTCCATATCTGCTCATGAGTTTTTAAAAATTTTATTTGCAAAATGGATTCTCTCATCAACGATGATTGTTTTGGGTGCTCAATCTCCTCAAAATATTTCTTTGAATAAGCCCCTGCGTAAACGTATTTCTAGAACAATGGTACTTCCACCCATTTGAATCATGTCTAGCCCAGGAGAATGTATATGTTGCAAATGATGATGGGGTCCCGTGAAGTCTATTCCCAAACATCAAATGCACCACTAAAGATTCCTTGCGAGGGCATTTCATTTCTTTGTATATTGCCCATTCTCTGACACTTATCACAATGTTTTACCCACTCAAAATAGTCTTTGAATAGGGTAGGTAAATAAAAACCTTAGAATTTTCTAGGCTGTTTTGTCCTTTGCAAAGTGTCCTCCATATGGTGATGCATGACATTTCTCTAAAATACCACCTTGTTATGTTTCCAGAACACATCTCCTTATGATCATATAACCAACCATCTTCTATAAAGTAGTGGGTCGTCTCAAATATAGAATATGTAATGGGTTCTCAATTTTCTTCTTTATGGTATTTGAATTCGGTGTACGACTCCATAAACTAAATAATTAACAATATCGGCCTTAAGGGTGTTTGAACTAACAACAAAAACATTTATCATCGAGAATTTTTAATTATTTGGATTCATTTCATTTTTCGATGAGTCATTTCCAATCTAGACAAGTGCCTTATCATTGTCACTACCCTTCTTATCTTTGATCTCAATATCAAATTCTGTAACATGATACTTATCTGTCGATCTTGGTTTGGCCTCCCTTCTTTTCCATTAGATATCTAATTGCGATAGTCAATGTGTGTATTATAACTTTTAGGACACTGATATATAAGGCTGAATTTTAAGCAAACACCATTCTTTAGCATCTCCTTTTCTGTTTGGGTAGTTTTCTTATGCCTCATTAAAGGTTTTGTTGTAGTATGGCCTTGAATATCTTTTTAGTTCTTTGTCCAATCGACTTCAATTGTATAATCCTTGACATCACACATGTTCATAGTCATTGTTTTCAGTCAGTGTCTCGACATGATCTCAGAATTTGTCACTAATCAAGACTTGATTTCATCAAATGCGAATCACATGATTCATCAAAATCACAATTTGCATCTTTCCAAGTCTACATAATAGTGCGAAATTTTGAGAGATCCTTGTAGATCTTACGCGAAACCAATAGTCAAGGAAACTACTTATCCTAGTTACATTGTGGTGGCATAAGTTTTCTCAATAACTTTACTTGGTCTACTTCAATCCAGCAACATAAATTTTGTGTCCAAACCAAATACATATGTTACCATAAAATGGCATTTCTCTAATTTAAATTTAGATTTTGTCTTGACACACCTACAATCTTTTGTTTAAATTTTCTAAGCAATTCTCAAAATAGGATCCATATCTTGAAGTCATCCATAAAGATTTCCATGATCTATCAAAGTAATCTTTCGAGTTCATTAGTTTCATAATATTAGTCTAACATACTAGGATTCTGGTCTTTACTCTTAAGAATCTCCGTCTACGAGTATGCTCAAGGGCCTCAGGAAATCAAGAAAGTAGATAGCTCTTTTAAGATTGTAAGCTATGATATTGAGAACAACTCATTATATGAATAATATTATTTGCCATAAATCAGTCTTCAAACCCACAAAATAAGCCCGAAAATGCAAATCTGAATGTTCAACAATTAATCCCTACCTACAGCATTTAATGTTAATTCAAGGATTAATCATCATAACCAAACGAAAAGTCAGAAAAATGAAGAAAAAATCAAGAGATAGAGGTAAAGATTCAAATCATGATTTGAGTTTTCATTTAATGCAAATAGTAATGAAATCTAAATCCTAGATGTACGTAAGGAAATCTCTTCAATATAAATAAAAATCTAGTCTAAAATTACTCTAAGATCTACTAAAAATCAAAACTAAGCTACAACTAAAGAAATGCTGAAAACTGAAAAGCTCCAACTCCAACTCCAACTCCAACTCCAACTCCTGCTCTAGGCTGTAATTTGCAGCTCAGCTACTAAGCTAGAGTAAAAAAAAGGAAATGATGCACTAAAAAAAATAACCCTAGCTTAAATAAACTGAAAAATGGGAAAGGTTTTAGAGAGAGAAACCCCATGAGAGGTGTTCTCCCACCTCCTATCCTCCCCTAAAAACCTAAAAATTGAGTATTTATAGTCCTAATGTGAAATGGGCTTGAAAACAATCCAAAACATCAGTTTTGACATTTTACAGTTTTTCAAGCATAGGAGTTGCGACATCGACATCACGAATTAGCGACATCATCATTTATACGCTCTTTGGGTCTACGCAGCATGGTATCACGAAGGTCATGACATCAATATTCTAGAGTCCGCGACATCGCTTGCGTCGCGACATCAACATTAGCAGC
This sequence comes from Tetrastigma voinierianum, assembly GCA_016808115.1. Classification (NCBI taxonomy): domain Eukaryota; kingdom Viridiplantae; phylum Streptophyta; class Magnoliopsida; order Vitales; family Vitaceae; genus Tetrastigma; species Tetrastigma voinierianum. The sequence continues at coordinate 22,765 of JAEQBH010000419.1, read as the reverse complement.
AACTAATTTTTTCTTCTCTGACTTGAGGGGCTATAACTTTTTCGTTATAACTTGGATTTAGCGTGTTAGGTGTCTTTGGGAAACTCTTTGAATGTAAAAACGCAACCATGAGTGGAGTTGAACCATTTATCGGATGATACATAAAAATTCATCTTCCCAATGATGGTTGTAGAGCGTCAATTAACTCTCTTTTGAAACATTTTGCATCCTTTCTTACTGAAATCACTTGCTTTCCATCAAGAATCCTACAAACCAAGTTTAGAGAAATGTTATGAGTTTTATGAATTTGGATATAAAATGCCTAAAAATAGCATGTGAAATGGACTCAAACAAGATGAGTTTTACTCATCAAACACTAAACTTAAAGTTTTATTTTGTCCTTAGGCAATGAAAGAAAGAAGTTGCTTGTCCACCCAAGCAATGGAAGCGTTCATTCACTTTTATTAACCAAGCGAGTAATCAAGCTTGTCAAGGGGTATGTGATATGTGCCTCAAGAATTTCCCTTACCAAAAATATAGAGAGTATGATCAAGATAATTTATTTATTTTAATAATGAATTAATCTCATAATAGATAAATTTAGTATGGTTCTCTCTAGTGTGTGTGGGGTCTTCCTCAATCAAACAATTTGCAAGAAGTTACAGCAAGGTTTATGAGAATTAAGATAAGTATGCGGATCTCCTAAGATAGTATATCTATGTTCCATAGGCTTGTTGTTCTTATCACTCTCTACTAATGTAGGCACACATAACTCTTAAGATCAAGTAGGTCTTCATAGGCTTGTAATGTAAGGCTTAGGTAAGGGGTAGTTGAGTAGTCATTTTAGGCTAGAACTTACCCAAACATACATATTTTCTATTCATTCACTTGCTCACACTCCCATCCCTATTCTGTCCTTGGCTGATGCTCTCAAACACCCAGTGGTTTGGGTACATCTAGTTCCATGCTCCTCATCACCTTTCAGCCCAGCACAAGTGCATTCTTTCAGCAAACACCAAGAAGCTTTTTTCTTCAAGACAAGGTTATTAGAGTGGTGCAATGTCTAAACCCCCTTAAGCTTTCTACTAACCCTTAGCGAGCTTTAGATTAATAGCTCCCAAACTAGTTGGTCTTAGGGTACTAGGTGTTGAAGACACATAAGTTACCTCTCTGGGAAGGGGCTGAGGCTAGACTCATTCCTCCTTGACTTTTTATTCTATTTTTGCTTCTTTTTCACTTGATATTTTTATGTTTTATTTTTTCTTTTCCTCCTTCAACACTCACCAACCTCTTTTAATTTTCAACTTCTTTCTCTAGCTCGACTGGAAGAATAACTCCATGAGCACCTTTCCTCCACTACATTTCTCGAGTTGTGTTCAAGTCCTCATGTCTCATGGAGTAGGATTTGGTTCTTTCTGAGGATAGTGATGTATACTGGAGGTTGGTGGCTTCAAACTTGGTTCTTATAGACTGAAATTTTGGCTCTTTAAGGCTCAACGGTTTGGTACTAGAGGAATGTGCATATGTTTACTAATAGAGTTAGCTTGAAGGCACAAACTTTCCAAAGTTAGCCTATATCATTTCTCAATTGTTGTGTTGCCCTGGGATTTCGCACTAAGCGATATAGAACAAGTTCTAGAATCAAAGATAGATGGATTCTCATAAACCTTCTCTAACCTGAAAAAATGCTTAGTGACTTGAGTGCATGGACTTTTGAGAAACCAATGACTAAATAATACAATGAGGGTCTGCCCTTCAGCTTTTCAAGTCACATTATCTCTAATGTGCCCATATTTCAGGGTTCAATTATGGTCTTTGTGACATCACAACTTCTCCCAAACAAAACTCAATTAACTCAAAAATTTTTTTTTTTTTTAATTCTATTTTATTTTATTTTTTAGGTTTTCAAAGCTTTTGAGAAAATTTTATGGGTTTTTCTGTATAGGTTACTTATTTACTCTTCAATCAAAATTGAGTGCATGGAGGTGAGATAAAGGGATCATACAACATGGGTGCTCAATAAATCCAATCAACAGTTTACTCGATAAGCAATGATCTCAATATATCTACTCAGCATGTCAAAATTGTATCTGCAATTTATTTAGTGTATGTGTAGATAAAAAAACTCTAACTAATAAAAATAAACCAAAACTAAGATGTAAGTTGGAAAGCATCAAGCAAAGTCACATCATCCATAAAACCACCAGAAATTTCCATCCTCAAAGTTATCATATGAAACGTAATGGGGTGTACAATGATAAACCAACCGACTATAAACACCCACAAACCTTGGGATGAACATTGTCCTAAATGTCTAACAATGAGCAAAAGGAAATGATAAAGTAAAGGGCAATAGAGAGTTGGGAAGAGTGAACTCCCTTTTTCAGCCCACTTTAGACCGAGAACCTTGTGATTTTCAGACCTTGACATTGATGTACTACCCCTTGATACCTGTTTGCTTCTTTGGAGCCCTGAAGTGGCTTTGACATTTCTCAAACACTTGGTGTGCAACTTCCTTCCACCTCAAATGAGTGAGTTTAAGATTCTTCAAAACCTCCTTCAATACATGCAAATTCTCCACAATCAAACAGTCACAAAGAATCCAAACAAACAACATTTGTGACGCCCCAGGCAGGGGTTCGTTGACTACCATCAACATGAGCTGCACCGTGGTGAATGTCGGGTGGCAGGCATTTCTCCTGTCGAGGCGGGGAGTCTCAGCTTTGTACGAGGAGCTCTACCAAATAAAAACTTGCGCATATACACAATACAAACGGTTCAATATAGTAATATATCCAATCACATAGTGTCTGATACTTGGGCCCCTGAAACGATACTCATAATACATACTAACTATAGATCTAACTATATGCCAAATAGATTCTGAAAGATTTACAATATTTTCACTCTTATACAATACATATATTAAAATTAGACATTTCAATACATGTATATATCAGCTAGTAGAAGTCATAACACAGCTTTCTAATCCTCAATCCACAGAATGATGTAGTCCCTCGTACGCTCACTGTGCACCGTAAAATAATATCCTCGACGAGGGTGAGCTAATGCTCAGATGGTCGGGAATGTTAGCCCCAAGTGGGCTACTCTCCACCTAAGTGCGGTGCAATGTTCCAAATTAAACACATTCATAATGAATGCATGATCCTACGAAGGTCTGTGTGACTCAAATCCAGAGTCTCATGACTCCTCACTACTTCAATTCGTATGAGAATATTATGTTTTATTTGTGGACAACCCTCACGTAGATGTATATATATCGATTGAATTGGGTCTCAGACGATTGATGTGTTGTGGACTACCCTCGATGTATTTCAAGTGGGTGATCTCAGACGATTGATATTTTAGTTTAAGATTTACCCTCGGAGTAATTAATATTTTTAGACAACCCTCCCCGAACCATTTTCTCTAGACTCATCTCATGCTCCACCCTATAGTCTGAGGTGTTTTCCCGGTGCATATGGGGCCCTATGTATCTTGATTCAATGCGGTCTAATTCACATCATCAAATACTTATAAACATGCATATATTTACAAGGAATTCAATTCACACAATCATGCTCATGCAGATTCTCATTTCATACATAAGAATTAGCTCACTTGGGCAATGATCCAAACACGAACAATTTAACGAATCCTTTCGATCAGCATTTTCATAATATATTTTGAGAGCTCTTTGTTTAGGGAATAGTGAAACCCTCGGTTACTATTCAGAAAATCTGTATCCTTGATTCACTTAGTAGACACTTGATTCATGACCGTCCAGGCCTCATCAGTATTCATGATTTATCACAAAATTTCCTGATTACACAACCGTCATCGAAGTGGCGATCTGGTACGCTCGATGGGTGTTGAAATTCATATCAATTGATTGAGTTTGGGACGTCGGTCCGCCCTCACGGCCTCACTCGACTCAAACATTCGGAAAGTACTTAAAGAATGAATAAAACCCAAGTAGGGAGAAACCCCTACCTCTCGGAGTTTGAGGAAACTCCCTAAATCCGATACCCACACAAAGCCCTCTCCGCGTAAAGCGACTTCCTTCACTTGTCCGAAGGCTGAATGGTGGTCATGTGATATTTTAGAAGTTTCTCTCTCTGAAAATCTCCATTTCGACTCGTTTTCTTCCCCAGTGCGTTTTGCTTTATTTTTCTTTGAAGAAGAGCCTTGTGGCTCTTTTTGTCCTTTAGTTCATTTAATCGATTTAATTAATTTAATTAACTCTTCTCCAGGTTTTGACATTGACTATCTAAATGATCCATTTTCATCCCTTTCTACTCCGCCACCTGGCAAATGGTGCTTGTTATATGTGATTTTCGTCGCGCCGAGCCGTTTTTACGATCACTTTGAAGCGATGCCTTGAAGCATTACCAACTCAGCTATCTACAGATTCTCACGGTACTACATTTTATTCAGATTGGGATTCGATGTGGTGAAATCTGTTTAAATCATTAAAAATCTGAGAATAAATTCGGATTTTGGCAAATAATAAATTTGTGTCCGAAGTGCGATTTTGCCACCATAAATTAGATTTCTAGTTATTACATTCTCCTCATAAAGGAATTTAAATAAATTCTGAACAAATCACTATCACTCACATGCATATACAGCATTGCACTCTATCATGTATGTAAGCAGTCATTTAAATCTTAACGGCGCCACGTGCCGTCCTAAACAAGAAGGATAGGTGGCACTTATCGTGTCTCGCGCTCCGCATTGGACTCCTCCACTCCACCGTGCACCTCCATAGTACCCTCACTAGCCTCGCGGTGCGTCATAAAGCGCGATGTAGTGTCTTTCGTGCGGTCCTCATGAAAGGTCGCATCGATGTCGACTCGATGCATCCCGATCCACCATGGCCCGGATGCGGGTGCCACCAGGAGTATGGAGCGTGAGCCCTGCGTCGTTTGACATGCTGACGATGCAGCCAGCCGTGCATAACGATTTTATCATCATGATATCTTCGAAGGTCCGATGAATCTTGGCGGTAGCCGTGCGGGCCACCTCCTTTCTTAGGCATCCTTCAAGAAGGCGTGATCCGACCCCGAACTCTAAAGTTGGCGTCGCGCCACGCGTAACCTGCGGCTCTGGTAGTGAGGCGTTATTAAATATCAAGCTCACTTCGCCAGTGTCTCTGTCGGTCACGAGGACGTGATGGAGCTCTCTCCCCACCGCCGGTCCAACATAGCGATGATCGCAGCTCCGCACAGTACCTCATATGGTGCCATGCGCCTCGTCACGGCAGGCTGAGCTGTGGCGAATTCTACTAAGGAGCAGTGCTCCTCTATGCCCCAGACCCTAGGATATGCTGTGACATGTCCTCTAACCTTTAATATATAATCATTTTGTAGCCCTACATAACCATACTTGGTGTGTAGCGTTGACCTTCAGGTCTGATCAAACAATCCATTGGACCGTCAACCTAGTCCATGTCTTGGAATGACATCAGTATCGCAGAGCCACTGCCCAGGCTACTTTGACATCAGCCTTGATTTCAATACGTTATCGAATCTGAGTCCTCCACTGCTCTAATATTTCAACTTTAAGTCTACTTGTGCTTTGTCAGGTGTGTTTTCATTTCGGGCAACATAATTCCCGAATCGAACTAGGGTTTTCATTGGGCGTGATCCTGAGTCAAACTCGACCCACATACGAGAGTGGTGGAATGGCGTCAAGTTGGCACCCAGGCTCGACGATGTTAAGTGCACACGAACATAATGCCATCTTTGTGACACCTAATCCAAGGGGTGGAGCAATGGGCGGGAGATCTTAGGAATCTCTCCTCCCATAATCCCAACTTATCGGGTCAACTCACCCTACACCTAGGAACATCCATACCAGCCTACAGGAAAGCCTTAACCTCTAGCCCAAATCAGATTAGGTGTGGGTGTAATAGCCGGGGATAAGGTCCCAGTCTGTCGACTCTGTCTATCAAGCTTTGACATCAACAACGATATGTCGCACCACCTAAGGTCCTGGCACCCATTTGCCTGACTGTGTGCGACTTCGACCCGGCCTCTTTGGCCTACGCTATCGAGAAATGCCGTGGGGTGCTTGTACTTCTTCCCCGAAACTGGCGGTTCCTCGACCCAGTGCTAGGGTGCTGGAGGATCAGGCAAGTGCTCTCTCTGATCTGCATTGCTTGGGACTCTGTGGCTGTCCCAGTCCACCGGGATCCCTGTCTCTAGGGTAATCCCAGTCATCTGCAATCTGGCTCACAGTCACTGAAGCTAGGTAGAAGCGGTCCCTTCTTTGAGGAACTAGAAGAAAATTTGATCCTCCTCTGCTACCAACACTGCATCTCAGTGCTCGGTATCTCGATCTCTCTATACCATGGTTGGCTGAGTGCCGTCCAGACATGCCGGAGTCCATCCGTCAAGCAGAGTCATATAATCCTATGAATGGACACAACTTAGCCATTTCTCCAGATCTTCTGTAATGCCCGGTAATCCCGAAATACATTATCTCGAGAAGGCGGCTTGGTCTCTCCTAACCATCAGCACCTCTGACCTTCTGGGTTGGTAGGCCTCTGATCTGGCACCACGTGTCGATCTCACCCTCCCGGTAAGCTAAAACTCGCACTTACGGAGCTTAGTCTGATTGGTGGTCTCGACAGCGCAAAACAATCCTCGATTGGTAACCGTACTCCGCCGTGGAGTGGTCAGTGTCATCCACGAGACTGGCCCGATCCCTAAATAGGGTTGGAACGCCTGTGCGTGAGATCCGTGAATGGCGTTGGCGCGTCGTCAATCGAGAAGGGCATCACCTTGTAGCTCGAGTGCCCATAGCGCGTCTTAACGCATCTTGAGACCTATCTGTCCCCAACTCATGTCGATGGTAACGATTTAAAAGTTTATCTTAGGTAGACTACTTACTTCTCAATGATCAAATAAATCATCAATCTTGGTAATGGGTAAGGGTCTTGATGGTAAACCGCAATTCGTACACCTTAGTCAATGCGATCGAAGGGTCTTATCCTTCTTCTTGAATAGTGCGGGCGCCCCATGGTGAGTGCTCGGTCGTGAACCTCTTGTCCAATAACTCCTGTGGCCCGGACTGAGTTCACTGTAACTGATCGGTGCCATCCTAAAGTCATAGGAGGAATGGGTGAAATGCAGAGGGTGTAACTTCGATACCAGAAGTCTACTACCCTCTATGGGCGATCCAGTAGCTCATCTTGGAAAACATCCACATGTCGCACACTACTCGAGGTAGATCTAAAGTCACGGTCTCTCACTCGTCATTTAGAAATTAAGGCTTCATTGTGGTAAATTTGTATCCTAACACTTGGACTCATATACTATCTGGTAATCATCGTACTTGTCTCTACTGATACCACCACGAGTGCGATCCTGGCGTGTGGCGGTAACCCTCTATGCTCACAATCGATACGCGACCACCTTCAAGCTTTGTTGATCATCCCGGGATGACTGACGAGACTACGACATGTCCGTGATCCTCAAGTCCTTGTGGGTGGGTCCAGAGATCTCGACTGCCCAACCTCGACATATCATCTATCTAATACCCCAATCCTAGGAGAACTCACATACTAAGACTCATCTAAGGTCTCTGGGGTCCTTTGCCCATTTCCACCATATTTGGGCCTCACTCTCTGGCTAGAACACATTTGGTCTAATCGGGTCTGTGTCGGAGGTGAATTTCAGCCTCACGACACCTTCTCGTCTGCATGAACCCAGTGGTGCATACCGTTGGATCAACCACCACATTGAATGTCGGATGATCTCGATCCCCAAACCTCTTTGGAGGTTACTAGGATCTTCTGTCTACCTTGCTATATGAAACATCGATAGCCGTGTTGTAATACCTACGACCTCGGTAAAAGCGGTGTCGAACATTGGTGGTGCCTAACGTTTCCCTATGGAGCGCCCTCTACGTCCCACCGTCCTCAACTAGCCACATCTATACAATTAACATGGCAATTAATCTCAATACCAGTATCTCTAAGGCATAAACCACATTGAGACCTTTAATCATACACATACATCGGTGTATACATTGTCCTTGCATTCTGGTGTCTGAGGCAATCGTGCATTTAAAATATTGTTTTCAACAAAAATTTTATTTTCGAAAATTTCCAAAAAAAAATCTTCCATTATAACTACTCTTTGATGCTTGAAATGATGGATGGAAAGTTGGGGTTCAAGAATGGTAAGTTTGTGGGTTTGTGATGGGTTTTTAAGCTTGGAGATGATGGAGATGAATTAGGGAGAGATGTGATTGAGGATTTGAGTGGATGGGTGATGAGTCCAAAAACTCATTTGATTTTTTATCCATTTTTCTGAAGTATTTTGCAAGATAAGTATTGATGCATATGCAGAAACATGGATATCTTACATAAATTCAATTTTGCAAAAAATTGTGAGAATCAAAGATCCGACAAAACCGGAAGAGCGGAGTCTCGAAAGTAGAAATGAGTGTAACCAAAATTGGAGTCGCGACAAGGAAGCTCGTCGATTCGGTTATTTCCATGTCACGAGCATCACAAGACTAGTCTTGAGAGAGAAATGAAGACTTTATCAAACTAGTCGTGTGGAAATTGAGGATTCTGACCCGAAGTACAAGGCATCAGTAATAGGGATTCTGACGAAATAGTAATTAGCTTTAAGATGTGGAAATGTTAAGGTAAAATCTTAGGTCACACAACACCACTACAGTCCGTGCAATTGAGGAATAAATGGTCGTGGCCTTGATCCCAGGTCTCGTTGTCGGATTAATGACCTCTTGACCACGCGAAGTCTCTGTGGCATTTGGGGTACAGCCGGTTCTTAAATGAAGGTCGCGGCGGTGGTAGCACTAGGTCGCGACATGAAACTAGATTGAGAAGTCCTGACATGGGGTTTGGTTGCAACATAAAATTGAGCCAAGCGAAAGTCACGAGAATTGAAGTTCGATACTTTATTAGTCAAGGGACCTCAAGGAGGTCGCCAACCAATCATTCAAGTTCTGACTGAAGAAACAACGAGTAAATCAGGTCATAACTTCGTTTAAGCAGCGGGACCAAATCGCGACCGAGAAGCAGGTAACCATGAGGTGCGACATCATCTTAAAGGTCATGACACGGAATAGAAGGTGGAATAGAAGAAGGCTGGTTCTGACTAAAGAGTTGAGGTTCTGCGATGAGAAGAAGGCGGGCGGTCGCGACCCAGTGTGAGTCATGACTTAAATTGAGAAACATGTGAAGGCGAAAACAAACAAAAAAAGTGTGACCAATCATTCAAGTCGCGACTGAGAAGAAGTCTTGGCTTGATCAAAAATCCGGTCCTTTGACGAGAAAAGGAAATTACAACCTAGGTTAAGGCGGTAGAACCAAAATGTAATTGCGACAACCTAAAAGCGAGTCGCGACATACAATCTGACAAAGGAAAGAAGTCTAACTCGGGCGAAATTGGCGACATGGAGCCCATAATTACTTAACATCAATTTTGAAAACAGCTAAGCCCGACAGTCGCGACTAGGTGATGTCGCGACCACTAATCAAACGATTTTTAAGGAACCAAGTCCTGGCCCGAAAGTTATGCTCCAGTGCATGGCCCGAGCGGGTGCAAATCGAGAGAAATCAGTAGCGACATCGATTTTAGGTCACGACGTAGAGGCCAATTATTGGGCTTTTTCTTTAGTGACATCCACCTGGAGTTTTTGGAATTAGGCCCATTTTCTTTTGACAGTTATAAATAGACTTTTTGAGAATAGTAAAGTAGCTTCCGTCTTCGATACCCAAAACTGGGAGAGGAAAAGGACTCATTGTATATTTTAGAGTAGATTTTTCTTTTCTTTTATTTTCTTTTCTTTTCTTTTCTTTCCTTTTTCTGGATCTGAACCAGCGAACCGTGTAGAAATGCTGAAGCTGGATTTAATTTCTGATTTTCTTTATACAAATGCCAATTCAAATTAATGGATTCTAGATAAATTTCGAATTCGCTTTTCTCGCCATTACACATAAGGGTGTATCTCGATCAATGATCTATTGTTGGTTGTAATGCAAAGATTTAGAACGCAGCTTCTAGATTGATTTACAAGGAGTTGCGCCTTTTCGCGTAATTTAGAGAGAGAAATAATGGATTGGGATTTATTTGATTGATGTTGTTCTCGAACTACTGGGCCCCAATGATAAGACTGGTCACCAATTCAAGGAGTGTTTCTTGCTCTGATTTTCAGGAGGCCCTCTGCGTGACACAGAGTTGGAGATTCCTGAGAGCTTGGAGCATTCACTTATGTGTATGTTAGAATTACCATTGATGAATTACTAAGCTCCGAGGGTTCATTTCATAATTCTTTTACTCATAATCGATGTCGAGGGGAGCATTTATCGATATAAATAATCGTAGATTCTTACCTTAATCTTTAAAGGGGAATTCTCCTAAACCTTGTGTTAGCCGAGATCCGATCATGGAAGGGAAGAACCACAGATTTAAAGGATGAGTCATCAATTAGATGGTGTGGTTTTGGCAAAGAACTCCCGAGAAGGGAAGCAAAAGATCTGCAGTCTCAGGAAACGGGTATGAAGTATTGAGAAAGAAAAAATATCCAAATCTCGCAAGAAGCTCAAAATACAAGAATGATTAAACTGGCCTTGAGAAAAAGCAGAGGCCCTTAACTGCTGAATACGGAGAAACTAACTGGGTATCAAGTAAAGCACCCTGACAAATCCAAACCCATCAATAGAACAAAGCAATGCATTTTAATGCAGGAATTGGTCAGTTAATAAGATTTTTGATAGTAAACCATCACAAGAAACCGATTCACTCGTAAATTTTGTTCTTATTTTTAGTCTTTATCATTTACTTCCAGTTTACAGTCAATGATTATTAGTTTCTAGATTAAACTCTCACTATCCATTTTAAGTTCAAATAGTAAGGACCTTAAGTAGTCAGTAGTTGCTTCCACCTCATTAATCAGGGGAATGATATCTAAACTTACATCCAATTTTACTACTTGTATGACTGTGGCACTTAAAGGTCATGTGACTAAACCCAAAATTTTCAATCTCGACACAAAGGAACTTTTATTCCATTAAAGCAAGTCTATCTAAATTTTAACATAGATGCGCAAGAGTGTAAGGCTCCCTGTAATTATGTTAATTTTGAGGGGGTTATTCTATATAATCAAATGTAAACAAGTTTTATGGCGCCGTTGTCAGATTGAAAAGATTGAATAGATCAATATTCTGACAAAAGAGGGAAATGCTACTTTGGACATTTTTCTTAAATTTTGTAAAAGAAAAGACTAAAACAAGTATGCGTAGGGCCGTATAAGCCATCGATCTTTAGAAAGCCATATTGAAAATATTTCTAGTTCCACTGGTTTCATTAAGCTAAGTGTATTTCAATTCAAGGAGGTTCTTTAATGCACAGGAAGCAGGACTTAGACCTGTTGCTAGTAGATACTGAATTAGAATGAACACTGAGGAGCTTAAGGAAGACTAAAAGAGCAGAAAGCAACCATGGCAGATTAAAGAAAATGACTGCATAATTCTAACAAAGGACAACAAAGCAGAAGGCCTCATTCGGCAAGAGATACAACGGAGGATTTCTAGAGGCCTATCATTCAAGAAGAATACTCTGTAATTAGACATCCTACTGTAGATGCCAATAACTTTGAACTGAAATCAAATTTTTAATCACAACGGTGCAGAATCAATTCTCCCATCACATCCCATCAAGACCCCAACGAGCACCTAGGTAGATTCCTCATGATGGAAAATACAATAGTTTCTAATGGTGTGAGGCCGAGGTGATAGTTGCATCTTTCCTTTTCCTTAAGATATTGCAGCCTACATGGTATAAGTCATTACCATATGGTTCAGCTTGATACTCCGGGAAGGGTCAGGAAGGATAAAGGTGTTCTTTCCCCCATCCCTCACTTCTGAAAGAAGAAGGGAAATCATAGTATTCCAACAAGGGGAAGATGAGTGCTTATACATTGCCTGGGAAAGATTCAAGAGGCTGTTGAAGAGATGACCAATGCATAGGATCGATTTGAAGACTCAAATGAACATAGTCTATCATTCTCTGAATGATACTTCAAAAGGTATCATTGATGCTTCTTGTTATGGAGCATTTAAGAGAAAAAACGTAGAGGAGGAAAGAGATCTGATCGAAGATCTAGCAAAATGCAACATGAAGGCAATCTTCGAAACTTTAGGAGAAACAACAGAAAGCAAGAGGTGAAGTAGTCAATGAGCTAAACAAAATGGCCGCTATGGAAGAAAGTTAGATGCACCATGCATGACGACAAACGTAAAAGAAAATCGCACTCGCTCATGAAAATTAGAGCAATGGAAAGAGAGGAATAGCAGAAGTGCTGGCGTTAACCGAGGAGGATTCCGCCAACAGGAGGCACATGAATGAGCCAAGAAGTTACCATTTCAAGCCATATCCCAACCTGCCCACACACTACAATCCAGCATTGAGGAACCATGAGAACTTCTCATATGATGGAGGGACTACACAGGGTCAAAGACAAGGGCAGAATCCCTAACAAGGATATCCACTCACCCAGTTCCAAATAACAAAGAACAACAGGAGAAAACAGAATGACTATCGTGGTCAAAGAAGGACCCAAATTTCTTCAAGATCAGAATGTCATAGCTCACGCAGGGACAAACGTACAGGTCAAGCACCTCCATGAACATAAATTATCCGATGAAGCTCAATCGATACTGATTTTTCAGAAGAATACAAGTGCCTCACTGAAGAACCTGGAAACACAAGTAGCGCTTATCCCGAATATGCAGACCTTAACAAGCGGCGATTCCCATGATGACCTAAAAGAACCCAAAGGATCCATGGCATTTCCACGAGAAGTGGGGAACAACAAGAAAAAGAAAGGAAGGAAGGGACTAAGGGAAGGAACAAGAAACTGGAAAGGAAGAAAGAAGAACATGCCGTAGAAGATTACGTATAAGGAACAAGCATGACCGAATGTACCGAGAAGTCGTGGAGCAAAATAGAAGGAGTTAATAAGCTTACACTTGCAAGGCATTTCCTCGTAGGCTTCGTAGCAAGGAGGGAAGAGGCCAAATTGACATCTTTAAGAAAATAGAAATCAATATCCCCTTTGCAGAGGCAATCAATCAAATGCCAAATTATGCAAAATTTCTGAAGGAGATACTGAGCAAGAAAAGGAAGATTATTAAGGAAGGAATTTGTTAACCCGACCGCTACATGCGCAAGGCGCCATCCAAAGAAAAGCTCCTATAAAAATGAAGGACCCAGAAGCTTCACCATTCCCATTCAGGAAACAGAATTCAAAGGCCTTATGTGACTCTAGTTAGAAACTTACGCCTCATCGCTGGTGCAGAGGATTGAGTTCGGGGAATCCCACCCTACCAAAGAATCACATTGCATGGTCGATAGATCCATGGCACAAATCCGTAAGGTGTCGAAGATGTGCTTGTCAAAGTGAGGAAATTTATCTTTCCCGTGGATTGGTGGATCATGAAGATGGAAGAGGATACCCAAGTTCCTTTTCGCCGCTAGGAAGACCCTAGCAATCGAGCGCTTTGATAGATGCAAAGGTGAACTGACCTTAAGGGTAGGGGAGGGGCAAAGGCACTTAACCTTAACAAGGGTCAACAACTCGATGTTGATGCAAATAGTTGTATGGTCAGAAATAAGAGAGTCACACGTTGTCAATTGAATTCGATTGTAATCTTCAACATTCTATCAATGAAATTCGAGATGAATTTCCAGATTCGAGAGTATTAACTATGAATTGTTGCCTTCAGCTTGCAAACAAAAAACAACTGAAAGAATGAAATAGTCAAGAGCATGTATGCAGCAAGGAACAGAAAGCTACAGAACAAGAGACTAGCATGGTTACTATTGAAGGAATTTGCCTACCATTTGAATATGCTAACCAAAAAAGGAACCAATAATCATATCACCATGAATAATTTATGATTTTAAGGGTATCAGTCCTCCATTTGCATGCACAAGATAATACACGATGATGCAAGAACTTTTATTGAACACCAAAGGAGGCCGAATCCCGACGAAAGATGTCACAAAAGAGGTGGGCCAAATGGTCAGAATGCGTGTTTTATATATGCACATCGATAGTTTCTGGGTGAGCCCAGCCTGCGGTGGTTTAAGAAGGGGTGGATTCACCGTGACTTAAAATGAAAGAATGAATTGATTCTACAAGAACTGCACAAGATGGAGGGTGTTACACCTTCATGTGAACCGAACACTACAACTAGAAAGGACTATTTTCCCTTGCCTTCATTGATCGATATTGATAGGCTAGCAGACACCTCTACTGCTTTTCGATGATATTCTCGATACAACCAAATTGCCATTGCACTGAGGATCGTGGAGAAACCACTTCTTTACATGCCCATTCAAGATTCGCATTGTAAGAATGCCATTTGGTTCAGGTAATGCTCCCGCTACATTCCAAAGGTATGATGTCCATATTCTCGATTCGGGCAAGTAAGAAGTTATGAGATCTTCTTCAAGGATGATTTCACAAGGTATGGATCCGGGCTTTTGAAAAATCATTCGCAGATAATTTAGGACAAGACTTCACGTGTCGACAAGAATCCTAGCCTGATCGGGAAAATGCCACTTTATGGTAAAGAAGGAACGTCCTAGGTTAACATGATTTGAACAGTGGTCGAAGTAGACAAGGCAAAGGATTCAATTAGAAGAATCTTTTGCCACCCACAATAAACAAGGAATACAGTTTTCGACATGCCGTGGGTTTTATAGAAGATTTATCGAGACTCTCCAGTTGCTAGACCATTACAGATTACTCAAAGATACCGTTAAAATTTGATGAGTCCCTGCCGAGATCTTAAAGAGATCAAATCAAGATTGGTTGTTCCTATCACGGAAAAACCGCATTGGAATAAAATTTGAAATCATGTGTGATGCTGGATTATGCAAACGGGAGTTGTATCGGGGACGTAGAACTCGACAAAGTGTTCGTGGCCATATACTATGCCAAGAAACTTTCAATGAAGCTAAGAAAACATTCTACTACTTTAAAAGGAGATGTTAGCAATAGTATTTGTACAGAAAATTTGTGCCATATATCGGGGTCCTATATCATTATCCACACTGATCATGCTGCAATTAAATATCTGATGGAAAAGAAAGAAGCAAAGCCAAGACTGATCAGGTGGGTATTGTTATTGCAGAATTTGATCTAGAGATCAAAGACAAGTAGTGGTCATGGACAATGTGATAGCCGATCACTATTGGCATCAAAAGCCTAATGCATAAGAGGAAGAGAAGGAAATAGCAGAACATTTTCCAGATGAGCAAATTTATTCCAATCATTACTCCAATCACCTTGGTATGCCGATATATCAGGAACTTTTAAAGATGTGGAATTATGCCACCGTAACTCCGTACCAACAAAGAGAAAAAAAAATTAAGGAAAGGTTTTACATCCGATGACCTAATTGTTTAAAGAGGATTGATAAGATAATCTAAGGTGTGTACTGTAAAGAGCAAAGCAAGATCTACATGAATGTCATGCATCACCATATGGAGGACACTTCATAGATGACAAACAAATTTCACAAAATCCTCCAATCAAGATTTTATCGCCTACTATTTTCAAGGATTGTTTTGAATGGGTGGAACCAGATCAATGCCAAAGAATGGAAATATCGCAAAGGCATGAAATGCCCCGTAAGGTATCCTAGCAGCGCTTGTTTGATGTATGAGGGATAGATTTTATTTATTTTTCCATCTTCATTTGGAAATTTATACATACTCCTAGTCAGAATTATGTATCCAAATGGGTCAGAGGCAAAGAATTGTCCTAAAATGATGCTAATACAAGCCAGGGATATTTACAAGGAATTAGCCTCGAAAGGGCATTCGGAGCAACCTAACTATCATCATGATGGAGGAAGCCACTAAATAAAGTGTTTGATAAACTTGGCCGGGTAGATATGGAATCAAACATTAATATAAGCTCGCTTATCATCCTCAAACAAATGCAAGCCGAGATTTCCAATAGGAGATAAAGAATCTTGAAAGATCAGAGTTCCAAATGGGAGACTGTCTCAAACTGATGATGCACTATGGGCATACAGACTTATAAACTCCCATCGAATGTCCCCATACAGATTGTTCTTTGGTAAACCTTGCCACCTCTTCCTCTCGAACTAGAATATAAAGCTATGTGGGCAATCAAGAAGCCAATTTTGACTTCAAGGTCAAAGTAAAGAAGAAAGGCTAATTCCAAATTTAAATGAATTGAAGAGTCGAGGAACGGTCTTTATGATAAAGGCAGACCCATAAAAGATAAACGAAGAAATGGCATGATTAAAAGATTTTGAAGGGAGAGAATTTAAAGCGGGAGATCGGTCCTATTATTCAACTCCAAACTAAAACTCTTTCCAAGGAAGCTTAAATCAAAATGGAGTGGACTCATATATGGGCTGTATCGGGCACAACCTTTAGGCAAAGGATAATTTGAGGGAACTGCAATCAAGAGGAATTCAAAGTCACTGGCTCAGATCACATCAAGCCGGAGGAATCTGCATTGCAACCGACCCTTTAGTTCCGAGTGAAAATATGGGAGAAACAAAATCTCATATCAAGCAAGTCCAACTAAAGACTCAAATTGAGCAAATTTTCAGGAAGACAATCCACATCACGCTTGTTTTAAGTTTTTATTCTTTTTTACTAGAGTTGTTCAATAGTTTTGTGATTTATTACTATTGCTTTAAATTACGAATGTTTTTTTTTTTTGGGTGACAATAAGAGTATACACAAAGAGGAATTCTACATTTAAATCCTTAATCCGCACAAGAGATGCAAGGATATAAAGATACTCTTCTCTCGATTTTATTGAATTTGTCCAGAGAAAGGATCAAAGTTCGGGGGAATTTTTTTAATTTTTCGCTTCAATTTTGAACTGATGCATGGTCGAATGGATTTTTGAATATTTGGAATGATAAATATGAATTGAATTGTACTTGTTTTGATTGGATTCGGGGTGAATCGAATCACGGAAATTGAATTGTTCAAGTGGACCTGAAAATTTTCTCGGGTCGGTGTTGGGGATCGTCTAAGTCGCAACTGTGATAGGAATGGATAAAATTATGATGAGAAAATTTCGGTCACAACATAGATTTTGAGCTTTGCGCTGCATTTCCGGTCTCAACATCACCCATGATCGCGACTCAAGAAGCCGGATGTTGGAAGAATAAGTGGAGGAATGTGTCTGAATAAAGGAAATTGAGGTCGCGACAAAATAACTAAGGAAAGAAAAGAACAGTCGTGACATCAATCCCTCCGCTGCGACCATCTCAAGTCGCAACAAACCGACTAGGTCAAGCACGAATTGTCCAAATCTTAATAAAATCGTGTTTAAACTTTCATTCAAGGTCGCAACATTAAAGACAAATATTTAGTGAAAAATCATTAATTAGAGACTCAAATTTACTGTCGTGAACACCTCTATGTCGCAATCATGACATTGAGCCCAACTTCCATTCCAACTTCCATTCATCTTCAATTCATTCCAACTTTTCCACTTCTGCGTCCATCGTTTTGAATCTCAAAACCCTAAAACCAGAGAGCGAACCAGTACCCTCAAAAATAAAAAAAAAAAAAAATCTTCACTCATGGCAGCAAATCAAGACGACCAACGAATGAAATGATTAATGATATTCTACGTGAGTAGTCCAGTCAAGAAAAAGGTTCATTTGGAACCTCTGACCGAAATCAATGCTTTTAATACAAACCAAAACCCAACCTAATTAAAGGAACCATTTTTAGGTCATGTGATTTTCAAAAAAGGAATTCAAAAGGAATAAATGCTTCAAAGAAAAACGATCAAACTTCCTAAGGTTTTCCTTCTTCTTAAAATCTCCGGTTGGAACAATGTGGCGCCTTATCCGAGAAATTCACTTAATTCATTCATCAAATATTAAAAAGAGAATTAAGAGCTTTTTCATTCCCCTGAGAATTGTCAAGGTCACTATGTGATGGGACACAAATAGGATGAAATAACAGAAAATGAAGAAAAAGAAGGATGAGGAAAAAGATGAGTTCCAAGGGTGCAAATGCAGAGCGAATGGAATGAATGGAGTCTGAAAACAAACCAATTCCAGTCATGATTCCAAACGACACTCTATCATTAAGAAAATGGATGATGGGAAGGGGATTGGAAGAAGGGTTAACAAGAACTCCCATCATCCGTATGGACACAGAGAGCAGGCAGCAGTATCACTACATCGTTCATTATCGAACCCTCTCAGGCATATCTGCATAAGGACTACAAAGGTGAGCTACAAATTTTTGTGAGGAAGGTATAGGGTTTTAGATCAAGAAATAGAGAATTTTCCTCTAGATTAGATACAATCTTTATTGTAATTTTTGCATTAGTTTTTGTACAGATAGAGAAATCAGATTGTGCAGCATTAAGAGTTTGATATTTGAATTTATTGAATAAATAATATTCCAGTTGCTTAACAAAGTGATTATTTTGGGTTCATGAACTGATATGATGAATTGTGTTGTTTGTGTCATTCATTATTTGTCCGAAAGAAATTAGCTATATTTTCGAGCCTTGTCTGTACAATGACCAAATGACCAATTTTGTTTTATCCCAAGAACAACAATGAAAGAAAAATAAGGGCAGACATCGGTAAAATGAATTTAGGAGTTGCAGCAGTAATTGAAATCAAGTTTAAATCAGAGAAATAGAAGAGTATACATCAAGGAACAAATAAAATGATTGAAGCTATGTATATAAACAGTGAATCAATACAAGTCTTGAAAGAACAGTACACATGGTCCATAAAATTCTTGAAACCTTGAAAAGGATTAGTAACATCTTCTGGGGGATTCACAATTGAGGATACAGAGTCCTAGAACTTGTGAGATTATTAGTTGAGGCGAAATCCTAGGTAAAAACAGCTGACAAGAAGTGATAGAGGCCATCTTTGGAAGTTTAAGCCTTTCCAAGCCTACCCTCACTATATGCTAAGGCATACACTCTAGTCCCCGATTCAGCTAAAAAGCCTTATTTCTCTTCAAATAAAGAACAATTAGAAACATGAGTCCCATCCTCAAGTAATCTCAAGTAAAGAAAAACAAAAAAAAAAACCCAAATTATCCAGTTTCCAGAACAAAAAGGTTTGTTGTAAAGAAAGAAACAAGTTTGGGGAAATATATTTCCTTACATTATAAGGAAGGAGGAGAAGAAACAACTTGAAGAACTAGAGAAAAAGAAGCAGATCAAAAGAAGAATAAGTTTTGTCTTCGTGGCCTATCTCCTCGAACAATTGCTCATAGGGTGTTTCAACACCTAGTACCCTAATGCCAATTGGTATGGGAGTTGCTAGCCCAAAGTTCTCCAAGAGTGATAGAAAGCCTAAAAAGATAAAACATTGCACTATTCCCATTCTTTAAAAAAAAAAAAAAAGATTCCCAGAAAAAGGGAACTGTCCTGATAAGGTGCAGGTGGCAAATCAAAATGCCATTTAAAAGAAGTACCATACCAAGATTAAGGAGAATCTATATTACAAGGAAGGAAAATGATGAAAGTCGAAGATTTACTAGATAGAAAGGAAGAGTGGAATCGGGTAATTTGCAACCAAAATTTTCCACTATCTACCTAATTACTCTGTTTCAATATTTATGTAAGCCCGAAGACTCCTTCTGACCTGGGCGTTGAATTTACTCTACATTGGGAAGGGGAGATCAATATGAAAAACTAGCCTATGGGACCTTGACTAGTTTTCTAAGGAGATTCCCATAAGATTAACTAATTCAACAAGAAGATGAAAAGGATTGAAGACCTGCACACACTCACATAACAAGATCTGTTGACCGAACTGTTTAAATGCAGAATTCATCATTGTATTTGTGATAGAAGTTGAAACCATTCCTTTTTCCTCAGTTGAAATTGAAGTTTAAAATGATGTTGCTATCTCCTTTTTCAAGTTACAAGGTGGAATAAAGTTGTGGTTTAAATCAAAAATGTCCTTGTAATAAAGCTAGGTTGCTTCGAGGACAACAATTTTTCTTCTCTTGTCAGGACAAGCAAAATTTTAAGTTTGGGGGAATTTGATGAGTCCAAAAACTCATTTGATTTTAATCCATTCTTCTAAAGTATTTTGCAAGATAAGTATTGATTCATATGCAGAAACATGGATATCTTACTCAAATTCAATTTGCAAAATTACAAATATAGACCGAGGGTCCTAAATAAAACCAAAAGAAAGCAAAGCCTCTGAAGTAGAAATGGAGGTCGTGAACTTAAATTGAGTCGCGATAAGAAGCTCGCGCCTGGGCTTATTTCCAGGTCACGACATCACCAAGACTAGTCTTGAGAGAGAAATAGAAGGCTTTATCAAACTAGTCGTGACTGGAAATTGAGGTTACGACAAGAAGTACAAGGCAATTAGTAATAGAAGTTGCGACCAAGAAATAGTGGCTAAGAAGACCGAAATATTCAAGGTAGAATCTTAGGTCACGACACCACTCTGAGGTCCCGACGCCAATTGAAGACAAATGAGGGTGTGACGCCAATCAGAGGTCGCGACGTTGATCCGTTGACGAAGCCATAAACGAAGTCTCTGCAAGAAAATTTGAAGTTGCAACCAGTTCTTAAATGAAGGACTTCAACTCAGGTCACGACAGGCTTTTAGGTCATACGAAACCGATCGAGCCGCTAAACATAGGGTTTGAGGTTGCAACATGCTTCAAGCCAAATGAAGTCCCTCGCAAGAAATTTGAAGTCATAATCCACTTTGAGTTAGTCAAGGACCTCAATGGAGGTCGCTGACTCAATCATTCAAGTCGCGACCAAGAAACACTCGAGAAGTAAAAAATCCGGTGTCACAACCACGCTTGAGAAACTAGGACCAAATGCAACCGTAAAATGTGAGTAACCATGAGGTCGCGACATCATCTCGAGGTTTCGGACTGAATAGAAGGTGGAATGAAGAAACTGGTTGCAACTAAGAGTTGAGGTTGCTACCAAAAGAAAGGCAAGGAATATCAAAAGCGGTCGTGACCAAGTATTAAGGTTGCAACTTAAATTCGGAACATGTGAAGGCAGAAAACAAAAAAAGGAGGTCGCGACCAATCATTCAGGTCGCGACCTGAAGAAGTACTGAGCAGTCAAAAATCTAGGTCACAACCAGAAAAAGGAAGTCACGACCTAGAGTTAAGGTAGTAGAACCAGATCGGTCGCGACCTAAACCGAGGTCGACATACAACGCAATAAGGAAAAGAAGTCCTAAATTAACCTAAGTGGCGACAATAAAACATGGTCGCAACCTAAACCGAGGTCATGGACGCGAATACAAAGAGAAATGAAGGAGGAACGAGGTCGCGACATGGAACTATGGTCGCAACATCAATTTTTGAAAACAACTGAGCCAACAAGGTCACGACTATAATCGAAGGCCGCAATTAATTAATAAAAGTACCGTAAGGAACTAAGTCACAACCGAAGTTAATGTCGCAAATCGAACGGTGCAAATCGAATCTGTGTCGCGACATCAATTTGAGGTCGCGAGCATGAGACAGATCAAGCTGAAGGATATCCACTCTGAAGTTTTGAATTAAAGCCCATTTTCTTTTCGATGGGCTTATAAATAGACTTTTTTGAGAATAGTGCAAGTAGCTTCACTCGATACTCCGTAACCGAGAGGGAGAATTTATCAGAGTATTTTAGAATAGATTTTTCTTTCTTTTATTTTCTTTCTTTTCTTTCTTTTCCTTTTTCCGGATCCTCGAACCAACGAACCGTAGAAATGCCGTCGGATTTAATTTATGATTTTCATACAAATGTCACCAAATTAATGGATTCTAGACAAATTTCCGAATTCGCTTTTCTCAACATTACAATTACAAAATGGGTGTATCTCGATCAATGATCTATTGTCGGGTCAGAATGCAAGATAGAACGCAGCCTTCGCTTAGATTGACTTATCGTTAGTTACGCTCTTTCGCGTGAATTTAGAGAGAAATACTTGATCGATTTATTTGATTGATGTTGTTCTCGAACCGACGGGCCCTAATGATGCATCAATAACAATTCAAGGTTGTTCTTGCTCGATTTCCAAGAGGCCGTGTGACAGCGCAGTTGGAGATTCCCGAGAGCTCGAGCATTCACTTATGGGTATGTTAGATCACCATTGATGAACTACTAAGCTCGAGGGTTCATTTCGGAGCAAATTCCCTTTTACTCATAATCGATGTCGAGGGGAGCATTTATCAATATAAATAATCGATATTTCACCTAATCTAAAGGGAATTCCCAACCTCAGGTTAGCCGAGATCTAATCAAGGAAGGGAAGAACCATTAGATTTAAAGGATGAGTCATCAATTAGATGGTAGAAGTTTCATAGCACCCCGAGAAGGGAAGCAAAAGATCTGCACTCATGAAATGGGTATGAAGTATTGAGAAAGAAAATATCCGCATCTGCAAGGCTCAAAATACAAAGAATGGGTTAAATCCTCGCTTTGAGAGTGCCAGAGGCCCTAACCACAAAGAACATGGAGAAATCCAATTTCATTGTTAGGCAATCTTGACAAATCCAAACCCATCAATAGAACAGAGCAATGCATTTTATCGTGAATGGCCAAGCTTTGGCAAGATTTTTTCGATAGTGTTCATTTCTCACAAGAAACTGATTCAAATTTCAGAATTTTGCTCTTATTTTTAGTCGCATTGTTTACTTCCAGCTTTATATAATAGTTTACAAATGATGATTATTAGTTTCTAGATTAAACTCACTAATCCATTTTAAGTTCAAAG